>OU744280.1:0-1250000 GCA_916610125.1 Cheilosia vulpina | reverse complement strand
GCAGAGGGCTCCCTCGCGTTATACCTCTGCAATGTCTATCGATGATTTTTTCTTCGAGCGATTATCAAAAAAAAAAAATAAATTGTGTCCCCTACAAGACAGCAAATTTATAAAATTTGTTTTTCCATCAATTGTTCTGAAACCACATTTTGCACGGGCGAAGCCGGGCGGGTACAGCTGGTTTATATTTAACATTTACCTTAACACAACAGAACGTATATATAAAATAGAATCAGCCCTGCCGAAAGTACTACAATACACTGAAAATAAAACCCTGGTATATTTTATAAAAATCAGGTTTGATTCAACAATTTTTTTGTCAATATACGTTTCTATCAAATTGACAAAATTTAAATAAGTTTTATCTTGTCTTGTTGTGATAACAAAAATTGTTGATTTGTGCGTATGAAAATCGCTGTTGATTTTACGAAGAAATTCATCAATTTGAACTTTATCTTTTTGTTAAATTAACAAAAAAGTTGTTAATACAAATTAAAAAAAAATGTTTGTCATTTTGTTAAATCAACAGCAAGTATTGTTGATATTAGATAAATAATCTGTCAGTACTACAGTTGTCTTTTGTTGAATCTATAAGAATATTGTTGGTTACATAGAATTATTCTCTCAGTTTCATAATTAAATAAATTGTTTTGTGGGTAGCATTTTTAATAAATGATACACAAAACAAATAAGTTTAGCAATAAGATCTATTAAAAAAAGGAAATAAAGACATTACATTATTTTTACATTTAAGACATAATGATACCGAATGCCTTTATCTAAATTGAAAAAAAAAAAACGATATAAATGTAGCCATCTCCTGCACTATTTAAAGTTGCGTCTTTTAGTTCCGGCGTTGAAGTCAAATTTGATCTATGTAATTTATTATGCATATTAAACAATCCTATAATACAAAATTGCAATACTTGCCAATTTACATGTTTTCCATTCTTCCTGTCCTCATCCATAAACGGATTTATTTACTACCTATTAAAATGATTGTACTTGAGCTCAATAAATGTTCATCTAAAATTGAAGTAACACTGACTTGGGTACGAGGACACATAGGGATCGAAGGCAATGAAAAGGCGAAATCCCTTGCAAAACAGGGGTCAACTCAAAAGTTGCTGGGACCAGAACCAACAATTGGCAGAGGAATGGTAGAACAGCTGATTCACAAATGGATCACGGCAGAACACCTGAGAAGGTGGTCAACCGTGGAACAATGTATACAAGCTAAATTGGCAATTAAGTGGCCGACCTGCTCCACTCAAAGAAGGGTTCTTGTCGCATGAGTCGAGGAACATTGAAATGGGTGATGCCTTTGTCCACAGGACAAGGTAATTTCGGTTTAAGGAAAATGGGCCTTATAGAGGATGATACCTGTAGACTATGCCTGGAGGAATCTGAGACAGCGGCACATATACTGTGTCAATGTCCAGCGTTGGCTGGCAGAAGAATGAGGATCTTGGGACATCATTGGGTCGGGACCCAGTCGATGAAACAGATCTCCCATAAACAGATGCCAGCGTTAACACTAGGAATCGAGTCCAGAGAAGAACTGTGGAGAAATCCAGAGAGTCTCTCTGAGTAAGATTTACAGTGGTAGAGACACGAAAAGAGACCCGACAATTGTGGTCTGATTCGAATATCTCTCGAAATGTATATACATATATACTATTAAAATGTTGAACTCACTTTTTAAGGGAATCTGTATGCACATTAAGAAACTACTTTACTTCGCGTGTCAAATAATAAATGGCGCCATCAAAAGTATTGCATTGAACTATATTATATTTCAATCAATATTTGTATTTTAATCTTAAGTTTGCTCAATTGTTTACTTATTTTTTTGTTTTAACGCTTGTATTAAGCAATATATATTTTTTAGACAAGAAATAAATATTATTTCGTTTAAAATTTACAGTTTGTTATAGCACAATTTATATAATTTAAATACAGAGATACATATGACAAATTTATATCTTTCTATTGGCAAAAGTTTAATTTCCCTGTTTAAATTATATTTTTTTACAATTCCACACTTGTGTTATTAATTCAACAAAATGTACCTGCCAACAAATGTTCATTTCAACAGAATTTTTGTACTTCTATAATATAATCTGTATTTTTTTTTTGGCTAACAAACATTTCGCATAAGTTTTGTCAATTTCACAAAAGTGATTTTTGGATCTGTTTTAATGGATATAACAAAAACTTTGTTAATTCAACAACAAAATTGTGCAATTTATACAATATCGGTTTATTAAACTGATAATTGTATTTTGTTAATCTGATAAATTAGTTTTGTAGTAAATATTTTATCCGTTTGACAAAATATCGCTGATAAAACTTAAGTTTATTATTTATCACTACAACAAATTTTGTTCAGTTCAACAAAACTGTTTTTGTTGAGTTGAATTTTGTCAATATTACCTAGTATTTTATTTCCAGTGAGGTGTAATGTACTCCTTTTTCGTCCGCCGTACTCCCGTACTCCCCAAAGAAAAATTGTACTCCTATTTTCACTTGTCTTTACATTTCTCTATAATTGGAAAACAAATTTTACGTTCTTGATGTTTCATTAAGATTTTTTGTATTCGATTTTTTTAACAAACTTGCAGCGGCTTTTCAAAGTACCACGGACTCGGTTGGTCCAATTTATAGCTGATTTTTCTACCGGACCGTCTGCGTCTAGAATTTGGCCACCAAACGTTGGTGAGTCGACTTTGAAGGGCTACTACGTCGGCCATAAAATGTATATGCAGTGCTCGCAAAGTTTGCACATTTTGATAATAAAGTTTTATCATTTGGACGTCCAGCTCAATTCTGTTACTTCCAATGGTGATTTGGCAGTAGCGACTGAATAATAAACACCAGATTAGACGTTTGCCACCAAAACAACATGACCGTCACAAGCTACCGACATCAACCCGTCCTATTGAAAGACCTGTGACAAAAAAAAAAGTTCTTAATTTTAGTTCTGTACATACTCCCCGGTTCTCCCCAAAAACATTTCCCTTATACTCCTCCTATAAATCGTTAAACTGCAGTCCTGATCCGGAATAGAACTATACGCGGTTCATGTAACCAGTTGGCAAAAGAAATTCTGGGACAGATTACCATGAAACTTGGCTTGAAATATTTTTTAAGACTGGCTTGAAATATTTTTTAAGTCTGCATCCATCATTGCCACGCAGATTTTTGGAAGCGTTTTTGAACTAAGTGTATATTTGCCTGACTGTATTGCGTGGTAGTAACTCCACTTTTCAAACCCCCTTTTTGAGGGGTGAAGTGTTAAGAGCCATAACTTCCTAATCAATAAGCACAGCGGTGCGTAATTTTCGACCGCAGTAGAGAATTGAAAATCATTGAACACCTGTTTAAGGAAATTTCGATTTCTGCTACCCTTTTCACAGGGCAACAACTATATGCAGGGGGCAGTTAGTTATAATCTGAAGTAGGGCACATCCTTCTTCATATGGACAAGAATGGATTTATTTGCAGACCGATATCTTCTCATACGTAAACCACAAGCGTCTCATAAACAAGACCGCAACAACCATCCGTTTGTGAGAGTTTTTTTTTTGTAATAGAATAGAAAGGTGACCACGGTGTTAATAGTGAAAGTTCAGCATTCAGCATTTATGTGGAATTAAAATTCGTTCCGCACGCATATACTCTTATCCCCTAGCCTCTAATTTAACCTCTAACCTTTGAGTGATTAATTGCGTGGAATCCGTTGCTGTCTACTCAACACCTCATCTATATCGTTCATCTGGATCAAAAGTTCTTTATGCTTCGCCTCAAAGCAGTTATCATTTCAGGCAAGACTCTATACTAAAAAAAAAAAAAACTAAAAAAGCGTGCCGCCTTTGTTCTGCTTGCAAAACGTGTTCCCACAAGAGTTTCGCTTTCGTTGGCAGATCCATGAGATCGCGTAAAATACGTTCTCAATAGTGGCATTGTATTCGTTTGCACTTTCGTTTGACAGGCAGCCAGCTCTGCTAATCTTTGGCTTCTCTCTTGCACGCATTTGTGGGTCACACGTCGATTGGTTTCTTAAAACTGACTTCAATAGGACTTAGCAAACCACACAAGAGGTGGCCAATGCACAGGTGCAGATACGCATGCAAATTTTAATCTCACACGCCCTTGGCCGGAGGCAGAGAGCATTTAGCAGCATTTTGTACCCATTCCGATTGTGATCATCCGATAAGATAGAGCCTCCGACTACAACTGCGACGACAAGAAAGACAAAAACAAGAGTTTTATTGTCTGGATTATGAAATTACCATTAATGAGACCAGATCAAATCAAGTGTGGGAAAGTGGTGCCTATAAAACACAATGGTTCTCGTCAAGAAACGAGATCATACAATGCACTGCTGAATTGCATAAGCTGTAGCGAGTGGTAATCCTTTAGAATTGCATTACGATTGCTGAAAATTGCACAAGTTGCGTAACGTTACCCAGCCGGCTCACAAAGACTGAGCCAGTGTTGCTAATTTTAGTTTTCACATCACATCCATCACAATTGCGTACCGTCGACCGTACGCACTGGTTGGCCAACAAGTCGCTGGAAAAAACGACATAATTAAAATAACGACAAACGAAAAACTCGCTAGTCATAAACTTGAAATAAATTTTAAAACCATATCTCATCATCTCACACACTTAAGGGTGATCATAAATCAGCGTAAAACAACAAGTAGCGAACTGCTGTTAATTTATTTGCTATTTTATTAACTGTTTGTCTGCACTAAAGCTGTGTTATCATCGTAGTTTCATCGGCGTTGAGAGTGAATTTTTTTTTCGTTTTGTTGACTCTCCGCGGATGTACACAAGTCTTGTTAATCAAAACGAAGAGGAGAACGAACGAAAAGAAGTGGAAAATGAACCAAAAAAATGAGAAAGTGCTGCATTTCCTCTCCTGTCCGGATTTGAGTTTTATTACCACAGATACAGATACCTGTGATTGTTACTAATTTGGCACAAACTATGAGGCAGATGGACACCGTGTTTAGCCAGGTAAACGTTTCAGGAATTATGTTAAAAGTAATAAGCTCTTGAACTTGAACCGATTCGTGCCGTTTGGATTTTTCCTTTCACAAATGAAGGACATCGATCAGTCAGGGCACTAATTTGGGTCCCTTTAGTTGGTCTTTTTTTATACACAGGCTCACCTATCTCAGGCTGCGTATAAGGCGAAGCCCTAAATCTACAATTGAGGATTAGGAAGCGGAGACAGTACTTCTAGATAGAACTACCTTCTGTTGAGCTGTGACCGTGACATTCTTGAAAATTCTATGTCGATTTGCTTTCAAAAAGTGTGTACGGTCTTATTGGCAAGAAAAAGGATTTACGTACATTCCTACATACTTCGATATTATCTGGGCAAATATTTTGACAGCTAAGTCGTAGTTTCAAAAAGTTTCAGGGTATTTCATTATAAAAATGATATTTTCCAAACCCACTTTAGGCAATTTGCTAGATTACCAGACATCTGAACTCTATTCACAAAGAACGCACTGCTATGACTTTTGTTTCTTACATTCATTTTTTACCTTCAGGTTGAATATTAAAATATTATTAAATATTTTGTACCAATTATGACGGCTGATTTTATATGAAAAAAAAGTTCGTAAAATCTAACCTGGACACTAAATATGAATTAGTATCGCAGTGTAAGAATTCACAGCCTTTCGCCATAGTTATAGCACTTCACTCTGCAAAAAATTGCCAGTGCTCCCCACTCTGTAGTTTTTATTTTCCATAAATTTGTATAAAGTTTGCTAATTCAAATTTTTATAAACCGCAAAGGCAAAGCTTCAATTTTTGTTTCACTAATATCCTAAATATTTACAGATTCTTAAGTGAGGCAGACAATGGGACAATTCTATTCAATGATTGTTGAATCAGTTGCGAAAATTGTAGCAAAGCTTACATGACATCTTTAGTTTGCCAAAATCATACCAAATGAATTGATAGAAACTGCCAATTTATTTGCAGACTATTTTTTTAGTCTTATGTGTATTCAAAGTGTAGCTGGATTGTAGTTTGTCAGTAAAATGTGACAGCAGGATTCACACTGACTTTCCGCGAGTATACCTTTAGCTCAGAGGCTAATTCATCATATGTGATTGCTAAAAGTCCTAGTGGTTGACAAAACAAAGGAAAACTCAAAGCCTAGTTCATCATAAGTGGTTGCTAAAAGTCCTAGTGGTTGACAAAACAAAAGAAAACTCCAACTTTATAGACAACTGAAAGCTCCTCTCATATTTTCTAGTTAAGTGTTCAATTTTGTGGTGGATCCTAGGAGTTTTTTTCCGAAAGTTGGAGCGACACACCCTAGCCACGCACCAATTCTATACTTATTCTACTTACGGACTTTCTTGCCCATATCTACAAAGAGCTTTAAATCGCTGCCAACCTAATTATTGTAATTATAACCTTATAAACCACCGCGTCCGCAAAAGAAATACTTTTCGAAGGCATCTCTTATATAAAAGCTATAAATCTCAAGATGTCAACTCCACGGGATTTCCATACCCCGCACACGGGCCAACTTTTGCGACAGCGCAGTTATATATTCGGCTTTAATGCACTCTCCCTATCCATTGGGCGATGTGTATTGTGTATATGCCCAAGCAGAGCATCCGTGGACATGTACCTACAGTTAATAAATCTTCATTCAAATAATTTGTCTAGGGTAAAATTTAAAGCCATTCCCAAGTTTAATTCTTTCTCTCGACCTGAGGTCCGCCGCACCGCCGCACACATACGAGTGCCCCGGCCGCAGAGATACCATTCCTACGGCGGCTATTGTTGCCATTTACTTCCGTCTCCCATGCCCATCTCTCCGAGTCAAGCGAACCAAAACGAACGATGCCGTGCGGCCTGTTGTACACTAAGAGATGAATTTGCCACACGTGATATTTTAAGTAATCACCGATCATGACAACAAAGCGAGATGAACTTGCGGTCAATCGAATCGGTGGTAATGTGTGCAGAGCGGCCAAAATGGAAATATAAAGCCACGTACCACAGCCGGAACGGCTGCGGCCGTCCGAGATTATTATTTAATCCAGGTGGTAAAGATCACTGTTGAATGAAACCTTTATCGCATGGCAGGCGGAAAGAAAGCGAAACCCCCAGCGAAGGCGTGCGCGGCATAGAAAGTAAGCCAAGCAATTCCGTTTAGTGGAAAACAATAATTTTCCCAAAATCAAAATCCACCTTCAATTCAACATTCAAATTGATTTGGCCAACCAAAAACAGAAATTTCTCCACCCAATTACATTCAGTTGGCTTTTAAATTACAAAATATCCGCATGCGCTCTCCGTCTCCGCCGCGGTCGCCGCTGACAATTACGATGACAATTTCCACATTTGTAAACTAGTTCAACATTTGTAACAGCGTAAACACTTAATTGACGAAAGAAGAAACGGAATGGAAAATAATAAATTCCGACGATAATTTGTTTATAGGGATTGGAATAATTATGGGAACTTTTCGGAAGCACTTCAGTAGTTGTACTGTCTGAGGTTGCATTGTATTTGGTAAAAATTACGAAATGACATAATGAATGTTTAAGAATGCTTCATTTGGATAAACAATGTCGCGAGTTTCGCCGGAACGGGGTTTAGTGATTTGTCCACGTTCACCTGACGACTGTTATTAGACGTGTGAGTTAAACGAAAAGTTGTCGTACTCCTCATACGACTGCAGTGAGGAGTTGAATTTTTATTTTAATAAATTGTGTACATCGTGGTTACACTTAGAAATTTTACTTAAGGACGATAGAATACATATCGGCATCGGTCTTTTTTATTGGTACGTTTATTTTTGAATTCATTACAAAACGTTGTCGATCCGTGCTTATGAATCAGCCGTAACAGTCCGAATGAGCTACCGTCCCAATCTGCCAGTATTTTCAAACGCACGTAGATACACAATAAGACAGACAACTTTCTTCAAAAACCTGCGCTTTCGTCCTTTTTTCAATTGCCCTATTATACCCTCCACGGGAAGGTATATTCACTTTGTCATTACATTTGTAACGCCAAGAAGGAGTCACCGGAGACCTTATAAAGTTATTATGGAATCAGGATCACATTCTGAATCGATCTAGCCATGTCTGTCTGTCTGTTAAAAGCACGATAGCGCGCAAAGAAATTGATATAGGCGAATGAAATTTGGTGAAAGGACTTCTTTTTAACGTCGTCAGGTTGGTATTGAAAATGGGCTATGTCGGTCAAGTAGTTCGGGTACCTCCCAAACAAAATCAATATTAGACCCATGTGTCTCTCTGTCTGTTGAAAACGCGATAGAGTCCAAAAGAATCCACGTAGGCAAGTGAAATTTTGTAAGTGGACTTCCTTTTATTGTCGTCAAATTTTTACTAAAAATGGGATATGTCGGTTAAGTAGTTCGGGTACCTCCCAAACAAAATCAATATTAGACCCATGTGTCTCTCTGTCTGTTGAAAACGCGATAGAGTCCAAAAGAATCCACGTAGGCAAGTGAAATTTTGTGAGAGGACTTACTTTTATTGTCGCCAAGTTGTTATTAAAAATGGGCTATGTCGGTCAAGTAGTTCTGGTAGCTCCCATACAAAATCAATATTAGACCCATGTGTCTCTCTGTCTGTTGAAAACGCGATAGAGTCCAAAAGAATCCACGTAGGTAAGTGAAATTTTGTAAGTGGACTTCCTTTTATTGTCGTCAAGTTGTTACTAAAGATGGACTATGTCGGTCAAGTAGTTCTGGTAGCTCCCATACAAAACCAGTTTTGCATGACTTGTATGCAGGGGGGGTATAAAAGCATCGGCCAGGCCGATGATAACACTTTTACTTGTTTTTATTGTCCCGTCTGTTCATTGCGAGGGTCGCCGGTGTAGGATGCTTTCGAACTTGTGCCGATCCTCAGATACTTGGCTTTCTTTTGATGGGCATTGGGCCACCGCAACTTCGTCTGACGAAGCATTTTTTGTCCGATTCCGAGCACTAATGGTCGTAAGCAATGAAAAACCCGAACTCTGTTGTCCTACAGGGAATCAATTGCTATCATCAAACTACATAAATCGTTTACAATCATTAAAAAAGTTAAGAACGGGGTTGTGGAAAAAAGTTTTTTGCAAAACTGCCTACAAATTCGTATGAGTTTTAACAAAAATCTGGTGCCGACTCAGAAGCTCTTACGAATTCCTACCTACCGCAAAGGTTGGTGAAGTTTGTACTTTGCAGTTGGCAATGTCGCCGGAGGAGAACCGAGTCGTGAAAAATATTTCTGAACCGCTTTGGTTTCTACTTCTTTTTACAAACTCCATAATGGAGATTCTTGGTTTGGCACAATGCTTTCGAAGCTTCCATAAAATTTTATAGCGGAGTTATAAAAGTCGGCTCTTTTTAGGAAAGACATCTTGCGACTTTTCATTTGGCATCATTTGTTTATGGTGCTGTCCACAAATATCAGTTGCTGGTTGAGCAGATTTGACAAATGGTTTGTATGAAGAAGGACATACTCTCCCAGGTATACAGCTCATGTTGATCTATGGGACTACAAAGGAGAATGTCATCAATTTTGCCAAAAAACAGTGTTATAAATTTTTTTTTCTCTCCTCTGTATAAACGAAGGATATTGCAACAAGTCTATTTGTCTTTGATTCGTTTCCAAAATTCCTATCGACGTTTCCTTCTCATTGTAAGGCATTTGTTGACAATAGGAAAACTTTGTCCAAACTATATTTCTCAGCTTATATAATCGCCTCGAACATTTCCCCTAAAATAGACGTTTTTCTTTTTAGTTCAGAGCAGAACCTGAACTGCTATACAAAAAGTTCGTGTTCCTTTTTTAGCGCAGACACATCAGAGCCCACAATTTGTGTTTCTTTTTTCGTTCAGAGCATGATCAGAGCGCGCTCTATGAGCTCAGAATAAATTGACTAAACAGGCTGAGTAAAAAGCTGATTACACACTGAGAGTCAGAAAACAAACATGATAAACAAAATAATTGAAATGGCGGACGAACCTTGTTGTTCTGGAACTGAAGGTTAACCAATTTAATAAATAAATATAAATATTCACTGATAGCTATGAACTCAAGTGTGTTTCATAAATACATCAGAACGATCTGAGCACGTTCGGTTGAGAGCGCGCTCATAATGCTCGGGCTCAGTTCAGTGCTCAGCTCTGAACTAAAAAAGAAAAACGGCTATTCTTAAGCTGGCTTAGCATCATCCGTGAACGAGCAGTTAGTGACGGAACTTGTTTTTGCTTTGTGTCGCTCAGTCCACTGGCAATGGACGTTGAATCGGAGAGAATCGCCTTTTTGTATTTAACCACTCTGTACAAAACACTGTTACAAGAGGAAGTTTATTCTCTGTTGGAGTTATTTGGTTACATTAATAATAATAATCCAGAATATGATAATTGAACTTACTCTTTTTTTAGCAATTCCTTGGCTCAGGTTCCGATTCCATCCAACGACAAATGTGAAGGTAGTTTTTTCCCGCGTATTCGTGAAAATTTCGCGGGGAATTTGACAGCTTGATTTTAGATAATTTTTTGTGTCAGATTGACAGATAGCTACGTTTGTTTTGGAGTCGGCACCTGAGCCAAGGTTACATTTTGGATTTAACTAATAAAATCTACGACACTTTGGGTGTTAAATCGGTATAATGTCAGTGAGCGTATAGCCCGTCGGCGAATGCGCCGATTCGACCTCTAATTTTTGTCATGTGTTCCAAAAATTGAAAAATGTTCAACCTTTTGAATAAAATAAAAGTGTTGACTATGATTTTCGAAGGTCGATAAACGAATGGCTATAATGTCGCTGCCGCATTTGTTTATGGAAAAACAGGGCACATCAGTTTTTAATCTTGCTGTCAAATGTTTGATTGTATAATAGTCGCAGGTCTTAGTGCTTATACCTCTCGCTTATACTGGAACAGTGCTGATCGGGTTGACAGAAGATGGATATATACGTATATGTTGGTAGAGTCCAGTTGTCTGCTTAATGTTCGTATTACAAATGAGTAAGTGTCCTAACGTACAAGCAGTGTCTCCGAGTTAGCCCGCAACTTTCCATACTAACACACAAAGGGAACTTATTTGCAAATGAGATCTCGTTTATTGCTACGTTCTCTTTCCAACTATAGTTCTTCAGCTTACATCCTTGGACAGTACAGAGTACATATAGAAACCCAATAAGAAAACCGTTTGCACTCATCTCTCATTAGTCAACTTTCACTGTGATATCGCAGATTATTATGGCTACTTACCATAAATGTTGGCGCACAATCAGTACGTACGAGTGCCTACTTCTTTCAATTAAGTAATGACAATTAGCCAAAATAAAAACAAGAAAAACATTAAATACTACCTTACGTGTCAAAATTAACAAGAGAAACTCGTTTTGTGGCACAAATCTACGTAAGGTCTTCAATTAAATTGCAATGCAAAACTGAAACGAAATCGAAAGTCAACATCAACTGCAAAATCACTCATTAATTTTATGCGCACTTCACCGCGTCATTTAAGTTCATCGCGTAATTACCACAACCTATCGCTGGGCCCATCTACAAGACATAAAAAGAGCAAACCTCAACGTCGCGTCGCGTCATTCTAATTTGGCAATTTGTATGCAAATTCTTTGTAACCTTTAAAATAACGATGGGAACAATGGCGTCGGCCGCAGTTTCATCGAAACTATATACTGAATGGATTAGGGCACTGGCATATTGCGTAACACAGAGGGCGGCATATATCTACGTACGATGAGAATTGTAATAAATATTTCAAGTGTGCCTGCAAAGACAATGAGGGTTTGCAAATATGTGAAAAAAAAAACAAGCAGAATTGGGGACGAACCTGATTGTAAGAGAAGGCAAACTGCTATGGGAAATGGAGCAGCCTTTAATAAGACCTGCTGCCACTGGCTCATGATGACGATGATGATGATAATGATGATGATGGTGGTGGTGCTAATAGTAGTGTTCCAACGACGCCGCCGAGATGGTGATGATTCACATTGGGGCAACGCAATTTAGCAACGAGCAAGAGTTCTTTTTGTGCGCTCCAAGCCTATTGTTGGGGGCACTGGTTAAAAGATGCTGCATTACAAAAGCGAACAACTTAATTTCAAGATGAATCTGACACTTAACAAATGTTGAACCCCACCGCCAAAGTAGTTTGCTCGCATTGGTCTTGCGCCATGTAGTCAGGGCTTGTAGTTAGAGCTTCCATCGGTGCAGTTTGATCTTCATTGCGTTAATTTATTACGGCAGAATTACTCAATCGACTAGTAGGGTTATCAGAAATGAAACGATTTGGAGAGATGGGAGTGTTCGAATTAAACTTTTGGTCTGTTGCTAAGTTGACACGATTTTTCAAAACTTTGCAATTCACACGCGGTTTGGTTATGTGAGTCCAGTCCATGCTTATCAATTGTCTCGATTGGGGTCGCATTGGCATATTAAGAATCGAGTCGAGTTTTGGCACAGTGCGCTAAAATTTACAAAAAAATTGATCAAAATTGGTTTTCGTTGACTGTACCATTCGTTCCAAAAATGTTTTACATGCTGTCCCTTCAAACATGGACAAACGTTTTTTCCAACAAGTAATAAGAAATAAATTCGGACGGCATTCACTTGGACCTGAGATGTATTCAACTCGTCGAATCGCACTCTCTCACCAGCAATTAATTAACGTAAACCATTAAACTGTATGCGCAAGCTAAAGCCAGCCCCCGCTGAGAACTTGTGACATCATAGCCCCATTTTTTAAGTACCCGCATCCTAGTTGCGTAAAACAACTCCCCAGCCCCAAGACAAGATGCAGACTATCCGCACATGACAGCCAAGCCACAAAAATGACAAATCGGAAGTTACCATCTTGGAATCAAGCATGTCGAGTGACGCTCACGCCAGCGCCCTTTGAACTTTTCCCCCAAACCACTGCCGCCAGTTAATCACCGACGCGAGGCAACGAACGTAATCGTCTACCAAAAACAATGAACGCGCGAACAATCCGCCCCCACATGCATATTGAAAGACAAATTAAATTCTATCGTACGTATGCCAATATAGGCAATGCCAGAGCCTGTCCAGCACCACTAGGACCATCAAGCGATCAGACCAAGACTTGGAGCTGGCTCAAACGATCAACCTTCTGCGTGTTGTGCAATGAATGAGTTAGCAATTTATTATCCATTGCTGCAGCATAACAACAAATTATTACCATTAAAATGCAAATTTGTCGTCTCTGCCGCCACAACAACAACAACAACAGCAGCAGAACTGATTCTCCATGATTTCATGAGTGCGCGCGCAGCTCTATTTTGTCGCTTTGCCGAGTGCAATTTGTTTGGACATATTTTGAGCCTACGTATGGCCCCATCCATCTATACGAGCACATCTATCCGCCGCATCCATATTGACGTAACTAGTACAACGCTTCACAGTCAAATTTGCATTTTGTACAGTTTGTTCAGGGCAACGCGACGCCCGCTTTATGGAATTAATAACATTTTTCAGAGAATTCCTTTGCAGCCACCTCGAATATGGTATCGCTCCTCAAATTTGATTTATTTGCCATCTCCTCGCACAAAAAGTCGGTGTGCGATGATTTGATAACGATTTATTCAGTATACACCCGTATCTCGTATCTGTGCATCTAAAAAATGTGCATACAAAAGCAGGGGATTGCAAAAAGTGTGTCTGAATGGCACACTGTACTCGGATCTGTCGAATTGGGTTAGGTTGGTGTTTTTGTGAATTCTATTTCGCTTTTAATATAAGTGCAGATGCATTTTGGTGGCGAACTTGTTTGAATGCTAAACGGGGAGTACTGTTAGGAGAACCTTGTCAGATGTAGAACAGGCCTTAACGTCTCTATTGCGTAGGCAGACACGCAAACGGATCGAGTGTTCCGCTGGCTGTTGTGAAGCCACTTATGCAAACATGAATTTCGGAATTTGTTTGTTTTAGGCAAGCAATTCAACAGGTATACCGAATTTTTACCTAGGCGGAGGCTCAGTGTTGTGGGGAAATTTGAATTTGTTCACATTCTGGGCTGGATGTGGAAACATCAGAGTCAACAAGGTCTAAACAGCTGTACTGACAGTCTAACTAATAAACGCTGTCGAACGTCAATTGGACAAGTGGTGTGTTTAAAGCTTTTAGGTAAACATCCATCGAATGTTTTTCCTCCTCTGGTCTTGAGTGAGTTAAGGCAATTTTGTATGCCAAGCTGTCGGTACTAAATTTTAAGGCACAGGTGCGATCTTACAAACAACTAGACACGTTTCTAATTAAAAAAAAAATCGAATGACGGAATTGGTTATCGAATTTGCGTGCTTCTACTGCCGGGATATTATTACTGCCAACTCCAATCTTCCAGTCGAAATTGCAGTTTTGTTAAAATGCCCAACTTAAGCATTCTAGACTTCGGACGGTGCGTGTAGAACTTTTATATGGGACGATCGTCAAGCCCCACTTAGGGAACTCTAATTAGAAAAGTACGGTTTTTTAAGTACCATCTGGATCTGTAAAGATCTTCAATCTGATGGGCTAGGAGCTAAAAACCGAGCTCAAAACTGCCGAGTTGAAACACCAAACGATGGTCAGTAACAGTAAATTTATTTATCAAAATCTTCCAAGCATTAGTTCATTTCCAGAGGAAATCTAAGACCAATTTTTTCTAATTCCGACTTTACAAAATAGGCATTCGAGACTAGCACCTTTGGGTTGGAGTAAAACCTACACAACCCGTTCATGGTGCATAATGCTTCTGGCCTACTGATCTAAACAGTACTGAGTGAAGTTTTAACTGATGTCTTAAAATAAAACGTCAGAGTTAGGCTGTTGTAAAGTTTTTCAGAAATTTATGTTTCTTAATGTTCTCTAAACATATAGTCTAGAATTTTAAACTCGTATTCGGTATAGGGATGCCAGACGTCCCCCTTTAGGGGGGACAGTCCCTTTTTTTCATACAAAAATTCTGTTTGTCCCCCCTAATACAAATCACTGTCCCCCTTATTACGCAAAATTCAATAAAAGAAAACATTCAATTGAAAATTTGTAAAATACCTTTTAATATTTTTAAACAGATTCTCCGTGAACACATCCATTTGAATTGCAAGAAAACTTTGAAAGCTGATTGCATCCACTTACGATCTACATCTCGCTTCAAGTGCTAAAGTTGTTCTCCTCTACGTTTTTGTTTTGTACTGTCATCTGTCTCCATTTTAGTTTTTTTGTTTTGAAACCAAATTTTACTACATATATGTATCTAATAAAAGTTATTTTTATTTCACTTTTTTTTGACTCTGGTGTTCAAAAATAAAAAAAAATGTTGCCTCCCTTTTAGAACACTTGTCCCCCATAGAAAACTCACGATGTCCCCCTTTTCGTATTTTTTAATCTGGCAACCCTAATTCGGTACTCGGGAAAATGTCGGGAGTTAAAAAGAACGTGCCAAGGTAAGAATAACTCAATGCAACCATGTAGTAGAATCGGTATTGAAAATATGGAAAAACTGAATTAAAACGATCCATTCTGCCGAGAGCCAAACATTAAATCTTCTTGATCAAGATGAAGTGACGATAGCAATATCTAAACTCAATAGAAGGTCTGACGGACGCACTTTTTACTAACATGGGTCTAAAGTCGACCTGCTGCTTATATTATATTAAAATTTACTGGCTCTTTGAAAATTTTGTATAAAATTCAAAGTTAAATTTAAAATAAATTTAGAATTAGAGTGAATTTAAAGCGAAAACACCCTTAGGAGGACAGTTAAACAAGGAGTGTCCGTCCATAGCTATACAAAAACAGTGGCCGACAGATGTGAAAACTTGAAAAATTACGTGTGTATTTTTTGAATCGTCATTAACGACCTCCAAAATGATTCTTTTTCAGCACGAAATACTTTCGAAAATATACCACATCGAAATCGTCGACGCAAGTCCGCTTGCGCAATCGATATATTCGTCGACAAGGACGACGTTAATTTACCATTAGCTGCTGTTTCATCAGCTCTTCGACAAATTCGTCTTCTGACGACGAAGACATGAACATTAATTTCGTCCATTTCACGAATGAAGTCCTTTTTTAGTTTCGAGTGAATATTATGGACTTGGGTTTAGTTTTTGGGTTAAACTCACTTAAACCCAGGTGTAACCTTTAACCCGGATTAAAGGAAGTGAATAATATGGCCGTAAATATTTTATTGTGTAGGAAATAAAGTATTATAAACTACAACTACAAAAAAATGCCAACTAGGGCTTTTTTTCAGAAAGGCATCTTTTTTTTTATTTTAAATATGTTTTTATTTTTTTTTTAAGTTGTTGAATCTGACTTTTTAATAAAAATCCTGAAAAAATCTTTGCCAAACAAAAAATTATATGTAACCTCGGTCTGAAAGAATGTGTTTCCACCTTCAAACTCTGTCCATTTTCCGAACTCATTATCTGTCATTCTTTAAAATAATTCCAGCGTGGACAATTTCTGGAATGAATGAAGTGGAAAGAAATTTTCAACAAATTTGAAAATAAAAATTGTTTTTGATTTTTTTTTTTTTATATTTGTGTTCAGTTTTTGATTTATTGTTCCACTTTACCAAAAGAAATTATTTTTGGCATTATTTTATTGAAAAACATTTTCACGTTACGCATTTTTCCGTCTAAAATGAGTTCAATGGATTTTTTAAAGCTCAAAAATGCCCAACCTGCTTAAGAAGTTTTCGCATTTCAAGTTTCAAGCATTTTTTCGTCAAAGGAGGTTGGCAACGCGAACACTTTTTTCGCGAGTTCAATGGTTTTTTTTTTTCATCTAAAAAAAAACCCAACGCGCCTAAAGAAGTTGCCACTTTTCAAGTTACGCATTTGTTTGTCAAAAGTGGTTGGCAACGCCAAGATTGGTGTGGCGAGTTCAATGAATTTTTCCCAACGCGCCTAAAGAATTCTTCACTTCAATAGTTCCTGCAACCTTGATTAAATACATAAAAGGTTTTGTCCGAATCAAAATGAGGTTAAAAATGATCTTATATATATGGCGCGTGTTTGTTAATTTATTACTACATCTTTCAGTTAAAAAAATCAGTGAGAGTCAATCAGAAATCGTAATGCAAGTCAAACAAAAGCTGAAGCAATTTAGAACTGTCAAGCAATTTAGTCAAATTTTTGTCAGTGTCAGTCATAGGAAATTAAATAAAATTATTGGTAACATCGAATAGCTACATAACAAGACCAAATTGTTACTGATAAAATTGTCAATTGGCTAATTCTGTAGACGAAGCCATCAACTGAATACATGCCCCAGTTGCATAAATTCACTTAAGCAATTTTCGAAAATTTTAGCATTTTTTTTTCTCTTAAAATTGTCAACTGAAAAACCTTTTAGACATCATCCACTAGACATAACATTCTTCAGCATCGCCTGTTCGGATCGAATTGTGCCTACGAATACTATATGCTATATGCAGCATGAGATCACTTCATGTGGGCTAGCCATTGCCGACGAGGATGACGACAGTTAGCGGTTGGTTAATATTCTGTAGCTGTATCTGGAGCACTTTTTAAAGTAATTATGGAAATTGCGGAATAAAACTAGTTTTTCATGTGATTAAAACGTGTGTGGTTGTACGGTGAGGCACTTTTCTTGTTCGCTCTGCCTATCAACTGGTCGTGTCGTCTACGAAGCGTTCGATCTATGTGCACCTCAGGTTGTGAAACGAAAGAGAAATTAATTGAAATTCTATGAAGTACGGGGTGTCCCCGTGTAATCATCCGCAATTGGGTCACCAATTAAAAGTGAAAAAAAAGAGCAGACAACAGAGCAGCCGCAGTATAAATATGAACTCTGCGGCTCTCTGTCAGTTGTGAGCAAAGCTTACACATTGGGATCACTGATTAAGACGATTAATAAATAACAAGTTGTCGAACCGTCAAATTTGTAGCTGCAAAAGTGGTTTTTAAATTCGCTTTACTACATATCTGTCCGACTGCACTAGCGTGCGCACATTGAGTCCATGTCTATGCAGCGACCCGGCCTTTTGCTAATTTATAGCCATTTGATTAATCTTTGAACTCAATTTATGCTCTGCGTGCAGCCGATGGAAGACAATACATCGACGAACACAAGTAGCTTCCCAGTCGGTTCATTGCTTATTTGCATTTCCAAACGAGACTAAGAAATGGCAACAAACAGCATCACAAACTTAACACCTCAACCAATCAACAAGCGAATGCAATCGAAGCCAATATACCCAACTGTCCGGGAGGCCCACTGCGAGTTATTTATCGATCGATCAATCATAAGCCCCACCTGCCCCACCTATTATATCATCTGGCATTTCCACCCCATTCCAATTTCAACGGAACAATTGGCCAACGATACGATGCCGAGTACGTGCAACTATTCATTGCGCACTGTACGCGCTTTTCAGGCTGATCAGCGACCGCCTGAAATCATAAAGTCAAATCAGAGATTAATTATATCCTCGTTATAAATCTTTGAAACAGTAATGGGCGATCTGCATGTGCTTGTGCTTGTGCATCGCCATCATCACCGTCATCATTACCGCCCGCCGTCGTCGTTGCCGTCCACAGTAAAGTGGTACACACAAGACGAAGGGTCATAGTGGGTATGAAAATTCCAAAAGCTGACCTGCATATCTGCCACCGAGATGCTGTCGAAGAACCAATACGTTAAAAAAAAGACTGCTTCCTGTCAGTGAGCCGAGTGTGCGCGAGCACTCAATATGAATCTCAATCTGTCCGATCAGATGGATGGTAGCACGTCTGCTGACTGCTGCTGCCGCAGCTGACGATCGAGTACACTCGTATACCAGCCCGGTTGTACATATATACCTCTTCAGACTGTTTCTATAATTTATTGGCTCTTTGCGAAATCATAATCATAACAATAATGGAATTATGGTAAAACATGGGTCTAGAGCTCAAAGCGCAGAAAGTGTCGAAATCGATCTGGGAGAGTATCCTCGGAGATAAAGACGGCGACTACGACGACTGGCAGTGGCAGTGGTGGCAAACGACGACGTCGAAGAAGACGTTGGTTCGTATCGGTATCGGTAGCTGGAAAATTGGCACAGTTGTACCTCTAATCACACTTAATAACTCTTGAAATTGAACTCAGCCGAGTTGCATTTTGACGGACCAAACTAGCTGGGTTGGGAACATGCCTGCATTGTGATGTATATAGAGATAGAAACGGACTCGATCTTGGCCTCCACCTATTTACCTGCTTTTTCCAAACGCCAAGTGAGAATTGAAAGAAGTTCTGTTTCGAGTTTGAAGGCTATGACTTGGTCTGCTGCTGCTTTGATGTAACACAGTTGTGAAGTGCACACCAGCGTTCATGAGATCCGTTCGATATGCAAACCCCTAATTACTTTTGACTAGATCGATACCCTGTTTTCGACGAATTCTCTGTAATTATCCAAGCTTCGTAGACAGACGTAGACCGGAGCGTTGGTGGTGCTAATACCGTGTGTTTTACTATTTGGGTTGTGCTGTGCCTCATACTCACTCAGGCACACACAGACAGATTTACTGTTGAATGTAGATGGGATACTTACCTAAGATTATGGACCCATCCCAAGAAATGATAGGTCTGCTCAGAATTGAGTAAATAAATTCAATTGCTCTCAACAAGAATTTGAAGTTGGCGCACCTGATCTGTGAGGCTTTAAGTTCTGAATTGTGAATATGGAACGGCCTTTTTCACACTGTTTAATGTGTGTACACAGTCTAAAAACACACGAGAGTTTACGCCAAAAATGTCCTTCATATGGCAGGAAGGGTGACCAGAATTTTAAGACGGAGTTCGGGGTAGGAATATCACTCAGATTCCCTAACAAACTAAAACGCATCCCGTAAAGTTGACTTTTTTATGGCGCAATTTGTCTGCCTCTGGGTGATTTCTTGACCATAGCTTTCCATTTGACAATTAACGCTACAAATTGAGTACATTTCTGATTATCTTGTAATGTTGAGGTAGAAAATGTCAACAATAGTAGATATATCAAAAAGGCCGACTAAATTTGTCTGCACTAAAAGTCTTACACTGAGGGGAAAAAAAAACTATAGATTGATAGCAAACGTCACTTTTACTGCAGTACAAAGGTTCAATCGCAGTGTCAGTTGAGTGTTCAGTCGAGAAATTCTTGCTCATATTAGGTTCGGTCTGTTCCTTCACTTTTAAATCTTACGAATTTTTACTAATTCTTACGAATATTTACTCAATGCGAACAATTCGTAAAAGAGAGCGTCATCGAGAGAGCAAAATATTACCCCTCCGCTGAGAATCTTATAGTACATATTTACACCGCACCTAAATTCAAAATTTCAAAGTCCAGTTTGGCGTTCCCACTGAAACTTCAACATTTCAAATGACAACTAGTGTCAGAATTCATTACTGATCTTTTTTTCTGTTTAGAAGTCAGAAGTGGTTGAACCGAAAGAACATTTTTTTAGCTACGTGTATTAATTTAAACATGACTTTAAGTGCTAATTCAGATATATTCAACATATTACACAATATAGAGGTATGGAGTTCGCGATGAAAAGTTATTGATTTGTTGACAGCTACTTTTTTTCTTTGTCAGCGGGCTGAAAAGTCAATAAATGACGTGCGGAATTTTTAAAGAGGTTTGTTCGATTTGACAGACTTACAAATGCAGCGACGAAATTCAACATTTCACTGAAATTCAACATTTGGAAATGTTGGAAAATGTATTATGTATGTTGAAATGTTGAATTTAGCCGAAACGATGAATTTAGGTGCGCTGTGAATGTACTATTACGAATTTTGACTCAACAAATGTTTTGGTGTAAGAATTGAAAAAGCTGTCAGTCACCTCACAATTCACAGCTGATTTGAAATTTGTTATCCTATTTGACATAAATGAGTGCATTTGTTTTGATTTCTTGCGTTTTAAAATGGTATCAACAGGCGGTAAAATAAAATTAAATGTTCTCCTTAGATTCTTTTTTAAAGTGGCGACGAAATTCTGCCCCGCTGTAAGGAGTAAAGATGAGATTAGACTGCACGCCAAGTGGTCATAAAATGCCAATTTCTGACAGTTCTTCTGTCAAAATAAGGTCATACAATGTAATGGGCATATCTCATATGCTCTAATGACCCAAATGACACATATGACCAGTTCGAATTTGACAGATAAAAATGCCCAAATAGCATAAAGTGTAATCGGACAATAAGCACGAATGCCAGCATAAAGCCGTATATGCCCATATGCACTTTACTGAAATTTCGTTATGGCGTTACTGGCATTTTTGACGGATATAAGAAAAAAGAACTATTTTGTTGTCATCGGTGTTTGAGTTCGTGGAATTGCGATTTATTTTCATTTTCGTTGTCTTTTTTGTACTACAACATTTGGTATAATAATAAATGCCTTAAATTACCTTATTGGTAGTTTTGGTCTAATATACAGTTTTGATAATCCTGAACCAATTTTGTTCGTTAATTAGTAAATTCTTCGTGTTTGTACGATATTTTAACGACTTTTCGTACTACTTTTTGAATTTTTGAATTATTTATCTGTCATTTTCATACATTACTACAAAAGTGGTCCCCTTACTTTTTCCTAAGTGTCTCTATCTGTGAGAGAATTTATCCCCACCACTGTCATTTTGACAGTCCTTTCCATTCTTACTACAAAGGGAAAGGAACGGACCTATTAAGCCGGTTACCGCTTCGTTTATAGGTTGCCAGTTCTCCCGATATTCCAGGAGTCTCCCGGGTTTTTTTTACCAATCTCACGGTCTCCCGAAAATCTATGAAATCTCCCGAAATTCCAATATTTCATTTTAATATTTTTTAAAACTAAATATTTCGAATATTTAAGAAAAAAAAATTAGTACGAAGAAATGTAATCCTAATAATACTATACAATGGATTTTGCATTATTTTTTTTTTTGTTTTTGAACTGGCACATCCACATTGACATTACCCCAAATATATTTGTTTGCTCGAAGGTGACTTTCAATTTTGTTTTTATCTTTCAAGTATTTTTTGTTAATTCAATGTTTTTGTTATTGTTGTTTTGAAGAAAACCCTGAAATTAAT
Organism: Cheilosia vulpina; assembly: GCA_916610125.1. Taxonomy (NCBI): domain Eukaryota; kingdom Metazoa; phylum Arthropoda; class Insecta; order Diptera; family Syrphidae; genus Cheilosia; species Cheilosia vulpina. The sequence continues at coordinate 1,227,885 of OU744280.1, read as the reverse complement.
CTATAAATTTGTTTTTGTACTGGGTTTTCTGACTCGCCCCATTTGTTTTCAAACTCCCGATATTTTTTCTGGACCTTCCCGATTTGTTGAGAAATATTTCTGGCAACCCTATTCGTACATGTCGTCGAACATCACGTCATTTTGTTATGCAGACAGCTGCATAATTCAAGTTTTCAAAAACTTGGATTTGTGTTAAGTATACGTCAAACAATGAAAATGTTCATCTTAACACACAAAACTAAAAAAGGAGCTGAAAAACTGCCCTAAAAATGCCGCCAACTGATGTAGACATTAATGCCGAAGACAAGTCCAACAAATTCTACTGACATTAAATATATTGCTGTGCTCATGATGCCCACTCGGATTTGGCCTACCTACCGGTATGTATCTTTAAGTAAAATTGCAGTTTGCCGTACAGGTGATCTTGCCATCTGCAAGAGGACCCAAAGTTGAACCAATGTCAGAGTTTGATTTCGGTGATACTTGCTCAAAAAAATTAAATGCACGGCATAATCTCCATTGATTAACATTTGCAATAAAAAATGACACCTCTTTATAAGAAACGAAACGAAAAACACTTTCGCACTTCAAAAAAACGAAAGCAATCATTTGAAAGCGAAAATTTGCTTCATTTGTCTCCTTTCGTTGTCGTTTTGTTGTAGTCCATCAATCATTCGAGGATCTGTTTGTCTTCTCGGTGAGCTTTTTGCTCGTCATTTTGAGAATTCAATTTTTTCTGTCATACCTATGTAATCATAGACTCTTTGCTATTGTTATCGATCCAAATCGATTACGGCCTCTTTCGATGTTACACCATTTGTCTAAGAATAGTGGTAATATCTGATTATGATTGTTTGACTGAAGTAGACCATCGAAACATCGTTGTCGACTTTTGGCTACCGTACAAAACTATGTCAATCGGATGTACTTTGTAACAAAACATTACTCCTACGAACCTATACAGTGATGGAACGAATTCAATTTCCAATTGGGACAAGTGAAAGGTAAAAAGGCGTTATTACCTTAATTGTGCCCTTAAGTTAAAGTAATTTTAATTTTCTTCAAGTGGCTGAAAGCAGGGCTACAAATGAACAATTTTCAAGATTTTTTTTGTGCATTTGGTATTTACTGTCAGCGAGAAACGGACATCGTTTTGTAAACATAATTTTCTGGGTTCTGAGTCGCCTTGAATGCCTTAGGGCGTTGAGTGACGTTTCTTTGGACATGATCATCTTTTTTCGTTTTATCCAGCAGCACTTCAAAAACTATAACAGTCATACCGCGCTCTTCCCCCATCGGATGAAAGCGTACCAAAATTATTGCGAATACGATAACAGTTGGGGAACCCAATCAACATTGTACGTTCGAAGATTGACATTCGCTGCGGCAACACTATCAGTGCAGTCTAGATAAACGAGAAAAATTTCAATCTGTCGTCCTACCCACATGCGAGTGCTCGTATTTATGCACGCGGGAGCGCAGCACACATCACAAGATCCTTGGGTCCATAGATCCCCTCACTGATAAGCAGTGCATTTGGCAAATGGTAAATTGGATGGCACACGACACACTCTCCCATGACGTAGTCCGTGTGGTGGCTTAACGTGCAGCAGCACCACACAGAGTTTTGGACAAGAGACGGTGCGGTTTTTGATCTACAACAAGCAACCGAAGGAAAGAAAGGAGCTCATTCCCGACAGCTATATGCGCGGCACGGTGTACAATGGCAGGAAGATGAACGAATGAACGAGCAAACGGACAGCGAAAGAGGCGGTGGAGGGGCGACCGTCGATGCCGACGACCGCAGCCAACAAATAAACCGAACACCAAACTAGAGCAAATAATAGTAATTTAAGAAAGAAAATTATTTTTGTCGAAGAAACATGCGGCGGCGCGCGGCTATATCGCTCAGATGCATCCGTGGCGCATATATGAAGCGCTTAGAAAGTAGAAAGTGCCTGCCTCTTTGCAGCCTGCTACATATTTGTTTTAATGATATAGCATGCGGTGGCTCCGTCAACAGCAGCATCTCCAACCATCAGCATCGCCATTGCCGACTAGAGAGGAAGTCGAGCAAAATGAAGGCTATGCGACAGCCTCTGGTCAGGCTGCTGTGATTGAAAACAGATCGCTGCTGATCACCCGGTGAGCCAGAGCCAGAGCCAAAGCCAGAGCCAGCCTCTTAGATGAGCTTGGTCGCACGTCATTTAACGGTTTTTGCATACATAAAGATTGCATATATGCACTTTCATGAGTGCAGGACAGGACAGGAAAGTGAAATATAATGAAAACAGGCAACATCCGATTGAAACGATTGAGGCGATGCAAGCACTCCATTCATTTTGCTGCCATCTAATGAAGTGTTTTGCTCCGCTATGTGGTTATTGTTTATAAAGTTAATTTATTACGAGTTTAAATGTGGATGGCTGTTTGTAATGGAATTGGAAGGGCAGCAGATAGCCTTAATCCGACAATACATCTACGATTGTCGATGTCGATTCTGTTTGGTTACCAATATCGAACTATCCGATTTGTTTCGATGTGCACATCCGCTGAATGGGTGGAGGTAATCCGTTTGATCTTGCTGCCACGTATTGTACTCGGTTTGGAAGTTACCAAATGCATTTGAAGCGTTCCATTGTCAAGTGTCAAGTGTCACTCATGTGACATGATTCTCTCATATCTGGCGACTTAAAGTTGGGTTGTGTGTATTATGATGAATTTACGTGTTATCTCTTGGGGATTTCTAGCTACCTGGCCGCCCACTTTTCTTCTGTGTACTATAAATTGGATTATATCCGTTACATACACACAAGCCACAAAGTGCTCCATCTGATGACGATGCGACGCAGAAGGGATTGGTACGTAGTTTTTTCCACTTAAATTAACTACGTGTGCATCTGTGATTGGAATTTGGCCATTGACAGGACAGTGATCAGATTTTTTTCTTTTCTTTTTTATGTCGGTCTACCTATATACTTGACACACAACTTTTGTGTTTTTGCCTTTTTCGATTCGGATATTGATTGATTATCGCACGAGTTATGAACAAGGTAAGTGAACACGCCTCTAGATTTATGTACGGTGTACACTTTAATAGCCGATTACCACGAAATCGGGAATAAAAACATACATCAGCCCAGTTCACTTTTAATATTTGCCTTGAGAGCAGTGGAATTTGAATTAGGAACGCGCATCATTTGTAGATGTAACGTCAGTGTCTTCTTTAAGTTCTGTACGACAATAGGCACTCTTTTCGTCAATAGTAATGGAACTTTAGGAAGCTTCGAAGAAAAGTAAAGTGAGGTGAGGTGAGGTGAGTTTAACGGGAGCCGCATTTCCGCTGAAGTCATTTTTTTTTTAACTCACTCGTATTATGACATATGGTGTATTATTTAGTGAACGGGCGCACAATTTAGACGCTGGCTTTTTTTGTTTCTGCATAAATGGCAAAACATTCCTTTCTTCGAACAGGGCTGTCTAGTTGTATAGGACATAAGCGCGTAGCCGGGCTGAAACCTCTTCTACTTAGAGTGTCTATGCTGATTCTTGGTCATCGAAGACGTTCTACCATCTTTTCAAGCTCTTCTCCCAGGTTTTGCTGCAATTGAGCGAGCGAGATAATGCAATTTCGTTGCCAGCTGTGAAAGATGAGTACATTCCTTGACAAGACTTATTTTAGAGGTAAAAAGTTCTTGCTTACGGGTTTGGCCACGCTTTCAGTGACCACAGCTATTGTTGAAAGAACATTTTCAACTATGAAAAGGATTAAAACGTGTCCCGAAGCGTTATGGGGAATGCAAGATTAAGGTCACTTGCTGTGATATCTGTTCCTTCGGATATTAATGTGGATTCAGGTACCTAAGTTGATTGATCGCATCTCAAAAAAAAAATAGTTTAAGTTCGTTTAAGTAAATTAAAAACTAATTATAATCAATAAATTGGAATAGGTATATAAATATTTTTTTGTTTAAAGAATTCCTCGTAAGATTTGGAAACTAGCCCCCCCCCACAAAAACAAAATCCTTGCAATGGCACTGATAGGACATGCCTTTTTATGGGTCGTAACTTTATCAAACTAGATTTTTATGGAAAAAGTTTTCTACTCAACCACTTTTAAAAGCTATACAAATATATCGCAAATAGCAGCTCATCATCAGTATGGAAAACTTATGTCGCTTTGATAATGTATTGTCATGGAACTTGCAAAAATTACCATCTAAGGTCTCCCTTTGTTCGATATTTAGTCGTCAGTTTAAAGAGCTAATTTAGCTGTTGTTATATTGTTAATTATTATATATTCATTGTGTTTCCTTTTTTGTTCCTTAAAATTACCTCAAGTGCCTTTAAAGAAATTGTTTTTGCATTATAGGTTCTATAAACTTCTCGGATTTTTTTTTTTTTTTTTGTGTTGGGAAGTACAAAATATTTGAAAGATATTGCAGAACTAGTGCACGCCGGATGCTTCTGCAATAGTGATGGACTTTAACTCATCTAAAAAAAACTTCCGTGGGACTGACATTCGCCATCCCGAATGTTAGTCGTACGACTAATCAGCAATTTATTTTTAAACTATTTTATTTAAGAGATAAGTCCACCGTTTGACGGATTTCTAAACTGGTTTTGTTTGAAAACTACAACAGATTTCTTAGCCCTAGCTAAATCTTATAGATCAAGTGCTTTTATCCGTCTCAATCTCCTGATCAATCTTCTGTGTTTACATGGTTGAGAAGCCTACTTATCTGCTTTCGAGCAACCTTCTTAACCTTATCGTCAACCATTTCAACATTTCGATCTCTATGTAGATCAGCGTTACGTATGTACCAAGGGGCATTAACTATGTTCCTTAGTAAAGGGTTTTCCAATAAGAGGTGTTATTTTGGTATTCAAAGAAAAATGCAATTTTTTGAGATAAATGATCGGATGTTTATTTCATGATAAAGAGGAAGTTATGCCGTTAATAATGAAGAACAACATCAGCCAAATGGCCATCACGAGCAAGCATACAGGATCATATCCTTTTCATGAAATTTTCCATCAGCAAATCGCAAAGTGGCTGCCCTATGTCCTCGATAGCCTCACGAATGGAATTCCGGATCATTTTCATGCATTTCAAGGACCCAATCAGCAAAGACACGGCGTTGTTGACGATCGGCCGGCTTGAGTTCTTGTGTTAACTGAACTTTATAAGCCTTAAGACCCAAGTCTTTATGCAAAATACGGTGCATCTTTTGTTTGGGAACAAACAATTAGAAATAAGAGTAATTTTAAACTCTATAAATTAACCATCGTCTACAAAAAGTCCGAAATACTTATTTTGCACGTTTTGAGAAGTTGGAATTTTATGGCCGAGACTGTAGTTCTTCCTTCTTCTCCTCTAATCGTGCTAGCACTGAAAGCTGGCTCTGTTTATGAGTATTACAGCCACAAGACACTATGAAAGGGGCGATGACTGCTCTCGCGTTTAGTTGTGTACCCTGTACCAGGATCCTAAAGATCTCTGAAGATGTTCTAACAGCTCTAAAATGCATACCTATTTGGGATATGCCACGCTATTTAAATAATCTTTTTTCAGGCGTTTACTCTCTGTATTGGATTCGTTGGCGAAAAGTGGCGCTGTGAAAAAAACGTTGCGTTTTCCCTTAAAAAACATGGCGGAATAGACCCAGTCCCGCCAAGTCTGTTGGCCAAGTTAGAGCAGTAGTTTTTCCGAATTTTATAAAAATAACTTGTCAAAGCTCAAACTGACAAATATCACATCTAATCCGTCTTAATAATTGTATATGCTGTTAATTGTCACTCGTGCCAAAGAAAGCCGAACAACGACCGACAGCTCTTTCCTGAGAGACGCGTTCTCCCACAACTTAGCGGCAACTCCACCAACAACCATTCATAATCAAACATTCATACCTCGCAAGTTGCAACGCGAATCCACTTTATGCTCGAAATTCGTTCACAAATTGATCGAACAGTGCACTTGTGGCCATATTCGCTATATAGTTGCACGCTCTCCATACCTCGGTGAAATAAAAAGTTATTCTGCTCCTTTTCACGTCTCGAAACCGGACGACATATCTGCTGTAAAAGTAAAATTTTCCTATTTCACTGCTACTGCTGCCATTCAATAAACAACGCGATAAACTGGAAATTATTTGCAGTGCTGCAGTGTTGCAGTGCACAGTGCCAGAAAGACATAGATGGACCTACAGCAATGTGAATTGCGAATTCCACAGTCGCTATATCATTTTCGTATCGAAACACAATAAATCCTCAGCGCTCAGATGCACACTCTTGTGGCCAGAAATATATTAGGCTGTTAGATGGTTTATTAACCAGAGGCCAGCCAAGTAGCAGCTCCAGACATGCATTTATATACAATTTGATGTGCATTGTTAACCTTTTATGGATCACACACCACACACAACGACACATAACTGCACTCCAGTGGCACTCTCAACAGTCTGCATTCGGCGGCCGGTCGATGACGATGATGATGATGATTGCGCGATGCCGATGCTAGCACGAAGTTGTAGCTCTTTTGTAGATCTTTATCTAGATTAAACGTAAAAGGCTGCCCGGTGCCACCACTGCCACTCGTCTAATAAATTAATGAAAATATTTGGCCATTTTGGGGTCTTCCTCTAATTAGAGCGCGCTCGCTGGCCGCAGCTGACGGGAGGCGCTGTTGCGCAAAATGTGGGCCAAAGTTCCTTCTTTCGCATGTTGGCGTTTGCCGTCTTTCCGTGCATACCAAACGATAACGAGCTCGAGTGGTGCCGTGCTCCTAATTTGGTCATTCGATTTGCTATGTTGCATTTGTATGATTAACGGTAGGCAGTGCAGAGTTTAAGAGCCCCGATGCCTGTAATCATATTTGGCACGCGTCACAATGCAGATGCTGACGGTGCCCCTGCGCCCAGCAATGCCCCAACATCATTAACAGAAGCTCGCTCTGCCCTGGAAAGTGTGCAGATTTGCCAGTAATTTGCTCACTTCTTGTGGCAGTGATTGATTTACCTGTTTCGCATGTCGTCCCACCACACAATAATTGATACGGTATGCATCATCATCTCGCCGGTTCTCGTGTCGTGTCGTGTCCGCCAACTACACAAACCCAATCCGAACAACGATTGGGTATCCGCATTTTCAATGGGGCACACATTTGTTCGTTAGTTGACTTGCGGAAGCAACTCTAGTTGCTTCAATCATCAGCGCACAAATGGGCATTAAGCCAAACAGAACATAGCATAGGTACGACGTACGAGTATATGCGAAATCTTGGGGGCTCCTTTCTGCTGTCTGTGTTGTCGCTGGTTGCTGGTTGCTCCCGATCGCAATGCGCTTGAGCTTGAATTAAGGATTCCGCAATTTGAATAGACATTCCTTTCGTGGAAGATGTTGAACTGTGTGTGGAGAATGAAATTAACCGCCAACCTAAGCAGTTCACTTCTCAATCAGTAGAAATGCGCATAAGAATGCTCTGCGATGGGCCGCATTGTACATCTACGTGTACTCGTAGTTTTGTGATCTCATTTTCTTCCGGCGCAATGCCAACGCCTGCGATGAGTTCGCCTTGAGCCAAAAGCGTGCATTGCACGGTCGAAACTGCAAGCCATGTCTTCTGAGCTCTGAAGCCCATGAGTGCATCCTCCCACTCGTTCAGCATCGTTCAATGCTACCTGGAGTAGGAGCATCATTAGTTCGAACATCAGCAGTTGTCTTTTGTTGTTCGTCATAGCCGTAGTCGTCGTCTTTGGCATCAATGTTGTCATTAGTGGCAGATGATCAGCCTACACGCTACTCCACACTGGACATGGTTCGCGAGCAATGCCTTTGCCAGACTTCGGACGCCATTTGTCAGAAAGCCATGATCAGATGCTAGAGCGATATGTTGTTCACATTCGCACACAATCAAAAAAAAATAAATAAAAAAAAATTAATCCAAATCAAGCGCAGCTGTCGCAAGCCATCGCCATTGATTAATTCGTATTTCGGTGACGGTCACAACGCTGCGCAATCGGATTAAGCGCTACACTTGCGCAGTTTAAGATGCTTTCGAGATCCGTTAAACCGTAGACCGTAAGGTAATGTACGATTTTTGATCTCACTGCCAGATTGACTGACAAGGGAAAGTAATTAAGTTTATCGTCGGCTGCAATTGTGCACTGCGGGAAGATGATGGTTAAGTGTGGCATTGCAGACCAAGATCCGCTTGTTTGACTTTCGGTAATTAAAATAACACTGTTGCGACTTTTGATGGGCAAGCGCGTTTTATGTTGGTTTGTTTTTATCGCTTTGCGCTCTTCGATATGAAAGTAGCAAAGGAACACGCGCCAGTAATTGTCTGAGCCCTTTCCCCTTTCCCTGTTGCAAACAACAAATTACATGTCGACATAAGGAAACAAAACAATTTACATGTTTAATTGTGTCTCCGCCGTCATAACTGTATAAATACCTACGCTAACATGTCCTTTCATTTTCATAACTCAATTTGTTTCTTATTTATTTGCAGAATTGCTGGATGCTGATCGTGGTGAATGCAGTCGAACTATGGAACAAATCACCTGTGTCTGAGTGCGAACTGGATTATTGGGTCAGTGAGACGAAGGGGTTGGTAGAGCAGGCCTATATTCACACTTTATCGGGCGCCAATAATGCGAGAAAAGGATCATTCACCAAGAAAAATGCTTCCTAGTCCAAAGCAAGGGTCGGTGTACCCAATGTTAGGCCAAACCCCCGTTACATACGCATCTCATGTACCTTACGATTTGTCGCCGGCGACCCGGACGTCGTCGTCTAGCCTCTACCACCAAGGCAGCGTCGAACAGCCTCTGGATCTGCGACTGGAACATAAAAAGAATTCACCGACTAGCAGCGATGAGCCGCTCGAGGACGAAAACAGTAACCTTATCTTGCAAAACGACCGCACGCCGACTTCTGACCGAAGTCCAAGTCCTGTTAGTCATAAGAACTTTGAAAATAACAATAGCACTAGCCACAACAACAATAATCTGCTGATAAGTCTAAATGATTGTAAAAAAAAATTCCGGCACAACGCGCTTAACCACTCGCTGCTCAAGGAGGAACTTCGGATATCATCTGCTGGGAGTGAAGCTGGTCTTCACCATAGACAACGATCGAGCCTGCCGTTTTCCACGCCCGCACTCCATCCGCTGATGTTGGAGGCGATGGCCAAAGCGATACCTCTGCCGTATAGAAATCCATTCGTGCCACCGAGACCACCAACGAACGCGTTCGAGCTACTGCGGCCGCAACAAAAGGACCTGCTACGTTCCCTGCCGCAGCTCGCGTCATCGATAACGAATCCTCGGCTCAGCTCCAACACTACTAGCCCTAATAATAATACTAACAACAATAACAACAACAACAACAACAACAATGAGGCTATAACTAACGCAAATCAAACAACAGCGGCAAGCGTCAAGAACAAGGACCGATATTCGTGTAAATTTTGTGGAAAAGTCTTCCCCCGATCGGCCAACCTGACGCGGCACCTGCGAACACACACGGGCGAACAGCCATACAAATGTAAATACTGCGAACGTTCCTTTAGCATATCAAGCAACTTACAGCGTCATGTGCGCAACATTCACAATAAGGAGCGTCCCTTCAAGTGTGCCCTCTGCGAACGATGTTTTGGCCAACAGACGAATCTCGACCGCCACCTAAAGAAACACGAGGCCGATGCGGCGTCTCTGGGCCTTGGTATCGATGACCGATTGCGAGGCTTGCGGCGCAACAACCGTGGAGGCCTGCAGGAGGAATCATACTTCGAAGAGATCCGTTCGTTTATGGGTAAAGTGACGCAAATTCCTATTCCACTTCAAACTCAGTTGTCATCGTCGACAGAGCTCAACTCGCCCAGCAGAAGTTCCTCATCGTCTGAACCACCGTCATCGCCTCAGAGTAACCACTGTCTGCAGGTGATCAAGCAGGAGGAAGGCAGCGGTCATCTAACGAACTGTTTTAGTGAAAGCCCGGCGAATACACCTGCAGGCGAGAGTTTGAGCTCGAATATGAACGAAGAGCATATTAAAGTGACCTGACCTCTCCATAAATAGCCGTAGCTCCTCTAAAACTATTGACCCACAAATTTAACTAAATAAATAACGAATATATGCAATAAAGAATGGGATCTCTTGGCCCTGGGTCCCCTGGCGCAATAGGTATAAAATGGTTTAGTGTATGATGGAGGATAGAATGAATATCTGTCGAAAATACTCTTTTCAAATAGAGGTTACATGCTTTGGTGACACATTTGGCCCGCAGATGTCATGCAGAATTCATGCAAGTATACCTGTCAAGAGACCAAAATAGCTGCAGAGACTTCTTATCTTAGCCCCTCTCAAATGTTGTTACTCATTCTGTTGTTCTGTCTTTCAAACAAATTTTCCCGACCCCACTGACACTTTCTGCGTTCAAGTACTGCCAATTTGCTTAGGACACCACTGTAAACTGCGCTGGTGACCGAATGTACACCCAAAAAATTTGAGCAGAACCTACCTGCATGAAGTAGATGGTATTGCCTTGCCTATTGCTATTTTGTGTACCCAACGAACACATAAAAAGTGATCTGAGAGCAATAAAAGTACCCGGCTATGACAAATTTTCTTTGAGCTCAAAATAATGTGCCATTTAAGTTAAGTTTATACGTAGGCTCGAGTTCTTTGTTGATTAGAGAAAATGCTCAAAAACGGGTGGGTGAGTACTGCCTTATGTCATTTTCCATTGGATACCCTCGGGGATCCACTCATTCTGCGATCCAATGGAACAACAAAACTGCCTCTGATTGAATCCACAAAAGTATTGGTGAAATGCCAAAAAATTATCTATGGCGGCTGTCAGCTGACTTGTATAAAATACATAAATTACATTTGTGTGAGCGCTTCTTGAGCGGATTCTGACTTCAAAACGAGAAGCGAAATTCTCTCCTCAGAATCACCAGAAGAGTATTTTTTGTGCCAATGGAACGGTTTCAGAAGTGATTTTTTTCGATTCCGGCCTCTCCCGGACGCTTCTTTTTGCCCAATGGAAAACGACATTACTGTGACGTACATGACTTAGATTGGCTTCCGTACAAGATTGGGTGACGTACATGACTTAGATTGGCTTCCATAGAACGACAAGTGCTTCAGATCCAGCTCATATGCCGTGTGGTTTTTATTTTTTTAATTCTTAAGACGCCTCTGTATATGCTCCAAGTAAAATTCCAACTTTAATAACAAGGACGATACGAGGCTTTAAACGCACAATTACCTTGTAATGTGGTTTTCGATTGGGCTTCTTCAGATTCGCTCTCAGATTTCAGATTTCAGACATAAGTGAGCTCCGATCTGACAAGCGAACAAATTTCGATTGTAAAACATGTGATTCGGTATTTCAAGACTTCCTACTCACTTCCGAAACGCCGTCTGCGCTTTGATGCAAGAATACTGCCCCTGACTGATTCTATATTCCCCATTTAGTTCCTCATTGGGCGGTAAATTTGCAACCGTCAATAGTTTAAAGTAGGATTTTCGAAATTTGACCCAAGAAATTTTCTTGGTTATGGCCGACAATTTTTTGTTTTCCCCTCAATTTTATGCCGGCAACAAAGCACTAGTCAAATTTTGTAGTCGAAAATCGGCGAATTTCCAAGAGGGTGGCCGGAACTCCCTGGTTCATCTTTGCAACACCGGTAACACTGTTGTTTGAACACTTGGCTATTTGGAACGCACATTCGTTACTGCTTCTTGCTATGTTGTAGAGGTAGTCTAGCCAAGCACTAGCATAGCACCCACTGCCGTAGTTGCGCTGACACAAATAAGAGTGAAACAGTGTTTCATCTTCTTTGGGAGTGTCCGGCCTTAGCCAAAACCAGACACAGTGCTCTAGCTCATCACTTTTATGACGACCAAAGTATTCATTTCAATAAGATCATCAAATTTCTTAACTCCTTGGGCTGGTTGTAAGCTCCCTCATCGTCCTTTTCCCCCTTTATTTCCCTCCGTGAGTTTTGGTCTCAAAACGGCGCTCAATGCGTTATTTGTGTCTGTCACTTTACATCCACTTAAACCAACCAACCAGTCTAAACCAGTCGTTTTCTAAACTACCCAGTTGAACCTAATTGCTCAGCATCCCTGTTGAACGTTCAAAACAAGGTTAGGTATTCGTTTTCTTCTCTAATCGTATACTACTCGCCTCGCCATTTGCGCCATTTTTTATACTACAAAACTTAACATCACAAACTAGGATCTACAGTTTCATTTTTCGATACATCCTCGCTCTCGTTTGTATAAAACATAATTTATGAGAAATTAAACAACACACACACACACACACTGTTAACTATAATATAATAATGATTGTAGTTATTTTATTTTTTTGAAACTAACCACCAATGTTTGTACAACAAGACGAATTCCTGTACTTTATACCTACCTACTCTAACAAATGCTATAACCACCATAAACTATTGAGTTCGTGGTTTTCTATATAAATGAATAAGTGTGTAACTGTAATTTTGTAATTTAAACTTAATTTAGACTTAATTACTCTCTGATAGCCACAAAAACGTTTAAAATCTGTAATATTAAGAAAACAACCGTGTTCTTTGCCAATTAGCCCGTAAGTCAGGTGGTAATTTAAAATATACTAGAATAAATGAATCACGAAGCGAAACGGAATTTTGCCAAAGCATTTTCACACTCAAACATGTACATTTCCCTTCCTGTGTCTCTCCTCCGCTCTCCGATACAATTCACAGATTTTGGTTTTGATTCGAGGGCAATTTACATGGCAATGCCGTCCGCCGGAAACAAAAAAACACAACGCTCATCCAAAATTGTTCCCGACGAAATAGTCGAGATGGAAACATGTATCTAGTTGTTCACTTGGAACAATTTTAAACAATAGCAAATGATTGTGTTTTTAGTGCATGCTTTTGTAGATTGTCCATAAAGAATGAAACTAGTAAAAAAAAAACAGATCAATTCTGTCTTCGTTTATGTTTTAAGAAAAAATAACGCACGAAAAAAAAATCGCAATACTCTTCTACTTGCTAGTTACCTACTTTGTATTTGTGTAAATTAAGAAAATCACTTAGTATTATAATACGTACTTGTATCTCTTAGAAAGTCCTATGCGTTTCAATTTTCGTTGTAAAAATATGAAATACTTAAAGCAAACACGCACGCAGCTGCGTTGTATGTCCTGTACTATATCTTGTAAAGTAAAGTAAGGAAGAAAACAGTTCTAAACTGGGTGCTATTTTTATATTTGGTGTAGTATAGAGCGTCTTTTTTTTAGCCTAAAGAAAGCAACTACCACGTAAATGTAAAAAAATGTTTTGTAGAGAAATATTGTTGAATTTTATTGATTTTATTGTTCAGAAGTGAATGTTTGTTTATTTGAATAAATTTTTTTTTATTTTATATACATATTACATGACGGAGGTGTCAGTTTGTTTTTTTTTTTCACGCGGTTTCAGTTACTGGAAAGTAACTCCTTTTGCGGAGCGCTTCCGGCAATGGTGGAGTTAGTAAAAGCACATATCCGGGGCAAGTTGGCTAATTGTCGTACTTGTATGGTAATTGCACCGCCATTCGGTACCACCATCGCATCGGGTGGCATTTGAAATCTGCTGCCAGAGGGTAAATTAGCCTGACCCACACCCGTTTCTGCGATCCAATTTTGTTGCGACCACATGCAAATGCGAGCTCTGTTGGCTCCATTTTGATACAAATGTCAAAGTCTGTCACTTTGTGATATGATTTAATGGCATTGTTCTGATTTAATTAACGTTCGGCAGAGAGATGTAAATGCGCTCAGAGCCAAGCAACCACCCACCCATCGGTTATGATAAATTGAACTGTACTTGGCGCCACAAACTAAGAGGTATCTACGCTGGGTACACAATGCAAGAAGTGAATGCATTTGGGGGCGTTGATTGGTGTTGGTGTCTAATGATCGTGTTTTATTTTCGAATTACCTTGGCTTGTTGTGGTTGATATTTTTAATGAATGAAGACCGAAAATCGCACAAGGAAATTGCCGTTTATGCCATAATGCGGGTGAATAGTTAATATACTGCTTATTTCGTAAGCGCGATCGAGATGTAAGTGACACAGGCGTAGGTATACCCATGCTTGTAGATGAGTAACTCCTCATTAATAGATATACGTTTCCTTTGTTAGTTTTATAATATCCGCAAACTCATTCGTAAATAGTTCGTTTCAAAAACTATTAGACAAAGAAAAACCAGATGTAAGGATTTCGATCGAGATTGTTTTTAGTTTCGCAGTCAACGAAATACGTAAACTTTTACAGAGATATCAGTGAGATTCTACATTTATGCAGATTATGCGTCACAAACGACCTGCTGACGACAATTATTTTACATTGATTGACGTTTGCCTTCATTCCAGATTAAGCACAGATGGATACAAGCTAATTAAATACAAATGTCACACAAGCCGAGTGCCAACTTTGGATGCTTACCTCATGTGAAGAAATTAAAGTTTTCTTCTTCTACTGCTTCCATTTTATAAAGAAGATTGGACGTTATACATTCTTTCCAGTCATTCGTTATCTTGTGACAACAAAAGGAAAAATACTTTAATTCAATCCCAAACATTTGTGTAACCGCTCTCATCTTGCTACTGCCAATCGAATATTTTCTTTCTTTTTTGTGTACTTACAAGTTCATGACGCTGTTTGTGTTTAGCCTACTCTTCCGTGCAAAAGGCTATTTGATTTAACATTCTGATCTCCATAATAGTTAATGGAGTTCAGACTCTCATGGTATATTCTTCATTAAAAAAAAACATATAAAATAGTATGGACATGCAATCAAAACTAATTGCAACGCGTTTTCCAGCAACAACACGTTCACCACCAGTCAGTCATTAAATTACAAGAAACGTACGCATTCACTCAGTTTGGACTGTACTCAGCTACAATGCAGCGTTAGGCTTTCCACGGTAAAGGTACAAGGCCCCACTTCTGGGTAGTCATTCCAGGCTCGCACTTCTTGGCTATGACAAGCCGGTTAGGTTCATCAGGAGATTTGATAGTAAGGCACATGTTCGACTTCCGGTGAACTATTTGCTGCGTCTAATTGGAAAAAATACAATTCGAAGAATTCACACAAAACCATAACCACTCTGCTTACGTCAATGTGATAGTCCCAATGCTGTCGTGGATCGTCTGTGCATCCAAACAATTGGACATTCGTTTGTTTGGGAAGCTCCACACTTTTATTTATTTATATTATTTATTTGCCATCAAAGAACAAGCTCTTTCTTAGACTAAAGATGTAACAGAAAAAAGAAAAAACAAGAATAGTTTTAATAATAATAAGAACAATAATAATAATATACATAGGAAAAATAACATATTAAAAAAAAAGAAAAATAGAGCCAAACAATTATGTCGGAATACCATCAAGTAGGTTCCTTTTAATAGAACAGATCGACAAGTTAAAGTCGATCAAATGAATATTTGCATTGTAGGAAATCATAAGACCATATATTGACGAAGAGCGACCATAGTTCGTGCGCGAATGTGATATTTTAAAGAATCTATTATTACGTAAGTTTGACGATGGGACATTAATGTCAAGAAGGCGTAAAATTTCAGGAGAATTAATCTCACCAATGAGTACCCTATGAAGAAATAAAATTCTTGCCACCGTTCTTCTTACTTCAAGGGACTCCATGCTAATCAGTTTCAACCTTGATAGGTATGGAGGTAGGTTAATAAGATCAGTCCAACGTAGCCCTTTCAGCGCGAATCTCAGAAACCTTTTTTGTATTGATTCAATTCTGGAGATGTGCACACTGTAGTATGGGCACCAAACTATAGATGCATACTCCAATATTGACCGTACAAAAGATATGTATAAAGTTTTGATGACGTAGGGATCAGAGAACTCACAAGCAAAACGCCTAATCATTCCCCAGGACCTATTAGCCTTATTTAAGGTATAGTCAATATGATCATTGAAGGATAGCTTGGTGTCTAAAATAACACCAAGATCCTTGATTGTATATACACGAGGGATTGTATTACCATCAAAGGAGTAAGCAAATTCTATAGGTGATTTACATCGAGAGAAAGAAATAACAGAACACTTGCTAACGTTAAGAGAGAGGTAATTTTGTTTGCACCACAAATAAAATTTCTGCAGGTTAAGGTTAAGGAGATGGAAACATTGTACATCTTTGCCTGATATGAACAATTTAAAGTCGTCGGCAAACATCAACAATTCGCATTCGGGCAAAAATTTGACAATATCATTAACAAACAATATAAAAAGGAGAGGGCCAATATGACTACCCTGGGGAACGCCAGAGGAAACGAAAATTTTATTAGAGATAGCATTGCGGAATTTCACGTACTGAAATCTATCACTTAAGAATGACGAGAGCCATCTTAGGAAAGGTATTGGGAAACCCAATTTTTCGAGTTTGTAAAGCAGTATTTTGTGGTCTACGCGATCAAAAGCTTTACTAAAGTCTGTATAAATGGCATCAACTTGATTGCCTTTCCCGATTTCTGATATCACAAAATTAGAAAATAAAAGAAGGTTGGTGACAGTAGAACGTTTCTTTACAAATCCATGCTGGTTGTTGCAAATTAGGGACTTACAGTAGAAGTAAAGTTTATCCGTAACTAACTTGTCAAACAACTTCGGAACACAAGATTGCTTACAGATGCCCCTATAGTTCTCAACTTTATTCCTCCTACCAGATTTGAAAATAGGAACTATGAAAGACGTTTTCCAGAGGGGTGGGAAGGTGTTAGTTTTAAAGGACAGATTAAATAGGTGGCATACAATTTTATGTAATGGTATGGCACATTTTTTAAGAAAGATGGACGGTAAACCATCAGGGCCAGGACTAAGACTTGATTCTAAGCTGGTCAGACCTACCAGGACATCATCTTCGGAAATGTCAATGCTTCTGAAGATAGGAGTAGGGAGATCACCAAGAAAGCTAAAGAATTGCTCATCAATCCTTGAGTCATGATTTGAATAGACTGATTGAAAAAATAAACCAAAATTGTTGCATATGGAAAGAGAAGAATCAGTTAAATGTCCATTAAAAGAGAGTGAGGCCGGGTAACCATCACTTTTACTCTTTGAGTTTATGAAATTCCAGAATTTATCAGGTCTGGACTTAAGACTGTTTTGCATGTCCTCGATGTACACCTGATATGCATAACGGATGGAAGATTTTAACTCTGATTTCAACCTTCTAAACACCAGATAATCCTCATTAGCCAAACTACAACGCCATTTTCTATAGGCTCTGTTTTTTAAACGCTTAAGGTGACGGGTAAGATCATTGTCCCATGGACAAGACTGCCCAACACTAATTTTAGCACAAACTACGGGGACATAGGAAAAAATTACGTTATTAATGACCCGATAAAAAACATTACAAAGGTCATTGATTTCAAGAGAGAGATACGGGCTCCAGTCAAAATTGTTTAGTTCTTCACAAATTTGTATGAAGTTAGCATTTTTAAAATCGAAGTTAAAAGAAGTAAAATTATCTGTTACAAATGAGTCAACATAACAAAAAAGATTTAATGAAGGGTGATAAACATCTTCCGGGATTAGTGGTGTGTAACAGCGGGATACAATACTTTCGTTGCTGTTGTTAGTAAAGATGAGGTCCAGGGTATGGCTTTGGTGATTTTTTACGTGGTTCACCTGTAGAAGACCAAGCGAGTGGAAAGTATCGACGATTTCAGAACCAATCGTAGAGAGAGTGTTTATTGGGTTGAGATATGTGCAATCCATGTCTCCTGATGCCCATAGAATATTGGGTTGATTGAAATCGCCAAATACGTAAATTATATCCGGTGCAGACAGCAAACTCACAATAAATCTCATGGCATCCAAATATCTACTCACAGTTATGAGCTGAGTACGGGGTGGAATATAGACACAAGCGAAATAAATTTTTGCAAAAGAATTTAAGTCGAATCTGCTGCAGCAAATTTCGATGTCCGTAAAAGCACTAAGATCCACTTCTTTTGGCTTAAGATGTTTTCTTATGGCTATGAGTACACCACCAAAACGTTCAAAGATGCTGTTATCCGTAGATCGGTCACCACGATTAACATCAAAGTAGGGGGGGAAGATAACGCCATTACCGAAACTACTATCTAATCCAGTTTCAGTTAAGACAACTACATCATGTGAGCAGCTATGTACATTTAAAAGGAGATTTGTGCATTTAGTTCTCAGTCCTCTTACATTCTGGTAGTAGAGGCTGACTTCTTTAAGTTTTTTGACGTTGAGGCACCAGAAATAGGCTTGTTGGTAAACTCTTTAACAAGGATATTATCAGGCCAAAAATGTGGGTCAAGAAGTTTCCTTCCAGAGGATAAAGGAGCAAGTATTTTAAAAGATGCAGATATACGTCCGGTCAAGTTCTCTGGTGTTAAGCTGCGGCATCTGATTGCGTTAATGTCAATTCCCTTGCTGCTGATGTAATTAATGATGTCGGATGATTTTGTGCCATATTCAAGGCGAGATAAAAAGACTGCCAACGGAGGTGGGACAACCTTCAAAGTATTATCGCTACTAATATGGCTGTCAGCAGAAGTTATTGTACCCGCTTCCGATTGTCGTTGCTGCTGTTGTACTTGTTCAAGCTGTTGTTGTTCAAGTTGATGCCCTTTTTGGTGTTGTTGTTTCAGCTTATTGTAATCGAGGCACACGTTTTCATTAGTCATAATCTGTCCATTTGGTCGTATGATGAACATGTCTTGCAAATTTGAATCTGGTAGGCAATTGCCAACCTTCAGAGGACTCAGGACCGAAGATGCAAAGGCTTTTGGTGCTTTTACATTGCGCAAGCATGTATCTTTTTTGAGATCTAACAAGCTTGTGAGATCACTATGTTTTTGAAGTTCGACAAATACTCGGGGCATTGTCCGTGGTACTAGCCGACCAGGAATGCTCTTCACAACTTTTTCGTATCGCTTTGCCAATTCGGTTTTTCCATTTAACCAGATGATTTTTCCAAAAAACCGATCATCGGCTGGAAAGAAATGGTCTGGCCACACATTGTGGAGATACCATTCAAACGATTTGCAATTGAGTCGTTTGCGCAGTGCGACACGGTCGGTAATGTTCTAGAAAATGACAAGTGATACAAGCAGATTTATAACAATTTTGCTGCAACTGTACTTACCAGCGAGCTTTTAAGAGCCATGTCAACGGAACTGTACATGAAAAAGAAGTCTTGCCATTTATCCATCCAAACCATTGCTGCACGAGCCAAATTGTTACTCAGCACTTGGCTAACCCCCCCGGGGAAGGTGTATGGTGTGGTCTTTCGGAATACATGACCAACGTGTGAACAGGGACTGATTTCGACGGAACCCCCGCATTGCCATATGCGGAACGACATTTCAACATTCTCACCACCCCATATCTGCTTGAAAAGTTTTTTTTTTTAGTATTGTGGTTGCAAAATGTTGAAATATGAACAGTTTATGGGGTATGGCTGTCTTTACTTAATAACACATAAGTTACCGACGCACGAACCTTCATTGCCTCATCATAGCCGCCTGTGTCGTAAAAATACGCCTTATCAATAGAAAACAGTCCACCAGCCATGCCAGGAGTTGGTATTGGATGTGCCGCATCCACGTCTTCGTCGTCTAGGTTGGACGCATACCACCTATGGGAAACAAAATTAAGATTCCGCTTGGTAAGTATGATGAAGGTACTGCAAACCTGAAGCTAAGATGCCAGTTGAAGGCTCCCCAATGGTTCTCGAAAGTTTTTGTGTAACCAAAGTTATCGTCAGAGATGATATCGATTACGGGGCACACAACACACTTTCGGTTTTCTTTTATTCGAGCTAACAACGGCTCCAGCCAACCTGGCGAACACTCACAATGTGCGTCCAAGAATGTTAGAACATCGCCTTCGGCATTAGCTGCACCTAAGAGCCGCGCTGGTACCAGCCCCTGTCTGACTCCGAGTCTGAAGAGCTTCGTTCGCACGGGTAGGTCGTCTGTTAAATACTTCTCAAGAGGCTTTTGAAGATATTCTGTAAACCAAATTTGAAGGCATGAGAGAGAGAACAATTTATTACTGGATTGCACCATACCCCTGTCACTGGCATCATCGATGAGAATGATTTCCTTCAGCAACGACGCGGGCGATCGTCCAATGACGCTCCATATGGTCCGCAGGAGCACTGACCATGCTTCGTTATGAAAAACAATAATTACTGATGTGGTTGGCAGTTCATGGACGTTGTATTCAATGGCTTTGCACCTAGAGAACCGATTGAAATTAATCATTGAAGCATTAGTCATCGAAGATGGCGTACTTGTCCATTCTGTAGTCTTTCAGTGTTCGGTTAAGGGGAATTTTATCACTGGCTAGAATGTTAAAACTATGTATCTTGAAAAGACGTTGCATTTTGAAGCTATCCTTTGCCGGAATTATTACCGGGCGCCCCATGGCGCCTTCTAGTGCTTCCGGTTGGAATTGATTCACGTTGTAGTCATCTATGAAGAAAAAGTTACTTAATCTCAATTTTCTATCGAAGATTTGTGGAACTATGATTGCTCAACCCCGGAAACCGTGTCAGTGTAACAAATCATGAGAACAGTATTATCAAAACCTTTGGTCATGTTGCCGAAAATGTTTCCAGCCCCAATATAGTGTGCAACGACGACACTTGTGGTCGTCGACCTGACACGTTTCACGTTAGCAGCTGCTGCTTCTCTGCAACAAAATAATATGAAATAGTTATTGCTGATGACTGATGAGTATTCATGTGATCTTACCTTTTACGGAGATCTGATGCCTGGATACTTTGTAAGTAAACGTTAATACTCAATGCGAACATGAAAAACGCAAAAAACAGTAGGAAAAGATACAACAGCCATAGTTTTCTAAGTTGCCGGAATGGAAGCCCCATTTTTGATGTCTTTAGAGAACAATAGGTTTTTAATTTATTCAAATTTTGTAGAAAATTGCGAATTAGCAATCTAAACAAAAAAAAAGTCTAATAAACAAATAATTAGACAGCTGTTGTCATTATTAGTTTAGTATAAGCGCCAAGCTGTAAGCCATCAATATCACTCGCTTGTTGAATTTTCCAATGAATGTATTCAGCACGGGTTAGGTGTAGGCACGTTCAATAAGTAGAATCAAAAAAAAATCACAGAAATTACCCATATGGTTTTCGATTGGGCTTCTTCAGATTTCGTGTGTCTAATCGAACATAAAAACGTCACTTGTACTTTTTTGTGTAGATATTCGTGCGGTTCGAATATGTGTAGCATTCGACACTATTCTAAGCGTTTTGCATTCACTGGCTTAACTTTACATTAAAACATTCTAAATTTGCGCGCAGATTGATTTCTAAACATTTGTACATAAATAATTAACAAAAATAGATGCACCCGATGCAATGCATTTTTTTGCAGTTGAAAAATTTCACGAAAACGTAAACAAACTCCACTAGTTGTCAAACTCACCCGTATTTGTATTGGTTAAACTGAAGCAAATCTGAGAAAAAATCCAAATTCGCAAAAGTGCTCTGAAATCCGAAAAAGATTGCTTTGTTTTGTACCAAACGAACATAAAAATTGCTCTGAGAGCAAAAAAAGTGATTTGACAAAACAAATAGCTCAAAATATATTAATGTTGAATGTATTTTCCGTTAAATCCAATGCAATTCAAATTCCTTAAGCCCGTGTGACACTACATACTTTCTTCATTTTGAACATGTTGAAAAGTCAGCGGTGTGTAAAAGAGACTGAAGGTGTATTACGAAAGGGGTAGCAATTATTTGCTTATTTTTCGTGCGACAGACGATTAATTGTTGAGGAAAAACTGGTTATTTTTATGATACGATGATAGCCATTAACAGGTGTTAATGATGTACTTACATTACATTGTACTGACGCAGAATAAATACCGTAATAATACATTGAGTCATAAATGCCATTTTCATCGTGTTCCTAAAATTTGGCATGTATTTTTTGCTTTTAGATATTGGAACGGTAGGGAAGAATTGTTATTAACGGGAAAAATTTAAAAACATGGAGAAAAATTAATACCCAAGACCTAAGATGGGCGAAGAGACTTCTATTCGATTATAGCCTTACAGGATTCAAGAGGCGTGCTTCATTTCAAGTTCGAATAACCTACAAATTTTAACTGAACTTAACAGATTCAAAGGAACCAAGAGGAAATTAGACAAAAGTCTTTGTAACGGTTCTACACAAACATATTGGAATTCAATGGACCAGCAAACAAGTGTTAAATAAATATTTGAGAAAATCTCAAATACGAGCTATTGACGAGACGCCATCTTTATGTTCCGCAAAACTGTGAACCCTGTGTCCTGGTGGCATATAGGTATGTACTACGCAACTACATAAATATGTTGTGTATCTTGCCATACCCTCAGATAATATGCCAATTATGGGAGCTACCAATACCCTTAGCAGTAGACTATAGAATAACATCGATTCCAATGAATCGGCTACTTTTAGGAGCCATTTCAATTCTATTCACTTTCATTCACTTCCACGCAAACGGCGTTAAAGATACATTCTATCGTATACTTTTTGAATTGTTGTAGAAAAAGCTTTCAAAGTTAATATCCAAGTTACATTTTTAACTGGCCTGAGTGATAGACGTTAGTAGCATCTGTACTGCACACTCGCGAAGAGCACGACTTGGGTTCTAGTTTCGCTTCATACTACGCATATTAGTAGCATCCGATAATCCATTTCAAAGATAAGTGTCAATCCATTTAAGCGTGAAACATCGCAGTAATTAATTAGTTTTGTTGCTCTGATGTAAGTTCGTTGAATTGACCTTGAAACCACAAAACAAGGTGAGTGATATTCATCTTAAGTAATTTATCTCCGATGATTCAGGATGCAAATTAAGCATCGGAATCTCTTCCACCCAAAACAAAATACAATATGACGTACTTCTCAAGTTTATTTAGGTAGCTTCCCTAATACCTATATGCAGTGTGCTTGCATCGAAAGCGAATTCCCGCACACACATAGACAATCCACCCTCATAATCGGAGTTGGGTCACTTTGACCTTGAGATGCAAACATCCATTGAAGCGAATGACGTAGGTACTCAGTTTGTGACAATGCTAAAAAAAAAACACACACAACTGCAGCCAGGTACATCGCAATAGGTATACGGTATGTTTATATCTAGCGAGCCAATCTGTGTTTTCAGTTTTCATTCATCTCGTAGAACAAGATACATTATCGAGTTGGACGCTGAAAGAAGCTTATACTGTTGAAAGCTTTCCCGCTGTTTTGCAAATGGGATCCACAATACCACCGATACAATGGTGCTTTGCTTTGGCTTTCCGCTTAGATACTTTTGGATCAAACACCTACGTAGTTCTATAGGTACCCGTCGTTCACCGTACCGTACCGCGGCAACCAAGAAATCAAGAACCAAATAGCAGAACAGTGAACAGAGCAAGACCACCACACCATACATAGAACATAGTGTACCGAAAACTTAAAGTTGAAATTGAAAGCTTAGCTAATCGGTTACGGTTTTCCACGGAATTTATCGACAACACCGTCCTTTAGTCATATAAAGAACGTAGCGGGGTTAAAAACGGTGCTCGTCGAACAATTCCCGACTTTTTATAATTTCTATTTGCGTCTTTTGCCTATTTAGTGACCGACTGGTTGAGCACAGTGGGCATATTACAATTTTGTGTCATACCACAGCAAGGACGCTTTATTGTCATTGTTGTCGTCCTTACTTCATTGGGGTGTTTGCCGTTGCAGTAAAGTAAAACTTTTTATCCCTTACCAGCAAGACCAATAGAAACACATTTAAAAATGTCATGGAGATATGCGGTATGTTGATTAAAAAACAAATTAAGAAAGAAAAAAAATAAACAGTGATTGTGTCGTCAAATTGTTGTGCCAGTCCCCAAATTGTATTACCGTACGGATTTCATAACAATACATAGTTTGTCTTTCGCGCCATTATGTGTGATAAATCGCAATGTGCGAATCGGTTAGTGTTGCCTGTCGAGCGGGGGGGGTCATGGCAGATATAATAACAATTCAACATGTACCTACCGAGGTTTGGGGGGAGGCTGGTACGGTGTACTGTACACTGAGTAGGTAGGTGCTTCTGCCTTGAACAACTGCCCTGATAACCCAGTTTTCGGCTAGCACAATCAATTTCGCCAGGAACGAAATCTATACCTACCAAGTGAGCTTGAAACTCGATGGGTAAGGATACGGATAAAGAGGGAGGCACACAACTATTTATTTATTTCGTACTTGATGCTCCTCTCTCTCATCATTTTGGAGGCCAACACTAATTTCCATTTGGAATATTTTCGAGATCACATGCACACAGCAGCACGTTGTGTGTAACGAGGCATTGCCAAGGTCCCGAGGATGTCTACTTGCAAATCTCTGCCATTGTTTGCATCTATAATCGTCGTCATATATTCTCAGTGTTGGTGCCTAGCTATTATATAATCTCCACTCCTTTTTGTTCTTGATTTTGTTTGCGGCTTGAAGAAGTCTGCCAAATACGTGTAACCAGTGGGCGGCAGAGGCAGTGGTAGTAGTGGAGGTGGTAATCAACGATTTTTTTTTTCTCCACCCCATCGACATCGCACAATGGGGCGAAATTTAATCCTTGACGAAGGGAGTCCCTTCTATTAAATTTCAAATTGTTTTTGTTTGGCAGTCACGCACGCATTGTGTCGACAGGACAGAGATGGGAATTTCTGCACAGTGCGGTTGACCTTTGAATACAACACAATACGCGCAAAAGTAAATACACATACGTTCGAGTACCTATATTTTATTGGCTCTGCTATTCTAGAACACGTTACACGTACGACTTTAATAAAATTACCGCGATATCAGGTGTACTATGACTAATCCGCGATACCATGTTAAGTGCGATAGAAATTCTAAGAATAGCGTGAATAATAGCACACATTCTATAGCTATAGGTAGTTCGTTTACTTGATGCATCAGTTGTGCAGGCGGTACAGGTACACATCGGATGAGTTGATGAATTGGTTGACTTTATAAATTAATCGCAAGTGACTGACTTGACATATTACATGAGTATGCTCTTGAATTTCTTTTGTCAAGAATTGTGGACCGATCTGTTTACAAGATTTCTGGGGTGATTTGACTTTTTTTTTTGGCAAAGGACTTGGCATCTCTTCAAATGGATAGGAATTAATGGCCTGGATAATTATTTTGTATTACACTAAATATGTGCAATAATGGAAAATTATTGATTTGAAAACAGCAATTTTCAAATAGAATACTTTTAGCTAATAGGTGAACATTTTTAGATCCCGTTCCTGTGAAATATCAATAGCAGCATTCGATCCGCTTTTCTCAACAGTAACTGACTGGCCTACTCATTCGTTGAATTGCTTTTTCTTCTGTAGTCGCACCAGGCATGCCTATACACTCAGGGAAAAATGAAAGCCTGTTAAGCTCGGAAATTCGTTATCCAAGTGCAAAAATCTTACTTTGAGTACATTTTTTGATTAACCTACAATTCTTATTTTAAGATTGTTCTATAACAGTTTAAGAACGTGTAAGCTTAAATAAAGCCGAAAGTTGCTTCATTTTAAGAATGCAACAACTTGATTTCAAATCTTTGTAAACTTCAAACAGGCTTATTTATTCTTAAACATAACTCAATTAAGAATGTGTGAGCTTAAATTAAGCCGAAAGATGTTTCATTTTAATCATGAAAGTTTTACATTGTGCGGTTTGATTGGAGAATACAATTCTTGTATCGGTAATGTTTCGATCTTAGTTTGACATTATCATATCATGATCGTTTAGATCTTAATTAGTGTGCACATTAATCCATCATGTAAGTTTAAGTTTATTTCGGCTTGATTGGAGAGTATACTTCTTATCTCGATCCTGTATTTCTGTGCAAAAATCGTAATTCAGGTGATATGGTTCAGATTTTAATATTGCATAGGCTTGATTTAAAATTAAAAAGCTTGATTTTTGATTTTTAGAAACATTCGACTTATTTTGAGATTGAGCACGTAAGCATGAAGATCATAAAGAATAAGCCTGATCGGACTAGAATTTAGCTTGCGATATTTTTATGAGTGTATGATTTAAAGTTTTTAAAAATATATAGGAAATCTCTAAATTGTGCTTAAAGCTTAGTATCCTGCTCGCGCTAAATTTTAGCGTCCCTCGATAAATGGTCGCTAAATATTTATTTTGTATTTTGGTTTTGGGTTTTTCTTTAGTTATCACGCTAACGTTCTCTGCGGTTTCCCCCGAAAAATCCGTAATATTCACAATACAAACTTTTCCCTCCTTTTTCATCTGTCAACATTTATCTACGATTTAATGTGCCGGACATTTATTTCGCGAGCTAAATGAGTGGAGACTTGTCATCGGCCCATCTATGTGAAGTTAAGAATTTAGCGAGCGAACAGGATACTGCTTTGCTAAACTGCCTCGCTAAATTTTATCTTTGTAGACATT
This sequence comes from Cheilosia vulpina, assembly GCA_916610125.1. NCBI lineage: Eukaryota > Metazoa > Arthropoda > Insecta > Diptera > Syrphidae > Cheilosia > Cheilosia vulpina. The sequence continues at coordinate 1,201,333 of OU744280.1, read as the reverse complement.
TTTGTATGGGAGATAAAATTTAGCGCGAGCAGGATACTAAGCTTAAGGATAAAACTACAAAATACTATCCGCAATTTAGGTTTCCAGGAGAATGTGAGAAAGTGGATGTAAGAAACTTAGTTGTTGTACTTCTTATCTTGAAAAAATGTTTATAAAATCCACAAATTAAGCTCCGATTCTAGGTAGGGAAGAGTGGGGCGCCTTTGAACACTTTTTGCTTCCATGTCCCATAAGAACCTATGTTTTAGAATTTATGATCTGTAACCTCTTTTTCTTTTAGAAATGGAACTCAGCTTTAGTTTAAACGCATAATTCTATCCGTTTTATGAAGATTTCCAATTATTATTATTTTTTGAATGAAGCGGGTCCTTATGTTCAAAGGTGCCCCCCCCCCCCAGTGGGGTAGTTTTGAACTAGGCTGGGGCACCTTTGAACGACAGTTTTTATAATAAAATATTAACCTGAAATGAGACTTTACACTTTATTTAAATTATAAATAAGTTTTGATTTTTAAATTAGAGATAAAAACACTTAACATAACTCAACTAGAATTCATATATCAGGACGAACATATAACATAAACAAAAAAAAAAAAATACTTAAAATAGGTACACAAACTAGAATTCACAGATAACTTTATTTATATACATAAAAATATAACGAAATAAACAAATTTTTACATAAACGAGGAGTAGCCACATTTACCTAAGTGAAATTTTAGAGAAGTCAAAAGCAAAAGTCATCATTTTGAAGATGTTCAAACCTGCCCCGAACATTTTGTTCAAATCTGCCCCAATGTGTGTTGTCAGAAACAATTTAGCTTCAATAATTTGTTTGTACTCATATATAAGAAAAACTTAGCTTAATATTTTTCGCCTTCGAAAAATATTTTTTACAAAAAAAAGCTCACCAACAAATTTGTATACTCTTACAAAAAAGTTGGAAACGCAGCATAAAAACATTCAACACGAGCTAGTTTCAAGCGACTACTGAAAAGATGACCGAAAGCCGTTGACATTGAAAGAAAACAATATTGCCAGGACACAAATTTAGTTAACGCTCTCAAATATTTTTTAAATAATGTTTTAGTAGTGATGTTCAAAGGTACCTCACGTTCAAAGGTGCCTCACTCTCCCCTACACTTTAGGTTGGGTATAAGGGTTGGTAGATCAGAGTTGACAATGCTCTAAAACACTTAACGCCGTACTAATAACAAATTTTAGACTCTACTCAATTGCAAAATTTATATGGAAAACATTGCGATTTTGAACTACTAAAATTTAAAGTCGAAGCTAAAAATGTTTATTGGTAAGGCCGTTCGATTTTTGTAATGCACTACAATCGCCGCGTGCCCTTCCTTCTTGTGGTAGTCCCACGCTACCTAGCAAGCTTTATGTCCCCAAAAACCTTAAACGATTTGACAGAGCGGCATTAGAAAAATGTGAAATGTGTTGGTTGCAGTAACTTCCAAGTATTTCTGTTTTTCAAGTGACAGAGACCTAAGCAGAGACAGGCAAAGTAAGGTGTGTCCCCGTGAATCGCTTCATCACCGAAGCCCGTGCAAAATTCACAATCCTTTGGCTTTAATTTAGTTGAAGGTGTATTTAAAGAGACTATAACCTGTCAAAGAACTTATTAAACGATCGCGATGTTCGAATAGATTGCGAAAAATTCAAAATGAGATTTACTAACTACTGGGATAGACATTTAACATTTTTCTAAAAACTTGTACTATCAAATACCTACTTTAGGAAAATCATCCAACTAGGTACACGCCGTCGTAAAAGCCACAATTCCATCAAAATCATGTTTACGACGTCCAAAATCGGACCGCTGAATTTTTTGGTTTTACTGTTCCACCTCTGCTTGTGTTTTACTATACACAGACACATGTGCAGGTCATACAAGTATATTAAGAAGGCCAAAGTAGTTTGGACGGAATAATCTGCCGTGCAGACGTCATCTTACTATTTATAAATGAAAACGGGAGAGAGCCCCTCGCACTTTTGCACATAAATTTGCTTTTGCAAACATAAGAGTTCAGTAAACAATCAGTTGCAGGCTAGTATGTTGTTCAAGTTGCGCATGTCATACAAGAATAATAAATTAACTATTAGGACTCGTACCTGTCGGTGGAATTGCCTGAAATTCAAATCAATTTCAGTCCTTCCATCAGTTCAATGCTCGTATTTATGCACATGAATGATATGACCCCATTTGTGCCCTCGACAGGTACCTACTATCATCCCTTTTACATGCAATAGGTACTCTAAGTCGATCATATCCCTCACGTGCTTGTTTTAACGATGTCAACAAACGAAAGAAAGTGCTTTCACCATCATCAGAATGAATGCATATTTTCTACTGGCTTTCGTGATTTGCTGCACTTGCAGAATAATTTTCAGTATCCGTGTACTCGAATGCAGCCAAAGAGTTCATTCGACAAGCAAATCAAAAACAATTCCGAAATGTCAATCATCAAAACCGTTGTAGTGAGGAGGTTGGTTTAATCGAGTGGGGCTACATGCCAAGAGCAGTGGACGCCATTCTAAAATTAACCAAAAAAAAAAGAAAAGTGACTCACTCGGTCATGGTCACCATCAAAATTGACATCCGATTCGAAGTGCTACCGTGTTTTTGAAAGTTTTCTATTTGCCAAAATAAATGATGTTTTCCATCTCGAGTTTCCGCACGAAAACAACTTTTCTTTTGTCCAAGGTACAAGGTAAATGTGTATACGGACCGTACAAAACTACGCATATTATAAGCATACTCTCAAGCGTCTGCGAGTAAGAAATTGCCTCCGCATGTTTATTTGTGAACATCTCGCGCAAAATGAGTATGATATCCACATTCCGCAACACCTATCTATCTATCATGGTGGAGAACGCGCAGATTTCGTTTATTATTGGCAGCCGACCAAAAACTTTGCGAATGCTCCTATTTTTAGCTATACTGAATTGGGCGACAATGAAAATACTAAGAAGTTCGAGCGTTCGATTGCCTAGTTATCGATCGACAGAGGTGTGTGTTTGTTGATTCACCTGTTGATGTGCGATGCCATCATTTCAATGTCCTTGCGCGAGAGAATGCTCTACCGAATTGAAAGTGAAACCCCTCTCTCACGCTTTTTGCTTGTTTTGTTACATCAATTTGCAAAATTGGTATGTTGTTATCGCTGGCACTTTTCACAAGTAATCGATCAGTGATTCGTTTTAGGAACGTCAGTCAATCAATCGAAATGTGCTCACCGAAGCATGGATCCTCCCGCCAGTAATTAATGAACCTATTTTAAGAACCGGATATCTGCATAGTAATTGCACCGTCGCCAATTACTGCTAGCCAGCCAGTATTTCACAATTAGCTGCAAATATACCCACAGAGGGCATCAAACCGATCCGACAAGCAGCGGATGATATACGCAAATTAAAGCTTGGCTAACTCGAGCTGTCACTGTCAGTTCAAAAGAATCGATTTGCGATTGAATTTTGATAGAGTGCAGGGGATTTGTTCTCCTTCCGCATGCCATTAATGTGTTTTTTTTTTTTTTTCAATTTCGATGAATGCTTATTTTTTCAGCGTACATCGATTTGGTCGACCGAACTTGGAATGTCTATCCATAGCCAAGGAATAAAGCGTAGTTTTTATTATTTCAATTAGAACAGAGGAATGCGATTAATTACATTTCGCCGGCATTCAGCTAATAATATACACCTAATTATCACAGAGTTACAGTAGCGGCAGTGAAATGTTGCGCACTTCTTATAAACCGAGTATGGGTACATTATTCATCATTATTATAATTAATATAAAACTATTATTCTACCACTAGTGAAATGTTTCTGTGTGTTTCTTTTGTGTTAGACGAATTGTAACCATTGTTCTTCAACACCTATGTATTCATATCTTGTTTCAATATCCAGCTAAATGAAAGGTTCTAATGTTGCACAACTTTGTTGATATTTTTCAGCTATACTTCGATTATCTGATGCAGGTTTGTTGAAAAAAATGTATGCATGCGATTTGAAGCATGCAGCAAGCTAGTTGTAAGATTTTGTATTTTAAAGTCTAGTATGCTAATCGCGCTTAAATTCAGCTCCCATACAAAAATGTCTCCAAATATAAAATTAAGCAAAGCAGTTAAGCCAAGCAGTACGCAGTTCAAGCTAAATTTGTTAGCCTCTGTACGAAAAATCTCTACAGAATTTAAGTAAGCAAAATACATTTTTCCACAGCTAAAAATTTTGATAGATCAGAGAAAATATCGGTATTCGCAACAAAATTTCAAACGAAAGCAAATTAACAGTATGGAGAATGGTTAGAAGTTCGTTGTTGTTGATTTAATTTCTTTTAGAAATGGAATATTTTAACGAGGAGTAATGGGAGAGGTTTTTGCGGAGGGAGCTGTAGAAGAACAAATAAGGAAACAGAACAAATTCAATCAGCTTTACCAACACAGTTCCCTTTCTTTGACGGAACTTACACTGTCAAAATTAAGCGAACATTAAGCGCTTAATTTTAGCATTCCTGGAACAGCATCAAATATTCAAAATTTGTATTGTAATCGAAAATCGGCCTTTGCCATTTACGTTTTAAAGACAACTTCATCTAAATGTTATCTGCGCGGCTCCGTTTTGGAAGGTCCAATTTTGCGTCACTTTTTCGAGCATTTCGGCCTGTATTCCACGAATTACGCGTGTTATGTTATCCTGTAAGGCTTCAATCGTGTTCGGCTTGTCCACATAGACTAACGACTTTACATAACCCCACAAGAAATAATCAAGAGGCGTTAAAACACATGATCTTGGCGGCCAACTCACAGGATCATTTCGAGAGATAAGCTGCTCACCAAATTCATCCTTCAACATTTCCATTGTTTCACGAGCTGTGTGGCATGTGGCACCGTCTTGATGAAACCACATGTCAACCAAGTGCAACTCAGCCAACTGGGGCAAATAAAAGTCGCGTATCATGGCTCGATATCGTGCGCCGTTGACGGTAACGTTTCTTCCACGGTGCGCATTTTTCACAGAGCACGAATTTTTATAATAAATTTCAATAATTTGCAATCGTTGCTCGTTTGTAAGTCTTTCCATGATTAAAAGGCAGAGTATACTGAAAACTTTTCACTTTGACAGATGACGTTTGGACGCCATTACTAACCAGTGCTGCCAACCTGAAAAACTTAACTCTTAAAAAATCACCCTTTAAATACTGAATTAGATTTGTGGAAAAAGTTGTAAATTTTCTACGACTTCTTATTGACTCAAGTCTAAGGCCAAATAAATAAACCGAGCTAGGTTCAGAGGTCCCAATGGAAAATGGAAGTCCCAAGAATTTGACCCTTGACCTAAATTCACCATTATGCAACTTGATGGTCCGTTTACGCATTCACGCGAGAAGGAATATCACAAATTTGGATCTCCATCTTATCGTTTAACAGGGCACTCATTCCATAATTTTTCAGACGATTATCGTCGAAACGATAGACGTCCGCAAGTAGCCACTAACTGCCAAAATTACGAGTTTGAGACCTTAATCCAACTCATTATCCACAAATGTAATGAAAGCTGTCGATATTGAAACAAATTCGGGCAGAATATAACTTCTTATGGTCATCAAAGTTTCAAAAACGATATCACCCCAACGATTATTGTTGTACGTGATCTGCCACCAGAGGATGTTACTGTAGCTAATGAAATTAATCGTGGCACCAAGAATCAACTGCGCTTATTGAAATTTTGACAAAATTTCGGCTGTTATTGGTGGAAATAAAAATGTCTGGTCGGATTGGGACCAATTTCAGTGTTGTGGAAAATACCGAGTGATTAATACAAAGATAAATTAAGAACTATGACTTTCATCATATAATATAATGAGTGGCATAAATGTCTGCAAGTTTAGTGGGCACATAATTAACTCCAATTGTTGTGCTTGCATATATTCTGTTTCCATAATCAAATTACTTCTTTTCGCAAGAACGAGTATTTAATATGATTGTCGCTGACTGCGACTGATTGAAATTCGTTCTTATTCCCATAGTGTGCATGGAAGCGGCATTTTGAAATTCGAATGCATATCGATCTGTTAAATCAAATCGAGGGTTTTGTTCATCAGAAGAAATATATCGCCATTGCGATAACCTTTGAGGCACGTACTAAAAATAATTATTAGTGACAAGCCCACTCATGTCTCATTAATTAAACTTTCATTTGCAAAAGATGCACCATACCTACCATACATTGTGGAACGTACCCAAACTGTGTGTACCTATGAAAAATGCCAACAACTCCAACACTAAGCCACAGACAATAAAATCCATAGTGTAACTGAATTTCCTTGACCTATATTTTTGGTGTAAATAGCTGCCAAGGCTTATTTCAGGGTCAGAGTCATCTCTGGCAACATTTTTTTTTGTATACAGTGCTATTTTCAAGTAGTGGAGGTTTATCATACCTTATGCATGTAGGCACACGAATACACAACATGGGAGCAAAGGAAATTAATAATTTAAATTAGTTTCCACCTATTTTATAAAGAAATTTATGTAGATACTCAAATGTTAACTTGACAGGCTTCCGACCTTGGAGCGGTTCAAAACACATATAGTTGTCACATCAACGGGGCATGCTTCCGCATATCAAGGGCATATTGCATTGCACCCACCCCTTTGTGTGTAAAACGTGATGTTTATTTGTGACAGGGCTTAAAGATGATTCCGACTCATTCATATGAATTATACGATGGGCTTTTACAAAAAGCTCTAATTGTAACGGGAAAATTAAAAATCTATTAAAGCACGCAGTTAGATTAAAATAAGTTTAGGCTTTCAATAGTGTAAGAAATTGTTATTGATGAAAAATAGATTTTGTAAACAGAGGCCGTGATTGATAGCACACAAAGAGGCCGATTAGATTGCGCTCTTATTTTTGGCGGGTAACATAATTTATTCACATTAAAAAAACTGGAAAAAAATACATCCTCAATTAATTGTGCGACAGCATCTTAGGCTTTTCGAAATAAAAGTATCATCATCCAGTAACTAACCGAGCGTTTAACCTTTTCATTGAATCAATAAACTTCGAAAAGTCGGTCTTTATACCTATTCTAGAAATTATAAAAACACATCGCAGAATATGACCAAACTTTTCTAGATATTATAAAAGCACATCAAAAGATGACCAATCTTAAAGCTAAAGATTGTTTATTTGTTTGTTTATTTATTTAAGTCTACCATTTTACAATTTACAGACTATATAATTAGATAATTTAAAAAAAAAAAAACAAAAAAACTCTTAACATAAGAGAAAAAATACTTAAAAAAATAAAAAAAAAAATATTAAAAAAAAATATATATAAATAAATATATATATGTAAATAAAGTAAAAAAAACTCTTCAAGTGAAAAGAAAAAAAAAATTAAGTTTAAAAATTAAAAAAAAAAAAAATAAACTTCCACTTAGTGTGCAAGAAAAATAATCAATTACCTTAAGGGCAAAACTTGTGCTTTTAATAATTACATTCGTAAAATTCTAAGCAAAAGTAAAAAAACCCTATGAGCAATTATAACAATTCATTTAATCTTTTTTTAAATGCAATTCTGTTGATCGAAATATCGACACTGGAATCAACGGAGTTGCATATTGAATTAAAACTCCTAATGCACCTTGTTAAATAGCTTGTCGAATGATTAGGTTCATAAAACAAGCCATGCTCACGTAACGGAATTCCCGGAACGTAAAAAGAGAGATTGGACAGTAAGAACGTTGAGTTTATTCTCCCAGAAGCGATGTCTTTTACAAACGTTATGTCCTGAATAAGTCTTCTCGTTTCCAGGGACTTTAAGTTTATTATCCGACATATTTCTTCATAACTGGGCATTTCTAATGACCCATTAAAGGGACGAAGGCAATATCTTGAAAAAGACTTTTGTATACGTTCAATCCGATTTATATGCACCTGATATGCTGGTGACCAAATAATAGAACAGTATTCTAAAACAGATCTTACTAAAGAACAATGCAAGGTTCTAAGAGTTTGTATGTCTGTAAAATCCTTGCTGTTCCTTTTAATAAATCCAGGAAGAGAGTTAGCTCTGGATACTGTGCTGTTTATGTGTTTATTGAAATTTAATTTCGAATCAAACGTAACGCCCAAGTCTTTTGTTTCCTCAGATCTAGTTATTAAGTGCCCAGCTATGGAATAACCATAGAATATAGGCAACTTAATGTGAAAAAATGACGAAACCTTACATTTCCCTAAGTTCAGTTGCAAATTATTACAATGGCACCAATCCGTAATTGCGTCTATGTCAACCTGAAGCTTATCGCAATCGGCTACAGAATTGACTCTACAATAAAACTTCCAGTCATCAGCAAATCAAAAAAGATGTAGGTACTTCCAAAACCGACTTTGGAACTCAAATTCAAATTCTATAGGCAATTCGCCCTAATAGTTACATTTATTTTTATACAGATTATAATCTACGAATGTATACCTATATGATTCCAACCCTAATGTTGCAGATGCTAACAAGAAACCCCAAATTGTGTGAAGATCTTGATGGCATTGCCAAGGAAATGAAAGCAATCAAATATTATATTTGGCCAGTCGCTTGTCACTTTCAGTTTTTTTCTGACAGATCTATAAAACTATTTTTAGGATTTATGTGAATTTCCATTTGCTATTTACGTATTTTTGAAAATAGGATAGGAATGCAAACCGATTATAATTATTTTAAAATTGTGTACAAAATTCTTTCTCCGACAGCGAGAAAATGATTCACTTAACACGAAGCGTTATAAAAATTGCTTTAAAGCTTAATGCAGATGCCTCTTAGATGTGTGATGTGTTTATCGCTTTGAATAAAAATTCGAGGACAAGGAATATGCAACGTGAGAACAAAAAATCATGTCTGCTCGAATAAACTCAGTCTGTCAACGTACTCAACATGAAGCAAAGTTTAGCAGAAAATCTTTTTAGACAAATTGGTTGGCATTCCTTAAATTATACGATGTAGTTCTTGGCAACGAACAATTTGTTTACTCATTCCCTACCATCCCGCATATATAGGTAGTCAAACGAATACATACAACTTGCATTTTTCTTTGCAGCAACCAAGTAGAATGGAACTATCCGACCAAACTACGGGACGCCAACTACAAAGGGTGCTCCACTACTCGGTAACCCCATGCAGACCATTGCCAGGGCTTCGGAGGTCGGAATGTGCCATTCACGACGTAGACTGTGATGAAGTGTATCCCGGTATTTATATCGGTGACGCGTAAGTTTTAAACGCATTCCCTTCTTGGTGAACTATGGCATTGAAATTATATTCCATTACAATTTGACATTGATATCGGGCCAATAGAGCTGCTGCCAAGAATAAAGTGTACCTCCGACTCATGGGCATCACACATGTTTTAAACACGGCCGAGGGATGTAGGTACGGACAAGTCGATACCGGACACATTTACTACAGAGACATGCCAAACGTAAGGTATGTACCTGACCCCAGTATGCAATCGGTCATAGATGTAAGGCTATTTGTATAAAAAAATAAAAAATATACTTAAAGATATATGGGATTCCCCATGATGGACACATTGACAACAGACATCTCGAGGTACTTTTACGTGGCGTCAAAGTTTATTGAAAACGCAATAACCAGCGGCGGTAAATAACAACTCAAGTTACTATAACTGCTTACACAATTTCATTAACTTTGTACTTCTTTTAGGGAAAATCCTGGTGCACTGCTTAGTTGGAATGTCACGATCAGCTACCTGCGTACTAGCGTACCTTATGATCTGTCGGAAGATGTCAGCCGTCGAGGCGATACGAACAGTGCGAATGAGACGAGACATTCGTCCCAATGACGGTTTCCTACAGCAGTTAGCAGACTTAGACAACGAACTGAAACGCAAGCATTGTCTATACCCATATTGACCTGGTAGACATTGTTAAGCGCTTGTCGTGTCCACTAACGAGCAACAAATAAAAAACAGAGTTATGTGCAACCACCAAAGTATAAAATTTAATAATCTTTTAAACAAACGAATATTATGACTATACATACATTTATTATAATTATAATTTTTTTTATTGAATTTTGCGATTAAAAACTGATACTGTGTTAAAACCAGAAGGTCACATAAAACATTTTACGTGTCTTTTATATATTTATATCGTAAAAGAAATGACCTAGAATGAAAGTTAAAGACAAAACAAAAATAACGATTATGTGCGTAGTGCCCCATAATATTGTTTCAATTGTTATATATTATAAACTATAAAGTTTTTCTTTTTCAATGCTGTATTTTCACAAAGCAAGGAGGATCATTATAACAAGTCCTAAAGAAACAAAAAATAATATTTATGTAACAATAAAACAAGAATCACACGAAATATATATGGAAAGTGCAATTGCAATACAAAAGTGTACCTCTGAAATGATTTTTAATTTTTCTATGTACCTTCCTACACATAAAAATAGGATAACTATAGGCAAAAATATATAACTCATGTTTAATGGCACAAATGGGATTACGTTTTATTTCAATGGATTTCAAGTTAAAGACCGCTAACCTAATTACGCAGAGAAAAATCGATTAGCTTAAGCAAACTACCCTACAGACTTGACATATACAAGTGATTCTTAGTCGTTCGTATATAAATATTTATCTACTAATCTAAATTAAGCAGAAAAAAAGCGAAATACATTTGATTTGACAATGCGTCAGTTTCTTTTAATACTCGTATGTTTCTTAATGCATACCTACGCATTTTAATTACTATATAAAATTGAACTCATTTCTGTTCTATTGTTTGCTGGTTTTTGTTTTCAATGTCCCATGTGTCACGTTTATAACAATAAAATGCTTGTAGTTTTTAAATAAATTATCTTAAAATATTGGCAACACACATACCTACTTTTAATGCATTCAAAATTGTAAAAAGCATTTTTAGCTGTTAAGTGGTAGAAGACTAAAATGTTTAGACGATTGTAACTTGCAATGAAAAATGAAAGAAACAAATTAAATATAAACCATACATTTTTATAATCACATAATCAGAACAATAATCGTAAATTATTTGTGAGTCTTTCATTGTTAGCTTTGGATCGCGAGTTTATTTAATTAATATAATTACTCTGATGATATACATATAAAGAAAAAATGTCCTCTGTACCAAATTCTGTAGGTACTACATGTTTCTCCATTGGGACCACAAGACATTTTTTTCAAATCTCAGATTTTACGCGTCTCATAGAACATGCAACGAAATTGATCTGTTTTTTTAAAATCGATTAGTGCTGTTGCATTCATTTTGAAAAAATTTCAGATATGGATATCGTCTTGAAAAAGTTTCCCCTGTTGTAGATACAAATGGAGGAGTTTTGGTGATTCGTGGTCTTCAGATGACGAGGAAGACGATGAGGATAATAATTCCTTCCATGGTTATTTAGTATCCTTATTTTGATAGATAGATAGATATTTATTTCGTTTAGAATTTACAGTTTGTTATAGCACAATTTACATAATTTAAGTACAGAAATATGACAAATTTATGTTTTTCTACTGGAAAAAGTTTACAAGTGACAAAAGGGAAAAAAAAAATATAACTAGAAATTTGTAGTTTTTGAGGAAAAACAAAGACTAAAACCTAAAACCTAAAAAAAATAAATAATAAATAAAATACACATAAACTTATAAATAAATAAATAAAATATACATGAAAGCGTAAATAATTAAATAAGATAAATAAGTAAATAAATTAATTAATATGTAGATAAATAAATAAATAAATAAATAAATATATAGATACACAAATAAATATAAATGAATAACAATAGAGAAACATTTACAACTAAATTAACAAAAGGTTGAATACTGCGTTAGTTAATATCAGTGGATTATGTGGTATTCAATATTTAATTGATAAGAGGATTGTCAGGGATATCACATCTGATCTTAAATTTGCGTATTCTGAAGGATATCATTTCAACATTTGCTCTTGCATGTCGATCTAGTGTAGAGTAATGCCATGGGAGATTAAGCATCATTTTTGTAATTTGTTTTGCGCGATTTGTAACTTTTTAACTTGACATTCAACACAATATCTCCAAAACGGGCAGCCATATAATAAAATGGATTGAAAGATTGTTTTATGGATTAATATTTTGTTTGAAAGTGAGGATTTCCTATTTATAAATGGATATAATATTTTTATGTCTATATTTATTTTGTTAAGTGTTTGCATAGTGTGTTCTTTAAACGTCAGTTTTGAGTCAAGATATACACCCAAATATTTTACAGAAGGCTTCCACGCAATTGAATACCCATTGACAAGCAATTGGTTTACTGGGAGAAAACAAGGTCTGCTTTTTCATGTGAAAAAGATAGCTTGTGTTTTTTCAGCGTTCAGTTTTATTTTCCACTTTGTGTAGTAGTTTTGCAGTGTTTCAATCGCATTTTCCAGATTCGTCTCAATATTTAGACCGAACTCATGCGATGGAATTATAGCCGTGTCATCGGCACATATTGCTGCTTCACATTGGAAGAGGAGAGGAAAGTCGGATGTTTACAGGTTGTACAGAACTGGCCCAAGAACTGAGCCTTGGGGAACACCTGCGTGAAAGTTTATTAAGTTTGATACACTACCATTCACATGCGCAATAAAACGACGATTTGATACGAGACTTTGAATGATTTTACAGAGGAACGAAGAAAAATTTAGGTTTATAATTTTGTATATAAGTCCATTGTGCCACACAGAGTCAAAAGCTTTTTCAATATCTAGTAGGACCATACCAGTTGATCTCCCAATTACACGGTTCATTTTTACAATATTACACAATCTTAAAACTTGGTGTGAGGTTCCATGACCACGCCTAAAACCAAACAGTTCATCGGGATGTAGTTTATGATCCTTGATAATTTTTCCTTTTAGGATTTTTTCGTAAATCTTACTTACATTACTAAGTAAACCTATAGGTCTGTAACTTTGAGGTTTATCAAGAGGCTTTCCCGCTTTTGGTATTGGGACTACCTTTGCCAGTTTCCATCCATCAGGAAAGTACTGCGTTTTAAGGCGCGCATTTATAGTAAATGTCAAAACTTTGATTCCCTCTTTAGGTAACTTTTTTATATATATTTTTTGATATTATCCAATCCAGCTGTTTTTCTAATCTGTAAGGTATCTACAAGGTATTTTATGTCTGTTTCCGATGTCAGGGTTACTTGCACTAAAGGACTATAGTATTTTGGACAAGTGTTTCAGTGCTTAGGTTAAGGTTTTTTCACTGCGCCACCTCTCGCGAACGTCTGACAAACATCCGAGAGTATAACTGTCATGAAAGAGCTTCTCAATTGGCCGTTTGGACTCGGCATAAAATTGTAGATCCCTTCCATTCGTCCCAAAAAATAAAAAAAAAAACTCACACAAGACGAATGGTTGTGAGAAGCTAGGCTTGGGTCCATACGGACCTGTTGCGCCAATTATTTATTTATTTTTTTTTTTTTTTTTTGTTTCAGTGCTTGCATCTCCTAAATCTTTATTTTGGTTTGGAAACTTTGCGCATTTGTTTAAAAACCAATTTTATAAACTGACGTAAAACAGCTGCGCAAAGTATATTTGTAGGTCTTTATTTGTCAGCAAAATACTTGGATTTTCATAGACATTAGTTTATAACAATGCTTATTTTACAAATATATTACTAAAAAATAGAAACAAAATATAGTAAACGATTATGGCTGAATACCATCTAGTAGTTTTCTCTTTATTGTAGCAATCGATGAGTTCAAATCAATTAAATCGATGTTATCGTTGTAGCTTATCAATAAGCCGTTGATAGATGATGACCTGCCATAATTTGTACGAGAATGTGCGATATTAAAAAAGCGGGTAATTCGTAAATTTGGACGATAGATATTTAAAATTAGAAGTCTTAAGATCACTGGAGAATATGCACAAAAATAATTCTTGCCACTGTTCTCCTATTTTTAAGTGATTCTAGGCTAATCAATTGTAGCCTTGATTGATAGGAGGTTATTAAAGTCAGCCCAAGGAAGCCCTCTAAAGGCGAACCTGAGGAATCTTTTTTAGATAGATTCAATTCCTAAAATATGAACATTATAAAAGGGACACCAAACAATGGACGAATATTCTAAACCAGATCTAACAAATGAAAAATAGAGAACTTTGATAAAATATGGGTCAGAAAAATCGCCAGCAAAGCGCCTTAGTAGTCCCTATGCTCTATTTGCCCTATTTGTGACATATTCAATGTGATGTATGAAAGATAGTTTAGTATCTAAATGCACCCCCAAGTCTTTTATTAAGGAGACCCGCGGAATAGCAATGCCATTGAAAGAGTAAGTATACATGATCGGCGATTTTCGACGTGAATATTTAATAACTGAACATTTACTTACATTCAAGGACAGATCGTTTCTTGAGGACCACAAATTGAATCGCTGAAGACAATTATTTAGATGTAGGAAACAAACATCGTGTTTACCAGACAGATACAACTTAAAGTCGTTCGCATACAAAAGCATACTACACTCAGGAACAAAGTTAACAACATCATTAACAAACAAGACAAATAAAAGAGGGCCTATGTGGCTTCCTTGAGGAACACCAGACGTCACACAAATTTGTGTGGAAAAGTGATTACGAAACTTGACACATTGATATCTATCGCAAAGAAATGATGAGAGCCATTTTAAGAAAGTGTGTGGAAACCCTAATTTATCGAGCTTATATAGCAATATTTCATGGGCCACGCGGTCAAAGGCTTTACTAAAATCTGTATAAATTGCATCAACTTGGTTTCCCTTACCGATTTCAGAAATTACTGAATTTGTAAACAAAAGAAGATTTGTAACAGTCAAACGATTCTTCACAAAACCATGTTGTTCATTGCAGATTAAAAATTTGCAAAGAAAATTCAAATTGTCGGTAACCAACATATCAAATAATTTTGGAATAGAGGACTGATTACAAATGCCACTGCAGTTCTCTATTTTATTTTTTCTTCCCGATTCAAAAATAGGGATAACAAAAGAGTTCTTCCAGATAGATGGAAAGGTACTTGCTATTGAATATATATGGCATACTATTTTATGTAGACGAATAGCACATTTTTTGAGAAAAATGGAAGGAAGGCCATCGGGACTAGGTCTAATTGCAAACAAATTAGCTAAGACGTCATCTTCAGAGAATTCAATTTTATTAAAAATATTAGTGGGAGAATCGCCAAGATAGCCAAAGCATTCTTTATCTATTTATGGCAGTAGGTATGTATAAATCTTAAAAAATATCGAGATCTGCAAAAAGTGATCGGAATCGAAAAATAGATTGACTTTTTTGCCCAATGGAACATGAAAAGTGATTAGAATGATCCCAATAGAAAACCACATTACACTTCTGTAGCAACTGCATCAATAAACAACCGAAACACTTTTAAAATTTGCTGGGGAATAGACCCAGAAGCTGGCGGTTAATTTAGTGGTAGTTCGCGGTTATGGAAATATTGCAAATTGCATTTTTGTCTACCGCATTTTTGCAATAACCTCATTGCAATTTTAGGTTGAAATAAAAAAAATCCTTGGACAGCTCACAGCCATTCTTTTGCGAGTTTTTTCGACGAAACGACATACCTACAATTTTATACCGAGTCCGAACGGCTATATTGACAAGCTCTTCCAGGATAGTTGTACTCTTGGCTGTTTGTCAGACTTTCGCGAGAGGTGGCGCAGTGGATAAAAACCTTTAGGTGCAGTCGTTTTTGCAGGCATCGAATCAGAGGCCCATCGCTCAGTAGTCCAGCACGCTAACAGCTGTGCGCCCACCCAACGGAATCAAGTACATAGATAAAAAAAATAAACAAGTTGTTGTCTTGAGCTTTGATTATACTTGTCACTTTGACTGTTCGAACGTTACACCTGCACGTGGCTTAGACATTATTTATGTGTGTGAGTGACGTTGCCCTACTATCGTCTTAAATTTTCAAACTATTCTTCGGTAAAATGTGAAGCTCGAAACTTATGACTTTTCTATCCATCTATCAGCCAGAAGGAGTATCTTTAAAAATAATGCTTCTAACTGATTGAAACTTGTCATCTTCTGAATGAAACCCTTAGGGCCGTTTGCTGATACGACTAAGTGACACATAAACTCTTATGTGACAGTTTATGCCCTGAAAAATGTAGCCCATAAGTATTTAAGTAGAACTTAAATCGTTAAGAGTCGTATAAGCAAACGGCCCTTAGTCGTATAGAGTTAAGTAGGTATATGAACTCAATTCAATTAATTCTAACAAACAAAGGCGTATTTCTATCGTACTTTAAGCTTTAATAAAATTAAATATTAATTAAAATTAAAAAAGTTCACACGTTTCTCTGTTCGTCTTTTTGCTTATCATCATATTCGAATTTCAAGCTGCCAAGTCAATGAACTTGTGTATTGTTTTGTATGTTGTACCATTGTTTAAATAAGAGTACATCATCCATATATACTTAATTAAATGCCACCATTATCTGAAATCGAATGAATTATCTTCGAGCTTGGGAAGCAATATCTTTGTGGGCTGGCTACAGAGACGAGCCTCTCATTTCCAATTATCAGGTATTGATTGAGCCTACTTGGGTATCTTCTCAGGAATGGTATTCGTGTGTGTACGCACATGCATTAAATTAAATGTGTATTTATTTAAATATTTAAAAAAAAAAAATCTACTAGTTTCGGCACAGACAAGCCAATGTGTCTATTTGTGGAAGATGACTCCTTATCGCTTGAGTGTTGATGTTAACTGCTGCTGGTCTGATAAGACCAGTTTCAGTTGGAGGAAACCAAACTGTAATGAAAATCAACGCGTTTTGCAATCGTAGATTTATGAAATAAATATTCGAAGTTCAATCGAAACGTGAACACTGAGTGCACAATGGAGAGAGCTAATATTACACAGTTCAAGAACTATAAATGGTCACCTAATAATATTGCTCCACTTGAACAGTATTAGTCGGTTTTTTTGCGATTTAAAAAAATTTATTAACCTACAGCAACGGATGTAAAAGTCAATGTTACGACTCAAAGAGCGACAGCAGATAACGCATTAGTTATTTGTTTGTCTTTTCAATAAATATATAGCAATTATGATAAGTGTAGTTAGTAGGTATATGTAAAGGCATGTGTTCTCGGTACTTTTTTATTTTTAGGACGCAATTTTTCCATCTAAAATTATTCAAAAATTTAAGTCAAAATAATCAGTTATCATTTGGCAATATCCCCTGGAAAAGTTGTTAGATAGTCTTAGACCGACGATTCGTTTGAAGGTTATGATTCAAAGTTAGTTTTTCAGATTGCAAAATCATAGGTCTCAGCCGAATTGAGAAATTTGTCCAAATACAGTTGTACTCGCGGATGTTTGTCAGGCATTCGAGGGAAATGACGCAATTAAATAAAACCTAAAGGCATAAATTGCGTTTCTCCAGGGTTTACACCTGGTAACATAAGTGACGATAAGTAAATGCCCGCATTCAAGAATCTAGTTATCTTAAGTCGACTAGATTGGTCTGGATGAGATGTAACCTGAACGCAAAAACTAGATTGGTCGGGAACGTCACTTTTCCTACGTCAGCTACATATGTGAACTATCAACTTAGTACTCAGTCACGAATTTCTTTCGGCCACCCTTCCATAAACGTCAACTGAAACAGCTGCTCATATGACCGATTTCCCCCAAATCAAAACCGAGATGCATCTAGTGAGAGGGCTGTCAGCTGTCACACTTACTACAGTAGATACCTGAACGTCCCCAATATCTGCTGTAGGCACGATTGTAGGTATATAGAAGAACCTTTGATTGGAACACTTTTTGTCGGACTTATAAAAGAGGTTTCAGGATCTGTCTGTACTTGAAGCATAACAGATATCTACAGAGTTTTAATGTCGACATTTTTCCAACAACTTCCTAAAAAACAACGCTTATAATGCCAGATAGCCGGATAATTTTATACAACCTATGTCAAAACGATTGGGTTTCATTTTAGTAGATATTTGTAAGCAAACAGCCGATAATTCATCGTAGATGACAGTGGGCACACAAAAACAGTCGCTACGATTTTTAACAGTACCACTTTAAAAAAAAATGCTCGATTTATTTTAACGAAAAATTCCGTTTGAACACCTAATTTACTGTTCGATTTATAGGATTTTTTAAATAAAGAGTTAAACTAAAGAAAGTCACGGCTTAAAGTTGACGATATTGACATTTTTGGTAGAACACAGCGAGCTGTCACAGAGCGAAATTTAAAAAGAGAAGATCCAATGTTACAAAACGCTAAAAATACATACGACAAATATAAGCTCAGTAATTATAGCCATACGAGTAAAACCAAAAGTTTAAACCGAAAATATAAAAAAAATAAAACCCGACCGTCAACTTCGATGCTACACTGTTTAGGTACTTATCCCTTGAAGCACTTTAAGTTGGATTCGCACAACTCAATAGTTTTATATAAACCGTTAGTAAAAACCAAAGAAATAATAAACACGATCTATCTATTTAGGTATTCATAAATGAAGCGATCGCATTAACCTTGTTATGACCGTCGTCATATGAATTATGTCTGATAAGCAACTACTGTTTCCATACACCTACTTGGTTACGTATAGTTGACGAAAGGGTGGGTGTACGTACCGACAAAGCTTTACGCCCATACCTAACTGCACTTGGGGTGTTTTGGTAAGTTTCCACATCGTTGTATTTATACATATTCGCTTAGTCTTGGCTAAGACTACACTATAAACCAGGGTGACCGCTATGCAACTATCACGGGATATTGTCACAAGTACACGTGATTTCCTCAGTTTTATTGATGTTCTTTTTTTTTGCTCTGTTTTGAGCTTAGAAAGAAAGAGATCTAAGGATTGAACTTGAAGTTATCATGTTTGTAGAATCGTTTAGTTTGGTTTCGATTGAATGGGAGAGCCTCTGTGTCTGTGTACGCCGAGGTGTGAGCGAGATGATGGAAAACACTGAACCATATATGGTTGGCTGTTCATATTGAAAAAAATCATGCCAATATTAGTTTGATAGTCTAGTCGCAGGTATCTAAGGTTCTTTGTCCAGGTGTATCAATATCTTATTATTCATATGTGCTTTCTCTAACTCTATCCGAATCTGCTCTCAGATTTCAGATTTCGTGTGTCTAATCGAACATAAAATCTTCAATTGCTCCATTTTGTGTTGATATTCGTGCGGTTCGAATATGTGTAGCCTTCGACACTTCTTTTCCAAGCGTTTTGCATTCACTGGTTAAATTTTATATTAAAACAATCGAAGTTTGTGCCCAAATTGATTTCTAAACATTTGTACATAATGCATTTCTTTGCAGTTGAAATATTTCACGAAAACGTAAGCAAACTCCACTAGTTGTCAAACTCAAACGCACTTGTATTGGTATATCTGAGAAAAAAAAGTCCAAATTCGCAAAAGTGCTCTGAAATCTAAAAAAAATGCTTTTATTTGTAACAAAGGAATGTCAAACTTGCTCTGAGAGCAAAAAAAAGTGCTCTGAGAGCGCACAATCGAATACCAAATGAATTTAAATGTTTTTACATGAAATCCTGCAGGAGATAAAAAAAATGGTTTTTAATTTTGTATAACTATGCTCGACAATGGTTTCTTCTTTAAAGTAAGTCCAGATTAAACGGGTTTCTCATATTGGGCATTCTAAAAGGTTTGCGCAAATAATCCTCATATTCTACAGACCATAAAAGGAGCAAAAGTCTTATTTATTGCCTCGAAACCACAAACTGGCTTGGAGCGTTGCGAGAAACAAACACTTTCTCAGAAATCTGCGATCAAAACCTAAATTTACCCCATTCACATTTTATGGGCCACACTGTACAAATGAATGCGAGAAGGGGATCATCTTTTAAGCATTTACATAAATTAGCCGAGGCTTAAAAATGAATACAAATATGGTCTTCATTAAGTTTAACCTAAGGTATCTGTCGAATTAATCAGGAATTGTATTTTTGAAAAATCTCAGACTTTCATATCACGCTTAGTTGGAAGTGTCCGAGGATAATCACCCGCAAGATTGCATTTCTTGTGTTAAATTGAACAGACAGATTTAAATTTAGAATCAGTTTGTTACCTAAGATCATTAAGACGTTTGACCAACAGTAAGTTGTTATTGCTTGCTGTTTACCCACTTGTAAGCGAACAAAAAAGAATCAAAATTCCCTTAAAGATAAGCGTGTGCCTTTGCCATAGTGTGTCTGTCTGTAAATATATAATCAAAGTTATATTTTTTAGTTCTTGTTTTTCTAAACAATGCGCTCTGACTCTCGGAGATTTGATTCGTAGATTACAGCTTTAGGACTCGAAGAAGGTCGACTTACGTACTCAACTAAAAAAACGTGAAGTGCACAAGCTTAATTTTATTTCAGCTTTTATTTGACGTTATGCAGCTTGATGGTGGCGGTGGGTATTTCGTAAACATCCACCCTACATCGATAGAGACTTTGCACATTCACATTGTTAAAATTGTGATTGTTTTTCCTTTTTTTTAAAAATCGTAAGAACAGTCTCACACTCGCTTTATTCACGCAGATATGTAATTACACTAAGAAACGCTTATAGCGTTTGGGGACTGATAATGAGAATGGACGGATGAATGTCATTGTGTGCGATTGCCAACTTATTCGGATCGTATTTGAGGTATAAATATTAAGCGACCCGTGAATAAAAGCGATTTTGATAGGGAGGCTAGTAACACTGTCGTCGGCGTTCTCAGTCTATCAGTCAGCCTATCTGAAGCAGATTACCGGACACGGTTTTGGAGAGTTTTCGAAGATTGGCATTGTAATTGGGTCTCTCGTCTAGGTCCTGGGATTAATAAAATCAGTTTCAAATCATCTGCACAGGCTGATGGATCAAATATAAATAAGAATAGATCTCAAAAGTGTTAACGTACTTCGAAAGAGTGTTAATTTAAAATAGTATTGTGAAAACGTTCGTTTGCGTTGAAAAATAATTAGTGTGTTTTTTTTTTATTTAACAATTTGGTTTTGGCTATTAAACGTGAACTTTTGACCAATAAACAACGGAACGAAACAAATTTTGTGGACCTAGGAACATTATGCTTCAATTTTGATAAGTTTTCCGCAGTAATCCTTTCAAATAGCAAACAAAATAAGAACTGAACAAACAAGCATATAAAATGTCTGAACCAGAAATTGTGATAACCCCATCAAGTGACGGGTCGGGGAAAGCCAGTCTAATAGTTGTTTCAAACAGACTGCCGTTTGTCCTAATACGAAATCCAACAACAAAAGACCTTGAAAGGAAAGCCAGGTAAGAACATTTATTTAGGTTTTTTTTTTTATTTAGCTTTCTAACCGTGCAGTGCTGGTGCTTTGTTTTCTGCCTGTAGCGGCTAACTTGATTATACTTACAAGCTAGCTAATCTATTTGAATAAGAAGCGCGATATAAGTCTAAAGCACAAGCAAATATTGACAGCAAACTTAATGCACTTTAAAATTACTCAAGCTTAGATAAGATACCAGTCTTTTCACATTAGAAGGGCAAGGATTATCACGAACTGAGGCCATGGTCTGCACGGGTATTGCAATTTTTATTGTGCCCCGATGTTGGCGTTGAATCTGCACTTGTCTATACGTATACTCGTATAATCTTTGACCTCTCGCCCCCCTCAACGGTTGACTGTTGGTAGGAGCTTCAGCATTGCTGATAACGAAGTGTGAAAAAAACTTCGATGTTTTCACTATCACATAACTTGGTATTGACATGTTTGGTCTCTGTGTTGTCAATGTATTTGATTTCAATAGTTTCGGAATAGGCAAAGTTCTTGAGATTAACGAGGTGATATGCGCATCCCATTTTCACGTACCTAAGTACTGTTGTAATCGCTCTGGCACTGATACAACTCAAAGCTATATTTACATGTCAATATGCATAGCGAGAGATCATTCTCCTACCACTACTAACAGAATCTGCAAATAGTCGGCACGCCGCGCCATGCTGGTGCCAGTAGCTGGAGTTTGATAAACCTGGATTTGTTCAAATGGCTTAGTGCAATATTTTCTTCTTTTTTTTTTCTTAATCTCTTAGTGCCGGTGGTCTGGTGACTGCGGTATGTCCAGTCGTCATCAAGGGAAAAGGCCTCTGGGTCGGATGGTCTGGCATGCATTTGGAGGACCCTAATGAACCGATTCCCGAGTCAAACCCTGACGATCACACCCCAACTGCCGGTCTCAAGTCAGAGCAAGTAAGTATATTTATTCAACAATTTTTTATGAATAAGTCTGATAATAAAAATACTTGTATGTAATGTAGGTAGGTAAATACACGAAAATTACGCCATACCTTACATTATGAATGATGTAACACACAAACGTACAAAGCAAGATAAAAAACAATTGTTGGTATTATATAATTGGACAGGAGATTCGTATTATATTATTGGCGCGATGGCTTAAGCCAGACTTACGCTACTCAGAAATAGTCAGAAATCGTTAATTTTTGATTTTTTGCAAACACTAAAGCGATTTGAAGTTTTCCGAGTTCTGAATCCAGATCAGATGCTTACGCATGACACTTGTCAGACGTTTGCAAATAGTCCAATAGACGTTATTTTGCTTACAGAAAAACTACAGTGGAACACGAATTGAGAAATGAATTGTTGACTAATGGCGTTTTTTATTGAAGATCCGAGAGAATTGCCCCAAAATTCAGAATTGCTCTTGTCAATGAAATTCGTTGCATTCGTTTTGCAATGTTGGTGGACATTACATGTGAGATTTGGTTTCCTGTTGATAATTTATTGTTGTTTTCTAAAACAAATGTTAATATTGTAATAAGTCAAATTAATATATTTTAGTTATTCGCACTCTTAATTGCATATTTTCGGATCACAAGCGAAAAATTTGTTTCTAAAAACACAACAAACATTTCAATCTGACAATTTGCTAGTGTGTGTTGGTGAGCTCAAAATATACCGATCACTTCTGTCGTGTTAAGAATTGACGTGGAATTTCCATTTTTTTTCTTCAATGAAACATAGAAAGACAACTTCTAGATTCGCTCTTTTGATACAAAGGGCAATTCTTTCCTTCAATCGAAAACGCCATAACACGTTTGTCTCAAAATATAATGTGCTTGTGCTGTACGCGGGCGGCCGGCGACTAACTGTTACATTTCGTCATAACGGGAATTGCTCGATGTCTTGACTTTTCGAAATGTTGCGTGAGAAGACACGATTAAATAAAATTTTCTACGATACCTACATCGCAACACTAATTTATGCTGCATTTATACCATCAGACATTCCTAACACTTAAGATTAAAGGGATGCTAAATACTAAATAGCCGAAAGGGACGGCATTACCTAACATGAAAAAAAACGTGACACGTTTTTTGATCGGCCATCTTGTTTACGAGATAGGAATTATGGGAAAGCTATGCACATATTTTTATAGCGATGGCTTACGAAATTTCGCTTTCCTATAAAACAAAATGGCTTCCGGAAGTGATGAACGGACAATTATTTATTTATTTCTTATAACTGATTGACGAATTGTTCGTTTAAGTTACCGAAACTAATTACCACTTCCATTTCACATGTTTTGAATCAGACACAAAAATGTTTTCAAGTGATTGCAGAAATTTTGTTCGCCGGAACTTGTGTTTGTTTCCGTTTTACGTATCTATAATTATGGGTAGGACATCCATGACACTTTGTCCGATTTGTGATCTTATTCTTATTAGCATTGACTGCGCATAAACGGATCTCTCTATCCCGTCTCGTGCAAAAATGCGTACGCGTGATTGTGTAAATTCGGCATTAATCAAAAACTCATAGCTACGGTTTTCGTAACGATGACAGGGGACAATTGAACGATGTTGGCATCGTGTGGCGGAAGCCAATTCAAATATTAGATATGTAAAAAAGTATACTTAAAATAAACAGGAAATAAGATTGCAGAGTATATTGTCCCGGCTTGATTGTCAAATAAGAATGTACGTCACTTCATCCACAAGCTGAGTAGCCTTATAACCTTTCATAGCAAATGGAAATGAATCAACAGTCGAATCTACTCTGTTTCAGACGTCGCACAAAGTTTTTTTTTTCTAGGTGAAAAGTCAATCGATACGAGGAGATTAGTCTTACAATTAAAATAAAAATATTCCATTGTAGCTAATAACAAACGAACTAATTTTTATCAGGCAAGTTAATTGTCCAACTTTACAGTTATTGTCGAAATGAGTTTAAAAACATTATATTGTTTGTATAACGAATATCAAAATATATTTTGTGTTTACCGCATTTTGAGATTATGTGATTATTTTCCTATATGAATGCGTATTTCAATAAATGTGCAAAATGTTTTCTTCTTACTTTAGGTGGTATCGGTTAACATCGATCCGGCTGTTTTCAACAGCTACTACAACGGCTGCTGCAATAACACCTTCTGGCCTCTGTTTCACTCGATGCCGGGCCGTGCTACATTTGGGGCAGATCACTGGAGAAACTATGTCAAGGTGAACAAGTTCTTTGCAGCTCGTACAATTGAAGCTTTGGAAAAGTGTTTAAAACTAAAAGCGGCCAACGGCAACGCAAGTGGAAACGGCAATGGCAATGGAAATCCACCAATAGTATGGATTCACGATTACCATTTAATGTTGGCGGCGAATTGGGTCCGAGAACAGGCCGAGGAGAAGAACCTTCCTTGCCGATTGGCATTCTTTCTGCATATTCCCTTCCCGCCTTGGGATATATTCCGTCTGTTCCCTTGGTCTGATGAAATTCTACAGGGAATGCTGGGTTGTGACATGGTAGGCTTCCACATTCAGGACTACTGCCTGAACTTTGTTGACTGCTGCCAGAGGAATTTAGGGTGCCGTGTGGACCGCAATAACTTGTTGGTTGAGCATGGAGGTCGTACTGTACGTGTGCGTCCACTGCCAATTGGTATTCCCTACGAACGTTTTGTCACCTTGGCAAAAAAGGCTCAAAAGGTTCTGAAGACTTCGAAGCAACAAATTATTTTGGGTGTCGACAGATTGGACTACACAAAGGGACTCGTACACAGGTTGATGGCCTTTGAAGCTCTGCTCGAAAAGTATCCCCAGCACAAGGAGAAGGTTAGCTTGCTTCAGATCTCTGTTCCATCTAGGACCGACGTCAAAGAATACAGAGAGTTGAAGGAAGAAGTTGACCAACTAGTGGGCCGTATTAATGGACGCTTTACCACTGCGAATTGGGCTCCGATTCGGTATATCTATGACTATGTTGGTCAGGATGAGCTGGCCGCTCTCTATAGAGATGCTGCTGTTTGTCTTGTGACTCCCTTGCGGGATGGAATGAACCTTGTGGCAAAGGAGTTTGTAGCGTGTCAAATTAACCAACCACCTGGTGTGCTAGTAATCTCTCCGTTTGCTGGTGCTGGAGAAATGATGCACGAAGCGTTGCTTTGCAACCCATATGAAGTGCACGAGGCTGCGGAGGTTATTCATAGAGCACTCACCATGCCTGAGGATGAAAGGGTGCTCCGAATGAGTCGACTTCGTAGACGCGAACAGGAAACTGACGTCAGCCACTGGATGCGATGCTTTTTGAAAGCCATGGGCACTTTTGACGTCGATGATGTTGGCACAACAACCATGCAACCCGTGACGGTAGATGATTTCGATGACTACCTACTCAAGTAAGGATTTGTCTGAGTTGTATGACCCCACAAATAACCTCTTATAATTTAGGTACATAGGATATAACCATAAATTGGCGTTACTGCTGGACTACGATGGTACTTTGGCGCCAATTGCGCCACACCCCGATCTGGCGACTTTGTCGCCCGAGATTAAAAATGTTCTGTTTAAGCTTTCGAATCATTCAGAAGTGTACATTGCCATTATTTCGGGCCGAAACGTGGACAATGTCAAGAAAATGGTTGGTATCGAGGGTATTACATACGCCGGCAACCATGGTCTGGAGATTCTCCATCCGGATGGCAGTAAATTCGTTCATCCAATGCCTATCGAATACGAGGAGAAGGTTAGCCACCTATTAAAGTCGCTGCAGGATTCGGTAGGGATAACTTTTGAGCTCTTTCGTTCGCAATGATTTACGTATGAAATTCAACTAGGTCTGTCGTGATGGTGCTTGGGTCGAAAACAAAGGTGCCCTTCTGACGTTCCACTACAGAGAAACACCTGCTAACCTTCGGCCAGCAATGATCGAGAAGGCCAGAACGCTAATAGAAAAGTTCGGTTTTAAGGCCACCGAGGCAAACTGTGCACTAGAAGCTCGTCCACCTGTACAGTGGAACAAAGGTCGTGCATCAATTTACATTTTGCGAACATCTTTCGGAGTGGACTGGAGTGAACGTATTAAAATCATATACGTCGGTGATGATATGACAGATGAGGACGCAATGGTGGTAAGGCATTTCCCAAATTGAAATAAACGTGTCGATCAAAATGTTTTTGTTTTTTTTTTATAGGCGCTCAAGGGAATGGCCAGGTCATTCCTCGTAACATCATCGGATATAGTAAAAACAGCAGCGGATCACAGGTTACCTTCGACAGATTCTGTTTACACGATGTTGAAGTGGGTTGAGCGGCACTTTATGGGTCGGAAGGCGCGTGCAAACTCCCTGACTTATCGCAATCGGCGGGAGGATGGAGTACAATCACAAATGTCATTGGAGATATCATCAGTTGCGAGCAGTTTTGACAGTGGGAAAGTGTAGCCTTAATCAGAAAACATCTTTATAATTAAGTAATCCTAGCGAAATTCTTAATTTCTTTAAAAAAAAATTATTGTCTATCTAATCATCAACTGTGTTTTTTATGTTGTGGTTGTTTGTTATGTCCAACGTTTAAAATATGAATGTAACGTTTTTTTTTTTTTAAATAAATGTTTAATATCGTCGCTGTTTCAGTGAACGATCTAGGTGAATACATATGCGTTTTGGTCAAGAAAAACAAAGAAAAGATAACGCATGCGAGTCAATCCGCGTTTAAGACGTTGCAGTGATAAGAGAAATAGCACACCATACCAATCACGTGCTAATTAAGACAAGGACATGAATGCAAATAATTTAAAGCACAGACTTGTGCGTTTCAGTACCGAAATGGAGAATTCAAGCAGTTTAACTATTTCATTCTCGTACTTAGTTAACCGTATATCGCGAATGTAGAATATGCGCATACTTTAATGCGAAAGTCCTAAGACATATTTGTGGCGCAAAATTTAGACTGCACTCGTGACTGAACGTAATGATGTGGCACCTGATATAAACCGAGCCGCCTGGCTACGGCATAAAGTCACAAATTACTAAGTTTGAGTCCCTAGAAGGTAGCTGTGCAACTTCATTATTCTGTGGTACAGATTTGACTTATTATACGTGCAGCTCTTTGACGAGTTTTTTTTATAACTTCAGATTTACATACCTACATAATTTATTTTAATACGATATATTTTTTTCATTTGATTCCCAAAAGTATTTAGTGGGAAAAACGAAATCGAGCTCAAGTTGGTTATGAGGTTCCATCCGGCGTAGTGCACAAGAGAATAAATACTTAAGCCCTATATTGAAAACTGGTACGTTTTTCTCCAACTTATTACGGAAAGCTCTTCGTTGTCAAAACCTTGAAAACCTCTTTGTGTAAATACAGTTTATTTAATTATGTGATATAA
This sequence comes from Cheilosia vulpina, assembly GCA_916610125.1. NCBI lineage: Eukaryota > Metazoa > Arthropoda > Insecta > Diptera > Syrphidae > Cheilosia > Cheilosia vulpina. The sequence goes on along the minus strand of OU744280.1, from coordinate 1,173,593 downwards.
CGAGCCACGATACAATAAAGAAGAATAAAAATATTGGATACACGGCAAGTGCCTTACGATGCGGTGGTTGGCTGTCACCCAAAAATATAAAGGAAGCTGTAATAGAAGTTTTAAGTGAAACCTATTAAAGATTAGTTATTCATTTCCATACCATAAGTGGCCCACAGGAAACCTCCCATGGTTGTGACTAATCGTAAAAAGAACAGTAGCTTTGTCTGTGTTGCCAGCAAAATTACTCGACAAACGATTAGTGCAATTGCTACAGGAGTTAAACAGTAGCCCAAAACACATACAGATTGAAAAAAGGATCTAGAAAAAAATAAAAGCAGAACCCCAAAATATTAAAAACTCTAAACAATAGGACTGCTTTTCATTTTACATGTTTCCTCCAAGCAGTTTGGAGTTCAGAGTGACAATTGCTGCCCCAATCCATACAATCACAAATACTTGGGCAAACTCCGGACCTCCATCGTACGCGCTTTCTGCGGATCCTTGCAGAATAGTCGCCATGAAAGTGCACAGGACCAGCGGTCCCCAGAGATCCCCTTGAAATAATAAAATAAGTAAATCAATTGATAGCAATATGAACTATCTTACAATCTCGAAGTAAACTTGACTTTTCTTTGGGATACAGTACGTGGTAGAACTTAACGCCGACTGCTCGAATATCACGGAGCTGAAATAAACACAATAATTAGTATATGCACTAGGTCGAATTATTTCAACGTACGATTGTCTCCTTTATGGGTTCATCTAGGGTGTTGAAGTCAGGGGCTCCTGGCTGTGACGTGTTTCTGTTCCTTGAGGGTACAGACATATCACCCTCGAGATTGTGTGGAATGTCGTCGAACATCTATTGGTTAAATTGTAAACAAAACGATTTTCTACTATTTAAGTGTACGAACCTCTAGTGTAGTTTCCATTTTTGATTATATTTGTAATACTTTTATCAGTTTATCTTCAGAAGTGGACAAAATTAAACATTTTTGAGAAGGTTTCGTACTATTTTATTTACACTTTACCTGATGACATCTGCAAATGTCAAATCTGACTGGTAAAGACAGTTGACTCATTGAGCGCGTTCAGAGCGTAAGGCACGAAATCAATGTGGTTAGGTATTGTCTAATTAATTGGTCGAATGACGAATAGTACCTATTATAATAAATAATACAAAATCGCTTTGTCAAGACTCGTAACCAGAGGCAATAGTATGATTTGTCTATGCTCGTAACCACCGAACTTATTTAAACATTTTTTTAAATGTTTGAAACGACATATTCGTTGGAACGTTGTAGTATCCACCTACATTTTATTAAAAACTAAAAGTTGAACAATCTCGTCCTACGAAATTTTGTTCCTGCATAAATATACATTTTATTGTTCTTATATAAATACACATTTACCGATTTCCCTACAACTTCGTTTTATCCTGTTGCTGTGTAAATGCTTCAAATGTCGAATTAAACAAATTAATAAGAATGTATGTAGTTTCTATTAATTAACACATGAACACCATGGAATCCTGTAGTAAACCCACAAACCAATTTGCACAGCATAGTCGAGTACATTATCATCACGATTTTTTCGGGAATTGTTCGTGGGCAATTTTGAAATAGTAAGGATTTTTTTTTGGGGTGGATTAGGTTTGAAATTTACCTTGATGAGGTTAATATAATTTTTTGCCACGGAAACAACCAAATTACCCAATTTGATACATTGTATGTGGCTATGCTGGTTCCACCTGAGACAGAACTGCCAAGTATAAATATTAGTTTTTATTTGTAATTACGAAAAACAGTTGCCACACATAGATGATTTTTAATACGGTGTTGCCATTTATAATTTCTTAAAAGCTAATCTCTACGCCGGCATATTGCATGTATCATTCGAAGGTGTGTGCAAAAATAAAAGTGAAATGTCACATTGCATGTAATGTTGTATACCAATCTAAGGTTACCGTAAGTTAACAATTTAATCATCTCATTTTTAAATGCAAACAGACGAAAAATATGTTTTTAGAGAGTATACAAGCTTGCATGTCAGTTCGGAATTAAGTCAAGCAAAAAGTATTTTTTTAGCTCTGTTGTTACACATTTGTTTATATTTTTTTTTGCTTCGATATATATTATATTTTACATTATATATGTACATATATGTGTTCATTTAATAGATATTTATTTATTGGTACTTCTATAACCTATAGAAATAGCAAGACGTTTTACATCCTGTTAAATATTTCTTTGAATATGGATAACTCGTGTGTGTCCACCTTAGCGCAGAAACAGATGTCGAGGCCAGAGATGAAAGAATAAAAGAGATGGATATCTTTCGTACGTCTATCCCCCCAAAACCCATTTGTTTACATTGTTGTTTTTGTAATTTTAACCCCCGTCTGTTGCTAATGGCCGGCCAACATTACTTTTGCTTTTATAGGCATCGCGCTGTTCAATTGTTTTGTGTTTGGTGTTGAACTGGTTTAGTTTTTGTTAAGGTTCTATTAAAATAAAAAAAAATAGTGAAATACACTTTTCGGAATAGCGAATTCTTGCATTAAAGTTAAATTCATGAACTCACATATACTCGAAAAGAAGTGAGCATATGTGCGTGACTTCATGAATTTTACGGGAAAACAGCTTGTAGGCAGCCGCCTTTCCACTGGAAAGATATATATCTCTGTATTCCATTATCTTTGGTCGAAGTGCTGCGAGACATGGTGTGCGCACACATTTATAAACACTTTTCGGTGTATGAGCAACCGATCCTGCGCTACCCTTCCGACCTCTCAGTGAGGAGATTCAATCAAATACAGCTAAAGGATATAAATGTGTCTTTTGGATCCAAGAATGAAATAAATACAGGACGTGTTTCGTCTGCAAAACAGATTACAAAGTGTTATTTTATTTCTACTAAAAACATTAACAGTTCACTAGCTAAAAACCACAACTATTAATCATATCCTTTTATAATATTAATTTTAACTTAGGATTAAAAGTTATCATTTGTTGGACTAAGCTTCGGAAGTTTCGTTTTACCATAAAAATGAATATACCAAAAAAAGTTAGTTTAAAAAACCAAAAAAACCCGACTGACTGTAAAAAAAATGAATTGAAAAGATATGAACAAGACACATTCAAGTACCTATACCTAACTAATTGACAATCTAATTACACCTCACTATTTAAAATCGGTCAAGCCGTTTAGGCCACAGGGTGTCCCGATGGAACGTACATAGGATACGCGCGAAACACATAACCCTCTCTGTGTGCAGTCGGGTAATAATACGCCACATAAATAACAAAAACGAAATAGACTATAAACCAAGTAGGTAGGTACATACCTTGTTACCTTAATACTGTTAGAAGTTTGTATTAAGTATAAAGCAGGTAGGTACGTAGTGCGTTAAAAGCTTTCTGAACTCTGTTTGTCAAACGATAGATAAAAACAGTTTTACTGAAACCCAAATAGATGAAATGAGCCACTAATCCTTTTATGCTGTGTTACTCCGAAATGTTCAATTTGTTTTCCATAAACGACAATGATAATAAGATTGTACCCATTTCGCGGTATGATTATCATTATATTCTACGAACTCATACCTAATGTCAAAATTGTCCATACAAAACAATCTACTGTGACGTATATTAAAGCTAAAGTGATATGTATTATTACTAGACCCACGGTATAAATAAATTCGTTCCTAGTAAATAGCACACCAATAATTAGCATCTACGTAAACAGCTTCATGTCCTTTGATTTGACACATTTCTTATTGATTATAGAAATTGATAGACGTCTTGCCAACATAAATCAATTATGTAAAACAAATTATTCAGCGTTATAGAGAAAGTTTTTTTTTAATTTTAAATTAAATACAAATACAAATGTAAATGAGAAAAAAAACATTATGAAAATAATTTCTGGTACAGCGATTTATAATATTTACAACTTCTTCTTCTTCTCGTAGAAGGACTGGAGCCACTGGAGAAGGTAGCCGACTTCCTCGGGAGTCTTGATTTGGTAGTTGGCGTATGTCTTCAAGTTCGGCAACTCTGAGACACGGAAAGTTTTTCCAATGCCGCTGAGCATTTTCATGGCATCTTCATCGGTGGTGTCATCGCCAGCGTAGATAATTTTCAATTTTGTTGCCCATTCTGCGTCGAATTGTTTTTCCAAAATCATCTTGGTGCCCTCACCTAACAAAAATACATATCACACATTAACAACTAACAATATTCTATCTATAAGTAGCTAGGTATATACATATTGACAGAAAAAGCTTCGATTTATTTCCGTCGATCGGAACAATGTTGGATTTGCTTTTTGGCCGCAATTATTATAAAATTCGAAAAGAAAACCATCTAAAATTGATTCGATATATCCAAAATAAAATACAAGTGAAATCGGAGGAAAAGCCAGACGTGTTATTTTTAGTCGCGCAAGTAGGCGTTTTTGGTAGATACGCGCTTGTTCATCTAATACCGCGACTCATGTTATAAAAGAGCGCTATGCTGGCGGGTACACAACACACACAAATACGAGTAGGTATATCCTGCATATGCGGTCGGCCCACTTAAACTTAATAGGTAAATAGAATTTTTGCACTCATCTCTGTTGCAGGGAGGCCAAAATTTCAGACCTGATTACGAGTTTCGAAAATAAAAGTAAAATTTCGAAACAAAAAAAAAAAAAAATATCGACGACAGCATTCAAAAAACTAGCACGACATTTTTTTTTCTCGTTTGTTCTGCCTATGAATCCCTTTCTTCGCCTTATAATTGGGGATATTGGTCGGTTTTTTCTTCCGCCCACGTTCGCTTATTTATGAGAGCTGCGACAGATTAATATGTATGAGCAATGGAACGAACAGCCGTTTGTTTTAATTGCCTTGCACAGGTGCAGACGGAAAATTTTACACATTTTTTCAATAGCTACCGATTAGGTATTTTAATTAAGCGGAAGATGATTTTAATTGAGCAAACCAAAGCAAAGAATCGCTTGTACTTACCCTTGTCCCAGTTGACCCTTGGTTTGCCTTCCAATGCGTAGGGTGTTTCAATGAGCTGGAATCCATGTGCCTTAATAATACCCTTTGCTGTTTCGATGAGCTTGGCCTTCAACTTATCGTTGACTCGCCTGTAGTGGTATGTGACGGAAATCTGCTTATCCTCAACCCACGCTCCACTGCACACCACCTATAGAGCGACTGCATTTAGCAACTTTGTTCATTTATAGCAACACTGACGGGGGATCTTACCTTTTCCCTAAGTTCCTCAACCAATTTCTTGTGCTTCTCCAGGAGTTCCGCTGGCATTTCAATTTTGAACTTTTTGCCTGATGGGTACTCAACCTCCAAGCCGTGGTTACCAGCATAGGTGACATTTGGCAACTTCAGGTGGTTCTTGATTTCAGCCAAATCGCGGCCGGAAAAGATGACAAGGAAGATCTTTTCGTTTTGCGATAACTTCTTGATGTTGATCTCATTGTCCTTTGGCATTACGGACAACTCCTCGGTGAGTGGAGCCAATGTACCATCGTAGTCCAAAAGAAGAGCAACCTGATCCTCAAGGGGGTTGATGAAACTAAACCATAAGACGTTCTCTATAACCAGTTGGTCTTTTTATTAACAAAATAATGCACCTACCCCTCAAGGTTCTTAATGTAATCCTCTTCCTTTTTGAGGATAGGAGCTTTCTTTTGCTCAGCCATATTTTCTATCTGTTTTTTCTAGTTTTTACGAAAAGCGCGCCCACCGACTGACACAGCACTACTGACAAAAAAAATATTCCCAACATTTGAAATCATCCTATGAGCGGGCGTTTTCCATTTTCATCCGAACCGAAGTTCCCGACATATGTAGTAGACATATCCATATCCACATAATTCTCTCAAAGAATCTAAATTTAATATCTGTGCTCTCAGGCGGTGGCGAACTGGCAACGGCGTCGTGCGCACATAAATAATTATTTTCCTTTTCAAAAATAAAATTGGGGAACGTTTATCAGCAGTGCCGCCGCTCGAAGAAGCTCTGCATAATACGAAAACACTGTTGAAGAATTCATTAATTCCGCTGTGTTGTGCTAGAAAAGCATCGATAGAATTTAGTGGTTTTTGGAAACGAAATCACACAAATCAATGCATGGCATACACCTTGCGTGCGGACTTTACTCTAGATATGATCATACACTGTCAAGGAAAGAATTCAAGATACAAGACTTCTTGCTTTTCCCGTAGTGCTCTTCTCTAATATGGATTTAAGAAAATCTCCTTTAAGCCTTTTTACTGAGCCCTGGTCCAAATGCTTTATACCTACGCCAAGCTTTCCTATATGTGATTTATTTCTCATTCGTATTCGTATCCGTTTCTGGTGTAGCTCAAACGAATTCATTTATCTCTCAACTGACTCAAAAGATTATGAATACGAGCTATAAAAAGAACCAATGTATAATAGGGAAGCCCGGCTAATTTTCTATTATTCTATACTGCTTGCAGGGTATTTTGCCTAACACGTAAACACTGTTAAGTATTTTCGTAAAGTACTAACGCCAATAACATCATCTGCGTCATTCTAGACCTTAATAATGTTTTTTGCAGAAAAAGAAAATATATTTCGTTGTTGGATGTTCTGTTTAACCGCAGGATTTAACAAATTTCATTGAATGCTAAAAATTTTGTTGGGATCTCGGTACATACATTCATAGCTTGATAGCTTTACGTTTCTGAGAGTATTCAAGACAGTTCACATCTACGCGTGGCCACATGCCAAAATTTGGAAATTTGACAATTATTGGCAGCCATTCAACAGTGAATAATAAATCTCCACATCTCAAAGGCAGTAAAATTCGTTAGTGAAAATTTGGTGCTATAATATTTTGTTGCATGCGCGGGTGTTTGAATTTATTTATGCGTGTGTCTGTTTTCTTTTTTTTTTTTTCTTTTTTCAATTTTCACTTTTAAAATAAAGGAAAAAAAGTTGCGACATTTTATTATTGCTAATCTGTACTAAAATTTTGAGACAGCAAATAAAAACAAATTTGATGCTTGTAAATCATTAGTGAAAAATTTGAATATAGCTATATACATTACAGTTCCTTATTTTAGAGCTATTTACGAGTTTAACTTAAATTTACTTTATGCCACTAAATAAATATTTAAATAATTAAAGACAAATTATGAATGAATGATAAATGTCATAGTGTCCGTTTGTCTCGATTTAATTATTGTCTTATGTAGATTAGTCCGTATCGAGAAAAATTGTTCTGAGTGTTTATGAAAGCAACTTTTTAATATTCAAATCTTAGGTAGGTATACTTGCCGAGTAACTGGCGTGGGATGATTTCGTCGACGAAATGTTTTCGTTTGTCGGAGAAATTCCCGGGCGCAATTTATACACCAAAGAGGTGATTATTCATATTTTCTTTGAGTTCTCTGTTATTTCTCTGTTCTGCTTTGCTTTGTATAAAAAAAATAAACCTAACAAACAGCATCGGCTGCGGTATTGAGGTGTCTAGTTTTGGGAAAACGCTTTGACTAATTGAGCTCTTCATATTTAGCGAATCAATTAAAATATGTTTCCCATGACAAGCATCATATAAATAACCAATTTCGCTTGGTGTGTACAGGCATAATGTTCGATCGCTTGACAAATCACTTGCTAAGTGCATTTGCCAGTTTAATTGAATGTAACGATACATTTGCCAAAATGCGCCTACACATGTAGCGCTCATTATATCCGTGTATTCGAAATGAATAATTCAGGTCTAGCGTGCTTGTGCCGACGGTATCAAGCAAAATCAGATTGTCCATAGATTTATTATTTTACGTAGCTACATTATAATTCATTAACGAACAAATAATTATTTTAGAGAGAGAACGTTGAATAATTTAAGGCAACCTCAAAGCAGTGTGCAGGTCGTTGCTAGATGTTTAGGTCTGATATGTGTTGTATATCCATCTAATCAAGTCAGCAACCAACTCTTGTTTTGGCAACCGGAAGTCCGCATATGTCTGTATGGTGGGATCTGTTGAAACTCTGAACGATTTCCCGATGCCCTGTAGAGCCTGCAAATTTAAACAAATGGATACAATTAATCATTTGCGACTCATGACAAATTGTTCGCTTACTTTCATGGCATCTTCATCGGTGGTGTCATCACCAGCGAATATGACCTTTGTTTCCGTCTGCCAATCATTGCCGAATTTATTTTTAAGAATAAATAAGGCGGCCTCTCCTTTTAGATATATAGGTTAATAATTAATAGAGAACATAAATCAGTTTAGAATGTACCCTTATTCCAGTTCACGGGGGGCTTAGCCTCGATGGCCGCATGTGCTTGATTCGCCTTGAAGCCATGACCTTCGATAATCTCAATAGCTTCCTGCCTTTGCGGCTCTACCAAATCGTCTGGGGTATCTCTATAGTGGTAGGTGAGCGAAACCTTCTTATCTTCCACCCATGCACCGTTCTTGTATAGCTAAAATCGTTTTTATAGTAATCTTGCGTGTATTTCATTGCATTTAATTTGACATACTTTTTGGTTGAGCTCTGCGACCAGGTGTTTGTACGAACTCTGCACTGCCTCAGGCAACTGGTAGTCCTGTCTTGTTCCGTCAGGATTTTGAATCTCAATACCGTGGTTGCCACCGTATGTAATATTTGTGATTCCAACCTTTCTCTGAACGTCGTTTATGCCTCTACCGGATATCACTGCCATAAATACTTTCGGGTGCTTAGCGAGATCGTTCAAAATTCTTTCCAACTCTGCTGGCATAGCTGTGTTGTTGGGGTTATCGGCGATGGGAGCCAATGTGCCATCGTAGTCCAACAGGATAGACAGAGTCTCATCCGCTCTCAGAAATCTAGAAAGTAAATGATTTACCATTTATATTAAAATAAAAAAAAAAAGTTGATGGAACGAAATGCTCCAATAAGGATCTTGTATTCTTGTGCTGTGTGCGTGAATTTTTTTTACAAATTGAGTAGCATATACTTTTATTATTTATCAAAAAACGTGTTAGCTTTTCACTGGAACCAATTTTCAGCAATATTTTAGCATTTTAATGCCAAAAGATAATAATGTTGAAATAGTTCATAGAATTGTATATTGTTTAGGGCCGTTCGCTCATACGACTCTTAACGATTTAATTTCTACTTAAATACTTATGGGTTACTTTTTTGATGGCTTAAACTGTCACATAAGAGTTTATGTGGCACTTAAATTCGCTATGAGTGGTATCAGCAATTTGTATATTGGGTTGAAAGGTAGGACTGAGTTCTTTAGACTAAGAAAAGTTTCAAATAGTTTTGAAAATCTAACGGAATTTTCTAAGATTATTTCGTTTTGATTCACTAAAATACAAGTTTTTATTTTGTAACATTAGAATAGAGTAACCTTGTTTTTTTTAGTTAAGCTTAGTATCCTGCTCGCGCTAAATTTTATCTCCCATACAAAAATGTCTACAAAGATAAAATTTAGCGAGGCAGTTTAGCAAAGCAGTATCCTGCTCGCTCGCTAAATTCTTAACTTCACATAGATGGGCCGATGACAAGTCTCCACTCATTTAGCTCGCGAAATAAATGTCCGGCACATTAAATCGTAGATAAATGTTGACAGATGAAAAAGGAGGGAAAAGTTTGTATTGTGAATATTACGGATTTTTCGGAGGAAACCGCAGAGAACGTTAGCGTGATAAATAAAAAAAAAACGCAAAACCAAAATGCAAAATAATTATTTAGCGACCATTTATCTTTGGTGTGGAGAATCGAAGTGGAGACTAGGGACGCTAAAATTTAGCGCGAGCTGGATACTAAGCTTTAAAATGAAATCCTAATCAAACTTTTTTTTAAGAAACGTATTTTTATTTATTACGCAATGCAATTATTTTAGTACTTTGTACAACCTCCCTTATTTTGAATTACTTCAAAAATGCGGTATTTTAAAGAAGCATACAATGATTTTAAAAGATCAGGAGAAATACTGGCCCAGGCCACTTTAATACCTTCATTAAGGTCTTGTTTGTTGGTATACTGCTTCCCACTTTCATTCACCTTTCTTATCAACCAACCCCACACATTTTCGATGACATTCAAATCTGCGGAGTAGGGTGGCCAGGAAAGTTGTTCTATATATTTTGGTCTTGTAACCAAGTCTTAATTATTCCAGCTGTGTGAATTGGCGCATTGTCCTGCTGGAAAATGATGGGCAGGGTTCCGAAAATATCCTGGAACTGAGGTAGAGCCGTTCCCAGTACAATTTTGTAGTAAGGTGCTGTCATTCTGCAGTTCACAAAAAAACAAATCGATCGTTCCATAATAGATATGGCGCCCTATACCATAACTCCTCTTCGCGGCTGTGGTGACGGTTCAAAAACACATTTTTTTTTCTTAAACCATGATAGTAATAGTTGTATTCGTCGGGCCCAACGATGTTAAACTTCTTTTCATCAGAAAATATCACTTTCCGCCAATCGTTTGACTGACTGCTACCATCCGTGTTCCAAGCCATGCACGATCTTGCAAAACTAAGCCGCTGTTGTTTTCGCGCTTTGTTAAGTGGTGGTTTTGTTTTTAGTTTCAGGCGCTTCAGGTGTCCGGCACTCTTAATAACTCTACTTATGGTCATTCGGCTAACTTCTACCCCAGCTTCGTGTTTAATCTTACTTAGAGAATGGGTTGAATTGGAAGCTAACCTTAAAATATGACGTTTTTATCGGCTTGAAAGTACAGTAGAAGTACGGGCTTTGTGATGTAACTGTTAACTGCTTTTGGGCATCGATCAAGTTTTTTTAGCTATAGCGCGATTGGGGAGATTTTGCTCATGGTAAGCCTTTATTTTTGCAATTTCCGTTGCATTTAAAGATTTTTTTTCTACCCATTTAAACTATTAAACAGATCATAAACACAATAAATAAACCGTTTATCACTCCCGATAGCTTTTCGATGATCACACTACTAAATTCTCGCTTACAAATTATTAGAAAGTTAGTTGAGGCTATTCAAATGTTACAAAAAAATGCATCTTAAAATGAATGCACACAAAACTGGCTCAAAAATTTCAGTTAACTTTAAAAAAAATGTTGAAAGCTCTCTTAATCTCAGTGATCTAGCTCTTAGCTTGCCTCCAAATGCATATTTCCTTGGGTACACATTAAAGAGCTCTCAAAACAGCTAGTTACAAAAAAAAACAATATGTGAGGCTATCCAATTGTTACGGACTGTATGTATATCTTTTTTTAGGAAAAACTAAACATTTTTCTAATGTCGAATACGAACTTTGAGTCCAGTAAACAATTATTCAAATTCCTCGACATACGAATTCGTCCTTCTTTCTCTTTGTGAAAATTTAATTTGAGATGTTGACATCTCTGGAAAGAACGTAAGGATAATAAAGGAAATAATTTTTTCCTCAATAGCTTTTTGAAAATGGTAATCCACGAATCTAGTCCCTTACCAAATCAATGATAACCAAAAACAATGATGCTCTGATCCGACCAAACTAAAGCCAAAAGTTATGGGAACAAGGAAAATTTGTCCCATTGCACTCATTTATTCATTCATTCTTCCAATTTTAAGCTAAGTATCCTGCTCGCGCTAAATTTTATCTCCCATACAAAAAAGTCTACAAAGATAAAATTTAGCGAGGCAGTTTAGCAAAGCAGTATCCTGTTCGCACGCTAAATTCTTAACTTCATATAGATGGGCCGATGAAAAGTCTCCACTCATTTAGCTCGCGAAATAAATGTCCGATACATTAAATCGAAGATAAATTTTGACAGAAGAAAAGGAGGAAACAATTTGTGTCGTGTTTACTTTGGATTTTTTTTCAGAGGAAACCGCAGAAAACATTTGTGCGATAAATAAAAGAGAACGCAAAACCAAAAATTACGTTTCATGCGATAAAAAAACATGGAAAAATTGCAGGGCTTGTGGAGGAACGATCAGCAATATGGAAATTGCTGAAAAATTCCAATGCAAATAGGGGTTTACCCGACACGAAGGAAAGTGTCGTGTTCTGCTTGCTACTATAGAAATTATTTAAGCCGCTGCAGCAATGTTAATATCTTCTTCAATTTTGTTTATATCTATTGTTTTGGAACGATTCAAACAATGCATTGTCTTTAATGTTTGAAATTGGAAAATTGTATGTACGCGAATAATTAAAATAACGTTTACTGTCATGAACAAATGGTTTTTGTCCCATCTGAATGGTGTTTAATAATTTAGCGAGCATTTATCTTTGGTGTGGAGAAATGAAGTGGAGACTAGGGACGCTAAAATTTAGCGCGAGCAGGATACTAGGCTTAAGGTCATAATCTACTAATAAAGAAGACTTATGGCTTCCAACTAAATTTTGGGTCAACTACCAAAGCGTTCCGAAAGATTTTATATGAAGCGGTCTGTCCTCTTCTATTTTGTTGCATAAAAAGAGTGTTAATCTATCTAACGAAAGGTCGAATCACAAGTGATTTATACTCCAATCTCAATCAATGTAGTAACTCTGACAGCTGTCTGACTAGATGTATCTCGGTTTTGATTGGCTGAAATTGGTTATAAGAGCAACTGTTTCAGTTGACGTTTATGGAGGGGTAACCAACGAATCTCGTCAAGAAAATCGTGACTGCTGTGACTAAGTTGACAGTTCGCATATTTTGCTGACGACGAAAAAGTGACGTTCTCGACCAATCTAGTTTTTGCGTTCAGGTTACATTTTATCCAGGGCACTCATTCCGTAACTTTTCGGACGATTATCGTTGAAACGATAGACCTCCAGAAGTAGCAACTAAGAGCCGAAATTACGAGATTGAGACCTTAATCCAATTCATTTTCGACAAATGTAATGAAAGCTGGCCATAGTGAAACAAATTCGGACAGAATATAACTTCTTAGGGTCATCAAACTTTCAAAAACTTTATCGTTCGGACGATTATTGTTATACGGAATCTGCCTCCAGACCATTAACTAGATTCTTGATTAATTTTTCAAGCGTTTGCTTTCAAAACGATAGACTTTCAAATAAAATGTATAGGTAGGCAACCGAACACCGGGTATTTTAAAGATCGCCTTACAACAAAGACACTTATCTATCCACAACAGTAGATACACAACAGTGTCCCACCAAAACATGAGAATAATGTCCAAAACAGGGTACAACTGCGTTCGAAATATGGTTAAAGATGTCAGCACAGTCAGTTATGCGTTATCAGTTATTGCTACTAGTATATGTTGGTTTTTGTTTGGTACTCGAATCACAACCGACCATCTAATGTTCGAAATCACTTTATCAGCATCAACTTGACCCCAATTCAGCAGGTTCATTCGAACGAAGTGAAGTATCAAAAGCTCAATAACAATTCCGACACCTATTACCAAGTAAGTTACATAAGTTGACGTTATCATTGAATGCCATAACGAATGTAAACAAAATTACATGTTGCGGCTTGTAAGTCACTGTTAAAAAGGGGAATCCAACCGCTTTAAAACAGTCTATGCAAACTTACCCAGGTAATTGCTGATCGAACTCCTCGGACTTGACTATTGTTGGGACGACTCGTTTCTGCTTCATATTTCCGTTTTCCTCCGCACAGCTGACTGCAGTTAAGGACACCAATATTGCAAATGCGGCACACAAACTCACTGCAATAAACAATATCAGTTATTGCGATATTATCGATTTTTGTTCTATAATCAACCAAATCGATTACACTAGCCGACTATATAATCAGACGAGACTGCAAGCAATTGCAAACTGTTCACTTCGCTGCCGGTTCAGCTAACTATATTTATAAATGCTGTTGTGTACGACTTCACTCAATGATTTAAAACTATTTTATAACCAAGTGATAACTATATGTGCAGTACTTCACTGGCAAACACACAACGTTCTGATGAAAGTCAAACTAAAGCAAATGATAACGGCACGAATATTGAACGATAACAGTCCATGAAATTTCCATCCAAGGCAAGCGGACAGGGGACAGACAATAAACACTAAACTCGGAATCTTAATAAAAAATATCCCTCACTTCTGAGGTCACTGTACAGTGGAGATACAACATCATTGGCAACGTGCAAACGGTGAATGGGGATGAAGAAAGGGGATGATGTCTGATTGTTCCGGCAGCTAAAGACTGGTTGTACTCGTAGTTGTCACGGCAATATGAATACACAGTTGAACTTGTAAATAATTTCATGTGCGGTAAATAGCCGGTCGAACATGTTTTTCTTTGACACGTAGGCACCTTCATATTTATTTTTTGTTTAATTGTGGCCTGGATAAGTATTGTTATAGAGGCAGCCACCATACGTCTGCTTTATTTGGCACTAGTCCAAGGCCGTTTCGATTAAGACAAAGAACGTAAAAGCCGAACGAAAATGAGCCGAAATTGGTCAATTATTCCAACTTTCCGTGTGTGTCTCATTGGGGTCAAGCGTGTGCTACATGTACACTGTAGCATTATTTTATCCAAATAAATTAAGCTAGAATCCGCATGCCATTACCAAGGTCACAGTAAATGACCAACAACAAATTTTTAAATTGATTCACAGCAAATATTGAAATCGTTTATAGATACAAATCACAAGTCGATGTTATTCTGATTTATCAACTTGTCAATGTTAACGATAGGGACAGAAGCGATTATTCCACATTACAGCAGTGTTTCACGTGAGTTGCATCCAAAATCGTTTACAAGTCAAACAAAATATAAAACCGACTCACTTCTGATAGTTGCTAATCAATATTTATGTTCTGATAATGGGAGTTACGAGTGCTTCCTTCAAACGCGGTGATGTGGCGATGTCGACTGGTGTCTTATTTTTTTCTAAATTAACTTGCGTTTCAGATGCGAGTATAGATGTATCATGGTGTTATTACGATAAGGCTGGTGATACACCAATATAACACCAAGCGAATAAGTAATTTTCGGGAGGGACATTTCTACATATATACAAATTGAATGTTGCAGCATGTGTTCTCATGTTGCTTGTATTGTATTGGAATTCCCATACATGCTTGGAGCTAGACTAAATTAAAATTAGAAATTTGTTCTCGTGTTAAGCACGTCAATTGGAAAACAAAAAAAATCTGTAGGGATGGCAGCACCTAACTACAGGGTGAATGGAGAAAATCGCGACCCCTACACTTCGTGTCAATAATATAGGTTCAACGCTTTATCGGAAAATAAAAGACCTAAGGACTGTACAAATAGTAATTTCGATTTACAAAAATACAGAGAACAAGCAAGTCATTATAGAATCATCGCTACTTTATTTGTTGCTTCTTATCTGTGTGTTGCATTGAATTCTACTACACAGTTCAAACACTTTTCTTAGTGGTTCGTACTTGTATGATAGTATGATAGTGATTATTGCTTCCCGCAGTGAAATTTGGGGTAGAATTCACTCTTCCGGCTTTTAAGACGATTAACCAAAAGGACGGGAGTAGGTATTTATCGTTCAAAATTAAAGAATGTTCTAATGCCATATGAGAATGCTGTTCCATTTGAGCTGGGATTCGACAAGAAAAACGCTTTTCTGGTGAACTTTTCTAAAAACTCATTTTTATTACACTTTTACCAATTATTCTAATAATTCACTGCAAAACAATATTTCTTTAAACAATTCCCAGCCGACTTAAACCAATCACTTAGAAAGAACAATTTAAACTGCTGCGTTCCGAGAAAACTATAAGCGCCTTGGGAGGTTTGAAGACAACAAATAGTCGTGAATTGATTTATTAAGAAAGTGTGGAGTAAGGTTTTATCTAAATCTAAAGCTAAGCATTAAATTGCGGCAGTGAAAGACATTCAAAAACAAGACCAATTGTCGAAAATTACAAAAAAAAAGACAACCGCTGTCCGTGCGGCAGGGTTACGAAAGTTCAAAACGAAAGTTGTTGACTCAGAACAAAATTAAATAGCACGCAAACTACCTAGACAAAGTGAGGTTTTTTTTCTAAGAACAACACCATCAGGCGATAAAAAGGCATAGGCACTTTCTTACCTAATCTTAATCTTTGTCGGATAAGCAATAACCACTTCACCTTGTTCATGCACTTCACTAAACTATAGACAGAGTTTAACATAATTAATCCTGATTGTGTGGGTAACGGTTACTTGAAAATGTCTTATTCAATTTATTTCTAACATGTTAAGCACATGCTAACCGTAAACAAGGACGGTGACAGCACTTGTCTAATATATTCCCATCGATTGTTTACATGTCTTGCTTCTCATTGCAGCGGGAAGTCAAGTTTTCCATACTGACACCCAATTTATTTGGACACGAGGTTAATGAAGAGCACAATCCTGTCAATACAGATTAACATACCCACTGATATACATGTTCACATGAATATAATACATTTTATCTGGATAACTTTCATTTGATAAATTTTCTTCTGATATGCAATAGTTGTAGAAGAAACGATGGTCGGTCATAAAGGTTAAAGCTTTTTAAATGAGGGCAGTTTTGGTTTCTTGTAAGAAATTTTACTTTAAGTCTAGACCACTACGAATTCCATTTATTTGTAGCACGCAGATTTTCTCGAGCCACTTCAGTTTGGAGAAGGCAGTGTTTTATTATGTGAGAGCTAATGCGGTGCAATATTGTGAAACGACGGAAGCATGCAAACTAATAAGTCATGATAATAGCACTTTTTTGTTATCAGCTATATAGATCATCGATTTACATACACTTACAATAACAACATGCGATCCTGATTTGCATCGAGATCACATATCATGATCTGAAAATGTATTACCTAAACTATTTCCGGCTTTGGTGTTTCTTTCATTCTTGAATGTTGGTGTGCCTGTAAACAGCCACACAATCGCATTAAAAAATGTAACACAAAAAATTAATTGATATTTTCGCATTCGAATAAACCGTATTGCGAGTTATTTTTTTTCTACAAGGTGGCGCAAAAATAACCTTCCGATGTTTTTTGGCTGTAATTTAAAAAAAATGAAAAACTTTGATTCTTCTTGTGGATTATTTTTATTTGGTCTTTTAATTTTTTTTACATCGAGTCGAGAATATGATGTCATGTAAATGGCCGCCGCCACAGTTGATTGTCATTTGTGCCCTTTTTATGGCATTTTCCATCACTTTGGCCAAAACTTCCGGCGATAGGTCCTCACAGTCTTGACGGATATTGTCTTTAAGAGCTGCAAGAGTCTGAGGCTTGTTGACATAAACCCGCGACTTCAAAAAGCCCCACAAAAAGAAGTCTGGAGCGGTCAAATCAGGCGGGCTAGTACAAATCGCCAAAAACGACCCGGGAACACCGCTTTCAGAATATCGGTTGTGGCTCGCGCAGTGTGTTCCGTAGCTCCGTCCTGTTGGAACCACATGTCCTCCAGTCCTAAATCGTCCAATTGCGGTAGAAAAAAATCGGTAAACATGGCCCTATAGCGCGCACCGTTCACTGTTGTCGTTTGACCAGCGGCGTTCTGAAAAAAAAAGTGGCCGAGTCAGAGGCGATATTCTCGGCACAACGGGCGATCCGGGGCCCGCCACTCTTGGCAACGTCTCGTGTTGTGCCAGTCTCTTCGAGGCGAGCGGCTAAACGTCGCAGTGTTTCACCAGTAGGCGTTGGACGGCTAGGAAATCTGCGACGAAATTCACGTTGTGCCAAAGTCACCGACCGATTATTGCTCAAATAAATAGTCACCAGAATTCCGCGTTCTGGAGCAGTGTAGCGAAACATTGTTTATTAACGTGTATTTCGCATGTGTTTACTACACAAATGTCAAAACAGAACAGACTTAGGGGCCAATCGCAAAATTTATAGCATTTTCTGATAGGAGGATTACTTTTGCGCCACCTTGTATAAAGATATGCCCAGGCCTCTTTAGCACTTGATAAACAATTAAATATTTCTAAAACATTTATTAAGCAAAACAAATTTTATGAAATGTTTCGCTGGTCTGGATCTGGACACCAAAAAAGTTTCACAGTTTCCCAATCATGATTGGAAAAATAACAAGTTTCCCTGCAAAAAGTGCGCGCTGTTTTTGGTTTTTAATAAAATAAAAATGTCCAGAAAAGCTTGGAATACCAAATGAGAAATTGATTCATTTAATACGATTATATAATAACTTCCTACTCGCTGCTAATAATCCTTCCACATTAAGGGCCGGTTTCTTTAATCTTGGTTATTTTTAATCATCGGTTATTTCAGCTGGTAATCATCGAATGTGTGTCGGCGCAGTGGCTTAGTGGTTAGTGTGTTGAACTACTAAGCGAGGGGTCCCAGGTTCGAATCCCGAGAAAAACCCAAACGAACTTAAGGTTTTTTTCACTGCGCTACCTCTCGCGAACGTCTGACAAACATCCGAGAGTATAACTGTCATGAAAGAGCTTCTCAATTGGCCGTTTGGACTCGGCATAAAATTGTAGATCCCTTCCATTCGTCCCAAAAATAAAAACTCACACAAGACGAATGGTTGTGAGAAGCTAGGCGGACAATACGGACCTGTTGCGCCAATTATTTATTTTTATTTTTTTTAATCATCGAACGTGTTTGTTCAGTAAAATACTAACCAGAGAATCGTTAGAAAAATCGATAACCAGCCGATTTTGCGCGGTTAATGAGATTTAACCAATGATTTTCTAGAATTTCGTTTGTTCAAGTTTTTTTTAAGCACTGCTTAATATTAAATTAAATTAATACCTAATTTTGACGTACCTGCTGTAACAAAAACTCTTTGTACAATATTTTTAAGAATAACACAAATAATAGGTACAATAAACATATATATAGCTCTGAACTGATCCAATAAATTCTGTCTCGTCAGTTTCGTAGACGTTTAAAACTGGCAGGTGTATAGAATATGGTATACGCCAGTCTATTGAAGGTAAGAGTAACGGTCCTTACACAATAATGGATGCGAAGTAAGATTATTTTCAACATTTTCAGCCGATGACAGCTCTCAAAAATTCAAATAAAGTAAATATTGAAAGAATGAGAAAATTGCGATGGTCGTTGAATAAATTGTTGGTTGTGGCTTTAATTCGGGTTTGTTTTTAAAAAACTGCTTAATGTCTCACAACAACAAGATTTTATGCTTCAATTTTTAAAAAAACGCCTGTATCATTTGATTATGACATTCTTTTGTTTAACAAATTTTGCGTTTAGTTAGATAGAACAAATTAACAAATTACTTTTAAAACAAACGAATCCGGAAAACAAAAAAAAAGATGTAACCATAGATTCTGTCAATCACTGAATTGTCAAATAAACTGGAAAAGTGGAACGATTTGTCGCAAATCTATTGTTTGGCGACCGAAGTGAAAATTCGTCCAGCAAACACTCATCGGTTATCACTGATTTCAAATCATGGGTTAATCTAAATCTATGGTTACCTGACCAAGGACAGACCGGCCCTAAGGGTATTCATTTAATCTCATAATTTTATGCTGCTCGAAAATTCATAAATTTCCGCAGTGCTTCAAGTGAACACTGAACATGAACATCCCTCGCAAATATAATTGCGTGAATCGCGTAAATCGACTGTCAAGTCGGATGTCAAACTCAGCTGTTCAAATGATTTCCAAATTATCAAAATGCCGATAGCATAATATAAGTATTAAATAGATCGTCAGCTCAGCCAACTTAAGAGAATTTGCCTACAAGCTGTTGTTCTATGTTGTACTATGTGGGAAAGTATGTGTGCCATGTAGAAATACACTTGCACATAGCAACCTGACAGTTCGTTCAGTTTTTTTTCTTTTATTACACCTGCCGCCATTAAGAATTTTTTTTTGCGCTTCACATGCATTCACAGATGGGCAATTTAAAAGAATTTTATTTTCAAAATTTGCGGGGGGAATCGGGTAGGTGCGCGGGAGCGGACTGAGACCCCCAACTCGCAATCCTCTTGCCGCTGGCCCCCTCAATTTTTATTCAAATTCGCCATTTTGTTTTCCTATCGGTGTTATGTCAATAAAGAATTCGTGTGACATGCAAAAACATACAAAAAAATACAAAAATAAATGTTGCCAACCTCGGCAACCGTGGGGAAATGTGCTAGAGTTCGGGAATACCACATTTTTGCATTACTGAATGCCATTGGTTAGTTATTATAAATTGTTAAAAGGCGAATAATTCGATTTTGTTGGTCAATAAAACTATCTAAACGAGATGTTCTATGTACTTGAAACTTATTAGGACAAACATGGTTGCGGATTTTCTGCTTTTGAATATCTTTAACTACGATTTCATGTGTAAATTTTTCTTAGAGAACTGGAGAAAACTTGCTCAAAATGTTTTTATTTTCCTTCAACCAATCTACGTTGTTCATTTTTCATTAATATTTTAAGCAAATATACACTTATTCCTAGAAAAAAATATTATCCACACATAACGAATAATTTAAAATTTAACGGATAAAATTCTATGAACGCTGTCAGCAACTTTGCCCACAGCGGAAGTGGCATATGCAAGGTGCGAGCGTGTTGGTGAGTCGGAATTTTTGAAGTTAGGTGACAATTGTCAATACGAATTTCTATGTAACAATACAAGCGCACTTAGCATTTGCCACCCCATAAAAATATAGCTTGTAGGCAAGTAATGGGAAATCGGCCGAAGTTGGTGGTCTCAGTATTGTCTCTGGTACTTAGTTTATGGCCAAAAGTATCCAAGCGAAAAGAAAAAACCGAGTTCGATTGAATTTATTTTTTTTCGTTTTGCTGCAAATTATAAATTATTATTATTTTCTTACTTGAATTCTAACCATTTTGAGATCTTCCTTAAAAAAAACTCTGGTAACAAACAAACAACAGACGATTGTCTGTCAAAGTTTGACATTTGTGATTTGCGGAACTTTCCGCGGTTGATTTTCGAGCCTAAATCGTCGCGGAAAATTATAAGGTCTACGTAAACTCTTCTGTGTTCTCCATACAAAATCTGACAGTTCATTTACGAGGTGGTAAATTTCTGCAGTTTATGTGGCTTTAACGCGTTTAAATGAACAGGTACAATTATTATTTTCTTCTAATCCAAAAAAGGATAAAATTGAGACATTTCATAATAAATTTCAGAAATCTTTTATAAATGTTGATGAAGTGTGACCGCTTTTATATTTATTATATTTATTAAACATTTCCGAAATGAATCGCCGAACCCACACCTTAATATGCCAAGATAAACGGAATATTTGAACATAGAATAATAATTTAGTTTCTAAATAAAATATGAAAAAGAAAAATTATGCAAATTTGATTCAAATGGTAACACCCCCGAACTTGCAAGTGAAATGTCATGTGCCTTGTGTGACGTTATATTTACAATATGGCTGGTGGCAATATGAAATTTGTAATACCCTGTATTATCTATTTTTGAAAGCAACTGTTGCCACAATTCAAAAATTAAACTTTTCAATGATTCGTCTTGTTTTATTTTCGTTTATCACGCTGATAATAAAATACGGCTGATATAAATGGGGAATGGGATCATCATATGTTATTTATATTTTATTTAATTTTGTTCTTTGTTTATTCTGTTTCGTTGTTGTTTTTATTACCTTTTCAAAACTCCCTTGGTCACATGTCAAGCAATATCTGGAAATGGCTTCCTGAAGACTCACAAAAATGTTAGTGCAGAACTAACATCTATCTGCAAACAGCTGAAAAGTAAAAAGGAAGGAAAAATGTGTTGAAACTATAAATAATTCCTGCTCCATGACTAAGTTAGTGCACAGAGGGGCCCCATGGGTTGGATTCCCCGAAAACACACAAATCACATCTTAAGGTTTTTCCACTGCCCCACCTATCGCTAACGTCTGACAAACATCCAAGAGAATATAACAGAAAGAGCTTCTCAATTAGCCGTTTCGACTGGGCATAGAATTGTAGATCCCTTCCATTCGTCACGAAAATGAAAAACTCTCAAAACACAATGGGAAACTATTCCTAGGGTCCTACGTATCTGTTGCGCCAACTATTTATTTATTTAGTTAAATGACTAAGGGTACTATCGATTTGGTTAATAACAAGATAATAGTTTTCCCAACAGGACTTGTAAGGGGAAAGCGAATTTAAACGAAAATCGTTGTAAGAAATTAATGGAAGCAAGGAAGCAAGCTTTAGAGGATATTGGTGTAGCAGATTCGACGACAGTAAAATGGACAAGTCAATTAAAAACTCATATATCTCATGATCTCATTTTAATATCCTTCGAATATTTCTTGTGGTATAGATACCACCGAAATGCCGTTCATTAAGAGATATCGCGTAAGCTTAAAAATCAAAATAGGTCATAACGCAATTATTTATAGCACTTATTTATTTAAAAAAAAGTATTCCTGCACTCCACAGTGCAGAGCCGTAATTGTTTAAATTAAGTGGCAATGTAAATATTTCTGAGAGACAGTACAAATGCGTATACCTACATTTTCTCGCCTCTCACTGTCTGTCTGAGACTGAGTGGATTCTGCGATATCAGCTTCCAGGTCGTACATCGTTTGAGGTAGATAAATGATTTTATAAACCTCACAATAATTAAGATAACTCACATTCCTGGCATTTTTCAAGATATAAATAGTAGGTAAGTTGTTCACTCATAATACTATCTATACCATAATAACGGAGGGTGTTGCTGGTTGAGATCGGTGGTTGATAAACACCACCCCCGACGATCTACATAGTATCTAGGTTACTCAATTTGATTTGACCCGTTCTCATAATTACCGCAAATTACTAATCGATTGCCATTAATTATGGTGAGCCCATCAATTTCACTAGCAGCTCATAACACTCAATTAAGTAAACTTTTCACCGTCATAAATCAAATATTTCTCCTTAATGCTCCTTCAAAGAGAATCTGATTATGTATATTTAGAAACCGAATTTCTAAACATGTTTATTCGATAGTATTATGATGTTTTGACCTCAATCGATGGGAAATGTATTTGGAGTGGTCGAACAAGTCTATAAACAGTACAGGCGCTAGCCAAGTCGACAAGTGTTTCGATTTTCCGTGCTGACAGCAAGCAAACAAACAGTCATAACTCCATCCCAACCAACATCGTCGCTAACTAACACGTACGAGTGACGTCTAACTGACTTCGGGCTGTTAAACGTTTTTGGTTTGGTATCTATTGTATAGTCCTGCGCGTCGCGGTAACTGAAGGTACTTTGTTGCGATACTTTCACCAGCAGTCACGTGAAAATTTCACCCCCATTCCGTTAAGCTACCACTGCAGTGAGTGAAGAAAGTTAAGGGCTTTGGCACCCCAACAACATGATGCTAAGCCATTTAATCTATCTATGAATGTATCTATCTACACTGGCGGCGCTATTTCCCACAAAACACGCAAACGGAGTCCTCAGTTGAAGTACACGTTCTCAGAGAGTAGACCGGTGTAAACGGTATCAGTCGTGCGTCTCTAAAACATCCGAGTTCCGAACTACAAGTCGGGGAGTTATGTCGCGATTAGATTCATATATAATGGAGAAGAATCGGGTGATTAAATATTAATCGTGCAGCAACTGTTGAACGAAATTGTTTAGATATCGCGCGCTGTGCAACGTGCGGATATACGTATTATGATTTATAAGTGGAAACAGGGTGGAGAGAAACAAAAAGATTCTTCTGTTCGGGCAGTGGCGGTGTATATGTGTATTTTTGTGAACAATTAAATCTCATGTGGATTAGGGTTACATATCTTATTTTATTTCCAAACAGTGGAGTCAACTTTTTATTGCCTGATAAGCGCAAGCACTTCTTATAGGTACCCATACCCGTGTTTGTGTTAGTAGGGGAATGTTTAAATTGAATTGTGTATAACTACGGACGTAACCCCCGATGAATTTTGGGATTCAAATTCAATTAACTACCTGGGAGCCAAAATAATTTCCATTCCGTCGCGGACAAAGGTATGTAAATGTGCAGGTGACTGATGCGGGGATGGCGTACAACGTACAAGTCATCAAAACAAAACCGTTTATTGCGCAAATGCTTTCAAATATTTTGATCCGCAGTATCGCTAAGATTGGAGGTATTTTTTTTTATTTTTGTCTACCCTGTCTTGCATGAAACCATATTCAGTAACAGTACACACAATACGCCGCGTCGTCTATTGTTATATGTAGGTAAATACCACCCTAGGCGAGATGTTAAAAGCAAAACAACCGTAATGACTGGAATGTCAACGGTTTCTAGGCGATAAGCACAATTAAAATTAAAAGGACGTCTGCTGCGATGGCACAGTTGAGACCTATTGACATCCGATTGGCATTAAATTAAGCGACGTGTTCGTGCGATGGGTTTCTTACACCTGTTGCCTGACAATTTTCTTTTATTTTGCCATTATTATCGCTTGAGATCACAACAAATAACTGTTTGCACAAGTCAGTATTTGCGTTGTAGGGGTGATTGTATTCAAATTGAACCCCAGTCACAGTGTGTTGTTGTTTTTTGCTGATTGAATGTAAACTGAGACTAGATCACAAATGGTGGTTTGATTACATTGACAGTATGGCAATGGCGTGCATTTGTAATAGAGAGCTGTATTAACAATTCAAGCAGTTATTTATCGAATAGCTAATGCATTGCGTTTCCATTTCTCGTGGTAGGGGTAGGTATAGGTATGGTGCGGTCTTTGTAAGAGAAATACAACTTTTTAAACGAAATTCCTATTGAAGGATTGACATCTATGAGAACCGGAGCATGAGACATTTTGCCATTCAGCGGCCTCTAAGAAAACACTTTTAACACGTTTTGCGACCATCTCCATCACAATTCCCAGGGTCGACTTTAAGAAGGTATAGTCACATTATACTATACGTGGCTCACAAATTGGATGTCAACAATATGTAAGCAAACGTCTTGAGCGAATAGAAGAATGGACTGCCATTTGCAACAGCTGTTGCACCATACCAAAGCTATGTACGACTAGGTATATTGTTAATAACTTTTATTCAAATTAAGCAAATACCTATTGCTTTATTGAAGAAATGAATTAGCCTAACTCGTTTAAGAGGTGAAGATGCAGTTGAGGCAATTGATCTGGATGACATAAGCTCCGAATTCATGAAGGAGGGAGTTGCTGAATTGCTCTTGGCTTGTTGTAGCATTATTTGATTTGTTCATAAGGTTTCGGAGTGGTGGACTCCAAACGATAAAAGCTGTTCTATTCTATTGTTCAAAATCCATACATGCCTAGTATTTTTTTTTCATAGCTCATTACCAGCGGCACTTTATTCTGCTGAGTGGGAATTTTCTAATCAGCTTATATTCTGAATATTTTTATTGCTTCATGCTTGGGTGTCGTTTTCGTCTTACTTCTGTTAGGCGTAGGCACAGTTTGCACTTGTAAAAGAACAAGCTGCTGTGTAATTAATTGAAAAAAGTTCCATATTACTATAATATAACTTGGTGCTGAATAAAAAAATTCTATTTCCCTACACGGCGCAGATGTTGCTTAACACGAGCAGTCATGCTATACCGGACTTTCTCAAGAAATTGATTCATAAGTTGTCACTAATTGAATAACAAAAGACTACATATACAAGTGTGTCGAACATTAAGTCAAACATGTCTATCGTCAAGTTCTGCATGCTACGAGCTGTCATAAAGACCATTAATTTACCGAGAATGTATCTAATTTATTACTTAATTCTTAAGACGAAATGAGCGTTTTTAAATTGAATAAATACAAACGGCCAATATGATTATGACTGTTGGAATGTGGTACAAATTAGATTACCACGCATGAAAATTTCAAGTCCATCAAAAACTAAAGCCTAAAATTTGTATTTTTATCAATTCTCATTATTTTTGACAACTCTCTGCATAAATAAGCATTTTAAGAAAAAAACCAAGTACAGTAGTCCCTCGGTAATGTGAATTTCTCTAAAATGTGAATCGGCAAAACTTTACATTGTCATGTCTAAAATGTGAACTTCCGAAATGTTCAACCTCTAAAATGTGAATTTTTTTGTAAAAGTTTTTATATTTCTCTTGCTCGTTTTGCGTGCGATTTTCGTTTTTCATCTAAATTAATAAACATTTAAACTGTGCTTTAAAAAAATCATTTTGTGTTGTTTTTAATAAATTTAAAAATCGTTTCAATCAGTTTAGTAAGCACTGAAAAAAAGTTCCAGTAATGTGAAGCCCTCGAAAATCCGAAAACGCCTTGTTTTAATTAGATGACATTATCAAGGGACTACTGTATATGGTGCCAAGTTGAGTGGTACACAATGTCGACGAATCGAGCAAAGCGCCAAGAAAGACAGCTAAAAGTTGAAAAACTCAGTAATAAAACGAAGAGTCATAGCAGTCTTGCAATATTTTTGACATTGCGAAATGTGGATGAAGATTGCTATAATTTTTTTAGATTGTTATCTAAAAAAATTATAACCCGTCAAATTCAAAAAATCTGTCAAATTCAAAAAATTGAGCAAAACTCTCTCACAGAGCTGAAAATATACGCCAAAGTATGTGGATAGACCTCGAGCTACTATTAGATAGAATGTAATTTGTAATTATTTTCAATAAATAGTACACTGCGCGAACTCGCCAAGCGCCCTTCCAGTTGAGATACGGAAAGCGAACTTAACACTATACGTCTGACTCACTTGACGAGCTGCATTGTGCAGCCTAACCTAAACTTTTATACCTTTGAACAAGAGGGGTTTCCTTGCTCAACATGTCATACTAATGGTAGGGTTACACTTGGTTAACACTACTTTGAGCAACTTTCATCTTTGACATCCAATCCATATCACAAATAAATATATAACTTATCTTTTTGCAACATATGAAACGTTCTAGGACAACATTCGACCACTACCGAATTTTCTTTATTTTTACAGATTTTATTACTCTGTGCAATTCATTTTTAAAACCGATTTTGAATTTGTTTCTTGACAACTTTGTGCATTGGACATATTTATCGGTACTTGCCGTTTCGAGCCACTCGTTACTCGTTATTTTGCTTATTTTCTCATTTTCTGTCATTTTTGATGAGTACGTGAATAGACTTTGTGCGATTGCGATCGATTTATATCGATTGCGTTCGATTTAAACCGCTTACGCGAACGAACCTAATTTAATAACAAAGATCTTTGACATAAATCATTTTATTTTATTGAAATATTTCAGATACCGTCCGAAAATGTAAGCCTAAAGAAGCTAATAAGCCCCAGCATTATAAACGCCTTGAAAATGAATACAACATCACCAAAGTCATCGTTAGCTAAACTTGGATTACATTCGAAAAACAAATCAATTAAAGTTATGGTTCTCGGACAAAGCGGTATTGGAAAAACTGGTAAGTCAGTAACATGAGTAACTATGCTTATTCCCAAATCAGTGTCATAAAATATCAGTCCAATTTCTAAGCCTGAGGTCATACAGCTTAAAAAGTAAGATGGTTAAAAATAGTTTTTCGACCGTACCAAAATTTTCCCGAAATCAATCAAACCTTCATCAAAAATGGAAGTATTTTCCTATATTTTTTGACAACTCATTTGTCAAATATCTGTACATAGTTTTTGGTGGAATATCGTCATAAGGTTTGTTTGACGTGAGCCCTAGTGCACACTAGTGCGCACTGGGTTGACCCTTATGCGTTCGAAATAGCATTGAACTCGCCGTGGTACTGAAAACCTGCATTTGACATGACTTCTAGGGCACCCCAGTTGTGCCCTGAACTGACCCCAGTTAATTTGTCGGGACAAGAATTCAGTGCCGAGTTTGCTGTCATTTCGCTTGCTGTTATTCATATTCAAACTCATCATCTACATTCCGAACGCTTTTATCAACTAATTGCATTATGGCAAACTAAAATTCTGAATTGAGTTTACTCATTTTTAACAATAACCGGAAAAAAGTGTTACCAAAAGATAAATATTTGTCAATGTCAAAAACTGGCAAGATTTTGCGTTCGATAGAGAAGCCGAATTTTCAGGGTTGTGCAGGGTTTTTGACAGGCGTGAAAATTAGATGACACTTCTCAGTACGCACTAGTGGGCACTAGTGCTGCCACGCCAAACAAACCTATAGGATAAGCTTTGCAAACGTTGCTTGTTGAGTCAAACAGACCTTTTGAAACAGTTCGAAAAGCTGATGACAGTGCACACTGCACAGTAGAATACAAATGTAGATATAACTTTTAGCCAGTGCTTTCATTTTAACTTTGAAATCTATTCCTAAATTTACACCTAAAATAATAAATAGTTTTTTCTTGAATTTTAAAACGACAACACTGTTCTTCTTAGAGAGACCAAGAATTAAGATTTAAATGGAGTTCTCTGTCTGGTAGCATTCAAAGTTCTTAAAACTGGAAGTACACAACTTCTGACAGAAACAATTTCGAAGACAAAAATATATCATCAACAAATTTAAAGGCGTAAAGAATGCACAGCTGCTGCGTGTACGTGTTTTTTGTGATCACTTGGATTAGAAGATTGTGTCCATAAACGGTATGGCCAGGTTAAGACTTTGTAATTCCATGCACCGATATTATTAGATATACACTTATACAGTGAAAAAGGGAATGACCTAGCAATTTTTTATTTTCACAATCTCACCTACTTGACCCAAACAACAATGTTAGAATTAAAATTAAAATAATTGTTCTAGATTTATCGCCCCCATCTGGTATCCCTGAGTGCAAATTAGGTCAACATGTTTTTTGATAAAATAATAAAACACTTATTTCTTTTCTAACACTCGTGACCTTACAACCAGTCAGTTCAATTCCCAACAGGGAACTTTACAACGTCGTTCACAAAGTGCAATTATACTGAGTGGCTTGGCATTCTGAGATCCACGAATGTAGGTAAAAACGGATATTACACACACAGTGCATGTATGTAATTACAAGGAAAAAAAGAAATAAATGACTTACAAGCAGGAACTGCAGATATCACTGCAAGCAATAGAGTATTACAGTCTTGCTGGGACATTCATTCGTTGCCATAATCAAAGCAGATATTGTTAGCATATCACTCAGATAACAACTAGATACAATATTAATCATTGTGTAGTAATTCGCAGGCAAACTGATTAGGTCCCGACAGGTAGTTTGGACATGTTTTAACATTTTCCATGATATTATCTGCATAATACCTACTTCAGGTTATTTATATCTCAATTGCAAATAAAAACAAAGCCCGCCAACTTTGCCTATGTGTGCTCGAGTGGAATTTTATTAATTAGACCAGTAATTTGGGGTATACACAAAACATGCGTATGAAACTTGACCTTCTTTTTTTGCATTATCTAATAAAGATTCCGCTTCCAGGCATTTATGTACAACTTGCCTTATAAGAAGTTGAAATTTTATATTTGTTGACCGCAAATGGGGTGGAAAAAAAAACAACACCAACTAGGCCAATTTGACGCGTACGTTGTACATCCCCCTCGTATGGTACACATTCCCACTGAAGGTAATTAGAAAACAAAATCGATTTCCATTTATTATTCACTGAAAATCGATGGCAAAAGAAGTTCGTATTATATACAAACTCGCGAGTCTCGTAAAAGCTGTAATGGCTCCTATCACCAATCGTTCGTTATACGTTTACCTTTTCCAAGAGTTCCTTTTCGCATATATACGGATGTATAAAGGTCTCTCGCTTATAGCTAAAAGATCAAAAAAAAATCAAAAATATATCTGCCTAATGTATTCTTCTATCAAATTATTAAAATTTCTTTGATCGGTAGCTGACGAGACCGAGCTCATTGATTGAATGAAAATGTATCGCATATTTGGTGTGATTTAATTTTGCAAAAAAAAATGATTTGAAATTACTTCAAAGGGTTGGTTAGAGTCTACGAAGTTGATGTGTTGACTGTTCCTTATGAGCTTGTTGTAGGAAAACTCATTCCCGCGTAAGTGGGTAGAAAGTCAACACAGGCACGGTAAATCTGAGATTCGATCGAATTGAGTAGTCCTCGAATTTAAAACTTTCACTCGAATGAACTCCTCACATTCTTACGAACGAGGGAAAGGAGTTCATCATTGAATGATTTCACTGGATGAACTTGATTTTCGAAATCAGCTGTATAAAGTTTTAACTGTCAGATTGTTAATTATTTGTTTTGCTTTTTTTTAAATAAATATGACATTATAGGTTCGTTCGGGTACTTTTTTGCAAACGTAAAATTATTAAAAATTTGCTAAGAAACTGCGAATGCCACCACATACTGAGAAAAATGGAAAAAATTAGAGAGAAATCCATTTCCCTTCTTTTCATTTTTTCGTATTTTCTACTCGCCGAATTTCGACTTAAGCGTAGTACGCTGCTCGAGCTAAACTAAATTTTATCTGGTCTCCAACTTTTCTCTCCAAACATCAGCTAAAGTCCTAGAGCACGCTGTCGATAAATGTCACAGAAGACAGCTGTTCTTTGAAAAAACTTCTTTCAAAAATTGAATTCTCTCTTATTTCAACTATTTCTGATTCTAGGTACTTCTCGTCCACGTAATAATTAAAAAAGCTCATCCTTGCATACTTTTCCGCAACAGAACAACAAATATACAACGATCTGACACAATTTAGCTTGAGAAAATGTGCCGACCCATTAAATTGGCACGATACATTTTGACAGACACATGAAGTACATGTTGAAACAAAAGTTGGATTATTTAGCTCGAGCTGCATACCACTCAGCTAAATGGGTTCGCTAAGATTTAGCTCAGATAAATTTTGGAGAGATTTTTGTATTGGAGCGAAGATTTAGCTCGAGCAGCGTACTAAGCTTTACTGAAAAATGAAAAATGAAAGCTGACAACTATGTGACAGCTCAAAAGTTTGGCAAGTAAAACTCTATTTATTTTCGTCTTCAACTATGTCGGAGGAAGAAGTTGTAATTGAATTTTCTCCTAGAACATATCAGCGCATTCAAAATGTTAAGTTTAATAGGTATTTAGCTTATAAAAAATTCAATTTCAACTTATTTTGTAGATGCTGCATTTTACGATAATGTCAAAATGACATTACATAAACTTTTTGTAAGAAAACAACATTTCATTCGATTTATTTAAAAACAATTCAACTTACATTTTTAAATACAGCTTTCGGCCACAAATTTCAGCTCGAATAAAATTTGACATTTAACTCGATGCAATCGAAACTGAACGGGGAGAAATGAACAAAAAATGAATCTCTATCGAAATCGAAAGTAGGAATGTCAGTTGGAGGAAATCGAACTACTTTCGACTCGATTCTAATCTCAGAATAGAGGTGACAAAATTCAACAGAAGGCTAGGAATTTAGCAAAAGTGGTTACCTAAAAATACATACACTTCGGGTCATTTAGGTACCTATATTAAAGACTTATTCAACTTTATAGCCTTCGTGCCTTCCTTTTAACGATTGAACAAGTTATAGCCCCAACATTTAATTTGTTTTGTACGGATTCAGCTTTCATATGGTGAACTGAAAATAGCTTCCAGAAGAAAGACACTAAAATAGGCAACCTACTGTATAAAATTAAATCGGATTTAGGTATAAATGCCAACAGACTAAACATTGAATTCCAGTGTTTAAAACAAGACCAACAACTTTTTATTTTTTCTGTTTCTGAAGGGTTGTAGAATACTTCTTTAACTTAAGAGCATAATCCTAGAGCTTCAGCTGACGAATTCACTGAACCCGATAAGAACGCTAGAACTCACCGTGTTTTGGAATTATTTGTGTACCTTAAACAGGTTATTTTATATTTTTCTTTTTGTCATCTGCAGAACAAACAACAGAAAGCCTATGCAAATCAGGGGTCAGATACTTGAAGCCGAAACCGTTTAAATTGCAAAAGTAAATCGTTCGTGCATACGAAAACGTTTGCCTTGTAGAATGCCGACTGAGGCTACCTCTTATATGCAGTCATGTCTTTAAAAATAGTTTTTTTCCCAACACATTTCATCAAACACTCAGTCTATTATTATTTATTCAAATTTAGTACACACTTTTGGTGTCACCAAAATACAAAGCACACGTCCCCATAAATTATTCATAGATCCATGACAAGAAGTAGATTGTCCGGAGGTACCTTGCTGGTATAAGTTTCCACAGTGAGTGTCCACTTTCGACATTGAATTAAAGAGAAGTGGGTCATTTTGGTTGCAAAGAAATTGGGCCTTACTAATAATCATTCTTAACCTTCACACTAAAAATGTTGTAGATGGAAAATTTCGCAATTGCGAGTTTGAAAAATTTAACCTGGACACTAAAAATGATTATAAGTATCGCGGATTGTCTTTTGTTCCTTGAAGTTTGCTCTTCTTTTCGTAGGAGCAAGGCAGAGTGGCAATTATAATTGGAATATAATATTGTGTAATAGTCTTGATAGAAATCAGATGGTATATAACATTTTTTAAGTGTGCCGCAAGACTCTGTGATCACTAAGAGGTTTCTATGTGTACTGTGTTGCAGGGTCAACTATTGTTCAGCTATTCCGGTCAAGTCTGAAACAGGCTTTAATTATGTGAAACGCTAAGTGGCTCCTAAAGTGTTTTCTCATATATGGTCACGGAAAAATAATCCCTCCGTTTACTCGTAGGATATTTTTGCAAAATCTGTAAGCCCAAGTTCTCGTGGTGGCTTACTACATACATAAATTGATTATATTGCACATGTATTTATGTGTATAGAAAACCCACGACTGTATATGAAAAACTGACAGTTCCTGTGGGAGAAATGGTAATCGAGGGATTAATTTTATATTCTTGAAGTTACATTTACTCCCGGATGGTCCAGAGAAGTGGAATCTTATCTGTATCTACGCACTTATGAAACTTGGGGTACGTGTAGTATGAAAAGCATATACTGCGTGCCTCGTAATCTGCGCTGTTTTTTTTTGTGGTATATTAAATAGGACAATATCAGGAATGCTTACTATTTACTTATTGTCTTTTATTAATCCTCGAAATGTCTGATGCTATTTTGTGCAACTACGCAATACACGACTGACAGAGTCGAGATATTCCACTAATTCAGTTATGTCTTAGGTTAGGTTGAGTGGGGTTGTGAGATTGTCACCAAACATCAGGCAGCATAGCTGTTCCATCGCCATCCGCAGCAGTTCTGCCTTAGGGAACGATACTTTTCACTTCCCACCATCGCAATTGTATTTGAATTCTGATAATAAAATGCAATATGCACTGAATTTGTAATGACATGTGGAAGCTGACAAGGAATACATTCATTGGTATACATATATTCGTGGAATCAACAGATTGGTCATTTGGGAAACCATATACTCATAGATTGTCGAAACGGAAACGAAATATCCAGAGAACGGAATGGAGTGGATGATTGGCTTCCGTTTATTAGTCTGGGCACTCATTCCGTAATTTTTCTGACGATTATCGTCGAAACGATAGACCTCCAAAAGTAGCAACTAAGTGCGAAAATTGCGAGCTTGGGATCTTAATCGAGTTCATTTCCCACAAATGTAATGAAACGCGACGGTAGTGAACCAATTCAGGCAGAATATAACGTCGTACAGTCATCAAAGTTTCAAAAACGATATCGTGCAGACGATTATTGTTATACGGAATCTGCCCCCCTGGTCCTTGTTGATGCTCACTCCGATTCTAAGACTTATTTTGATCATAAATATCTTTAAAAACATTTCCTTCTTTCGTAGCATCAATTTGGGCTGAAAAAACATGCGTCTTTGGAGCTTCAGCATCCATCCGCTTTCAATTGATTGTAAATGTAAACACAACAACTGAAGAAAACCATACTTTTACAAGTGTAATTATCTATCTACCAAAATATAAATTTAAACTCATAAAATGAGCACAAATATCAATAAATTAAACGGAATCTAGCGAATACACAGCTGGCGTCTGAAATGATCTGTGAAATTAGTTTCGTAGATCTCTATTCAACTGAGCAATTCACATCGGCACTCAGTTATTTATACCTAAAGCATTAATGAGCGATGACATCAAGATTTCAACTAAGGAGCTGCGGTTTCTTCAACTTAAATAGTTTGGCATACGCACGTGTTCCTAATAGATGATTCAATTTTAGGTAACGCATGAAAACATTTTAGAGGGTGACGCCTGCAGTGCTTGAATTTGCAACAAAATACGTACACACACTGCAGATAAAACAATCTTGCCTCAAAAAATATTGCCATCAAACACTTCCTTCGAAAACTCGAGGGCTTCTCCGGTAGTATGGCTTGCGCAACCAAAATGTTCTCCAGACCGTGTTTACACATGGAAACACGAAGTCGTTGATCATGGCGCCGGATCCGCCACCGGTGCGCCAAACACGGTGACATTTCAGTGGCATATTCTTTAAGATGAATTCATGTTTTGATTGATTTGGGGTTGTTCATTCTTTGAACCTTCGTATATTTCAAATTACGAATAGAAGTCGTAGGAAATATTAGGTCGCTGTTCTCTTAAGTACTCGTCGCAACATGGAATTGTTGAAACTAGGATAAGAAGTCACTATGGCGATGGTGTTTACTGGTTCTATTGACAAAAATATTGAAAAATTCTATGTCATACAGAATATTTAAAAGCAGTCTTGGAGCTCCTTAAGTGCGTTGTTAAGAGCTATAAAAGAAAATAATTCCAGGTCCAAAAACCCACAGTACGGTCGAGCGGTAATACGGGGTTAGTTTCTGTCTTTTACAGGAGTGTGCTCCCCTTTTTCCACTCGCATCTCAGCGATACAAACAAAACCTGAGTAGGGTAGATTTTGTTTGCTCATGAAATTTGTTATCCATCCTGAATATGCTAATCAGCTCTCAACGATTATATACCGACCTGTTTTAGCAAAATACGAATTGTGTACCTGCTTCCAACATATTCAAAGTCATTAATCTTGAAACATCTGTCAGCAACATCAGAAACATGTTCCACCTCGAAATATTGAAACATATTCCGGAGTTCCATCCCCAATAAAGGGTCCGCCAAATAACTTTTTTTTTATTTGAAAATGCTATAAAGAAAAACTACTGAATATTTTCTCAAATTTCTTTTTTTATTTGAAAGTACAATCCTTCCGGTTAATAATGGAAAACAATTTCATTCAAATGGCTGCCTCGGCTGGCCATGCAGTAGCCTACACGATCGGTCCAATTTTTAAGCACATTATCGATTGCGTGCAGCTGTATTTCACCAATGGCTTCACGAATATTGTCCTTTAAAGCGTCAATTGTCTCTGGCATGTCCGCGTAACACTTATCTTTTACGGCACCCCACAAATTATAGTCCAACGGTGTCAAATCGCAGCTATCTATTACACATTTTCAATGTACACTATATATGTATAGGTATACAAACTATATGCCAGATATAAGTGAATACAATTAAAACAATTATTTTTGATGAAAGATGTGTGTACATTTCTAATCCAGATAGCTATAGTTATACCCTCGTAGCTGTCAAACACATTTATCATATAAGGAAACACTCCCCAAGGTCGTTTATTTTGGATTTTGGGTTAAGTTTTCCCTTTTTTCGTTAATTCGGTTGGAATTCCTCAGAGCTACCTATTTGGTTCCGACTGGCCAATGTTCAAAGATAGATAAAGATGAAGACCAAACTTATCTTGCCTAGGTATTGTTATCTACGTAGTGATTTGCATTCATTTGTTTTGGTTTTCCTGTTCGTTTGTTGTGAGATAAAAAAATCCAATTAAACATGTGTTCATGAAAAGCTGAAGTGGTATTTACTGGGACTAAAGGACGACAAGACAGGTGTCACGAATTGTGATTCTGATTACAAAACGAGAAGGTTAAGTGATTGTTCAGAATCAATTCGGACTATGCTATATTTGTTGCGGTTGAAATTACTAAAAACGCATTTTTACTTGTTGAGTAAAACACTAAATAAAATAAATAATTAAAATAAGCGAATACGTAAATAAGAGTTCATAAATTTAATTCTATAAGTGAATAACCTCTCTTGTGTTCAAGGTATACATAAATGTTGTTTATAAACACATCAGCAGTGCTATTCTATTTTATTTTGTGATTTTCAACACTTGTTTACGAGGCAACAAACAAAAATAAGAATATCCATCAGCGATGAAAAATACCGACTCACAAACTGAAAAAAAAAAAACACTTTGAGTGACAATGAAAATGCAATAGCAAAATAAGTTAATAAAGTCAGTTCTTGAGTATGGGCCTTGGGGTATTATCTAACAGATTTAAGTAGCTTCTATTGAGATGTGCGACAATTTGACAGCATTAAACCGTTCATAGAATCATTACATAACTTAGCTACTGAGGGATTAACTTTTAACGTTTGGGAAACTCTCAAACTAGTCTGCGGTGAGTTCCGGTACTGTGGTATCTTTACTTAATATTATAACAAATGATAAACGAGATAAAATCCCTCTCGCAGAGCAAATTTATTACCAGCTTTCTGGGAAATAGTCACACCACAGTTTAAAAGCAGAAGCCAGTGTACTATTAGTTTTAGGTAGGTACCGACATATAGAGGTCCAATAAGTCCAATCCACTCACAAGTGGAGATGGTAAGAACTTCCTCTACAGTTCACGACTGCTGAAACATGTGTCGACTTTTATTTGTTTCATTATTATGAGTAAAAGGAAACCTCAAATTGATTTTGTTCAATCATTTTTGATTCTATGGCTAAAAATATAAAGAATGACCCATGAAATAGAAATGAAGTCGTTAGTATCAATCAATCAGTTAGTATCAGCATCAATTTAACAAAAGAAAGACCATCAATTGGCAACCGAAGATGTCCCTTTTTTTGAGTGAGAAGAGGTCATTGAATTGCCTTCACTGTTTTTCTAAAAATAACACTTCAATCGTCCTTTAAGCACTACTTATTCCATTGCTACCATTTTCCGTTTCCAGCAATGGTGGTGCGCTTCATTACAAGGCGTTTCATCGGTGAATACGACCCCAATTTGGAGAAAATCTACACATACACAACTATGGTGGACAACGAAACGGTACAGTTCGATATTCTCGATGCTGCTGGACAGCCAAATGTAAGCAAATTAAATTTACATTTTAAGATCTGATCTATTTTCAACATTCACAGGAAACGGAGTTCATACGGCTGGAATCGAACATACGTTGGGCAGATGCATTCATCCTCATGTACTCGGTGACCGATAAATGTAGCTTCGACGAATGCAATCGACTAAAGTTTCTAATAAATTATAACAAACGGCGTCGTAAGTTGGGGTCCACAGCAAAAGTACGTTCAAAATAAATTTAATTAGTCTTAGCTATGGTAGTAGATTTTTCAAGTTGGCAGAGTGAATTTTATTAAAAAAAAAAAAAAAAAAATCCTCGTCAATGGCAACGTACATAACCATTCCAGTGTTATTGTCCCTTAAAACAAAATTCAATATTAAACCTCTTGTCCAATTACATCCAATGAATTGATGTAAATTAAATTCCTGATGTTATATTTGCATTCCAAGACGAAAACAAACGCTCATGACCATAGTCCGCCCATGGCTGGCGTATATTTATTTTCCCGTTAAAGTCCTATTTCTTTCAGGATGGAATTTCCGACGTCCCTGTGATTCTTGTTGGCAACAAAACGGATCAATGGGGAGACCGTATGGTGAGCATCGAAGAAGGACAACGAAGGTTCCGAGAAATCTCTTGCGTTTGCTTTCACGAGATATCCGTGCGCGAAAGTGTTGACCAGGTATGAGTTTTAAAATCATGTATGAATGAGTTTGATGTACGGATTTACTTTCATCTAGGTACAGTCGGTGTTCCGAGATGTGTGCCGCTTCTGGAGGGTGCTAAGCAAATTTCCCAAACTCAAGCGGTCTACTAGTGATGTCCAAAATGCAACAGAAATGGTTTTGAGTCCAGACTCAGGGGTTTCCTTCTACCAAACATCGGGCACCGAAAATGATTCTCGAAGGTCCTTCATCGTCGGTAATAGAAATTATCGTATAGGCGCTAAATTTGTACTGACTGGTTTATTGGCAGGTAACACTTGCCTAGAGGATGGTGACCACAATGAATTCGACGACGAAATGGGCTCCAGTGGATTGTGCAGTTCAAGGGGTGAAATGGACACACCATTTCGAGGACGTGCTTCTACTGATGGGACACTATTGTCGCGACCAAGGCGGTGGCGTTACCCCCCTCCCGGGTGTGATTTACCGCATTCGAATCGTGTCGAGCGTCGGATGAGCATATCAGCCCGCGGCAGCAATGCGAGTTATTAAAGTGGTTATTTGCTTTAGTTTTCTGTTTGATCAGAGAAGTATCATTAGACTCATCGACTGAAGAACATATACCTATATATTCGTATATGTGTAGTGTTAATATTTAATTTATATACATTCAGACATTAATATAAATGTATACTTAGGTGTTACTCCAGTATGTGATCTCAAATTACATTTATTGCTGCGGTTTCAAGCCATGATGCGAATAATAAATGAAATGAGATTTTTTTTCTCAGGTTTTCAACCCACAAAATAAACTAAACAATTACGAGTACATTAAACAAGGGGACGGAATACGTTTTTTTAAATTATTTACTATATACAATGAATATTTAGCTAAAAGATGACATACACCATATAGGTTAGCTTATATATTATATTTACGTAGATTAATTTATTGGCCTTTAACGTGAAATTATATTAGCTATGAATATTTCGCTTTCTTCGGAAATTAAACAAAAAATATTAATTATTTCTGTACAAGTTGTGCAATTGTTATGTAACAACAACTACTCAATGTGCTTTAAATAAACTAAATTGTACGTTTTATTTGTTCTTGTTTTGTACATAAAGCAACACTGTCAGGCGGACCAGTTGCTCATAGTCCAAATACATTTTGAATGACAACATATTCGCCCCGTTTCACCAAGTGTTATATTCCGAATTAGACTACAGGAGTAGTTATTATTTTAAGGCACAAGTCCTTCTGCTTGCAGAGCAGTTTCGTCTTCATCAAAACACAAAATCATCAAAACTACATCCCATAGAAAATAGGTACAAAGTTCCTAATTTGCATTTCTTACTGCAAAAAGTGTGGCCAGTTCTTTCACACATTCGACTATTTGTTACTCTTACCATAAAAAAAGGGTTCTGTACCTATTTATATTGCTTGCATAATTCAACATAATTGCATTGCATGATTTAAAAAAAAAATTGGTACCCCTTTGTGCCGAATTTTCTACAAATTATAGCAACATAAATATCTTAGCCGTGTTGACAACCATTTGGTATGCAAACAAAGCTTTAACCATAATCCCGAACCACTGCGTACACTTTGAGAAGTACTGTGGTTTGTGTACACATTTACTGTACAGTTACTCCCGGATTTTCTGAACTAAGTAGATACGTGTGATTTGTGTTGACAACATTTACGCTAATTCTGAGATTCCATCGAATCGAGTATTCCTCGAATTTAAAACTACTCGAATGAACTCCTCACATTCTAAGTTCCGAGGGAAAGGAGTTCATCATTGAATGATTTCACTGGATGAACTTGATTTTCGAAATCAGCTGTTTTAAGTTTTAGCTGTCAGATTGCAAATTATTTGTTTTGCTTTTATTAAATAAACCAGCTGTACCTGCCCAAATGCAAAATGTCGTTTCAGAACAATTGATGGGAACAATTTTTAATAATTTCCTGTCTTGTAGGGGACACAATTTTTTTTTGATAATCGCTCAAAGAAAAATCATCGGTAGATATTGCAGAGATATAACGCGAGGGAGCGGTCCACTCTGCCTTCATGGTATTGCAACAATTTAATATTCTTTGGACAATGAAAATGAAAGAAAATAAAATTAATAAATAAAAATTTAAAGCACTTTTTTTATTAATGTAACGCTTCTTTGTATACTATATTAGAAGTTTTGTTTCTATCGGCTGAGATAGTGATATTTCCTGCATTACTAACCCTGGAGCATGCTACATAATTATATATAACTGCCCGTGAGTTCAACTCCCAGTTTTCTTAAAGTTTGACCCTGTGACTTATTGATTTTCATGGCAGAACAAACATTAATAGGAAATTGAATCCGTTTAAATTGAAATGGATAAATGCTGGGAATTATTTGTATTCTTGGTATAAACACAGTATCTCCTTTACCAGACCCAGTTAAAATTAAAGCCTCAATAACGTTTTTCTGTATCGAAGTCACTCTCAATCTGGTTCCATTACAAAGCTTGGGGGATTCAAATTACGAAGCAACATAATGGAAACTCCAACTTTTAATTCAATTTTATGAGCAAGAAGGCCGTGGGCTGTAATGCTATTTAAAAACTCCACCGGGTAATTTACTGCCTCATCTTGATTGCAAATAGCATTTATAAATAGTACGACGTGTATCACCAGGAATTTTCCCTAATATAAATCCCCTAATGTAATAATACCACGGTCTGGTATCACTGCTACTTATACAAAACAGAGGCAAACAAACCTTTCCTACATATTTGCCATTTCTTCTGTTTTTTTTATTTCTTAGCAAACCACACAGCGTACTGTCTCTGTCTGTCTCCCTCTCCGTCACAGGAATAAAATAGGGTTAAAAGAGATGTCAATATAATTTTGCGCAGTTAGTATGTTTGATTTGAGAATGAATCTCACTGATGTGAAAATCGTAGAAATGTTTCGAATTTTGCCTTTTTATTTAAAAACCTTTAAGTTATCATGTTAATGGATATCCTAAGTTGTACCTGCAGATGTCCTCTATAAGCCGCTGTTAACTATATTTAAATGCTCCCAGTATTTTCGAACGGAAAGCGTGACAAAGAAAAAAGCTAAACGAAACGAAAAAATAAATTACTCTTGTCCAATTTTTCCGGAATTTATACAGATATAAAGTTGAAACAAAGTTTGTAGGCCTAGGTATCCTCTATAGGCCTGTGATAAATGCACCAGAATATATTAAACGGTTTCTAAGATTTTTGCATTTAAAGACATGCCGTCAAATTCAATCTTAGTCGAACAGAACTACACCAATTTTATTTATATGATGATATGGCTTAATTTGTATTTTTGGAGGAGGAATCGGTCACATTGAATCGAAAAATACTGCGAGCCAAATCTACTCCATTTAATCTGCCGGACGACATGTAAGTTCGTATTATTCTGCATCATACAAATTCTTTTTACTTTAATATCGTTTTCCATTGGCACCACCAAAAATCTTTTTCAGATCTCAGATTTTATGTGGCTCATGGAACATGCAGTGAAATTGATCTGCTTTTGTAAATGGATTAGTGCGTTATTTGACAACAATATCAGCTGTTCAAATTGCATTTGTTTTTGGTAAAATCAACCATTGGAAATTGACTTAAAAAATGTTTCCTCTGTTGAAGATACAAATGGAGTAGTTTTGGTGATTCGTAGTTTCCAGATGATGAGGAAGACAATGAAGATAATAATACATCCAAAACGATGTCCATTTCTGTTTATGTATTTATTTATTTTAGTTTTCACGAAACTTTGCATATTTGTTTTAAAACAGACTTCCTTACTTAGGTGCCGCTACAGTCCGGGGTGGACCTGGGCCTCAACCAATACGCCTCTCCAGTTAGCGCGATCTTTGGCTAACTGCCTCCAGTTGCGCACTCCAAGTTGGTTGAGGTCCCCTTCCACTTGCGCGCGCCACCTAAGGCGAGACTTCCTTAAATGACGTAAAACAGCTGTGCTCTCTTTGTGGTAGTATGTGTAAATCTGAAAAAATTTCGAGATCTGCAAAAAGCGATCCGAATCAAAAAAAATATTGATTATTTTCCCAATGGAACGCGAAAAGTGATTTAGATAAAAAAAAAGATTGATTTTTGTCCCAATGGAAAACGACATCAACTTAGATCGACCGTTTACACTTGGCAACTCTATCCTTACAAAAGCTATAGGTTCTGATTAGATTTCTATTTACTCCAAAAAAATCCGCTCTTAAATCACAATCACAACTCACTCAAGTTCGTAGTCAGTGGAAAAGAAAACAAACTAGCGTTGCCACTTCAAAAAAAGAGGAGTGCAGAGGATCTTTCCGCAGTAGATTTTTTATTATACAAAAAAAACAAAGATAAATTGCTTAAAACTGTATTAATAATCACATTAGTGTTTTTTATAAACGTTCCATCAATTAAATTAAAATTTCGAAAATACTCTAAAAGCCCAGGAGAGTCTGAGGGTGTCAAAGAAAAAATTCCAGTAGATTGGATTTAGTGGCTACTATTTCCTATTGCAGCAAAGTGGCAACGCTGATCGGAACTCAGATAAAAATGACAGATTAAATTTACTCAATGGAAAAAAAATTGAGTACATGCGATATAATATGGTTGCTGAATGCTGGACTACTGTGCCTGTCGGCGATTGGAGTAGTCGGTCAACGGCTTGTCTGCCTGTGAAGTGAGGTAATAATATTTTGTGAAGTGAAGAAACAAATCGCTCTAACTTCTATGGCCGTCTAAATATATAAAATAGTTTCTTAATTGACAAATAACTTTATCGATTGTGTGCAGT
The DNA here is from genome assembly GCA_916610125.1 of Cheilosia vulpina. Taxonomy (NCBI): domain Eukaryota; kingdom Metazoa; phylum Arthropoda; class Insecta; order Diptera; family Syrphidae; genus Cheilosia; species Cheilosia vulpina. The sequence continues at coordinate 1,131,170 of OU744280.1, read as the reverse complement.
TTGCACTATTATTCGCACGATCATAAACGAAAAAAGGTTCTTTTGCATTCAGACTAGTTAAGACTAGGTATCTCCTTGAAAAGCGAACGTATGTGTTAAAGTGTTCACATTTTTTATGAGTACAGCATATTTCGAGAGTGGTACTGGGATTTACCTTTGTTACTGCGATCTATAGTTATCAATAGTTATTTTTATCTCCAAACCAAACAAGACAAGTATGATTGTAATTTTATTTTTAAAGGGAAGTACCCAGCTGTGAGGCAATCAATAACTTGTTCAATAACACATCATCCACTGCACAGTGTACACAAGAGTGCACACTTTTAAGCTAACAAAATTGTTGCTGTTGCCTTGCCGGTTGACGTATCTGCTTACTGCCGCTAAATTTTGTGTAGATACCAACCTTCGATATTTCTTTAAACAACATTATTTGTTAAGATAGGTAGATTAATGGGCAAAGTTTAAAATTCCCTCTTATTTGCCTAAAAAAAAATCAAATTTTAGTAGTTATACACAATAAATGGAATTTAAGACTCAATTTTTTGCAAACAGGAGACCTTAAAAAGAAGTAGAAATAAAGCGCTTATTTTTAATAGACTTGCGGTTTTGATTTTAAGTTACATTTTAAAAATTTAAAATATGTATTCCTTACTTCCTCTCAGGTTCCAAATATGAACGTTCGAACTGCTGTCTTTGTGCTATGTCTTGCGGGCACTATCCCTTCAATATATGCCTCTAACATATTGGGCATATTTCCCTATCCTGGAAAAAGTCACTTTGATTTCTTCCGACCCCTATTTTTGGGTCTTGCAAATGCTGGCCACGATGTTACCGTAGTAAGTTATTTTCCTAACAAGCAACCAGTGGAAAATTACACGGATCTGGTTTTGGACGGCATGCCAATCATTGCCGATGTAGTTGATCTTAAGGTAAGAAATGTTCATATACCTTCATTTGATACCTCTCACTAAAAATGTATATTTACAGGAAATTGAACAACTGCACTTTTGGTTCAGAGATGTTAAGTTCCACAACTTCTTCGTCCTAAATAACTTGGGACTGAAATCGTGTGAGACTGCTTTCGAATCGGATGCAACAAAAGCACTCCTACAGTCTACCAAAAAATACGATGTTGTATTGACGGAGTATTTTGTGAATGACTGCATGCTGGCTATCAGTCATCAGTTGGGTGCACCTGTAATAGGTCTGACTAGCCATGCCCTTATGCCGTGGCATTACAAGAGAATGGGAAGCCCGTTTATTCCCTCGTTTATGCCGAACCACTTTTTGGAATATTCCGACCGCATGGGATTCCTTGAGCGCTTGAATAATTTCGTCCATCAACGTTTATTGACAGTTCTTCATGAGTAAATATGACTTAGAGTGTAGACCAAGTTCTAACAAGTGGTACCTATATTTTAGTTACTTTTGCCATCGCCCTACTAACGAACTGATCCGCAAATGTATGGGAGACTCAGTTCCGCCAGTGGAAGACCTTGTTCTGAATACCAGCCTGATGCTTATAAATCAGCACTTTTCTTTGAATGGGGCTACACCCTACGTACCGGGAATTGTCGAAGTAGGTGGACTTCACATCCCAGAAGCTAAGCCCTTGGACGCTGTAAGACTTTTGTTAAGGTATTGTTATCACTGCGTTACCACTTTGTGATTTTAGGAGATCAAAGACGTACTGGATAATGCTAAGAATGGAGCCATTTATGTAAGCTGGGGATCATTGGTTCGCCCGGAGACACTTTCGCAGGAAAAAACAAACGCACTCATCAAGGCGTTGTCGCAGTTCAACGAAACAATTCTTTTGAAATGGCCAAATGCTTCAATACCCAATCCTCCAAAGAATTTTTATTTACGCGATTGGATGCCACAGAAGGACGTGCTTTGCCATCCTAACGTTAAAGTTTTCATGAATCATGGAGGTCTGCTTGGCAGCACTGAAGGATGCTACTGTGGAGTTTCCCTTGTAATAACTCCGTTCTTTGGTGATCAATTCGTGAATGCCAAGGCAATAGAAGCCAGGAGAGCTGGTGTCATTCTGCATTTTCGCGACTTACAAGAGGAGAACATATTCAATGCTATTCGAACAGCTCTAAGTCCAAAGTACTCAATGTAACAGTTAGTAGTTAGAGGATTTTATAAACTTGGTCACTTTCTTTGCAGAATGCAGGAACGCGCAAAGTTTATTTCGGATGCATTCCGGAACAGGCCGCAATCTCCACTGAAGTTGGCGATTTGGTGGGTGGAAAATATAGTTCGCACGAAAGGAGCACCACTAGGTGTTAATGCTGCTTCAAGGATGAACTGGTTTATCTATCATAACTTGGACATTTATATCGTGTTATTGATTGTGGCCTTGTTGGGTTTCATGAGCTTAAGATGCTTAATCAGAAGTATATTCCATTCTGCAAAAAAAGATACTGTAAAACGAAAAAAACAATAAATTTATATTAAGTAAATATTTTGATTCAAAGCATTTGAAAGAGTTTGCCAAGTCGTCGTTGTTTTAATTGCGTGCTGAAAATCCTACTTTGCTTTGCTTTGCTGAGATCGAAGCTAAAAAAAACACGCCTAATATCCGAACGAATTTGTCATTCAAGTTTACAGCTGTTCACGTGAAATCCATAAGTAGTGTTGGTAGTATTGGACTTTTTTTCCCACCTTCAAACAGTGGAATAAGAGTATCATCAAACTGAGAACTTCGCAGAAACGTTAGAAAATCCAAAAAAGATATCATAAAACTGGCGGATGAAACGTTGATTCATTTTCAATTTTTAATAGATAAATCAATTATTTCAAAACCGTAGGTTTGTCAAAAACTTTCGCTTAAGTAAAAACATCCCAGTACGTATTGAATCGAATCTTCTACCTCTACAGCACTTTTTACTAATATTTTATCAACCACAAACCAGAAAGACGATCCATTTAATTTCAAATCCGCGACATTTGACAGGCGTATATGCGTTCACGTGAATAAGAGAATACCGCACAGTATTACCGACGTTGCCGACACTAACGAGGTAAATCCACATTCGATTCGAATGAATAGTAGAATAGTGTGAAGTGAAAATTGAAGAAAAATTCCCCCCGAAGAATAGCAGAATAGAGCTGATAGGCTGAATCTGGGATACATGAAAGATATTTTCTACTTGACAATTCCAATCTCAACGCATGGAACTATGGACAATGGAAAATAATTGTAAAGTCACGTCTCATCTTGTGACGTAGAAAGTTTTATAATTGTTAACTACTCTGCGCTTTCGAACATTATGAAAGATTCTATAATTAACTCGAATTTTAACAAATATACCGATTCTCACATCATATGGACGGAAGAGATCAGCTTTACTGACATTTAAATACGAGGATTCTAACCATCCCCATCTCATCTCAAAATCATTAGTTTCCAACGTAATACCTTCAACAGAAAACTGCTCATTTTCCTACACAAGCATTTCTAAACATGTTGTTAATTTGGTAATCTGTCGAGTAAATGCGTGTGGTTTCATTAAAATTCAATGACATTCAAATTTATCTCAACAATGACTTGCAAATCTATATATAAAAAATTACATCCGTAAAGCTACGATTACACATGACACTTTTCATGTCAAATTTTAACATGCCGACTTACTACAAAAGCGTTCCCTAACTTTTTCGTAAGTGTCTCTCTGTCTGTGAGAGAATTTATCCCCACCACTGCCATTTTGACAGGCTTTTCCATTCTTGCCTACTACAAAAGTAAAGGAACAGACCTATTATGACGTAAACATTTGTGATTATCTGTCAAGCGGCTGGTCATGCAGCCTGTGGCAGTGCGCACTCTCACGAAAGACACACGCAGTGACCACCGAATGGCCGAATTTTTGGTCAGTATGTCAAAATTTGTCACATAAAATGAATCCACCCATAACTCCAGAAGGAATTTGTTGTGTTTGTCATCGCCCAAGGAAACTACATACAGCTAAAAATTTGAAAATAATGCAAAATTTTAAAGGGAAATTGGAAAATTCCTAAAATATTATATTCCATACATTTGGTACATGGAATTTTCTGTTTCTATAATTTTGATCCTAATCAAAATCAATCTCACTCTGATCGTATTTGTCAAAAGTTCTGTCTGATTTAATGATTTGAAAGAATTTCATTTCGGAAACCATTTTTTATTATAACTTAAAATTGGATTTTTCGGTAATTTGTGAAACGTTGATTATTTATTTTTTGATATAGGTACATATATGCAAATATTATTAGTGGGAACAACGCATTGGACTTTACCAATAAACAATTTTATTTTCGATTCTTTATTTTAGTATAGCTCACAGTGGTTACATTTTCAATACAAATTTCGCAATTGTGACTTCCGTAAATTTAAAGTATGGACTTAAATTTGTTCTTAGTACGGCGCATTGACTCTTTTTCATACAAAATTCGTAATTTTGTGCTTTCGTAAATTTAAAGTCGAGAAATTTATTATTAGTATAGAAAGAATATTGAAAACGGTATTTCTCAACACACCTAAATCACTGTCCAAACAAAGCACTTTGCGAAATGTGAGTGGGACTTTAGACAAGAGCATTTTTAAGCAACAAAGCTCCTTAGCGCGGGCAAAGCCAGGAGGCTGCAGCTTGTAAAAAATGAAATCAATAAACGAATACTGTATAATTTTTGTCAGATACCGAATTTTAGTTTTTTTACTCCGAAAAGAGTAACTGACTCTTCTAAACACAATCCGCGACACCAATAATCATTTTTAGTGTCCAGGCTAAATTTTTCGAACTCACAATACCTACAAAATTTCCATTGTCACGTGTTGATTTTCAATCCTCCAAACTTAACTGACATAGTTTGAAGAAAAATTTATAGCTCACTTTTGACCTTTGTGAGTTGAGGGTTGAGCGATGCAATGAGCTACAGCGTACAAGGCCAAGTATCTAATTTATCAATTTTTAGGTGATAACTGATAACCTATAAATCAGGTTATCAGTTACGACCTAGAATTTAATAAATTACATACTTGACCTTGTACGCTGTAGCTAATTGCATCGCTCAACCCTTCTCCGAAAATTAACACTTTTTAAGGTTTATTCGTACATCCCTACGTCTTGCGAGTATTATTTCCAATAAATCTTCCGTTTGATACCGGCGACGTTCCTGTTAATCGTTTATTTAAACCAATGGTTGTGAAAAACTAGTCATTGAATGCATTGTTATAAAAATGGTTGCCTATAGCTAGCTCTACTCTAACTGAAGCCAATTGTTTTTACAAGATAATAATAAAACAAAGCATCGAAAGACCTTCTCTTTCATGCTATTAATTCCCCATATTATTACTTATCCATTAAATATTCGGATAGTTTTATATTTTATTATGTATGCTGGCAATTTAGCAACAAAGTGTTGCTGCAAAGCATTGTATTTAATTTGAGAAATATTCTATGCATATGTAAGGCAATGCGGCGGTCATTTGAATTGCAAATGAGCCGGTAATAGCTATTTTCTGTTTTTTAATTAACTGCAATACAATTTTATTTATAGTATTTACATTCAAAACCCTTGCACCCCTCACCCTGAGTGTGACGTTGAACTCCATTGAACTTTCATGCATCCGCACATATTTCCGTAACAGCAAAGTTATTCCAAGTTAGTCGTAAAAGGACAAAGAGTAACCAACAATCAAGGTAATTAGTTCATTAATCAACTATTATACTTACTATATTTTGTAAGACCACATCCTCTGAACAATTCGATGATCTTCATTGCACGACAGGCCGATAAACGAAAAATTGCAAAATGGTATTAATAGGTAATCGTAAAAGGCCAAAAATACAAAATCTATTTACCGCCAGAGTCCACCCGCAGATACACTACCAACTAATCCAAATGGAATCTTTCGACAGGCACCCCCAGGCCTTCACAGCAGCAGAACGAACAAAACCACCGCCTTGCGCACCAATAAGCTCAATATAGTCGGCGCACACAATAATAGTTCAACGTAGAATTAGTCACTTTCAAACTATCAGAACGTGCGGCCATCTACAGCACCGTAGTCGATCTTCAAAGGCGACAGAATGAGCAAACTGTGATCAGAGCTCCTACTGCCGGTGTACTTTAAGAAATTGTCAACTTTAAATCCGACGGAGTTCCGAGGGTTGTTCAACGATTAGGACGGTTATCGTTATCTTCGCCACAACTGTTACAAAAATCAAATTAGTTTAAAGGTACATATAGCGCTATCGTGCAAAGTCATTGATTTGGGTTGCGTAATGACGGTTTTTTTTTTCACTAACTTTAGTGCATTATTTTGTGAGTGAAAATAAATTAACATAAGTTTCGCGCATTTTGTGTGTGCGCAAAAGTGAACAAATTTTCGATCGACACAACAAGAGTGAACTCTAATAGAGCAAGGTTGCAACCTTTCGCTGCACGGCCGGCCGCCTTCGAAGCTTTAGTCGATTAAAGTGCACCATATTTCAGCTAAAGAACAAAGCCATTTAAGGTATATAGATCGATCAACATTAAATGGCATATTAAAGAAGCACTGGCAAAGTCTGTCTGCTCTGTGTGCAGTATACGAAGGCGAGTATACGAAGGGGAGTGTTTAAAAAAAAAATCGTTATCGCGCTTTGGTATCTCTAGCGTTTGTGATTATGGCTTTGCGAAGTTGTAATTGGATTTAATACTCGTTACAATGCTCTGCGCTCCTTAAACTCTAATATCACGATTTTGAGCGAACACGTGTAAAAACGCTGATTGGTTCGTAATATGTTTAAATTAAGAAAAATTGATCTTTTGTTGTAACTTGTGCAATACGATCTATGATGTGCAATATGATATGCACTCAATATGCATCACTGAGTTATATGGTGCCTCGGGCTCCGAGTAATCGGAGATAATAAGGTTGAATGTGCATACCTTAAGCTGCCGCGCCGTCACTATATGCAAAAATGTGTGTCGCAAATGAGTCTGATAGCGTGACAAGTGTAATGATGCATTTAACTGAACAGCACATATTGTGAAAGTCGCTAAGTACCTCTACAAATGTATATTTCATCAAAATCATTACGGAATACAAAAGTTTGATTATACATCATTAAAATAAATTAGAGTTTGCATTACCTTCATTTAAGGTCAGCATTTTCGGTTGCCTAAGTATATACGTTGCCCGTTATGTTGATCAAAGGTCTTGTTTTTGTGTTGCTCATTTATGGTGCAAACAAAATATTTGTTCATCAATGTCGCTTATGCTTGGAAAAAAAAAACTATATAAACAATCGTAATACCTGCCTCTTACGATCTTTACACAAAGATGTATTTGATTGAGTAGTTCTCTGAAGTTTATAAAGCACAATAAAGGTGTAAAGGAACTCGAGAATTCATAACCTTATTGACAAAATTCGCTTAGTGCCATACTTTGGCGGCTATCCTATAAATGGTTTCATTTTGGACGTTGTCTTGATGGGCGGTGTCCCGGTCTTGAGTGTGTGAATCCATACCATGCTTGCGTGTGAAAATTTATTTGACGCAGTATGGGAATTAATTAGTTCAGTTGGTTGATGCGAGAACATTATTGTCAGACATTTCTAAATTATTATTTGATTTACTTTCTGTCAAAAGATGTTGCCAACAACTTTTAATTGTTTTTTCATTTTTTTATCACTAGCGTAAGTGCGTCGTATCGCAAATCCAATGACTCAACCATTTAAGCAGCAAACACAACAAGGGTTATCTTTATTTCCATCGACATAATCTCAAAACCATTATTCGAATCAGGGGCTTTTAGCATGCATGTTTTTATTTAGGAGATACCTACTCATATCGCATATCAAATTGATCTGTTTCTGACAATAGTTTAACAGGCTAGGTCGATTATATCTACAAGTATACGTTTAGTTTGTAAAATAGGCTTAAGGAGTCATCCGAATCTAAGTATCAGACATTTCCGGTACTTTGAAGCACAAAAGCAAACGCAGAATGAATTTTAAGTAGTTACCTGTTCAGAAAAGTAATCAAATAATTGTTCGGTGTATACGATTCTATCGTAAAAATGATAAAAAAAAATTGACAATAAACTACATTTATCTGGACCCGATTTTAAGCCTCTCAGGAAGGTTTTGAGATGGGAAGATTCTTAAAAACTCCTCTACGAGCATCACTAGCGTTCAATTCACGTTTTAGTGTGGGATTTGTATGTTGTTGAGACATATCCAACGTATGGTATTTCAGAGGAGACTCAGTTTATCAATTTTATTATAAGAAAGATCTACGGAATTGTCCAAAGCATGATGTTTGTCCGAATCTCTTATTTCTCCTTTTTATCCTGGCAACTAAGGGAGCGCATGTTTGTTTTTGATCAGTGGCTCCCAACCTTTTCAACAGCATGGCGGATAGGAAAATGGCATACAAAATTCCAAACGTTCATTGAAAATATATTTAATTCTTGCTTGTATACATGTTTGTTTATACGTTTTTTTTTGAATTCTCATACCAGTGGGAATATCTTCACTCAGTAATAAATATGTAAGCGTTCAATGATGTATTCCTTGAATCAAACATTTAAATTCCAAATACAGTAGTCCCTCGATAATGTGAACTAATTAAAACAAGGCGTTTTCGGATTTTAGAGGGATTCACATTACTGGAACTTTTTTTCAGTGCTTACTAAACTGATTGAAACGATTTTTAAATTTATTAAAAACAACACAAAATGATTTTTTAAAGCACAGTTTAAATGTTTATTAATTAAGAAGAAAAACAAAAATCGCACGCAAAACGAGCAAGAGAAACAAGAGAAATATAAAAACTTTTACAAAAAAATTCACATTTTAGAGGTTGAAAATTTTGGAAGTTCACATTTTAGACATGACAATGTAAAGTTTAACCGATTCACATTTCAGAGAAATTCACATTATCGGTAATTCACATTATCGAGGGACTACTGTAGTACGTCTTGGAATCCGTATTTACTTTTGGCATATACGGATCTTCATTTTTGACTATGGGAGTTTTGCCAAAATCGCTGGGCTCTATAATAATTGGAAACGTTCGCATTCCTAGTTTAGTAAGTCTGAAAGCAGTAAGTAATTAACCAACAATTTTAATAAGGCGTAAAGTATAGGTTAGGTCCCCCGACGGGTATCACAATGGATCGATTTTGACCTGAGTGTGGGGCGGAACTTTCCAACTAACCTAACCTAAGTCTGAAAGCTGACTGACATGTATTTAAGAGTGGTCACGAGAAAAGTTTTGCAGTTGCTCAACCCATTTACGATAGCTGGATCCCCATATGTACCTATATATGACATTTTCAGACGAATTTTGACTTGAAAAGAATGTTCTACGACTCATTAGTTTTTCGATAGTTATCCGGAGAAAACAAGTCTCGGGACACCATGTTCGAATACATGGATATGTTCTCAGTGTGTTTATAATCCTGCACAATTCCTTCGAGCCCAAAAGGGCAACAATGACGCGAAGTTGTAGATAGGGCATCCAATAAAAAAAAAACGAGTGTGCTTTAGACCAAACGACTGAAGTAAAACTTCTTTAGCTCCATCTATATATAGATGTTTAGTTTAAACATATTAATATATCAATTTTCTTCAATAATTTGCTGCCTATGAGAGGAAGAGAGCAAGAAAATGGGTGCGCGCACTGCTCTCTCTTGCACCTACAGTATGATACAGACAATAGGCCCCGGTTACCACTTACAAAAACAAAACTCAAATAATTTTTTATTTTGATTTTGATTGCTTGTTTAAAAAAAAAAACGAACATTCATAAAACATAAGGCTTTTCAATTCAATAAGGAACGTAGTAGGAACTTTGTCAGTCTTTAAACAATTAAACAACGTCAACAACGTTCTGCACAAAATTACCAGCTGCTAGAAGACATGGGAGATCATCTACCTATTGTCTTATAACAAACCCTAAACAAAATAGAGTTTCATGTCTGTATATAAATAATATGATTTACTAACCTATCCATATCCATAAACAGAAACAGAAACTATTTCGACGTTCACCATCTGTCACAAGAAGAAAATGAGTGCATTCTGTATTTTTTTGAATAGCGAATAAAACAGTTGGATGTTGATGAAGCATATGCAAATAATGAAATGCGTTCACTCAGAAGCAGTAAGGTACCATTTAAATGAGGTGATATCGAGTTCGAATTTTTCGTACATCTGCTCAAAAATTTACCATAACCAGATAAAAAATACCAAATTAGCAAAAATCAAAAAACAAAAAAAATACCAAGTTATGTAAGAAATTACTAAAGTGGCAACCTTGCAATAGGCGTGCACTTTGTCTTAGATATACGAAACGTAACTGGCTATGAGAAAAAGAAAAGAAACTGTGTGCTCGCACCTTTCTCTGTTGCTCCTACAATGTGATACAGACAATAGGCCTGCACTGCAGTGATACCAGACTTTAGAGGCAAGTTATCCTACGGCTATACTCAAAATATCCCTTTTATGTTTACAAAATAAGATAGATAGATTTATTCAAAGTAATTCATTTGTAGTACAATAGATGAAATTCATTCTTCTTTTACAAATTGGAGTAGGTATACAACAAAACAATAAAAATTACTAGAATACAAGAAGACAAGAATTTGAATGAGTACACCTTTATATATATATATATATTAAAGCAAAAGTAGAAAAGAAAATCAAATCAATAAATAAATTTATTATTTTAAAAAATACTCGTGATTCATTCACAGACGCATATGTCATTTTATGAAACAGTTTAGGGAAATAAAAAAAAAGAAAATGAAAGCTTTAGAAATTTTGAATGACTTTTTTCTAAACATGAAAACATTTAATTTGATCGTAAGTTGAATAAAATTTTTTATTCTTAATGAAATGAGCAGTTAGGAACAAAATTTGAACAAAAAGTAAAATCCCTTTCTTTTGTACTATGAGGTCTGAAAAATCCCTTTGTCCCTTTAATCTTATTATTAGTGGGAAAATCCAGCAAAACGTGATAAATCCCCCGATCTGGAATCACTGCTGCACTGTATGCTGTGTTTTAGATAACGAAACGTAACTGGCTATGAGAGAAAGAGAGAACGAAAATGTGTGCTCGCATCTATCTCTCTTGCCTCTACAGTAATATACGAAACGAAACCTAGCTCTCTCTCTTTCTATCTCGCTAACATATATCTCGCTCTCAACTTCCGCTCACAATTTCCGTAACGCTTTCGTGACGCATTCACCAGCTTACCCCCCAAGTCAAGCGTGCCTAAAGAAGTATTCCTTCAAAAAAATCTGCGAGATTCTCACTGGACCTTATCTCCAATGAAAATACGAGTGCGTATATATGATTTTGATACTGAAAAAAAAACACATTTCCGTTCACATTTATGTGCGCAGTGCAAATCAATACCTAACAGAAATAATACTGATAATAAAAAACAGGAGTGGACGCTTCTCGCAAATAAATGCCTAAGGTCAGTTCAGTGATTAACCAGCGCAAAAGTCTTCTTTATTGTGAGAGAAATCATACGGATGACGGATGTACATATTACTTGACCACCAACGGGTTCATATAAAAGGATCAATTGAAGAATGCAATACTTCAACCTCTGACAATTGACACAAGCGCACGATCGCAAAGATTGTCATTGGTTGCAATAACTCGTTCTCAACGTCACCATAAATTCATTAACTTGCCAGTGTCCATAATAATTCATTCATTCTTTGACTATTCTCAGCAGACATTTAACTTAATTACGCTCTTGCAGAAAAGATAATGAAAGTCGTAGCTGCAGCATTGATCGTGGCCTTGCTCCAATGCACGATCTCGCTAACTTATGGATCCAAGATACTTGCGCTAATACCACATCCCGGCAAGAGCCACTTTGATTTTTTTCGTCCATTATTTAGAGGATTGGCTCAGACTGGCCACGATGTGACCGTGATTAGTTACTTTCCAAATAAAGAACCCATTGCCAACTACACGGATGTGGTGCTCACTGGAATGCCCATTATTGCGAATAACATCGACTTGAAGGTATGCTATTTCAATAAAGATTGCTTAAACAAGTTACCCGATATTTGCTCGTTACGTTCTAGATGTTCGAAGACGAACAAGACATGTTTGTCTATAAGGTACCAACGTTCTTCATGTTGAACGGATGGGGCCTCGAGGGCTGCGAAATGGCATTTAACTCAAAAGCTGTTAAAGACATCATCAAAACCAAGCCACATTACGATGTGGTGCTCGTGGAGCAGTTTAGCAATGACTGCATGATGGCAGTGGCACATGTGTTGGAAGCGCCTGTGGTGGCTTTGAGTAGCTGTGCCATTATGCCGTGGCACTATAAACGAATGAGCAGTCCGTTTATTCCTTCTTTTATGCCTGTCAACCTTCTACCGCATACAGATGAAATGGGATTCTTCAGGCGGCTAAACAACGTTTTCCATTACCACGTCATGAATTTACTATACAGGTGAGTGCAGGTTGCGAATGATTTTTTAAAATACTAATATTTACTCTGCATATATGTCCCTGAAGCCACATTACACAAAAGGCCACCAACGAAATGATAAGGAAGCACTTGGGAGATTCAATACCTCCAGTTGAGGAGCTTGTGCTTAACACCAGCGTCATGCTAATCAACCAGCACTACTCACTTACTGGCTCAATGCCCTATGCTCCTGGGATTGTTGAAATCAGTGGATTACAGATCCAAGAGCCAAGTCCAATAGACTCAGTAAGTCCCTTAAAAAGCACTTACGTAGGGATCAGTAATGTTTGCTTATACATTTACAGGAGTTGCAAGCTTTGCTGGATGACGCCCAACAAGGAGTTATCTACATCAGTTGGGGATCGATGATTCGTCCAGAAACACTGTCAGTCGATAAACGAGAGGCTCTATTCCGAGCCCTTGCTCAGTTCGATTTAAAAATTCTAATGAAATGGTCAAACGCGTCACTGCCCGATCGGCCGAAAAACGTTTATCTGCGACAGTGGATGCCGCAGAGAGAAGTACTCTGCCATCCAAACGTGAAAGTCTTTCTTACCCATGGAGGTTTGCTCGGAACTTCTGAGTCCTGCTATTGCGGAGTTCCTATGGTTGTGACACCTATCTACGGAGATCAGTTTCTTAACTCGGAAGCCATTCAGAAACGCAAGATTGGCACAATTTTGCGATACAAGGACATGCGGGAAGACGAGATTGTCAGAGCTATCCGAATAGCCCTTAGTCCAGAGTAAGTTCCACTGAATAGTTGTATAGATTACGAATTACTTTATTTATTTATTTATTTAGAATGCAAGAAAACGCCAAGTTCATTTCCAGTGCTTTCCGCAACCGTCCCCAGACGCCGTTAGAGTTGGCTATATGGTGGGTCGAATATGTGATTCGAAACAAGGGATCTGCTCTAGTGGATAACGCTTCGTCGAAATTATCATCAATCAGCTATCATTCCTTAGATATTTACGGATTTATTTTTTGCATCATCTTGTTCTTGATATGGATCAATAAAAAAGTAGCAAGCTCTTTGATCACTCGTTTTAGGGGCGACAAGGCTAAGCGTGAGTAAACACAAAACGAATGTAGAGTTCAAGGCTTGATTTTTTACCTTCAAAATGAGTTACATAATTCAGCACACGATTTTTATTGAAAGCTGATTTTAATGGTGCGGGTACATCTAGAAAGGCAAAGTGTTGTGGGTTCACATATTCCCTGGATAGAATACGGCCACCACTTAAACCACCAGGAGTGCCAGAAGGATTCTCACAAAAGACCGCAAGGCTAAAGGCTTGGCTTTTAAAAGAAAGCGGCATGCACCAACAATTAGAATAGGTTTTACAACTGGAGCTTTGTTTCACGCAATGACTGACGGGGCACATACAGAGAACTGAGACTCCCCCTCGAATACAGTGTGAACAGTGATGCCAACTCGGGCATAATTATGCCTTTTATATGCATATTTCCGATGCTTGAGGCATTATGCCCAAACCACATGTGCAGAATTTCTGGACGCATCACAGAACGCAGTGCTGCAAGTAAAACAGATGGGCAGAACATTTGACATGCCTCGCTTCGGCTAATATGGCTACTGTCATTCATCGACTAAGCAGCTGATGTGCTTGCATACAAAACAAAAACGAACACGATCAGGAAATGTCAATTGCAAATACTTGAAATTGCAATTTATTTTCTTTTGCGTTTTGGTACGCTTGAATTTTGCAGCACATTTAGAAATAGAGACATGTTGCAGGGCTGCGGTGAGTGCAGAATGTACTTGTGCCTATATCCATATAAACGTGTATTCTAATCTTGCTGCGCAATCATTTCTGCACATGTGTTTTGAGTAATTAGAAATAATTTTTAGAAAACGGCATAATTTTTAGTGAATTGTTTTTTTATAATCAATTTGTACAAATATTTGAATTTGGTAAATCTGGTACATTCTTTGATCAAAGTGGCATCACTAATTTTCGTGAACAAGTGTGCGTCATGCTTATTTACCAATTCTCTACTTGGCTTACTCACACCAAACCTAAGCCTTGGATTACAGAGACCAAAAAAATGTTTAATTAACCAATCGACCAACATTCTGTTAACAAATTTTGTAAAATATGCAATTTTATGTTTTTTTACCAAAAATGAATAATTTTTTAACCTAACTTTTTAAAGGAGCAGAAAGAAAACAAACCGCTAATAGGAAAAAAGAAGTTTAAAATATGTTGGGGAATAGAATGTTTCTTTGTAATCCGACTGAAGCAAGTTCGATCTCCAGTGGGCGAACAGCAGTTTATGAGTCACTGTCTGTAAAGGGGCACACAGAGTACTGATGTTACTATCCAACCGACTTAAATACAATAAAGACCTCTGGGATCGGGAACTTGGGTTTGAACAGAATATGTACGTAACAAACAGACGAAGGTGTGTGCAAGGGCATAGTTATCTATCCATTTATTTCAATAATAATAGGTAACTGAAGATATTCTTATGTAAACACATCCAGATACCTGCAGGCGCAACAAAATTACCCAACAAAATCAAATGCATTCGCATCAAAAGGGCGCTCCTAAGAGGAGCCATGGCAGTCTCAGATTCGGGAAGGAAATTTTCTCACCAAAATTCTTAAAACAAAAATAAGCAAAAAAAATTACTATTGGTGAACGTATATACAAGCGTGCACTAAGCATCAACACAGCCACGGCCATCATCAGCATTACAGTCCCCTGTGCACAGTGCAGTGCACTATAAAAACTCAACTTGTTGCGTCTTCCTTTCTATGAGATTCTTCATCCAAACTTTCGCTACGTAGTTCTGATTTCGAACTCAATCAGTCATTCGTCGGAGTGGAAAGTGTTTAGACGCGAAGCAATTGTGACAGCGAGAAATAAATCCTTGAGAGACCACCATTCTCAAAATTTCATTTAATTGGCACCTACACTTGCTTAAGATCAATAGGCTCCGCTGTTTTTTATATCTTTTATCGTGCAGACCTGCAGTATAAATTTATTTGGTAGTCTGAAAAGCGGAAAACGAGTTCGTCAAGGCCAAGAGCAGACTTAGTTATAGTAACCCGAACCGAATGTAATCCAAATTTGTGCAACTAGAACAATTGCGTTGGTTATCCACATACGAGTATAATTAAACCACTGTGTTGAGTGCAAAACCGAGATAACGAAGCTTAGAAACTTAGCTCAACAAGTTACATCATTGAAACAATTAAAGTGTTCATTTTGGTCATTAATTACAATAGATTGCACAACTTTATCGGGTTGCAATTCACAAGGTCACAGTGAATAATCCGTACCGGTGTGTGTTTTTTATCTGCAAAACGAAACGAATGACCTGAACATATTTTAGATTCAAGCTACTAAGAATTAGTATGAGCAAAGTCTATATATAAATCGGAGAAATGTGTCATCTACACAACACTGAAATCGATTGTCACTGCCGATGCGAATAGATAACCGTGGCTAGCGATCTGAATCGACCATTGTGTGGCATTATTGTAAACAAATTGTTCAAGTATATCACATCTGCAATCGAAACTAAAATTCATACATTCGCACAAAGGCAGAAATACCTATACGTGTATCGACTGAATTAAACTTCAACCCCTGTTTGGACGTTTTAGTTCAATTGAAACAGCTAATAAAGTCTTACTCGCAGAGGTGTTGCTACAAAAGAATATGAAACTCAAACTACTAATATTATTCGCCACGCTTTGCGGGTGCATATGTCGCAATCATTGCTACAATATTCTCGGTCTGTTTCCCCATCCCGGCGTCAGTCACTTTCACTTTTTTCATCCGATTATGCGGGGCTTAGCAGAAGCTGGACATGATGTAACAGTGGTCAGCCACTTCCCCGACAAGAGTCCACCTGCTCATTACAAGGATTTGGTACTAACAGGGGTCGATACACTAACAAATTCTGTGGATCTAAAGGTAAGTTGGTGGAGATACTACATACACTAGGTATATACATTGGCATAGGTCAGTAAAGAGCTTGAGAAAAGTTCAATAAACCTAACGCCGGTGACCGGTTATTTTTCATCGATTATTTATTTGTTGTTTTCCGGCTGTAATGGCCAGATAATTAAATGCTGAAGTTTTGCATACGTGAATGTGGTTATTTAGTATTACGCCGGTATAACATTACATAAATATACGAGTAGAGCGTGTTGAGGTAAATAGCAAAAAGAGGTATCCGAACTTTGATTTATTACGAATTTGATGCGAAAAACATTTGAAAATTAATAGGCGCGGTGGCGGTAGAAGAAACCTTTTCAATGCAGGTTTTAGACTTTGTACCGCCACAGATATTTGCAATATACAAGCGAGGAAATGAGGTCCTTCTAAACGCCGGTTGTTATATCCGTGTGTTAACCGATGACAGCGATTGTTTTTTTTTTCCGAAAAGTGGTTGTTATAAATACGACGAAGTTTATATCCGACGATAGATAGAATATAAAAAAAACAACCAAATAAAAGGAAAGTGTAAGTTAGGTATAATTAAGCGACTGGTGGTTATTAGCAACTTTCACTATATTAATACATTAATCTGATGTCAGTGAAAATCCATTCCAAAATCCGCCCGGAAGCAATCTATACAGCCAAGTTAAGTCATTTTAAAAAAAAAATTGTAGTCTCTTTTCTCATGGGACATTTACGTGGTCACATTGCATTAGACAGAACCTTTAAACAATATGGTTTATGGACGAGATAAAGCTGAAAAGATTGCCATTAAGTATAATAACGGTTTTAGTACATTATACCCAACTAAATATATATATATTTTATTAATATATAATTTTTAGTAATTTTTTTAATGTCAGACAGATTCTGTATATCAACGATCGTTTTTGAAACTTTGATCACCAAAATAATGTTCTGCTCGAAGTTTTTTGACAAACGTCAGATTAAGCTCTTAAACTTGTAATTTTAGCACTTGGTTGCTATCGTTTGGTTGATAATCGTCTAAAAAGTTACGGAATGAGTGCCCAGGATAAATATTATCTTAGTATCAAGAACAGCTGTACCAATTTGGCAAACACATCAATTCTTCTTTCTTTCTTTTTTTGATTCGGGGAAATCTTGAGAAATCCCAATTATTTTCTCAGACTTACACCTACTTTCACTATTTCCAATG
Organism: Cheilosia vulpina; assembly: GCA_916610125.1. NCBI lineage: Eukaryota > Metazoa > Arthropoda > Insecta > Diptera > Syrphidae > Cheilosia > Cheilosia vulpina. The sequence continues at coordinate 1,113,526 of OU744280.1, read as the reverse complement.
TTTATGACACACAGCTGGCGGTTACGAACTGTCTATCATTGGAGGGATTATTTTTTTTTTTGCGCTGAATTATTCCTTTTACGCTCATGGAAACGAATTTTTTATATTTAATTATTTCGAAATTCGTTGTTACAGGTAAATGTGCAAAAATCAAGGTGAAATCTCAGATCAAAATCTGAAATGTCAAATCGAAAATGACATTAGTAAAAGTGGTGAAGTGTGAATCAAGAATCAATGAGGAATGTTTTCAAAAGAAATGATGGTTTGTGATGGCCAAGTTATTTATGCAATAAATTGACATAGGTATATGCCAAGCAGCGTTACCACAATGATACAAGTGTAACAAAAGTGTTACACATTTTAATTATTTTGTTACAATGTTACTTTTTTTTAGCTTTGTTACACTTTTTCCCATTAAAATCTTTTTATGTTTTTCAAGTTAAAAAATATTGCACTTTTATCTGTCAAACAAACTTCTACCAATTTCTGTCAATGTTGTTGTGCGAAACGTCAAACTGCGAGTGGGAATGGGAGGGAACGAGCAAATACAACAATACTTGTCTGCCTCTCCGCGTCGCAGTTGACAATGTTCTACATCTTGTTTATTTTTTTGTAGTTTGTTACATGTTTCTTCCATTTGTTACAATTTTTGAAAAAAAAAATTGTTACTCTATTTTTAAAAAGACTACAGCAACGTTGATGCTAGAAACTTTAGCTCCCAAGAGTGTCGAGATATACATAGCGTTTGCAATGTTTTGTTGTTGTATGGGAAGTCTTTATTCAATCCCACCCATTCTATGCTAAATGCTTCCAACATCCCAATTTTCCAATGTCAAATATATAACGATTTAAAAAATATTGTTGTATATGAGAGGTGTCACGCCCCGTTTTCCTATCTCACCTAAATATCGCTGACAGCGTTCATAGAATTTTATCTGTTAAATTTTAAATTATTCGTTACATGTGGTTAGTATTATTTTTTTTTTTTGCAGGAATAAGTGTACATTTGCTTAAAATATATACGAAAAAAATAACAATGTAGATTGGTTGACGGAAAGAAAAAACATTTTGAGCGAACTTTCTTCAGTTATTTAAGAAGAATTTATACATTAAATCGAAGTTAATGATATCCAAAATAGAGAAATAAACAAATGTCGGTGCTAATATGTTACTAGTATATAAAACATCTCCGATAGTTTTACTAACCAAACAATTCAAATAATTAATTATTAAACAATAGTCTTCAGGAATGTTAAAATGTGGTATTCCCGAACTTTATGCCACCGATGCAACATTTTTTTTATTTTTTTATGTTTTTGCATGTCGCACGGATTCAAATTGACATAGGAAAACAAAATGGCGGAATTTGAAACGAATTTTAGGGGTACAGCATCCAGAGGATTGCGAGTTGGGGCTTGGGGGTCTCCGTCTCAGTATGATTTGTCTATGCTGTTAACAGTCGATAGCTCACCTCTGGTCTAATTTTATCTTATTCTTATTTCTAACAGTATTTTGAAGAACGTCGCTTCTATAACCACTTTGCGGAGTTTTTTATGCTCTATGAATGGGGAAAAGACGCCTGCAATCACACTCTCAAATCACCGGCTTTGGCGCAAGTACTAAAGCAGAAAACGCGCTACGATGTGATCATCATGGAACAGTTCAACACAGATTGCTTAATGGCGGTTGCCCATATTCTACGAGCACCTGTTGTGGCATTGAGTAGTTGTGCCCTAATGCCATGGCATTATGAACGCATCGGAAATCCAATAATACCATCGTATATTCCTGCATTGTTCATGGGACAATCAGAGAACATGGATTTTATACATCGCGTTGCCAATTGGGTAACTTTCCATTCGCTAAATTACCTATACAGGTAAATGGTTTTTTTTCTTTGACGCATGGTGTTGATTTTTCCGTTTTTCAGGCAATATTCACATAAAACTGCAACCGAATTAGTACGTAGGAAATTTGGCCATGATATGCCTGATGTTGAAGATCTGGCCAAGGAAACTTCATTGTTCTTTGTAAACCAACATTACTCGCTAAGTGGCGCCAAGCCATTGTCGCCTGCTGTTGTAGAACTCGGCGGAATCCACATTCAAAAGGCGAAACCATTGGATGTGGTAAGTTAAATCGTTAAAGATCGCATAAAATAAATGATTTGGACTTATTGAAATTCCAGGATATTCAACGCTATCTTGACAATGCCGAGCACGGAGTAGTGCTTATCAGCTGGGGCTCTATGATTAGGGCTGAGACTCTGCCCGCAGCTAAGCGGGATGGAATTCTGAAAGCATTGAAACGTCTGAAGCAAAAAGTAATTTGGAAATGGGAAAACGACACTTTGCCGATGCAGCCTTCAAATGTCTTAATAAGCAAGTGGTTGCCTCAACGGGATATCCTTTGCCATCCAAATGTAAAAGTGTTTATGACTCATGCCGGTTTGATGGGCAGCACAGAGGCGGCTTATTGTGGAGTTCCTGTTGTAGCCACACCAATGTATGGTGATCAATTTTTGAATGCAGCCGCATTGGTTCATCGTGGAATGGGAACTTTATTGAATTATGAGGATATTACAGAAGCGACTACCATCAAAGCAATTCGAAAGGTCCTAGATAAAAAGTTTGTTGTTTGCTTACATTTATTAACTACTTTGTTAAAATGCTTACTTTCCTAGATATATGGAACAGGCCAAAAGCGTTTCATACTCCTTCAGGAGTCGCACTAGAAACACAATGGAAACTGCCATTTGGTGGGTGGAACATGTTATAAAAACTGACGGGGCACCATTAACCAAGTCCGTTTCAACCCGTATGCCACGTTTTGTTTATTATTCATTGGATGTGTACGCATTATTTGGGTCAATAATACTTTTATCGTGTCTAGCGTGGTTGTGGATCCTAAATAAGTTCTGCTTTCGAAGAAAGCCCATAGATAAAGTCAAAAGCAGTTAAACGAGATGTGTGTGATAAACTGAATTATTAATTTGTGTCACATGTGCGCCTGCGCATATACAAGTTTTCAAAAATCAAAAGATATTATTTTGAGACCCTTTCCTAATAAATAAAAACTAAGTATGGCAGCAAAAATTATTTATCGTATAATACTGTCGGTAGAATTAGGGAAATATCAATCAAATTCATTTCGCAGAAAGTTTAAACCAAAATAGAGTGCTCTGAAATCGGAAAAATGATTTGTGTTGCGGAAAAGTAAGCAAGGATGAGCTTTTTTAATGAGTACATACCTCGAAGAAGAATACCTAGAACCTGAAATGTTTAAGAACAGAAGGATTTTAATTTTTAAAGGAAGTTTTTTCAAAGTTCATCGGTTTTGCGTGACATTTATTCACTACGGACTCTATGTCACAATTTAACTATCAGCCCTATTCTGCTATTCACGTGAATCGTAGATTCGATTCACACATTCGATTCCCTTTCACTCTGCCTTTCCATTCTGCTAGCCATCCGGTGAACTACATTATTCAAACGAATTTGTCATTCAGCTGTTCAGTTGTTATGTTGCTTATCTCTTGTCTCGCTGAACTGAAATAAATCTTTACTCTTTATTCAATTGTCAAACTACTTGAACTCGTGTTTTAATTCTTTGCTGCGTTTTTTCCAAATATTTAACAGAAATCCATAAGAAGTTTGTGTGGGTAGTATTGGACTTTTTTTCCCCCTTCAAACAGTGGAATAAGAGAATCATCAAACAGAGAACTTCGCAGAAACGTTGGAAAATCCAAAAAAGATATCACGCCGGATGAAACGTTAGTTGATTCATTTTGAATTTTTAATTATTTCAAAGCCGTAGGTTTGTCAAAAACTTTCGCTTAAATAAAAACATTCCAGTACGTATTGAATATTGTTTAATCGAATCTTCCACCTCCACAGCGAAATAATGCACTTTTTACTAACCAGAAAGACGATCCATTTAATTTCAAATACGCAACATTTGTCATGCGGATCTGAATTGTATAGAATGCATGCGTTCACGTAAATAAGAGAATACCGCACAGTATTACCGACGTTGCCGACACTAACGAGGTAAATCCACATTCGATTCGAATGAATAATAGAATAGTGTGAAGTGAAAATTGAAGAAAAATTCCCCCCGATGAATAGCAGAATAAGGCTGTATGATTTTAGACAATGTTTGGAGAAATAAATTGAAGAACAGCTTAAACTTAGTTTAGATCGAGCAGCGTACCAAGCTTAAAGTGTCAAAATTAAGCGAACATTTAGCAAAGTGGTAAAGAGAAATATTTCAGAGGTGCTTACACAGCGTACCGAGCTTAATGCTTGTGACACACATAATGGTTTCGATACCACGGTATCAATACTAACTATGTCATCGTCAATACCTGCTAGGTGACACACAATGTCACACGCATTAGGGAGAAAATAAAATTAAGGAAATCTTTGTTTCAAGATTGGAGTGAATTGAACTCAACTTTTCAACACTCGCAATGCAGAAAATTCATCGACGATAATTATTTAGCGCGATTGAGAAAAGTCTAGTAAGGAATAAGGTACTTTTTAAATTGAAGAATATTCTCCAATAGTTAGTTCATGCAAGAGTACAGCTGCTCCTAAAATATAAAAAACACCTAGTACTATATTCAAACAATATACCATTGACATAATAGTGAAATGTCAGTTACAGTTTCATATAAGCCCTGGCCAAGAGATGACGCCAAGATAACTAGCGCTCTGGGTTTGAAGTGTACCTAACAAAATAACACAAATCTTGGGTTTCTCCATAGAGAACATAGAGCCACCTATTGAGTGTTAGTACATTTGCAAAGTAAAACTGTTAAAATTTAAATTATTGCGGTATATCTTACAACAGAAAATTATATACTGTTGAAATTGTTAATAATAGATGGAACCAACCCAATTCGAATTGTATTTTAATAATAATGGCGAATGAGTATTTTTGTTGTTTAACTTTTTTTTTTGTATATATATATTATAAAATACCTAAATGACATAAGCATGTAGAAAGTTTTTGCTATAATTCGAGTTTACTTAAATCTTTTTGAGCACATCATTTAGGTACCTACTTGTATTGACATTATTTCATGCATTACAAAAATTCCTATATTCTACGTCTGTGTTATTTACAATAAACACATTGGAATTGAAAATAAAAGCAACCTACTGCTAGACTTTTTATTTCTATGTTTTGTTGTTGCTCGTGGTTTTCCTGTCGACCTGGAATATTTATTTAGAAATAATTTATCAATCTTAGCAGTATATTTGATTTAAGAATTTTGAGTACTAGTACTAGTATTGTTAAGTGGGTACCTTAAATGACCCAATTTTTTTTTTGCAGTGTGTGTAATATAATTTTGTATCACGTTTTTCTTAAGAAGAATTTGTTTTTATTTGAATTTATATTACAAATTATATCGCCTATAAAAAATAGTGTGTCTCTGTAGTCAATAAAAGCGCGAGTAACGTATAAAAAAGAAAAGAAAACATTTAAATCGGAATGGTACCCCTGTTTTCATCCGGTAATATTTTTTTGGACTCATTCTGAAAATTTGCAGAGGTAACACTGCCTACGTCTATGAGCCTATGAGTAACACTGAGTAGCTGTCATTTAAAAGGTGCACATCTCTGACAATTATACTACATACGCAGATGTCAAAATGACGTTAGTGCCATTAGTGGACTGCAACTGGCCAAAGTAAATAAATTCAATTCGGTAGGTAGTGTAGTATATAATACAAATCGCAATCGTCATTTACCAGCCGTAAGCCAACCGGAGCGGATTTGTGTTTTGTAGTTAAATTATTACTCTTTTTGTAATCATTACTAGGAAATTGTAATCACACATAAAAAATAAAATGACAAAGACCAGAGTGTACGTAGTTGGAGTCGGCATGACCAAGGTATTTTTTTTGTTTCAAATGTAAAGATATTTTGTTTATTATTATATACCTACATAATTTACTTTTTGCTCTTGTAATCTATATTAATCTCTTAAACTTTGTATTGTTGAACTTTGTCCTTTGAAATGCGTCGACCAGTTTAATTGCTTAATTTGTAATCTCTCCTATTTGTGCGATACACTGACGTTTAGCTTGCGATAGAACTTTTTTTGTTTATAAAATTTAGGTCTTCAATGTTTTTTTTTTTATCTTTCGCAAGCTCAAAGTGTTAAAGTGCTGCACTTTTATGAAGCAAACAAGTGAAGTAACTAGGCAGCTAAGTAGGAATATACAAACTGGTATCACTTAAGATTCCAGTCATTCAACGCAACGGAGATGTGTATGTTTATTATTCGAGTTATGGCCTTAATAATTAATTTATTTATTTACTGTAATCACCATGCTGATGTGGTTATCCACTAACGATAGTAGGTATATCTTCATATTTAGTTTATCACTCTATTTGAAAATTATTTTTTAAAGGTTCCCAACCTTTAAGAATAATTTTCATATAACGATATTGTCATTATTATTATATTATATATTATATTATTTGTCATAAAGAGAATTCAGTGACTGGATTTCCCAAAAATTCATGCCCATCTTCCTAGGTGTGTTAATGAAGAATTCATTCAGCTTGTTTTTAAGCTGGTACTTAGTCGCAATGGCGGCTTTTCTTTTGTACATATTTTAACAGTTTATTTGTGAAAATAGTGCACGCACACTGAGGGTTCCAATTGCATAAACACTCTTGTTTTTAAGTACTGCCCTGAACTCCAAAATTTGGATTGCTGTGACCTATGACGTAGTATTACCTTTGAATATTCAAGCTATCTGGAATTTGTTATTGCTCTCGCTGTATGTTTGCTTTTGTTGGTAAACTTATTCTTAAAATTGTGCCATCGGTCACGAATGCGGCGCCTTTAAAAGAAATGAAAATACCAATGCTAGTTAAGGTGTTAAGGCTGAAGCTTGAGTGAAGTGAGGAGTGTTCTACAATTAACCAACATTTCATGTTTGAAATGATAAAGACCTCAACACGAAAAAACGGTTTACCTAAACTCTTAAGTTTCAGAGATTATACCATTTATGATTAAGTTCAGTTTAGTTTAGCAACTAATTACGGTCATTACTACGTTTATATCTTATCAGATCAGCCTCTAAACTGTTGTTTAATCAAGTGGATCGCAATTACTGTTGATAAAATGCACAGAAGAATTAAATATTAAATAAAAAAATACAGGTACACGTGAATCGATAGTTTGGTAGCAAATAACGCAGAATAAATTCATGTACTACCTATTTTAATCGATTTAGGGTTTGTTTTGTCGTATTTCTTTCCCGTAGTTTTGCAGGCACCGCGATCTATGTCTAAATTCATGGGATCTTCAGTATCAGTCGGCAACAGCGTTATTATGAGACTTAAATGCCAAAAATTGTCCTGTTCCTCCGAATGTTTGTCAGACTGATGTCAGAAGTTCACTCTTCACTTAAATGTTTTTTCCTCATCTCATTCTGTCCTCATATGTTGCCGGAAGTAGTTGCTCTATGTATGCTTGTATTCGTATCTCAAATATCTTCATCAAGCTGAATCTGTTTTGCAGTCCCGTCCGTATGTACCATTTAGAAAATGTTGTGGAAACGGCACACTAACAGTGCGAGGCGCATCTCGTTCTTGACCGTTTTTTCCTTGCAGTTTGAAAAGCCAGGCCGCCGTGCCGATATATGCTATCCCGATATGGCAAAAGAGGCTGTGACCAAAGCTTTGGCCGACGCCAAAATTAGCTACAAAGAAGTACAGCAGGCTGTTGTTGGTTACGTGTACGGCGATTCCACATGTGGCCAACGTGCTGTCTACGAAGTCGGCATGACAGGAATTCCTGTCTACAATGTTAACAATAATTGTTCAACTGGATCAAGTGCTCTCTATTTAGCAAAGCAAATAGTAGAAACAGGGAACGTTGACTGTGTTCTTGCACTAGGTTTTGAGAAAATGGAAAAGGGTTCGCTGGGGGCCAAGGTTGGTAAATTATAATTGAGTTGGACCTTACGTCCCTAACGCTGTTTTCGTAATTCAGTACTTCGATCGTGTCAACCCAATGGAAAGGCACGTTGAACATATGAGTGAATTAGCTGATATTGAGGCTGGACCAATGGCGGCACAAATTTTTGGTAACGCTGGCTTGGAACACATGAGGAAATTTGGAACAAAAGCAGAGCATTTCGGCAAAATCGCTTGGAAGAATCACAAGCACTCCGTTAACAATCCGTAAGTAACTTCTTTACTTCTTCTTGACCTTGTGTTTAGAACCTCATCGTGTTTCTAGCTACTCTCAATTTCGTGACGTATACACCCTGGAGCAAATCATGAATTCCCCAAAGGTTCATGGCATTCTCACTAAGTTGCAATGTTGCCCCACAAGCGATGGATCGGCTGCGGCTATTATTGTGTCCGAGGCATTCGTTCGACGATATGGACTTGAGGCGCAAGCCGTCGAAATTGTGGGAATGGAAATGGCCAGTGATCCTGAGTCAACATTCAAGGACAAGAGTCTAATGAAAATCGCCGGCTATGACATGACCCGACTTGCTGCTGATCGCCTTTTCGCTAAATCCATCTACAAGCCAACCGACATTGATGTGATTGAACTTCATGATTGTTTTTCGTCCAACGAACTGATCACGTATGAAGCTCTCGGCTTGTGTGAGCCTGGTAAAGCCGGGGAACTAATTGATAATGGAGACAATACATACGGAGGAAAGTACGTTATCAATCCAAGTGGCGGATTGATTTCTAAGGGTCATCCTTTGGGAGCGACTGGCTTGGCTCAATGCTCCGAGCTGTGCTGGCAATTAAGAGGTCAGGCTGATAAACGCCAAGTTGCAAATGCTAAACTTGCGTTGCAACATAACCTTGGCTTAGGTGGAGCTGTTGTTATAACGCTGTATCGATTGGGTTTCCCCAATGCTAAATTGTAACTTTTCCGTCACATGTTGTATGTTCTTCAGATTTTTGCAAAAATATTTTAAAGTAAAATTGACTGTTTTTAAAAATGAATGTTGTTTACTTTCGAAGCGAAGTGTAGCTCTTTGGAGCTAAAAATGTAAACCGATCGCCAATATACTACTGGAAGAGAAACTGGGTATTTATCGGAATGAAAGGCGAACAAATGTCAACAGTTTTGCCGTCGCGATCTGCACTATGTAGCGGAAAATAAGCTTAAGCGACCTACAAATCTGGTAACTCTGATTTAGTGTTCAACCACTTGACAAACTAGATAAGTAGGTGGTGTAAAAAAAACATTCTCCGGATGTTTAATTTTGTTGCATCGTTATTAGCTCGGCAGAGAACAGCTTACAGTAACAATTAGCCAGTGAAACAATTAAAACTGTAGCTTTTCCATAAAATTTGCAGCTAGATCTAATTTAATTGATTTTAACTCTTCAATTGCAGTTTGAAAAGCCAGGTCGTCGCGCCGATATATGCTATCCCGATATGGCAAAGGAAGCAGTAACCAAAGCCTTAGCTGATGCCAAAATCAGCTACAACGAAGTACAACAGGCCTGTGTTGGCTACGTGTACGGCGATTCCACATGTGGCCAACGTGCTGTCTACGAAGTCGGCATGACAGGAATTCCTGTCTACAATGTTAACAATAATTGTTCAACAGGATCAAGTGCTCTCTATTTAGCGAAGCAAATTATTGAAGCTGGAAATGTGGACTGTGTTCTCGCATTAGGTTTTGAGAAAATGGAGAAGGGTTCGCTGGGGGCCAAGGTTGGTAAATTATAATTGAGTTGGACCATATATCCCTAATGTTATTTTTATAATTCAGTTTTTCGACCGTGCCAACCCCATTGAAAAGCACATTGAACATATGAGCGAATTAGCTGATATTGAGGCTGGACCAATGGCGGCACAAATTTTTGGTAACGCTGGCTTGGAACACATGAGGAAGTTCGGAACCAAACCCGAACATTTTGCCAAAATAGCGTGGAAGAATCACAAGCACTCGGTGAACAATCCGTGAGCACCTTCTGCCATCAAATAGTTGTCTGATATTAATTCTTTATTAATTAGCTACTCACAATTCCGTGATGAATACACATTGGAGCAGATAATGAATTCCACTAAAGTCCATGGTGTTCTTACTAAATTGCAATGCTGTCCCACTAGTGACGGATCGGCTGCTGCTATTATTGCATCAGAGGCATTTGTTCGTCGTCATGGACTGGAAGCACAAGCTGTTGAAATCGTCGGTATGGAAATGGCGACCGACCCGGAGTCGACATTTAAGGACAAGAGTTTGATGAAAATTGCTGGATACGATATGACTCAATTGGCTGCACAACGACTTTTCAGTAAATCACAGTACAAGCCAACCGACGTTGATGTCGTTGAACTTCACGATTGCTTTTCGGCCAACGAATTGATTACCTACGAAGCTCTTGGCTTATGTGAGCCAGGCAAGGCCGGCGAGTTGATCGACAATGGCGACAATACCTATGGAGGAAAGTACGTTATCAATCCAAGTGGCGGTTTGATTTCGAAGGGTCATCCTCTGGGAGCAACTGGCTTGGCTCAATGTTCCGAGCTGTGCTGGCAGTTAAGAGGTCAGGCAGATAAACGGCAAGTTGCAAACGCTAAGCTTGCGTTGCAACACAATCTTGGCTTAGGTGGTGCCGTTATTATTGGACTGTATCGATTGGGATTCCCAAATGCCAACAAATCTGTTACACAGAACTTAACCAGTGCCAGTAATGTAGCCGAAAGCCCCGAGGGATTCAAGGTGTCGCCTTTGTTAAAGGCGCTTGAACAGGCCATGAAGGAGGATACGGATAACCTTATCGAAAGGGTGCGCGCAATTTACGCCTTCAAGGTAACCAATGGCCCGAACGGCAAGACTGGCTTATGGATCATAAACGCCAAAGAGGGAAGGGGAAAAGTTATTTACAATGGAAAAGGTAAGTTAATCAATCATTTTCTAATAGTTAAACAACGTTTTTGTTTTTTTTTTTCAGATAAGGCAGACATAACCTTCATTGTTTCTGATGACGATGTCACTGATCTAATATCTGGCAAACTGCCGCCACAAAAGGCATTCTTTCAAGGCAAAGTGAAAATCCAAGGGAACATGGGGTTGGCCATGAAGCTAATGGATCTTCAACGGAGTGCCCAAAACCGCATCGATATCTTGACCTCAAAGTTGTAAATGTGATAAATTTTGTTGTGCAATTTCAAATCATAATCGGGGACTGGTCCAACTTGATATCAACTGCTTAGCCTAAGAGGAAATTGGTGATTTTGTATTTTTAAGATATTTACACTTATTATTTTCTAAATAAAAATACTTTAAAAAAAAAAAAAACCTCGTCACATTTATGTCGTTTTCCATTGGGCAAAAAGAAGCGTCCGGGAGAGTCCGGAATCGAAAAAATCACTTCTGAAACCGTTCCATTGGCACAAAAAATAGTCTTCTGGTGATTCTGAGAAGAGGATTTCGCTTCTCGATTTGAAGTCAGAATCCACTCAAGAAGCACTCACACAAGTGTAATAGATAAATGATCGGATGTTTATTTCATAATAAAGAGGAAGGTCTGCCGTTAATAATGAAAAACAACATCAGCCAAATGGCCACCACGAGCACGCATACAGGACCATATCCTTTTCATGAAATTTTCCATAACCAAATCGCAAAATGGCTGCCCTAGGTCCTCGATAGCTTCGCGAATTTTATCTTTGAGGTCTTGAATCGACGCTGGGCTGTTGGCGTAGACCTTATCTTTCACGTGGCCCCAAAGGAAGATGTCGCAACGTGTTAAATCACAAGATCTCGGTGGCCAATTGTGATCACCTCTTCGAGTGATAACACGGTCCGGAATCTTTTCCCGTAAAAGATCAATGGCTTCGTTGCTTGTGTTTTTTCACCATTTTGGTAGTGAATTTTAATAATTACAATGCGTTTGTTGAAGCGTGCGTCGTTCCATTTTTAGTAATGGCGTAGTTTCTACTTGTCAAATGTCAAAGAATAAAAGCTTCAAAAGTGACAGCTACCGAAATTGCGGGTCATTAACAATAACACCTCTTATTGGAGAACCCTTTATATCAAAGCAACTGCTATCTCTAGCACTTAGCACTCCATCGGTTGAACTGAAGCCGTCTAGAAAACCGCCACACCGCTTCGCAGTTTAGCCAATACATGAAGTGTTTTTTAATGAGTCTGTACGTATCCGCCTGTTGCAACAACAACTGTCAAGATAGCGTTTAAAATGACTGGAGGTTTCAGTGGGCTGATTGGTGATATACTGGCTCATGTTTCGCATATCAAGGATTGGTTTTATGGATATAAAACCTGCGCGCTTAAAACAAGTAAAAACCAAAATCCTTCATACGCATGTGGACGAATAAGTTTTTTTTATTTTCTCTTTATAATATTTCGCTTAACAATATTAAGTAGCTACATATAAATATATATATACGTATGTTTATTTTTGTAACTTTTATTTACATGTTCAATAACTATAACTTAAGATTTTGATTAGCTGATAGTGATTCTCGATAGATGCCATTCACACGATGGGTATTGTGGGGGGTAAAGAACGGGGAGGAGTGTGGAGAAATAATTTAAACCAAGAATACATGTTGTGTATGGGGCCCAAACTAGAAGGAGGAGGATGATGTGATGTTGCTTCGCGTACTCGCCGTTGTACTGTCCATGCTTGCCATTATCGAACTAAGTAGGTCTGATTGCTTTGGAGCGCTGCTGTTGCTGTTGCTCCTACTAATTGACACATTTCCAGGCGAGGGCAACAGCTGAGACTGATGCGCCTTGTTAGAGGCTTTTGTCCGACTTTCTGATAAGGCTACGACTGAATTTCCCAACAAGGAGTTACTAGTTGGCGCCGGAGGAGGAGGAGGAGGCGGAGGTATTGGCGGGACAAGTTGGGGAGAGGTTGGTGCGGGCGGCAATGGAGGAGGCGATGCTTTCGGTGGTGGAAGTAGAGGCAACGGAGGCATCGCTACAAGTAGCTCTTCTGAGACAATCACCTCTTCCTCGTGATCTACTATCAGTTGAGGCTGCGAGCCAACTAATATGTTGCTCGTATTGGCGTCTTCCCCGAGATGTATTAGTTGGCCGTCCACGGCCGAACTCGTATTTTTGGTGCCGTTATCAATACCACTAGCATGGAGAAGTGCCTTTTCATCGGAGACAATTTGTACTTGGATTTTAATTTCGGGTTGTTTTTGATTCAAGCTGTTGAGGTACGCATCTTTGTGGGCAAACGCTGATGGGGTGGGCAGTGGTGGCGGTTCCACAATTTTAGGAGGTGTTCTCTTTGCCTCGATAACGATTGCACTCGCTGGAGAGTCGGCTGCTGACTTAATTATATGCTTTTTAAGGCTGCTACTCTGCTGCACAGCGACAGTGGTGTTAGTGGGGGGCGTGCTCGCAACCGAATTGCAATCCTTTCGATCCCGATCACCATCTCGATGTCGGTGTAAGCTGCTGCTGGTCTTCGAATGCCCAGACGATGATGAGGATTTCCCTTTGCTCTTACCACTATTCCTTAGAACATCCTTACTAGCTTCTGGACAGTTACTACCACTAGTGGCACTCGTTTTGCTTGTTTTCTCTTCAGAAGCCGCCACCGACGATGCGCTACTTTTGTGTTTGCGGGAAGAGGGTGTTCCGGACGTGGACGATTTGTGGGGCTTATGTGGATCGAGAATTAGTTTTCTCATATCAATCTTAGCCTCTTCTTTGGACATCTTTTTCTTGGCCGAAGCGGCCGCCGACACACTTTCTCCATGTCTCAAGCTGCTCTCCTCTGGTCCGCTTTCGCTCGAACTTCGCTTGTCGAAGTCGATTAGTTTCTTGTCGGATTTCTTCAGTTTTCCATCGTGGGAGCGTTTGCACGGCGTCGACCTTTTCTCCTCAATCAGTGAAACCGGATTCGGGAGTATCGTTTGCTTTTCCTTATAATGGGGCGGCTCAGCGAGAATTGGGTTGTTTTTTTCGTTAATTACCTCCTGACCGGGATAATAATGTCTTAAGCGAAGGTGCCAGGCTACAAAATCAAAGAAATTAAATCTGTGTTTGCCTATTTGCAAGCGTAATGAACTAACCTATGCTGGTCACAGCGGTCACCGTGCGGAATTGATGGATTATATTTCGGGGTAGAAAATAGATGTCGTTATCACACAGCTGTATTCGGGAATATCGAATGCCTTCTCTTCGAAGCTGGTTTAGTTTTGCGTCTTCGATCCACTGGACGCACTGCGATATAGGAGGTTCATGTAGATCTAACTGCAGCATTTCTACTAAATAATTGAAGTCCTGGGCCGCAAAGGCCACTACGTCTTTTGTCACACGATTCTGCGTGTAGGACTGACCGCAGTGAACTGCTTTCAGAATTCCTGTTTCGAAGTGCGGAAAGAGTATGTTAGCAAGAGGACTCGTGTCCACATCGCAGTCAACTTACCAACTGCGGCGGTTGTAATCCGCTCATGACCGTGGCCCACATGGTCCGCGTGAGCCTTGGTTCTGTCCTCTATCATAGTCTCTCTCGCTTCAGACAGTCTCGGCAAATATTGGAGGTTTCTTAGTTCGTTTATTCGCGTTCTAAAAGAGAGACATATAAAAAACGAACCCTTCGAATAGCGGAAAGAGGGAAAGTAATAAGCTAGTGGAACTAGGCAGGAACAGCACCATATTTAATACAATACGTATTGGATAGTACATTAGGCTTAGCACACATTAGGAACTTGCACACAACTTTCTTACCATATTTTGTCTTACGAGACCTGCAAATAGAGTCGTACATACCTCTGCCTTTTCAACGGCGTCTTGCTATTTAATTCAGCAGTTGGAACCAACTGTTCTCCTGCTCGGATCCAAAGTATGGGTCCATCATTAGATAATCTCGGATCGGTCTGCAAAATCGAGCTGGCACCCCAGGGCATTGTCTAAACGAATTACCAAAGTTAACACACCACGCTATTCGTTTACAAAAACAGAACAAAAGTACCTTTTTAAGAAAAGGATTCTCTTCGATGCGACCAAGGAGATCAGGGAAGTAGCCACCGACTTCTTCATGCACTTTGCCAACTAAACTGATCTGATGGAGTGGACCATAGCGAAATGTTCCTTGCGAATAGTTCTTTACAACCTGGCGTTAGTGGTGGGGAGAAACATTTGAAAATATTCAGTTGCTTAAAGAATTTCTACAATTACCTGTTCATTGTACTGACTCATCGTACATGTTTCAATGTCCGAGTTGCGACCGAGCACTCCGGCCTTAACCGTCAATGTCGAATAATTGTCCGCCATGTGTTCCAGCAAGTCGGGCAAGTATGCTGCTGCGTCATGAACTATTCCCATAACATGGTGAGCATAGCCATCGTCGTCTTCTGCAAAGCAGACTCTGAAGAATTCCTCTACCAGCTCGTCCATTTCAGCGCCCGTAAGCGAATTGATTTCGCTTTGATACAAATGAACAACAGATGCTCCGCCATTGGGGTGCACTTCGATTCGGAAAAATCGCGCATACTTTAGATACTCTAGGCCCTTGCGAATACAATTCGTGTCGGGATGAACCGTGGAGCTTCTCTCAATGTTTGTGGCATTTATCGCATGCTGTACACATTGTGTACCGACACTAGTACGCCTGATTTTTGAGCGTTTGTAGCATTTGGAACACTCTCTGCTGCTCGTAGACGATGAAGAATGTTTTCCTGATTTATGATGGCTGTTACTGCTACTGTTACTTGCGGCGCTATTTTTGCGCGGATGTGAATTGCTCTGCGAGGAGGATGATAAGGAATGATTCGTTTTAGTCTCATGATTAACCTTTGGTGTGGCTTGAAGAGGTACGCTCGATGGAGCCTTAATTGGCTGCTGCTGTTGGATTTGCTTGCTGCTCTCTGACGCCTTGATCGTGTGATTGTTGTTGTGGTTTAACGTTACCGGTACGAGAACATCTCTGGGAACAGTCTTTTCGGATTGTGTTTTCTTTTCTTGATCACAATTGGTCTCTGAAGAAGTTAGAGAAGTTGCTATCCCGGATGTCCGCAGTTGCTTACTACTGCTCTCCTTCGTAGTGGCATTGTTGAAGTCCAAGACCCTTGTCACCTCGTCGCGAGATTTTTCCATCTGATTGGGCTTGCGAGTGACGTCACCTGTATTTGTCCCTGCTACATCTAAGTTTTCTAAGCACGCCGAGATTTTCTCGCTTTTGTTGTTAACAATCACAGATGTGAAAGTTGGTTTTGGAATTGAAGAGTCATCAGTTGAAGGTAATTTTGTCGGTGTAAATATGGGCTTGAGATCAGCCTGACAACTTATGTCCGTTTGCATCGGCTCCGCACCGTCCACTTTAGTTGCGATTGCTGGTTTAACAGAGGAGTCACACATGTCAGGATATTTTTCGGTTATTGATGGCATACTAGAGGACTTGTCCTTTGAAGAAGAACTATCTGCGCAGAGGAGAATCATCTCCTTAATCAAAATTGGCGAGGGTGTATGTGGTGTTAAAGGTGTTTTCGATTCTTCTTCCTCGATTTTAATTGAAGTTATTTGTAACTTCAAATCGGTCTCCACTGTTTCCGACTTAATTTCATTCAACTTAGTAATAATATCCGTGTTAGGCAGAACAACTGGCCCAGTTTTCTCTTCAGTGCTAGTAGCAACTGCTATTAACTTAACTTCGTCTTTTGCCAAGGCGCAGCCCAGTTCACTTTTAATTTCAGTGTTGTTTTCTTTGATTACCGCGTAAATTGGTACAGTTGTGACACAGTTCTCTTCATTTTTGGGACTTCCATTTTTAAGGCCCTCGGTCGTTGATTTATTTAATTCGCTTGATTTGTCCTTCGATACTTTCAAGCGTTCATTACTGTTTGTAATTGGAAAACGTGATGGCTCAGAGAGTTCAGTTTTGGTATTTGTTGCTGAACCTGACGACTTCGAAGAATAATTGCTGCGGCTGCTCTCGGAACTGCGTCTTCTCTCCTGTAAAGTTAAAAAAAGGTACATCCCCTTGTTTTTTGTTCATTGGTTTCTATAATATTTTGTATGATCACTTTAAAATAATAAAATCAATATAATTAAATAACGAATTGGCGATGCTCCATCCATGACTATTAAAACGAAGTCACCATTGTTTGCTTAAATACGAAAACCACGAGAGATTGTGGAAAAATGTTTCATACTACTCTTGCTCAATATGTACTTTACCCTTATTACTTACTTTGTTGTGGTCCCTTGATGACGACGACTTATATTTACGTCCATCATGCCTAATTCTGTCCTTATCGCGAGGAGACTTGACCCCATCGTGTTGCTTACTTCGACTGCGATCTTTGGAGAGGTTATCATGGCTGTCTCTACTTCGATCCTTTTCAATGTCCTTGTGGTTGTGACGATCGTGTTCTTTGTCCTTTTCCTTGTTCCTGTCGCGGTCACGATACCGATCTTTCTCCTTCTTTTTCTTCTTATGACTTCGCGATTGCTCATCTAAAGTAAATTGAAAATCTCTTTTAGAACTGATCGGGTTAGCCACTATTGATGTTAGGATTACATTACCTTTAGCACTGCCACCTTGCATTTTCTGGGAGGTGGTGGTTACGTTTTTTTCATGCTTTTCACTTTCAATAGCAGAATACTTTTTGGTCTCTGTGGGTGTCTGAAAGAGCTCGGCTCTGACACCAACTTCATGATTCTCGGCGCGCTTCTTTGACAGCTTTTCGCTGCCGCCTCCTACATGATTCACCTCAGCAGCCATTTTGGCTCCAGTAATGTTTGGTTTTTCCGCGACTACCGGAGAAGTGATTTTAGGTTCAGCGCGCCCGTTTAGCAACACTTTTTCCACTTGGGGAGATTCTTTTGCTTTGTTTTCTGAATTTTTCACAGTTTTTGATGTCGAAATATCTTCTTGTTTTGATCGCGATGAAAACGACGACGACGCCATTGTTGTATGCAAATTCAACTCAATCAAAAGCACCGGAGTGACTACATATAGGCGAACGATAAATAAGTTAAAACAGCACTTTTCACATAAAATTCATAATTTTCTACCGAAATCATTACAAAATACAATTCAATTTATATTTTTAAAACAATTGCGCCTCAAAATAACACTTCTTTGCGAATTTACTGGAAAAATCATCGCACGCTCGCGAGCAACACCATTTTGACGATTTATGTAGGAAAAAAATTCTTCGGAAGTACAATCGGGTCACGTACAATACAAATGGTGAATTTCAAAAAAATATTCATCGCTAAATTCATTCGCTACAGTATTGCTGAATAATATTTCGGTTTGTGTTTATGATAAATGTCAATACATCTGTCAGACAGGGTGATAGCTAGGTACCTTTCGATTTGTTTTTAATAATGTGCGTTTTGGCTCTAGATAGGTAACTTTTCTATGCTTTGGGGAAAAAAAAACAAATTTTGGAATCGAAGATACTTACCAATACTCAGCCTTAGTAATAATCATTTTTAACCTTCACACTAAATATTTGGTACGTCACGTTATGCAATTTTGTACGGAAAACTTAATATGAAATATCAGTGAACAGAAATTATGAAATAAAAGTGTTACTTAACATCCTATTCCAAACACATAAGGTTATCAACAAAAACGAAAGCTAACAATGGGTTTTCAAATGGCGCACAAGTTTAACATCACAGATCATTCGGATTAAGAATACGTTTGACGTAAGTGCAGAACTCGATTTTAAGAGCCAGCTACAAGGCATTTATTTTCCACGAACACATTCCAGTTGATTTGATTTCTGTTAATATTTCTGAAATATGAGACAGAACGATGCTTGCATAAACCGAACAAAATGCGTATATCTAAGCTATTAGGCGTGTTTTTTTTTTCGTTCTCAGCAAAGCAAAGTAAAGTAAGATTTCCAGCACACAACTACTGCGAGTCTCGAAGTGTCAAGTGAGCGTAGTTATTGTAATTGCATGCTGAAAATCCTGCTTTACTTTACTGAGAACGAAGCTCAGAAAAACAGGGCTATTATTAGGCGTGTTTTTTTGCGCTTCGTTCTCAGCAAAGCAAAGTAAAGTAAGATTTTCAGCATACAACTACTGCGAGTCTCGAAGTGTCAAGTGAGCGTAGTTGTTGTAATAGCGCGCTGAAAATCCTACTTTACTTTGCTTTGCTGAGAACGAAGCTCAAAAAAACAGGGCTATTGTTTATTGCATAAATTTACTTTGGAGCAATACGAAATTTTAAAGCTGTGGATTATTCGAGGAAAAGAATAACCTTAATACGGTCTAGGTAGGGTTTTTTTTTTATTTTGAATATGTTGCTCCCTGGTCACATATAAAAGTTATGAAACCACTTCCATCACCTTAATTTTCACATTTTGCAATAATCCGCTTCTGCACAAGACAAAGTACATTTCTTCGGCTGTTAACAGGTTATTCATTCTCTCTAAACAAAAAGACTGGTACCTATAGAGATAAATGTGACTTCTTTCTCATTTGATTTTATTTTGGTTTTGGTTTGTTGGATATCATTTGTTACAAAAGTTTATAAAGATTTTATTTTAATAGCGAAATTTATCAATCAAAAACCATCCATGCAACTTGCCACATCAATTCACAATAATATATTATTAATTTGTAGCAACGAGTGCAAGTAGTTTGAATAAGCATATCGATTTGTTTTTAATTTTTCATTTACCAAACCATTCCAAACATTCTACACTTCATGCAATCGTAGCAATAAAATGTATATTAATAATATGCACTAGAATATGGCTGGGCTTTGGCTTTATTAAACCCCCTTTGCTGTGTTGGTTCTTAAGTAGGCACAGCACCGCTACCTCATACTCTACTCCGTCACTTAGCCACGTATGGTCAGGCACTTAAATGGCTGCTATATTAGTTAATCCACTAGCGTAATATAATGTGCAACAACTGATAGTAGTTAGTATTGTGCCCAGCTGTCAAATCTACGTTTCTACAATAGGTTGCACTCAAATAACGACGTAGTTCTAACAATGAGGTGTTAATTTGCGTTTTCTGCTTATAGTGTTTGTTATGAGTTGTTATCGCCGCTTTTGTAACAATAATTACTTGAAATACTTGATTCTAACATAACAAGACAACACAAGACTCAATCTCAATTTGGATTTAAGAGCGAACAGCAGTCAGCATTCGGACTTCGTTGCGAACAGGTGAATGTCTGTTTCCTGTTTTTATTCGATATGCGATTGTTATCGATTGGTGTTGCTCTCTTGTTGACTCACTTCTTGAGTGCTAGCGATAGCAAACAGAATAATATACTCGGATTGTTTCCTCACTTCGGCTATAGCCATTTTAAAGTGTACCATCCAATTCTACGGCGGTTAGCAGAGAGGGGGCATCATTTAACCGCGGTGACACATATTAAGCAAACCGAGGCGCACCCGAACTATGAGGAGCTGTTACTGACCGGTGAAAGTGCTACTGATGTCTTTAGCCTGGAAGATCATATGCCAAGTCGGTCGCTTTGGGTGATGTTTCAGGAATTTTATGACTTACATGTGGAAGGTCAGAAGTCCTGTGAACTATTCTACAAGTCTGGCTTTGTAGAAGAAATTTTGAAACGACACACAGAGAAACCGTATGATGTGGTAATTATGGAATACTTCAACACAGACTGCTACATGGGTGTACCTTATCTTTTGCAAGTGCCGATAATTGGATTAAGTAGTTGTGCGCTTATGCCATGGCATTACGATAGAGTGGCATTACCTGATTACCCGTCGTACATTCAGTCGGAGTTTATCGGTTTTCCAGAAGAGCTAAGCTGGCAGGATCGCTTGGTAAACTTTATTACTACGAGGGGCAACAAGCTGCTGTATCGGTAGTGGCACATACGCATTGATTGCAGGGAACTGCAGCACTAACCTGTTTTGTTATGTCTTTTAGTTTTACTGAGTGGCGCGATAATGCCGTCATTAAACGGTTTCTCGGTGTTAATGTTGATGTTCGTGAAATTGCCAAAACAACTAGTCTGATTTTCGTGAATCAACACTATTCGTTGAGTGGCAACAGACCTTTACCATCTCAAGTAAAGGAAATAGGTGGCGTCCATATTCCACCAAATGGTGAATTAAACGATCGTATTCCCAAGGTAAGTTTTGTGTTGTGAGACCCAATGGCCCAGATTGAGGGGAAAAGCGATATTTTTTGAATGAAAATGGGGAAAACGAGGGAAAAGCTTAAAAAGGGGTATAAATCAAAAATGTCTGTGGAACGAAAATTGCTTAAAATCTAAATTCAATCGTATTGTTATTACGAAAAAACTTCAAAGAATGAACTAGTCAGCATGAAAGACAGCCCATCGAACGTCTACGTAAAAATTTTTGTCTACCTGAAGGCATTCAGAGTAAGAAAATGGGGATATTTTTTTTCGAATAATGGGAAAACTAATGCTTTTGCTGTTCAAATAAGGGGAAATCAGTCTTAAAAGTCTGGTAACACTGGTGAGGCCGTGTGTCAATTGCGCAATAATTAACTTAAGTGAATGTGTTGACATCTGATGTTGGTGTTGAATAAAAAATTAACTTTATTGCCAGCTGTGTCTGCGTCGATATATCAAATAATGTTTGACAACTCAAATAATTTATGCAATCGAAAAAACACTAGTATATGTACCAACTTATCAATGAAAATATGCACCTATTGTGAGTGAGAGTTGTATTTATTGTTGTACCAATAGATATGCTTTGCTTTATTTTCAATTGTTTGAATTGCCATTGTTATCACACCCAAAAAAAAAAACAATATTTATGTCAAATAATTACAAAGCTGCATTCTTTTTCAACAGTTTTTATTTTTGTGAAATCGAAACACATGAAAAAACCATTTGGCATAAAAATAATTAAATTCTTTGCAGGAAATTGAAGCTTTTTTAAATGCATCAAACGAAACAGTTTTGCTAATAAGTTTCGGTTCAATGCTTAAAAGTTCGACAATTGAAAGAAACAAACTTCAAGGCATCTTTGCAGCTCTTAAGGAATTGAAACTTCGTGTTATATGGAGATGGGACGATGAGAAGGTACCTTTAGTAGACAAGCGATTACTTTTTACCAAATGGGTTCCACAGTTGGCACTCTTGTGTAGGTCTTCACGCAGATAGCACTATGAATGTAATATTTTTATATCGTTCACTTTAAGGCCACCCAAAGGTTAATCTATTTTGGGGACACGGAGGGATGTTGGGCGTTACGGAGGCAGTACATTGTGCGAAACCACTCATTGTTACACCATTCTATGGAGATCAGTTTTTGAACGGCAAAGCAGTGGAAAACAGAAAGATTGGAATATTGCTCAACTACCATGAAATATCAAAACAGGGAGTATTGAAAGCTCTTCGCGAAATTATGCGACACAGGTGAGGCAATGAGCAAACTTAGTTTTTTACTTAATGCAATGCTGTGCTGAAGTTGTGTGCAAATGCATTGATTCAATTTAATCACATCTGTAGATTGCAGTTTTCAAAAATCCATGCTTCTTTGCTATTACTTAATTTATTCATTGAATATAAATTACCTATGAAATTCTTAACATAAATTAATTTCATCCCACAGGTACGCAGGCAACGCAGAAGCACTGTCGAAAGTATTTCGAAACCGTGAAAGTGCCCCATTATCCAGCGCAATTTGGTGGATTGAACATGTACTTAGTGACGCCACTGCAATAGACCTTTTGCGGACGAAAGCTGTCAACAGGAATTGGTTCACCTATCACTCACTAGATAGCGCGGCTATTTTACTTACAGGAATGGCTGTGTGCATTGTTGTTTGTTATTCAATTCTTCGCTTCCTTTGGCGTCTACTCAATCGAAAGGAAAAAATAAAATACACATAAAACAAATGCTTCTTGCGTTTTATTTGCTCTGCCTCATCCGTAGTGTCAATAAATCTATTTGTGGTGAGGTGACACACTGATGCAACACCGGCGTGGCGCCCAGGTTGATGCAGCGTAATTTATTGTGACCACGCGCCACGCCTCCGCACCTCACCACATTGGTGGTATTCTTAATGCAGAAAAACCATCCCTTGATTACATTGTTTGCTATTATTAATTTAATTGCGTTCGCCATGGAAATTAAGCGTTTTACAGTATACGCTAAAGAGGGATGATGATTATAAGCGCACCCAACCCTGCACCAGTTTCACTGGCATACGGGATATGCATTACAAGTTCTTTTTTTTGTATATATGATCAGCTTTTGATGTATTAATTATACTATGTATGTTGGTTGTTACTCGTAACAGTATTTTAATCCTTTGTGTTTAATTTATTTTGTTAATGTGTTGCTTTATTTTATTAATTGGATAGGGTTACGTAATTAGTTGCAGGGAGGATGTATGTTGCTAAAATTGGGTGAGATTTATAATTGTATTTCTATTACTAAAAACGAAACTAGCTTTAAAAAATGTGTGAACCAGAGACAAATCATACTGAGACCCCTAACTCACAATCCTCTTGCCGCTGGGCCCCTCAGTTTTTTTTCAAATTCGCCATTTTGTTTTCCCATCGGTGTTGTGTCAATTAAGAATCCGTGTGACATGCAAAAACATACAAAAAATACAAAAATAAATGCTGCCAACCTGGACAACCGTGGGGAAATGTGCTAGAACTCGGGAATACCACATTTTTACATTACTGAATGCCATTGGTTAGTAATTATATGTTGTTAAAAGGCGAATAATTTGATTTCTTTGGTTAATAAAACTAGCTAAATGAGATGTTCTATATAATAAAAACTTATTATGACAAACACGGTTGCGTATTTTCTGCTTTTGAATATTTTTAACTTCGATTTCATGCGTAAATTTTTCTTAGAAAACTGAAGAAAATTTGCTCAATATATTTTTATTTTACTTCAAATAATCTGCATTGTTCATTTTTCATATATATTTTAAGCAAATCTCCACTTATTCCTTAAAAAAAAATATTATGTACACGTAACGAATAATTTAAAATTTAACGGATATAATTCTATGAACGCTGTCAGCAACTTTGCCCACAGCGGAAGTGGCATATGCAAGGTGCGAGTGTGTTGGTGAGTCGGAATTTTTGAAGTTACGTGACATTTGTCAATACGAATTTCTATGTAACAATGCAAGCGCACTTAGCATTTGCCACCCCATAAAAATATAGCTTGAAGGCTAAGTAACGGGAAATCGGTCGGAGTTGGTTGTCTCAGTATTGTCTCTGGTGTGAACAATAACTGTAAGTTTTAGGTATGGACGATAACATTGCCAAGATCACTACAGATTTGAAATTTCAAACCCGTTTTCAATATAAAATAAAAACGCTGGCATTTTTGTAGTTGATAAAACGAACGCCATAAACATTTGGTTTTAGAAATACAAAATAAAGCTGTTTGCTTGTAGACATTTATATGTTAGGTTATGTCGGGGACTTATTTACTTAACGATATTGGCCTATGTATAATAATTCAAGTTCTTGTCCCTCTGTATATAATCTGCTGTCAGATGAAAAATAATTCGGAACCTTTTAGGCCTCGGACGCTGAAATTTAAAACATTTATACGACGCAGGTTCAGCCAGTAAAGCAACTTTCCTGAATACCTTCACTTACGTACTTAATCTAAATTTGTCGGTGGTGATATTGCCCATTCTTGGGGTAGATATCTGATAGTTTTAATATTGGTAAAATTAGAGGAACCTTCTATAACTTTGCACCTAAAGAGTCAAATTTGTTTTGTCTATTTGTACGATTTTTGGCAAATATTTTAACTAATTCAAGCCTAAACTGCCCGACCGGTTAAGAGAGTGATCCGCAGACATATAGGGTTTGAGCTATGCGTTAATTTGCCTGCGGGATAACTATATAAATCTGCCTAAATTTTCAGTTCGAAAAAAGTGTAGGTACCACCCTTCGGTCGATCAACGCCTCTTACGCATATAAATGTTCTACAGAGACTTTTAAAGTTCAAATAATTTTTGTAAACCATAGAGCATTCATTCGTGTATTTTATTTTTATCCATTGATAAAGCCTAAGTCAATTTTATCCTATTATGGTTAATCCTTAAATAATTGTGATCGCAGTAATTCATTTTAAAAAAAATGTTGGTCCACGAACAGTGGCGGATTTGCAGTCCTAGCCGCTCAAGGTCACATCTGCCGCCCCTTTCTCATTATAGACTAGATACATAATAACATGAATTTACTTTATTCCCACTTTTAATTGATTCCGAAAATTGTTTAACTAAAAGCTAGCTTATAAAGTTAGTTCCTAATTTTTTCCAAAGTTTCAGGGATAATTGAACATTTAAATAAAACATTTAAAATGGTTTTAGGTTTAGTTAAGCGAACCCATTTAACTGAATGGTACGCAGCTAATCAAACTTTTGTTTCAGAATGTACTGCATGTGTCTGTCAAAATTTAGCGTGCCCATTTAATGGGTCGGCACCATTCACTTATTATATATGGACTGCTAGAGAAATGTCACTTCCATACAATCTCTGCCCAGAAAATGACGCCAACATAACTAAGCGCTCGTGGTTCTATGCGAAAAATAAGTGAAACAAAATGACAACCATCTTGGTTATCCATAGAATGCTAGAGCCACCTATTGGGCGTGAGTGGATTTGCCAAGTGAAACGGTTGAAATTCAAATTGTTGCGGCATTGGCTACAATAGATGTAGTCTCGAAATTGTGCTAGTTTAAATAATTAATAATAGATGGAACCAACAAACTTTGAATAAAAAATCGTTTTTCATTGTCCCATAAATTGCACAATTTTCGTATATTTATTGCGAATTAGTTCTATATGTTGTTTTTCATTATTAATTTTAGAAATATGATGTAATAACACTAAAGCGTATATTTCAATAACATTTCTTATCAATAAATACTTATGATTTTCAAGAATATCACATTCAAGTACATAAGAATTTAATTCATCATGTCAGAGAAACTTGAATCATGGTGCAAATTGCAACCAATTATACAACACATCATTTTTTAATTTTAAATCTTTATTCAATTAATCGAAATAACACAGTCATGCTAAACTATCTGCAACGAAATGAAAACGTCAGATGTGAGTTTCCAATTTATTCCGCTCCGAACCACGAGAGCTGGCGCTTATGTTGGAACGAACGCGAAGTTGTCTACTAGCAGTCCATATATAATAAGTCAACGGTCGGCACATTTTCTCAAGCTAAATTGTGACAGATCGTTGTGTATTTGTTGTTCTGTTGCGGAAAAGTATGCATTTTTAATTATTACATGAAGTTTTTTCAAAGAACAGCTGTTTCGAAGGCAGAGCAGACTACGACCCAAACGCAAAATAGTTGGCCCGTTTACTTTCTGTCTTATGAAATTCGAAAAAAAATATTGGCACTCCAAAGTAAACAAACAAACTCAAAATTTATTTCGATATTGTGAAAGTGTTAGACATATACATTTAAAAATAATTCTTCATAAAATAATAACAGTTGATTTAATGATTAAATAAACGAAATTATTGTTACTCATGTATAAAATTTGTATCACATTTTCTTCATTTCTCGAATCCAGTTGTCTCTTGAAACTTGCTGTTTAATCACATTTTTCCACTCTAAGGTGATATTTGCCGTTGTAGCATGACGATCTTTCTTGAGAATTTTTCTTAAAGCCCTTCTGTTACGATCGTTAGCAATTGATGGTCTTCCAGTTTTCTTCAGTGGGTTCACATTTCCAGTCTTCTTGAATAAATTAATAATGTTTCGAACTGAAGACCTCGATATTTCCAAATTTTTTGCGATGTTATATGCCGAAACGTTTTTCTTTGTACGCTTTTATTATTAAATTACGTATGTGTTCCGATAAACACTTGCCACGCGCCATAGTGAACTTTGATTGCGACTACAATCAGTGAATGCCTGACTTGAGACATCCGCACTTAAATAACGGAACAATAAACGGTAAATGTCAAAAGAGAAAGACATTATCCAGCTTAAGCCAACTATTTTGCCGCGAAAAACTAACGCGCCAACTATTTTGGAAAGAAAAAAATGGGTTAACAGTTGAAATTTGTGGCAACAAAGCCGTCAGCGGAAAGCATAATTGGTCTAAGTCACAAAAACGAAATTTTACAGGAGACAATAATTTGGTTTCAAATTGAATAACTGCCATACTTATTGGCTAGTTCACTGCTCATGTAAATTTTTTTTAATACTTTTTGTAATTCTGTTTTCAAAAATAAAAAAATAAATTTATAAATAAATTTTTACTATTTATAAATAATTTTAAAACAAAAACCTCCAAAATGGACATAGAACAACTCCCATACAAGTGTGCATTCTCGTAAAAAAAAATGGACTTAGAACAAAAAATGGTAGTTAGAACAATTGAGAACAACGTTGTTGTAATGAAAGTGATGACTCACCTCTGCATTGCTGTGTTCTATGTCCAACTTCGAATTAAATTTTAATCAAAAAAATATTATTTCTTATTATCTACTCAGACAAAAAAACAAAACGTATAACATTAAACAAAAATGTATTTATTAAATTAATGAAAAATGAAAGCTTAGCAAAAATTACAATTAATAATTCATACAAAATAAGTTAAAGAAAAGAGAAAAGCTTTTATGTACGTCTTATTTAAGAACTGTTTTATAAAATTGGACATCTTTGGAAGGCATCCAATTGTACATGGATTCGATATCCTTTTTCTTTTCCTTGGAAACCAAGCCTCCCATTGACGTTTTTATTATTTTAGGCAAAACATTTCTTTTTCCTGGGTTTCTTAACTTTTTGTTGTTTGCGAATAATGAAACAGATTTGAAGATTATGTAATCTTTTTTAGGAACAACTTCGACAAATTTAGTATAGAAGACCTTTTTCTGTCCATCATTTAGTGCCCAAAAATCGTTATGGATTTGAATTCGCAAGCTCTCAGAAGAATATGTCATGCAATTGTAGGGACATTCAGATCCACAGTTTGCCGGTTTCACTTTTCTGGCGCTTACTTGTTTCCCCACATAATTTAAATATGCTTTTCCTTGCTCAAGTAATTGTTTTTTATTACCTTTTTCCATTTGGAAGGGTTTGCGGGTTTTCTTTTCGGTGGCGCACTTGTGCCTGCTACATTTCGTGGAAAAAATAATGGATCTAGATTACTATCTGAGTTTCCTACAGTATCTCCATGTGGGTGTGAGGATTCACCTTCAGCTTCAATAGATGTTCCTTTATCAGAGAGTGCACAAAGCATAAATCTATTAGAAAAGAAAACTAAAAACAAATTTGAAGCCAATAAAAATGTTAATTAGCACCTATTTTCTTCGTTTTTTTGCAGCTTCTTCCACATCTTCGTCCTTATCAGACATTATGCAATCCATAATTCTACATAAAAAAAAAAAACTAAAATAGTTAAGCCTAACTCACAAATATTAAGAATCTTAATTCATACGCTTGCAGTGATGGTGACAAATCTATATCCGAAGAGCTCTCAGATGAACCAGAAGTGGAAATATTTCTAAAACATTAAATGAATATTTTATGTTTACAATTTTTTTAACAGGCCCTATATTTTGCTCTTATTTTACTTACTTATTTTCCGTATCCATCATTGTTTTGTAATTTAATTAACATAATGCACAATAAACCTTCAACATCAAAAGCAAATCACGCACTGCCATTGTCAATCAATTTTCCTGGTAACGTATTTTTGTCAGTTACAATACCGTTTGAAATTTTAGCAATGTGTACTCGATTACTCGTTGTCACTTAGAACAAAATGGCCTAGCGAATCGTATGCACAGTATTTAATTCCCAATTAGTCTAAGTGATATTATAAATTGGACTTAGACTATTTTGGAATTTTTTTTTTTGAAACATGAAAATGTATAAAAAAACGTTCTACTCCATACAAAAATGTCACTTTGAACGATTTGGAATGAATTTCGCTTGAAAAATTTGGCACTTAGAACAAAGAGGTTATAAAATATCTGCTGAACCGAAAGAGGTAGACCAAAACGGATTTCAGATTCAGAAAGAGCACACTCAAATTAGTACAACTGCATCATTACCTGATTTTCGATAAAAAGTGGATATAGAACGATTTTGCTTTCCGCTGACGAAACATTAACTGTTTAAACTTATTGATTGCTTTGTAAAGAACACATGAACATCATGGATAATATTAAGAAAAAAAAATTAACTTTTTATTAATTTTGCATAATAATAACGCATTTGAAAATGTATGTGATAAAAAATACAATACTAGGCCAACTATTTTGCGTTTGGGCTCGTATTTTAAAAAGGGAGTTGAACGTTAGACGCGACGCAGGACGGTTGAGTTTATTAATTTTGTGTAAACTTTGACTTTGAGTTATTAGCTTAAAAGACTTTTGTCGAATATAAAAAGTTTTAATAGACAAATTAACAATTATATAAATTAAAAGTGTATGTTGTTTCATTCGGAAAAGTTCTGAGTGCAAAAGGTGGCCCGTGAACAATCAAAAACAGCAAAAGTGGTCCGTGCAATAGCAGTAACATAAAATACAACAATAAACATTTTTCGAAACAGATTGCTCATGGCTGTACACTAACTGTACACGTATATTTACTAAAAAAGCAGTATGCATAAGCATCAAGCAGAACTACAGATAAGCGGGTTTTACTTTAACTTCACATTTTTAGAAATTATTTGGAAAATTGCAAGTGAATTTTCGTATTCGATAAATTTGAAAAATCTTGGAATCGTAAAAATACTATAAATCGTAGAATCTGGCTCCGTTGGTTGACATAACTATCGCAAATCGCAGTCGCGACCGGGCAAGCGAGTAAGGCATGGGTGGGTAGGCAGCGGCGGGGTACGGGGTCACAGCGGCGCGACGCTCCGCACGAGCTTGACTGACACGCGCGTAATAACAATAGGTACCTACCTATTCTTATATTAAACTAAACGTACAAACTATTTTATATGTAAGATGGTCGAAATTATTTCCACTTTGATACGCAAAAATAGTAATTTAGGAAGATTATATAATACGGTATGGTACGCGAGCCTTTAAAATATTAAGATACTTTGCATTTGAGTTATTTCCTGTTAATCTTGTTATCATCAGTGACTTTTTTTTTGGCACGATTTGCCGCCCTAGGCCCGGGCCTATTGGGCCTCACGGCAAATCCGCCACTGTCCACGACGGATTTCCTGCAAAACGCAGCAGTTGTCTTGTTTGTTTTACACTTTTGTGCCGAAAACGTGCACCACGATGCTGTACCCAATCTAGTTGGCTTGGTGGGCCCGATTTAAAATTCAAATATAGGTGATAAGAACGCTGCCTTAAAGCAATTGACAGTTGATTCCAATTTCATGTTTTTGTTCGTTGTCCTGTTGTATATTGTTTTACATTGACCTCCCCGATTCTTGTTCACTATACATTAAAAAAATATATACCCAGGACTAGGTCTATAAATAAAAAAAGTTATAATAAATTCAAATAATACTGAAGTTATTTGTGCACCACCCTGTATTCGAAAATGAAAGCTAGCTTTATGTACAATGATTATGATATTACATTGACGGTTTCGATTGATTTACGGATACTAAGTTTTCACTGCCTATACCTACAAGGAAAATTTATATAATCCTTGAATAGCAGCGTACTTATATATTAAACTGCCATTACACTTAATAACACAGCATGTGTTTGCATATTACGAAGAATAATTCGGAAATAGTTTCATTGCAAAAACCATCCACTCAACCGAATATAGATCAGCTCCTGGCAAGACAAGATTTTGCGCAGACTAAATCGGAATAAAAGTTTTACATTTGGAAAAGCAAATTTAATTAGCTGTGTGTTGGGTTTACGAATGCCTTTTCATGCACAAATCCTTCCATTAAATGTTTGCTTTGTATTTATTTATTTTTTGTGCTCGGTGGAAAAAACCTCATTAATGCGAGAACACCTTATTAACCTACGGGGATTTTTCCTGTGTGTGTCTCGAATTTTGAGAGCACCAGCAGCAGTGGTCCGATGATGCGGTACTGCAACTGCAACCCCTTGGGGAATTTCGATTGCGAACAGATCTGCGCTTTCCCTGTTTTCCCTCTTTTTTTTTGCCCACACTTTCAATGTGGAAATCAAACAAATCAGTTTAACCAACCGAAGATTGTAATGAACTGTCATCCGTGCGCAGGGACGGGCAAGAAATTATGCACTGAGTTCAGGTCAGGTCAAAGGGAATGAGGGCGAAAAACGAGCTGAAGGCTCGGTAATGACCGTTAGTTGGAAAACGGTTTTTTGGCCAGTGTTGTTCAAGTAGCAAATCATGTTTTATTCATAGCGACCTGTCCAACCGGTGGAATTAGCGTTTATCAAACGCTTGTCCAGGTAAAATGCGCTCGCCTCTCCGTTTCCACCTCCAATAACAGAACTCGTCCCGACGGGCTTCGCCTATGGGATCTGGGAAAAATTAACAACCGCTCATAAATGCAAATTAATTTAAAAACGCTTTTAATTTCTCCTCGGACATTATTTTTAATTCAATTTACGCTCAAGTGGTGCTGGGCTAGCGACTGCTGGACAATGCACATTGCTCGAACGCAGTGTTGGTCATATAGAGTGCACCTGGGTTCGACAGACCGCTCCCACCCGCAATAGCTCACTTGACCGCATGCGGTGCAGGCGTAAAATGCAACAAATTAGTTTTGTGTAAAATTGTTTTGTTGGTTTTTGCGTTTGTGCATTGGTGCTATATTGTGGGCTGTTTGTTGTTAAATTGTCCACTTTATTATGCCCCGTACGAGGGTGGAAATATTCATAATTTATTTTATAAGAGTTCTCCATGAATTTTTAAGTGGGAAATTATGAAAATGACTGCTTTCTGGAAAATGTTTTCCCAATTTTTCAAGTACGCACGTAAGTGTTTACGTGATTGGTAAAATCAATTCAGCGCCTGATTGCATAGCAGAACTGGTGGTGCTACAGGCAGATTTTTAGACAACAAGCTGAGCGGCTTACAGATTAATAGTGCGTGTAAAATAATTTTAAATTATTCAGGAACCTAAAAGCTGAATTGAGGCACTTTGCTTTAGATGTTCAAGTTAAGTTCAATTAACTGAAAAAGTGGCTTAGCGCTTTCAAATCGAAAGGAGTTTAGATGAAGAAAAACAGCACTTTGGCTCTTACGACTTGTGACGGCTGTAACTGTTTTTTTTTTCTTTATTTCCATTGACTCAGAAATAAGTCAGATCTATATCAGCCGACTTTATACAGAGTTCCTTCAGTCCTTGCTTCAACGATTGAACGCTACTCGAAAGCCCGCAAGGTTCATTAGCAATTCCATGTCAAAGTAGTTTCTGTTTTTTTTTGTCCCTGTATCCAAATATCATAAGTGCATCTTTAAAAGCCCACTTTGACGTAACCACAGGTAGCTCTCCGTAGCACACTCTCAATCATGGTAAAGAGTGGAAATATTTTTACAGTTTATACAATCAAAATACCATGAGAATGATTCATGGAAGAATCAAGCTATTTGGTGCGACGCAGTTCAAAAGTAATTGCCGAAACCCTTCCTCCAGATATTGACTCGCCCACATCAGACTCCAAGTCTACGGCTCCCCCTAATGGGATGTCCCCTATTCCTCTTCAGTAGCGTTCGGGGAAATATTCCATTCAAAACCAAAGTTAAATCACAATAGTGTTTGAATGCTTGGTGTATAGAAATATATATATATATAGGTACGTAACTATGGGTAAACAAGGAACCATATTTTAGAATATCAAAGCTATAGGTATACCTGCCAGGTGCTTATCAATTATGCATTCGTTATCTTACCATATGTACAGTGGTGCAAAATACACAGAATTTATTATATCGGTTAAGGTATGCCGTACGAGATGTTGTGCTGCTCCTTAACGTTCCGGTTTCGGTGTGTATAGCTGCTTCGCTTGTACTAATTAATAAGTTGTACCTACCGACCTACCATGGCAGAATAAATCCTATAATTCAGTTTGGTTATATTAAGCAAAGCCCCGCCCACATGATACCACTCACCAAAGACACCATAGAGTTCTACGCTGATGCTTCCCCCGTCGTCGCTACTTTCTATAAAAGCCAAGAGCTAACAAGCGTACAAATTCAGAACTAATTGGAGAGTTGTTAATTCTTTATGCCAAGCACACTTACGCACCACACCCGTGTAACTTACCTCTGCCATATGTAGTTTGTTAGTTTACAGACCCTTAATAGGATTCAAAATTTTAATTAGACCGTTTGCTTGATGTGCTCTGCTCCTCTTGATTGGTGATTACTTATTCTCAAAGATCTCATGAAAAGGCGCTTAATTATCTCAAGTAATGTCTTACATATTGTATGAAGTTACATCTGCGACAGTGCTCCATATATCCTTTTAATTTAATCAGCTGCAAAAAGGG
This sequence comes from Cheilosia vulpina, assembly GCA_916610125.1. NCBI lineage: Eukaryota > Metazoa > Arthropoda > Insecta > Diptera > Syrphidae > Cheilosia > Cheilosia vulpina. The sequence goes on along the minus strand of OU744280.1, from coordinate 1,080,160 downwards.
ACACAAACAAAAAACAAAACCAGACTTGAGGTTCGATGACCACAATTTGTTGGTGGATAATGCCCACACCACAAAGCAAAACGAATCACCAAAAGCAACTCCATCATCACTGCAATGGAATTTAATTAAAATCCTTTGCCGAATGCGATAATCGCACACAGCGTGCATATACAGATATACTATACATACACACTTTACGGTTTCAATTACAAAATATTTTCAATTTGTTATGATTAAACCTTTTTTTTCACGATAGAGCGCAAGACAAAGTGGGAATGAGGAACCGCTATAATCCAGACTACTTACGCAAAAATCCTTTTATGTGATGAAACAATTTAAATGTTAAAAAATTCATTTAAATCGATCGATCAATCCGATTGTTTAAAATTCCAAGCGCCGGGCTTGAATAATCTGTCTTGAGGGCGCAAGTACTGCAAAAGGACATGTGTGTGTGTATTATTGTTTCTTGTGTGTTGCATATGCGAACGTACATATGTAGCGGTAGTAACAAAAGCCAGAAGGGCAGCCATACATGCGTGAGAACTTCATATTGTACATCGAGTCTATGGAAAATAATCCTTTAAGGGAAATAATCGAATAATTTGTTCACGCACGTAAAAACTCCTTAAGCGCACGAAATTAGACGTCAATTTCAAGGATATTCCGTGGGGGTTTAAACAAAATATTTATTTTTACGTGCGGTGCGATGATCCTGACGCATGTTAACATTGTAAATGCACACCGCATTTTATACTGATTGTAAAAAATCGAACACATGCAAGCTACATTTGTGCTGTAATCGATATATGCGCAGGCAGTCCGAGGTCATGCTTTGCTTGGGATTTGGATTCGTATGGGATTTGATTTCGATTCTTCTATACCACTAGTACAATGATATACTATTGAAATACCGTTGTTACATGTGGGATTAATTTGCGAAATGTGTGCGGTTTGTCTGCGTAGTTATGCTGTAAGTGCGTCGCATTAAAAATGCACAAGAACGAAGCCCTGCTATAGGCGTTTAATAGAATTATTTATTTCTCAAACATTGTGAAATGATTATGAATACGAATTCATTACGTTTAAACTTAAATTGAAATCATTGGCCGGCCTTATTCCTTGGGGGAAAAAAAACTTTCTTTAATTTTGGGAAGATTGAGAAAGTACACAGTTGTACACATTTGTTAACGAAAAATTAGTATAAGTGTTTAAAAGTAAGAGGGTAAAGCTAGTGCCCGGACAGTGTTGTATGTTGTTTATCTGAGAAAAATAGGTACATCACACATATGTATAGTCTCAAATATCAACACTAAAACAATCCTTTATTATGTCACTCATCTTTATGCAAAGTTTCAAATCAATCATTTGCATAATGTAAGAGATAAGCAGGGTTGTCAGAATTTAATTTGTTTTAAGCGTCCAAAACCATACAAAAATATAGCCCAAAATCGTTGCCCAGAAAGAAGCCCAAAAATCGTTGAAAATATTCCCAATTCATTGAGTATTTATTCTTTGGTATTTTACCAGAATTTTATTTGACCTGCCAAATAAATTGGTCTACCTGTAAGTTGAACGACAGTTCGATGTCACTTGCAAAAGTGCTACCAAGTTTTAAAAGGTCGGGTTTTTTTAAATTTTTTTTTGTTCTTAGTTTTGTGAACTAATAAAACAAACAAAATTAACGCACAAGTTGTAAACGATATGTAGCCCAAAATTGTGTTGGGCGCTCATTTTTTCATTTTTATCGGTTTTTAAGAAAAAAGATAGCCCAAAATACGAGAAAAGCGCCAGTCTGGCAACCCTGGGGGCAGATTCCGTATATCAACGATCTTCTAAACGATATCGTTTTTGAATCTTTGATCACCAAAATAAGTCATATTCTGCTCGAATGTTTTTGACAAACATTATTTTTCATTTAATTTTTGGAAAATTAACTATATTGAGCTCTCGTAATTTTAGCACTTGGTTGCTAGTTTTGGAGGTCTATCGTTTCGACGATAATCGTCTGAAAAGTTACGGAATGAGTGTCCTGGAGATAAGCGGCAGTGTTGTGGCTGAGCTCCGAGAATGTGGTTGTGTTGTCATTTTGCATACCAAAAAAATAGTCCGAGCATTTGCAAAAAGTTAGTTTTTCAAAGACTATTTCTTAACTTATTCTTCTGCAAAGTACTTTGTTTTCCTGTAAATAGAACCCAGTTTCATAATTAAAAAAAAAATATAGAATAAAATTATTTTGTTGGCCTAAGTTTTAGTGTCCGGATACCAAAACTAAAATTGAAGAGCATTTTCAGTATCCAGACCAACTGTCCTTTGATACAAATTTGCGTTTGAATGCTCCTAAAGGATACCTATGTATTTTCCTAATGAGAGAGAGATAGATAATTTTGTTTTTCTCGCAGGGTTTCAGTATTCGGACAGGGTTTCCTAAGTGAGAATATATCTGTCCGGGTACTGAAAAATTAGTTTCAGTTTTTCATGTAATTTTCGGTATTTCGGTTCAAATTATTTTAATAGGCATTTGTTTTTAACTTATTTTTTAAAGAATGGATGCAGAAAGTATAGCTTAGGCCTTAGACTATATAAGAACAAACCAATTAAGTATTCCTAACAACATTACTTGACCGGTTAAAGGGCAAAAGATTGGTCGGTGGAAAAGCTACGAAAATGGGACTAGACCCTTATTTGACAAATGAAGAGGAGGAACAGATTGCCCAGTGGTGTGCCGATCTTTGCAAGCGTGGATTTCTCCTTAAAATCGGAGATCTGTTAAATTCGGTAAATCATAAAGGATTTAAAAAGAAAAAAACTCATTTAAAAAACAATCGCCCCATAAAAACATGGATGAGATCTTTCTTGAAACGAAACTTTAATCTTTAATTGTCAACGAGAGAAGCAGAAAGCTTCAGCAAGGGTAGGGCAGTAGTCAACCAGGAAACCATATTAAAATGATTTAGGGAACTAATTCAATATTTGAAAAGCATTGATAAAGACCATATCGTGAATGAGCCTAAAGGAATTCGAAATTATGGCGAAAACAGTTTTTGCCTCTGTCCAAAAAATGGCAAAGGTTACAAAAACATATACCAAACATATACTAACGGTGCTAATTGTCATACAAAATGGATTTAAAAGATGTGGCTTGTATCGTCAAGTGTTGTCAATTCTTAAGGTCTTTAAAATACCGTTGTTTTAGTTTTTAATAAATATATGTATATAGGTACATATATAATGAAAGTATACCTATATTTTATGAAAAAATAAATTAAATTAAACAAAAGCAAAAAAGGCCTAAACTTCATATAAAACTTTTGTGTCCGGACACTGACAAAAAAGTGTCCGGAGACTAAATTCTGCTGTCCGGATGCTAGAGTAAATGGAACATTTTTGAATTCTTTTTTTATAAATATTCAGAAGGTAACATTTGAAAAAAAAACGTTAATGTATTATTATTAGTCAATATTGTCAGTTTTACAAACATTTAAATTTTTTCCGGTAGCTTTAATAGTGGCTACATCAAGTAGTACGCGTTGCGGAGGAAGAGCTAAATACCGGGGGCATTGCGATGACCACTATAATGGACATTGAAGGTGCCTTCGATAAGATATGCTTTGAAAGTTTGAAACAAGCCTTGGAAAAACGTAGGGTTAACCCACTGGTGGTAAGATGGGTGGACAATATGTTGAATACAAGAGCGATTAATATTCAGACGGAAGGGTTAGAAGATGTTGCCCACAAGGAGGTGTTCTCTCACCTATACTGTGGAATATCACTGTGGACTCTCTTCTCGACAGCCTTGAGGCGACGGGCATTCACACAGTGGGGTATGCCGTCGACATAGCAAGAATGGCCAGAGGCAAGTTCATGGACGTCACCGCAGATATCATGAGTACGCACTCAGAGTGGATGAGCTGTGGTGTCTGGAACAAGGGCTCTTCATTAATGCGGGGAAAACAGATCTAATAGTCTTCACTAGGAAGAGGAAAAAACTGGAATTTCGGCCCTTCACACTTTTCGGATCGGAACTAACAATGATTAAGAAGGTTAAGTATCTGGGAGTCTATCTAGATACTGGACTTACTTGGAACTACCATGTTGAGGAGAAGGTCCGGAAGGCAAAAAGGGTACTACATCAGTGCAAACGTGTATGTGGACAGAGGTGGGGACTCTCGCCTAGGTCAGCATACTGGATGTATACGATGATAACTAGTCCCATTATCACGTACGCCTCGGTTATATGGTTATATATCTCAGAAAACCGTCAGGAAGCACCTGGATAGGGTTCAACGTTTAGCATGTATAGGAATTACAGGATCAATACGTACAACCCCAACATGCGCATTAGAGGTCATCATGGGGATATTACCGCTGGACTTATTTATTAAGAAAACAGCGGCCCAAACGGCACTTCGTTTGCATCGAGATGCGAAATGGCATAATCGTGGCACGATCTATGGACATAGGAAGATCCTGGAACTTGTCAAAAACGAGATTAGGGAGCTGAACATGCCTATGGATCGAATAACAAGGGTGCGTAATATGGAAAGAAATCACAAAACTCGTATTGAGGAAAAAAGAAATGGTGAAATAGTGATGACACATGAAATGACACAAAAATGTGATGGAATATACAGGTAATGAACTATTGCAACTGCAACTCTCTAGGACTACCAATCAGCGTTGCCAGACGGTTCAAATATTTCCCCCTAGACGAATCTGAAAAACCCCCAGATTTAACTATTTTCTTAAAAAAAATAAAAACAATCCTTTTGAGTGAGAAAAAAAAATTGTTAAACCCCCCGTCGGTCAAAAAAAAAACCCCTAGATCGGGGGTGAAAACCCCCAAACAGGCAACGCTGCTCCCAACGTAAAAGAACCCGAGAAATGAGAGCCCATCATTGCACATGCCAGGTTGCAAGATTGCAACACAAGACCTTTTATATTTGCAATGACTCCTGAAAGATCCAAAATTCCAGACTCGTATTAGGGAATATTTTGTACAGACCCCGAGAAAGCACAAGTATCAATAATTTACGTTGCCACGGAATTAAAATAATAAAACAATAAATACTGATGCATGGCTGGACAAAAATGTGGAGAGATTAACCACCACCGAGCAGCAATTCAAGCCATCGGCCCTACTACTGTGTGTGATCCCATTGATGGACGGTTTCTGATTTCATTACCGCCTCTAGTATCTGGACATTATCGTTGCGGACGATCACTGCAGCATATGAATGCAGTAAAATAAAAATCACGAGCAAAAATTTGTGAATAAGTCTTTGTTCTTCGCATGACACAATTTAACTCTCGACTCCGACAAATCCCTGAAAAAGTCTATCCGCACAGGACCAACCGCATGCATATCTGTACTCGGGCGGCAATCAGCTGCAGAGCCATGGAACCACACGGTATTCACCTACCGCCCCATTCCGCAACTATAGCCCCATCCATGGAAACTCATTATATCCCGGGGGATCATAACCCCCACACAACCAACACACCCACCAAACACGCTATAATGTTAAAACATAAAGGACGATGACTCAACTGTTGGTGATATAACAATGGAAATCGTTTCATTTATCCTGCAAACAATGGCAGCGGCAGCACAGCACTGGTAGCAGCAAATGTATAAAATACAATATCAAATAATAAACTTGCACAGCACCGCAGAGAGCACTTGTGGATACTCGTATATGCAAACTGAGGATGGCGCTGCTGAGAGCGGCATGAGCATGGGCATGGATGTGGATGTGTGTCCGACCCTACTCTCGGGCCCGCAGTGAACAATTGTCGCACACAGCCGAGCATTGCAATGAAATAGGAGCTGTGTACATTATTCTCCCGTTTTTAATGCAATGCTTTGTTTCAACTGCAAAAATATTACTATCATATCTAAGTGTTCCTTTGGCTCATGATGTGCGCACACAAAAGGATACAACGCGCCACATCCCCACATTTCCTCCACATCCCCAGTGCTTTCGGATCCGCCATGCATCCGCTGCTCCAACCTGCTTCTTGGCATAATGAGAATCTTAATGTGAAATATTGCCATTCGGCGGAACAGTTGGAGTGGTACGAGAGTACTGATGATGATGGCGACGCTGCCGGTGTGTGTGAAAGTGTAGCCCAATGGATAGGTAGAGCTGACTTCCTTGGGGATTACTGTCATATTGTGTGTACGCTTATTAATGCGGTACCATCATTATTTCAGTCGATTAGGACTCGCTTTGAGCAACAGATCTAAATGCCAGCAATTGAATGGAGTCACTGAAGCACTAAAACGCAAAAACAATCAAAGAGACGAAACCCATACAAGCAGATAATTAGCCCGGCTCGGACCGGTACAGACAGAGACCTTTGGAACAAACCCGGCAGCTTTACTTCGTCGTTCGGGCATTTTGTTTCTAGTTTGCCAGAACAGGCTTATTGTGATCAGGGGTCAGGTTCTGTAAGGCGAAAACGATGAAACGTTTTTGTGCGAACGAATGATTTGCTCTAAATTGCAGAAGTATAAATCGTTGGTGCACACGAAAACGTTTCGCCTTAAAGAAGTTTTCGACATGCGATTTGATACAACGTGGCCAGTTTTTCACTTTACCCGTTTAACCCCCGACAAAAAGTCATTAAACTGGTTAATTTTTTGCACTGCGCTGCCTCTCGCCAGTGTGACCAGATCGTGGCAGTTTTCCCTTTCTGAGGGAAACGAAAATCCTGAGGAAAGAATGAGGATTTTTTTTTTAATAATATTCCAAAAATATTGAAAATAAATTCCTTTATCTATATATGATTTTTGGTGGGTGTATCCACTCAGGGAAATTTTAGCTCAATGCAAAGTTATTTTTCGATGGTTCCAGTAAAATATAAAAAATAGATTGGACCCCTTTAAGTTCCTTTGTCTCGTTCGGAAAGAAGCGAATATTCCATTTTACATATAAATTCCCTCCAGGTACAAACGCTAAGAAGTTTTCTTCACGGAAATAAAATAGAAACACCTTACATAATCTTGTAGATAACATCGCCCTTTATTTCAATATAGGTTTTGTGTAACAAAATTCCACCAGCAAGAGCAGAGAGCAAGTTTTTTGTGTTTTAATGCGTTTCCAAGTGAATGATACTTACAAAAATGTCGAATTTAAGGGGTTCCAATAACAGTTATGCGGGAACCACACTGCTTTGCACTTTAACTTTAGTATTTAGACTGCCAATGGGATTGGACAGCTCCTTGAGAGGAGAACTTGGCGAACATCCTTCTTCAGAAGAGAATCGAATATCAATATCTACTTCGCGCCTATTGGGATCTTCGATTCTGTATGACAGTTTGGACAGGATATCTCTGGAGCGCTTTAGAATGCGAAGCTTATCAATTGATGATGCGACTTCGAATGCGATCTCACCGCATTGAATGTACTTGGCTTGGACGATACTGTTGCTAAGATCTCTCAAGTTTAGTTTTTCAATCAAAAGATGCCGTACGTCTTCGACTGCATTTGTTTGTGCTGGTAGATTGCCGGTTAATAATAAGCTTGTGCCAACATTTTGAATATCTACGAGTTCGTCGATAGTCTCTGCCAGGATCTTGATTTTGTCCTTCAAAGGAGATATGGTCTCCTGGAGAATGAGAACTTTGTCTGCGGTTCTGTTCATTTTGGCCCACATATCTGAGAGAGTGTTTTTGTCGCAAGCGCATTCTGAAGTGTCTTGTGGCTTCCGGCGGGGTGTTGTTGGTATTCTGCTTGAGATTAAGGGCGTTGTTGACTCCTCTGGAAGAGCTTTGGATGGAAAGGTATTGATTGGACCAGGCGTGAGATCTGAAATTAGAGTATCGAAAGTGGTGAAGAGGAATCGGTAAATTTTAGTAAAATAATTAATTCTGCAAGTTACAAAGTCAATAGAAAAATAATATAAGAGTAACAATGCTCGAACTTGAGTATTTTTTAAAAAGACGGCTTTCCTTTGAGTTTTAAATGATATAAAAAATACCCGCAGTGACTGAAATATATGACAATTTGTCTTGGCTGGGAACAGACCTAATACTGGTATACGGCACCATGTTCAACGACTGCGCTAAAGTCTTGATTTGATTAGCATCAATACACCGAAGGGAATAGACTTTGAGAAAATAAAGCCATATCCTTTGTATATAAACGCTATCATCAAATTCAGTTGCTCCATGAATATTCACCGAATGCACTCATTATTTAAATAATTAATTGTAGCAAGACAAATACCAGTGCTTATTATTAGAAACGCTCTTTGCGAGGGGCACCATAAAAACACACGACAATCTGATAGTTTTCTCTTGTTGAGACTCAGATTGATGTTGAGCTCAGCGTTTTTAAACCGAAAAATATCATTTCACTCTATAAATATGAGGGAATGTCGCGATAGTTTAGCACTTAATTTTTTACTAGCTATTCCCATTTGTGTCAACTTACACATGACATTATAGACCAAATCATTGAATCGCTGGCCAGTACCATTGTACTGCATGAATATCCAGAAATGCAAGGTGTCTCCAACTCGAAGCTTTCTTCTTTTATCTTCGAACACCCACTGTCCATTTGTGTTCATAAGAATATCCTTGGCAAAATGGTCACCATCCTCCCCATTTGATGTCTTGATTTTTCCATGAAATGTCAATAATTCCAATCCGGGTTTATGTGAAATAAAAACTCTAAGTCCTCGAGGATTATATGCCTCCGCAGAGACATCAAAATCGACCGTTGTGCTTCCGTTTCGGAAACTCAAGTGGTTGTCATTGGTTTTGGTGCAAACGACCGCAATTACTGCATACACGACCGCAAATAACAATGTTGAATTTATTAACTTCAAGCGCATGACTATACTTATAGCACTGGCCAAAATGTCGGCACTTTGTAGACGCAATCAATTTTTATAATTTGAGTAGATCCTATTTGGAACCTAGCTCCAGCGGTGCTTGTAATTAGACTGAAGAGCAAGATCGGAGACGCTTTATGCCAGATAAAGCGGACACTTCTATACGTATTCATACACACTTAGGGCTACGTACATTCGACTCAAACTTGTTTTGGTAAAACCGACGAAAGAGAACATTCGAATGGTGCAGTTTGCTCTGCTGTTATCAGTCTCTGACTTGACAAAGGTCGAGACTATCAAGGAATTGTGCGATTTTATTTTAGCTCCAACAAAATTCAATCTGGATTTGGATACTCTTAAGTCCGATAGAAGCGACAAATTTACAAATTTAAGAGCAAGACAATTCCCACTTGAGCGATCGTGATTATCTGCAATATTCATGTTCATCAAATTCGTATATAGGCTGCGAATGTTGAAGTACGTTGAAGGTATATGTATAGCAGCTTCAGAATGGAATTTCAAACTCATTTTTCGCTCAAAACAGTGGAAGAGAAATATTGGAATGAGATACCTAAACAAGTGTACATATTTCGTAATAATAGGCACCCAATGTCGATTTTTAATGATAATGGTGATGAGTACTTTTTTTTTCGAAAAACCCAGTTTGTTGATTTATGTACATAACACTATTGGCAGCGGTGAATTTTATTTCAGCTTTAAAGAAACGATTTGCAGTACTTGTTCGCACATTCGAACTCGATCGCTGAATTTAAACTGCACCAAACACAATTCAGACGGAAGTGGTGTTGCCTTGCTTCATATCTGTCTGGTGACTTAACTTTTTCATTCTCGTTGACGTTATATAAAAGGAATATATTGTTTTCGGGAAAATTGTCTACTTTTTCCAGCACTAGCAATTAAAGTAAAAAAAAATTATTTCTTACGGCAATATTATTCACTCCGGGTGTAAATTAGATTTAAGTTAATTTTACACCCGTTCATTAAATTGTTTTTTTTAAAACCCGACAATTTAATTCCATATCCATTCACTCAAAAACAAACATCAAACCCGTTGAATTAAAGATGGATTTAAATGCGGATTTAAAACAGTTTAAGCCGATTGTAAACCGTTTTTAACCTGCGAAATGTCAAATTTTACAAAAAATTACATTTGTTTTTTGTGGTTGGTAACTTGGAAATTTATTTTATTTGGTTTGGGCCCAGTTATATTTTAAGGTGCATTAATTATGCCGAAAATTCTGTCGAATCATCGAATGTAGCCTCCAAAATGCCTCTTTTTCAGCCGGAAATATTTCCAAAAAGATACCACATCGTCGACGCAAGCCCGCTTATGCATTCGATATAATCCGACAAGGACGACATCGATTTACTATCAGCTCTTCGACAAATTCGTCTTCTGACGACGAAGACATTAACATTAATTTCGGCCATTTCATGAATGGAGTTCTTTTTTAGAGTCTTGCCATTTTTTTTCTATTCTCCTTTTCTTATTTCTTGCGAGCGAGGACATGTCACTACACCAAAACCTTTGCGTCGTTTCGAAGTTGCGTCATTTAAAAATTATCGTGGTTTCAAAGCTGCGTCGATTTTATTTCAGTTTGCTACGTTCACAAAATGTCGTGGTTTCGAAGTTGTGTCGATATTATTTCAGTTTGCGTTTTTGTTATTCCTTTTTTTTTTTCATTAATTTTTTTTTGTTAAAAGGGGATTAACACAAGTTATGTTTTCTGTAGAATTTATTGATTTTTTTTTTTGGTTTTATGAAATACATATTTATTTTTTTTATTATTTGAATTAATATTAAAACTCGTTATTTCGATTTGCGTCGTGTTTCCTGGCCCTAATTAACGACGCTATTCGGGGTTTTGCTGTGTTTGTTATGAAATTGAGTTTTAACCCGAGTTAAAGTAGGTACTTTAACTGGTCACGGGTGCGTTTAAATCCAATCGATTTAAAGTGAAGTTTAAAAAATCGCGTTTAAGTTCGGGTTTAACGACTGAATATTATGGACTTGGGTTTAGTTTTTGGATTAAACTCACTTAAACCAGGGTGTAACCTTCAATATGGCCGTTATAGTCAGGGAAAACAAGCAATTTGTTAAAATGAACTTTAAATAAAAAAATAAAAAAACAAATTCAGGAAAGTGAAGAAAAGAAAGCAGTCGTGATTTTCACTGTGAGAGAGTATCCTTCCTACAATATTAACCCTTTAACGTCTCCATTAAACAAATTTAAGATTTTATAAAAATCAATCTCTACAATATAACTGTGAAGGAAAGTTGCTCTAGCCATTGCGAATTTGGTCACAAATATTAAGGTCGATTGCTGTCGATAGGTTCCTAAAGACTGCATTTAAAAACAGGACAACAGGAGTCGATCAATATGACTTTCTTGTGGAACCAGACGTAAGAATATTAAAATACCACATCTCAAAAATTAACTTATTACGGTAAACAGTACATCAAAACACTGTGTGTCGTTTTCCCTTTTGAAGCGGGTAAATGAAGTTATTTATTGTGAATTGGATTGTAATCAGCAGCGAAAACGTTTCAATGGGGAATGGCGCAGATGAGACAAGACAGCGCTGATAAGGCATCTAGGCGTGTGGTAGTGTTAATTCAAATTGAGTGAAGGTGCTTCGAAGGTTTTTCGAAGAACCATTCGCCTTACTGTGACTGTTGTATACTCACAGACAAATATAGAGCAGTTTCTCTATTTTTATGTGCTCTTGTTGAGTATCACAGGATCGCAGAACAGTGTTCTCTCTGTTTTGTTTTCAACTAGACCACATCAATTTTTTATTCAAGGAAAGGATTCAGTGACCGAAAATACTATTGAATTGAGTAGTCCAAGTGAATGATGTTTAAATTGAAGATTCTTCCTGAAATTGTCTCTTATGCCTGAAAGTACCCAGTTTAGTTATCGTTATTACGTAAAAAAATACATTTTGCAGTTCGATCCCAGCTTGTTTACAGTATAGTGTAAGAACTGGACCTTACTAATAATCATTTTTAATCTTCACACTAAATATTTTGTGGGTCGCAAAAGGTGACCGTTGTGAACTCGTAAAATCTAACCTGGAGACTAAACATGATTATTATCTAGTTTCGCGCATTAACACTTACCCCGCACAACGTACGATAGACTCTTCGAATTTAGTGATAAACCGTTGAACTGTATCCTTATCCAATAGTTGATGGCATCACCAACCAGCAGCCGGTCAGGAAAATCTAAGACTAACTCATGTTCAGATAAGTTTGCTATATTCTGTACTAGATCTCCTTTTTGTTTCTTTCCCACGGGTAGATTTACCTTTGCATTGAAGGATAAGTAACCTAGTCCCGCAACATCCAGAACTGTCACCCTAAGCCCACCTTCTGCGAACGCCTCGAAACTGATTGCGACTGATCGCACAGTTGATTTCCTACTCCGAAACTCAACTTTTGTTGCATCGTTTGAGCTTAAAAGTGGTTTTGCCCAGATAAATGCGTGGCCCAAGAAAAGCACAAAAATTACTACAAAACAATTCATGTTGCGTTTGTTAGCTCCCGAGTTGCACTAAACAAAGATTTACTTTGCACCAAATGTAAATTCACGAAACAACGCTAATCAGCAGCACGATTCACGATCACACGTCACTACTGTTCGCTTGTGGCCAGTGCAGAGAACCAATTCCCAAACGCTCTCCGCGACTCTTCGAAAAAAGTGCTTCTTAGCAAAATGTATAATCTTGCCTTGAGATTACCGGAAAATGTTGTAATTAACAAAAAAGTTTTACATAAATTAATATCTGCGTGGACCGCGATTCGATAATGAGCATCCGACTGTGTCTCGTATGGCTTTTCATAGCCAGTTTTATAGGAAACGCTTATTGACTATGGCTCTTTAAATGATCTTAAACCAAAGCACGCATTTCGTCCCAGGCAGATCTAAATTGTCATTAGAACTATGGAATACAACAGCTAGTAATGTGACGATGGGGATTTTAAGGTTTGGGGGGCTTTTGCAGCTTCTATTTACTCACTTTGAAATGTCGGTGCCGGAAAAAGAGAAATCACCTCAAGTTATTTCGTAGTTCGGTTTCTCTTCCACATCGGTGCTCGGATTGTTTATTTTGAATATACGAATACGAGTGTATTTATATTCTACGGAGATCTGAGAGTAGTAACAGGTTTCACTGGTCCGTGAATGAAGCTGGTGAAAACACACGCCATGTGCTGTTTGGGGTAAAATGCTAGTAAAAATTCTTTTTTTGTTAGTTACGTGGGATGTAGGAGGATCGCTAAATTTTTATAGACCGCCTCAAATCTTGTATTTAAGTAGGTATAATCATTTAAATCGTCGCCACTAAAATGCATCCACACTGTGGACACTAAACCAAATTCCCAACCTTTGTCGAATTTATGGTATGTATTAAAGCATCATCCCTGGTATGATAAAGAAAAAACAAACTAATCGCGGCAAGATGTCGATTAATATTTTTGGATGGCAACAATGCACGAATTATTTGGTAAAACTAAAAAAAAATGATCAACATTTTATGGGAACTACTCATTGCATTACTTTTCGGTAGTCGGCATTTGCAGATATTGAGCTCGTAGTAATTTTTGAGAAACCCTCATATTCTCGCTTTTAACGAATTCATTTGTGCATTCTATTTTTTTTTTGTGTTTTGTGATTTACTATTAGTGGCCTTCTACTTTCAGTGGAATTGCAATCTAACCTGCTAACCTGTAACGAATCCACTGCCCTAAACACGATCTTTTCAAAAAACTTATAATTCCATGCCCTCATGCTTAACTCTTATACTGAAGTCATAGATTTATATTCATAGCCTTAGTTAAAAATATTTATAAGTTTATGATTGTATCTAAGCTTTTTTTTCGCTTGCATAATTCAAATTAAATTGGATGTGGTTATTTCAACAAATGTTAATGGTGATAAATTGGTTTTAAGATTTAAGTTTTAACTTATAAAAATAATAACAAAAGTTACACATTGACGTACTTGTCTCGTAAAGATCCTCATATTGATCAGCATCTGGAAATATATGCGCAATTACTTTCAAACAATTTTTTAGTTGTAAAATAACGATAAAGATTTTTCCGCTTAGTAGGTAACTTAAAACTACAATAAATTAGTGGATAGGGGAGATTGGGGCACCTTTGAACACTTTATGCTTCCAAGTCTCAGAAAAACCTATGTTTTCGAATTTTTTATCTGTAACTTGTTTTTTCTTTTAGAAATGGAACTCAGCTTTAGTTTGAACGCATAATTCTATCCGTTTTATGAAGAATTCGATTTATTATTATTTTTCGAATGAAGCAGGTCCTTATGTTCAAAGGTGCCCCCCAGTTTTGAACTAGGCTAGGGCACCTTTGAACGACAGTTTTTATAATAAAATATTAACCTGAAAAGAGATTTTACACTTTATTTTAATTATAAATAAGTTTTGATTTTTAAAATTTTAAACTTAACATAAATAAGAATTCATATATAAGGACGAACATATAACATAAACAAAAAAAAAAAATACTTAAAATAGGTACACAAACTAGAATTCATAAATACAACGAAAAAAAAGAAGTTTTTACATAGACGAGGAGTAGCCACATTTAGCTAACTGAAATTTAGAGAAGTCAAAAGCAAAAGTCATCGCTTTGAACATGTTCAACCCTGCCCCGACCATTTTGTTCAAACCTGCTCCCGTATGTGTGTTGTCACGAAGAATTTAGTTTTAATAATTTGTTTGTACTCATATATAAGAAAAACTTAGCTTAATATGGTTCTAAATGAACCTTCGCCTTCGAAAAATATTTTTTACAAATAAAAAAGCTCCCCAACAAGTTTGTATACTCTTACAAAGAAAAAAAAAACAAGTTGGAAATGCAGAATAAAAACATTCAACACGAGCTAGTTCCAAGCGACTACTGAAAAGATGACCGAAAGCCATTGAGATAACAATATTGCCAGGATAAAAATTTAGCTTACGCTCTCAAATATTTTTTTAATAAGATTTTATTAATGCTGTTCAAATGTGCCCCACTCTCCCCTACAACATGAATTTTAAATATTTATTAGTCCCACAATTTCTTTAATTAAACTCAAATTTAAAGTGTACCAGATTTTGTGGATCTCAATAAACAGTTTTAGAATCAGACATTCAAAATACGTTTCGATGAAGATGAATTTGACTTATTTAAATAAAAATGCATTATGTTGGAACAACAAAAACCAAAAATACGAACATGAATCTATCTCCTCTATCAGACAGAAAAACTATTAAATATAATTCTTAACATTTTTAAACTGAATATCGCTACTAAGACATGCATTTTAAATGAAAAACAAATGACGGAACTACATATTTATTTCGAACAGGTTATTCTATCAGATTTGCATAAAATTGAGGGATAGAGGATCATGGGCTCAGCTCAACTTATTAAGCTTACATTTTGCAACTCGCTGAATGATTACTAATTCTTCGATAAAATATACAATTCCTGTGATCTCCGTAAATTAAATGTCAAACCTTAAGATTATTATTAAGGATAACTGGAACTCGGTATAATGTACAATCCGCGATACCAATAATCATTTTTAGTGCCCACGTTAAAATCTTCGAACGGACAATGGCGAAATTTGCCATACAAAATTGCATATTGTGACCTAAAAATTATTTAGTGCGAAGGTTAAAAAAGATTATTGGTAAGGCCCAATGCGTATAAACTGTGGCCACAAACCATAACAGCTAAAGTCGACTTTAGACGAAATTTGATGCGATTAGATTCAGCGTACTCAAATCTATTTTGTAAAATTTGTTCAGCTTTATATCTTTAAAAAAATGGCCAGAATTTCTAAAAGACATAACAGCTTAAGTCACTAGAGTCGTTTGTAATATCACTCGTTTGTCAAAAACTATAAACTGTTCTCCTGAAAAATGAGTAAAACAGACTTAAGCGGTTTTTTTCTTGTGACCATATAATAACAATTATAAAGGAACTTAATTAATAGGTCTCGTATAATTACGGTGACCATACTTTAGAATTCCAAATAATGAACAATAGAAAAAGAAACAGATTTAAACACAATATTTAACTTTAACCCATTTTTTAGTACTAGATTAGTTTGCTCGCTCAGCAAGTGAGGCCACGTAAGCATTATCATTTTGTTCATTGAATTTTGGTTATCTTAATGTTTTTAAGAATTTCAAATAAATACAGAACAAATAATGAACAACTTCTTAAATACATAACTTTTATGTTTTTGCACACAAAATAATTCGTAATGAACATCATTTTCAAATACAGAACTGTTCATTATTATAATGAATGGATGGTCACCGCACCGTAATGCTGTTAAAATGATCTTAAATTAAAATGCTCGAAAAGTTCACCTTGACTTTTTTTTTCACGGATATTTGCAGGTACTGTGAGGACCTACAAGTCACGGAAGATATCTCCCACCTTTTTTGCGAGTATCAAGCAATTGCTCGGTGTAGAAGGAAGCATCTAGGCAGGTGCTTCTTTAACAACTTAGAGGAGGTTGGTTCCTCTACCAGTGTTGGAACAATAATTAAATTGTGCAGGGAAATTAACTGTTTGGGCGATTTGGTTTAGGTTTTTAACCGTAATGGTTCCTTGGAGATGGCGATGGGCCCGTCTTGGTGCCTGGTCTTTTGTGACGATCTCACAACCCTACTCAACCTAACCTAACCTAACCTAACCTCACCTTGACTTTGATTGATCGATAAAGTTTGATTTTAGTGTTTGATCGTATGTAGGGTGAGCCATCAGTTGGTCTGCGCTTAGATTTTGTATAAAAAATACATTTTCAGTGTCCAAATGACATGCAACATACAAAGCCCCACAGATGGCTCATGTTTTTATTAAAATAAAAATTACACGGTTCATGTATGAAATGATGGTAATTATGTTAGACTTACTTGTGTTGAAATAATTCAGTCCCTTAGTGAAATCTGAAAATATATTTGATTTTAAAATGGGTCTATTTATTTTCATAATTTATGGTATTATATTCAACATGATTAGCTCTTTTTCTTTATATGCATCTTTAAATTTATTGTATGTCTGAGGTCAGATTATAGGTGTGTTTTTCATAGAGGAATTTTAAGTTTGATGTTAAAAAATCGCCTAAATCGATAAAGAGGAATGCATATTGAGAGTTGCCCAAATTATTGCCCATGTAGGGCAACTTAATCGTTACGCGGAGAAATTCAGTTTGAAAAATGACACGTTCCAATTAAAGAACCACAAATGTTAGACCATGGCTACACGAACAAGTGAATGAAAACCATGCCCCATCGAGGCAGAACGATTTTAGGGGAAGGGTAGATTGGGATTCTTCTTTTTACTTATATAAAATGAAACTGCTTGACTGGACATGACTTTCATTCCCACGGCCATAAAGCGGTTGTCTTAAACATCAAAATCAAATACAACTCTACTTTCTAGACGAGCTCTACAATTTTAAATCAGACTTACATTTATTGAATGCAGCTTTTCCTTTGTTGATACCTGAAATCGTGTAAAGAGGTTACTTCAAATAATTGGTGTTTCGTTATGTAAAATATATTGTTGTCGTTGTTAGATAAATAAAGTATGCTTTACTCTATTAACAATTGGTTTACAAAAATAGGTGTACCCACTTGAATATTAAGCAAATCCATTTATACTAACACAAATGTATCACTGTTCTTTTCCCGGTCCACAAACCGATTGATATAAAACTTTGACGAAAAATGCTCCTAGGTTTACACATGTGCGCAGTTATGGTTTTTGTTACTCACGTTTTTTAAGGCTCGATAAAATACCATTCGAATGAGTTTTTGACTCGTTTCCGTATTGAATTTGCTTTTCACTTTCGAGTTCAAAGTTCGGCGAATAATAATCGAAATTTAAAAAAGGCCTAGCCATTGCGAAACCAATCAAAAAGGTCCAAATAAAAATAATCACTTTCATGTTTTTTACGTAGAGTTCACGTTACGACGAATGCAAAGGCAGATACACTACTGAACAATTTAACGATTCGCATTTCGCAATAATTAAAATAAATCAAAATCAGAACATATCGCTCTTCGTGAAGAAATGCAACGAAAGAGAACAGTTCTCAGCGATTAATTATGAAAAAAAGCATTACATCGGCCTTCTTATCAATACATTGTTTTGCGGTGAAATATTAATTCACACTTCAGCCAAATACGCGATTAAGGTTTTTAGTATGATCACAGGCTTCAATGAAATTGTAGTAAGATTCTTTTTATAGCCAGGGATATAATGTTTTGTAGCGGATTGTCTTGGATTGGAAAAGAACAATCGTAGGTTTGTCTTATGTACTTATCAGGATCAAAAGTAACCTCTAACAGCCAAGAATGTATAGACGCAGCGTTTTTAAGATTCTGCTCTGGTCAGATCGACAAACTTCAAAGCGTCGAGTCCAAGGATGCAAACACTGTTAAAATAAGTAAAAAAATAATTACGATCCTATTCAAAAAGAATATAATTATTGAAGTAATACTTCTTTAGGCACGCTTGACTTGGGGGGTAAGCTGGTGAATGCGCCATGAAAGAGTTACGGAAATTGCGAGCGGAAGTTGAGAGGCAGATATATGTTTGTGAGAGAGAGAATTACGTTTCGTTTCGTATATTATTGTAGAGGCAAGAGAGATAGATGCGAGCACACATTTTCGTTCTCTCTGTCTCTCAGCCAGTTACGTTTCGTTATCTAATGTCGTTTTCCATTGGGACGACCAAAAATCTTATTCAGATCTCAGATTTTATGCGGCTCATGGAACATGCAATGAAATTGATCTGCTTTTGTAAATGGATTAGTGTTTTTTTTGACAACAATATCAGCTGTTCAAACTGCATTTGTTTTTGGTAAAATCAACCATGGAAATTGGCTTGAAAAATGTTTCCTCTGTTGTAGATACAAATGGAGTAGTTGTTTGATTCGTAGTTTCCAAATGATGAGGAAGACAATGAAGATAATAATTCCACTCAAATAATATCCATTGCTGTTTATGTATTTCTTTATTTTGGTTTTCAGGAAACTTTGTACCTACATTTGTTTTAAAACAAACTTCTTTAAATGACGTAAAACAGCTGTGCTGTATTTGTGGTAGTATGTGCAGATATGAAAAAATATCGAGATCCCCAAAAAGTGATCCGAATCAAAAAAATGATTGATTTTTTTTCCCAATGGAACGCGAAAAGTGACTTAGACCAAAAAAAATGATTGAAAACGACATAAGACACAGCATACAGTGCAGCAGTGATACCAATCCGGCGGACTTATCACTTTTTGCGGGATTTTCTCACTAATAATAAGCTAAAAGGGACAAAGGGATTTTTCAGTCCTCATAGTACAAAAAGAAAGGGATTTTGCTCTTTGTTCCAAATTGCTCATTTCATTAAGAATACAAAAATTATTCAACCTACGATCGAATTTAATATTTTCATGTTTAGAAAACAGTCATTAAAAATATCGAAATGCTTTTGTTTTATTTTTTGTATTTCCCTAAACTGTTTCATAAAATGACATATGTGTCTGTGAATGAATCACGAGTATTTTTTTTAAATAATAAATTTACTTATTTTGTAAACATAAAAGGGATATTTTGAGTATAGCCGTGGGATAACTTGCCTCTAAAGTCTGGTATCACTGCAGTGCAGGACTATTGTCTGTATCACACTGTAGGGTGCGAGCACACAGTTTCTTTTCTTTCTCTCATAGCCAGTTACGTTTCGTATATCTAATGTCGTTTTCCATTGGGAACAAAAATCAATCTTGTTTTTGATCTAAATCACTTTTGACGTTCCATTGGGAACAAAAATCAATCTTTTTTTTGATTCGGATCACTTTTTGCAGATCTCGATATTTTTTCAGATCTACACATACTACCACAAATACAGCACAGCTGTTTTACGTCATTTAAAAAAATTTGTTTTAAAACAAATGTACAAAGTTTCCTGAAAACCAAAATAAAGAAATACATAAACAGCAATGGATATTATTTTAGTGGAATTATTATCTTCATTGTCTTCCTCATCATTTGGAAACTACGAATCAAACAACTACTCCATTTGTATCTACAACAGAGGAAACATTTTTCAAGCCGATTTCCATGGTTGATTTTACCAAAAACAAATGCAGTTTGAACAGCTGATATTGTTGTCAAAAAAGCACTAATCCATTTACAAAAGCAGATCAATTTCATTGCATGTTCCATGAGCCGCATAAAATCTGAGATCTGAATAAGATTTTTGGTGGTCCCAATGGAAAACGACATAACACACAGTGCATGCCTATTGCAAGGTTGCCACTTTGATAATTTTTTACATAATGTCTTCGGTGACTTTAATCAACCCAAAATTGATTGGACTGCCGGAGATATTGATTGCACGTATCTTACCCATGCCTTATCACCCATTGAGGCCGAGATCATCGACTGCTTTCAATCCATTGGACTGTTTCAACTAAACCCAATTAAAAACCATCAGAATCGCTCGTTGGACCTAATATTCTCCAATTATAACGATGATAGCTATGTTTCTAGAAGTCTAACTCCGCTGGTTCCCGAAGACACCTATCATCCATCATTATATTTGTTTTGTCATATAGAGTTTAATATTTTAAATATTTCTTCTTCTTATAAGTTTGATTTTAAAAATGCTAACTATAATAACATATGTAATGAGCTTTATAATTTTAACTGGAGTCCATTTTTAAATCTTGGATTAGAAGAACTCTGCTCGATATTTTATCGCGTCTTAAAGAACTTAATTTTTGATTTTGTCCCAGTTGTTGAAATTAAAAATTTTATAAATGGTATATTTCCTTGGGATAATGATGAAATACGTAGACTTAAAATTCTTAAAAATAGAGCGTATAAGAAGTGGCGCTCGAGTATGTCGAATGATGATTGTACTTTATATCGTCAGCTTAGAACTGAGTTTAAGACCTCTATTCACCTAGCCTACTCTGCTTATATCAATGATGTCGAATCAAAAATCAAATCTTCGCCTAATTTATTTTGGAACTTTGTTAATTTACAAAAGAATAGTGATGGTTTTCCGGCTTCTTTCACCTTTGATGACCAGTCTATTGATGATCCCCGTATTATCTGCAATAACTTTGGAGCATTTTTTCAATCAGTGTATTCAAATCCCTGTTCAGTTATAGATGAACACTTTTTTTCTTACTTAGGTGCACCACATTCCTCTATTTTCAGTCACATTGATTTTCCCGAAGATATGATACTGAGTAAACTTGGAAATTTGGCTCTAAATTTCAATCCTGGACCCGATGGTATTCCAGCAGGTTTTTTAAAAATGTGTGCCCTTCCTTTACATTCCATTCTTTGCCATATATTCAATGTATCGTTGAAGACTGGTATCTTTCCTTCCCTATGGAAAAACTCTTTTATTGTACCAATATTTAAATCCGGTAGAAAAAATAATATTGAAAACTATAGAGGGATATGTAAACAATCGTCCATCCCTAAACTCTTTGATGAGTTGGTGACTGATAAGTTAAATTTTTTTTGTAAAAATTTAATTTGCAATAACCAACACGGTTTTGTAAAAAACAAATCCACTGTTACAAATCTTCTCATTTTTACAAATTTTGTTATTAGTGAGATATCTAAGGGTAATCAGGTCGATGCCATTTACACTGATTTCAGTAAAGCGTTTGACCGAGTTGACCACAAGCTTCTTCTTTACAAACTTGAACGTTTAGGTTTCCCTACTTTGTTTCTTAGATGGCTATCATCCTATTTAAGAAACAGATACCAATTTGTTAAGTTTCGAGGACACTTATCGAAAGAAATCTTGGTAACATCCGGTGTCCCTCAAGGTAGTCACATAGGCCCACTCTTATTTATTTTATTCGTTAATGATGTTGTAAAATTTGTTCCACATTGCAATATCCTGATGTTTGCTGATGATTTTAAAATATACTCTTCATGCACTGATTCTAATAGTTTTGATAGATTGAATGCACATCTCCAAAACTTCGTTTGGTGGTGCACTAAAAACTACTTGTCCCTTAATGTTAGTAAATGTTCGGTCATTACTTTTTCACGTCGTACCTCGCCTTCCATTCACGCTTATTCCTTCGACAATAATGTTATTCCACGTGTAACTTTGATAAAAGATTTAGGGGTTATGTTAGATAGTAAACTATCTTACATTTACCACTATGAATACATCACAAATAAAGCCAATAGAGCATGGGGAATGCTTAAACGTTATGCAAGGGTCTTCACCGAACCCTATGCGTTAAAAATTTTATATTTGACGTTTGTTCGATCGCTCTTGGAATATGCGTCCAGTGTTTGGTATCCATACTACAATACTCATGTTGTAAGAATCGAAGCTATTCAAAAAAGATTTCTTAGGTTTGCCCTCAGACGTCTTCCTTGGTCTGATATTAATAACTTACCCCCTTATTCAGCCCGATTACAACTTATTGGACTCGAGTCCCTTGAGGTTAGGAGAAAGGTGTCAAGAGTTGTTTTTCTTCACAGAATACTTATTGGGGAGATTCTCTGTCCTGATATCTTAAGTCTTTTGGGTCTTAATGTTCCATCACTTAATTTGCGTAATAACAGATTCTTTTATATTCCTCGTTCTCGTACTAATTACGGTATATCCTCCTCTTTAAATGGTTTAATGCTATTGTATAATGATTGTGCGTCTTTAATTGACATTAATATGACAATACCATTAATAAAATCCATCTTGTTAAATTTTTTCCAGTTGTAATTGTATTGCTCAAATTTTAATTAGTTTATATCTTTTTTATTTTTTTCATCACAACTTTTCCTCAAATTTTAGTCTCGTTCTCGTTTGTACTATGCTACTTATTTATAATTTCAAATCTTCATGTCTAAAAAGGTCTAGTACCTTATTGACAAACAAACAAATAATAATAAATAATTTTGTTTTTTTTTTTTTGTTTTTTGATTTTTGATAATTTGGTATTTTTTATCTGGTTATGGTAAATTTTTGTGCAGACGTACCAAAAACGCGAACTCGATATAACCTCATTTAAATGCTACCTTACTGCTTCTGAGTGAACGCATTTCATTATTTGCATATGCTTCATCAACATCCAACTATTTTATTCGCTATTCAAAAAATTACAGAATGCACTAATTTTCTTCTTTTGACAGATGGTGAACGTCGACATAGTTTCTGTATCTGTTTATAACTATATTGAAATATGGATAGGTTAATTAATCATATTATTTATATACAGACATAAAACTCTAATTTGTTAAAGGTTTGTTATAAAAAAAAGGTAAATGATCCCATGTCTTCTAGCAGCTGATAATTTTGTGCAAAATCAAATAAAATAATTTGAGATTTTTTCGTAAGTGGCAACCGTGGCCTATTGTCTGTATCATACTGTAGGAGCCCATTTTCTTGCTCTCTTCCTCTCATAGCCAGTAAATTATTGAAGAAAATTGATGTATTAATATGTATAAACTAAACACAGATGAAGCTAAAGAAGTTTTACTTCAGTCATGTGGTCTAAAGCACACTCGTTATCTTTTTATTTTGTAATTTAATTTCCATCAAGCGACTGCAAACATTTTTTTTTCCGGATAGGCGGCAGTACTTCTGTAATATACTGATAAATATTTTTCAACGGCCACTGCAATTAGCGCTTACTTAATTACAGCTAATAAGTTGATTGTTAATTTGCTAACCGCATGTAATGCACGTTTGCAGAAAATACCTTAGTACTGGATAATATTTGTAGTTTTTACTAATGCATGTTTATTTTTAGCATTTATTTTTCTTTTATCTTATTGCAATGCTCATTTCACCATCATCGCTACACTGCTGTGTCGGCACAATAGGGTCGTATAAAGCAACAGCGTGTCAGGTGGCGGTCTCAGCGCTTTGCTCAGCAAAGTAAAGGGGGCACTCCCATTTCCATAATCCCTCTCTACCTTACCGAATAAATAAGCAAATAATCAAAAGCTGCCTTGAGGATGGCATAAGTTACTGCTCTCGAAAAAAATTCCAAAAGCATTTCTCGCACGTTATAACAACTCAACGAAGTACTACTACCTATTTTATGTCCTGGCTTTATCGAGGTTAAAAAGAGCTGTTTTTGTTTCGGTTTTATTTAGAATTCAGTGGTGAAAGGTATTCAATCCAATCCAATTTTCCGCAAGGTGCATATTTTATCCTTTTTTTTTTTTAGCTTCCTCACATGATTTCATCAATTACGTATTCGTTTGTCGAAATTTACACCTACCAGAGGGTCTTACCAAACTCCAGCCGACAATTCACGAAGAGGCAGCGCCGCACCGTTCTATCCCAGTATGATAAGTAAAACGTAAATTCCATTCGACAGGGCAATTGATCGAAAAAGGTTCCATATCCTTTTTTTTGTATCGGGAGTCGTTGTTTCAGGTGCGGCCCCCACGTATAGTGAACTACACAAGCACATTCATTCGGTGCGGTTGTATCTCAATAACATTTTGTATAATTTATTCAGGATGAGTTTTCACATCAATTATGCAGGGTTATAGTCTCACCTCATTTATTAGAACACCTGTATGAGTGCTCTTCGGCATACACTCAAACTCACAGCAGGCAATCGAGTGACTCCTTTGTCGCAGTCACCCGTGCCTTCGCTCACACACTCATATCACTTTCACAAGTTTTACCAAGTCGCTCCGGCTCCCTTTTTGTTTCTCTGCCCCCGGGGGATATTAAATGAGGATCAATATTACGAATGGAAAATTAAATTCTTTCTTACTCCCGTTCACCGTGACACTCCGAGAGCTGCCGAGTGTGTGTATGCGATGCCAATGGCGGACGAAAGGGCAGCAGCATTATACGGATACGGATATCCTTGGCTACAGGACTGAGAAATGTAAATTTCATTTTAACTCGATAAGAGTCTATAGGAGTCTTGCAAATGGGATATTTATTCGATAATTTTAGTGGAAGGCAGGTTCAACCCCACGCTTTCACCTAAGCCCATATTCGGAGGGATTTGCATAATTTGTTATGATACCACCTCATAGACATTGAAGGCGATTAGCGGTGCTGGTGGGGATGGTGCTTTTTATTTAGTTGATGATGAAGCTACGCCGCGTCGGCACGATGTCTAATTTTGAATTACTTGATGTAGATACCTTGCTCGGTAATGGGATATGTCGCCAGGGGAGGGAGGTTTTCCATGAAAAGAATAGCATTATATGCCACGCTTTGACTATGGGCCACCGGGTAAATGAAAATTCTTTTCAGCGCTCCAACAAATGAGTGGGATCAGTGTCGACCTAAAATGTTGACGTAGAGAAGTAATTGCTCATGAATGCTGGTTAGCGAATACAGTGGATGCTTGAAACCATTGTAAAGAGTGAAGTGCTGCATCCTCCCTCCAATACTCAGCGGAGCTGAAAAATATGTACGTATACTACCACCACATTTGCAGAATCAGATCCTACTGGTGAGTCAATGGAAATTAAATTTCCCGAAAAGCCGCGATATTTCAGATTGAAAAAAAATTGAGTATACGAGTACTCATGGTCCGCTGTGGGCTATAGTCAGCTCTCCAATTTACTTAAAGCCTCCGGCCTTCCATTCGACTTAACATCAATTTAATTTTTGTTCGGATCAAATTTCCAACCTCATTTTTCAGTTTTTCGCGAAATTCTCTTTTCCATTCGATGAGCACCCGGTTATAGAATTACCTTCATATGGTTTGTGTGGTGATGGTAGCAGGCAGGCTCTGTGCGGCATGTCTTTTTTTTTATTTTTTTAGTGGTCAGTGAGTCGGCGTGTGCATGGTTGTATTTACAATAACAGTCGAAGCTGACCTGCACCAAAGGGCTATTTTGTCCTCGCCAAGTGATTGTATCCCAGCAATTCCAATCGGTCATGGGAGAGCAACAGACACATGGGTATATGATAAAGCGTTTGATTAAAAATGTTCACGCTTTTCTTCTTGGTATAGGTACTATTGATGTGTTCTGGCTCTTTAATTAATGTAAAAAAAACATCAACTCCCGGAAACTGAAAACACGAGTTGTGCAAATAACTCTTCACCTATGGCGGATTGCGTCATGCCTCACCTACTCGTGTGAAATGTTTGCAAAATTTCCAAAGAAACCCTGTGTTCGGTGGGAGCTTGTAATTGAAACAAAGTTTACACGTTTACACGTTCATTGTGGTGAGTCAAGTTATCGCAAATATTTACATTTGGTCGTTAAGTAGGTAGGGACGGATTATGCATTTACAAATTTGTTTCGTATGTTCGGCTTATTTGATTTCCAACATAATATATTTTGGGGGCTACGCATAAGTTTAGTAAGTACTTCTCTAAACAAAGGCGGTCTGCCATAAAACTGCGAAACTTTGTTCATAAGAGGTATTATTGAGGGTTGTTTCATAGACACGGCAATTCGTTTATACAAAAGATTGCTAGAAAAAAAACCTGAAAATTGTGAAAGATTTTTCTCCCCCAAATAATGATTCTAGTTTTACCCAATGAAAAGACGTTTATGCGCTGTTCAACACCGGCTTTTAACTTTCTTATATTATATGGAGGCAATATTTAAAAAAGAATTTGTTTACTGAGTTTTTAAAACACAATACTTATTCGGGAGGTATGAGCTTGAAGTTGCTTCAGGTCTGTTTTCGAACTTGAACAATTTCACGACAGAAAACATTTGTCCTGACTGACTGACTCATGAAAGCACCTCCAAACCGCTCACCTCAAATTTAGGTTGTATTTTACTATTTGTTTAGATGATAATAATTTTTTTTCAAATTTCATTTTTAAGGCGACTTTGCCAACATTTTTACAAACACGATAATTAAAACAACGCTTTCGGACTATGGAAGTGAGCCCTCTATACTGAAATGAATACAAAAATTAAAAAAAAAAACTGTTTGCACAGCGAAGTGATTTTTTTGCAAATTTGATTGATAGGGAAAAATTATTTGCTACCTATTACAGAAGCCCTAAGTCCAAGCCCAATAGCCCGTTTGTAAGAATTAAAAAAATCCCCTACCGCACCAATGGTGAAACACGAATTCCAGCTTTTTCCAAAATGTAACCGTTAGGGCAAGACCCCCGAAAGCATTTTAAGGGGACATTTTCACAGTTTTTACATTTAATGGTAAAAATATTTAATTTTTAAGTTACGCCTTCTTTCTTGGAGAGTAATTGACTTAAATTTTTCTCTCTAGGTGTGAAGGCATCACAAGTCTAAGAACAAACAAACAGTGTCACTCAGAAGTGAAAACTTGAACAATTACGCGAGTATTTTTTGAATCGTCAGGAAATATTTTATTGTGTAGGAAATACTTTTAAACTGTGTGTTTTTTTATTCATACTACTACTACTACTAAAAAAAAAATGCCAAATAAGGCCTTTTCATGCCTTTTAGGTATTCTTTCATTAGCTAAGGCTTTAGGGCTTAAAAGGTATCTTTTTCTTATTTTAAATATGTTTTACATTTTTTTAAACATTCTTAAAAAATGTTTGCAAAAAAAAATAATTATATGTAACCTCGGTCTTAAAGAATGTGTTTCCACCTTCAAACTCTGTCCACTTTCCGAACACATCTGTCATTCTTTAAAAATAATTCCAGTAAGTGGAATGAAATTAGAAACAAATTTTGAAAGCTCTTTGTTGTATAAATAAAAAAATGTTTTTGTTTATTTGTTTATATTTGTGTTAAGTTTTTGATTTATTGTTCCACTTATCAAAAAGAAATATTTTCGGCATTATATTGAAAAAGTCATCTTTTTTTTCAAGTAAGGCATTTTATTTTTTTAGTGGTTGGCAACGCGAACACTGGTGTCGGAACTAAAGATAATGGAATGCAGATCAAAAATTCCCGAAAACTGCATGAAGTCACGTACATACACAGCTGGTCAAAAAATAGGTGTGAGAACTTTCTTTTTTAAAAACCAATTTTTTTTCATATTTTTTTCAATTTGTTTTTGGTTTTTACAACTATATTAATTAAATTTACATTATTTTTGAGTATGGAAAATAGTTATCTTTTTATTTTTCGAATAATTTAACAAAAAAATAACAAATACTTTTGGAGTTCTGTTTTCGGCTTGGACCAAAAAATAGATGTGGTCCTAAATAACCATTAATTATAGATTTTATTAATATTTTGTTTTGTTTTTTTTTTTTTAACTAACTCTAATAAGCTGAGTATCCTCCATTATTTTCCACAACTTTTTGGAGTCGACGTGGCATTGACCCTACCAATTTCTGGCACGTTTCGGGAGGAATGGAATACCATTCCCTTTGCACTGCTTCCCACAGTTGATTCCCATTAGTGAAGAACTGAGCCTTCAATTTTCTTTTCAGTTCATCCCACAAGTTCTCAATGGGATTGAGATCTGGAGATTGGCTTGGCCATGAAACTACAGAAGTGTTTTGATCCCGAAACCAATCTTGGTTTTGGATCATTGTCCTGTTGGAAATGCCATCGGGGGGGCATGGATATAGGGACATCTTGGAAAATGGAAGCATGACACTTAGGGATTTCGTTGTCATGCTTCCAATTTCCAAGATGTTCCTATATCCATATTTTGTCATGATGTTATTGACACGGAATATAGGACCAACACCACACCAGGAAAAACAGCCCCATACCATTATATTTCCTCCGCCATGTTTAACGGTCTTCAGTATATAGAGAAGATGGTATTCTTTTCCTTTTGGTCGCCTAACGTTACGCCCACAATCCGAGGAGAACAAATTTATTTTTGTTTCGTCACTCCACAGAATATTCCGCCATCTTTTCACACCTTCAGGTTCATTCCAACTTTTATGGCTAAAGGCAAATTCTTTTCTGGACCTTACCATCTTAGCTCTTCGGAGTGGAACTTTTCTGGCGACTCTTCCTGGGCGATTGAAGTTCTGTAGCCTCCTGCGGATTGTGTGTACACTGATTCCATCCCAATTTGTGCGCCTATAGTCCGTGATGAAACAACCGGATTTGACTTTGCTAAAAGTAAAATGCGGCGGTCAGTAGTAGCTGTGTTTTTTTTCGGCCTTCCCCTATTTTCTGTTTCTAATGCTGGCTTAAGAGCATTGGTTACAAAGTTCTGTGACCTTCCAAGGGCATCTGCTATAAATTAAAAGGTTTTACCCTCACCCCTTAACCGCTGAACTACTAGCCTTTCTTCCGCAGAGCAGTGGACTTTTCGACCCATCTTAAAATATGATTTAACAAAAAAACTAAGCAAAAATTGTGATAAAGTGATTAAAAAACAAACTAACCTTTAAAGATAATCACTTTTTAAAAACACTTTTGCAACAAATCGCTAAATTTAAGCAATTTATTCAAGCACACCTATTTTTATGTCCAACTCTTAGAACGTACAAAATTGTATTGCAACGAAAATTAATTAAATACTTAACAGTACACTTAGTAAATACAATGAGCTTGGCGTCATACTAACTTAGCTAAGCATTTCTTAATAAAAATGTACACTGTTGCAATTCTTGTTAGCAAAAAAACTGTTGTTTAGCAAAAAGAACAAATCAACAGCACTGCACACCTATTTTTTTGACCAGCTGGTATGTTGATTTCTTTTTTAGTATATGTGAGTTCCCGAATTGCACTTTAATGCGAGAATTCGCTATTCTGAAATGTGTATTTCACTATTTGTTAATATTTTAATCGAAGTCTTAAAACAACAGAACGGCGCGATGCCCTTAAAGCATGAGGAATGGTGGCTGGCCATTAGCAACATGCTTTTTTTAAGTCACACTTATTCACAGGCAGGGATTGAAATTATAAAATTACAACAATACAAACAAATGGGTTTTGGGGAGATAGACGTACGAAAGATATCCATCTCTTTTATTCATTCATCTCTGGTCGGAACATTGATGTCACGAGTTCAAGGTTTTTTTCCCAACGCGCCTAAAGAAGTTTTCACTTCAAAAATAACCTGACCTATTTTACAATTTGTTGTAAAAAAAATGCTAAAAATTGCTGATATTTAAAATAAATGTTAATAAAAATCGCGGCAAACCGAAAAAAACTATTAACGCTCGTGCTGGATTTAGTTCCACTATAAGTAGTAATTTACAAAATCTAATCGTAGGTAGGTAACGAACGCTGAACAGAACTGTTCATTGGTATTTGAAATGCGAAGTTCAAAATTAAAAACAAAAATGCCAGTTAATCGACAGAAAGAATTGAGTCGTCGATTTAATTGTTCATACCAACTCTTGGCATGACAGGCTATGGGAGGACATAGACCATTTATTTCATCCTAGATTTCCCATTGTACTCGGACTTACGTACATTCCAAGAGGCTGTTATAGGCACAGGCAGCTTGAAAAGCACCATGCGGCACGTGCTTTAGCTTAAGTAGATATTCTGAAAATATAAAAACGTATTGGTTTGATTCATTTTATAAATCCATCGGATTAAGGAACTACAAATCGCTGTATATAGGCACAAGTTGCGTGCCCCTATCCCGACTCCTCAAGGTATGTGATTTTTTGTTTCGTATATCCTTTATTACTTTTCTTACGCCGAAGTCAACCGGCGCATTGAAAATTTTAATGTAAACCTTTATTGCAGAGCAAAGTTTTCCAATAACAATTGTGAAATGTTGGGGAAAAAAGCGGAAAAGTTTCAAAGTTGTTTGAGGAAAAGAATTTCCGGATGCCCGCATAGTGAGCAGAGGATTCCATACACTGTCAGCCGTTTCATTTTATTTTTATTAATTTTCTGAATATCTCCTTCTATTACTCGTACAGTGAACACTTCAGATCGCCTTTATGTTCTGGTGTGCACTGCATGGCCTGTAATACCGGTGCAACTGACAGGATAAAGATGTGTTGAGCCTGAAATCTATGTCCATTAAAGCAATGCCTCTGACTAGGATGATGAAAACAAAGGATTTGCTGGACAAACACCGATGAGATGAGACTGTTCTTTTATGGTTCTTGTTTCCACCGCGGAACTTTTCAATTTGATTGGATGCGCAGACTTCCCCAAATACCAACAGGGTGCCCGAACAATTAGCGGAGAGAAAGAACTATATTTATTGTGATGCATCAACGCTGGGCATGGGACAGAGAGAGAGAGGGATGAGGAAATTCCAAAACGGAAATCCCTACGGAAATCTTTGGATAGAATATGAAATTTTTCAAATTAAATTCTCTTGCCGTAGAAAGGGGGAGAGACAGGCAGCCAAGTAGCGGGCGGGCGCGACAGCCCAAGTACCCTTGTCGGTTTCATTGTTTTACTTTGATTTTTTTTATATGGCTTCTCTATCCTTTATTGTGGTGGTTCCGGTGTCGTACTTAACAGGAGCGGTTCATTTTGGGTATGTCACTCTACGAGTAATGGAACCGAATGGTGTAGGTGTGGGTGTACGTGTGGGTGTGGATGGAGTAGGGCAAAGTTTTCACATCGCATGCCATTGTTTTAAAATTTTATTAAAAAGTTTAATGTTTTGCGGCTTCAACCAAGTTTCGTTGAAGTTTAGCGGCAGTGTTAGCGGCACAAGAACAAAAGCAGGAGAGCAGCATTGGCAGTGGCACACAACAAGCAGCAACAGCCTCCGTCATAATGAAATGAGTTCCTGGTGACATTTGAGGAGCTTTCACCCCGCCGAAACTTTTTATGAGACTTTTCAATGAGATTTTTATTATTTACAATTTGTTGGAAGACAATTTAATGGGTTCCTATGAATTTCTCTTATCTGAGTTTTCACCACCAACATCAGCATCAGCACAGCTATCAGGCACTTTTGGGGTCGGGCGCTTGCAGATGCCCAAACGATTTAGGCTGATTCAAAATTTTCGGTTTAACTTTCGCCCTCTTGTTGCGAAACTTTATGAGGGTCAAAAGGGAATTTTAAATTTTACCTAACTTTGGGATCAACAACTTAATTACCGAGCATCATGCAGCCAATGGAGGCAATTGGAAGAAGTAAAGTTAAAAGCTTATAAATAAATAAGAGATATGGCGGTAGATAGGTACTGGGCGGTTTTGAACACACAAAATTTATTGGTAAAAGCAATTTAAGCTAGGTATCTGAAATTTGTCACTTGCCATCTGGGTTCACGTTTCGTTTTAATTAAATATTATAATAAATTGGGAGGATGAGATGAGGTGGAACGGAGCTGTAAGTTAAAAGGAGAAGTTGCAGTCGAATCTAAAGTGAGTCTTCGAATCCAACTGATGATTGTGATTCAATTTTGAAATTTACGCGTGGTAACGATTGTGACTGGCCATGAATTCGCCAGATATAAAAGGGTTGCGTTAAAAAATAAATAAACCGTCATACCGTGGTGGCCACTCAGTTAGAAACGACAATTTTATAGCAATGTTAGGTTAGGTTGGGAGGGCAGTTTTGCAGCCGATGCAAATTTCACCCGGAAGCCGTGAAGGCCCATTGTGAGTACCCTGTTTGTACATGTAAGGACATGTGGCTAACAAAACCACTTCGATCTGTTTAGGAATAGTTTTATGTCTGATAGAGGTACCCCCGCCAAGTCTTCCAAACTTTCGAAGAACCTGGCTCCCATACAGGATGAGCGGCGTTCCTGTAAAGCACAGAAGATGTTCCACCGGCTCTATTTCCTCTTCGTCTCTGCAGCTTCTGCAGAAGTCATTTGCAAAAAGTCCCAGCCTTTTAGCCATGTTTCCTATGCTGCAGTGTCCGGTTAAAACCCCGACGAGCATCCGGATCTGACTTCTATTAAGGGAGACTAGGAACTTTAATCTTTTGGTGTCAATCACAGGCCACAGACTTCGGGTTATGACGCAACTGATGGCGTTGCTCAATTGTTCCTTAGCCAGTTGTGCGGTGACGCCTTCAATAAAAGTCTTAGCAGTGTTGAAAGGCGGTAGCACCTCTCCAGTCCGCTAGTTGAGGGTTCATGTCAGAGCCGTATCTGGCCAATTCGTTCCCTTCAACCCCAACGTGTCCCGGAACCCAGCAGAGTAGAACTGAGTGATGACGTATAGCCCTGAGCGCCAAGCGGCAATCTGAAACACATTTCGCATTGACAAGGTTAGAGCCGATAGCTTTAAGTGCCGCTTGACTGTCCACACAGATGGT
The DNA here is from genome assembly GCA_916610125.1 of Cheilosia vulpina. Lineage (NCBI taxonomy): Eukaryota > Metazoa > Arthropoda > Insecta > Diptera > Syrphidae > Cheilosia > Cheilosia vulpina. Next base: position 1,047,183 of record OU744280.1, on the reverse strand, counting down.
TATTTCCATTGCTGGTAGTCCCATCGATAAGATAGTCTGTGCTGCTTTCTTAACCGCATAGATCTCAGCTTGAAAGACACTACAGTGATCAGTCAGTCGAAACGACTGGCTAATAGCAAGTCTTTCTGAGAATACTCCGGCTCCTGTACCATTTTCTGTTTTTGAACCATCCGTATAGACGGATATACCTTTAATTCTGGTGCTGGGTGCGTTCCAGCCCTGTCTTTTGGGTATAGTGACTGAAATTTTTCTCGAAGTCATATCTGGGTTTCTCGTAATCGGTGAGTGACATGAGTCCCTTCCGATCAAAGATTTCAAGTATGCTTGAGTGTCCGCAGTAACCAGGCTTCCAAGTTTTGTTCTCTCTTAATCTGAGAGCCGCTTTGGCTGCCACGTTCTTAGTGAATAGCTCAATGGGTAGCAGGTTCAATAGCGTTTCCAGACCTAGTTGTGGTGTGGATTTAATTGCGCCTGTTATACCCAAACAAGCAATTCTCTGCACCTTGTTCAGGTTCTTAAGATAGGATTTGGTTTTAACCGCCTCCCACCAAACAACTGAACCGTAGGTAAGAATGGGTCTAGCAATCGCGGTGTACAGTCAGTGCACAATGTTCGGTTGTAAGCCCCAGTTTTTCCCAAAGGTTTTTCAAAAGGCATTGAGTCATTTCTTCATTCTTTCTTCAGTATTCCGTTTCCAGTTTAGTTTGGAGGTGAATACCACACCCAGGTACTTTGCCTCGGTCGAAAGATTAAGTCGAACACCTTTAAGCTTCGGAGGGTCCCATTTTGGTACCTTATATTTCCTGGTGAACAGAATGAGTTCGGTTTTTTCCGGATTAACCGCATGACCGTTGTGTTCCGTCCATTTGGATAGTTCTGATAACGCAGATTCCATAATGTCTCTAATGGTGGAAAGGTATTTTCCTGTTATTAGTACAACTATGTCATCTGCATAAGCGACTATCTTAATACCTCTGTTGAGGTAGCAATAGCAATGTTACATTCCACAATTTTTTTATAAGAAATCTGTTGAGGTTGATTACTGATTCTATTAATTTACCAAGATCTAAAGTACACTTTTGAACATTTGTACAAAATATAAGCGTGACAATAATTTTACAAAAAAATGCGAAATTATTTAATCCAAATTGCACCTGGACACACAATTAGAAACAGAAACGATAAGTTAACATTTCAATAAAAATCTTCGATAGAAGATACTATTCATATTAATATTTTGTAGAGAAGCCCTTATTTTAAATAACTGCAGCCAATCTGCTTTGGACCAAGGCACGGCATCTTGATTGTGGTATACCTTCCCAGACCTTCTTAATGTTTTGGAAAAGTTCCTCTGAATTTCTTAATTTCTTGGACTTAAATCCTCTCTCGATGTCTGCCACAAATGCTCGATAGGATTCAGGTCCGGACTTTGGGCGGGCCAATCCAAAACATTCGTACTTGTATCTGCAAACCACTGCTTAACAATCCGTGAGGTATGTTTTGGATCGTTTTCGTGCTGGAATACATAACCTATGGGCATGTGTGCAAATGAATAAGGCTCCATAACATCTTCCATGATGTCTTTATAAACGTGTTGATCCATTCGACCGTTTACCCTTACTAACGGGCCAACACCATGCCATGAGAATGCACCCCAAGCCATTACGTTTCCTCCCCCATGCTTAACAGTCTTCAGAGTGTATTTTGGATCCAATTCTTTGTTCTGAGGACGTCTAACGTGAACTTTACCATCTGATCCAAACAAGTTGAACTTAGATTCATCACTCCAAAGTATATTTTTCCAAAATCCTAAGGCTTTATTTCTGTGAAGCTTAGCAAAAACCAAACGCCTCCTTAGATTCTTTTTGGAAACAAATGTTTTTTTCCCTTCAATGCATCCACGTTCTAAAAGTCGACGCCTTATGGTTCTAGCTGATAGATCCAAATTGATTTGAGGCGAAACAATCTCCTTAATTTTTGCAGAAGTCAAGAAAGGATCGGCTTTGCTAATTCGGCATATCAGTCTGTTTTCTTTTGGAGTCGTTTTACGACCTACTGGGTTTCAAGGCTGCTAGTCTTTTTATACACTTGAATTGCACCAAAGACCATTTTCTTCGAACAACCAAATCTTTTTGATAGCACTGCACAATGAGTCTTCCGAGTTCTGGAGTGCAAGACTTTTTTTACCTATTTTTGTCACTGTACATTATAAATTAATCATTATTAATATACAAAAATAATTAAAGTAAACTGAAAACAATCAACTCACATAGATAAAAAGCTATTTTTAAAACAAATTCACTAATTCTTTTGTCGATTCTAATTTTCTGTCCAGCAAAAATGTCGACTATAAATGAATTTCATAAGATAACGGCATTTTCTTAACTCCTCGAGTACAATAAAACCTATATTCGGAGCACACATGCCAGCCGCCGAGGACTAACGGCACTAGCCGAAAACAGTGGCTCTTAAAAAAATGTCTAATTAATCAAATGCATTAAGAGTTATTGTTTCTATTTGAGTGGCCACCACTGTAGTTTGGGCAACGGGGCCCAAATGATCCTAGGCCTAGCTTCTCACAACTATTCGTTTTGTGTGAGTTCATTTCTGGGAGGAATGGAAGGGATCCACAATTTCATACTGAATCCAAGCGGCTAATTGACGAGCTCTTTCATGACAGTTATACTCTAGGATGTTTGTCGGACGTTCGCGAGAGGTGGCACAGTGAAAACATCCTTCAGTTTGTGTTGAACCTGGGGCCCTTCTCTTAGTTGTCTAACACAATATTGCGCCTACAAGGATAGCACAGAAATTTAAACATTTTCACGCATCCAATACTTGACCCCCATGGAAAGTTTGAAAGACTAAAGCCGCTCTGTTCATTTGAATTTTCAGCAACATTTTAAAATATCTCAACACGGTACGTAAATTCTGCTCCGGGCTGTTTTTGATATTTTAATAGGATATACCAACAACTACAGATACCTAACCTACAACAAGCTTTTACTGGTGACCACCGGACACCGAATAAGAAAGTTATTATCCGCATCGACAATTTTGTCATTACACGCTTTGAAAAGCGCCAGGGACGGCTATTACAACCCCGCTGCCGCGCAATGGAAGTGAGTCCGTTTCATCAAATGAATAGAATCTCTTTGACTCGGGGCTGGCGTGGGATCGAGCAGAATAAGGCCTCCCGGATGAGGCGCAGAGTCAGGTCCAGAGACTACCTCGTTTGCTCAAAGCTTTTATGAAAAAGGTCAACCCATTCAGAATTAAATATTGATGCCATAGCCGATGGCTAATCAGGGACTTCCTTTCGAACCGACCGACCCTTCTACAAACACACAACCACACAGCCAGAGATACAAAACCATACAAAAAAAAGAAAAAAAAAAAAACAAGGAAGAATCCATCCCATATTTTCTCAGCCTCAGGGATAATGGGCAGATATTGAATAAAGCCAAAAAGGGTGCTCTATATGCTCACGTTTTTCCCATTCCACGGCATCACCATTACCACTGTTGGCTGTTGCTAACCACCAGACGGCAGGCACACAATTCTTCAAATGGGAGCAAATAATTCGTCTTACTCTATTTTGACCTAGCGGAACGGGCTGCGGAGCACGAGTCACAGGGCGGGGTGGCGTTCGCTGCTGATGTGGAAGCAGCCAGCGGTGGTTGCATGAAAGTGGCAGACTGCGAAAGAGTACTTTTTGTGTCGTCCTCGAAACTTGCGCAAAATGATATTTGGAAAGCTTGCCGATTATTTATTAATAGCAAGGTATACGACCTTGCCCCGGCACAAAATGATGATATTTTCAAAATTTAATTTCGGAGATGTTGAAGGACCGAGTCCTTTGAGGATATGTCATTAGGCAGCCAACCCCTATTAATATTTCACAGCGGTGCGGTGTATGCTGGTGTACATATTGCTGTTCAGTGTTCAGTGTTCAGTGCCAAGTCTATAATGCATGTGGCCAATAAATTTTATTCCTCATTTATTCATGGCTTATTACTGGTGTTGGTGTATGCTCATAATGAGGACCCCTTGTCCTTCGACGTGACCATGTGTCATCTAAATACGTAAATGCGAGCATATGAGCACATGAGTACTTACACCCACGTATGGGAATAGTGTCAGTCGCTTTCATGATCAGGACACGCAATTTATTGGAAAACTTCTCCCGTCGAGTCGTGCACAACTATCATAAATTCCGCTCATTAATCAAAATTTTAATTCATATGCGATAAAAGTCGTGTTGTTTTGGTGTGAGTGCTTCTTGATTGTGTGTGTGTGTGTGTGGGCGGGTGGCTGTATTACTGCTGTATTTCTGTGTTCCCATCGCTGTAACTGTCGCCTAAAGAAACTTTTGAGATTCGAGACAAGTTGAGAGGAAAATCTTTTAGAATGTGCATTCAATCGCGGAACGATAAAGGCGAAAACAAAAACAGGAAGTTGCGAAGTGCTGGAAGGCGATTGGATGGTAAAAAGCATCGCAAAACCGTTCGCAGACGGCACGAGGGGGCAGAATACTATTCGAAAATCGTTAAACTAACTGAAAGTATCGCGCGGTTGTTGTTCTGTTCTGCATGATTGTTTTCCACAACAAAATAAATGAAATGTTATTCGCGTAGGTATACCTATATTTAGAAAGGGACAAGAGGAAACTGAGCTCCAGGTTATTTTTGTCAATGAAGCGCAATAGTTTCGTACCTCTTGATTTGGACTCTTTGCCTGCATTTTTTGCTTTTCATAATTTCTGCGGTTCATTTACCATTAGTAGATGTAATTGAAAGTTTAAATACGTTTTGAGCGGATCATTGATCCACTATCGGTGGATGGCGATGGCATTGAGGTTGAAGTGCGAGTTGTTTTTAAGCTGCGTGAAGGTGAAGAGATGTCTATTTGGTTTGATTGAGGAAACAAATGTTTTTTAGATGCGGATTCACTTGGGCGACTTGGTTGTCAAAGCAGCCAAATATAACAGTCTTGTCGAAAAGTTATCTTGCGATCACAGGTCCGTGAATAAGTTGTTGTCGTCCTAAAGTAGGGAAATATCAATCAAGGAGTCAAATCTAAAGATTAATAGCCAACCGCTATCAATATTTCTAATAAGAGAGACGATGGATGTCCACTTTTTTGAGTTATTCAATCCAGGACATTTATGATGACAGACTTAGCGTTTTGAGCAAAGCAAAATGGTCACATGATGGTAGAGGAAGTCACGTTTGCGATCAATGACAGTTTCTAGCTCTCGTAATTTAAGTGGCCTGGTAAAGAGGCTACATCTACACCCGGCGATTGGCAAACTCCTTTTCGGCAACGACTTCCAGGCTGAACTTCAGTGTGCACTCGATAGGGTTCTTAACCGCCTGTTTTGATTCTGGGAACAAAAATAAATGCAAACGAGTCCTAGAATGTTTAATGCATGTTAGTGGAGTCTAATTGAGAAGATGTAGTCGGGCCCAGTTCAAATGCATATGTCCCCAGCCCAAGAAGTGGCATCTGGCAGACCTCCTATAGCGATGTCCAACACAAGGTGGATTGATCACGTCCGACGTCTGTCCTCTGCCTGGGATATTTGCTCTGTATATACTAGATCAATCCTTACTGAAAGTTCAGTTTAGCATTTTACACTCGCGGCCTTTGTAGTAGATAAGTGAGACAATAAAAGCGACGATGACCAGTGACTTGTAAATATGACTGTCTCTATAGATTTGATAAAGACAACATACACTTTGTCCACATCGAGCAAGTATACTAATGTGACCACTCAGCTGCAACAACCAGTGTAGTTTATTATACAAGGTGGGCCAAAAGAGATCACCCCATTGGAAGATGCTCTTATTTTTGTCAAATCTGTTTTGACATTTGTGGGCTAGAATACAAGTGAACAAGCCACGGAGCGATACACTCCCAAAGAACGCGGAATAATCGTGTCCATTTTTTGCGTAACAATTCGTCTGTAGTGTTGGCGCAGCGCGAGTTCCGTCCACGGCCGTCCGACACCGACTGCGCAAACACTGCGCCGTTTGGCCACCAACCTTGAAGAGCGTGGGACCACACGAGACGATGCCAAGAGTGGCCGGCCGCGGATCGCCCGTTGTGCCGAGAATATCGCCGCTGTTGATGAGGATCGACCAGATGCCGTGCCTCGCAATCTGCCATCAGCCGGTCGCCCCTAAGGCGAATTTTGGTCAAAGACTTGCGCATGTTCCCGTACAAAGTCCAGTCCGTGCATCAGCTGCTGCCTGTCGACCGCCAAACGCGTGTAACCTACGCCCAAGCCATCCTCAATCTCGAGGACGAAGTGGACGATTTTTCGACCAAAATCATAATGAGCGATGAGGCTCATTTCCACCTCAGCGGATACTTGAACAAGCAAAACTATCGCTTCTGGGGCACCGAAAATCCACGAGTAATGCACGAGGAGCCATTACACCCGCTCAAAGTTACTGCATGGTGCGCTGTTCACGCTGGAGGAGTCATCGGGCCATTTTTTTTCGAGAACGCCGCTGGTCAAAGGACAGTGGACGGTGCGGGCTATAGGGCCATGTTAACCGAGTTGTTTCTGCCGCAATTGGACGAATTAGGACTGGAGGACATGTGGTTCCAACAGGACGGAGCTACGGCACAACCGATATTTTGAAGGCGGCGTTCCCGGGTCGCCTCATCTCTCGTTTTGGCGACTTGCACTGGCCCGCAATATCGACCGATTAAACCGTTCCAGACTTTTTTTTTTTAGGGCTTTTTTGAAGTCCTAGAAGTCCCTAGAAGCCCTCAAGGACAACATTCGACACGAGTGCGAGAATCTGTCGCCCGATGTTCTCGCCGAAGTGATGAAAAATGCCATAAAACGAGCCCGCATGGCAATCAATTGTGACGGCGCCCATTTGGCCGATATTATCTTCTCGACTTGACCAATAAAATTCTAAAGGTTCGAATAAACATAATCAAAAAACAGAATCGAAGTCTGTGTGTTTGAGAGCCAAATAACGTCGGTTGACATCTTTTGGCCCTCCTTGTACATAATTTTTTATATAATTTTAATATTTTAGAAAAATCTTCAAAAAATACCAACCAGTTGAAGCTCCCATTCATCACAAAGGCTCCATAAAATTATGCCAACAAAAAAAAAAAAAAAATGAAAAAAGGCCTTACAAGATTATATAGTAAGCAACAACAACTTTTGATAGTCTGATTGGGGTGATTTTTCATTATTTTGTGGCCTTTTGTCATTCATTTTTGTTTTTGAAGGTATTCGCCAATCTATTTTTTTTTTAAGCAACTTATAATGTTTTCAGCAGAGGACTTCTTCAGTTCTTCAGGACTTATCACGGAGGAAGAATTTCCTTCTGGTATTGGATATAGCTGGGCATTCGCACATGATGTGCTCAGCTGTTTCGTCTTCTTCAAGACATAGCCGGCACTCCAGGGAGTTGACTATGTGCATTTTGTTTAGGTGGTATCGCAAACCTTGGTGACCAGTTAGGTAGCCACGGTAGGTTTTTGGAATCATGCCTTCTTGGGTTTATGATTTTTGTTGGCATAATTGCCCTTTTGGCCTGTCTAAGGCCAACGATTTCTTCCCACTGTTTGAAACACATGTTGTGTTTCCAGCTTTTTATAGTGGAGTTAAATGCTGGCGCAGAAAGGTCCTGGTCCTATAAAAGGGGTCTCTGACCCTTTCCTAGCGAGTTCGTCAGCTTTTCCATTTCCTTCAATACCCTCGTGTCCGGAAACCCACAATATTTTGGTTTTATTTCTGGAGCCGAGAATATGGAGGGCATTGAAGAATTGCAAGACTGATATTGAGTCAATGATTGGTGAGCTGAGGGCATTTATAGCTGCTTGACTGTCTGTGTATAGATTGATGTTTGCACCTTTTATACCTGAAGAAAAGATAAGGCTTACGCATTCCTTAATGGCATGGAGCTCTGCTTGAAATACGCTCGGGCTTTACCCCATAGGTATTGATATGTTTCGGTTGGGCCCATGTATGCCGGCTCCCACGCCCGGGTCCATTTTGGAACCATCCGTATACCACTTTAGGCCGTTTTGGTAGTTGGGTGGGTCATTGCTGACCCATGCTTCTCTTTTGGTGATCTCCGTGGAGAATTTTCTGTTGAAGCATAGTGTCTTTGGGAGTCGTTCAGTTACCGCGCAGATCATATCAGGGTCATTAGCTCTGGGTGGTCACTAAAGTTTATCTCTTCCCCTTGTACCTGGCTTGCTGTGCTGCATATAGCCACTTTTTTAATATGTATGTGGAGGGGTGTTAATCCTATTAAAGCTTCTATAGCCGCTGTAGGACAAGTTCGCATTGCTCCGGAAAAGCCCAGGCATGCGAGGCGTTGTAACTTGTTCAGCTTAGGAATGGTAGACTTTTGGATGGCTTTGTTCCACCATAAAATAGAAGCATATGTTATAATGGATCCGATCATGACTGTGTAGATGCAGTCGTGATTTTCAGTGTAATCCCCCAGGTTCTACTATTACATACGACGACAGCCCCATTAAGCATTAGTAGCTTTGGTAATTTTATTCTTAATGTTGGAGTTTCATTTCAGTCCTTTATTTAGGATAACTCCAAGGTATTTGACTTCATCGGAATACGCAATGAGTGTGTCATTGATCGAAATTTGATTTGCGTTTAAATTTCTTCTCCTAGTAAAGGGAACTATGATAGCCTTGTTGAGATTAATAGAGAGGTTTTCTTTGCGGCACCAATATAGGACTATCTTAAGAGCACTTTGCATGAGTGAAGTAGCCTCATTTGCTTCTTTAACTAGGTCATCGGCGTAGCCTATGACATTGAAATCTGAGGAGCTCAGCCTTCGTAAAAGGTTGTCTATAACCAATCTTTAGGTAATATTATTGGGGTGTTCCTTTAGAATGAACGATATAAATAATAGATGAAATATCACCCCAAAGTAATGAAAAATGGCCTCTAATTCAACGTATAGAGCCCCAAATTACAGCAAATATTCAATAAAAAGAAACAAATTGTCTGTAAAGTTTTTTATTATTTTAAATAAAAGCTTGAATTGCATTTTTAACAATTCGGACACTTAAAGTTCTGACTGTTATCCACCGTTACTGCCTCGGTCATTCATTTCAAGTCGCACTCAGAGCAAGGCCCGGCAATTTATAACTTTTATTTTCTCAAATTTTCTAAAGTTAAAACTAAAAGTTATTTGAAAACCTGAGCTAATTCTTAATTTTGTTTTGAGAAATTTGAGAAAATTCGCGCGAATTTTTAACTTTTATTTTCTCAAATTTTCTAAAGTTATTTGAAAACCTGAGCTAGTTTTTGATTTTTATTTTTTTATTTTCTAAAGCAGGTTTTCAGATAACTTTTAGTTTAAGCTTTAGAATTTTTTAAGAAATTCCAAAAATGAAATAAGGCACATAAGCCGTTCCGCGTGAAAAAAAAATAAGTAAGGATCACTGCACTGTCGTCACTAAACTGATCGATTTTTACTCACAAATTCAATTCTCAGGAAGTTATTTTGTCCGTGAAACGAGTGACGCCGTTATATCAACGATATACTTACGGTGACCATATTTTTAAGAGCGAAACCCGGAACAAAAATGTGAAAATACATAACAGCACACCAATGGTCAAAAATAACACAAAAATTCGTATTGGAATGTCCCGTATTTATAAAAAAAAACCAGGACAGGTTATTGAAATAGGGGACTGTCCCGGGAAGTAAGGGAGGTCACCGTAGGTATACTTCACGTTTCTTCTCGTAGAATTTTGTTTTGATACCAAAATAAGGAAATGGAAAATGGCCCCAAAAATATCCAAGAAGACACCAAAACAACACCAAAACAACACCGAAATCTCCCCAATTTCGTAATCATTTTTGTTTTAGCTTGCCATGCATTATTTCGGGGCAATTTTAAATGTTTTATGCTAATAATTTGAGCCCATTCTGCATTTGTTTGGGGCAATATTGCATAAATGGAATGGGGTCACTGTGCATTATGAAGTATTACCCCATTTTTTTGGGGCCTTTTTTTAATTTTTTGCTTGGGTCCATTTGTCATTGGGGCATAATTTCATGGGGTTTGGCACACACATAAATTGTATCACTTACAAAATGGTTAGCACAAAATTTTAACTCAATTTGCGTTCTCTTCAACTGGTAGCTGCAGTTGAATTCCTCAAATGAATTTTTTCGCAGTCCACAAATAAGAGTTTGAGTCTTTTAAGATAGGAAATCGGTCATGCGAATAGAGTTGTTTACAAATGTGCACCCGAATGTGGACGACATCAAGCAGTTGTTTTACCTACTCTCTCAAATAGGTCAACAAAATTTCATAGTTCGTCATAACCAGCTTCAATACAAAAGCCCTCTTCTTTTCGGTTATCCTTCGTTAATAAAGTTGATCGGTATTATTTTCTGTTTGTATAGAGCTCCTTGGTAGTGCTCGAAATTATTGTGCTTTTGAAATTGCACTTGACTTACTGCAGATTAAAGGAGGCGATGAAAAGAGGACCTACGAATTTCAAGGAAATGTAATATACTCCCCTGACTGTGGTGAAATCCGCATGACATCACGTTTGAGCTGGGCAAATATAAAAACTCCCTCCCAATGGGTATATATTGAGCTTGAGAATATATTATAACAAACAAAAAAATGAAAGAAAAACTCCAATGGAAGTTCTATTCACGGCAAGTCAATCTCTGGTAATCCCACTCGACCCCTGCCGAAGCCGTTGGTGGGTGCGGACAAACTTTTGGTGCAGCCCCATCCCCAGCTAGACCACATTCAGCTGACATCAACTGCAAAACAAAAGTACACTGAAAAGTCTAGGCACAAAAAATACCGTCCGCACATCCTTTGGTGGTGGCTTGTTCCTTTAATATGAATAATGGTTGTGTTTTGCGGGTTACAGAAATATGCCGCCAAATAGGGAACGGACAGCAATCGCACATGTGACGTCCTGATAAATTTACATATCCCCGACCAGATTCAAGCCCATACACAACGTTTTGTGGGACGTTTAAACTTTTTCATCATTTTGGCAGAAGGCCTCTCAAAACCCAAGCCATTATTTTTTGTTTTGTACGCTTTTTTTTACCGTTTGTCCTGTCAGCTTGCATTACAGGTTTTACTCGTTTGCTACGGTCGGCTTTGAGATTAAAAACGCGCAGATGAACTTTTGCATCACAGCAAAACTGCCAAAAATATCCTTGTTCCACAAATGCGCTGGGGCGCCGTAAATTTGTTGGACGACACACAAGCAAATTTCTAGTGCATAAAAGTTCACGGGTAATAAATTTGACGAAGCATCACTACTATCCTAGATGCAAGTGTGTGTGTTTGCCAAAATGGACAAACGAGTTCGTTTCATTCGTATGGCATGTCTATTCTCATACATCCGGATATAAGCTGATGCTGCGTATACAACCAGTGAGAAGAACAGCAAACAGGTCTCCAATAAATTACTTATGCGCCGACTTTTAATTAACGTACATTACATTAATGGAAGACTTCGTACCTCGTAAGGAGTAGGTACAGACGGGCTGCTAGTGTGTGCGGATACAAACATCTTACAATGGAAATTAATGGAATGAAATTATCATACTTCGAAAGGATCGTCCCGCCAGAGTACCATCATAATAAGATAATGGAGTACATTTCTTCTAATTCACCAATTAGGAGAAATTTCCATAATTACGCGAGAAAAATAAAGTTTTCCTGTGGGGTTCGGGCGGGATGGTCGTCAGGCTCACTTATACGACGGAGTGGTGGGAGAAAGGATTTTTCGGGGAAAACCATAGCGATATCTCACTTGCAGCAGTGTGATGTTCATATTAATGTCTTTGCCATTTATAACATCAGCATTCCAGCCAGCAATCGTGCTCAATTGGATTTTAGGTTGATAGAGACTCTCGCTGACGATGATATTTGTACCTAACTACACATACACACACACACAAACACACAAACACTGCTCGGGCGCGCCGCAGCCAGCACCCACCACCCCCTATGTGTAAAGCCAGCTCCCTTTCACGGTTGGCGGCGGGCGGGGCTGCTAAATCCAACGCTAATTTTCACAGTAAACAGAAAATTCAATGTTTGAGATAAGGATGTGTGCACAACGCATATTTTGCAGATAAAAGGAGAGTTTTGGGGATTTTAATTAGTTTTCTTGCATGAATATTAATTATATTATAAAAGGATACGCGAATATGTTTAATTATCATTTTAATTGTGCTTGTTGCCGGCAACATCGTGAGCTCAGGCTTTAGAAAGGCATCTACTTGCTGATGGTACTGCTGGATGTAGGGAGCTAATGAGTATTTTCTTTGTATGTCTGTGTGTTTGTGTATACGGGAGAATCCGTTTAATTAGCTGTGAGAGAAAAAACCCACTAGCGAGCGCTAATATTATGCGTCGCTGTATGTGATACAACGTAGTGGATTATGTGCGGATAAATTATTTATTATAGCGATACCACGTTTGTGGCGGAAGGATGAAACGTGAATAAATTGCGAACGTCTTTAGTAAAAGTGTGTACCAGCATATAGATAGATACCGTTTTTTAAAGACTAGCATAATCTTCACATTTGATGGCAGTCTTAATTGCGCGAAATAATCTTTAAGCAGCGACAATACGCGTTGCTATGATGTAGTCGACACATTAGGCTGTCGCAGTGACAGGAAGATGCCAACTCTTTCTTTTACTGGTGTTTTGATAGCGGTTTTTTGATAATTTTGTTTTTTTTTTATTTCATGTAGGACAGTTTTGCGCTCGAATTTCCAATACTGTCAGAACAAGAAAAAGTTGTAAATTTTATCCAACGGTTACCTAAATAAGAGACGCCTTGTATGTATAAAATTTATAACTTTCTTTTGTTCTGAGGTTCTGACAGTATTGCAAATGACAGTGGAAATTAGCGACTATAAAGCTGACAAACTGAAGGTAGAATGTCGTCGCTAGACTTAGTTGGCGGTCATTATACCTCTTATATTCAGCTTCCTTTCTAGATTCAGGTGCGTTATTTTTTTTGAAGTAATACTGCTTTAGGCACGCTTGACTTGGGGGGTAAGCTGGTGAATGCGTCACGAAAGCGTTACGGAAATTGCGAACGGAAGTTGAGAGGGAGATATAAGTTAGTGAGATGAAAAGAGAGAGAGAGCTTTCATTTCGTACATTACTGTAGAGGCAAGAGAGATAGATGCGAGCACACATTTTCGTTCTCTCTTTTTCTCAGCCAGTTTCGTTTATCTAATGTCGTTTTCCATTGGGACGACCAAAAATCTTATTCAGATCTCAGATTTTATGCGGCTCATGGAACATGCAATGAAATTGATCTGCTTTTGTAAATGGATTAGTGCTTTTTTTGACAACAATATCAGCTGTTCAAACTGCATTTGTTTTTGGTAAAATCAACCATGCAAATCGGCTTGAAAAATGTTTCCTCTGTTGTAGATACAAATGGAGTAGTTTTTTGATTTGTAGTTTCCAAATGATGAGTAATAATAATTCCACTAAAATAATATCCATTGCTGTTTATGTATTTCTTTATTTTGTTTTCAGGAAACTTTGTACCTACATTTGTTTTAAAACAAACTTCTTTAAATGACGTAAAACAGCTGTGCTGTATTTGTGGTAGTATGTGTAGATCTGAAAAAATATCGAGATCCGCAAAAAGTCATCCGAATCAAAAAAAAAATTGATTTTTTTTCCCAGTGGAACGCGAAAAGTGACTTAGACCAAAAAAAATTATTGAAAACGACATAAGACACAGCATACAGTGCAGCAGTGATACCAATCCGGCGGACTTATCACTTTTTGCGGGATTTTCTCACTAATAATAAGCTAAAAGGGACAAAGGGATTTTTCAGACCTCATAGTACAAAAAGAAAGGGATTTCACTTTTTGGTCAAATTTTGTTCCTAATTGCTCATTTCATTAAGAATAAAAAAATATTCAACTTACGATCAAATTAAATGTTTTCATGTTTTTAAAAAAGTCATTCAAAATATCTGAATGCTTTCATTTTCTTTTTTTTATTTCCACAATCTGTTTCATAAAATGACATATGTGTCTGTAAACGAATCACGAATATTTTTTAAAATAATAATAATTTGTAAACATAAAAGGGATATTTTGAGTATAGCCGTGGGATAACTTGCCTCTAAAGTCTGGTATCACTGCAGTGCAGGACTATTGTCTGTATCACACTGTAGGGTGCGAGCACACAGTTTCTTTTCTTTCTCTCATAGCCAGTTACGTTTCGTATATCTAATGTCGTTTTCCATTGGGAACAAAAATCAATCTTGTTTTTGATCTAAATCACTTTTGACGTTCCATTGGGAACAAAAATTAATCTTTTTTTTGATTCGGATCACTTTTTGCAGATCTCGATATTTTTTCAGATCTACACATACTACCACAAATACAGCACAGCTGTTTTACGTCATTTAAAAAAGTTTGTTTTAAAACAAATGTACAAAGTTTCGTGAAAACTAAAATAAAGAAATACATAAACGGCAATGGATATTGTTTTGGAGGAATTATTATCTTCATTGTCTTCCTCATCATCTGGAAACTACGAATCACCAAAACTAATCCATTTGTATCTACAACAGAGGAAACATTTTTCAAGCCAATTTCCATGGTTGATTTTACCAAAAACAAATGTTGTTTGAACAGCTGATATTGTTGTCAAAAAAAGCACTAATCCATTTAAAAAAGCAGATCAATTTCATTGCATGTTCCATGAGCCGCATAAAATCTGAGATCTGAATAAGATTTTTGGTCGTCCCAATGGAAAACGACATAACACACAGTGCACGCCTATTGCAAGGTTCCCACTTTGGTAATTTTTTACATAACTTGGTATTATTTTTTGTTTTTTGATTTTTGCTAATTTGGTATTTTTTATCTGGTTATGGTAAATTTTTGAGCAGATGTACCAAAATTGCGAATTCGATATAACCTCATTTAAATGCTACCTTACTGCTTCTGAGTGAATGCATTTCATTATTTGCATATGCTTCATCAACATCCAACTGTTTTATTCGCTATTCAAAAAATTACAGAATGCACTAATTTTCTTCTTTTGACAGATGGTGAGCGTCGACATAGTTTCAGTTCCTGTTTATAACTATGTTGAGATATGGATAGATTAATTAATCATATTATTTATATACAGACATAAAACTCTAATTTGTTAAAGGTTTGTTATAAAAAAAGGTAAATGATGCCATGTCTTCTAGCAGCTGGTAATTTTGTGCATATCAAATAAAATAATTTGAGATTTTTTCGTAAGTGGCAACCGTGGCCTATTGTCTGTATCATACTGTAGGAGCAAGAGAGAGCTGTGCGCGCGCCCATTTTCTTGCTCTCTTCCTCTCATAGCCAGTAAATTATTGAAGAAAATTGGTGTATTAATATGTTTAAACTAAACATGTATATTCAGATGGAGCTAAAGAAGTTTTACTTCCGTCGAGTGGTCTAAAGCACACTCGTTTTTTTTTTTTTTGTAAAGACTGCATGTGTTGTACTTATCTTCAGTCACAAGTGATAAGCTTGAGGTCTATCACCCCGCATAAGTATTACAGGACGACTTTAAAGTGTGCTACCTTTGAGAAACTAAGCAGGAACGTCCATTAATGTTTTCTGGAATTTCATCCAACAGTATTTTATAGTCGAAAATCAGGCACTCATCCTCGTATGTCTTGGTGAGATACCATAACACACCTCGGAAGCAAACTTTGGAGCTCTTGTTCGCCCTTGCTAAGATAAATATTTAAAAATAAACAAGAAAGGAAGCGCCGCAGCTCAGTGGTTCGGATTTCTTAGAATCCACACTACGAGTCAGTCTTCAAAATTTTTACATAAATTTCTTACCCATCCTTACAGAAGCCACTTCGCTAATGACACGATAAGGGACGTGCAAATTCTCCCATTAAGCTATTAGCATAATTACAAATAGATAATGAACTCAGTCTTAAATTACCTCATTAGGAACGCACGCGTTTTATCTCCACCGGAACGCATTCGTTTTCCCTTCGCAAGGATATTCCGTGTGTTGATTACAAGTTTTAGGCATCATGCGAGCTGTATCCGTGGGAATAAATTATTGCTCCAATGCAATGCGATCCATTTGGAACGAACTCTAAACGCAGACTTGAACAAATCGAAGACCGTCACTATTAGCCGTGTCATACTTAGCCTAGTGACAGATTCACGGCTGGATGGGGTGAACCGCATCGCATTTTATTCAAATTTCTGTGTGGGCGGCAGAGGAGGGTGTGTCTTTTGTGATAAATTATCACCATGGTCATCGTCACCGAAACAAAAACCTCATGACAATTTCATCCATTCGAACAGTGGCGATTTATGGTTGAGTTGAGCAGCAAGCTCCATGGGCTGCACTCGCAGCCACTGCCACTGCAACCCAACCCCAGTATATCGGATATGTATGCCTCAACTGCACATCAGTTGCTGTGTGTGTATGCCAGTTTTAGGAAATCACCATCAAGGGGCCGATTGTAAAATTTCAAATGGTTGAATATTTGGTCTGTGTTCCGGCTGCTGGTGTTTGCTGGACGCAATAAATCAGGTTTGATAGGGCAAATAAAATGTGACATATGCCGCCTTAAATATATGTGACAGTTTAATTCTTCCCCGGGAATTAATGCTGGAGTTGAAATTTATACCCTTGACATCGATATAAATTACAGATCGGATGTTGCCGTAGTCCCAGAGAGGTCTGGCACTCTGCCCCTTATCCTGGGCACGAATTGGCAATCCATCGTTCTGTGGATATTGACGAATGCAAAAGCACCCCTCCCGCCCATAGGATACATACAATGAGAACAACAGCAACACAGACCAACGCACAGCCAACGACTTAATACGCCCAACAAATTCCCTGTGACTCGTAATTAGGATCATATCGGATGCTTGCATTTAAGAGATTTGTTATGCCCTGACCTGGGCATCTGTTGCCTGTCTCGGCCGCTTATTGATGAGGGTCTCATTAATAGTGCTACTGCTGCAAGTAGATGCAGTAATTACGGCCGGGCTGACGTGCGATGCGCGATCGTTGACGGCACGTTCGCTATTGCTGCAGTGGCTGTCAGAAGCGCGAGTAGCGACAGGGCCAGATAGGCGGTGCCGCAATTAAGCCATAAAAATAAGAGACACTTTTATGACACGCCGGAAGGATTGTCGCGTCTGTTTTTCGGAATTAAAACTCATTTTCGCACAGAATGATAATTGGATGACGAGGAGCGAAAATATTCCGGAAAATCACGTTTCGTATTGCCTACGTGCGCAAGAAGAGAAAACTTTATCCTTTCTCAGTCACAGTGTAATAGAGACGGAATGGTGGGCTGGCTGGCTGCGTCTAGCATCACCATCAGCATCGCATGCATTTTCAAATGAGTGAGGTGCAGTGGAAGAGTGAATGCCCCAAATATATATATCTGCGGGAATACAGTATGAAAAAATAAAATCGAGGAGTAGAGAACGGAACAAGTTGGGGATTCTTAACGCGTCACTTAAGCTCATATCCTGATTTGTTTGCCGGCGAGATATTCACTCCTGGAGTGGTAACAGTGCTACTTTGCTGTCATTCCTCATCTACGAGGCTACAACTATACCGTACGTAACTCGTGTAGAGATGCATCTCATTTCCGGTATTTGTTGTTCCAAGGAATTTTGCCCACTGGCGGCTCCCTGAGTCCTGATACGGGGAATTTTTGCATTCATCATTTTTGAACGTTTTAAATTGCATTTCGTAGAGCTACCCTCTTTCGAGCAACAAATATATAGGTATATGTAGGGGCAGGAGGACGAGGTGTGCCAGCAAGTTTCGCAATTTTCCACAACAGTTTCATCATATTTTTGGTAATGCTTATGTACATGCGAGTAGGTCGGTAGCTGTATGCACGAATGGAATGTATGTCAGCTCTGAAGGCAGCTGGAACAATAAAATTAAAAATGGAAAAACTTTCTGACCACACATGCAAAAAACAAAAAAAAAAAAGGAAAACGATTCTCGAGGGAGAAATAAGCGACATGATATAGGGTGGGACATAAAGCAGGATATGCCGCCACTGGATACATCCCCACTAAGCTGGAAAATAGCTATCTACAGACACATAAATGTTTTACACAATGCGGAGACATGCTATGTAATTATCGGTCACACAAAAGGAGTTGATAAAAGTGTGAAACTCGTTGTAAATATCAACGCGTTTCGGTCGATAAGGAAGACATAGTACGTGATGTTTCAAGTTTTGTACTGCACAATGAGATCGTCATCGCTGGCGGAAATTAACAGGCAATTGTGCATTGAGTAGCGAGAAATCCTTTAACGGATTTGGGTCTCATAAAAGCCCAGATAATTACTCGTGCACGTAATCGCATTTGTATTTGTTGTGAAAAAGGAATTACATAATTTGTGCTGAGCGTATCAAGCAAGCACTTGTAGTGTTCCTTTCATAAAACTATATTTAATACGCAATCCAGATGGACTTGGAATTAAGGCTTTTATTTTATTTCCAGTGATTGTATGGACAAAAGGTGTATCCCCAGTCCCCACCAACCCTTTAGCAGGCATTTGCTATGAGTGTCTGTTGTCTCTGTCTCCTACATTCATCGTCGATGGCATTCACTTTGACTGTTGATGGCCCAAAAAAAAAAAAACTATTCACAGCAATTTATATTGACCTGCATAAGCGGTGCGCACGGAGTAGTCCTAAGTGCGGCACTGTTAATTCGCTTTCGAATCTAACCAATTTTTTCACGGGCAATTTTACTATCCCAAACCGAATATTATAAAAAAAGAGATATTTTCTTCAAATAGGATACGTTGGAATTTCCTATTCTCTCTTACTATTGCAGAAACGTGATACATTCCTCTAGACCCTTGTGCTTAACGTGGGCATGTAACTTTCCCCTTGGCGGGTTTTCAGACTGTCAAAGTCTGGGGTGGGAGTCTGTAAAAAAACGAAAACCACTTTCACATTTCAAAAAACGAAAGAAATCACTCGAAAGCGAACATTTTTCTTCATGTAACTGCTTTCGTGTTCAACATTCTCGTTCGCAAGGGTTTAAGAAACGGTGTGACAAAAAAGTTAAAGTTTGAGAAGCTGTATATATCAAATATGTTGTTTTGACGGCTGACAGCTGACCGCTTTCAATGTAAATATTTCGTTTGTTGATATTTTGGTCGTAACAAAAGGTTAACATTCGAATAACAATAATAAACTGTTTATTTAATTAAAAACGCTCCGGGAAGAGATATGGGAACAGTTGTGTAAAATATTCAATGTAAATGGCCCGCCCATAAAAAAAATAACTGGATGCAAAAATGTCTTATAAATATATTGCTTGTAATACGCACGTAAGTATACGTTGTACTTGGTATCTCACCTTTTTTTTGACATGGACAGATTACAAACACAGGGCGAAAACAAAACTGCTAATTCCAATGCACATTTTTCGGATTTATCTTCGGAGTTCTCTCTACATCGCTATCATCTCTAACGCTTACTATTAATAAATAATTCCCCAGAATATTTTCTGTGAAATAAAAATTATGAGAAACGACAAACAAATAGCATTCGCTGTATTCCTTTCGCATGAAACGAAAATGTCTTTCGTTTTTGGAGTTACATTAAGCGAAGAAAACGAAAACGTCGATGAAATTGCTTTCGCTTTTCTGCTTTCGCGCAAATAAAATTTACTTTCGTTTTTAAAGTTACATAAAAAAAAAATGTTCGTTGAAACGAAAACCATTGAACGTTTTCATCTTACAGAATCCCACCCCTGGCTGGTGGCCACTTGAGCGGTATGGCTGATAATTGCTGTACCTATGAACTCAAATCTTAAATCTCGGTTACTTTGAAAACCATTGCTTTTGAGAGTCTATGGTAAGGAAAGGTGCACCCCGGACCGAAGTTTTTATGCCTAAACCTGAAAAAAAATGATGAGTTTTTAAAAAAATTATGCCTCTTTGGTAAAAAAAATACAAATTGCATATACAGTAGTCCCTCGATAATGTGAATTACCGATAATGTGAATTTCTCTAAAATGTGAATCGGCAAAATTTTACATTGTCAACCTCTAAAATGTGAATTTTTTTGTAAAAGTTTTTACATTTCTCTTGTTTCTCTTGCTCGTTTTGCGTGCGATTTTCGTTTTTCTTCTAAATTAATAAAAATTTAAACTGTACTTTAAAAAATCATTCCGTGTTGTTTTTAATAAATTTGAAAATCGTTTCAATCAGTTTAGTGAGTACTGCAAAAAGTTCCAGTAATGTGAATCCGTCTAAAATCCGAAAACGCCTTGTTTTAATTAGTTCACATTATCGAGGGACTACTGTATTACAAAATTTTACAAAATATGCAATTTGTGCAACGAACCTACAAAGTGATTAAAATTTGTTAAACGAATTTTGGTATATTTAAACCTTTTTTGATCACTGTAATCCATGGTTTGGGTATAGTTCTAAATGAATATTAGATGAATTTGATCAAAAAATGTATCAGATCTCCAAATTCAAAATTAATTTGTATGATTTGATTGGAAAAACAATTCACGAAAAAATATGAATTTTTTCTAAAAATTTTCATCAGTGCCTCAAGCATAGGAATTAGGCCCAAAAGGCATAATTATGACTCAGTTGGCATCACTGGTCTTACCTGTAAGTAAGTTTTGAGTTGGTTAAATTACAGAATATCTATTGTTTTGAGTTCTATTTAAGAGTATGTGTAATTTCGATTAAAGTTATAATTAGCTGGGCGGCAACCTTTGCATTCGACATTTCCTAAACTTACCTTGAACCTATTTTTATTCAATTGTAAGACATTTCCAATATTAAGGCCGTCATTTATCAAGCGCTCTTAAATCGATTATTAGTTTACGAGGCTCATAAATGTAAGTTTTTTCGACGGTTTCACCAGGGCTGTAGTTTCAAGACAAAAAGCAACAGCACTTCCAGTCGACAAAAAGCAGTATAAAGCTGTAACTAAAGTACACGATAAAATTAAAACACTTAACACACTCATGTTACTTACATGCTATATTTACATTCTTACATTCTATATTTTAATAAAAAAAAATTAAGACAATTCAATTGCACAAAGTAGTTAAAAAGTAAAAAAAAAGTAGTAAAAGAGGAATTTAGTGTGTTGGACTACTAAGCGAGGTGTCCCAGGTTCGAATCCCGAGAAAACCCAAATTCCAAGTTAAGGTCTTTTTTTCACTGCGCCAGCTCTCGCTAGCGTCTGACAAACATCCGAGAGTATAACTGTCATGAAAGAGCTTCTCAATCGCCCGTTTGGATTCGGCATAAAATTGTAGATCCCTTCCATTCGTCCCAAAAATAAAAACTCACACAAGACGAATGGTTGTGAGAAGCTAGGCCTAGGGTCCCTACGGACCTGTTGCGCCAATTTTTTTATTTTTCTTTTGTACATTTTGAACACAATTGACTTGTCAACGCCATAACATATTAGATCAAAAATTGATTACACTGTTTACAAAAAAGAAACAATTCCAATGCAAAAGAGTTATTTCAAAATTCGTTATTTATTTATTAAATTTTCAATATTTTTTAATAAATTTGGGATATATATTTATTTTTTTAATAAATCTGTGACAACAAGAAAAAACGGCATAAGTCGACTTATGTCAAAATTGAGTTAATGTTACGATCGAATGCACAGTACCCTGTTCTATACGCCAACTTTTTTTCATTCAAATATCTCTGTGTTCTAGATCAGGAAAAAACGCAAAAGTCATTTACCAACATTGAAAGTCAAACCTCTAAGCTGCGCTTAAAATGACTTATGCTGTTATTCCTTGTTGCCACAGAAATATAGAATATTCTTTATGGGTACGTCTGTATTTCAGATGCTGGAATTTCCTAATAATGTCGTGGAACATTTTATGAACAAAAAGCGCATTTTTAAAAAAAGCTGTATTTTAAGTGGCTGTGCAGCATAGCAGTACAAAAATACAGAAAGCAGTACGAATAATGATTTTGTAGTACAACGACAGCACTGGTGTTCACCCAGCACAAATAGATTTGAATCTATGCTAGTTCGAATATTCAAACGCTTTTTAGAACCATTTTCAAACGCTTTTTAGAACCATTTATGAACTCTTTTTCAAAAATTATTAACTGCCAATATTAGAGGTACGAATATAAACTAATTAATTTCCAATCCAGCTCAGATGGCGACCCACCAGCTCACCAGCTCAGATCAGGAGTACCTCATCAACTATTTGAAAGAAGCCGCAAAGTCAACATGAAAGAAGAAAACACTTCGTAAAAGAATTGACTGCATGGAAAAATTTGACGATGTTGAATTCGAGAAGAAGTGTCGTTTGCCAAAATATATTGTAAACGAATTGTCGAGCCGAATTGCTTCTGAACTCGTTAAATTTGATAAAACAGAAACCCAATCCAGTGTTAGCGCGTGATCAAATTTTCCTAGGCTAATTATTTGACTTCCTTCCGTACCATTTTGAAAACGACAGCTTATTTCGAATTTTCGAAGTTATTACTGCTATCAACTTAAGAGTGGTCGGGACCACACGTAAGTCTGAGGAGCGCTGCTAAATGTAACAAATAACCATTGATGAATAGGTTTACGAAGCTCTTCTTCTAATATTGGTCGGTGAATATCGGCTTAAATGTGTTATCATTAGTACCAACTCTCAATTCATTAAAATGTCTCTTGGCCACCCTGTGCTCTTATTTGCCAATGTTCTTATACATAATCAATTATCTAAATTTATATTAACAATAAGAATAGACAGATAATAACTGTTCACATCATCCCCGCACAATTCATCGCCAGCCAAATTTCGCACCTAGCGCCATCTACATCTCAACTACACAACTAAAATCCAATAATCGCATCACTCACCTTTAGTGGATAGTGTTCCACCTTCAAACGAGTATTATGTTGAGTGTGTTAGTTAAAGTTTCTCAAAGTCTAAATAGATACATTAGTGGAACTCCGAATAATCTATGGCGGAAGGAAGGAGGTAGGTACGATATTTATCTAGTGGAGGAAGATAAAAGGGTGGGACATGCTTCATGTTTGTTGTACCTGAACGGATTTAGAAGTTTTCAAGACTGTAAATATTTAATCAATTTAAATCTGAAGCTAAGGCAATAAGTTTTTTTGAGAAAATAATAAAAATTCTCCGAAGCTGAATGTCAATTTTCTTGAAACTTGACGCTGTTGATTGTGCTTTGCACGCGATCGTTGGACTGTCTTCAATCGCGACCGCCCTTAGCTGCAAGTGCGCACGTACAATTTTTGAATGAAAGAAAAGAATTAAACATAAAAAATATACTGTATCACATAAATCGTAAAACAAAAATCAACAATGAGTATAAACTAAAAAAATAAAAATAGAAAAGCTGGTGCGATCTCGCAAACATCATTTTACAACTGAAGACCGGATCACAAATTTCAATATTTCGTGTGGAAAATTAAAAGGAAGCACAATATTTCGTACAACAAAATCATAACAAAATCTTTACTTATTTACATTTGTCTCAAAAAAAAAAAGAAGAAGTTATATTCATATTCATCGCTTTTTTGTATTTCATTTTTCCTATATAATAAGAGTAAAGCTTGGAGAAGGGTTCCTTACATACTAAAGAATATACCGTGGGGCCATCGCCACCGGCAAAAACTTCATGATGTGAATATATCGGTCCATACGCATCGCATACGTACCTAGACATTATATTGAAATTTTCTATTATCAACTAAAATCTTATATACGAAATAATTTTACAGAAAATTTGAATTATCATTAAAATTGGCACATTTTACATTGTTTTTGATTGGATAATCACCTAAAATCTAATTCTAATGCTACTTCAATAAAATTAAATAATTTTTCTTTTTTTTCTTTATTGGTATTACATTGTGTATAAAATATATAGTCGGCATATGAATAATTTATACAGACTGCTCTTGTCCAAAAAACTGGATTGCAATATTTATAATAATAAAAATATCCTCTTTTCGATTTTCGCGTGATTGTCTATAATTTTGTTGTTGATAATCCCCAAAATACTGTCCAGCGATTGCTTGTTTATTTGCGCAAATCAGTGGGCATGATGCCGTCATAGCTACTCACTTCGCTTCCGTTGTCATTTTCCATTGCAGAGGTTTGCATCTCTTCGGATGAATCGTGGCTCTGTTGCATGTGACTGGGGGACTCTGGCGAGTTGTTTTCATTGTACCGAATCAGCTTTATTGTAGTCAGACCATCGGCATTTCGGATTAATCTGAAACGATCAAGGAAAAATTTAATTTAATACGGAAGGAGCATTTTCATAGACGGAAAAGTATTATTCAAAATGGCCATTAGATACGAAGTCAGAAGTGAAAACAAAGGTTGCAGTATATTTAAGCAAGCAAGGTATAATTTGAGCAAATCAGCAAAAGGATAAGTATAAAACGATTCATTATAGTACTTACGGGTAACAATCAGAACTAGCTTGCGAGTACGTCCTCTTCTCCGAACTTGACTGACCCGCCGAAACACTTAGGTCTGTTGGCTTCATTTCATCGCCATCTTGGCTATTCGCTTCTAATTTAATCGAGTTAAATTGTTGCTTTTCGCTGGGCGTTGTGGGCAGGACAGGTGAGTTGGGCGGATGTGTGTTTGATGTGAGGTAATGGAAGGCACCATTGATGACGTGCATAAAAAGTGGAGAAGTGGGCGGTGGGCCATAGGCAGCAGCTGCAGCTGCTACAGCGGCTGCTGCTGAAGGTGATATCGCTGAAGCTGACGACAATGAACCGGGCAGACCAAGTTGATTATTGTTGCTTCGCGAAGATGGCCTCTGTGGGGATTGTGGAGGCTGCGACACTGTCTGTTGCTGTTGCTGCTGCTGAGTCTGTCCAGATTGACCCTGAGCACTTTGTGATGCCATTGGCCAATTTGTACTGCTAGCACAACCACTTGTTGCGGGTGTTGTTAAATTGTTACCTGGGCTGCTGTTGTTGTTGCCACCGGTTGTTGAATTAGCAACGGACTGTCGCAGAAGAGAAATATTCTTAATATTCTTCAGTTCGGTGGGGTTCCGAAGAAATCTGTAAACAACAAAAATATTTAGCAAATTCCAGTTTGTCGAGTTGCAAATAATGTAACTTACTGGTAGCAATGTCGTTCTCCTTGAACTTTTCTCAGGATGTTCACCCTATAGTAATATCTGAGCGCTCTTGACATCTTATCGTAGTTCATTGATAAATGATTCTTCTGAATTCCCCACAATTTAGCTAGTCCAGCTGGATCGACGATTTTAAAGACTCCAGTATCTCTGCACTTCCAAGCAATCAGATCGCTGTACTTTTGGTTCCTGTCGTTCAACAATTGTTGCAAGAAGTCCCACAGAAGGCGGCCATCTAATGAACAAAATATATTTAGCTTAGCATTCCAATAATTCGATAAAGAAAGGTATTAACTTACTTGTATTGGGTTCGGAATTCTCTGGGAAAAACTCCCGCTTCACTGGCATATAGCTGGGTGTGGTTGGTGCTGATGACGAGCCACCACTACTGCTACTGCTACCGCTGGGTGTACTGTGTAGTTTCTGGTTGGCCTGATTCTGTGACCATGTATTCACAAAACTATTCGTAATCTGTTGTGTAAGACTTGGTGACATATCCTTTAGCACGGGTGTTGGTGGCGGACTGTTGTTGTTGTATTGCGCCAAAGCTGCAGCTGCGGCAACTGCTGCCCGCGATGCAGCTTTTGAATCGGAGTAACTCTCCTTATCTGAATCGGACTGATTGCTACTAGAGCTGGTCGCATTATTTTGGCTAAACACATTTCCATTGTTCATGGTGCTATTCGAAGAGCTACCATTACTACTCGCATTTTGATCTTGAACCTGTGGCGGACTGCTGGCTTGTGAATCAACGGATGGCGGTGGACTCAGTGTTACCGAGTTCGGAGGCATAAAGTGATGCATATGTGCATTGTGGAAGGGACTCTCTGGTGGCACAATTGGTGGCCATGTTGGTGTAGGCGGATGACTGTGTGGAGATAGCGGGTATCGGCTGGTTGGTGTTACCGGACTATTGGGCAGGTGCCAATGCATCATATGCGATTCAATGATAAGCATTTGCAAGACATTATGCAACACGTCTCCGGCTCCGGGACAACGATGACCAAAATCAGCTCTTGTCAACAGACAGAGGGCCTTTCCGTTCATTTGGAAGAGGTCATATTCCACTTTTGGTAAATCGAATTCACGTTCACAAAATCTAAGATACACTGAGACATCCTCGCGGCCCCAAAGTCTTGGGTTCGACGGTAATGATGGCGGCAACTGAGTCTTCAATTCGGCCAACTGACTTGGCGGAGCTGGCGGGCACCGCCACAATACGTCACTCCAGAGCCCTAGCGGCGGATTCAAGGATAGTTGCACTGGTAACATTTTCATTTTGGATTGACGGTTGTTCGAAAGATTCTTAGTCTGGTTCGGCGTCTTGATAGTGTTGTGTATTTTAAGAAAACTTATCTGAAAAAGATTAAAACAAGATTTTGTTTAGTGAAAATAAATCCTAATCAAAGAGGTTTTATAAGGAAATGAATGCAAAAGACTCTTTCATGATAGAAAATCATACCTTAAACCACAAGCTTAAAAAGGCTAATCCCTAAATGATAACAACTCACAAAAGAGTTAAAGAGCACTTTCGAGTTAAACAGGCACACGAGCTGAGCGAAATGAGATCGTTTACTGATACGACTCAAAACAATTCAAGTTCTACGCAAATGCCAATGTGTTACTCTTTGCAAGCCACAAACTTACATAACTGTGGAACAAAATTTTATAATTTTGCCTCTCGCACGAAAAATGTTGCCATACTCTTATACATTTTGTATTTAAAAAAAATTACTGGGAAAATGGCCGATATGGGTCCAAAAAGTCGAGAATAGACCTACTACCTAAAACTTCGAGTAGAAGCGTACACAATTTCAGGCACATAAAACATCTGATGTATTTATGAAACACACTTGAGCACGTATCTGACATTTTTAATAAATATATGTATAATTTGAAAATTTATTAATTTTTATTTACTAAATTGGTTAACATTCAGTTCCAGAACAACAAAGGTCGTCCACCATTTCAATTATTTTGTTTATCCTGTTTTTTTTTCTGTCAAATGTGACTGTGAGTGTGTATTCAGCTTTTTACTCAGCCTGCTCAGTCAATTTATTCTGAGCTCATCGAGCGCGTTGTGATTATGCTCAGATCGAAAAAAGAAACACAAATCTGAGCTCTGCTGTATCTGAGCTAAAAAAGAAACACGAACTTTTTGTATACCAGTTCAGGTTGTGCTCTGAACTAAAAAAGAAAAACGCCTTATGACAATATTGCGGCGACAAATTGAATGTCACCAAAATTGTTTCCTTTAAGATTTAACTGATAAGCATTTGCTATGGGGATTTGTTAATTTAATTTTACCAGCGGTAATGGCGACATATAAAAACAATTTTTTGTTTGTGCACATCTGGTATAAGTTTCATGAAATGAGAAAATTTCATAATAAATACTGAAAAAGTGTACGGACACTTTGGATGTTCACGTATTAATATAACGATAAGTAAAAGTAAAAAGAGATTGATTGGAATCCACTTAGAGATGTTGAGTAGCTTTCTCATAGGTGCGATTGTTTAAAATTAATTAAAATTAAATTAAAACCCTCAACACATTTGCAAAGGTACTCAAACGCCAAGAAATGTTAAATGAATTCGGAATCAATCGCATGATGCGAAAACAGTCAAGAGTTGAGTCGGGCCAACCCTTTATAGCGTTGAAATGAACTTCCGGCTGTGAATAAACCTGCTTCCTGGAATAGCATGGAAGATCCATCCGTGCAAGCTCTACCTACACTCGCCTGGCAACGTAAAACAAGGTAAAATCGACCTCTCCGATGGATAAAATATTATACGCGAATGATAAAAACAACACAAACATATTTTTTTTTTCCCAGGACCAGTGGTATGTTTGATGGCGTGGCGATGGCGACTCATGAATTTCCTGTTTTGTGCAGAGTTTTAGACACACGTTTCGGTGAGTCTCCGTTGTGTGTTCTTGTGATACGACGGCTTTTGTGCGCATTGTGCCTTATATCGTTTTGTGATTCTTAAAATGCATTCACACACACGCAGCCACACATGTGTGTGCATGTGTAAAGTGATGTTATAAGCACCAAGGATGATATTCTATGTTTGAATAGGAGTTCATATTCCTCTTCTATATACGAACTTGTGATAATGGAAACTGAATGCAACGGAAGATAAAAGTATGATAACAAAGTTTGTTTATAGACTGTGGAAAAGGAAGATGGAAATTTGCACATGCACCCGTACTGCACACATCATACTCGTATATGTGTATGTACTTGCACTCTATCCCCATTGTTTTAGCTCTCATAAATACTCAGAGTTCTTTAGGTGGATTACGTTAGGCGAATGGAAAATAAATAGATTTTCGGTTGCAAAAGCCCATCTTTTGCCAAAGGCACTAATTGCGAAAAAGGATTAGCAATTCGATTCTATACACAGGTGGAGGGGACGTCAAAGAGCACACCAATCGAATACGTTCGATATAGAAAAAAAAATCAACAAAAACAATTCGTGAAATCCAGTCGCAAATATAATGTGGGCCGCAGTGACAGCAAAGGACAACTGATACGGCGGAAATCCGTTAAAGCAACCACAATTGAAAATATCTTTCAGGATGGGCTCCGATGCGAAACCTAACACTTCGTTAAATTAAACTCATTTCGGCAGCTAATCACATCCCATCAGTCCCGAAAACTACAAAGATTCATCACTCCAGATGTTTGCCAACATTGCCATCGCCATCGCCATCGCCATCGCCCTCGTCGTGTCAACCGCAAATACATACAAGAACGACACTCCATTCCATTACATCGCCACTAAATGGATTAAACGTAATTAAATCCATAGTGGTGGCAAATCGGTAGCGAGTTCTTCGGGGGGGGGGGGGGGGGGGGGTGGTAAGAGTGTAAAAAACACACTAATTCATATCAAATGTCTTTCTAAGGAGAATCCTAGAGGGCAGCAGGCAACAGCCAACGAGCACCAACGGACAACTCGAGTATACAGCAACAAAGCTACAAGTTCAGCTATAACATACTACATTCGCCCACCCGGCAGCAGCAACATCTAGATAACACGACGAACAGGGCAAGTAATTCTGCTGACTGGGATAAAAACTGGTGAGACATGGAAAGTGAAAGGCATTAGGTAAGGATTTTCATATGGACCAATGAATGATGTTTGGGTGGAAGATGTGTTTGATCCTTGCCGTCGCTCCATTGTTGATCAACTTTTTACTGACATCTTAATTAACAAATGATGTTTCCTAAAATGCAATATTAGTCCTAGTGAGTGTGGATAAGTTCCGTCGGCTTGCCATGGATTATTATGATTCCGAAGGACGAGTTTTAGTAGTCCGGGTGTGTATGAGCACTGAGCACACGAACGATATTTTTGCATTTGGCATTAAGTGGGCTAGGTACTTCTGCCGAATTCTGACATGCACGTACACACGTTGAAATTTAAAACGTATGTTTGCACAGTGAATGACACTAGGTATATGCTGTTCGGTGTACCCTGAAGTGAATCCTTCTCTACTGTTTTATATTTCTGGAGCACTGTTCAACGATTGTTGCTGCTGCTTGGTAGTGACACAGTGCTGGCATTTTTAGACAATGCTGTTGAGTGGGTTTTATTAAATTCCGTGAAATTGTGTTTCGAAGCACTCCATTTGAATATTGAAGATTTTACTAAGTTGTCGGTGTGTGAGTAGGTACACTGAATAATGTGTTGGATTTCCTTCCTCCGCCCTTCACTGGTATGAAATATGTTCCAGAAATATGTCTTCTGTATTTGACAGAAACTAAACAGAAATTTTAACAAAGGGAGTGTGTCCTGTTCTGGCACAATACGAATCTGTGCTTAAAGGCTATCATCGTTTGATTTTATGTATGAGAACAAAACTATGTCTGACAATGAACGGGTTCCTTATTATGGCTGGACAAACCTGGAGCTCATTTATAATGCCACAGTAAGTTTGCAACTAACAAAACGCCCGAAAATGTTAACATCTTTTCCAGATATTGGAAGGTTAAGCTCGACGCTCAAAGGGAACGATGATTCATTGGGTCAGGCGAAGCAAATAGGTTGGCGGAGGTGTACGAATATAAAAGTATCAAAGAACAGAAGGAGTGTGTTTGAAAATGGCATATTAATGGTTTTCTAAGGATACGTTATTTCCTCCACATCCCTTTTATTAGTTTAATGATGTAAAGCAGAAAAGCAAAGAAAAACAACAAACACACACTCTATTTGACCTTCTGCATTTTGCAATTCACTGGCAGCCCTTGGATGTGTGTAGATCATGTTGACACCTTTGTGGCATGAATGTGTACAATGTATTTACATGCATGAGACGAATAGCTAAGTAACACAATCTGTTTTAATGGCAATGATGTTGAAATCTTAAGCACATTCGAAATGTCGTGATATTCACAAAATTGAAATGTTTATCACAGCCACTTGCCATAATGAGAATTTTTGCAAGTAGTTGGGAACTTTTAACATTTACAGCCTTATTTATAAACGTATTATAACGAGTGTATAAAGTTATGCACCCTTTATAATGCCTCTATACGCAAAAACCTTATTTATAAAAATGATTCAACGTTGTATAGAGCTTGTACAAGCTAAACGCGCTTGGAGGTTGTTTAGTGCCTGTATAGAGGTGGAATAGTATCGAAATGTCATTTTGACTGAAAATTTGTGACCTTTTATCATATAAATAAAATTGGTGTAGCTCTGTTCGACTAAGATTGAATTTGACGGCATGTCTTTAATGCAAAAATCTTAGAAACTGCTCAAAATATTCTGGTGCATTTTTCACAGGCCTATAGAGGATAACTAGGCCTACAATTTCTACTTTATTTCAACTCTATGTCTTTATGAATTTTGGAAAAAAATTGGACAAGAGTAATTAATTTTTTCGTTTCGTTTTGCTTTTTTCTTTGTTACGCTTTCCGTTCGAAAATACTGGGAGCATTTAAATATAGTTAACAGCTGCTTATAGAGGACATCTGCAGGTACAACTTACGATATCCAATAACTCGATAACTTAAAAGGTTTTTAAATAAAAAGGCAAAATTTGAAACATTTCTACGATTTTCACATGAGTGAGGAGATATGCATTTTCAAATCAAACATACTAACCGCGCAATATTTTGACATCTCTTTTAACCCTATTTTACCCCTGTGACGGAGAGGGAGACAGACAGAGGCAGTACGCTGCTTGGTTTGCTAAGAAAACAAAAAAACAAAAGAAAAGGCAAAAATGTAGGAAAGGTTTGTTTGCCTCTGTTTTGTTTACAAGATAAAGTGTCTAGAGAGAAATGTCAAATAGGTATAGGTACCAGTGATACCAGATCGTGGTATTATTACATTAGGGGATTTATATTAGGGAAAATTCCTGGTGATACACGTCGTACTATTTATAAATGCTATTTGCAATCAAGCTGAGGCAGTAAATTACCCGGTGGAGTTTTTAAATAGCATTACAGCCCACGGCCTTCTTGTTCTTGAACCCCCAAGCTTTGTAATGGTACCAGAATGTGAGGGTTCTCGTTATAGAAAAACGTATGCGTTAGATGCGTTAATTTTAACTGGGCGTGGAGGTACGGTATTTATACCAAGAATACAAATAATTCCCAGCAATTATCCATTTCAGTTTAAACGGACTCAATTTCCTATTAATGTTTGTTCTGCCATGACAATCAATAAGTCACAGGGTCAAACTTTAAGAAAACTGGGAGTTGAATTCACGTGCAGTTAGAGATAATTATGTAGCGTGCTCCAGGGTAAATAATGCAGGAAATATCGCTATCTCAGCCGATAGAAACAAAACTTCTAATATAGTATACAAAAAAGCGTTACATTAATAGTTAAATACCTATTATAAAGTTATTTTATTTCATTTTCATTGTCCAAAGAATATTAAATTGTTGCTGATTAGTCCAACGACCGAGTACAATGTCATGAAGGCAGAGTGGACTCAGTCTTTGGGATGTTTTTAAATACGTTCTCAAATATTGCAGACCGCTCCCTCGCGTTATACTTCTGCAATGTCTATCGATGATTTTTCTTTGAGCGATTATCAAAAAAATATTGTGTCCCCTACAAGACAGTAAATTTTTAATCCATTGTTCTGAAACCATATTTTGCACGGACGAAGCCGGGCGGGTACAGCTAGTTTTAAATAAAATCAAAAAGAAATTGTATAGATGTATCGAGGTTTTTTTCAATTTTAAAGATTCTACAAGTATCCTCGATAAGGAATATGGGCAGAGATGTTTTGAATTGTTTTAAAAATTTGGTTTAATTTCATAGGAGTCCCAAATTTCCCAACGTTTTCTTTTTACCATAGAAAAATCATACTTTTTTTATTATTGTCTCTGCTTTTTACTTTTCCATTTTTTAATTCCTGTTTGTATTTGAATTTGCATTTCTCACAAGCTGATAAGTTTTTTTTTCTATCTAGTAATAGATTTCTCCTTTTCAGTATCTTTTTTGACGCAAGCCCTGCAAACCTAGTAAGCATGGGAAAATGTTTTATAAATAAGAATTTTTGGGACGGTGTATAAGGGCTGTATAAATACTTATACACTGCATAACTATACAGGTATTTAGGCGCGTTTAGCAAATTAAAATGAATAAGGCTATTAGTGCCTCATAATAATTTTTAACCTTCGCACTAAATATTTTGTAGGTCACAATACGCAATTTTGTATGAAAAATTGTGAGTTCGAAAATTTTAGCCTGGGGGTCGATTCTGGTTCCCTGAAAAGGTGAAATGAAAATGTTTTCACCCATTCACCGGGATTTTGATTGTCGTTCTACGAAAATGTGAAACCAAACTTCAAAAAATTTCATATTAATAATTTTTTTTCACGTTCTCATTTTCGAGTGAATGTTTTTAGTGAAAAATTGAAAATTGAGAACCTGATATCGTACTATCGTGCTAGACATCAGTTATAACTTTTATACCCTCCACAGGAAGGTATATTCACTTTGTCATTACATTTGTAACGCCAAAAAGGAGTCACCGGAGACCTCATAGAGTACAAGGTGCGCCAAAAGGAGTCATCCGATGTTGTTTGGCTCTTATTTTTTTTTTGTAAATGAAAAACTTCGATTCTGTTTTTTGATTATGTTTATTTGAGCCTTTAGAATTTTATTGGTCAAGTCGAGAAGATGACATCGGCCAAATGGGCGCCGTCACAATTGATTGCCATGCGGGCTCGTTTTATGGCATTTTTCATCACTTCGGCGAGAACTTCGGGCGACAGATTCTCTTACTCGTGTCGAATGTTGTCCTTGAGGGCTTCTAGGTGCTCGGGCTTGTTCACGTAAACACGGGATTTCAAAAAACCCCGGAAAAAGAGTCTAGAACGGTTAAATCGGGCGATCTTGCGGGCCAGTGCAAATCGCCAAAACGAGGGATGAGGCGCCCCGGGAACGCCGCCTTCAGAATATCGGTTGTGGCTCGCGCAGTGTGTTCCGTAGCTCCGTCTTGTTGGAACCACATGTCCTCCAGTCCTAATTCGTCCAATTGCGGCAGAAAATACTCGGTTAACATGGCCCTATAGCGGCGCACCGTCCACTGTTATCCTTTGATCAGCGGCGTTATCGAAAAAAAATGGCCCGATGACTTTGAGCGGGTGTAATGGCTCCTCGTGCATTACTCGTGGATTTTCGATGCCCCAGAAGCGATAGTTTTGCTTGTTCACGTACCCGATGAGGTGGAAATGAGCCTTATCGCTCATTATGATTTTGGTCGAAACATCGTCCACTTTGTCCTCGAGATTGAGGATGGCTTGGGCGTAGGTTACACGCGTTTGGCGTTCGACAGGCAGCAGCTGATGCACGGACTGAACTTTGTACGGGAACATACGCAAGCCTTTGACCAAAATTCGCCTTAGGGACGACCGGCTGATGGCTGAGTGCAAGGCACGGCGTCTGGTCGGCGATAGCTCGACATCCGCGCACAACGGGCGCTCCGGGGCCGGCCACTCTTGGCAACGTCTCGTGTGGTCTCATACTCTTCAAGCTTGGTGGCCAAACGGCGCAGTGTTTGCGCAGTCGGTGTCGGACGGCCGTGGAATCGGCGACGGAATTCGTGCTACGCCAACACTACAGACGAATTGTTACGCAAGAAAACAGACACGATTTTTCCGCGTTCTTGGGGAGTGTATCGCTCCATGGCCCGTTCACTTGTATTACACATCTGTCTAGTCCACAGATGTCAAAACAGATCTTACCATGGCGGTCAACAAAAGGAGCATCTTCCAATAGGGTGATCTCTTTTGGCCCACCTTGTATATATATTCTGAATCAGAATCACATTCTGAATCGATCTAGCCATGTCCGTCTGTTTGTCTGTCTGTCTGTCCGTCTGTCTGTTGAAAGCAGGATAGCGCCCAAAGGAATAGACATAGGTCAATGAAATTTCGTGAAAGAACTTCTTTTTATCGTCGTCAGGTTGGTATTAAAAATGGGCTATATCGGTCAAGTAGTTCGGGTACCTCCCATACAAAATCAATATTAGGCTCATGTATCTCTCTGTCTGTTGAAAACAGGATAGCGTCGAAACAAATCGACCTAGGCAAGTAACATTGTGTGAGAGAACTTCTTTTTATCGTCGTCAGGTTTATATTAAATTTGGACTATGTCGGTCAAGTAGTTCTGGTACCTCCCATACAAAACCAGTTTTGCATGACTTGTACGCAGTGGAGGGTATCAAAGCATCGGCCAGGCCGATGATAACACTTTTACTTGTTTTGTTTACATTTTATTTGTAATCGTCCATCAATTGCGAAGATTTGTTTAATTGATTTCAATCCTTTAAAGGTTTCATGCAGTCGAAACGATCTTTGGGCTTTGGGGAGTATCTTTTTTGCGATATTCTGATAGCTACTCTGGTTAAAGCTCTTACTTTGGAACCATCTACTTTCCCAGTGTCAGTAAAACGGAGAAAGAGAAACAACCCCCCATAGAAACAAGTCGACTATATAAAACTTTTTCGGATTCAAATTCATCAGAAAATGTTTATCGTTCTTAAAAAATGTTAAAATCAGTCTTTGTTTTCTTTAAATTCGTGTTCGGTTTAGTTTAGTTTAAGCTTTTGGCATTTTTGTTTTGCAGTGCCGAAATGAACTGCATCACAAAATGCCACAGCTGGCTGCTTACCACATCCTTAAGAGTACCTGATTAATCAAAACCTCCTCGTAAGTACACAAAAGACTTGTTTCTTGTACAAGTTCATATAGCGAAATTGTGCTCCTGCATTGGAAAGACTTGTTCCTAATTATTTTCTGTATCTATACAACCAAAACATTACAATCGCATCGCCCAACATGCATGTATAGTAACTTACAGCATAAATTAAAGAAACCAAGTAGGTACCCCAATTACGAGCACCTATTGCAAATAATTCATAACGAAAGTGAAAGAAGAAAAATGCAAAGGTACGATTTATGCCATCGCAAAGCACATCCTTGATGACATCTTGACAAGGATACTCAAAGAAAGCAATAAGTAGCTACTCAAGTTTCTAGTCATCACTTACAAAAAAAAAACAAGTAAAAAATTCCCACATCCTCTTCACGTATTCAGATCAAGGGTTGCACAAGTTACAGCTCATGTAGCCCTTGTTGCCACTTCCACCGAAAGACTTGCTCATTCAAATCAAATCAAGCGCAAACTTTTTCTGGGAAACTTTTCGACGTTTCCTCGTATTT
This sequence comes from Cheilosia vulpina, assembly GCA_916610125.1. Lineage (NCBI taxonomy): Eukaryota > Metazoa > Arthropoda > Insecta > Diptera > Syrphidae > Cheilosia > Cheilosia vulpina. The sequence goes on along the minus strand of OU744280.1, from coordinate 1,011,282 downwards.
TTTATTTTTTTTTGCCAACCAACCAACCTTGTCGTGTCATATGGCTTCGTTCCCCTTCAATCCAACTGAAGGATAGATTTATTATGCATGCAAATTAAAGAGGCCAGGCTTGACTACTGCAAGTAAGCGTATGCACCCAGACCCACGTCAGCAGTGAGTCGAGTAGGTAGTGAGTTAACTAAGAACTTAACGCGAATTAGTTTGCCGCGAAGGAATGAGAGATTCTCTTTGCGAGCTGGGAGGGCTTCTTCAGTCAAAACGAGTGCTTGCTCGACCTGTTATTCAAAACGCTCTCCAGTTATGCCACTATGTTAAGACAGGTAGTCGTCCGGGGACGGAAGGGTGGGGGGCAGGGATATTATTTTATGAGAATATTAAATAATAATGAATATTTATAAGGCAGCGAGCGTTTTAGGAATACTCATCTGCAAGAATTATCTTTGACGCAACTCGTTTTGCATCGCTTAGCGATGGATGATGGGTCCGCATCCGCAGTCCGTACTCCGGAGCTTCAGATGAGGTGACGAGCGCTCTCAAAAGCGCTCTATTCTCCGGTGTAAGACCGCAATTTTGCTTTTTTACTTCCTTATTTTTGAAGTTTGTTTACTGAGGGATGAGACAAAGAAAATTATCCCAAAATTAGAATAAGACTGAGGGGATTTAATTTTTTATTGTTGCATCGTTGAAGGGTTTTTGTTTGAGCGGGACAGCGTCAACAATCCTTTTTTTTTGCTGTGCGAATTATTTCGTTTCCCTCAAAAGAATGAAATATGGAAATGGTGTGGGCTTAGTGGCAAAATGGAGATTTCTGCAAAGCAACCACAAAACTGAGAGAAAATAAATGTTAATTTAATTTTGTTTTATTTGTTTGCCAGGATCTGTTGAAAATGTTGGACTTCTTAATTACACAAATGAAGAGTATGTGTACACAGTCCTCAAGGATTCACCAGATATATGTCTTTGACCTTTTGCGACAAGTCAAATATGACAGGGGTGAGTATTATTCATAATCCAATTTCAAATTCAAGCCCAGGGGTTGCTTTTCAATTCGTTTGAATTTTTTTAATATGTGTGTAGGCATATGAAATGGATATGATATGATACGGAATGAAATTACTTCTTCATCATTTAGTGTCATCATGACATTCAACATTCAAGAATACGTAATGTTCCGAAATAATAAAAAATCGAAGTGCGTAATGACAGAGCATGTGAATTGGTGTGTATTATGTCCTTGTTACATTCTATATTGATGTCATGCTGACTTCCCGACCGTGTCAAAAAAAGAATTATATATTTATAACAAACCATATACACGAGGAGCAGCGGAAAATAAATCCACTCTAATGGCAAACAAACTTGGAGCATCCACGGACTTAGTGACATGTAGGCTAAGGGTGAGAAGCTGTCGTCGCGTGGAACCAGGTAAATGATTGCTTTGCAATAGAGTCGTTGGACATATTCAGTTTTTGTATAAAATAAATTGATATAAGGACTTGTCATGATAAATTGCTTTAGGACAACCGCCAATGTCCATCCAACTGTGATCCACATCGGAGCCGCGTTTCAAAACATGTGCCTTTGTAGGTACTGCAACAGCAACTGTTAAAAACCTTACCAAGGCGGAATCGGAAAGCAAACATCGCCCACAATTTACTAAATGAGAAAAGAAGACAGCTACCGACTGCTTGACTTTGCAGCAACTGGGAATGTTTGAATCAATAGGATCAGCAACTTGGTTCTCCAGATGGTCAAACAACCAACAAAATCGAACATTTGCTATTTGATGTTAGGTATCCTCTTACCGAAAAAAGCAGACAGAAGTTTCACATTTTAAATGAGCTTTAGCAAAAGCATTAAGCCACCAGAATCGAAGAGAAGAAGATCGTGTATAAAAAAGGACCATATTACGCGTGTAAAATTTATTTGACTAGACTAATTTATATGCTGTCAGCAACAAAAAAAAAACACACACAACAAAACACCCTTTAGACTCTAGAGTAAGGTTCATAGCAGCAGCATCAGGAGGATAATCTTCAAGGAAGAATCTACACAGGGTTCGATTTCAAGAGTTTTTTCGACAGGGCTTTGGTCCTTTGTACGGATGAGGGAGAACACAACATAACCGCCAACCTTATGAGCTCTACCAAGTAGTGGATGTAAGTCCGAAAAGGTCAAACATCTTTCGAGACATCAAACATTTTTTGCCACAGTGCCTATGTGACTTTTGAACGCACCAATATGTGGAGGCAGGATTAAACAAAATACAAAAAATCTCATATAGGTAGTTCTAAACTAATATTAGGCCATACAAAGTGCTTATCAGTTAATTAAAGCATTTTGTGACATTCAATTTGTCGCCGCAATAATATTGCAACTCTTTCAAAAATTAGTCATCTAATATTAGAACATGTTTTCCATATGCGAATACCCATAAAGGCAAGGAAGTGATTTAAAAAATAGGTTCTTGCCCTGAAAGTTTAACAGCGAAAAAAGATTCCAATTATTCACTTTGGAAAGCTGTAAAAGGCACCAAAAGGCCCAAAATCCCCGCGCCGCCAATAAAAATAAATCAAAATGAATGAACAAGGGAAGATAAAGAAAAAGCGGACGTTTTTGCCGCTCATTTAGCAGAAACCTTTAAACCGTACGATGGTCAAGCGGCTAACGACAGCACCAATAGTGGGACGGAATTACTGTCTGACGATTTTACACTCACAAATGCAACACTAAGGGAATTAAAACGTGAAATCGAATCTCTAAGAAAGCTCCGGGTTATGATTTGATCAGCGGAGAAGTTCTCAAAGCTCTACATAAAAAAGCATTAATTAAACTTCTACATATTTTAAATGCTGAGCTCAGATTAAAACACGTACCGAGCCAATGGAAAGTTGCGGAAGTCATTATGGTTTTAAAAGCAGGAAAACCGCCAAATAAAGTAAAATCGTACAGACCAATTTCGGTCCTTCCAGTCATATCCAATATTTTCGAGAGGATATTACTAAGGCGTCTACAACCGGTTATAGAAGATAATAATCTTATCCGTGACCACCGGTTTGGGTTCAGAACCAAGCATTCAACGATTGACCAAGTGCATAGAATTACTGACGTAATCGAGAAAGCATTTGAAGAAAAAAAGATATGCTCAAGCGTATTCCTTGACGTCTCACAAGCCTTCGATAAGGTGTGGCACGACGGCTTGGAATTTAAATTACGACAAGTTCTCCCCGTAAGCCTATATGATATTTTAGAATCATATCTCGGGAATAGACTCTTCCGTGTTAGGCATGAAAACGAGTACTCGGAGCTTGAAGAAATTTCGGACGGCGTACCGCAAGGAAGCGTCCTTGGGCCGCTTCTCTATCTGTTATATACTCGCGATATACCAAGAGAAGATGGCACTACCCTTGCTACGTTCGCCGACGACATCACTTTCCTTCTAGTAGGTAATACGATTGAAGAAACGACTGCAAAACTGCCAACCACACTGAATAAAGTATATGAATGGACGAGGGACTGGCGGATCGCCCTCAAAGAAACTAAATCTGTTGACGTGAATTTCACGTAAAGGGTTTTCCAATAAGAGGTGTTATTGTGAATGACCCGCTTATTTCTGTAGCTATCACTTTTGAAGCTTTTATTCTTTGACATTTGACAAGTAGAAATTACGCCATTACTAAAAATGGAACGATGTACGCTTCAACAACGCATTGTTAAAAAATTAAAATTCACGACAAAAATGGTGAAAGTCTTGCAGTCACAGTTCGCAAAACTGAAGCATTTTTTGGTCGTCGTGAAGAACCTTGCCGGATCGCAATACAGAAATTGGTGGAAAAATTCGAGCTGTTCGGACAAGTTAGGGATGTGAAGAATAAAACCCGTGCACGTCGGTCAAGAACAACTGAGAATATTGCTGCTGTAGCCCAAAGTGTTGAATAAAACCCAGATTTGTCTTGTCCATGTCCACGGTGAATGGATTGCGCTATCGAGAGATGATAAATGATTTTTTATGGTCTGAGTTGAATGGTTTTGATCTGGACAACGTTTACTTTCAACAAGACGGCGCTACGTACCACACAAGCAACGAAACCATTGATCATTTAGGGGAAAAGTTTCCGGACCGTGTTATCCCTCGAAGAGGTGATCACAATTGGCCACCGAGATCTTGTGATTAAACACCTTGTGACTTCTTCCTTTGGGGCCACGTGAAAGATAAGGTCTACGCCAACAGCCCAGCGTCGATTCAAGACCTCAAAGATGAAATTTGTGAGGCTATCGAGGACGCAGCCACTTTGCGATTTGGTTATGGAAAATTTCATGAAAAGGATATGGTCCTGTATGCGTGCTCCTGGTGGCCATTTGGCTGATCTTGTTGTTCATTATTAACGGCAGACCTTCCTCTTTATTATGAAATAAACATCCGATCATTTATCTCAAAAAATGGCATTTTTCTTTGAATACCACAATAACACCTCTTATTGGAAAACCCTTCATAAGAAAACTAATGACTTGCCTATTTTTCTAAACTTGGCCCGAATACCATTTGCAAACGAGGCCAAATACCTGGGACACTCGATGCAAAGCTGAAATGTAATTCGCACGTGAAAATGAAACGTAAAGAACTCGATATTAAATATAGAGAAATGTACTGGTTACTCGGAAAACATTCCCAGCTCAGTACCGAGAACAAACTGCTTTTGTACAAGCAAGTGCTAAAGCCGGTGAGGACCTACGGTATACAACTTTGTACCAAGAAAACGAATGTCTATATTTTACAATCTTTTCAAAATAAAGTGATCGGAGAAATTGTCCAAGCTCCGTGGTATACTGGAAACGACGATATCCACAGGGATCTCGGAATTCCTACAATCGCAGCTGAAAGTAGAAGCTTCGCGTGAAAGCATAGAAACCGACTAATCGGGCCTATTTTGGATGAGATTAATTTATTGCGCCGACTACAAAGAACGAAACCTTTCGACTCGGCAAGATAAGGATTAACCGCGTCCTAATTGCGGAACATGCAGGATCTTTGAGTGGAAAGTTACCTGTCAAAAGGTTTTTATTTCGTGATAGAAAAATTGCTGGATAAGTTATATCTTAGTTGCAGTATCTAACATTCTATAGAAGTGTGGTGTTTTTAGTCAGTAAAAATCTGACACTACTATTAGCACGCGCTTGCTATTCCCATAGTGTCTTTGGACGATTTTCACCTACTCTAGGTAAAAAAATAAAATGAAATAATGCAATTTACGTACCCCTAAAAGAAAGCAATTCCGATTTCGTAAGAAGCTGTGAAAATTCCGTTCCGAACGGATACATCAATGAGGTCTTTTTCGGTATAAACTATTTGAACATTCAAAGATTCCGTAGGGTAGGGTGGGGTAATTTCGACGATGGGGCACTTTTGACTTTCGCTATTACAGAAAAGCGGTTAATTTTTAAATAAACTGTTTGATGGAAACTTGTGCTGCAATGTTCTCTCAGATCGTACACGAACTATGACAGTTCTTCTTCAGCAGTTGTGGTGGTTAGACCGGTTTTTAATTTGTTCAGTGATATTCTGCAATTTTTCCTGTACACGAGGTAAGTGATATTTATTTTTTTTTCTTATGGGAATTCCTTGGTTGTGAGTGTCAAATGTTGGGATTTATAATATTTTTAAGTTATTAATAACATTTTATTAAATTACTTTTATAAGTTTTGTGAACAAAAATAACGTTTACTAAAGAAAAGGATGGGGCACTTTCGATAAAAGCACATGGGGCAGTTTCGGCAAAAGGCTATTGCAAGAACACCCAGCTGGATCGTCAAGATACTCTCACCTTATCTTTTTTAAGGACGTTGGTGGATATAACGTGCAATGATTTTTTTTAACAAATCCTTTTATTTTACCTTTATTATTTACTTAACAATTTTTTTTTCTTAAAACGAATGTGATTTAAAATATATTTCTTGAATTTAATTTTAATCTAAAAATGAATTTCTTCTCTTATTTAATTTATATGTTTATAGATTTAAGATTTTTTTAACAATTTAAATAGAACCAGTACGTTCCTACTTATTGATTTATTGCGTCATCTAAACTGACGTCAAAAGTGCCCCACCCCGATGACGATTGTGCCCCACGATGGGGCAGATCCGCCTTTTAAGGGTAGTTTTAAATTTTATTTTTTTGAAATTATAAGGGTGAAGTTAACTTTTAAGAAATTATGCATTCTTTTAGTAAAATAATCATAGCTTGAAATGAAAAAAAAAAAAAACAGATTTCAAATATTTATTTGCGAAAGAAGTTATTTCAAATCTGCGAAAAATGTGTTGAATCTGCCCCACCCTACCCTACACTTTTTTAGTACTTTTTTGTAAATGAAAACGAGTTAAACCAATACTTTTATAATAACAAAGTTTTATAGTCCGTCCAAAAGGAGTTGAATACTCTCTTTTAAGCGCATAAAGCTTAAGCTTTTCTCCACTTTATTTTCTTTGCCATTTACATTTTTTTGTCATAAATATAGGTTTTTGTTGTTTCTATCTGCTTCTATACAGACGGGTCCAAGACCGAAGCAGGAGTGTTTTCTCTTCTGATCTAAATTGCAAAATCTCATTCAGCCTTCCTAATCACTGCATTCCAGGTGGAAATCATGGCGATCAAAGAGGCCTTTTCGTGGCTTCGGTATAATTACATTATTAACACCATCTTTAGAGACAGTCAAGCCGCGATTAAATCCCTGGATTCTGTCATCGTCAATTCGACAACTGCCCTCAATTGCCGATTATCTCTTAAATATATGGCAAAACAATTCAAAATTCACTTTATGCCGGGTCACAGAGACATTCCAGGTAATTGTATGGCCGACGAACTCGCCAGGCAAGGCACTACTCTGTCGATTCTACCGGAAAAGGAGAATCTCTACATGCCTCTTGCTGCGTGTAAACTCTAAATTAATCAAAACGCGTTAAGCGCTACTAATCTCAGGTGGTCCAACGTGCCACACCTCGAGACAGATCTGGCCTCAGCTGGATCTCAAGCGCTCCAAAAATCTCACTTCACCGAAAAGACCCATGGTACGAACTTTAGTATGTGTCATCACGGGACACTGCATCATAGGGAGACTTGCTCTCAGGTTGGGCCTCCCTGCAAATGATTTCTGCAGAAGCTGCAGGGACGAGGAGGAGGAGGCGAATATCCTTCACCTTCTTTGCACCTGCTGTCAGTCCGTAGAAAACTATACCTCGGAGAATACTTCTTCGACAATCTCAGCGAACTCGCAAATATAGGAATCAATTGCCTCCAACGCTTCATTCTTAGCTCCGGCTGGTTCAACGCGTAGTTTGAGAGCACTGGTCCTGTGGTATCACAATGGGCGTACTTTGGCCTAAGTGAGGCTGCACTTGAGGCGGCCTGCCACTCTAACCTAACCTAACCTTGTTATAGAAGTATTTCAAGAAGTTTTCATTCCCATTTAAAAAAAAAAATATGCGGCAACGCTGTTGTGTTCCTTTTTTTTTTGCTTGCTGTTGCAAGACTCTTTTGTGTGTCGCATGGAGAGTAAAATATCTAATGTAATGGAACCTGCGCGTGAAATTTACAATTAAGTCTGGGCGGACTATACATTCTTATAAAAGTTATGGTCGATTTTCGACCACAAGCGACACTAATTTAATTTATTCCTTCTATTGATAGATCCTCTCTACCAACTTCCAGCTGAAAGACATTTTTAGCTCAACCACAGGCCACTTGTGATCACATTTTTGCAATCCTCTGTAGCATCCTTTATAAAATAAAATACAGCCTTAGAAAATATTGATTGGCGAAGGCGACCGACTCGCTTTGATCCGCGATCGGAGATGATCAACAGTCAAAACCTAACCCAACTCATTTTGAAATTTGAATATTCATCAGCTTAAATCTTTCCAAATGTTGACAACATCAATTTGCATAGTATTCTACTGAAGAGGCGACAAGTTAACCGGTACTAAAGCACAGAAAGACTCCTTCGGAGCCATTCTCAGCCCAAAATATTTCCGTGCACACGAATCTGCTTTAAGCATAAACCAAGTGTGCAGGCGTCCCTCCCGGCACAGTATACGTAAGCGAAGTGGTTATTTATGGAGCGATAATGTGCGACGATATTATTTGCCGATGATGGTGCTCCTGCTATTGCCAATGGAGGCAAAGAGTAAATAAAAAAAAAATAAAGGAAAAAATCCAACACAAATCCACGTGCAAAAAGTAAGGCGAGGGCAAAATTCCATCACAGACTGCCACCCCCAATCCATGTAGCTACATTGTACGAGAGCTTGTCCTTAGCACTGGGAAAGGATTTGCCAGCCGGAGACGTGACAGTTCATAAATGTATCGTCTTAAACGTGATTTAAATATTTTATGTGCTTCTTATTCGAATCGAAGCCGTCGCCGATACGCAGTTACCGCCAAACACACAGGATGGGGTGGTATGACAATTTCGCTGCTATTTGCATAGGTGTTAACACACATTTAAGGGATGAGACCCGAATTCGTTTTAGCAGCAATAGAAACGTTCGTGGCCATCAAAAGCTGCCGTAAAAAGGCTCCCTTTCGATTTTAATCACTTTTTCTCTAAGGCAATGATTACTTTTCGGGAAGATGGCGGAAATAAAAAAACCGATTAAAGCAATTGAAACTCAAATGCCGACATGGTGCTGTGTATGCAAACCCCGTAAAACGCTCCAGTGCAGTTTTTGTACCCGAATGAAGGAAAAGAAATTTCCAAACAGGTTCTGCCAAAGTGCCCAAGCCCAAAAGCCCTCCTTTGATACACAAGAATGAGCAGCGATGTAGAGCTTCATTAGAGCGTCTTGTATGTGCGTACCGTGCATAGATATCTACGTTCTGTACACATCTTAAGCTAGAAAACAACACTTTTTCAATTTCAAATTTGAATGAGTTCGTATCCCAGGATTATGTGGTGGGCGTGGGAGTTGAAAGTCCACCGGAATGAACTTTCATTTTCTATTCAAAAGTTTTGATTTGTTGCAAATGAAACGTGAGAGTCGATCTGTTGGTGGGAGTATTAGAATGTCCTTAAGCAGCCGACTCCTGCTATTATTTTGAACAAGATGACCATTTTGCGGGGCGGATTTCCTTGGTGGGCGGTTTCAGTGTGCGGCCCAGTGTAATAATACTTTTCTTTGCGGATCTGTAATTTTCAGTTTAATAACATCCTTGGGACACATTTAAAAGGAAATTGGAAAAGTTTTTTTTCTCTCGTTTATGTTGGTCGTCGGTTTTTGTTGGAGAACAAGCAGATATTTGGGGAATTGCAGGTGGAAGTTGCTGCTCAACGGGGCTGATGCTAGACGCTGCAGTTTGACTGAGGACATAGGACATAGGAAATTTGGAGTGTTACGGCGCAAGGGTCACATTTGTTCTAAAGTAATTTAGAAGATTTACTTTCCTTCGTGTGGGTTGAATACCATTTGAATGAAAGTTTAAAAGGTTGTCTGGCTTGACTGCCACATAAGATTGCTTTCCTACATCGCATCGGGCACTTTGCTATACACAAAGCAGCTGTGGGCATTCTCCGAATTGTTCTTAAAATTATATTCAGTATGAAGCGATTGACGTTGCTCTTGGAATTTCATAAATACGGACGAGTTCAATTTCAATGAAGCATTTTCCCAGTTGAGTTTGGAAAATTCCGCAAACAAATTTATGGCCACCGAATTAACATTGGTATAGCAAAGTGGGCGAAATAAATAATTTAGGCAAAGGGTTCGTATAGGACCTTGTTTTTTTTTATTTCTGAGACAAATGAAAGGAGCCTACAGCTACAATACCTATAATCACGAATTCGAAGCCTGAATGGGAAAGTTTTCTAGGACAGTGTTATACTCTTGGATGTTTCTTAGACATCGTAATCTCTATATTGAACCAGAGACTCTTCACATTACACTCAGCGAAAAAATGCAAACTAAAATGTAATGTTCTATTTGATTTTACGTTGAATAAACTTTAATAAAGGATATTCCTTTTCACGTTAAAACATATTTGATTTACATACGCAATGTAATTTTAAATTAAGTCAACGTAGATTCAAAGTGAAACGTATTCACTTTTACATTTAAGCATGATTCCACATCAAATCAAGGTGCATACGTGGTTAGATCAAATTAAAAATATATGCAATTAGAGTAGGGAAACCCTTTGAATTAATGTTATGCCACTTTGATTTAACAATGTTCGTAGTCGATGCTAAATCATTCCGAAAAATATTTAAATCAAAGTGGTTTTCTTTGATTTTACGTAGTTTTTTCTCTGGGTGTAGTGCTATACACTCAATGTTGCCGCAGTTTTTTTTAAAAGAGTAACAAATGAAAAAAATGTTACAAACTGAAAAAAAAAAATTAGATTTCAATTTCTATTTCACAAACTTTATTTACCACGAGATGTAGAACATTGTCAGCGACGACGCGGCGAGACAGAAATATAATGTTTTTTTTTTCGTTCCCTCCCATTTTGACGTTTTGGGCAACTTGTGCTCAAACAATTGCATTGACAGAAATCGTTGGAAGTTTGTTCGAAAGAAAAAAGTGCTGCCAGTTCAATTTTTTTTTACAAAAAAAAACAAAAAAATTATTTTAATGGGAAAAAGTGTAACAATATTATAAAATAATTAAAAAGTGTAACACCTTTGTGTAACACCTTTGTTACACTTGTATCATTGTGGCAACGCTGACACTATCAACTGCGACGGACGGTAATGAAAAAAAAAATCACTTTCGCTGTGGAGAGTTTTTGGGGCTAAATTTGTTTTGGTGCTAAAACTTGGGTTTAAACGACGGTATAAATAACAAATAATAAATTTTAGTCTTGACTTAAAATTAACGCAAGCTCACAATTGCAAAATTAAAACTAAAATGTTTATTGGTAAGGCCCATTGTTGCCCGTCTTCATGAACCCCGAATCCCTCTCTCAGAGGTGTCAGATCACACGAAAACTCTTTCGTCGTAAGGCTCTGTCTTCGGAATTCTGAATACCGTAGAAAAATTACAATGATTTAGCAATTACTGTTGCGACAGTTTGAACTCAAAAGCGATAAGTGGTCCATTGAAGTCATAGTTCGTTTCAAACTCAATTGGTTTTCCTTTACTTCTTTTTAGCCGCCGCTTTATCTACACTTGCCTCTGTTTTGTGTATTTTTGTATTTTTGTCTGACAAACAAAACTGTGTGCGTAAACATTATGAAACTACAATCACCAAAACTGCATAATCGGCTTACGTACATCTCCAACCGCAGCGTGTATTTGTTTGAAGTTCCAATCGCCTCAGAATTTGGCGTAGGTACACAAAGACTCTTAATAACCAGCGTTTACCTTGATATTGATCATAGATATACACAACCCAGAGTTAGAGATATAATGATACACGCACGAACAATCCCGATTGTTGTGTTGTTTCTGTGTGAAATAATAATGCAGAGTAAAATGCTTAAACGAAAGCCTTTGCCTCAAGTAAAAGGCTACCTACTTAAATATGAAATAAACGACAGTAATTCGCCCATACTGTGCACATCTGAACGTACGAGTACAACTACAACTTCCAGTTGTCCGGATTACTGGTCGCATCTCACACAAATTAAGTCCCTAAAAGTCTTCCCTAAATGGATAGAGCTTTTCCGAAAAACGACAAAACCAAATTAGCTTCACTTCATCATTCCCATTTATGTGGATTATGATTCTCTCTCAGCAAAAGTCGTCCTGTATGCTGTCCCGTTCCCGACTGGCAGTGGCAACCAGATAATCCTTTCACCAACATAATGGCTACAAAAGTATTAGAAGAACTTTCTTATTGCAGGAAATGTCGCACTTCCCCCGAAGCTACTACCCACCTACGTACCTACTTATAATTTTTCAGCAGTACTTTATGTAATCCCCGACAACTGAAATGGATGGTGTTCGGCATGGGCTACAACACTATAATACCAAACACCGAAGACCGAACACCTCTGTACAAAGCACACCAGATGGCATGTGTGGCAGTTGGGTCGGTACTCGGTACATACCACTTGCTGTTGTTTTGCTGGTGTAGGTAACTGTGCCGATTAGAATTGCAGGCGAAGAAAGCGAAACGTGAGCAACGAAGCAGCAAAACCAGGTGGAACTGGGAAACTTTAAGCTGTTGCCATCTTGTCTGGTGTAATTTCCGAGATTTCATTATGGCCAGGGTCTGCCGTAGGTGTGCATTAGAGTGACACTAAGAAAGCTAAACACTGGCGAGACGGCGGTGGTGGGCGTTGTGTTGGTTCAGGGCATCAGGGCACAAGTTAAAAATAATGCTGAATATTCTCGGGAAGTAGCTGCACAACAAATTTCTTGCTATATATGTATTTGTCGCCGACGCGCTAGTTACCATAGGTACGGTTGACAAGGACTCACCTCAACAACAGCAACTGGGATAGGGTGGCACTGTGGCAGTAGAACAGGCGGTAAAAGTTTTATCCCAAGCCCAACTGTTGAGATAAATCTCCTGTTTTATGATCTGGAACGACACAAATCTTCCCAAAGAGCTCTAAAGAGACTCAACAGAAATTTATTTCGTTTCAGAGTGAATTTTTTTTGCCCTCTCGCTCTCTCTTCTGTGTAGTACCCTCTCTTGGTACGCTGTGAAGGACCCTTCAGGGCTCTGTGAAGTATAGGAACATAAAATTCTGCAGGCTGTTTTTTGTCTGTTAATTTTTACACTGGAATGCGTTCCGAGCTTCCTTAATTAACTCGCTGCAAGTGCAGTAGTTGTAGTTGTATAGTTGTAGTTTGTAGGCTGTTACTTGCATACAAACGATGGCTGATCAATGGAGTGGCGGAATCGAGGCGGAATGCCTTTTATTCTAACGAAACCAATTTGGAAATGATTGACAATGGCAGAATTTTGCAGATGGCTGACGCTCATTGGGGTGGCCTCGACAGGCCTGGCCGGAGGGATGCAAATGGCTTTCATCAATTATTTCGTCATGAAAGCGTTTCATATGGTGAAATGTCACGTTCCAATGTGGACTGTACCCATATATATATGATAGCGGTGCGTATGCATGTATATATCTGTGAAACAAGCTATTTTGGGCTGGGCTTGGAAAATGTTACGATTTGTGAAGCGTGCTGCCCATAAAAGACTCGTGTGTGTATTATAATAGATGAGTGCTATGAAAGTATGTAAATCCTTTCGAAATACGTACGAATATATTGTACAATCGTTTGGAAATCGAAGTCAGATTTGGTTGCATTCAGTACAAATAGTTGGTATTTGTTTGAGGAATTTTTTAATTCTCGTCAATGATCGGTTTCGATTCGGTTGCGTCGCAGTAAATTTTGGAACTGAAGGCTACGATTTTAAGATGATATCGCATTAACACACTTCGAAAAATAAAAGGTTACCAAAATTTACTTCATCAGGTTGATAGGTTGCTGTTTGTTAAATTTTACGTTATTTGAGGGTTTTTCGATTTTTTTAAATATTTTCACTCACGTTGACTTGTTTAAATCTACCAAAAGTCTAAATAAATCATTCAAACTCTTCAATGAAGCCAAATGTCTAGTGGTGAGCTTGGGTACCGGGTGCCTTTGCCCGTCGATCAAATTTTGTTCAGCAAACGCGTCTAATGCCGGAAAAATGCGGGATCATCACAAAAATAGTTCTCACCCAAGATAAATTATTTAGTTTAAATATTTTGAGCTGAACAGGCAAATAAATAAACAGTGACTTCCAAAATAATTTACAACATAGCTCGAGGGCAAGGCAAGTAACTGGGTCTTAATCAGCCTTATCGTGAATAAAAATTCCCTCGGATTTGTTTCGTACATCCCCATACTCCTATCGTGAATGATGTTCGAATGAGGGAAAATAATTCCCTGGAAAAAAAATACCTATCGTAAATGAGAATTGGGGGAATTTTTGTTGGATTTTCCCTCCCATATTTAGTTGGAGAATTTATGACAAGCAAGACAAGTTGGTTGATTATTTTACCAAAAATTAAAAAAATTAAGTGAAAAGAATGTAAAAAATAAACTAATAAACAGCAATTCAATATTTTAATTGTTTTAATTGTTTCAAAAATGGCTGAAACCTCTTCGCTAAAATCTGATTGTGCCAGGCCCACATCGCTATCCTTTCCAACTCTTTTTGAAAGCCGCCTTCAGCAAAAAAGCGCAAGCATGCGCTTAATTTAGTTATGGGTACGGTGACCATACGTCCCGTATATCCCGGGACAGGCTTTTGAAGTGATTGTGGTAGTTCCAACGGATTTGAACAATCTCTTAAGTGTCTTCTAATTGAACGTTGTCGCTTAAATTCCATTTCATCCAATTCCTCAGCCACAACTCTTAATACAATGCTAAAAATTATTTTTAAAATATTTGTTTCACCGAAATAAAATTTTAATCTTTCACTCCAACCAAATATTATTGAGGGAAAATTTTCAAAATCAGCCATTTTTCTTTCCGAGGAGACATTTCGGTTTCCGAGGGAAATCGAATTCGAGGGAGATTGGCGATAGGCGGATTTTATTCCTGGGAACACACAAATTCGGGGGAAGCTATATTCCCTCGGAATTCACGATAAGGCTGAATTTGTTTTCAACAAATTCCCTCTGAGAATCGATTATACTAACTCGTATTGCAAATTTTTCAAATAGAGTTTACTTCAGTGGATAAAATGCATTCGAGTTTTTCATATAATCTCGGGTCCATTATAATCGAGACTCTACTGTATAGCTCAAAGGCCAATGCCGTCATATTTTAGTATTTTAGAAATGCCAAATTTCCAGGTGGAAAAATCTGTAAAACCCCGAGCAGTTTTACAATAGACCAATCTGACAAACAAACGGATTTTCAAATCAGTTACAGAAATAAGAAACAATTGCCGTATAAACTATGCAATATACATCACACCTAATAGCCTTGATTGAAATGTCAAAATGTTTGGCCAGTTGTTGCAAAACTACATTCTGCACTTTTCGTCGGTTATTAAACTGCAATTTTGAAAAAGGACAAAATTACGCTGCAAGCTTTAGTACCAATAAAAGTATACAAGGTTGTCTCCTGCATTTGTCTTATAGTTTTGCAATCTATAAATTCCGCCGTCAGCCATAATAAATAACATCCTGCGAAGTGTTTGCAAAAAAAGTTGCATTCACCGACGTGAAGAGGGTTGCTCTTCCGTCGCGCAACTCCTTTCTGTCCTCTAACTTTTCATGTGGGTAAAACACGGGAGACCTTGATGTGGTGGCACTCCATGTTCTTCACACTGTATTGTGTACCTATTTTTCCGATGCGAAATGTATTCTCTTGTGCTGTCATAAATCACGGAATAAAACCCATAAATTTGCAGAAAAGTTTGGTTCGCTGCGAATGGGGAAAAAAGGATTCACCCATATTTCCCATTACTATATCACTGATGCGGGGAATAATAGAAGATCTTGCACTTGGTTCCGCTTCATGGTGCATCCGAATTGAAACCAGGTATACCCACCAAGCTCTGTGCAAAGTCAAATGATGGATTGCCAAGTGCCAAGCATTTATTGATGACAATATACACCAGGGCAGCAACAAATTTTTGCGGCATGCCCCAGAACAGTTTCATACGCAATCACCATCAATGTGACGGTGAAATATTTTCGACTGTAGATAGAAATAAAAATATGGAGAGCACTTTGCATGGGGGACGCAATCACAGCTAATAGGAGATTTCAGTGATTAGTTTGGTGTTGGTTGCGATTCGTCACTTAATTCGATTTGACTAACTATAGCCGTTTGTGAAACAGTTATTCGCGTGCAATGCAGTTAACAGCTCGTATTCTTCGTTTAATGGAAATAACTTTTATTGCGTAGTTTCGCCAAAATCGGAGCAAACAGAACATACAAATTAAGACTGTAAAGTTTTTATTTGCAGCCTATCACACACGCGAGTAATAAGTGAAGCAATTAATAAAACCGTTCCTCTGAAGGTTGTATGTATTCTTTATGAGAACACGAACACTCTGGCGCTTACACAGTTTCATTAGCCGCCATAATGTGTAACGGGTTCCGTAAATAGACTTCGATTGGCGTGGTAGTATCGTGCAGTTATATTTTGAAGTCTTAGGAATCGGTGAAGTGAACTGATGATGGTGCTCAGAACGGATTTTTACTGTTCAGTGTCTCAATTGAATTAGTGGATACCCTGAGAAATGAATGGAGGAAAAAATATCACGGGGTCTTGTTCACTACAGTCCAGGCAGACCTATAGATGTCAAACAATCTCTGCTGGTAGACCGATCCTTGGCATGCTGCCTCCAATTGCGCACGTCAAGCTGGTCTTCCTCTGCCGATCGAGTAGAGTTGAAGACTCTCTCCTTGTCCCCAGAGCTGTGCTTAGACAACATTCCATGACTCAGGTGGATTCGAAGCTGCAGGAGGCAGTGAAAGTTGACGTACCGCGAGGCCAAATGTGAGCGGAGAATATAATATATTATAGCATGGCCTGGGGCAGATAATTTTAACAAAAGTTGGTACAGAGTCAGACAAAGGCTTTCACAACCTGAAGATTGTATCCGTCCATTATGAAGTTTAGTCTAAGACGTCGATCCATTCACCACAAATGCACCACCCACCAGCTACACGAGTTCGAACGATTACGTCAAAGTCATGCGAGTTATAACACAGACTTTGAACCTCGGGTTCAATCTTTCTTGTCTGTGGCTTGTTGATTTTCGAACGGAGTTTTTAAAGCTTTGATAGTTTGGTCACGTTAAACGCAGCTCGAATTCCAAGACCAGCTATGGACCCCATGGCATTGCGCAGGCGTTCTCTAGGTAGACCCAAGGTCAGATGAACAGATCAAGTCCCAACTCTTTCCTCTACTCGTATGGCTCTTTACTTTCCATTCTGTACAGTGGTGCGATTTAATGCTGTTTCCATTGAAGTACCAATGTAAAAAGGATGCCATTTTATCCACCAACCACCTGTCACCGGCGAATGTAAATTTCCCCAATAACCAACCTGCCCTCTCTAAATATGAACACCATTCTAGTGAATACCACTATTTCGATAAATTTTCGTTACTCATTTGCATGTATGCAGTCAATCATCAAACTAAGAACCGTAAAATGTGTCTATGAGGTATAATGGAAATTTAAATTGGTTAAGTGCTTTATCAGTTAGAGTTTCACTTTGAAGTGCGGTCACGACCGAATAGATGATTTTCTTAGCAGCACTAATCAATTTCTATGCTGAAGAGTATCGGTAGTGTATTCTCGACTACGTCATTCTCCAGAGGAAATGAAACAAAAAGGAAGACAATTATTATTGTCATCGCTTCAAGAGTATACCTCAACTCAACCCATCCCGGGAGACAGCCAACCGATACTAGCAACAGCGATGGGAAATTGAAATAGAATCTCAAAGTCAATATTCCGAAGGAAACCCAATGTCGAATCAAAGAAATGAAACGAAAAAAAAATAATAAAGATGAGAAGATCATTATATTTGTTTCCGTTTCCACGAGATATTGATACACTTTCCACCAGCACCATCCCTATCCTAACCACTGCCGCCACTCTGCTGTCAGCGTCACTACCACATCCTACCTTCAATCTACCAGTGCCAGGCCAGCCCTTGTCGCCCGTAAACACCGTTTGTATTGACTTTATTTTTCTGCGCCAAGAAACACCCTTTAGTCGATCAGAGGAGGAAATAACATCAAGTAAACTTCCGCGTGATTCCTCACAGCAAAGGAAATAAATACCAAATGGCAAGGATACCTAATAAGGGCGATGAGAAGCACAGCAAAAACCTCAAATCGAAAAAAAAACCGCAATATCATTGCACGGCATAGAGATGTAAAATTGTAGAAGTCATGTCGATGTACGCTTTGAGAATGTCGCATCAAGTGGAAAATAAGGACTTATAATTAGTCATTAATTAGCACAGATGCCAAGCAAACAGCATTATCGTTAAAAACACACAAAACTCTTCAGTCGTCTGTTGCCACCCTTGTCCTTGTCCTCGTCCTTGACCGATTGCGAACCGGCCATCCGCTCCCATCAGTGATGGCGGTTCGATTTCAAAAGTAAACACATTTGCATTATTCACTTAATTAATATTCATAAGTAATTTCCATTAATGAGCTTACATTTCGTTGTTATTCATTTGTTCGTTTGCGTATGGTCACAGGACTATTTATTTTTGTACTCAAACACCGTCCCAGATGGCACACACGTACTCGTACCAGCCACATTGACATGGGGATGTGGAGTGATGAATTATATTTTAATTACCAATTCGCGAGGGTTCAGCTGCCGCTGAGCGCGATTTCGCGGAAATACATTCCATGGACTCAGGTGGATTCGAAGCTGCAGGAGGCAGTGAAAGTTGACGTACCGAGAGGCCAAATGTGGGCGGAGAACATAATATATTATAGCATGGATTGGGGCAGACAATTTTAACAAAAGTTGGTACAGAGTTTTCTTTTCTTTTTCTTTTTTTAGTGGTTGGAGGAAGTTTGCAACTATGGATGGGGAAGTGGATAGCGCCCCAACTACACCTAATGTGTGAACCAAAGATGACCAAAACTAGGTGGTCAACTGAGAGCAGCCACGGTATATTTGCCTACAAGCTGCCTGTTTGGCCGAATGATTCGATGTACAAATGTACAAAGGAGCGCCATTGCTGCGCACGCCTACTTAGAAAATCCTGTGCTGCGATTTGATGTCAATCGGGAGGCCATTTTTTGGTAAAATTTCAAGTGTTACACGGGGCTCGCATTACAGCTCAGCTCAAGAGTTTTTAAAGTTGATAAAATTTTTGGTATCGAATAGAATTCTGGATATAATTTAGTCACAACCTAACCTAACACTTTGAAAAAATAATCATTTGTCAATGCATAATGATAGCATTCAGAGAAAAATAAATTAAATAGGTTTTTCCATTTTCTTTAAGTGAAAAATTGCATATTTTAAATAAAATACGCGTTGTTTTCGTTTGTTTTAATTTCAAGGTCATTGGAAACGAAATATTTTAACACAATTTAGGAAAAACTTTTTTTATGCTGTGTAGAAAGAGATATATCTGAAAGATTCAGTATAATTTATTGTCTGAAATTGGTGCGTAAAATGAATAATTTTGAATAAATAGAATTAAAAAAGGTCAGGCGACATTTTTTCCGTTTGAACTATTGCTCTGAAAAGGCCTTTTTTTATTATGGTCACATGATCTGCATAGATCATTGATTTCCATGGCATACAACAAAAGTAGCATCTTGTACTGTTTTTGTAAACCGTCAAAATCAATGAACATAATAAAAAATGGCCTAAATTTAACGTGGTTTTTTGCTCATTCAGAAAATTCTAGATCACCCTTTATTTATCTAAAATACTCCGAACAGTAAAAAAAACTGATTTTTTATCACTTTCACTGGTGTCCCTCAAGGTAGCCACGTTGGTCCAATCTTGTTCCTGTTAATTATCAACGATTTATGTCTTTTTGTGTCATACTCAAAGATTTTACTGTTGGCGGATGACTGAAAGCTGATATATTCTTATAGCTGCCCATAAGGTTATATCTTTCTACAGCATGGTATTGACCGCATGCAGGAATGGTGTAAGGAAACCTATATGCAGCTACACCTGGGGTGGATTCTGTAAAAAAACGAAAACCACTTTCACATTTCAAAAAACGAAAGAAATCACTCGAAAGCGAACATTTTTCTTCATGTAACTGCTTTCGTGTTCAACATTCTCGTTCGCAAGGGTTTAAGAAACGGTGTGACAAAAAAGTTAAAGTTTGAGAAGCTGTATATATCAAATATGTTGTTTTGACGGCTGACAGCTGACCGCTTTCAATGTAAATATTTCGTTTGTTGATATTTTGGTCATAACAAAAGGTTAACATTCGAATAATAATAATAAACTGTTTATTTAATTAAAAACGCAAACGCAACAAAATATTATGATCGAGTGGATGGAGAAGGATCCCTTCCTAGCAAATAAATACACAAGACAATGCCCTGCTCAGGGAAGAGATATGGGAACAGTTGTGTAAAATATCAAATAAAAAAAAAATTACTGGATGGAAAAATGTCTTATAAATATATTGCTTGTAATACGCACGTAAGTATACGTTGTACTTGGTATCTCACCTTTTTTTTTTACATGGACAGATTACAAACACAGGGCGAAAACAAAACTGCTAATTTCAATGCACATTTTTCGGATTTATCTTCTCTACATCTCTAACGCTTATTATTAATAAATAATTCCCCAGAATATTTTCTGTGAAATAAAAAATTATGAGAAACGACAAACAAATAGCATTCGCTGTATTCCTTTCGCATGAAACGAAAATGTCTTTCGTTTTTGGAGTTATAAAACGAAAACGTCGATGAAATTGCTTTCGCTTTTCTGCTTTCGCGCAAATGAAATTTCTTTTCGTTTTCAGAGTTACATGAAAAAAAAGTTCGTTTAAACGAAAAACATTGAACGTTTTCATCTTAGAGAATCCCACCCCTGAAGAAATGTAAATGTGTGTCCTTCTCAAGTCATCAAAATCCAACTACACCGATTTGAAAGTGTAGATCTTTTGGAGTTGTCTTTAACAAGAAGCTCAACTTTTACCTCCATTCGGATTCCTTTGTCAATAGGGCAAGAAGCCGATTGGGGCTTATAAAACGGTTTTCAAAAGAATTTAAAGACCCCTATATCCCAAACTAGTTCTACTACTGTTCTCTAGTGTTTTGGAATATTGTAGTCCTGCATGGTCTTCGAGCTATGAATCTGGAAAAAGCATTCGTACGTGATTTACATTGGGACCCCGAAGTTCGTCTTATATTACAGCGGCTGAATATGCAGGCCTTGGAAAAACGAAGAGAAAAATCAAATGCTTTATTTTTATTTAGTGTCCTGACTGGCAGCATCAACTTCACCTATATTCTTAATTCTATAAACATCAATAATGGACCGAGGGCAACAAGGATTTAAATATTTTTTCGTCTCGATGTAACTATGGAAGCAATGTCCCTATCAATAACTTAACGAAGGATATTAATAAGTTCAATCAATGATTGATTTCAAACTAATAAAATTAAATTTAAAACAAATATTAAAAGAAATGTAACATATGTTAAAATAACTACTTTTTTTTAGATTATTAATAATTGATTAACTGTGGCTTAAATGTTTAGTAGTAGTTGGTTACTTATCCCTTAAATGCCCAATGAAACCGATTTTGATGAAAAAAATATATTATATGTAAACGGACACAAAAAAAAATCCGCTGTTTAAAAAAACAAATATTTTTATCAAGAAGTCATTAACAAAAAAGTGGTTATATCTTTAAAGATACACTGGGAATTAACCCCCCCACAGTAGGTATATCGCATTTGGTTAAAATAACTGTATTTCATTTCATAATAAGTTCATTAGAATATATATTTTCCGATCCAGCACTGTCACATACTTTAAAATTATGAGGTTTAAAAAACGTTTTTTTTTTTTAATTTGCTAAAATTTCAAAAAGGCAAATATTTCGTAAAAAGTAAGCTTAATTTAATTTTTAATTTTTTTTACAGTGGATACATTTTGAATCAATAAAGCTAAAATAGTAAGCAAAAAGTAAATAAAGTCAAAACAAACGGAGAAATCTTCTTTTTATAGTTGAATCTTTAAAGATACACTGGACATTTCAGGGTTATGGTTATTTTTAATAAAATGTTAGCCCCAATTGTAAAATAAGGGGTTTACTTATTATTTTATGATTGGGGTTAACATTTTTTGAAAAATAAAATTTTTTTTTTGACATAAGCTACTCCGTCGTATTGCCACATTATTATAGAGTGCACTTGTTTTTATTAATCAATAATTTAGAAAAATCTATAAAAAAAATCATTTTGTAAAAGAATACATAATAATAAAAATAATAGAATTACAAGTAGGTATTCACAGGAGGAAAAATAAGAGCGCGTGAAGGTCTTTCGTTTGAAATTTCCGGGGCTGGGGTGCACAGAAGTCTAGTTTGCATAGTCTTCGTGGACTACGATTTATTAAAATGAGTAGCCTTGAACCTTGTGTTCAAATTTGCGGAAGCCCACGATTTAGCGTTTCTGCGACAAACACTTTATGTGCATCTCATAAAGAGAAAAGAGTAGGAAGATGAGTAATTTCGACCTTTCATAGGCGCTTAACTTGAATGAGTAAGTGCTACCAAGCGCAACAAGTGATATTTTACAATACGTTTTTCATAGATGGGGATTTTGTTTTGCAGAACTTTAGGAAGTCAATGCTGTGTACATTGACAATCGAAAAAAAGTAACACTGACTTATAAGTAGAGTGTATGATGAAAGCATATTCGACGATGTTTTCGCAAGAGTTTTTGGATCATGCATTAGAATTTTTACCATTAAAAACATCTCTTTTGTATGACCTGAATGCCCCGAAGATATATGCGTGACAATGGTAGAAAATTCAAGGTACAAATTTACCTTTTCATGGGTATTTCGAAAAAGTAAGATTTTGTGGGAAAATTGGTCAACTTAGACAAAAAAAAAGAAAATTTTCCATCAAACTTCAAGCTAATGTCATATTTCTACTACCTTATTCTGTGTTCACAAAACAAGCCTATCTAAGTTAAATTTTATTTATTTATATTAATGAATTTAAAATATTAACTTGTGCTATTACTTTTAAAGACTTATTCTTTTAATTATTCTTTTTTATTATTTATTTATTATCGAACAGTTTCTTTATATAGAGATTATAATAATACTTGAACATCAAAAGTTTCGGTACACTTTTTAAGTATTGATTATGAAATGAGGAGAATAAAACTTAAACCATTCGAAAGGTACTCTGCCATAGATGTACACAAACCAAAAATCGTGAGTATATGTCGCCGTTAAGGCTGTTAAAATTAAGTTATGAATTCCCCATACAAAACAGGTTGAAAGGATTTTGGCGATATTCAATTTGTCGCCGACATTATTAACATAGTAACGTATTCAAATATTAATCATCGTTAGTAAAAAAACAAACATAAGTAACGAAAATAATTATTGTGGTACGTTTTTTAATATTACATTTGGTACCTACATACTTTTAAAAGGAATGGTCGATTTTCGACCACAAGCGATACTAGTAGAGATTATTTGTGCTAAATGCTATTTTTTTCCTCTTATTTTATAGATACTAAAATACACAAAAAATGCGATATTATAAAATTAATTTATATTGTTTTTTTCATAAATTGTACCAATGTGATTTTTTATTTGTGAATATATACAGTAATTAAATGACTTTATATCTTATTCTTCCAATTAAAACTCTCAATCATCATATAAATAAAATTGGTGTAGTTCTGTTCGACTAAGATTGAATTTGAGGGGCATGTCTTTAATGCAAAAATCTTAGAAACTGCTCAATATATTCTGGTGCATTTTTCACAGGCCTATAGAGGATACCTGGCGCAGTGGCTTAGTGGTTAGTGTGTTGGACTACTAAGCGAGGGGTCCCAGGTTCGAATCCCGAGAAAAACCCAAATTCCAACTTAAGGTTTTTTTTCGCTGCGCCACCTCTCGCGAACGTCTGACAAACATCCGAGAGTATAACTGTCATGAAAGAGCTTCTCAATTGGCCGTTTGGACTCGGCATAAAATTGTAGATCCCTTCCATTCGTCCCAAAAATAAAAAACTCACACAAGACGAATGGTTGTGAGAAGCTAGGCTTGGGTCCATACGGACCTGTTGCGCCAATTATTTTTTTTTATAGAGGATACCTAGGCCTATAATCTCTACTTTATTTCAACTCTATGTCTTTATGAATTTTGGAAAAAAATTAGACAAGAGTAATTATTTTTTTCGTTTCGTTTTGCTTTTTTCTTTGTTACGCTTTCCGTTCGAAAATACTGGGAGCATTTAAATATAGTTAACAGCTGCTTATAGAGGACATCTGCAGGTACAACTTAGGATATCCAATAACTCGATAACTTAAAAGGTTTTTAAATAAAAAGGCAAAATTTGAAACATGTCTACGATTTTCACATGAGTGAGTAGATATGCATTTTCAAATCAAACATACTAACCGCGCAATATTTTGACATCTCTTTTAACCTTATTTTACTCCTGTGACGGAGAGGGAGACAGACAGAGGCAGTACGCTGTGCGGTTTGCTAAGAAAATAAAAACAAAAGAAATGGCAAATATGTAGGAAAGGTTTCTTTGGCTCTGTTATACAAAAAAAAAAAGTGTCTAGAAAAAAGAAATGTCAAATGGGTATAGGTACCAGTGATACCAGATCGTGGTATTATTACATTAGGGGATTTATATTAGGGAATATTCCAGGTGATACACGTCGTACTATTTATAAATGCTATTTGCAATCAAGCTGAGGCAGTAAATTACCCGGTGAAGTTTTTAAATAGCATTACAGCCCACGGCCTTCTTGCTCTTGAACCCCTAAGCTTTGTAATGGTACCAGAATGTGAGGGTTTTCGTTATAGAAAAACGTATGCGTTAGATGCGTTAATTTTAACTGGGCGTGGTAAAGGAGATACGGTATTTATACCAAGAATACAAATAATTCCCAGCAATTATCCATTTTAGTTTAAACGGATTCAATTTCCTATTAATGTTTGTTCTGCCATGACAATCAATAAGTCACAGGGTCAAACTTTAAGAAAACTGGGAGTTGAATTCACGTGCAGTTAGAGATAATTATGTAGCGTGGTCCAGGGTAAAAAATGCAGGAAATATCACTATCACAGCCGATAGAAACAAAACTTCTAATATAGTGTACAAAGAAGCGTTGCATTAATAAAAAAGTGAGTTAAATACCTTTTATAAAATTATTTTCTTTCATTTTCATTGTCCAAAGAATATTAAATTTCTGCTGATTAGTCCAACGACCAGGTGCAATGCATATGAAGGCAGAGTGGACTCAGTCTTTGGGATGTTTTTTAATACGTTCTCAAATCCCTCACTATTGCAGACCGCTCCCTTGCGTTATACCTCTGCAATGTCTATCGATGATTTTTCTTTGAGCGATTATCAAAAAAAATTGTGTCCCCTACAGACAGCAAATTTATAAAAAAATTGTTTCCATCAATTGTTCTGAAACCACATTTTCACGGGCGGGTACAGCTAGTATGGAATATTTGTTTGCCCTTTTTAAATTTTTGTTAATAGAATATTGAAAATAAACTGTTTTTTTGTTAAATTAACCAAGTGGGCATTTTGACTACATGGCTACAAATTAGCTGTCCGAGGGAAAAACCATATCAATGAGACACTAACACTGGTACAATATACAAATTTAGTGTTTGAATGGCTATTACATCCCAGAATACCTGATGTCTCTGTCTCAGATGTAGGATCACCAAGTGGATTTTTTATAACTTGCAATCTTCGACTTTTGATCAGCAGAAACTATTTATTTGTCTGTCAACAAAGTACAGTGCGACCTGAATAAAAGCAACCCTCGATACGTGCAACTCCTCGATAAAAGCAACGACTTAAATCTTACCATTGTTGACTCAGTAATTGCAACTCCTCAAAAAAAGGTGACTCGATAAAAGCAACTATTGGTTCATGAGCTCTTATTTCGTTCGCTATTTGTAGATACATAGTATATTTTCCTTCTTGTTTATTTTTGCTTTGTCTGGGCAGTTATTTTACAGCTATTTACTATTCCGGGAGCAAGAGATCAAAAGTGATGACGAACATGCAGTTGAAGAATCCGCGTTAAAGCAGGGGCTGCAATTCAAGCACTAAACATTTGCTTTCAATGGGCTGAATTAAAAGATGCTTCACTGAGTAACATTTTAGCTCTGCAAAACTTACGAGAGTCAGCTGTGGAAAAGAATTCTGCGTCCAAAATCAAAAATTTCTCAATTTTTTAAAAACAATTAAAATTTGATTTTTTTATTTCTAATACCTACGAATTAAATTATCAGTTTTGGTCTCTTTGCAAGATACGTTTTTTTTACTATTCTGAGGTGTTTAACTTGTTGCCTCATTTTTGGCACCTACAATTTTTTGACTCGATTATTGCAACAAACTCAATAAAATCAACTTCCCAAATTTCTATTAGTTGCTTTTATTGAGGTCGCACTGTCTAGTACAGTCTAGTACAGCCTTTTTTAGACACGAAAAATTTGAATTTGAAATTAGTAAAAATTATGTAAATTATGTAAACAAATTGCAAGTACAAAATTAAAATTTGTGTAATGCAATTACAACTGGGAAAAATTGAACAAGATGGATTTTATTAATCGCATTGTCATATTTATGTCAATTATAGATGACCAATAATTGTACAATAACATTATACCATTTAAAGAGAAGGATCTACCGTATTTAGTACGAGAACGAGTAATATGAAATAATTTGTTATTACGGAAATTGAGTGATGGAACATTAAGGCCTACAAGACTTAAAATATAAGGACAGTGAATCTTGCCAATAGCTGTTCTGTGGAGAAAAACAACTCTTGACACCTTTCTCCTAACCTCAAGGGACCCGAGTCCAATAAGTTGTAATCGGGCTGCACAAGGGGCTAAGTTATTATACCCATTGCATACAGGAAATATGTCGAACTTTGTAGGTGCAAGTGCGCTTAGTTAAGAAGCAGTCGAATAAACTAGTGCTGGTGTTGACGACAAAATTCTTCATCATTCCCGGTTGTAATTACATCAGTTGGGCTCTCATGGAAATCTGTCACAAGCGCTATACTTCGCGAACTCTGAAAAACTGTCAAAGGAGCTTAATTTCTTCATTTGCTCTGTACCCATCTGCAGTCTGGAGGGCAGTCCCTACATCCCTAATTCAATTCCCATATGCTTGCTCTAAGGAATACACCGCTTCGCTCTTTGACACAATATTGACAATATATTTTTAATGAAAATCGTATGTACTCGTACAAATCAAATCTCATCTCCCATACTCACGTCACACGACCCACTCGGAGACAAAATTGCATTCTTTTCTTTTTTCGTGCAGCACAAAAAAAAACATTATCAAAAATAAATAAGGGACAAGCACTGCGGGAGAGAGAGAGAGAGTAAGTGAATTCTGGATGGTTTCTAGATTCGTAGACATGCAGGCAAAAAATCCAATAAATTTTTCATCTGAGTGGAATTCGTACCCTGGGATGACGGCAACAGTGACGGTAGGTTGCATCAATACCAGACGCTCAGAAGGACGGCATCTTTCCCTCTACTGCGGCATGCAAATTCACAAAAATACCATTGCGATTGATGATGAAAAATTCAGTGGACCCCTACGGATGCGGAGGATAACTTGAGGGTTTCCTTGAGATACCATTCTAGAAGCATGCAGCCTAGAAGCCGCCGCCTCTTATTGCACAGTCAGCAAATAATGTGGCGTGGCAGTCGTGGAGGAGGTGGATTTTGGCACAAGATTTATAGAGGAGGCAGGGTGCAGCCACCACTGCAAGATGCACTGTTCGCGGGCCACAGAACACAAAAACAATTTAAGGACACGTGTAATTTGGCAATACAATCCAACCAGCAACCACCATCACCTTCGAATAAAACGAATGAACGAAATGGTAACTGCATTACTTGCGCCAGGATATTGCCATTTATTCCACGTTTTCTACTCTCAGTCCCGGTATCCTTTATTCGAGGCGAAATGAATTTTTAATGCTTCCATTTGGTTGGCAAAGGCAAATGTGGACACAGACGGATAGAAGTGTATTCTTACACTCATTTCGAGGATGCCCTAGGTTGACTTTGCATTTCTATAATACGAACTCGCAACTCCACATGGAGAAAGAATGGAAAGTCGCTGCGAGGAAAACAAGAAAAGAACCTCTTAGCAGAAGACATGCAACATTAAATAGTTGTGGCCACGTAAACAATGGAACAAGCAGCTGTACACTACACCTGTTGTACATGCACTTAAAAATGCATTAGATCTATAGAAAGGAGACGAGCACTGAACACTGGATGGTGTTGCTGTCGAGTCTGCTAGAATATCGATGAGAAGTGTCAAACATCGTATATCGCATCCTTCTTTTGTTCAAGCATAATTGTATAATTATATTGTGTAGTCGTCTGTGGCCGTGCATTAATGTCAGTGCTACATCAACGACACCGTAGAGATTTGTGTGCACTTATGGGATGTCAGACGTAATATCCAGAGGTGTACTAAAGGTACACTGGGCGCCACTTTAATTGCATTGAAAATGAAAGTAGTAAGTTTAACGTGTATTCTCGGCGAAGGATGAGTAAGGGCAGGGCAACTGCAAGATGGATTTCTAGTCCGTCCAAAATTGACTGAACTTTTTACCCGCAGGGTCTTTACACGAGATATTTTAATCACACAAAAGAGTCTTGCAACAACAAATCAAGCGAAAAAAGAACAGACTAAAGCTATCCCTTTCACAACTGTGCGTTCTCTTTCACTTGTAGGAAAACAAACCAAATTTTATATGGCGGGAGATATGATTTATTTCGTTTTATGACTAAAAGTCTATGATAAAGGGCAAATACTTGCTGAATATAATTAAGGAATTATAATTATATTTACAAAAGCAAAACGAAATATATATGTCCTGTGAAAACGTTGTTGAACAAAATGTATTGGGTATAAGTTTAAGAAAGCTCATGGGATTGGCAAGAAAGTCTCTATAAATGCTTTCCGGTGCAAATAGCACTATCCCGTCATGAGAACGTGTTTCAAAAAGGCCAGCTTAACATTTGCAGCGAGCAGATTCGATTTCACCATTGAAATCTAACAACAATCAAGTCTCAAGTGGTTTTTCACTTAAACTTTGGGAAGGAAGAACCTAAAGGTGAGAACATACAGTTCTTAAACGGTTGTCATACAATTCGCGTGTTTTAATAACCTTTTCTACATAAAGTTGTGATAAACGAGTTTAACGTCTTTTAACCATCCGGCTTCAATAAGATCTTGGGCTTTGCTGATGCTCTGACTGTTATTGCACTCATTGCCAGTGTATACCGACTTTGTTTATATAAAATAATTAAAAATTGAAGCAACCTTCACATTCCTAGGAAATTCTTTTCATAAGGACAACAAGTAAGGGTCTTTCCCGACCTCCTCAATTTTTTCTATGTAGCGGAATTTATTCAGCGCATCAATGCCTTTTGCGTAAGCAGATAGCTCCATTTTTATACCTAAGAAAAAGTTAATCAGTAAGTTATATATTATGCACTTCAAAAATATTAGATTTAAGTTACTTTTAACACTTTTAACAAACGGGAGCGTATCGGAATCCCGCTTTTTGAAATCCCGCTTTTCAAAAATCCCGAAGAAAAAGTTTTAAAATCCCGTCTGCTAAAATACTGTTTTTTTTTAAATCCCGTCTTCTAAAATCCCGCTTGTTCAAAATCCCGATCTGTTACAATCCCGATTTTTTAAAATCCCGCCAAATCCCGCTAATCCCGTTTTTTTAACAAAACATTGTTATCAAAAAAATAGATGTTGGTTATATGCGCTTTTTAATTATATTATTATATAGGTACGAGTATATTAAAAAATACTCGACCAAAAAGAAAATGCATCCGTCCGAATGTTTTTAGTTTTTACTGTAAGCACACATTTGTTTTTGCTTACATAATAATACATTGTTTTTACGCATTGCGAAAATAGTATATACCTAATGCAGTAATGCACATAAAAACCTACTTCTTGCTAACGTTGTTAATGGTTTGAAGTTTTTTCTGTTCCCTTTTGCAGAATATCATATAACATTACTTTCTTTTTTTTTAAATTATTGAAGATTGTCATATTTATTACTTAAAAATTTGTTTTGATATTACTTATTTCTTATTTTGTTACTTCCTCTAAAAATGATAAATGTTAAAATAAACTGCATTTCAAAAAAACACTCATTGCTTGATTTATTTAAATTTTCTCATCAAAATTTTAGAATCAAAAGTAGTTGTTTTATTTTAAAAAATCGCGCGATAATAAGAAACGGGATTATAAAAAACGGGATTATAAGAGGCGGGATTTTAAAAAGCGGGATTTTAAAAAAGCGGGATTATAAAAAGCGAGATTATAAAAAGCGGGATTTTAAGAATCGGTATTATAAAAAGCGGGATATCGAACCCAACCCTTAACAAACACTAATGTGGTAGGTGACTGTTTATGTTTGATTGCTACACAAAAAACAACAATAGGCCTGTTTTTTTGAGCTTCGTTCTCAGCAAAGCAAAGTAAAGTAGGATTTTCGGCACACAAATTACAATAACCACTGCGAGTCTCGAAGTGTCCAGTAGAGCGTAGTTGTTGTAATTGCGTGCTGAAAATCCTACTTTACTTTGCTTTACTGAGAACGAAGTTCAATAAAACAGGCCTATTGTTGTTTTTTTACTGACAACGAAGTTCAATAAAACACGACTAATATTCTTCCGATTTCAGAGCGTTTACGTGAATTTATATTAAATTAAAATTTATGTCTATCTCCCGCCACATAAAATTTTGTTTGTTTTCCTACAAGTTTTTCAGCTGTCTTGTTGTTTTTTTTCTCATTTGACACTGACGTTGACGCGAACTACCCTATTACTCATACTTGCACTTTTTTTACTGCTTCAAAAAACACATGCAATGCTGGAAATTGAAACTGCTCAAGTGTGCTCCTGCAAATTCTTAAGACTTCGATGCCCCCATTTTGGAGTCCATTTGCTGAAACTTGAATAAAATATACGTCGGTGCTTTTTCCTCTTGGCCACTTTCAACATCATCGAAAACGAAGCAACAAACAAAGGAACACAACGCAGCACACGATACTGGAGGTTATCGGGTGTCTTTTTGTTTTATGCATGACGCAAGCATTTCACAACGAGAGACGCCTTTAAACTAAAAGGTCTAAAACTGTCAAATTTTTGTGAGTCAATAAAAGCCAGCTATTGCGATAAAGTAGAATCAATAAGACTAGCTGACCCGGCGAACTTCGTACCGCCTAAAATTGATTAAATTATAAACATATTTTTTGATAAAGTTGCACCTTTCCATTGAATGAATGAAACTCCCTTGGAAATAATTTAAGTTCAATGCATGGAACTTAGGACTTCATTGATTTCCGAGTCGGCTTCTTGATCGTTTTTTTCCGCGCTACTGATTGAATTGAGTTGGCCCGGTCAGATTTTCTCAATTAACCAAATCAACCAAAGCAGAATGTGGGCAATCGGCAGTCCTCACTTCTGCCATTCGACCGAGTACATCCAGAAACGCGATTGTCCACAAACATTTTGCTTAACGATGAAGTCCATGATCGTTTTGAGCTTTTATTTAAAAAATCGTGCGTCCGCCATGACCGGTCATCCGAAGTTTTCCGGGACGATATGTTTTTTCCCACTTCACATTCCATAAAGGTGATATAAAACATTAAACATCAGTAGTTGCGACTTGTGAACACGGTGGCTCAGTGGTTAGTATGCTGTACTACTTGGGCGAGTGGTCAATTTGTAAAAATGGTTGTACACGAATAATGAAAACAATATACCTTTCCTTCATTCTACCAAGCGATATTTGCCGCACGGCCTACGCACACACGGGCCACACGTGCCAAATCACATATTCTTAAATGCTTGCGTTTTGCGAGAGTCATCGACAACAGCGCCACCTATCGGGTCCAAAGCTATCCTATCTTCACAGCTCGAACCAAACATACCCATCCACAAATTTCATTTAAATCAGTTGAGTGGTTTCGGAGGTCGACAACACAGGAATGTCCACTAAAATGCCTATAACTCGTATAACCAAACCACATACAAGGACCGTATATCCATACAAACCTTGGTGTTGACGTGATTTTTATACCTTTATTATAATGTGTGGAAAAAACTCAAGATGTATTGAAATTCACGCACGCATAACACACATATACGTTTTCCGATTTCAACCAAACTTCACAAAAACCATATATATACCAATACCAAAGATGTGTGAAAGTTTTGTTAAAATCGGTAAATACGTTAGGGCGTGAATCGGCGACAAACGAACACAATTTTAAATCTCAATTGTTATATAAGATACTAAAAAAGAGTTTGCAGTTTTTTTAAATATTCTTTTGCAAGGCTTAATCAATAAAATTTTGATTAAAATTCCGGTCCAATATGCTTTACAGAATTTTAGTTCAAAAATCCCTGAGGGTTTTGCAAGGATCAGCTGGACTCAAAAATGGAGCAAATCTGCGACAATTTCAGGAATGGAGGGAACTCCAAATACTGGCTATGAGATTTATAACACGTAAAAATGCATATGGCCATTCACAAGGCCTTTACATCAAGCCTACATAAAACCTACATTGCTTTATAAAACCTTTGCTGCAATTTACTAAATTTACGAAAAGATTATGGCATCAACGCGCTATTCCTTTTCAACAAGCTCGATTTGCGTGAGGATCGCACGGCTCGAGACTATCTCAGTGAATATACAAATCCATGTATGTGGAATAGTTTTAACAGCGGCCGTGATGGCTTCAAAAAACAAGTGAAATAACAGCATTTGGAGGCTTGTTAACGTCAAACCATTTGGTAGCAGTGCTGACGAATGACACTTGAAACCACGTATGCTGGTACGACATATAATATAATATTGTATAAGCGACCAAACCCGTGTGATTCAATGCATATAACCAACCATAGAACTACGGCCTTGATAGAGCGGGAATTTCTGCTCACCGTTCACGTAGAAAATCCGCCTCTGATCCCTTTCCGCACATTACCCAAGATGATGGAAACGATGTGACGTTTTAAATTAACCGGGGGATTTTGGGATACCAATGCAATCACTCCATGACATTGTCACCGCAAATCGAATAATTAATCGATATTCCCTTTGGTAGCGGTTGAGATGGCCGATAATTGACATGCAATTTCTACATAAAGTCCGCCCGTCACACCGCACATGCCCGCGCTGTGTGTAATAATCAATTAGCAAATGGAAGACCTTTAATCCACCAAATCGCTGTTAAAATGGCTGAAGCGTGGCAAAAGGACGCACATTATTTGTAATTAAAAAAAGCCGACAAAAGATTACAGCCACGGGGTGGGTGGGTAAATAATAACGAACGGAAGTGAACTTAATCGAATTGCAAGAGGCAATATACCTACGCTAGCCACTGAGGCGGGCGAAGCTCTTAACTTGAGTTAAATGATAACCATAAAACTGTGTGGCCCAAGTCCTTAATAGACTTTTGCTCTTAGCAGTAAACATGTAACTTTATGATGCCTAAAGCATAACAAAGGCGAGCAGAGATAGAAGCGAAAAGAGAATCGCAAAGCCAGACACAGGACAAATGTAATATTAGAGGAAGCTGACATCGACCCACATGGTAGCGGTCGGTATAGGCACCATGTGGCCTGCACGCACTCAACTTTATTAATTTTTGCAGTGTTTGAGGACAGGGGTGCGGCTGAGGCCTTCCCCAAACGATGTGACGTTCCGCTGGAAACTGTATTTCATCGCGTTTCAGTTTCTCGCATCAGCGCACTCTAATGATGCAGACAAAATCTCCGATTGACATTACTTCGTTGCATTGATTTGACGTCAAAAGTGGAAATTGCAGTCTGAATCAAAACTGTCCGAGCTGTGTGAAATCCAATCCAATCCCGTCTCCCATTCAAATGCCAAATGTCATTGCATTTGCGATTGTCGCACAAATAAACATACAATGCACCTCCGTCTGGGCTGCTGCTGCTGCTGCTGCCACTGTCACACTTAGAATGGATATTGAAAATGTTAACGTTTTTGTTATTGATTTGCCATGTCATTCGGCTAAAAGGATCTCTCCAAATCGCCGGTGCCGGTGTTGATGTGTCTGTTCATGCAAATTGGAATTTCGGCGGTACCTTTCGATTGGTGCAGATGACGCGCTGCTAAATGATTCACCATGGTGTGCCGATTGCATTTGGCCATGCCATCCATCCCCTGCTGGCAAAATAAAAACCTATCCTATCCACCAGTCAATGCTGTACGAGTACGTAAATTATTTGCACGCAACGTGTGCACCTTACGGATGAGTGTGCTGCGTTGGGGGTAAATTGAAAGAGAAATCCTGTATTTGTCACAAAATCAGTTTGTTTTGCACTTTTGCACTGGGCATAGCGCATAGATGAAATGGGCATTCACTTAACGGAATAAATGTTTAACGAGCGTTGTGGCGGCAGTGGTAGTGATAGTGACTTGACTGCTATATATTCCCACCCCACCCAAACCTACTCTTAGATGCATATGTAAACAGAGAAGAAAGTCGGAAACGGCAACATTCTGAAGGACGACTGAAGAGTGCAAATACTTGGGGCAGCCCCACTTGATTAGGACACTTGCTCGCGACGAGGCTTCTGCCTCAGAGTCAGAGAGATTATTGTTTACTCTGCTGGCGCGCAGTTCCACTTCCACGTTCCACCCTTCGTTTGTTTATAGGATTTTATTTGTGTTGCGGTGGTGTGGTCAAAATATGTCTTACGCCACGAATCGTGTATGGCACTTGGCTGGAGTTCGCCGCTTATTAGTTATTTCGCAACAGGTGTGTGCCGATGGTGAGTCTATCGTGCAAGGGTGGAACTAAGCAACTGGATTGCTCGGCGTGCAGAATGAGCGGATAAGGATTTACACGGAAATCGTTAGCTTATTAGCCTCACTTGCGCTGTTGCCGTTGATATTTATGTTTGGCCTCTTCGTTTCCACAAAATCACGAATTAGGTGAGTAGTGGATTTATTTTTTGATGATGACTAGGCCGGTTGGATATTCACGGAGGCAAATAAGTCGCAAATTAGATTCGCTTCTTAGGCACTTATTTGTAGAGAGGTGCACAACATAAATTGCTCTAGAAAGACGGGTGTTTAAAAACGTTTTTTTGCCAACTAATACAATTAATGGGCAGCTTTTAGTTCATTTGATATTTGATATTTGATATTTATTAATATGAAACGCTGTACATCAAGATAGACTTATAATTAGTACAGGATATGACAATACAATGTGTGAAGTAATTATGTAAAAAATAGTCAAGAATAAAAGAAAAATTAATTTACAATACAATGAAAACAAATTTGACGTTAAACAATAAAACATTAGATATGCGCAACCAAGGACAAGTAAAAAGTTAATAAAAAAAGAAGCAGATCAAAATTTATTTGTATTAGGTGATTTTAATTTAGGAGACATAAATTGGTATTATTTGTTTGTGAACATACTATTGTTGATTCCATGTTTGCGTTCGGGTTATTTCAAAAAAATTACTGTCATAATTCTTTAAATAGACTACTTGATCTTGTGTTTGTAAACGATAACGTAAATTGCACTGTTGGTAGAGTGTTATTCCCATTAATGAAAAATTCTATAAATCATGACGCTCTTTGTTTATATATACAATATAATTCTCTTATGTCTACGGGTTTAGTCCACTGCAATAACAATGATATTAAATACAATTATTCGAAAGCAAATTACACCGCCCTAAATCAATATCTCTCCTCAATTGATTGGCCAAGTATTTTTTCAGGATTGCAACTTGCTGATGTAAATCAAATATTTTTAAATATATTACAGAATGGTTTTGCTATGTTTGTTCCCAAATGTAGGAATAGACAAACTTTTAAGCTGCCATGGCATAATCATCGTTTGACTAGTTTGAAGGCGGCTAAAAACAAGTCTTTTAAACAATTTAAAAAGTCAAACCTTGAAGTGGACAAAAAACGTTTCTCACAGCTGCGTCGTGAATATGAATTTTTAAACAAATTTCTGTACAGACAGTACATAATGAACATTGAGTCTAAAATAACTAAAGATCCAAGAGGTTTTTTGACATTTTTGAAAAGTAAAAAAAAAAGAATATATCACTCTCCAAAACATGGAGTTTGAAGGTGAAGTTTCTAGTAACATCGATTCAACATGTGAGCTCTTTGCAAAGTTTTTCCAATCGGTATATGTCGATCACTCTAACGTTTCTTGGTCTCAAGTAGATCCTTATGAATTTAACTCTTGTTTAGGATCATTAAATTTTTCCACTGATGATGTTTTGCAGGGCATACAATCATTAGACTCTTGTCAAAGTGCTGGTCCTGACAGGATTCCTTTTGAAGTACTAAAGAACTGCAAATCGTCGTTATCCTTCCCATTAAAACTTCTTTATAATTTATCTCTATCGTCTGGCACATTCTTGGATGAATAGAAAACGTCATTTATATCCCCCATATTCAAAGCTGGCTCAAAGCAGAAAGTACAAAATTATCGTGGTATATCAAAACTTTCTGCTATTCCAAAACTTTTTGAGTCAATTGTGACAACCAAACTCAATTTCTCATTTAAAGAACAAATCACTCCACACCAGCACGGCTTTGTATCTGGTAGATCTACAGTGACTAACCTAATGCTTTTCAGTAAATATCTCTTCGATTCCGTAGAATTAGGTTATCAGGTTGATGTTGTATTTACAGATTTTGTGAAAGCCTTCGACACTGTTTGTCACAATATTCTCATCGATAAATTAAGATCATTTGGCATTCACTCGAGCCTCCTTAAATGGATCTATAGTTACCTTACAAAAAGGAAGCAAATTGTTAAAATTTGTTCTTCTCAATCGAGGCCTATTGACGTTTTATCGGGTGTTCCTCAAGG
This sequence comes from Cheilosia vulpina, assembly GCA_916610125.1. Lineage (NCBI taxonomy): Eukaryota > Metazoa > Arthropoda > Insecta > Diptera > Syrphidae > Cheilosia > Cheilosia vulpina. The sequence goes on along the minus strand of OU744280.1, from coordinate 974,672 downwards.
CAGTCACTTAGGACCTCTGCTGTTTAATATATTTATCAATGATATTCCAACTATGCTTCAGCATGCTCATTGTCTTATTTATGCTGACGATTTAAAAATATTTTTGCGTGTTAAAAGCATTTTCGATTGCAATAGGCTTCAATCCGATTTGAACTCAGTTGTCAATTGGTGCAAGCTAAACCAGCTGTCCTTGAATATTACAAAATGTCATTCCGTTTCTGTTTACCGTATTTTGTCTCCAGTTATTTATCAATATAACATTTCCGAAATTTCACTTACTAACGTAACTGAAGTTAAAGATCTTGGGGTGATTTTTGACACCAAAATTTCATTTTCACTTCACATTGACTACGTTGTTGCTAAGGCTAACTCTATGCTTGGATTCCTCAAACGATCATGTGCCGTATTTTCTAGTCCTTATGCTCTTAAATCTGTTTATATGTCCCTTGTTCGTCCTTTTCTTGAATATTGCTCCATTATTTGGTGCCCTAACAATTTTACTTCTATAAATCGGTTGGAAAGAGTGCAAAAGTCATTTACAAGATTTGTAATTGCTCAATTGAAATGGAACCTTGATGAAAGACCCTCTTATTCTACTAGATGTGCATTAATAGGGTTAGATATCCTTGAGAAAAGACGTAATGTTCAGTGTATATTGTTTGTTCATGATGTGTTTTCTTATCGCATAAAGTGTCCTGAAATTCTAGAGAATTTTTATATATTATATCCGAAATCTGTTAGAGTTAAGCTCGGTAGATGAATAAAGTAAAGTAAAGTAAAGTAAAGAAAAAGAAAAAAAAAAGAAAAAGGTAAATCAGCTCAAGTTGGAAAGATGTTCAAAACAGACAGTAAGGAATTTTCTGCGTTCAACTTTAGACTTCACTTGATTGGGAAGATTGTTCCACAGTTTGACAGCATAAATGAAAAATTGCCTGCGTATTGTTAAGCAGGTGTATGTGGCAGGTCGCAATACTATATATCGATTAGACGAGCATAAATTATATTTATTAAATAAATAGTTTGGTTCTTTCTTGTGAAAGAAGAATATTCAGCATCTCACAGAAAAGAGATGACGAGCTCAGCTTATCATATAGTAGTCCTTGGAAATTTGAAAATATTGCGTAGACGATCGTCGTCAAATTGATCTGTTCCGATGGACGGAAGAAGGAAACAAAATCCGTCAATCAAGAAATCTACTTGCAACAGTTAGAAAGTTATTCCTAAATAAAATATTGATAGAAGTGAGTATGACGGCAATTATCGATGGCAAGATGATCATGTTTGAACAAAAGGACAATTATATTAAAGTAAACTGGATGAAAGACTGCATTTTTTTGTAGTTTTGTTATCATTTACAACATTTACTGAAGTTGCCTATTGTAAGAACTCAAGTGTGCCTCAACGCTTCGCGTCTTATAGCAATATAAAACTCTAAGCGATCGCTTAATATCCCCAGAATTAGTTTCTAGCGAAAGCAACGGTCCCTATTGCTAAGCTACATTTATTTATTTTGTTATGAAGAATGCAAATTTAACCGCGGGACTTTCCACTCAAGAAGAAAATAGAATACCTAACCGCTCGGTGTGATGATGTATGCATGAGGGTTATATGCACATTATTTCCAGATACCTCACATTTGAGAGGAAACATTAGGCCTTTTTTATTATGCTTACATTATCTGTATAGATCATTGATTTCCATGGTATACAACAAAAATTGGATCTTGTACTGTTGTTGTTAACCGTGAAAATCAATGATCTATACAGATCATGTGAGCATAATAAAAAAGATCTAATGCCTCTTTAATTTTTTCATCTGTGATACTATTGTACCTTCGTTTGGTTACTTTTTGTTTCGACATTGCTTTTGAAATTGAAAGCACCTATTTCGATAAAAAGAAAACGCAATATGAACAGACCATAACTCAAGTGTGGTGAAATGTACGGCGGTCAAAGTTTCACCGGTCAAAGTAAAACTGCCGGTCAAAGTTAAAAATTGCCGGTCAAAGTTTTACGATTTAACTTATTTTAAGAACGAGTTCATATTTTTAGTCATAAAACGTAAACTATGTGCTCAACTGCTACGATTTATATCTTAATTAAAAGAGAAAACTGTGTTCTACTTACTTTAGGTAAATTTAGTTTAGATCCGAAGATTTTTGTTGAAAAACACTGAACCTCTTTAGGGAGCTAAAATTTGCACTTAAAACTCGCACTGACACTTTTGCCCGTTTCCACATCCGTTTGAATATTTTCACCCCAAAAGGTTTACCACACCTCAAGGGGTGAGTCTAAGTTTTGAATTATAGTGATTGCACTACATAATTTCAAACATAGATGGTGTTAGAACTAACCAAAAAGTTTTATCGATTTCGGTCAAAGAAATAATCACTGGTCAAAGTATTACTGTTTTACGGTAATTCCCACGTTGGTGGGAACATGGTATAAAGTAAACAGGTTGTAAAAAAAAATCTTCAAATTTAATTTGGTTGGGAATTGTTGACAAAGAAAAGAAATACTAATGAATGTAGGTTTATTAAACATTTATGTGCTTTCGCAGTAGCTACTTTGGGCGATATGAGCTCCGCACTTTTCGATTGGCAATGAATCAGTTAGCCTACATCGAGTTTTCCAAACATATTTATGTCAATGGGAAGGGATATCATTCAGTAAGTGCTTCCATTTTCTCACACACAAATCAAAAAAAAACAAACCATTCTTTGGAGTGTCAAACAGAGACAATACTGAGGCCCCCAACTCGCAATCCTCTTGCCGCTGGCCCCTTCAATTTTTTTTTTCAAATTCGCCATTTTGTTTTCCTATCGGTGTTATGTCAATTAAGAACCCGTGTGACATGCAAAAACATACAAAAAATACCCAAATAAATGCTGCCAACCTCAGCAACCGTGGGGAAATGTGCCAGAGTTCGGGAATACCACATTTTTACATCACGGAATGCCATTGGTTAGTTATTATTAATTGTTAAAAGGCGAGTAATTTGATTTCTTTGGTTGATAAAACTAGCTAAATGAGATGTTCTATATACTAAAAACTTATTGTGACAAACATGGCTGCGAATTTTGCGCTTTTGAATATCATTAACTTCGATTTCATGCGTAAATTTTTCTTAGAAAACTGAAGAAAATTTGCTCAATATATTTCGATTTTACTTCAAATAATCTGCATTGTTCATTTTTCATATATATTTTAAGCAAATCTCCACTTATTCCTTAAACAAAATATTATGCACACGTAACGAATAATTTCAAATTTAACGGATAAAATTCTATGAACGCTGTCAGCAGCCTTGCCCACAGCAGAAGTGGCTCATATTTTTGCGAGTGTGTTAGTGTCAGAAGTTACGTGACATTTGTCAATACGAATTTCTATGTAACCAAACCGTGACCACTCCGTTAAAATATAGCTTGTAGGCTAAGTAACGGGAAATCGGCCATAGTTGGTCGCCTCAGCATTGTCTCTGGTGTCACGAGTAAAATTCGAAGTTCTCGTATACGGATTTCGAGAATTGCAAATTTCAGTTTTTCGCATCGCATTGGAGATTTTGACAGATAAACGTATGCGAGAAGTTTTGAGAATTGGGGTCCAGGTCTCTTTAAATTCTTATAAAAAATTGCATTTGTCTACCCTAAAAATTAAAACAGTGCCTAAATTTAAATATTTAAAACCACACAGAAATATTTATTCTGTCAAAGGTCTTCCAGCTTTGACTTTGAAATTCGGAAACCGGTTTTTTCTTGTTCCAATAAAACGATATAAAACTTACAACAAATACCTACACATAAGTCTTAATTATTTTTTTTAATTCAATTTTTGAACTCAGATTTAATACGAATGTATTGGCAACATTTTCTTTTATAGCTGCACACAATTCAAATTAAATAGTCACTTAGCTTTCATATTAAAATAATCTTTTTGCCTTCGCCCACAATCAGTCAGAAACAAATACAACTTGCGACACTTGCGCCTTCAAAGTGGGAAAACCGCGCGCTAACCACAAAACCAGGAGACATTTCACCGTTGATCACCACAAACAATAACCCAAATGACAACACTATGTCCTATGCAATGTCATATCATTTAAAATGCAAGCAGATACAAAATAATTCCGCAATCCGCATGACCTCAATCTCAACATATGATGACAGTAGCAACCAAGAACTCCACCACTATAAATCCACTACAACAATGCCAGTATTGCAGCTGTTGGCTATGGCCAGGCCAACTAAGACAGGTTGACCCACGTCTCTGTCATAAATGGCACACAACCGCAAAGCCACGTCGACTTCTTGCGATTTAAATGAACTTTCTGTCGCATTTCTTCCTATTCATCTTCAATTCTGCTCTACACCGGGATGTATCGCTTCTGGCATCACAAGATTATCCTTCTGCACCAGTTCTGAATTTTTGATAAGGACGTAGACGACAGACGTCCCCACTCCGCACGCCAGACGACTCTATTTTCGGGATCACATTTCAGTTTCATATTTTTTCTATAACTCCTGCCACCTGAACCTTAATCTCAGCTTCCACTGCGAGAAACTATTTCCCAAGCCATATCTGAAAGATTTGCCAAAAAAAACAACAACCTATCCTTGCGCTGCTGCTGTGCTGTATGCCAACGCCTATAATGAACTTTAAATAACTGAGTTGTAATGCAGCGAAGTGATATCGGAGTACACAGTCCGGCAAGGGATTACTTTTGCGCAATAATGAAAGATGTAAGGATTTAGTGACAAATAAAAAAAAAAAAAAACAAAGAAATGAAAAGAAGAAGCAAAACACTAAATGGCACGGTGGTGGTGGAGGGTGAACCGAAGTTCATAAGACTTTTTCAAGCGGAAATTCAATTTAATTAAAAATGTCCCTCTTACAGTCGGTGGGGGCTGGCTGCTGCATGCAGGGTACCCCCATCGGCAGCGACCATTATGATGATGACAACAACAACGTCCATGATAATTCAAAAAGAACTCTCGAACGGAGACAAAGGAGGCAAAGAGATTCGTCCTTAGGGATGTGTAGATAAATGAAACTGTGAAAAATGAATGAATTATCTCCACGGTATTTTCAATTACAGTTATCCTTCTTATTAAAATGAATTCTCATTTCCGCTGCCTCCGCACGGACACAGCTCACATTTCAAATTCCGGGGACGACTGACTGGAAGAACATGCGAGTGTATGAAGAAGTCCATTTGAAAGCCGTCTATGCATTCGAAGCATCGGGGAAGCGTATTAAATCTGGAATGCGAAGGCGGACCCTTTCCCAACGGGATACACAGAAAGGATTAAATTTCGTTCGGTTAAGTTCGTTAGAGTAAGTATGTGAGATCTTTTGGAATGGTGCGGCTATGCTCCCCCATAGCATAGTGCCAGTGGGACTGAACAGTTAGGCGTTAACAATGTTTCCGTCGACATAATTCGTTTCGGTCGATAGGAGTTTGTGAACAGCCCTAACCCTACATATGAAGGGTAAATATGTATCAACCAACCGAATGTACAAAACGGCAACAAGATAAATTCCTCAGGCGGAATAAAATCTCTTCAAGCGGCCGCTTCTCGCCAAGCTTAACCCACAGAAAAGAAAAGAAAAAAAAAATGATGAGGGAAAACCGTTTTTGAATCTTTTGAAAATTATATGAAAATAACGAGATAAACTTACCCCAGTCTGTGGTGGGCTGCAACTACGGGATAGGGAAACGGCACGAATAGCTATAGGGAGGGTATATTAAAAGTCTTATCGGAGTTTTTCAAGAAGTTCTGTGGCTAGTCGTACGCCATAGCTGTGGTCTTTTTACTCTCACAATCAGCAATCAGACAACGAATAGTTTCCTATAGTTGTGATTTGGGGGCAGCGAGCTCCTGGGGCGGCTGGCTCACGCTCGATGTTGAGTCCAAGGGTGGTGCGCTTCGAGTTCGGTGGGGTTTTTCGGTTCTATAAGCACAAATATATAAACAGGACTCTTCGGAAGAAACCACTCAATCTGCTGAGGCCAGATTACAAGGATTACCGCATTACGTCCAATTATTTCTATTTTCTTAGCATTCAACAAGCAAACAACTGGCAAACAAATCTGCTCTCAGGGACTGGGAGTGAGTCGTTGGCGGTGGGTTGTGGGTCGTTCCTCCCCAATTGTTATGCAATGCAGAAGCTTCCCGGATCTGAGTTACGAAAGTCGTCTGCGTCATTATCGCTCTCTTCACCCCCACCACGGCTATCGCACAGTTGTATCTGCTTTGGCCTTATTGCTCTGGGCGCACAAGCAAAACAAATTCCATCCAGCTTCCATCTCCATTCGATTTGACGTCGTAATCAAAGATCCTTTGGAGCTCATCGAAAGCGCTTCAAAGTCTGATTAAAATGGGATTCGTTTTTATAGCGATATTTTCTTCGTTGTACTTGATTTAGTCTTGCTCTGTATACGCTGCTGTTCTGGCACTGGTGCTCTTTGGTTCTAGCACTTACTTTGGTACTCGTTTATTTGATTGTGATTTGCAATGCGATGCCATCAGAAATCTTTGTCGAATGTGTACACAGCGATGAAATTATATAAAAAGGACTTTCGATATCCTTATCCCAAGGATATGTTGGCTTTGCTTATCGGTATTGTTGGCGAATCCCTTCTGTGGTAGGGGAGATCCAACGATGTGCGAATTGGCTTAACGCGATGTCAAAAGCCATGGGTGATATGTGGAGGAAAAAGGTTGCCACCAGATGAGATTGATTAGGCGTCAATGTTTTTACGATATCGCTGGGCTTTGGCTTGGGTCAAATGGGTATCAAATGTCGTTTCTATTCGAATTTGTGCGGCTATTGGATAATGATAATAACATGAGTTAAAGTGCAAACAAGATAACGCAAAGCGGACACAATACAAGAAAAAAAACTTGTTCAATGTTTTGTTTTAGTAAACCGAAACAGCGTTTAAAAATTTGAATACAGAATGCTGATCAATATTCTTAGTGACTCTAGAGTCTGATTTTTAAATGGAGGTATAAGTACCGAGCATTAGACTTTTAATCAAAAAGTTTTGTCAAAATCATATGCTATAGTTGCACTTGTCTGGCTTCGAGCGTGCACTATCTTCAATAGTACGGGAGTCGATGCCGAACAAAAAATCATTCGGATGACTGGCTCAAGTTTGTCTTCATCACATTGTACAATGTACATATTTGTGGTGGAATAACGTACAATTGAATTGTCTATGGCCAGTGTTAAAAAGAAAATGCTTGACTAATCAATTTGGTACTTTATATAGTTTGAGCAGCCATACCAGTTGCATTACTGCCCGAACAGCACACTACAAATGTGAATTATTGATTGCAAGACGAAATTGAATTCGAAGAACAGGTAGTTGCAGTCAGTTATTACCATCCTTGACGTCTATTACTCTATAGCCAGTCAAAATCCACGACAGAATATAAATTTCCTACTTCCACAAAAGCATATGTATTTTTTGTAGAAATGCCAACTAATGCTACCTTTGAAAACATTTGTCGTATATTTATGTGTTAAGGAAAAGATGCAATTCAGAACCGGAGGGCTAAATACCTCCAAAACAGCGTTGCCACTTCAAAAAAAGAGGAGCGCAGTAGATCACAAAAAAAAATGCAGTAGATTTTTTACTATACAAAAAACAAAGATAAATTGCTTAAAACTTTGTAAATAATCACATTAGTGTTTTTTTATAAACGTTTAAATTACAATTTTGAAAATACTCTAAAAGCCCAGGAGAGTCTGAGGGTGTCAAAGAAAAAAAGTGCAGTAGATTGGATTTAGTGGCAGTAGATTTATTTTTTGCGAAAAGTGCAGTAGATCTACTGCCGTTGCAGCAAAGTGGCAACGCTGCTCTAGAGCTAATAATGAGTTACATCCCTTTTCCTGAAATATATTCATTTATTTTTGAAGTGAAAATTTCTTGAGCATTTTTGAGATGGGATAAAACCCTTGAACTCGCGACACCATTGTTCCAACATCAGTGTTCGCCTTGCCAACCACTTTTGATGAAAAAATGCCTAACTCAAAAATAAAGATCTCTTCAATAATATAATGCGTAAAATATTTTTTTTTGGTAAAGTGAAACTGTTGATGTTGACGGATGAGGCTACACTTGGTTACTTCGAGAGGAAAATTCTTCGAGTCCGTCTGCATAAACGGTGAATGGAGGAGGAGATACAACGACGAACTGTACGGGCGGTAAAGCGATATCGACCTGGCCAGAAGAGTGAAGGTCCAACGACTGAGGTGGCTGGATCATGTAGAGCGAATGGGCGTCAATACTCCGGCCCGGAAGATCTTCGAATCCACACCCGAGGGACGGCGCAGTAGAGGAAGACCGCGACTCAGGTGGCGCGCGCAAGTGGAAGGGGACCTTAACCAACTTAGCGTGCGAAACTGGAGACAGCTGGCCAAAGATCGTGCTGGCTGGAGACGCTTGTTGGTTGAGGCCCAGGTCCACCCCGGACTGTAGCGCCACCTTAAGTAAGTAAGTAAGAAACTGTTGATGCATGAAGTAAGATAAAATGAACTAAAGCATAATTATTGGAATTAGTATTAGGATTATAGCAATAAATTTCTATTCTGAATTATTGTTTTTCGTACAACATTAAGAAAAGGAAAGATAGACTTTAAGAAATTTACAGTATTACGAGAGGAGAATGCCTCTAAAATAGGGATTACTGTGCGAACATTTGAAAGAGGCAGACACGCCAAGAAATTGTCTAAGGTTTTTTTTTTTTTAAATAAAATTATAACTTTTTCACAAAAAGTCGGTTTTCATTTATTGCAAATCTGTTCTGCAAGAAATACAATAGTTGTGACCAAGCCCGCAACCAGCGAGCGAGACAGCAAGCCGATCCATCCGGCGGCGAGTTTGTGAAAACCCTTACAATAAACTGAAACAATAAATCAATAATTAAACACAAATATAAAAAATAAACTAAATAAAATAGCTTTCAAATTTGTTTCCAATTTCCTTTCACATATAGTGGAAGTGGAAGCTGGAATTTAAATTAAGCAATGAGAGATAGAGTGTTCGGTAAATGGACAGAGTTTAAAGGTGGAAACACATTCTTTAAGACCGAGGTTATATATAATTTTTATAATTTTAATATTTTTTAAGAATTTTCAAAAAAAAACAAAACTAAAAACTTATTTAAAATAAAAAATTATGCCTTTTTAAAAAGAAAGCCAGCCTTAAAGCTTGTAGTAGTGCTTTGAATGAATGAAAAAAAAACAAAAACACTTAATTTAAAATTATTTCCCACACAGTAAAATATTTCCTGACGATTCAAAAAATACACACGTAATTGTTCAAGTTTTCACTTCTGACGGAGTGTTCTTTTCAATTAACGCGTAAAGATCATAATTTTGAAAAATACTGAGATATGCATATCAACATAGAAATTGTTACTATTAAATTTCAATTTTCAACTACATCCGACAAAAATGTTATCCCCTTAGGGTTGTTGCACCTATAACGGGCTATAGAGCTCAAAATCTCCGGAAACACAAGTCCAATTATTTTCTATTCTATGTCACCGTTCAAAACTACTATATTTTGAGAGTTATAGATCCTAAATAATGGTGCATGCCCAAGGCATATCCCTTCACTTATTTTCTGTTTTATTTTTAATCTGACATTTCTGCGTTCAATATCAAATCCCAGATTCCAATGCCAAGCGCTCGCCAATACCAGTTAATAGTTGAGCCTTGCCAAATTAGTAGACATTCACAAGACCACGTCACTAAATACTGTTTACAACAAACCATCTCATTTAGGTGGACAACAAAGGAAAACGGCACAAATAGTTCAAAAACACTTTGGCCCACACATTTCGTAACTACCTTATTCAACATGTGAGCCAATAAATTGTTCGGTAATAGGAAATGATTACCTCATACAATTTCCGTAACCCATTTTGTAAAAGAGCATACCTATCTACCTATCCATAGTCGAGATACTTTATCCGGCGCCACAACAAAGTCCACAACTCATTACTTTTTGTGGGATAAAAGAAGCATCTGCCAAGCTATCGTTGCTCCCTTATTGGCCCCCCTTTGGATAGCTACCAAAAGTTTATTCGGTAATAAGTTCATATCCTGTTTGCTCAGGTCCAATCAAAGAAACATCATATTATGCCATTGCCCTCTCCGCAGTGGCATCGTCCACATCTCTCTTAATCAAAAAGGAATTACATCCTCAGGATATTGCTACACTCAGTGAAAAACCACAGAATTGTGAACGGAAAATCTTCGGGCAATTTGGCATCGATCCAAGCCCGCTCTCCTCCTCGCCACCCATTCTCTGGGCTAATTCAAACCGCAAAACAATGTTATCTCTTCGACAATAAGTTGCCAGAATATATGAAATGGAAAATTCCAATGGAACATGTGAGGTATATGGGGCTGGAGTTGGGGACGGTAAGGCAGCAAAGAATATTTGCTCACATCCCGTTCAAGTCTGTTTTTGAAGTTTGCCTGACTATACATACGAGTAAGAGCTGTGTGGCGGAAATGAATGACTAGTATTCTTTGTCATTCAGTGTAACGTGCTTTTGTGCTCCCCAAACGGAAGTCGAACTGAGTGCATACAACCGTTGGCTAAAGTACCTTTCGTGACTAAACACAATCAGGAGCGTCTGTCAATACGGCCACTGGAACCTTAGTACCAAAACCAAAACACACTACATGGCTTCGATTTAATTATAAATTTTAATTGAGCCACAGCGCAACATTACAATTAAATCGGTGCACGTGGAGCCACCTGAATATCCTTTCGTTCCGAGCATATCTTTCGCATTCAGGCGGGCAGTGACTTTCAGGTTGACCTCAATCAAAAGTCAACTCTCCACCGAAGCGTGTGTGGGCGACTGCTTTGTTCTCTGTTCGACATTGTTCGGAGCTGCTGCATTATCCTCCTTGGGGGCTGCAACTGGCCTATGTGTTCGATGTCGATCCCTGGCAATAGTGTCGTTCGAGAAATGTCCAATTTGCAGGTAGTTGTCGCAAGAATCCCATAACAATAACCGAGAAACTTTTCTTCGTTGTGTCGTATTCGTTTCGAGTGTGTATGGCTGTGTAGCTAGCTTGTCCCTTGTTTCTGTTTGCGGTTATCGGCAAGTTGGAATCGAGAAACCACAGCGCACTGCCATACGAATACGAACCCACCTGAATTCGACAACTGGAACGGAAGTGGGTGAAGACTGCAGAAGCAGGAGTCGGTGGAGTGCTCGATAAATGATTTCGCAAGAGGAAACGAAGGACGCGCAAAACAACGGGATGCAATTCGCGAAACTACAACCAACTACTCGTTCCACCGACACGGTACAAAACGAAACGAACCATAAAATTGCAATCAATTGTTAATCGATTATTGAATGGTCCAGGGGGGGTTGGACAAAGGCACTCCCCCGACACATTGTAGTCGGGATTCCAAAGGATTGAGCAAATCGAAAATAATTGGAGTTTCCTTAAGACAGCCAGAACTGCGAAGGAATCAGTGCGGACTGTGATTAATTTTCTCCCAAGAACTTTTGGTATTTTTCACTCGCCGCCAGTGGAGTTTTTCGGCCGATTTCCCCATCCCTTGCTTTTATATTGTCAGACATTAATTGAAAATTAGTTTTCCATTTTTTATTATGGTACACTACAACAGCGCCAATTAGTGGGCACATTTCCGTAATGACTGCGGCGGGTGAAAGTGTTGCAAAATATAAAAAAAAAAAAAAAATCCCGCGGTCATCCACAGAGGGAGGTTCACACTGATGAAACGAAGAATGACATTTACAGCTGACTTATTTCAATTCAATTATGAAATTTGGATTCATCGTGATTCCCATTATGCAAATTTAGCCATGGCTTACCGCAGTACTGGAGCACATGGCCGCAAAGAGCAGCAAAAAATAATAAAACTCTGAACCACATTTTACGCTCCGTCGATAATGGTAAATGTTAATTCTGATTGAATTGAAAATCATAAAATACAATTTATCTAATCGGACAATGAGCAGGAGATGTGACGCCATTTGCCCTGCATTACAATATTATGTGTCCTTTGTTTTCGTTTGTAATGGGTGGGCAACTGAAAACAGCCTTTAAACGGAAAACGGTCAAGGAAATGGGATATTTTCGAAATATAGAAAACGATTTTTGAAAAATGTACGCTCATCTATTTGGAATTTGTGATTACGAATTTTGCTGATACAGATTTTGATGGATTTATTCTTATATAAGATTTAGCTCGCATGTAAAGTTTTCGTAGTGCTTTGAAAAAATATAGTTAGATATCTGCAACTCTGCAGTATAAACACCTCACAACCTGTGTGGGGGGCTCAATTGCGAAACTGATGGTAAATAAATACCTAAATTTAAATTACTTTTATACAGAGCTTTTAAAACTACCCAAACTCACTGGGGGCATTTAGAGCTAAAGCTAAGTATCCTGCTCGCGCTAAATTTTATCTCCCATACAGAAATGTCTACAAAGATCAAATTTAGCAAGGCAGTTTAGCAAAGCAGTATCCTGTTCGCTCGCTAAATTCTTAACTTCCTATAGATGGGCCGATGACAAGTCTCCACTCATTTAGCTCGCGAAATAAATGTCCGGTAAATTAAATCGAAGATAAATTTGGACATAAAAAGCCGACGAAACAATTTCTGTTGTGTTTACTTTGAAATTGTTTTAGAGGAAACCGCAGAAAACATTTATGCGATAAATAAAAGTGAACGCAGAACCAAAAATTCCGTTTCATGCCATAAAAAAAAAAATAAAAAAAATTGCAGGGCCTGTGGAGGAACGATCAGCAATATGGAAATTGCAGAAAAATTCCAATGCAAAAAGGGATTTACCTGACACCAAGGAGCGTGTCGTCGTCTGCCTGCTACTATTGAAATTATTTGAGCTGCTGCAGCAATGATAATATCTTCTTCAATTTTCTTATATCTATTGTTTTGGAACGATTCAAAGAATGTATTGTCTTTAAAGTTTGAAATTGGAAAATTGTATGTTCGCGAATAATTATTAAAAATAACGTTTACTGTCATGAACAAAAGGTTTTTGTTCCATCTATATGATGTCTAATACTTTAGCGAGCATTTATTTTTGGTGTGGAGAAATTAAGTGGAGACTAGGGACGCTAAAATTTAGCGCGAGCAGGATACTATGGTTAATTGCGAATAATAAAGTTGTCACGACTTTTTACTGCCATTAGGACCTAACCGAAGTTGATGAAATTTGAAAATCTTAAACTGATAAATTTGGGATCGTTTAAAAGGACTGACTAAAGTGATAGGGGAAAGTGGTCACCCTTCGTACATGAGGCACATTCGTACAGTAAGTATTAAAGAAAAAATAAACGGCGCACAAACACGTGTTTGCTTGTGTGCATAGTCATACCAGGTACCATTTCGCCCAACTAACTTCGGGCCAGTCGCGCAATAGAATGGGAGCTGATAAGACGTAACGTGTTTCCGAGCGCTGTGAGTAATTTGCCTACCGAAGTTTACGATCGCATTGTGAGTACACTTTTTATTTTTTTTACAAAATAGTGATGACGAATTTGTGTTTAAAATGTTTATTTTGTGATTTAATTACTAATATTTCCATACTAAATTATAATGTTTACAAACTTGTAATTTTTATTTTGTGCATAGCCTGGGGTACATTCGGACAGTATGCGTACGAATGATCCCCTTTAAATTTTATTTACGACAAATTATTATCACATCATCATATCGATTTTAATTAAAGAAAATATAACACTTTAAAATATGTTTTACACATTCTATAATTGAGGTATTTTCTATATAAATATTTCCTTCAGAATCATGGTGCGGAAGTATAAAAAAAGGGCACCCGAACCCAAGAAGTTGATGAAGAATCCATTAATTCAGCAATTGAGGAAGTAATGCAAGGATGTTTGTCTTTTAGAAAAGCTGCTTTGATATACAACTTAAGGTATCAACTTTGCAAAGCAGAGTTAAAAAATTCCGAAATGATATTAATAAAGATAGACCGCCACGTACTTTTCATTCCAAATACATAAGCCTGCAAGTCTTCTCCTTGGAAGAAGAGGAGCGCTTAATTGCTGCAAGATGCATTATGGTCTTACGACAGTACAAATTCGGAAACTTGCATATGAATACGCAAAAGCAATAAAGAAAAAGTATCCAGGATCAAATGGCTGGCTTAGAGTGCTGCGTAAATACAGGGAACGGAATCCAAATCTCAGTTTGCGAAAGCCAGAAAATACCTGTGCTGCACGATCATTCGCTTTTAATAAAACTGCAGTAACAGAGTTTTACATTTAATTTGACCGAAGTATTGCAGCGACATAATTTTACTGTTTTCTTTGAAAGGTTTTTAAGTGAACTATAAGTCAAGTTGAATATTATTAGGTAATTTGTAAGTTTAATAATTTCTGTTGTTGCTATTTTAACAATTAGCAGGTTAAATTAACTTTTTAAATACCCTGTATGAGTCTTCCCCATACTGTACGAAACTACCCCATCTGCTGTGCGAAAGCTCCCCACAGGTGGGGTGCATTCATATCTAATCCTAGAAGATATTCTATAATTCTGAAACTATTTGACATAATGGTTTCAGACTTTTTTGTAATAAGCTACGATATGTATATTACCCACAAGTGCATGAACTTAATACTGAAGTGAGTTAATTATTAACTAAATAATAAAAATGCAAAAAGTGTACGAAGGGTGACCACTTTCCCCTAGTTGTGATAGATTATTGAAAATGATATTACTTATTGATGAAAGGACACTTTATTATTTATTTATTTTTATTAGTTTTTTTATTCATTTCAAGTATTATAATAATGTTAACAGTTTGTGATCTACAATGATACTTAATTTTGAAAAGAATAGTAGTGATCATTCTATAACTATTAAAGTTAGTGTTGAATGACACATCAGTTAAATTCATGTTTAAAAAAAATAAGGATAATCTGATGTGGGGTAACATATAAATATACAAAAGCAGAATTCATAAGTGTAAACTACATATTTATAAATTGGCATTATTATACAATTCAAAATATTTATTTTTATAATGATTTGATGAGCAAAACAAGATAAATGAACCAAAAGTTGGTATGAACATTCTTTTTTTTTTAACTAGAATAAAGATCTTGAGAAATATTCTATCTGATCATAGTCAATTGTGAATAGCCAGTCTTTAACTTTTTTCAAAAACGAATGATAACTCAAAGTTGTCCTGATGCACAAAGGTAATTTATTAAAAATGGTCGGGGCAGTATAAGTATAAAAGTGAGCAAAGTGGGTTTTGTGTGCGATTGGTACGTTAACAAGATTTAAATTATTAATACGTAAGCAGTACATTGGAGAGTTTCTGCTTGGTATGTTCCCACTTTGTTTAAAGAACTCTCTCAAAACTTTGAAAACATAAAGATGTCTCATTGGCAAAATTCGTAATGTTTTAAACAAGGGTAAACTGTGAGATAGTCGATTTTTTTTGCAAATAATTCTAATTAAATGTTTCTGTGCTATCAAAAGAGGCCCAAATGAACTAGTATATGATCCACCCCAACTAGTGATGCCATATTGCAACTTTGAATGTGCAAGACCATAATATATTAAGGTTAGAACATGTTTTGAGCAGTAAGGTCTAATTAGATACATTTTTCGAGCTACCAAGTTCAGATGCGATTTAACCGTTTGTATATGTTCTTTCCAGTTTAAGTTAGCGTCTATTAAGACTCCAAGATACTTGTATTGTTGCACAGTCTCAATCTTAAAACAATTTATTGAGCATTGCATGCCTTGAATAAAATTATATTTACCGCACTTATGTAAAGGCAGGCAAAACCTTTTACAATTATGGGAATGGAAAAAAAGGTTGTAATCAAACATGGTATTGCCAGATGTTTTAAAGGTCATTAGCTTAGTCTTCTCACTGATAATTAATTTATGAGCACAGAACCAAACTCTTAAATATTCGAGATCTTCTTCAATCTTCGTTATGGTTTCAAATACAGTTTTAAACTGATAAGTGAAAACAATGTCATCAGCAAAGGCAGTTGTGACGCCGTTCAACTTTAGATCAAATAAAGAATTTACGTATATTAAGAATAAAAGCGGACCAAGCACAGAACCTTGCGGGACACCATTTTTGAAAATACGAAAGCCGCTGAGGGTTCCATTAATATTGACTCTTTGCTCTCTGAATTTCAAGTAAGACTTAAACCACTCATATATTACTCCTCTAAGTCCAGCGCTATACAATTTACTTAGTAAAATGTCATGATCGACCAAGTCAAACGCTTTTGTCATGTCGATGAAAAGAGCCATTGTGGAGTCACTATAGTTAGTACCTTCATATAATTGACTACAAACCCTAAGAATTGCGTCTTCGGTTGACATTCCTGACCTAAAACCGAATTGGTAATTTGAAAAGAAATTACTTTTGTCTAAGAATGCTAAGACACGCGACTTAATTAATTTTTCAAAGATTTTAGACAGGGTTGATAACAAAGATATTGGTCTATAATCTGTTAAGTTACACTTATTGCCCTTTTTGAAGAGAGGCACAACTTCAGCACATTTTAAATGATGAGGAAAACAACCGTTTTTAACACTAAAGTTAAACAAATAACTCAAAATATCAACTAAAAATAAGGCAATATTTTTCAATAAAATGCTTGATAAGCCATCACTAGTACAAGAGTTACTATTTTTCAGAGAACGAATTGCTTTATATATCTCTCCTGCAGTAATCTCATTAAAGACAAAACTATTTGATTGCATATTGTTTGTAATTATATTGGAGGATGTAGAACAACTACAGGAAAGATGAGTTTCCGTGGAAGGTTTTAATTTTATAGCGATTTCTGTGAAATATTCATTGAATTTATTTGAAATAGTAATGGGGTTAGATATATTAACATCGTCGACCTTGATTTTATCAATTTTTGATTTTTGATTTTCTTTTTCTAAGATGCTATCTACCACTCTCCACTCTTGTTTCACATTTCCCCTTGCTCTTTCAAACATATTAGAGTAATATTTGTTACGCGTATCATCAACCCTTTTATGTATTATTTTACACAGTTTATCGTAGTACAATTTAAGTTTTCTATTTTGTGGATTTCTAAAACACTTTACTGCGAGATGATTTTTCCTCTTCACTTGTTTCAGTAGAGTATTAGTCATCCAAGGTTTTAAATGTTTCTGATTGCTAATCACATGAACAGAAAAAGAAGTACAACATTTGATATGGTTTTGTACTTAAATTTTGTTCTGCCAACCGACTACCGAGTTAAGACAAATAGCTATTTTTTGAATGTAGCTTTTCGCTTTTTTTCGAAATTTACACACAATCCTTCCCACTTTTTTGAAAGATTTAGCTTACATTCATTGAGTTAATAAAATTAAAACCCGTCAACTAGTTTTAGTCATTTAATGCATAGCTTTTTACCCGTGTAAGAAAATTCATGCAAACACCTAATCATCCTAATGATATAGATGGGACTCACGAACGATCGTGCAAGATTGGACATCTGCAAGTAGGTACTGCTACATACCCAATCCTGATGTCTAGACTGTAATCACGAACGATCGTTCAAGCGAAGACGTCTGCAGATGGGTTTGGTACTGCTATTCACCCGATGTCAGTGTCTAGACGTCACACACGAAGACGGTATAAACATGCATAGGAGTAAAGGACATCTGCACAGGATTATATTTACTTACAAGAAGTTATGCGACGACGCCAAATATGGGAGTGGGACAATAGTGGGGCATTCTGAGTTGAGAATTGAGCTGTTGTAGAGTCAATAAATAAAAAATTGTGTTTGCATTGGTTGTGATCGTTTTTAATTGTCATTCAAACAAATTTGTACAATCCCAACTACGTCTTGTTGAGTCCCACATTTTTTCCTGTCGTATACGTAAATGTTTGGTCTGAGTCCATATATTAATGGATTTAAAAGCATACGAAGCTTAGAATCTATAAATGAGAATTAAAAAGCCGGATTAGGTTCGACTGGCGTTGATCTTACCCGACTCAATTAAATTTAAAAGGCGCTCGAAGCATTGTCAACGTCAAACTTATTAGTCCTTATTTTTTTGGAATTTCTAAAGCTAAGAGATGGAGTCATTCGTAATTTAAAATTCTACAAACAACTGATTTAACACCTTTTTAAGTCCCACACTTTTCCTTGGCCTATACGTAAATATTAGGTCGATTGTAGATCAGGTCCACCTGAGTCCATATTGGTATTAATGGATTTAAAAGCATACGAAGCATAGAATTATAAATGAGAATTAAAAAGCCGGATTAGGTTCGACTGGCGTTGATCTTACCCGACTCAATTAAATTTAAAAGGCGCTCGAAGCATTGTCAACGTCAAACTTATTAGTCCTTATTTTTTTGGAATTTCTAAAGCTAAGAGATGGAGTCATTCGTAATTTAAAATTCTACAAACAACTGATTTAACACCTTTTTAAGTCCCACACTTTTCCTTGGCCTATACGTAAATATTAGGTCGATTGTAGATCAGGTCCACCTGAGTCCATATTGGTATTAATGGATTTAAAAGCATACGAAGCATAGAATCTATAAATGAGAATTAAAAAGCCGGATTAGGTTCGACTGGCGTTGATCTTACCCGACTCAATTAAATTTAAAAGGCGCTCGAAGCATTGTCAACGTCAAACTTATTAGTCCTTATTTTTTTGGAATTTCTAAAGCTAAGAGATGGAGTCATTCGTAATTTAAAATTCTACAAACAACTGATTTAACACCTTTTTAAGTCCCACACTTTTCCTTGGCCTATACGTAAATATTAGGTCGATTGTAGATCAGGTCCACCTGAGTCCATATTGGTATTAATGGATTTAAAAGCATACGAAGCTTAGAATCTATAAATGAGAATTAAAAAGCCGGATTACGTTCGACTGGCGTTGATCTTACCCGACTCAATTAAATTTAAAAGGCGCTCGAAGCATTGTCAACGTCAAACTTATTAGTCCTTATTTTTTTGGAATTTCTAAAGCTAAGAGATGGAGTCATTCGTAATTTAAAATTCTACAAACAACTGATTTAACACCTTTTTAAGTCCCACACTTTTCCTTGGCCTATACGTAAATATTAGGTCGATTGTAGATCAGGTCCACCTGAGTCCATATTGGTATTAATGGATTTAAAAGCATACGAAGCATAGAATCTATAAATGAGAATTAAAAAGCCGGATTAGGTTCGACTGGCGTTGATCTTACCCGACTCAATTAAATTTAAAAGGCGCTCGAAGCATTGTCAACGTCAAACTTATTAGTCCTTATTTTTTTGGAATTTCTAAAGCTAAGAGATGGAGTCATTCGTAATTTAAAATTCTACAAACAACTGATTTAACACCTTTTTAAGTCCCACACTTTTCCTTGGCCTATACGTAAATATTAGGTCGATTGTAGATCAGGTCCACCTGAGTCCATATTGGTATTAATGGATTTAAAAGCATACGAAGCATAGAATCTATAAATGAGAATTAAAAAGCCGGATTAGGTTCGACTGGCGTTGCTCTTACCCGACGCAATTAAATTTAAAAGGCGCTCGAAGCATTGTCAACGTCAAACTTATTAGTCCTTATTTTTTTGGAATTTCTAAAGCTAAGAGATGGAGTCATTCGTAATTTAAAATTCTACAAACAACTGATTTAACACCTTTTTAAGTCCCACACTTTTCCTTGGCCTATACGTAAATATTAGGTCGATTGTAGATCAGGTCCACCTGAGTCCATATTGGTATTAATGGATTTAAAAGCATACGAAGCTTAGAATCTATAAATGAGAATTAAAAAGCCGGATTAGGTTCGACTGGCGTTGATCTTACCCGACTCAATTAAATTTAAAAGGTGCTCGAAGAATTGTTAACTTCAAAATAATTAGTCCTTGATTATTTGGGATTTCATTTCAGCACTCGTTTTGTTTTTTCCACCCGCAACCAGTCGACGAGTTGGAATTAATGTGCACTGTAAGAAGACCTCCCATAAATCCCCTGTATACTCCGTGTCGTAATGAGTTCAGTCTCTGCATGGGACTCCCTTCCAAAAGAATTAACACGAATAATAAAACTCTTCAACCTCAACTCATTAGCCTGTCGGTTCTTGCAATGGCTTGACCATGACCATTCTTTTCGTAGTAATAACACTGCCTATTAGGTTGGGACGGGAGTTTCGTGATGGCAATAGCACCGCACTAAGAGTCATCGGGTTATTTGTCGTTGCTATTGTAGTTGTGCTTGTGCTTGAACGTTGGATCTAACATGAGACACGGGCCAAATTAGAAATTGTTTTTTCATCTTTCCATTCATTTTTCCACTCGACTTGAGTCACAGTCGCAATTTTCTCGTTGAAAATTGTTGTGGCAATTTCGCTTCCTCCTTCTGCTCGTACTACTCCTCCACTCCAATGGAAAATGGAGAACGATTGCTGCTTTGTATGTATTTTTGTCTCTATTTCAGGTCCGAATTCCGCACTTATCTTGATTTTGGTTTAATTTCGTTTGTTTATTGACTTGTTTATTTGATAAGGCTCAGTGGGCGGACCACAACGATGAGAAAGCGTATTAGTTTCGAAAGGCGAAGAGGATGAGTTACAAGCAACGATGCTTCTCTGTTGTTGCTTTGTTTACATTCTGCGGTTGGAAGGATAATATCAGATACTAGCTTCTTCATTCTTGAGCACGATAGTGGCATTTTTCATTTGCGCAAAGATCGACAGATTTACATATGAATTTACATCCCCTGCCTGTGGATGGTATATCCTTCAAAATGTGTAAAACGGTTTTAAGACATATGTGGTTCTAGTGTTTTTGTTTTCTCTATAGGAGCATGTTGTTTTGAAGATAAATAAAGAAAATAACGAATTGATAAAGATTGAGTTGCTGGATATATTTGGTGGAGCCTTTGTATTTTGTGAACCCTTGTTCACTGGACTTTTATCTGCATAGATAGACAGACAGAAATTGTATTTTGAATAAATTCATCCACAATAATTTATGGAATCATTTCTAGTTTCTTTTTATTTTTATGTAAATTTGTGTACATAATTCATTAAATTAGTGAAATGGTAAGTTCTTTATTTTTGGTTACTTTAGGTGTTAAAAATAGAATAAACTATTATTTTAAAAGGCTTTACATCAGATTTCCTAAATTATGAGTGGCGTGTCCATTGAAGTAGTAAAAAAATGTGTTCTCTTACACATTCATATAACAGAAAAAAAGGAAAGATCAAAAATAAATGTGCCCTTAAAATCAGAATCTAAAAAAAAGTTACACCTCACTGTGGGAAAATAATCAGCCTTATTACGAATAAAAGTTCCCTCGGATTTGTTCGTACTTCCCCATACTTCTATAGTGAATGATGTTCGAATGAGGGAAAATAATTCTCTGGATAAAAATACCTATCGTAAATGAGAATTCGGGGGAATTTTTGTTCCCTCCGATATTTCCTCCATTATTTAGTTGGAGAATTTATGACAAGCAAGACAAGTTGGTTGATTATTTTACCAAAAATTAAAAAAATTAAGTGAAAATAATGTAAAAAAATAAACTAATAAACAGCAATTCAATATTTGAATTGTTTTAATTTTTTCAAAAATGGCTGAAACCTCTTCGCTAAAATCTGATTGTGCCAGGCCCACATCGCTATCCTTTCCAACTCTTTTTGAAAGCCGCCTTCAGCAAAAAAGCGCAAGCATGCGCTTAATTTAGTTATGGGTACGGTGACCATACGTCCCGTATATCCCGGGACAGGCTTTTGAAATTTTTGTTTCACCGAAATAAAATTTTAATCTTTGATTCCAACCAAATATGATTGACAGAAAATTTTCGAAATCAGCCATTTTTCTTTTCGAGGAGACATTTCGGTTTCCGACGGAAATTGGAGATTGGCGATAGGCGGATTTTATTCCTGGGAACACACAAATCAAGGTATTGTTTAAAACGAAAATCTAAGAATGAGGTGAAATATTTTAGAACCAAATGGGTCTCACCAAAGAACCTCCCAGATTAAGGAACTGAATTTAGCTGCGGGTATATCTAATCTTTACCCTTTAGGACTTCAAAAAGAAAACAATAATAAATCTACGTAAACTAAAGGGTTCTAAACCCGAACTGTCAGCTGTCACATTGTTACCTTTTTTTTTTTCGTTGGCATCACTGTACTATTAAATGGTGCAAAATTCAAATTATGCGTGAGTAATGGGATACCCTTTATTTTTATTTTTTTTTTTGAGTTTGCAGAGCAAGTTAATTTGGTAACCATATATCAAAGGGCTCAGTGATATGAAATAATAAAGCCTGCAGTGCCAGTGAGCCATAAAATTTTTGTACGTAGAACTAAAGTGTAGAAATTAATTTTTCCTTTTTAGTTAATATTTTTAATTTTAGTTAGCAACTTGCATTATTTGTTCACCCATGTTTGAGTAAACTGTTGTTTAAATTTATTTATTCATTTTCACATTGAATAGTGTTTTTATACCCTCCACGGGAAGGTATACTCACTTTGTCATTACATTTGTAACGTCAAGAAAAAGTCACCGGAGACCTCATAAAATATATATTCTCAATCAGGACCACATTTTTAATCGATTTAGCTATGTCTGTCTGTCTGTCTGTAGCACGATAGCGCCCAAAAGTATTGACAAAGGCGAATGAAATAACTTATTTTTATCGTCGTAAGGTTGATATTAAAAATGGGCTATGTCGGTCAAGTAGTTCCGGTACCTCCCATACAAAATCAATATTAGACCCATATGTCTCTCTGTCTGTTGAAAACAGGATAGCGTCGAAACAAATCGACCTAGGCAAGTAACATTTTGCGAGAGAACTTACTTTTATCGTCGTCAGGTTTATATTAAAAATTGGCTATGTCGGTCAAGTAGTTCTGGTACCTCCCATACAAAATCAATATTAGACCCATATGTCTCTCTGTCTGTTTAAAACAGGATAGCGTCGAAACAAATCGACCTAGGAAAGTAACATTTTGCGAGAGAACTTACTTTTATCGTCGTAAGGTTGATATTAAAAATGGGCTATGTCGGTCAAGTAGTTCGGGTACCTCCCATTGAAAATCAATATTAGACCCATATGTCTCTCTGTCTGTTGAAAACAGGATAGCGTCGAAACAAATCGACCTAGGCAAGTAACATTTTGCGAGAGAACTTACTTTTATCGTCGTCAGGTTTATATTAAAAATTGGCTATGTCGGTCAAGTAGTTCTGGTACCTCCCATACAAAATCAATATTAGACCCATATGTCTCTCTGTCTGTTTAAAACAGGATAGCGTCGAAACAAATCGACCTAGGAAAGTAACATTTTGCGAGAGAACTTACTTTTATCGTCGTCAGGTTTATATTAAAAATTGGCTATGTCGGTCAAGTAGTTCTGGTACCTCCCATACACTTTTACTTGTTTTTTGTACCGTCCATGCCCAAACCAGCCCCCACTGATGGCACGAGCATGATTGTAGGTCGATGTAATCTCCTGATCATCTTGGCATTAGTAATTCATCCAATTTGATAAAAATAATTCCAATTTTACCAACTTCTACCCGCCACTCCAAGGCCCGGAGCAGATATGTTTCTTTTTTTTTAGTTTTCGCGTAAGATTCTTCAAACGATTTATAGCATTTTTTGTGTTCGCTTTTGATTGTTTTTCTTTCCTTGCAATTATTTTCCACAGTGCTTCTGACATTCGCCAGAACCTGGATCATGTTATTTCAAATCGAACCAGTAGCAGCAGTAATTTCTAATTATTTCTTAATGAGTTCAATATCAAACTCAGTATCCCGTCACACAGCTACGATGTCCTTCCTTTCCGTAAATAATTTATATGTTCCGTTGATTTTTTTGTTTGTTGTTGTTGTCCCTTCATTTCGTAGCAATAACAATCGATCAAAATGTCGGCTCAAGTAGCCAGCATCTCCATAACCAGAGGCTAGGACGACAGACTTGTGCAAAAGGCAAAGTTAACGAACCGTATTAACGACTAAGGAAAACTGATAGAACGTGAATATGGAAAAAAAAATCGGAGAAAATGAGGGGAACCCTAGAAGTTTATTTTTACCGTGCACTCGTTGTTTTCAGGAGAAGGAAACTAAATTCCATTCTTCTACCACCCGGTATTATTCTTCGCGGGTAGGACTCTCTAATTAAAATTTTCCTAATGACTCGTTTAGAGAACTTTGCTAGTCGTTGTCGTCAGCTTCACCATTATCCCTGTAGACGGAGGTCGTCATTATCATTGCAAGGTTTGGGGCAGAAACATTTTTAATTAATCAACGTTTAGTTGAGTTTTTCCTCTTCATTTTTGCTTTTATGTGGGCAAGGACACATACATTTATCTAAAGAAGAACAGCAATGACTTCTATCTGGCTCTATGTCTGATTTGATGTCAGATGATAGTGGGCAGAATTCTGAATAACAAGAAACAGCCGAATTATGTAATCCGCAGGACGAAAACGAAATAATAGAAAATAATTAGGTAGTAGACATCCCATTTGGCATTTTTTCTTTGTTGTCCAACCAGCAGAGGGACAATGCTTGTGGTATTTGCAAAGTGCTTTTTGTGCGCATCAAAACAGAGATTCTCGCTTCGCTACTCACCTCCTGTAATTAAGGTGAAAAAATTGCTTAATTTTTTGTTGTGGACGGTGCGTTGTTTTTGTTCCTTTACCGCTGTTCATTGAAATTTACTGCAGCATTCCTGTGGTGGGCATACACCTCTTGTGTTTCACACAAATACACTACACCGACGACCGACCATGGGGTAAGGAAACTTTTTCAATCCGAAAACCTCAAATAAATTGCAGCGACCTTGTATAATTCCCATGCAGTAAGTGTGCTTGAGTGCTTCCTAGGCAGGGAGGGTGGTGGTCCATCCGCATAGTCAGTGCTACACAGAAAAAGATAACACCGATAGTTTTTCAATTTACAGCCTGCAAATGTTGGGTTGAAACAGTTCCGGCTCGTAAAGCGTACCATGTTCTTGTCCCTGTCCTCGCGAAGGCAGAAACTTCTGCCAACACGAATACGCTGTGGGACCTTGCGAAAGTAGTTCGTAGTAACTAAGCCTCCCTTAATGTCACGTTAAGGTGGCAATAAATATTTGTCCTCGCGAAGAATCGCTATCCCGTTGCGAGGAAACTTTCGCAGGAGCAATCTTCGTCAGCACAGCCTCAGGACAGCAATCGAAATCGGAAAAGCTTAAGGAGGAGATAACTATATAGATACAGATACTGCTGCTCATAATTCTGAGCAGGTTGTGGGAACTTTGCTTTAGCTACATATTATTAATTATTAGGCTTAACGGCTATTTTTTGTGCCCCTCCCCCCTCTCGACTGATTTCCTTGTGAACGAACACACCCAGAGATCTTCATATAAACAAGCAATTTCTCCCAACTCTCCGAGAGACGTGCTCGGCAAGCTAATTTGACTTATAATCAATATATCACTTGGAGTCGTATATCCTTCGAGTCGGCATTTAATTCAGTCCTTTCGCACATAGTACAGAAGGAGCTTCTTCGTCTTTCTCGTTTTTAGTAGTCCCTACTCCCGATACGAACTGGCTTATTTCATAGCATCTGGTTCGTTGGAATTCATTCAAACGTGACAAATATACCACAGACAGAAGAACATCTGTTCTTGATTCGTCCTTTCGCTTTGTGAGCTATTTGCGTGGTATTTTTGCCAACATTGGCTGGATGTAGGGAAAATATAAAATGTTCTCGAGAAAAAAGATAAAATGCCTCAGAGCGAGGAAGTCGCAGACCAAAGTCGCGGTGCGATTGTGGACTAGAGCCGACTACACGTGGTCTTCTTTGAAGATGGGTTCATGGATTTCTGGTTGATTGCTTTCGCAAATACGTAGCTACCCAAAAAGGTGAATGCAAATACGAAATGAGTATCATCAATCGTTAAAATTGTGGAATCTGGGTGTTTGTTGGTCGTCGGCGACGCCGCCGCCGCCAGGAATATATGTCCTTGGCATCCATTTCTATAAGTGGAATCTGTATGGTATACCCCAGTCGATGGCAATGGGAGTGCAGTTGGCCAAAATGATTTATCTCTTTTGCCAAGCATCTATTTTAACCAGGCGCTGACTTAATCGCCGCACAACAATGGAACAATTTCACCGCCACCTCGTCTCTTTCTTCGCTCGGTTGTTATCCTTTTTCTTATCGTTTTGTGTGTACAAAATGATATATTAAACAAGAGAGGCTGTTGTAGTTGGCTGTGTAGAACGATGACAGAAATCTTATGTATGCGCTCACACAGCACGAGATAAATAGACGAGTAGACGAACCCACAGGAACCAGAAATGGAATTTTCAAAAATGACTACACCACGAAGCGGGGGCATGGGGCGAGCAAAATAAAATAGAAGTGTAAAAAATAAGAATGCGGCGAAAGGCAGACAGGAGACATTAGCTTGAAAAATGATTCATTTTGCCGGAAATTTATCTAAAGTCAAATGACATGTAAGGAATGATACAAATGAGCGCTTGTCTCGGAGTCAAACGAATACCACCAGGGTCGGGAGGCGAAATTGGATGCTCCAAATAATATACATATATTTTTTAAAATTATTTTCATGTTGACTTTTGCTGTGTAGCAGTCAACGCAGTCTTGAGAAATACTAACCAGCCATTGAAAAATTATCCCCCTATAGACACAGTTATTTTTAGTGGAGTGAACTTTATACGAATATCGTGAATGGAGAGTTTATAGATCTCCCAGAGCAGGGCATACTCCTACAAGAGACGAAGTGGGAAATTTCGATTTTACATATGAAATACGAATTTCATTAGCAGAAATGCGATGGTGAATATTGACAGCACTCTACACGACATGCCCATTAGTTCCAGCAACTGCTTCTGACTTAAGTATGCCATGTTAATGCCAAATAACATAAACTGAGCATTAGATTTGCGCGCTGAAGTAATTAATGAGAATTTAGCTTAAAGTTGCAAAATTCAACTTTTAATAATCAAAGCATTGAATAATACTTCCTGCAACTATTTAATAAAATGCCAACAAAGTAAAAAAACATTTTAGGTGATAGGTACTTTAAATGATTTTCACCACTTCTTAGAACTGCAATTACTGTGCAAGGTTTTAATATGTAACACTCCTTGAAGACAAACATCGCCGAGTGTAAAACTGTATTGAGAAAGCTTCCTAAGTACTTCAGTGTCCATTCTTTTGAAAATTAAAAACACGCACAATTAAGTAAAAAGTTGGTTCGCATCTGGGCTTGGGGTTTTATATGGATCTGTTAGTTTTTCTTTAGTTTTGTAGACCGTTTGCTGAATTACATTATTTACATTATTCGAAAATTGCATCAGAGTCGGGAAACATAATATTTAACAGGAACTTTGCTATCCTCTCCTTTTCCTCTGATTTGGAGATGAGCTTGTTCAAATGAACCCAATTTATGTCCAAAACACCGAAGTGCAACACAGGTATCAGTGCGCAGTGCCCCTTGTTGGGTTCTCTTTCTGAAACGTTTCATATTTTATAACTTTCTCCATTACGTAGTAAGAGAAAGATACATATTGTATTCGTACAAAATTTCGAACTCGAGATGTTAATCAATTCTTACGATGATATAGAGAAACTCAAAAAGTGGGTTGCAAAATTCTGTCCGTCTGTCTCTCTGTATGTCCCGAGGCATACAGCCTAAACGCCTTCAATGTTAGGATTTGGAGTTTGGGGGCTTACAATTCCGGGCCGTTTTTTTTTTGCATGGTAACCTCTATATTAATGGTACTTCCCCTATAGGCGTTTTTCTTTTTTAGTTCAGAGCTGAGCTCGGAACCGAGCTCGAGCATTATGAGCGCGCTCTGAGCCGAGCGTGCTCAGATCGTTCTGATGTATTTATGAAACACACTTGAGCACGTATCTGACATTTTGAATAAATATATGTATAATTTGAAAATTTATTAATTTTTATTTACTAAATTGGTTAACATTCAGTTCCAGAACAACAAAAGCCGTCCACCATTGCAATTATTTTGTTTATCCTGTTTTTTTTTTTTCTGTCAAATGTGACTGTGAGTGTGTATTCAGCTTTTTACTCAGCCTGCTCAGTCAATTTATTCTGAGCTCATCGAGCGCGCTCTGATTATGCTCAGATTGAAAAAAGAAACACAAATCTGAGCTCTGATGTATCTGAGCTAAAAAAGAAATACGAACTTTTTTTATAACAGTTCAGGTTGTGCTCTGAACTAAAAAAGAAAAACGTCTTATAACATTTTCATAACAGTTTGATTTGTTCGAAAACTGGTCTAACGATTTCAACCAAAATTTATATTTCAGTGGCCACAAGCCATACCCGCTTAAGTCGACTTAAGACGAAATTGAGATTATAATGCCATTAGATACCCAAATCTATTTTGTAATTTTTTTTTCAGCTTTATATCTTTAAAAAAGTGGCCACAATTTAAAAAAAAAAAAAAACATTAGCTTAAGTCACTAGTGTCAATGGAGTAAAAAAACTTTAAACTGCTCTCCTGAACAATGAGTAAAATAGACTTAGGCGGTTTTGCCTTGTGACCACAGATTTAAGCTTAAATAGATGAGGTTACCACTACTGCGTACTCAGTTTTCTGCTAAAAAATCGGATGACGGTACTTTTGAAATTTGGACATATCTCGAAAACGGTCCATACGATTGTAACAAAATTGAATTTCTAAGGTAATATGGTCATTTCTAACTACGGCAAACTCTAACTTAACAAAAATTCATTTCTAAGGTAATATAGTAATTTCTAACTTAACGGCAAACTCAGTTTTTCTCTGTATTATCGGAAAATTTAGTTTTTTTTAGTTCACTTGAAAACTGCAACTCCGATTTCGACCAAAATGCAAACTTAGAGTAAAATTGATGTTTTCAAAATTATTGCATCTTTAGTTTTCAATTCGATTCACAGAAAACGCTAATTTTAAAAACCACTCATACCTCGAAAACCCCATTTTCGATTTAAAAAAAAAAAACTTTTAAAACCTAGTAATGCTTACATCCCGAACAAAAGCTTCTACTCGGTTCTGAGCTGAATAGTTAAGCAATAGTATTTTTCAAACTAAACATTGCAATATTTGTTACTGTTTTGTCTGCCAAATTTTACAAAAACCGCTCTTACGATTTTGATCAAAATTATTATTATGGATGATAAAAGTATTCTACATAAGATCCCGTACTTAGTTTTTCTCAAAAAATTCGAATGAGTCAGATTAATAATTATTTCTCAAAAATTTCACAAATCCCGATTTTTATTCACATATCTACGGTATATTTTTGTAAAAATCTCAATAGTCCACTTCTTATTTTTAACAAATGTAACCCACTTTTTTTTACCCCTTTTGAGTATGCACCTTAAAATAGTACCAACCGTAATCAGAAACTCCCACCTACTCTTCACACCAAACACGTCAATTGGGATATTCAGTTTATAACTGCTAACGCACATTAAAAAACAAATCTCCGAATTCTTACAATATTCCTATATATCTATGTAAAATTGATCTATCACGAACCCTGCTTCCAATCATAGACACCTTATACCAGCGTTACTAACCAAAATGAAAACATGACCTAACAGATCATAAAACAGAAACTCCTACTACGCTTGTCCTCGTACTCAAAAATCTTGTAAAGTGTAAGAGCTTATAGAATAGTACAGTAGGAACTTAAAACTCTCTTACCAGAACTTGCGACAATTCCCTTTTACTTAGAGCTTCAACATTTAAAAACTTACATTGTTATTTATATTTATGTACTGCCTATCAGATGACTACCCCAAAAGGGAACTTTACTTAACACATTCCTTTTCCTATATTCTATCTATGCACTGTTTCTTCTATCTAGCATTGTTTTTCAGTTGTTTACCTACCTTATAAAATAAGAGAACAACCAAGCAAACTTTTGAAGGACGACAAAGTTTCGTTCGACCCGGTCGTGCACTTTATTATTTATTTTATGACGGCACTGTGAAGCCTCACATACGGATTCTCCGTATTAAATTGTAGGTGCCTATTCCAATTGGTTAGACAAAACACACAACTAGTTTTAAATTTTAAAACTGATACCCGCTCTCAATTTAAAAGGCTACTCAAATTTACCCACATGCAATTTTAATTAGTTATTAGGTAAGAGTTTTGTTACTTTTTGGTTTGACCGTTCAACTCCCTTCCTTAAGGGATAGAGTGGAAAAAAAGAAATCAAGTTACATTCACTTCCTGTTCCTGCGGAATTGAAATTAAAAACAAACCCATCAACTGAAATGGAAAAAAAAAAAAATGAAAATCACTTCAACCCAACATTTTTTGAGAGTAATACCCAACGGAAATCATCGTTATAAATAATAAATACACACCAACTAAGGGTCCCGCTCTCGCTCTCGATTTGTGCCTTTCGTCCTAATCCCAACTAATCCCGAAATTATTTATGGCCTGTCTACAACATAAAGCCTATTACTTTGCTCGGAACATGGGCATAATAAAAAGTTGCCACCACTTTTTGTAGCCAACTTCAATTTATTGCCCTTTAAAGTCCATTAAAAAGTAATTTTGCACCCGGAAAAGCGAAAGTGTGTGTACGCTGCCATAACTTAAAGCGCGCACTTCCACAAAAAAAAAAAAAAAAAACAATATTAAAAAGGCCGAGAGTTCGCCCAAATAACATTATGAAGCGTAAACTTGTAAAAATCTCGGCCGTTGTGACGACGAGTCGGCTGCATATACGGGGACTTAAGTACGGAAGACATACTCGTAGTTAATCGTAAAAAGTAGAATTAATTTGGTTTTAAGGCTGAAAGCTTTTTTTCCCGCCGAAGCCCTATTCCGTCTCTCCAGTATCAGTTAGCACCGCAGGGTAGCAAATTGTGTGGTTCATGGTTTGAATCACCTGCGCCCACCCTTACCAGCCCATTGCCAGCGGCAGGACTGGCGGCGGTAATTGCGGTCGTGCACAAAATACGCAAATGTCCTTGGCATGAATAAAGAGTTTTCCACATCGCCACCCAACATGTTGCAGATGATGTTTACATGGTACATTCAACGACATATCTTTTGCCCTTGGATGCTGCGTTGGGCAGTTCAATGTCCAAATACGCCCATGTGTGGTTTGGTCAAAACGTTGTCATTGTATCAACTAATAACTACTGTTTACACACATAAACGTCAAAACCTGTCTCTGGTCGTTGCGTGTATTTCATTATTTTGTTTTTGGTGTGTGGTTTGAATGTCTGTTGAAATGGGGCAGAAACGAAAAAAAAGAAGACCGTTAGACTATATTTGGTAGGGATTAAATGAGGTTTGGACTGAACAAATATGATTTACCGAAATCTGGTGAATGTTAGTAAAGTAAGAGACCCACTTGGCATCTTCCGCAGTAGTAACAGTACTAAATACGAGCCTAAAAGGGAAAACTCTTAAGAAAAATAATGTCTAAGAGTCTTGGATAAAAGGAGAAAAGTGTCAGACAAAACTGTCAAACGATTGAATGTAACTGCTCCGGTAGGCTATTGGAACTTGGAAATCGTATTGCCTCAGGTCATATATGGTGCCTATCCACTGAGCCCCTGAGCAAACCTGTCAACTTCTTCTTGATACACACTTCCCAGAACGCATCCGCATGGATAACGCACTTGAACCGATGAGGCGCCAGGATCTCACGGTATCAAAATGGGGTTATAGTCTATCCGGAAAAATATTTCAGCGAGACAGGGCGAAATGGGCGATCTCGTCCTTTAGCCCTTATAAAGCACCGGGAAACGATGGCATCTACCCCTGTCTCCTACAACAGGGTATGGATCTATTGACTCCTCAACTAATTAAGGTCTTCAGATCCAGACTATCTCTAGGCCACGTACCATCAAGCTGGACTAAGGTCAAGGTGGTTTTCATACCAAAGGCAGGTGGGAAATCCGAACAAAATAGCGAAATCATATCGCCCCATCAGCCTTAGCTCCTTCCTCCTAAAAACCATGGAGAAAGTCCTCGACCAATACATAAGGGATCAGTTCCTTACAGATAACCCACTTCATGCGAGCCAGTTCGCATACCAAGCCGGTAAGTCTACCGAAACTGCCATACACAGCCTAACAACGACGATTGGAAAAGGCCTGGCCGAAAAAGAAACGGCCCTATGTGCCTTCATAGACATCCAGGCAGCGTTTGACAATACCTCCTTTGATGCCATAAGGAAAGCTATGATAAGGAAAGGCATTGCCCCACTAATCATAAAATGGGTTCCAAACATGTTAGAAAGCAGAATTATTAATCTGGCGTATGGAGGCTCACAAAAGACTGTTAAGGCCACTAGGGGCTGTCCTCAAGGGAGAGTACTTTCCCCTCTTCTGTGGACTTTAGTCATAGATGAACTCCTAGTCCACCTCACACAATCGGGGTACCTAATACAAGCTTATGCAGATGATGTAGTAATCATTGTTAGGGGCAAGCATGATTCCACGATATCTGAGATCATGCAAAGGGCCCTAAACTTAACTTACAGATGGTGTCAGAACAAAGGATTGACCATAAATCCCTCGAAAACATGATACCATTATCAACTTATCAGGAGAGGTAAAATACCTAGGAGTAATCCTAGACAAGACTCTTACCTGGAATTCACACCTTGATCAAGTCACCAAGAAGGCGACAAAGGCAATTTACATGTGCCATCGCCTTTACGGCAGAACCTGGGGCTTAAAGCCAAAAATGATCTATTGGTCATACAACACGATCATCAAGCCAATGATCACCTATGCAGCGTTATCATGGTGGCCAAAAATCGAACAAATAACGGCCCAACAAAAACTTAACAAGATATATCGCTTAGCATGCGTTGGTATAACGGGGGCAATGAAAACTTGTCCAACAGCAGCCATAGGAGCAATGCTCAGCCTGATGCCTTTACACATTTCTGTAAAGAAGGAAGCTGGTCTTAGTGCCCTTAGGCTCGCTGATATATCAAATCTTAAAGCAGGAAACCTCACAGGAAACCTTCGGGTATTACAAATGCTTCAAGATGATCCTGTGATCAAGGTATCAGACACCTTGCTTAAAAAGCTTTGCTTCTCCAGGAAATTTAAGATTCTAATATCTGATAGAAGTGCCTGGAGAACCAACCAATTCATAATACCATCAGGATCACAAATCTGGTACACTGACGGTTCAAAGATGGAAGATGACGCAACCGGTGCCGGGATCTATCTACCAGACATCTTTCAAGCGGAGGTACACGCCATAGAGATATGTGTCCGAGAATGCCTACGTAGGCGCACTGAAGGTGCCCGCATATACATCCTCTCAGACAGCCAAGCTGCTCTTACGGCCCTAAAATCGTACTCGATCAGGTCAAAACTGGTCTTAATAATAAATAAATAAATAAATAATTGGCGCAACAGGTCTGTAATAATATGCAGTTTGATCGCAATGTATAAATAGAACGTAAACATCCCCACCATCTAATCTTATGTGAATGTAAATTAAGTATGTACCACCACCACCATTATACCGTAGGCATTGTACACAGAGTTGTTGTTTTGTTCTTCCTCTCGCTAGTGGTTAATATTAAGTCATCAGTTTAGTTCCTCTGTAGCTTTTGAGCATAATAAAGCAATTGATGTAACTCCGGACTATAGTCGTATTATTACAAGGTCCGTATGGACCCAAGCCTAGCTTCTCACAACCATTCGTCTTGTGTAAGTTTTTATTTTTGGGACGAATGGAAGGGATCTACAATTTTATGCCGAGTCCAAACGGCCAATTGAGAAGCTCTTTCATGAAAGTTATACTCTCGGATGTTTGTCAGACGTTCGCGAGAGGTGGCGCAGTGAAAAAAACCTTAAGTTGGAATTTGGGTTTTTATCGGGATTCGAACCTGGGACCCCGCGCTTAGTAGTCCAACCCACTAACCACTAAGCCACTGCGCCGACTGGTCTTAGAATGTTTTAATCTCCTCGAGGATCTGGCCAAGGACAATATCGTCACCGTTGCCTGGATACCGGATCATGAAGGATTTGAGGGAAATGAACGAGCGGATTGCCTGGCGAGAAGAGGCGCATCACGCCTGCTCATTGGTCCTGAGCCCTACTTCGGGTTACCTTTGAGTTACGTACACTCAAAATTCAGGAAATGGGAAGATGACCACCTTGCCGAATACTGGACGGAATCCAAAGGCAAAAAGATTCATGAGCCCAGCTCGTAGTAAGACAAAAAGTTACTTGAGCTAAGCAAAGAAGATCTAAGGATACTAACTGGTCACTGGCCACTGAGATACCATCTCAAAAAAATGGGACTTTCCGACGATGACTCCTGTCGACGTCGGAAAGGAACACATACTCTGCGAATGCCCTGCTGTGGCCAGGGGCAGAGTGATCCATATGCAAAGGGCGTATTTAAGTCCTGCAGACATAGGAAACCTGGAACCAAGAAGGATACTGAGGTTTATAAAGAGCCTCAACAGCTCCCTGGGTTAAATAAAAGAGGCCAACACAATAGATCTCTTCTGGTCGCAGTGTACAGGGCCTATTCCAATACAATACAATGCAATACTGATGAGCCCCACCAATAAATCAGGCCTAAATGCATATTGCAGTAAAAGGCCCTGTGAGTTTTTTGTTTGTTTAATTTATTGATCTTATTTCGTGTAATTAGCTATAAAAACTTGGTTTTAGTATTAAATCTCGAAGGGACTTTTTGAAAAAATGTAAAGAACATGTAGATGGGGACAGTCAAGCACCAATCCGACCGAAAACAATGGCAATGGACATCTTAAAGCCTTTTGAACAGGTCTGGCTTAGAGATCTAGTACCTCTAGCTATCCTCTTTATCGATTTAGGTTAGAAAGCTGGTGTGCCCCAAGGTTCTATTCCTTCCCCAACTCTGTTTCTAGTCTATATATCATTGATCTGCTTATTGCGACTGTTAATCATTTTGTGCTAATGGGAAATCTTATATTATCGTTCTCGAACACGGATATTCGTAGAACTGATCAGATTATCTGTTTTTTTTTTCGAAAGGATCAAGAGTCCCCTATTACAAAACGGATCAAAAGCCACCTCTTGATACTACCATTCGAACACAATTCTTGTGTTTGAATGGAAGAGTACTCATCATATCTGGTCGTTTACTGGCCGATTTTTTTTTGCAACAAATAAGCTCCTATAATATTTATATTGGCCTTTGGGACTGCAAGAAATCAAGCTATTATCATGGGGAGTTCTGCGCCTCCTATTCTTTAAAAAGCTCAATGGAAAAGAGTGACGGATTGTCAGATAATCTGGACCCTATTAAAGAAACACGACTTCGCCGGTGCATCGCATATCCATCATCAGCAAGCAGGGAAAGGCGCCCTACAAAGGACACTTTAATCATTTGTATGCAATTCGGGAAATTGTAATTAAATTTACACCGGCGTATTATTATGTAAAGTTTGGCAATGAACGCTGCAGCTCAAGAGTATTCAACGGTTCCGTGGGAGCAACTCGTTAAACCTCAGTATTCTTGTATTGTCGACTCGATAATATGTCAATGTATCTTAATTGCATATTTTTTCCTCTTCATTAAAACAAATTGAATTACAAATTTTCGTTAGTATTAATTTATAAATTAAACTTTATCCTGACCCACCCCCAATGGAGCTTAACATCTTTTGTTCGCTGCTTGCACGCCTGGATGGTGTGGTCATCCTGCGCGCGTTGTCCACTGCCGATTGAGGGCGTTTAATTTCTTTTTATTCATTGAATTTAATACAAATTGAAATTTATGTAGTCGAAACTGTGAAACGCCGGAAAAAATTGAAATGGAATTGAAAAATACGACTTTGGTACGGCGCGGCCCTGCATCAGCGCATCGTGGCTCTGGCAGGCGATTTTCGCAAACGAGAAATAAAAACGCAAACACACAAAATATGAATTGCATTAAGTTTATCGGGATTTTGCAGCCGGTGATGGTGATGCTGCTGATGCTAGTGATGCTGGTGACGCTCGTGATGGTGATGTTAATACTGATGGAAGGAGGTGACCACCCGTTCGGTCCATCAGCGGAGTTGTGTGTGACACAGGGACTGGTGGTATAAAGAACTCTTGTGTAATCCCGCACCTACGTCAACTAGTCACGTGTGGAAAAGCCATCGATAATTGAATTTTTCTGTGGATATTGATTAAATATTTGATATGCAATTTATTGACGGCGGCAGTCGATGTTGATCAAACCGACGAAAAAGCGAACAAATGAACGAGCAAACAAACGACCCTTCATTGTCGACTCTCGCCCGGTCCAGTGTTGAGTTGAGTAGGTAGCATGGGAGTCTGTGATAACCGGTAGCAGCCAGAGGGATGGCGATGAATTGAACTCAATTGTGCCGGTGCTACCGCTGCTGTTGCTGCTGCATGCTACAGCTACTCTTGCTGGGCAAATTTGAAGAGTTTCATTCCAATTATCCAACAAGCGGATGGACCAGTATTGATTTCTGTGTTCGAACACAAATAATCAACATAATTACAAACTAACTATAAACGCAAATGGATATTTCATTTCACTGAATAGGTATTGGCTTCATTAATCTGCTTTATGGAATTGTATTCCATGACCACGAGGGGTCATGGGGCCACGTGTGCTGAATGCTTGTGTGATGATTATGTTGGCGATGTTTTGGTAAAAATATATCCAGAAATTTCTGGCGGTTGATTAAAATTTTCAATTTTGATATTGTACCAGGTGAAGTTTGAGGCATTTTGCATGAAGGCCTCCGAAATGGTGCTAATTGCCGTTTAAATGCATGATTTGGAATTCGGTTAAGGCCGCTGATGGGGCACCATGTGATACCATCTAACAGCATCCGATGGGATTTGAGTGCGCCACTCATCCGGCTCGCAATAAATTCAAAACTAATGGTCTTATCTGGTGGTGTGAGTCGCCTGCATTATTTACGAGTATATATTTGTCGATTTTATTTAATTAATGAGTCCACGAGAGCTGATTAAATTGTTCGATGCTGTGAGCGGGCAGGGTCCATTTCAGCCAGTGGGAGGGGTGTCCTAAGCCTAAGCTGATTATGCTATTTAAAGTGCCTGTAAATCGGTTATCTTGTTTGGAAGCACTCTGTGCAGCTCTGGTACTCTCGGGCTATGTACTGATGCATCGAACGTCCACTTAATCCGTCAAAATGTTTTCTGGTTTTGCCTGATACAGGACTTTTCAATTAACTAAAATGCTAAACAATTTAGCAGAATCAAAGTGACCGTCAGATTTTATGGTACTGACGAGGGGGGGGTTTTTTCCTTCACCGATAGATAAATGTTGAATTATTCCATAGTAGCTGTACGGCTGTCGTTCTACGCGCAGCTCGCCATATTATATTATTCGCATATTTAAAAATGAATAAACAAATGTATAGTGTTTGTGTACAGTCTACACTGCACATTGTGCTGTACGAGTGCGGTGCTAGCAATGTCGGCATTCCGATACGAATAAATATTAAAGGGCATGACGGCTTAGTATTATTACTTTTAGACTTGTGTGCGTCTAATGGTATGGGTTTTCACAGAAGACTTCACTTATTATTTATATTGGGAAATTATTTTCAAATGTGGAGGCTACCGAATTTGCATATTAAGTTATTGGACATGCTTCAGAGTGGAAACTTCACCGCTTTGGTCTATATTTGCCTTGCAGGTTAGTTTTAGTAAAATTTCGCCTCCGGTGAGGTTGCACAGTCATTTACACGATTCATTATTTTGTACTCAAAGAGCTCGAACAATTTTAGCCTCAAAAATGCGCTTTGTGTTCGAATTTTCCTCTATTCCCGGTCAATTAAAAGGGGGGAATAATCTGTGAAAAGCTAAATAATTCGCAGTCGGTTCCATATGCACTCCGTGAATGGTCTACTAGAAAACAATATGACACAAATGTATCGGCCTAAAATTGTCGTGGAAACCACTGGCAACTATTTCCTATTTTCTGTTTGCAAAACAGAGTAAGGTATTGTTATTTGAGTCTCGCTACATTATTCAGATTTGGATACATCTGAAAAATAATTGAGAACATGGGATATTTGTCAAATGCTATGACTGTGCAATCATTATTTCTTGTTGCGATCATTTCTCGGTGGAGCTACCGATCCACGGCCAGTGATGCCATTTTGAGGGATTTGTTCGTTTTGCTGGATTAATATATCCGAGGGTTAAAGGTACATTTCAGTTGTTAAGGGGATTTTCTTTCATTGTTCCAAGTTTCATATAATAACGTTTTTCAAACATTAGTGAAATTAAATGGCACTCACTTCACAGCAAAACAAAATCACCTGGAATTAGTTCGTTGTCGTTCATATTTTTCAAACTGATTTTTTGTCGCTTTTTTCGACAGCTAAATTTAATGAAACTACATATTTTTTACCCGATTGCACACAGGGAGGGTTATGTGTTTCGCGCCTATCCTATGTACGTTCTATGTACGGGCCTAAACGGCTTGACCGATTTTGAAGACTGAGGTGTCATAAGATTCCTATTCTTCCCCGGAGTGTCATAGGCTGAACAAAAATGATATCTGTTCCGGACTGAGGCGAGTTGGAAATTAAGATTGAGATTATTGCACAAGAGGTGCTTGGCAATCGATGATAAGAAAAAAAAACTCGTTAGGGAAAACGTTATAAAATTTATTCCTGTAGTACTTGGTGATCTGATAGCGAGTGATATGAATCTCTGTACAAACAATTGAAATAATCTTGGTGCTCTATATATTACAAAACAGCTGTTGTGTAGATTAGGTCAATGACCCTATCATCATTTGCAATTAGTCATACAAATACCCGACTTAGCTCTATTCCCCTACAGTTTACTGCATTGATAATTTTATTCCATTAATGCCCCATACTTAAAGGACTACAGACAGAGTGAAACGCAACTATTTTTTTTGTATACAATGCATAGGGTTTTACTTGTTTGCATTACACATGCAAATTAAATCGAACCACTCGATTTGCTTAAGGCACCACATATTGTTGGACAGAGACAGCTGTTTGTCTTGAGATCGGCGGCTCGGCGTCGGCATATTTGACATTTCATTCTTGATTTCGCGTTGTTTCCCTCGTCGTCGTGCTGTATGTTAAATTCAATGTTTGTTGATTGTTGTTTGTTGGGAACCAACAATATCAATCTCAATTTAAAGATAAATGAAGAAAACCAAATGTCACACAAATGTCAGTGAGAAATGTCAGGACATGGAATACACTGAACTGTGAAATAAATTGCGTTCTGATCTATTCACAATAGCATCGCAACTCATAGCCAGCCAAGTTTAGCACCTAGCGGCATCTACATTTCAACTCAGCATCGCAACTGACAGCCAAAAATAAAATCGTTTATTTTTAGTGGATAGTGTTACCATCAAATGAATATTATGTTGAGTGTTAGGTTCAAGTTTATGTAGTCTAAATAGATACATTGGGTTCGTTCGCGTACGTAGTTAGAATCGAACGCAATCGATATAAATCGATCGTAATCACACAAAGTCTATACACGTACTCGTCAAAAAATGACAGAAAAAGAGCAAATTAGCAAAATAACGAGTAACGTTTGGTTCCTCTCTTGGCTCGAAACAACTCAGACAATTTCAACCGGCAAGTACTGATAAATATGTCAAATACACAAAGTTGTCAAGAAACAAATTCAAAATCCGGCTTAAAAATGAATTGCACAGAACAAAAAATCTCTAAAAATAAAGAAAATTCGGTGGTGGTCGAATGTTGTCCTAGAACGTTTCATATGTTGCAAAAAGGCAAGTTATATATTTATTTGTGATATGGATTAGATGAAAGTTGCTCAAAGTCTATCCACGTACTTTGGCGTATATTTTCAGCTCCCTGGGAGCGTGTAGTGTTTGGCTCGGGAAAGTACGCGAATAGACCTATTATTAGCCGACTAGACACAGGGAGGGTTATGTGTTTCGCGCGTATTCTGTGTGCGTTCCTACGTGCCGCCGTGTAGCTTAAACGGATTGTCCGATTTTGAATAGTGAGGTGTCATTCGATTCGTATTCTTCCCCGGAGTGTCATAGGTTAAAAAGAAAAAAAAAAGTCAAGAATTAAAAGGATATGAACAAGACACATTCAAGTACCTATACCTTACTATTTGACAGTCGGAGGGTACTCAATACTCATATATTTGTTAGGCTGTGTAGGTATATAGTCTCCGATTGTCAATTAGTTGAATGTGTCTTGTTCATATCTTTTTAATACTTTTTTTTTACAGTCAGTCGGGTTTTTTGGTTTTTACTACTTTTTTTTTATCTATACTTCTCGTAATTTTGTTTCTTTGATTTTCTTGTTTGTTTGTTTTTTTTGTATGAGCGTGTGGGAGGTATTCTAACACAAAAATAATAGAAAATGGATTTTTAACGGCTAATCTGGGATATTCCATCACAACCTTCAGGCAACACTGCCCTCGGCATCCAATGTTGTTTAATGAAACTACAAACTGAAATGGGAGCACTGCCTTAGTGGTTATTGTGCTGACAAAAAAACGCACATTATACCTCTGGGTTCTTCTTTCGAGAGAAAACATGTAAAAGGTTTTTAACTCAGCAGTTTAGATTTTGAATAGTATTCGTAACAAAAGCAACAAACACACAGGTGAATAGTTGAGAGCAGCAAGGCGAGTATGAAAATGTTGCGCCACGAGTATATATCATTTCTAAAAATATACACAGCGAATTTAAGCTTCGCAAATGTGACTTAAACGACTGGTCATCAACTTTTAACTGTAGCCACGATGGTCACGACTTTTATTTAGATTGTTTGATTTCAGTGATCTTCCTCAGTGAAACATGACATAGAAACGGCCACACAGTTTTTAACAACCAACTCCCTACTTTGCATGTGTTTTAAGTTTTTATGAATCCTTTTCAGAAGCAGCGCCTCGTTCACTCATATCAAAATTCTGTGATACTTCTGTTTAATATTTCAGTTGCAAGGCAGCGCTCACGATCATACGTCGACGTCTGTCCTTTATAAAATACCCATCGATCGTTGATAGCGTAGAGGTTCTCCCTAAAACCGCCTCGACTTTAGGAAAACGTCACAGATATCGATGCGAAAGGCAACTTTACACCAGGAGAACAAGAATAATTGTCTAGCTCTTCGAGCTGTGACTTCATCCCAATGAAGAAGCCACCACCTGTTTGAATTATTCCTAAGGAAAATATGGAAACCTATTAAAGCAGCACTTCGATTTAATATTGCCTTAACACTTCATTCTTGTACTTGTGTCTGCACATCCTGTCTAAGCCCTCAGTCGATTAAATTTTAATGAAATAACTTAATTGCTCCTTGGTGAATTTGGGTGTACATATTTTATGACTGATGTCGGAGCGTATTCATATTGCTCTACAAATCAGCTTAGTTCTGCGACATCCCATCGAATTGAAGGTGTGTTTCCGAATTATGTCGTCAGATTAGCTAACACGCAATCAATTCACATGTTATGATACATGCAGTTTCACCTACTGAATAGTGTTACCAAGTGCAAACACATTGCATAATTAACAACTAGAAGAGTTCATTATTTTAATATTCTTGTACACCTGAAAAATGACCTGCTCGTACAACTGATGACCTATGGCGATACAATGTAGCTTGGTCAGAGACCCTGAGTAGCCGGTACAATACATTGGAAGGACGAGACCCTGACTACAACTGTTGCTCGCTGTGGTTGTCAGTGGCGTTTGGATAACTAAAACATGATCCCGTTAATCATGCTCTTATAGCTGGCATAAATTCTCATCTTTCCTTTAGGTATAGCATTAAAGTTGTGAAAATAAAAAATTACCTCACTGATTAAAAATTTCCCAACGACGACGACGACGACACGATGGCCAATTGGCGCACAGCCCGGCCAGTAGGCAGTAGGAGCTAGGAGGCTGCAACATGGAAGACCATCCGCGCAAAATGGCCTTTATTTCACAGCGACATTAGACTATCAAGTCGCTACGGCTGAAGGGTTGTGAAAAATGAAATGTCCTGGGAAATAATCTCTCATTAAATCTTGTGTTCAGTGCTTGTCCGACAGCCCATGGACATGGAATGGTGATTTTCTGGATTTATGGATTAAAAAGGATAATGGGGGCTAATGGAAAGACGTAGATTCAAATGACTGACAATGTAGGCGGCTGTTACAATTATTCGCCTCTGTTGCGGTGGGAGCTGCTAATTAGTTCTTTTCAAATGGGTGTGGCACTGCACCCAGTGGGAGCTACCCGCATTAGTCGCTCTCGATGTAATAAATTCCAGACTCTGGTTGGCATTACGCATTCCATAATCATCTGCTTGCGAGAATTTGCTTTCTTATGCGAGTTCTAAGAGTGGCAGGGGACCATGTAAATAATATCCTTTTCAATTCCATCACATTTCCTTCTCCGATATGAAATT
This sequence comes from Cheilosia vulpina, assembly GCA_916610125.1. NCBI lineage: Eukaryota > Metazoa > Arthropoda > Insecta > Diptera > Syrphidae > Cheilosia > Cheilosia vulpina. The sequence continues at coordinate 932,192 of OU744280.1, read as the reverse complement.
TGCTCACATATGTTGCGAAACAAATTACAGCGAAGGGAGAAACCCGCACTCCCCACGCCCAGATGAAGCCTACTAAGAAAATAACAGACAGACAATCACATATTCGCTCGTTCGCATATGAGGGCTGAACAAAAATACGAAAAGGAAAAAGAAAAACGCGGCCAGAATGTGATGCCGAGTAATTTTATTTATTAAATTACAACACACAAACCTGATTACGTATTCACAGTGCGAGCTTTATCTTTGTGCGGGTAAATACTCATGAAAAATCCAAAAGACAACGCTGGCGACGATACTCCATCATCGCCAGCGCCTTCTCTACCGCTTCGGCATTGCCGAAATCTGTTCTAATCCTTGCGAACTGTTTCCCTGCTTTAGTGTTAGTTTATGTTGAGGCACGTTTGTGCGAATGAGTCAGTTTATTCCTTTGATATTTGACTCCATCTGACAAGCATAAATAAACAAATTTGTTGGTAGGCAGGCAGTGAGCGTAAGAAACGAACCCCAATTGTGTACTTCCATGAGACACAAGAAGGCAATTTCCACCCGCTTCGGGAGTTGGATTGAAAACATTTTTTTCCTCGTATTCCGCTTCCATAAATTGACGACGGCAAAGAACGACCTCCGACATGTGCGCGTCATGTTCCCCGAAATGAGAGTAACATATGTCCTTAATGATTCCAAAGCACTTTAGAATGATTTTAATTAAGAACTTTGCTTTGCTTAATGGCTGCGCCTAACAACGAAGTTTGACAGAGTTTCGCTTTCTTTTTGAAAGCGATATCGAAAATTTATCGAGATGGCATTACACAGGATTTGAAATTAATTGATTGAAATATAAGGGTCGGGCAACGTGGGTGTGTAGGTATTATGATCGTTTTGGATACTTGAGCTTTGAATGTTAAATTTTGTGACAGCGACGGGTGGCGCTTTGTTCTTGGTTGTCAGCTGTCGTTTTAAATGCGTTCTGAAGTTGGCAGACGCTATTTTGACAGTGAGTTTAGTTTAGCTGTGCAACTGTCAAACTCTTAGATCCTTGAAATGGCCAAAGTTAGACAGTGTCACTTTGACAGTAAATAAACTAAAGCAATTAGAATTCGAAAGACAGCTCACCGGCTTTTGTGAGAAGATGCGGCGTTTCGGCCTTGCCAAGTGAAGCGAAGAGCGCCTTAAGGGAAGCAACAAGCAAGTGCCGGGGGCTGAAAATTGATACAGGAAAAACTTAGATGGAATTAGGTTTGGCGCTCGGCAGCTTGTCAAGTGAAAAGTTCATACTGAATATTTTATGAGAATTGTGTATTGACTACTGGCACCGAATCCACACAAGTTAATGACCATAGACAACGCGGTTTGTTTGCTGACTGGACTGCAGAACGTTTGGAAGAGAACCACAGCTTTAGCATAGCATTTCATCCGAAAATGCGCCTCGCCGCTGAAGATGATTTTTCGATGAAATACTACGTATACAAGCAAAATTTTCATATACGGGGCGACGTTAACCAACATGAGGTTCACCAGGTGGCCATGCACCCACTAAAAGTTACTGTGTGGAGCGAAATTTCTAATTAGACCCGTCCCTATTGAGCAACATTTTAAATTATAACTACGAGTCTTTGCTTTTTGTTCCAAAGGGAAGCCTCATGTATGTACGACTCAAATCGGATATTATACAAAAACTTCTTTAAGTGGGTTTCGTTAGGCAAATGGAAGATAAATAGATTCGGTTTCAAAAGCCCATCTTTTGCCAAAGGTATAAATTGCTCACAAGGATGATAAATTCGAGTTTTACCCAGAGAGTTCCAGAGTTCTTTAGTTCTGGATTTGAATTCTAGTATTAACTGTTAACACCTGTTCATGGAAGATCTGTTTCATCCACTGGGTCTCGACTACTAGATATTTTGAAACTGCTTTAAATCTGTCACCGAGTTCTTTCGTTTTCACATGTCTGCTTAGTCCGTAAATTTTTATCAAATTTTATTAACACCTAGATGCAGCTTGATTAGTGCGTGGTTGCTTACCGAATTCAAGAAGAGCGTTGGATTATTGGCAAGGCCGCTCATTTATCAGCCATAAATTCTGTACAAGTTCTTCTTTCTCGTACGCCACATTTTGAATTTTTGAACAGTATGCGCCTTACTAATAATCTGGCGAGAAGATGCACATCACGCCTGCGCACTGGTCTTGAGCCCTACTTCGGGTAACATTTGAGTTCCGTACACTCAGTTACGTCCATCCGTGGTAGATGGCGGAGCGGGGGCCGGTAGCTATTCAGAAGAGCTGGAACTTGCCGTCACATTAGCCTCGGGAAATACACTTCAGTATACCAGGCTGAGATGATTGCCTTGCTTCATGCGTTGGACTACTTGCTTGAGTGTCAGGTGGAAGGAAAAAATATCCTTACAGCACTTGACAATCAGGCGGTGATCAGATGCATGGAACCAACAAAAATCACAACATCATTGGCACTGGAATGTGTACTTAAGCTCAATAAGCGTTCATCTAAAAATGAAGTAACACTGACTTGGGTGCGGGGACACATAGGGATCGAAGGCAATGAAAAGGCGGACTCCCTTGCAAAACAGGGGTCAACTGAAAAGCTGCTGGGACCAGAACGATTCTCTTCAATTTTCAGAGGAATGGTAGAACAGCTGATTCACAAATGGATCACGGTAGAACACCTGAGAAGGTGGTCAACCGTGGAACAATGTAGACAAGCTAAAATGGCAATAAAGTGGCCGACCTGCTCCACTCAAAGAAGGGTTCTAGGTACGAGTCGAGGAACATTGAAATGGGTAGTGGCTTTGTCTACAGGACGGGTATCACTTAAGGAAAATGGGCCTTATAGAGGATGATACCTGTAGACTATGCCTGGAGGAATCTGAGACAGCGCACATATACTGTGTCAATGTCCAGCGTTGGCTGGCAGAAGCATGAGGATCTGGGGACATCATTGGGTCGAGACCCAGTCGATGAAACAGATCTCCCATAAACAGGAACACTAGGAACTAAGCCCAGAGAAGAACTGTGGAGAAATCCAGAGAGTCTCTCTGAGTAACATTTACAGTGGTAGAGAGACGAAAAGAGACCCGATAATCGTGGTCTGATTCGAATATCTCTCGAAACCTACACTACGTACACTCAAAATTCAGGAAATGGGAAGTTGACCACCTTACAGAATACTGGACGGAATCCAAAGGACAGAGGCAGGCAAAAAGATTCATAGTAAGACAAAAAAGTTACTTCAGCTAAGCAAAGAGGATCGATGGATCCTAACGGGTTATCTTACTGGTGAATATAATAAGATACCATCGCAAAAAAATGGGACTTTCCGACGATAACTCCTGTGGACTCTGCGCAGAAGAGGAGGAGACAACGGAACACATACTCTGCGAATGCCCTGCTGTGGCAAGGAGCAGAGCGATCCATATGCAAGGGGCGTTCTTAAGTCCTGCAGATGTAGGAAACATGCAACCAAGGAGGGTACTGAGGTTTATAAAGAGCCTCAACAGCTCCTTGGGTTAAATAACGGAGGCCAACACACAAAAGATCTCTTCTGGTCGCAGTGAACAGGGCCTATATTAATTACAGTCACAATTACAATTACTAATAATCATTTTTAACCTTCACACTAAATATTTCCTCGGTCACAATACGCATGGAAAATTTCACCATTGTGAGTTCGAAAAATTTTCTCTGTAAACTAAAAATAATTATTAGTATCGCGGCATATATGTTATTTATATACATTTATAAGGCTGAGACAACAATCAAATATATTGAGCCATGTGTATAGCATTATCTAGGTCGACAATGGGAACGCAATTTGCTTCCCATAGTGCTGTGGCTGGATAACATTTTCTGTTTTCCTTAATACCAATTTCAAAATCCATACTCAGGCACATCGCAATTGCATAAAATGCAACAATTCAAGTTTTTGCTTCGTATACGAGTACGGTGTGTCAGGTGGCATCAATGCAATTTCGATCACAGCAACCGGCCCACTCCTTGTGCCTGTCATTGTGCATGTGCATTGTTAATATTCTATCGTTGCGAAAATTGAAAATTTTCCACATCAACGAACTTCCTCTGTGATGTTATGAAGGAAAATAGCCGGTTTTAAGCAGGGTCCTCATGTTATTTTAGTCTGTCCTGTCCCTCTGTATGGACGTACCACAATGGCATGTTTAAAACTTAAACTGTGATTCACTGGCTGCAGGACAAATGAGATAGCCTGCCACATCATTTGCGCCAGCATTCCACACAGGCAATGGCCAATGGAGCACAAGCAGTGGCGGCAGTGGCCAGGCAGGCACAAATCGTTTGTACAAAATTACAAATCACAATGATGGCATCAGCCCGTTGGTGGTGGGTTGCTTCGAAAAATCGATGCATCCGCTGATGTGCAAGGATCAACATCAATGGTTTACATTGCTACCAACCACAGCAAACAAGTGCCCCTTCATGTATACGCCTTTGAGAGCATTTGGATCTAAGTCTCCGGAGTTGAATTCCCTATTAAATTTACCATTGTTTTTTGTTCGGGGATTTAAGTGTCTGCGAGTGCAGTATGCTGCGGCATATATGTAGGTAAGCTCCGTTGGCAACTGCCTATAAAGGATGAATCAAGCAACTGCCGCGACGGCAGCCAGAAGCACCGACCACTAGTAATCCGAACAATTTTCCAAAGCTTTCACTCCGTGAGGTATAGATATTTTGTACAATTAGTTTATGCTTCAGTGAAATATAGCAATGTTGGTGTACCTATTCTAGGCTCGTGTTGATTGGTACCTCAAAATTAATAAACTGTGCAAATTTTGTTTTAAAATGGCAGTGGAAACGGTAAGTACAAATTCTTGGTAAATTTTAAGTTATAAACATTTTTATTTTGGACTTTAAATTTAAGTAATTCACAATGGCTGTGTCTTCCATGGAAAATCCGTAATTGTGAGCTTCCGTAAATTTAAAGCCGAGACTTAAATTTATTACTAGTACCGCGCATTGTTTAACGTTGTTTCGATAATATTTTCCAATAAATTTTCTTTACAATATCTTTTTTGATTGATTTTTTTAAGATTCAGAAAATAATAAAAATAATTTGGAAAATATTTATCGGCAGATTTTATACTTTTAAAATAGTATAGAAAATTTTGTGTATAATTATTACTTGTCGGTTTTGAACAACGTAACCTCCAGTTTAAGAACATTGAAAACGCTATCTCTTGACGCTCATGGCAGCTAAAATTCTGCACTTTGCGAAAAGTGAGTGGGACTTTAGACAGGAATCGAGTAAATTAGACAAATGCCTCTCAGTACGTAGGTCCACTTGGCCGAAGCCAAGCACAGCTGCCACTAAAATAATTGGCGCAACAGGTCCGTAGGGACCCTAGGCCTAGCTTCTCACAACCATTCGTCTTGTGTGAGTTTTTATTTTTGGGACGAATGGAAGGGATCTACAATTTTATGCCGAGTCCAAACGGCCAATTGAGAAGCTCTTTCATGACAGTTATACTCTCGGATGTTTGTCAGACGTTCGCGAGAGGTGGCGCAGTGAAAAAACCTTAAGTTGGAATTTGGGTTTTTCTCGGGATTCGAACCTGGGACCCCTCGCTTAGTAGTCCAACACACTAACCACTAAACCAGCTGCCACTGCCAATGGTTAAAATGAATTGACTAAATTGAACAAGCCCATTCTGAGCTTCAAAACGATTGTTTGCACGTGCAAAAAATATTAAATAAAGATTTACGCATCACGCCTGCTCACTGGTCCTGAGCCCTACTTCGGGTTACCTTTGACTTACACACGGGAAGAATTGAAAATCACCAATTGCAAAATTTTGAGTTGCAATTCACGAATTATATCTTTGTTGCAAATTACAACGATTTTTTCTTGGATTGATATACAAATTCGTAATTCAACGACGCAGAATACAAAATGTTGCTTGTTGAATTTTGCGATTAGAAGTATTAATTCGAGCTTCTTTTATTTGTAGTGATTTGCGATTTTGTTTGGCGCAATTTACCACATCAATGGGTCAATTTCTCAAGCACTACTTCACAATCGCAAATTGCAAAAATTATTTGCTGATTTACAAACACTGAGTGATGAATCAATGAAATGTTACAATAATTTAACACATGTAAATTGAAAACGTAAAATGACGTAGAGAAATCGTGAATAACAAAATATTTTGTTGTAATTTCCATGGAATTAACTACCCGATGTGTGAAATTTTTGTGCGCACAGGCAGCCGACAAAAACGAAACGTCATAGCATGTCCATGGTCCATGTAAAGAAATCCTTTTAAGTCCTTTCATTTTCTGCATGGACAGCTCCAACCATGCGCATTTGGCTTCATTAGAGTCAGACAGTCGGCATTCAATCTTTGCTTAAAGCAGTTCTTGTCGGGTCAAAGTTATTTATAAGTATAACTCACTCGTAGTGATAGTGAGTGTACTAACCAGTAAATTGTAAAGAATTTTGGAATATATCTTGTAAGTACATATTGAATAATACAAAATCAACTGAAGTGGGTATATAAATTCGTATTTTTTTCAGAAGGTACATCTCGCTATAAGAAAGAAGTTTAAATTGGAATGCATTCTAAAATATGTAATCGAAAACGATGGTAAAGGTTCGTATCAATGGCAAGTTCTTCTAAATAATTTGTTTGTATTTTAAATTTCAGCATAGACCGAAAAACCACCCCAGACAAACCCCGTTCTCTCCGGACGATATGGCGCCGTATGCTTTTCATGGATATCAGGAGGAAACAAATTATAAAATGTGACTTTAAATATGTATTCGAAATTTGATTTGTTAATTATAAGATATAAGTTGAAAATTGAGAATGAAGTTTTCTAATTTCACGATAAAACAATTTCAATTTAATACGGCGATGCCTCAAATCAATACTCAAGAATCGTAAATTGCAAAATATGAAATGCAAATTGATAAAAAAAAATTAAAAAGATTCAATTTACCATTACGAATTCGTAAATTGCAACTACTGAAGTGGTAAATCTACCGCTTCTGTTCGCAAATCAACACTTTTTAGTTGCAATTCAAGGCTGAATGGTTGTAATTTGTTAAGGCAGGAAATCCGAATTTATAACACAAAAGTGGTAATTTACGAACTAGTTTTGCAATTCACAATCCACAGTAATAGCAAATATATATATAGACAGCTCTCAAATTTAAAAAATGTAAAGCGAAAAGCTTTTAATACATTTAAGAAATCAAATAGTTCATATGATTATTCCGTTTTTAGTAAACTACGCAAATAATTCTCCACTCTTAGTAAATTTCTTTACAAGGTTTACATCATGAATATTGAAAGTAACGTCAAATATAACAGTAAATCATTCTGGTCATTTATAAATTCTAAAAAGAAGTCGGTGGGAATTCCAGATGCAATGTTTCTTAAGGATAGTAAGTCCTCTAATTTGGGCTCTAATCTTGAATTGTTCTCTAACTTCTTCTTTGAATCAGTTTACTCCAAATCAGGTTTAAATAATAACTCGATAGACAATATAGCATGTAAGGTTGATATTGGCTCATTCCAGTTATGCAATGATGAAGTCCTTTTGGCGCTTAAGTTGCTTAAACGCAATCCTATTGCTGGGGCTGATGGCATCCCAACTATAATTCTTAGTTACTGTTGTGACTCTCTCTGCTTCCCTTTGCTTAATATTTTTAACCATTCACTTTCTGAGGGTATCTTCCTTCAAGAATGGAAGACTTCATTCCTTGTTCCTATCCTAAAGTCTGGACCGAAAAATAATGTCGAAAACTATAGCGGAATTTGCAAGTTATCCTCAATTCCTAAGGTTTTCGAAAGCATTATCACAAACAAACTTGAGTTCCTCACTAAAGAGTTCTTATCAGTTGCTCAACACGGTTTCGTTTCTGGTAGGTCTACTACCACTAACTTGGCACTTTTCTCATCGTATGTTGTCAACGCTATTGAGAACAAATATCAAGTCGACACAGTTTATACCGACTTCAGTAAAGCCTTTGATTCAGTAAATCATGCAACACTATTGAAAAAGCTTGAACTTTTTGGTTTTCACTCGAAGATTTTATCATGGTTATCGTCTTATCTTGTTGGGAGAACACAAAAAGTACGCATAGGCAATGTTTGCTCCAGATCGATTCAATGCACATCTGGGGTTCCCCAAGGCAGCCATTTAGGTCCATTGCTCTTCACAATTTTTATCAATGATATAACTTTGCCTATCAAGCACTGCCAATGTCTATTATACGCCGATGATCTAAAACTGTATCTAAAAATTAAAAGCATAGATGACTGCCGCCTAGTTCAGTCAGATCTAAATTCTATTTCGGAATGGTGTAACCTCAATGATTTAAAGCTTAACATAAAGAAGTGTAATGTGATAACCTTCTCAAAATTGATTTCGATTTCAAAATTTGATTACGTCATTGACACTAATCTACTTTGTAGGGTTGATAAAATCAAAGATTTAGGCGTTGTTCTCGATTCAAAATTTTGTTTCAAAAATCATATTGACTATATTGTCTTGAAAGCGAATTCTGCCATCGGTTTTATTAACAGAAACTGTAAAGATTTTAAAGATCCATATGCCCTCTTATCTTTATATTTCTCCTTGGTAAGATCGCTTCTTGAGTATGCCGATGTCATTTGCAATCCCGCGTTTAATACTCACTCCGATCGCATCGAAAGAATACAAAGACGTTTTACGAGACTAATATTCTTCAAAATGCGTTGGAATTTCCGCCCAGAATATTCAGCCAGATGCCAATTACTTGGAATTAAATCATTAAAATCGAGGCGAACTATTCATGACGTAATGTTTGTAAGAGATATATTAAGTTATAATATCAAATGTCCACCCCTTCTTTCAATGGTACCTATCTATGTACCTGCTAGATTACTAAGATCTAGAGATTTTCTTTTTCAAAACGCGCACAGAACTAAATATGGGAGTAACGAACCTTTATCTAGAGCAATTATATCTTTCAATGAAGCTTGCAGTAATATTGACTTATGTGTATCTAGAGATAAATTTAAGGCAATGCTTTTGGATATGTACTTTCTTTAATTCATTTTTATACCTCAAATATATGTTAGCTTTAATAACTTTTTGTGTCAAATTGCGATTGGTTATTGCATTATGTATTCCTCATTTGATCGCATCACTGACAATAAAAAGCAGCGATTCGCGACTTTTGAGGGTCAATATCTCCACTTCGTACAGTTTCTAGAATTGCGAATAAAAAGTCGTGAATTAGTAAATCCTGAGCTAAGCTCTAAAACTAGACAAACTTTTCGTGATTCTGCGCTCATTTTTCTTGATTTGATCTTAAAATTTTTTTCCGTGCATACACTCAAAATTCAGGAATTGGGAAGATGACCACCTTGCCGAATACTGGACGGAATCCAAAGGACAGAGGCAGGCAAAAAGATTCATAAGCCCAGCTCGTAGTAAGACAAAAAAGTTACTTGAGCAAAGCAAAGAAGATCTTAGGATCCTAACGGGTTATCTGGCCACTGAGATACCATCTCAAAAAAATGGGACTTTCCGACGATGACTCCTGTCGACTCTGCGGAGAAGAGGAGGAAACAACGGAACACATACTCTGCGAATGCCCTGCTGTAGGCAGGGGCAGAGTGATCCATATGCAAAGGGCGTATTTAAGTCCTGCAGACATAGGAAACATGGAACCAAGAAGGATACTGAGGTTTATAAAGAGCCTCAATAGCTGGGTTAAAAACAGGGGCCAACACAATAGATCTCTTCTGGTCGCAGTGTTCCCTACAATACAATACCCCTGAATTTTAAGACAATTTTACATTATTCCCAATTTTCAAGGACGTTACCCAAGAGCAATATTTTCCAAACTGCATTGTCTCTATACACTCAGATATTATATACGCATACTCAAGTTGTTAGAAAACACGTGAAAATCGCATTGTTTTGAGGACGCATGCAATTGCAAACAACACTCTAAAAGCTTTTATCACACATGTGAATAAGAATAAGTTATCCGAGGAGCACATTTTTTCAAGGATAGTTTAACGATAATAAAGCGAAAGCGAGTGGGGGGATACGGTCGTAGTCGTACTTGTACTTGTAGATGTGAATATGGTGTATCCTGATGCTTGAGCCGTCTTGCACATATGACAACTTCAGCGTCGACAACGACACAATGATGACAATTTGGGATTTCCACCCAGGAAATCATTTCAATTACATGACTCACAAATCGTAAAATTTCCTGCAACCTACTCCAACACTAAGGTCGACGTGGCTGCCTCTGCCTCTGCCTTGTTGCCATTGTCATCGTTGGTAGGTACCTACATTTCAATCTACTTAAGTGAATTGTGTTGCGAATTTTGTTTGCGTACAGAATTCCACTAAAGAAGAAGAAGAAGAAGAAGAAGAAGAAGAATTGGATGCTTTGCATGAAAATCCCCATTCAGATGATGGGGATGATGACGTTCCAGCTCAGGAATCAGTCATTTCACAAATAGACTTCTGGCTTTTTGCAGAGAAATACAACGGCGCAGCCCTTTCTTTCCTTGTTGTTGTGTTCCCTTGACATGAAATCACCATCTTAAGAGTACCTGATGACAAAAAATTGGAAAACTTATTTAAGATTAGAGAGGTTGCCATGACGGTGGCAGCACGGGTGGAGTGCCGTTCCGGGTGCCGCCGCCGGCAGGATAAAAAATAATCCTCACCGAATACAATGGCTCCAGGAATACATCACTACAGAGATGAGCATCAAAAATGCATTACCCCTCGCATGGATCCCGTTTTTGCCGTTGTTATGCATTGTTAGCATACTGGGATTTTCGCATTCTTCCGGAATGCATTGTTGTCTGCCGGGAGTGCACCTCTTTGCCAGAAGTCATTACGAATGCAAACAACTCCGCACGTATGACGGATTACATTCTGCGTACATATGTCTTCCCCGTCAAGGACAATTTCATTTCACCGCTGCTGGTGGTTGCTTCAATGGAATGGGGTCGAAATATTATTTTTCAAATATTAACACGAAAAGGCTCCATTACATGGCTTGCAACATCGGCAACGATTAAGCCACTAGAAATACGGATTCAAGGGACTAAGCGCTACAATTTTCGGCAGTGAATTTAAATAATACATGCCACCCCGCGGCGGGAGCGCGGAGCGACGCAACAAAATTAGAAATTCGCCTCCAAACATTCAGTTAACATGCACATGTGGCTGCTTGTCGGCATGGTGGGTTGTTCGGTTAACTGGGGGCTGGCGGGGGCTTCGGCTATGTTGGGTGTGCTCAGCCGCATAAACCACCGCACAAATGAATAAAACAGTTAGAAAATCTGCTCCTGGCGACGCTAGTGCACTCCGAAGTTGTGCATGTAAACATTGCCGTCAGATGGAAGCCAGTGCGACTGCTGCATACGGGTCTCATAATTCTTCGGAAGCAGTATCAAATGTTTGCACTCAGCCAATGCAAATACGAATGGTGATGCTGAGTGTGAGTCTAAATCTAAGCGGTAGTGTCTCCTGCAGAACATTGGACAGCTGTTGCAGGTGGCTGCACCAGACCGGCCCACCCAATCTTGGCAATTTCATCCGCATTTTTCCCATTTGTCGTAATTTCGTTTGATTAGTTTGCGTTTCTAAATTAATTGCAATTAACTAATGGCCGACAGTGTATCCACTCCGACATTCATTCGAATAATCTAATTAATTTGTTATTATATTATAGGAATTCAATTTGCGTTAAACGCGACCGCCCTCTTTCTCGGCTTTCATGTCGGATGGCATGGGATTGCCCGAGGCTGTTGGGGAAACGGCCTCACCTTCCCAGTAGGCAAATCTAGTTTTGAGTGGGTGGTGGATGCTTCCGCATCTCTATCGAAAAGCAGATGTGTTCGAAAACACATAAATTTTAATAATTTATCCCATATTCCCCCACTTAAGTGGTTCAGATTTCCATAATAAATTAATATGGCCGCCTTCCTGGAGAACCAATTTATTCCTTTAATTTAGCAATTTTATTTACAAATTGCCGAATAGCTGTGTGTGTTATTGGAATAGAAATTTATTGCTTTGTGGGGGAATCGTGTTCTGGGCGCTGCCGATGGCTTTGTTCTGGGGTTGAAAGTTTGTTCTTGTCGTTGGGTTATTGTTTTAGATACTTTTGTCGATATAAATTATTCCTAAGGAGAAAAGTTGGATTTCTTTGTGTGTCATTATGGCGAAATAATATTTTTCTTTCCCACTAAAGGTGGGGATAACAGCAGCAGTAGTAGGAGATGAGTTACTTTAGCCTCAAACAGCATATCCAGAAGGAAACCTGTACAACTTCATCTTTTCTTGCAAATAATGAAGTTGCCATTGGTGGACAAATAGACAGACTTGGGTGTGCGCTTCTGAATGATGGGGCAGAGACATTAGGTTTGGTTTGCTTTTCAAGTTAGTGACATATCATGACGCTAACAAGTGCTTGCTAAAGTGTAAACCAAGAAGAGTGGCATCATCAATTTGGAAAATATTGTTAGGTAGCCAAGTTTGACCAGACTTGTATATTGTTCTTTTCCTTTGTGTTTGCTACTCAATTGCTTGAGTTTTACTCATGATAACTGCTGTAGAAGATTTGCTCGTTTAAAGGTGAACATCTTATGACTGCTTCATGTAAACTTACATTAATCTTTTGAAAATGTATTGGATTTAAATTGATAGCTGTTCGTATAGTTATTGACAATAAAATTTGTTTGCGTATCTGTACTGATGAGGCTGCATCTACCCCGCATACCCTATTATATCGTTTTATCCACTTCTCTTTTTTCTCTGGAGCTTTAACGAATTAAAAATTAACTGATCGTTTTTGTGGACTGTGAAAAACTTACTAATAACTTAAAAACGACTACATTTAGTAAATTTAGAGTACGGGAGCGTCGCTAACAGTAAGACACTTTTTCTCAAATGACTATATCTAAAAAAGTATTCGAAGTAATTAGTTAATCTTAATTGCGTTAGGTAGTTTTATTATGTGTGCTGTTTATTGCATATTTAAAATAAATTTACCTTTACCGATAAAATAATTTAAATCAAAACGGCTTAGTACCTCCTTTGTTTCACTGTTGGTAAACCTACTTCAACAGTGAGACAGTACTTGCCCAACAGTGAGACACCTTCAACAAGTAGTTTAACAACAAAAAGCTTTGTTTGACAAACATTTATATTATACTATGCAAAAAAGTCGTATGACTAAGAACAAACGTTACAAAAAATGTCTTCAGGGACAAATAAATAAATAATAAAAAAATTCGACTGATGTGGCCGCAAAGAATCGGCTCTGCGGTAATCGTGTTTATGCCTTCTTCAGTGAGACACTGTCCCACTGATGGAAACGTGATTTTGTCTCACTGTTGGTAAATTGTCAAAAAATATGTAAAAAAGAAAAAAAAAAAAAAAATATGCATCGAAATGCCTCAAGATTTAGTTAATTGTTTTCTCTATAATATAATCTACACAATATTTAAAACATTGATTGAAAAACTCACTTATATAAAAAGTTAATATGTACAAGGTGGGCCAAAGGAAATCACCCTAAGAAGATGCTATTATGCTAGACAAATGTAGAATACAAGTGAAGAAGCCATGGACCGATACACTCCCCAAGAACGCGGAGTAATCGTGTCTACTTGTTTGCGTAACCATTCGTCTGTAGTGTTGGCGCGGCGCGAATTCCGTCGGCGATTCCACGGCCGTCCGACACCGACTGCGCAAACACTGCGCCGTTTTGCACCAACCTTGAAGAGTATGGGACCACACGAGACGTTGCCGAGAGTGGCCGGCCCCGGAGCGCCCGTTGTGCGAGGATGTCGAGCTATCGCCGGAAACATCGACCAGACGCCGTGCCTCGCACTTAGCCATCAGCCAGACGTCCCTAAGGCGAATTTTGGTCAAAGAATAGCGCATGTTCCCGTACAAAACCCAGTCCGTGCATCAGCTACTGCCTGTCGACAGCCAAACGCGTGTAACCTACGCCCAAGCCATCCTCAAGAGGACGAAGTGGACGATTATTCGACCAAAATCATAATGAGCGATGAGGCTCATTTCCACCTCAGCGGGTACGTGAACAAGCAAAACTATCGCTTCTGGGGCACCAAAAATCCACGAGTAATGCCCGAGATGCCATTACACCCGCTCAAAGTTACTTCATGGTGCGCTCTTCACGCTGAAGGAGTCATCGGGCCATTTTTTTCGAGAACGCCGCTGGTCAAACGAAAACATTGGACGGTGCGCGCTATAGGGCCATGTTAACCGAGTTTTTTCATCCTCAATTGGATGAATTATTACATTGTGGACATGCGGTTCCAACACGACGGAACTACGGCACACACTGTGCGAGCCACAACCGATATTCTGAAGGCGGCGTTCCCGGGGCGCCTCATCCCTCGTTTTGGCGATTTGCACTGGCCCGCAAGATCGCCCGATTTAACCGTTCTAGACTTTTTTGTGGCGTTTTTTGAAGTCCCGTGTTTACGTGAACAAGCCCGAGACCCTAGAAGCCCTCAAGGACAATATTCGACACGAGTGCGAGTATCTGTCGCCCGAACTTCTCGCCGAAGTGATGAAAAATGACACAAAACGAGCCCGTAGAGCAATCAATTATGACGGCGCCCATTTTGCCAATATCGTCTTCTCGACTTGACCAATAAAATTCTAAAGGTTCAAATAAACATAATCAAAAAACAGAATCGAAGTTTTTCATTTAGAAAAAAAATGAGAGCCAAACCACCGCGGACGACTTCTTTTAGCCCACCTTGTATTTACTTTTGGTGTTTTTCCACTGTCCTATCACGGCGCGGCTACTAATAGCTGTTTTTTATTATCAGCGTGATCTGATCCGGATCAGATTACGAAAATAAAACAAGACGGATCATTGAAAATTTTAATTTTTGAGTTGTTGCAACAGTTGCTTTCAAAAACAAAACAGATAATACAGGGTATTACAAACTTCACATTGCCACCAGCCATATTGAAAATATTCTGCTCAACGTGACGTCACACAAAGCACTTGTCATTTCGCTTGCAATGTCGGGGGTGTTACCATATTTGAATCCAATTTGAATAATTTTTCTTTTCCATATTTTTTAGAAACAAATTTAGTATTTTATGTTCAAATATGCAACACATGAACAATATTTCGCTGCTAGCACTTACGTTTATTTTGGCATATTAAGGTGTACCCAGACCAGCGAAACTTTTCAGAAATGTTTCTAAAAAAAATCGGACAAATTTCATACACATTTATAAAAGATTTCTGAAATTTATTTTTTAGAAATGTTTATGAAATATTTCAAGTTTATTCTTCTAGTCCAACTGGAAGAAAATAATGTGGTAGGTTAGCAGCGAGTAAAGTTTATATTTTTGTAATTTTGGTCTCGGGAATCACGTGAATCGGGAATCACTTTCTCATTAGGTATTCCATGCTTTTCTTTTCATTTTTATTTTATTTAAAAAAAAAATAATAATCGAAAAACAGCGCTCACTTTCTGCAGTTAAACTTGTAAAACAAAAAATGATTTCCCATTATGAAACTATGAAAAATTTCATAATTTTTTTTTTGGTGTACCAAACCAGCAAAACATTTCATATATTCATAAAACATGGAGGTATATAATTGTTTATCAAGTAATTGGCTGGTCTGGCAACGTGATTAGGTGGCTATCGTTTACAGGCACACCAACATTTAGAAATGAAACAAGCCATCTAGTGGGAAAATTAGAAATAATTTTCAGATCATGATTCGTGCTCTCGATGAGAAGCAGGATCATGTGCTGTAAGTGCATGTAAATCGATGATCTATATGGATCATAGCTGATAATAAAAAACAGCTATTGTTCATTTCAAGTAAATACGAACTGAACCAATCGGGCGAGCATCTGCGGCATGACCTACGACAACAAGCGCGACGTGTTCGTACATGTTTCTTCGGAATGTCTCACTGTTGGCGACGTTCCCCTACATTAAACTTAATATTATTTTTGTTTGGAAATCGTACACTAATTGCTAATTTTTTGTTTATTTCAGACTGACCATTAAAGGATCGCATAGAATTTCTTCAAAATAAAAGTGCGAGTTCACTGTGTCGTATACGCAACATTTAGTTTGATTTTTGTTTTCGAAAATTTATTACACACAATGCGGACGAATAATATGTAGCATTTTCCTTGTCCAAAAAGAAACTCAGTGGTATAAACAACCAATACCCCAAAATTCTTTTATGGAGCAGACTCTTTTATCAACAATATATGTTCTCATTGCTGTGGTCTATTGACAAAACAACACGTGGGTGTTTCAACAAGAGTTGGTACAACGTCGGCTCCGCCTCCGATATAAGCTGCTTATAGGTTCCACTTTAACTTGGAAATATTATTGTGATGGAGGTCGATTGGAACGGAATGTACAACCTCTTTTTGTTTTTGTATTTCCATTCAAATAAGACAAACTCCGCAATGCTGTTCAATTATTTGTAGAAGCAGCTATTTGACCTCAATATCATATACAAAATTTATTTTCATTTTAGTCCCTACATTTTATTGAAAAATCGTTATGTGCAAATGCTAGTTCCCCAGAAAAAAAAAGTTTACTATTTTTCTTTATGGTTTTGTGGCAATCCCGCTTGCAAATGGTGACAATTTTTTATTTAAATGTTGTTGTGTATTCAAGATCAGTAAAACAGATGTCGAAATAAATAAAAGCCTTGGTGTTATATAATAAAAAGCTCACCTCTGTGATATCTGCTCTTTCATTATCGAACAAATTATCGACACCTTTTGAAAGGCGTTAAATTTCTACGTATTGAACATGCAAATTACCTAAAGTTGGCTGAGGCATGCCCCGTGATGTAGCACCATAATTAAATATGAATAATTAAGGATACTTGAAGAGCACAAAGTCCACCATCAATACTTTAGTCAACCATCAATCGAAAATTGCGGAAAATTATTTAATTAATTATTATTTCGGTAACTCAACCTTATATCTATTTATATCAAAAATGATATATGTATGTCTTTTTTAATTTATTCAACAACTTCACAAATTCCAAGGGTTTTCAGACAAACCCTTTACGGTAAAACAAACATAACAGCCAATTTGTAGCACAGGGAAAGCTGAAAGAGGATGTAAAATTTAATCCACTTGAGTGGAAAAAATACACTACTTTCCCAATGTGTATAAAGTTTACCGTTTGCCATTATTTCCTTCATTACTCCATCTCAACTAGAAGCGCTGCCGGCTCCAGCTCCAGCTCCATTGCCCTTAAAGCTTGCTACAGTTTTCACCAGTATTGCTCCATGTGCGGACCGCGCTAAAAGACAAAATCAAATTCGCATTCGGATAGTTGTAATGTAAAAACGCTCCAAATTAATCATGACTTGGGCCATTGGGCAAACTGAACGTACATACAAACGCGACCATGGCAAAAATAAACCATCTCCGCTTACCTCTGCAATTGGTCTGCGTGCTGGTATTGGGAAAAATTTTATTAAAAAACTTTCGTTCAGCAGCAGAAAAATTGCATTGAAAACATGAATTTTACGAGCGAGTAGAATAAAAAGTTTTACAAATTTATTAGCGCCGCTTCTCACCCTGCAAAATAATTTATGTTTCAAGCATGACTGCTTGTCACGTGCCTTGAGTAAGGCCCTCGAACGGAAGCTAATTGACGCAATTGTGAGCTGAAGGATTCCTATACTCAAAGAAGAACCGATGACTGTGTCTGTACTCGCATACATTACACTCATATGAGATGCATCCACAATGGAGGAATTTTACAATTCGTACTCATCGTTTACATTCAGCCGATAACAAAGCTTAAGAGGAGAGCGCAAAACGATGGAAAAAATGGCAAGAATCCAATCGAATGGAAATCTTTTTGGAATCCGAAAAAAATGCAAAAAGCTGGAAGGCTCCAGTACAACAACCTTCGCCTCACCCCATGGCTTGGATTTTTTACCCTTCCAGAATTTTCCCAATTTCCCAATAGGCGAAACGAGCTTCATCTTCAAGGATCATTAGGTTCCCATTGTAATCTTTTGAATACATCTCTCCCTCATTTGTATTCTTGTATACTCATATCATTTGCTGCTGCTGCTGCTTCTGCTGTCTGCCGTTGTTGTTGCTTATACTTGTACTTGGCCGGCTCAAACTTTGTGTCGTACCCTGCTGGGTGTGTTGTGGAGGGATCCGATAGGACTTATATTTCTATTTTGTAAGAACGCTCGTATCTAATATCTTCCTTTCTTCCGGGATTCTTATGTTGGTGCTGCTGTTTTTTTTTTCGCTTTTCGTCGTCCTCTTTTGATTGCTCTTTGAAGGCAAGAGTGAGCGAGTTATA
The DNA here is from genome assembly GCA_916610125.1 of Cheilosia vulpina. Classification (NCBI taxonomy): domain Eukaryota; kingdom Metazoa; phylum Arthropoda; class Insecta; order Diptera; family Syrphidae; genus Cheilosia; species Cheilosia vulpina. The sequence goes on along the minus strand of OU744280.1, from coordinate 913,804 downwards.
AGGCGATATATGGCTGACGATGACTTTTTATTTTCGCTATCCGTATGTGAGTTTTTCTGGAAAGATTTTAATATTCATCTGTAGATAGGCAGAAGAGACATGTGCAGATTTATCAAATACGTGGAAAGCTATATAGTCAAACACGTGTAGATGTGTAGTTATCAACCTACGCAATCAACTTGAGAACCAAATCAGGTTTTCCCAACAAAATGGGGATATGTGCGACTGTACTTGCGTTCATAGCGCACCCTGCCGGTTCACACGTACTTAAGATTGTGACCGGTAAGGTTTCATTTATTACCAAAGGATTTGTGCATTGAGTCCTAGCCAACATGGCTTAAGGGATTCACTCCCTTTGAGAGGAGTTACATTCCGCATACGCCAGAGATACGAGTAAGTGGGACAACATTTTTTAATTGCAACGTGTTACAGGACCATCAATCAGTGGAAGATTTATTATCCTATTGCCATATGGAATGGGTTTGATTGGCGAATCATTAATGAGCTCAAGGTTTTGGCGACAAGATGCTCATTTTTCTTCGAGCTCTCATCCGGCTCCGTACCCGCATGAGTCATGACCCAGCAGAATGACTTATGAATCTTGGCGTTCAATTATCATACGTAGTCATCTGTGGACCATTTAAGCCCCCGGTTAATAAATTACCAACACTTTTGGTTCGGAAGATAAATCAACGTACTTGGGGCTTGTGCCTTCAGCGGCAGAGACTGAGAGTACTCCGCTCTCTACACCTACGCAGACGGGGCAGAATAAATTTATAACATTTTCTAATTCGCATGCCAATTGTTTTGCAGCCTAGGACCTCTTCACCAGTTCGGAAAGAGGCACATAAATTCCCAGAATAATATTAGTCCCATAACTGCCGGCATTTATTTAAAGTTGTAATCCTTTTGCACATTTCCGTGCGATCTAATGTTCGCCTTATCGAAGGTTGAACGATACAGTGCCATTGCAAAAGGACGAAGCAAGACACCGAACGACCCGAGTGCGACTGTATAATATTTGTGGGACATGAACAATGGACGTGGCGGTCGGCATCGGAGTCGGAGTCGACGTCTTTTCCATGTCCTTGTGGCAATCGGAGTTGTGTGTAAGAAAATACATCCCGACTTGAATATAATGCAAGGCTCATAAAATTTTTGCATACACTATAGATGGCCCGGACGATGGAGCGGGGTGGCTCGGGTCGATGTGGTCGATGTTGACGGAGAAAGGATAGAGGCGTCGGTGTCTGTAAGAGCTTTTATCGTTCGCACGTAAATTTAATATTTTATGCGATGAATAAAACATTCCGTCGATAAAAATAAACAGTGGAAAGTACAAGTGCTTGCGGTGTGGTAGTTCTGGGGTGTGAAGAATTGGCTACCCCAACCGTCTTTATTATTTATGTGCCGAGACCATAAGTTGAAGAGAGAGAGAGAGAGAGCGCGCATCCTCGAATAATCGACGAACTCACAAAGGGTTATACGATTGGCTTTGCGTTCGAATCAATGGCTGATGGCTTTGATATGTCGAAACGTTCGAGAAGATGTTTTACATCATTGTATCCAACGCCAATGCCAGATGCTAAATCAGTAAAAATGCAGTAGCGGAGGCCACAGATAGCTATCCAGAAAATGATAGACAGCAGTGAATGTTTTATTTCATTGCGATATAATTCGGGATTGAAGCCGCATTAAGGTTGCGGGTGCTGAATAAATTATTCCATAGAATGTCGTTCGTTGGAGGGACTGTTTGATGGCCCTTAAATATTTCGGTGTTTTGGTAAATATAGGCGTAGGAGGATTACTGTTTATATCTGACTGGGATAGTGTTTCATCATATAAATTTATTGCGCATGATTTTGAGAAGCTATTAACTCCAGTATGATGCTTTGAATAAAAAGCTGTACACAGCACCAATTATATTTTTTTAAAGACACGGAAGGCTTTTCTTTTCCTTATAAAATATTATGCAAAACATGGTGCTAGAATGCTTATGGCGTTGTTCCAAAAATTGTTGGAAGGGCATACTAAGGGAGATACCTGTTGTTTCAGATTTCCCACAAGCTTTCGTTGTGACAAGAATTATTTATTATTCTTACTGCAAAAAGCCGCTTTCTTAAATTTAGAAACGTTACCTCAACTTCAACTTGCATATTTTATTTAAAATGGGAAAGAAATGTATTTTTTTTTTCTGCCCTGAAGGAGAACTCAACAAATAATTGCATATTTGTAAATTAATACATTATTTCAAAATTTTTGTTGAATGATATCAATAGCAAGTTGAAAGTTGAAATAAAAACAGTAATTAATATATTTACTTAACTGGCAGACAGTATCCATCTTTATTTTAGAATAAAAATAATAAGTAAAAAGGAAAAAGAAACAGCTACTTCAATAGACAAAGGTAGATATAGAAAAGAAGAAGGATACAGATGCATCTTAACCGTGTTGCCACTTTATTACAATATAGTAACAACAATAATTGCACATATTTTATTTTTGTTTAATGAGGAAAGAAGCGACAAATGATCAAATTGATCTTAAATTAAATTATTTATGGTCGGTAATTGGTAGATATCCTTCGGATTTGAATTGAGAAAATCTCTCGATATTGGTTAATAGAACAAACGGGAACTAAAACTAAACCAGTTTATTCACGAACCTTTAGTCGTATAAATTAGTAAGTCGAAATTTTGCATGTTTATAGAAAATAAAAATCTTCGAATACCTATTTCGCCTTTTTATTCAAAATTCGCCTTATAAAGGTTGAAAAAGAGGTTGCAAACTTTTATATTTTAACGTTACTTCACTCAACCCGCTTTTACATTCATAAAGCTTGGTCAATTCGAAAAATACTTTCCCGAGTATTCTAAGCCATCATTTATCTGAGGATGAGCCAGAAGAAATTATACACAGATCTCATTTAATCAACAAGAAATTAAGATTGATTTCTCGATTGCCATCTATGCTTGGGGGGTGAGTGGGTTGAGTATATCGTACACATGGAAAGCATTATTGATGTTTACACATCCCTGCAGCCACAATGCGTTCATTTTCTCAAATGGTTAATATTGACGTTCCATATTCCATTCCGTATCGGTTTTGAACTTTGCGTTGTGTTTGTGTCGTGTGAGATTAGTTTTCAAAAAAAATAAAATACAATACAGATATATTTCGTTAAATAATGTTTTATTTTATTAAAAAAAAAAGATCAAGACCCCTTACCACTGGTGGGGGGAAGTCTATCTCTCTTCGAAGTACAGAACAGAATCTCTTCCTCATTTTGAGGTCTTCTTCTTATATACCATAATTTTGTGTATGCGGTTGGTGTGGTCGCATAAACAAACTAAATGTTTGTTTAGTCAGCACTTCTGACTGCGACTATGTTTGGGATCGATATGGGTTCGTTATCTAATATAACTTGTGCGACGGGCATGCGAGTAAGACTGAAATGAATAATAATGGCAGTCTACTCCACGTCCATAGCAACCAATTCATGCAAGTTAATAAAATTTACACCGAAATTACTAAAAAAATATTTTTCAGAGCAGATTGCCCTGTCCTTTATTATTCGAAGTATCAACTAAGACTGACTTAAAGATAAAGAACACATGTTAAAGTTAAATTATCACAGCTTGCATTTTTATTAATTTATTACAATATCACTTTCTATAGCTTGCATTCTATTTGCCAATGTGTATTTCTCTGGAAATTTGTTTCTTGCTCCAGACGCTAGGTCAGCATTTCCGCTGCGCGTGCGAGTGGATGACGATGTTAACTTGCATGCGTAAATGTCTACATGGCTATTTTCTGTTAACTGTGGGCAGGCTTGCCAGATTTTTATAAGCCTATATCACAATTTTTAGTTATTTTTTTCGCAAAAAACCGCAAAACTGCAAAAAATGACACATCAAACTTGATTTTTAATATTTTTGGTTAGGTAACAGAAAATAATTACAAAGAAAAAGGAACAAATCATAGTATTAGTATTTCAAAATGCAAATAGAAATCGTTAGAACAATGCGATTTATTTTGCGATTGAATTAAATTGAACGGCAACGTCAAGATATAAGAAATATGAAAATGAGTGCGTTTAGCATATATTTTTGATAAAGCAATAATGGTTGTATTCAGCGTTTTCAAATGGGAAGAATTTTATTGCATTAGTATTTAATTTTGTTTTTATGATTAATAAAACAAAATATCGCAATAAATAAAAGATATCGCAAATTCTAATTTCACACCGCAAAATAAACCGAAAAAAATATCGCGCGTTTTGTGATATTATATCGCGGAATTTGGCAAGCCTGGCTGTGGGTTTGGTGATTGGTGTTGGATGAATTGGTGAGGGCTGCGCGAGAAAATGTTTTTTTTTTTTTGTTTTTCTCTCATGCTGTATGGATATGGAATGGATATGTAGCATAACGCGCAATGCTAAGTATCATTTGTGCGATCGACTTCATTCTGTTTGCTGTTTGGTGTATGCTTCGTAATTCCTTTTCGTTCTGCGAAACGTTTGCATTTCCTTTGATCCAAAAGAATCATTCGTTTAATTGTTCTTAGCTTTTTTGTAATTCGTTCGGTTTATTAGGTTAAATGAAATTTGATTCGAATTTCGATTTATTTTACTTTTAATTTGAATTTGCTTTTACTTTACTTTGTCTTTGATAAGATATCTACCTATTTAATTACTTTTTAGTGCGTTTTATTAGATAGACACTATTTGCAATGTTGGTGAAGCCGTTAACTATACGGCAGAGTTTTTAAATTCCCTTAAACCATCGGGTACCTATTCCATACCTTAAACTAACTCTTCGGAAGGGCACACCCGTAATGCTCCTTCGGAACTTAAAACTTTTAAGGCTTTGCATAGAGATTTAATCAAAGCTATTATATTGATCGGGGTTGCTCAAGGTGAAAAAGTATTCGCGCCGCCCATTCCTCTGGTACCTAATGACCTCCCCATTAACTTTAAGAGATTACAATTTCCCCTCAAAGTGTGCTTCGCCGTGACGATCAATAAATCTCAGGACCAACTATTGAAATACGCTGGTATAGATTTAAGGGAAGATTGCTTTACGCACGGTAAATTTTACGTAGCTTGCTCTCGTGTAAGTTCACCCTCAAGTCTGGTGATATTACTGCCGCCCTATAAAAAAAAAAACAAAAAACATTGTCTATTAAGAAATCCTTTAAATACAAAAACAATTTAAGTAACAATTTTTCTAAAAAAGTACATGTTAATAAAGTCCCACGCGGACGAAGTCACGGGTAACTGATAGCTTGTACATATAAGGAAAAGTCCGTTGACGTATGGAACACTTGGTCAAACAATGCAAGCTTTTAGTGGCGCGATTAGATTACTTTACTAAGCAAGATCATTTCGATCATGAACGCCACGTTATAGGATTTTAAACTGAGCGAGATTAGCGCGCATTGTCCATATTTTGACACTTAAATTCAGATTGAGATAGAATTCGTTTTTCTTCAACTCAGTTGTACAAGAAACCAAATTCCAACTTAAGGTTTTTTTCACTGCGCCACCTATCGCGAACGTCTGACAACCATCCGAGAGAATAACTGTCATGAATGAGCTTCTTAATTAGCCGTTTGGGCTCGGCATAAAATTTTAGATCCCTTCGATTCATCCAAAAAATTAAAAAAACTCGCACTAGTTGTGAGAAGGTAGGCCTACGGTCCCTACGGACCTGTTGCACCAACTATTTATTTATTTTTTAAGTTGTACAGCATAGGGCGCATTCAAGAATCTAGTCATCTCAAGTCGACTAGAATGGTCTGGATGAGATGCAACCTGAACGCAAAAACTAGATTGGTCGGGAACATCACTTTTTCTACATATGCAAACTGTCAACTTAGTACTCAGTCACGAATTTCTTGACTAGATTCGTCGGCTACCCCTCCATAAACGTCAATAGAAACAGCTCCTCACATGACCGATTTCGAACAATCAAAACCGACATTCACTTAGTGAGACTCACTTAGCTGTCAGACTTACTAAACTAGATACCTGAACGTCCCCACATTAAGCAAACGAATAAAAAATTGTGCAAGATAAAATAGAAATCAGGCAAAAATTATATACTCATACTACTAGAGGAACGAATCTGTCCCCGCTACAACCTATACTCGTAGTAGTGCAACATTTAGCTGTATGTGTCCCCTAAATGTTGTATATCGTTGGTCCAACAACACCACCATAGTACATTTTTCCCATCTATGCTGCTCTTCAAAGTTCATATCATTCTACTGCAACAGATATTTGCATGTGTATTGTGTACATATTTACCATAGCCTTTGTTTTTCAATTTAATTTGTTTGATGTTTGGGCCATCCTGACAAACTCATTACGTGCAATTGAGATGCATAAAATGCATAGACCTTCGACATTCGTCCACACAAGCACACACGAAAGAGTCCGATATCTAAAGTTGGAACAAAACAAATCCCCTCTCGTTAAATTCATATTTGCTCTTAACCAAATTGGATTTGTCCGAGATATTTCCTAGCAAACAGTACACATGCACAACATAATATCAGACACCTTCTCCACCCCAGGCATTCGAGTACCCACCTATACACAGTGTTTGCAACCGCATTGAGTGCCAGAACAGGTGAGTCACCCTATGGACGATGACACGGCAAGGATATCTCAAAAGACGTTAAGAGTTTGCACAAAATCGAACATTTACGGTTACAGATTCATTTACTTCCATTCACTCTTGTCGTAATGAAATCTGAACCTCAGGGTACATATGCAGGACGGGACACAAAAGTGTGACACATACCATGCTCCTTGTTTTTATATGGTTATCTGGGACTAGGGTACTGCTTTTTGCCGCCAAATGAACTATATTTTATTCAAGACCCAAATAACACCGGAGTCCGTGTGGGTAACGATACTAAGAGCTTGCTACGAGTATGTGAAGGCCGAATTTAGTGACTTCCGGTTTCGTTTGACTGCCCCGAATATAAAGTGTTTTAAATGAGTACTTTGCAGGCAAAACATTGCTTGGATTTAGGTGTTCCCGTTCGTTTGGCTAGTATTTTGTTCCAAAAAGTGGATTCAAGTGGGTGAAAAAAGTGCATACCTATAAAATGTGATTGTTATTCCGATTTGGTCACAGGATAAATACATGTTAAGACGAAGGAGTCTCACTTTATGTTATTGTAACCGAAAGTCGTTATTTCTTGAACGTGTTTGGACGACGTTAGCATTGATAGTTTCTAGGAAACAGTGTTGGTATTTGGTAGAGGCTATCAAAAATTGAATCGTTTGCGAGTATACTTTCTTGCAATGGACAGCTCCTGTAAGCGGACATCTCTCATAAGGTGGACAGATTTCAATCTGAAGTTTTTTTTGCATCTTGTGTTTGCTGAAATTTTCAAAAATTGGAATAAAAAGGCGCTCCAGCCAAAAAAGGGGACTTCAAATAAAAAAACTTACATTTATTTAAAACAAGAAAATAAAATAATAGGTATAGGGGGGCAATAGTAACATTTTTTTACTTTTGGGGTTTCTGCTCTTGCGATTTTTGGAATAACAAAAATCAAAATATGCCATCTAAGATGTGGGTTATTTATCTAGAAAAGGATGCAGTTAAGTTTCAATAAATTGATGAATTCACATAGCTGTGTTCATTTTTCTAAGAGTCTGTCCTTGTTACTTTCGTCCTATGTGTCCAGGACGAAAGTAACACGCTTTGGGGACACTATTGTATCGAATCACTCATACATGGGTATATTGTGCACTCCTGTATGAGTCTCGCTTTCTTTAAAAATATATGTATGGGCAAGCTTCGAATCTCTTTTTTTTTGGAATAAGAGAAGAAGCAGTAGTTAGTCACAATCTGATCGTAAAGATGTACAGGCGAACAGAATAAGGAATTTAATAGTCGGTTTTTTTTTATATATTTTCCCGACTCTAAAAAAAGGGTAATTTGTTTTATTTCCGCGAAATATAACTATGGTTAAAAACATAGTTAAGCGAAATAATTAAATTATTCGTTCATTACATTTATTAAACTGTTAAATATTTATTTCAACTTAGGAACACAACAAATTCATCTATATTTTTTTGGTAAACTTCAATGAAGAAAAAACAAAGCAAGATAAGAATAATCGAAAAACATAAAAAAAAATTCTTCAAAATAGGACGATACTTGTTTCCCGAGTAACAGAAAAACACAAATTACACAAACTCTGCTTCTTGCATCCATCCGCGTTGCACGTTTGACTGACACACGGTTTGGTTTCTGTACTGTTGTAACTCCGGACTCGTCTACGTTCCATATGTCCCTTGGCTCAAATTTGTGTCGGTCCATTACCTCAGCCAACTTGTCAAAAAACTTTTTTCCATTAGTCTCCTTAAAACTCGTTACACGAGCCAAACTTGTTGCTTGAGGAGAACGGAGAGACAAGGTAGGGTGTCTTCTTAAAAATCCCCCCAAACCACTCTGTGCCAGCTAGCTCATTTTTGTTCCACGAAGTTTGAAATTGCTTGTTATCTTTGACTGCCAATTGGTACGACAAGCTCCTAACCTCTTTTGTAACATGTTACTCCGCATGGTTTAGTGTTACTTTTGTCCACATGCCCTCATTTTTCGGAAAAACCTTAAATTTATTTAATTATTATTTAAAATCTTGAGCAGTGATCGAGAAACAATATGTTAAATAACGCTTGAGAAAGAGCTTACCTTAAAATATAGAGATTTTATGTTGTTTTTTTTTTTTTTTTGAAAAAAAACCGGTAGGCAAAAATATTTCAAATGATGGACTTTTTTCTTTTTTTTTTTAATGTGGCACGTGCGCTTCACACAACCGCTCGAGTACAATTGATTAGTTAAGAGAATAGTTTACAAAATGCATACAAGGAATTTCACTAAGACGTTCATTCACGCTGTAAATGGGCTTGTTATGACGTGTTACTTTCGTCCCCGGTCCCCCCTATGTATTTAATACGAAATACTTTTTTCCAGTTTTGTGCATTCTTGTTTATTCAATCATATAAATGAAATTGGTGTAGTTCTGTTCGACTAAGATTGAATTTGACTGCATGCATTTAAATGCAAAAATCTTAGAAACTGCTCAGTATATTCTGGTGCATTTTTCACAGGCCCGTAGAGGATACCTAGGCCTACAATACCTACTTTATCTTAACTTTATATCTCTATAAATTCCGGAAAAAAATTGGACAAGAGTAATTTATTTTTTCGTTTCGTTCTGCTTTTTTCTTTGTTACGCTTTCCGTTCGAAAATCCTTGGAGCATTAAATATAGTAAACAGCAGCTTATAGAGGACATCTGCAGGTACAACTTAGGATATCCAATAACTCGATAACTTAAAAGGTTTTTAAATAAATATGCAAAATTTGAAACATTTCTACGATTTTCACCTACATACTAAGCGCGCAATATTTTGACATCTCTTTTGACCTTATTTTACTCCAGTGACGGAGAGGGAGACAGACAGAGGCAGTATGCTGTTTGGTGTGTTAAAAACAAAACAAGCCATAAAATAAATGTCAAATAATATGTAGGAAAGGAATGTCAAATAGGTATAGGTATCAGTGATACCAGATCGTAGTATTATTATATTAGGGAAAATTCCGATTAGTCCAACGAGCATGTGCAATGCTATGCAGATAAAGGCAGATTTGCCCGCAGTCTACGGGAGGTTTTTTAGTACGGGTTCAAGTCCCTCACTTTAGCAGAAGGCTCTTTATGACATTTTTTCCGTCAATTGTTCTGAAACCACATATTGCATGTGCGAAGCCGGGCGGGTACAGCTAGTAAAGAATAAAATCTTAGTTAAACTGAAAAAGGCGCCATTTTCATCATTTTTAAAATGTGGGGACCAAGGGTCCGTATTCTCTAAAAGGAGCCGAGAGAAAACGCTATTGGTGTCTGCTTTCACTGTTTTGCTGTACAAATAAATAGTCTTTGTTGTAAAGCTCCGGTAATGGAGAACCATAAAAATATATGCGGAAGTGATCACTGACCCAGTGGGCTATTAACCCTTCGTTTGACTGAATTTAAGCAGTCTTTGTTTTTTTGTTCTCTTAAATTCAATTAAGCACCGTTTGTCGCATTTGTGGAAAGCACGGCTGAAGTTTAAAGAGTCCGTGAATCTTGACCATAGCACGGCGATTTCCAAAAGAAATGGAAGAAATATTACAAACAGAGTAAGCAATCCGATAGAGAGTGCTCTAATGCACAGACTTGAAGCTATACATAGTTTCGCCATCTACTTAGAGTATCATCGACATGGAAACGACATATGTTTTCTGTGTAAAAACTCACCATGCTCCAAGAACATATTTTATGATATTCCATTGCATGCCGACAAAAGGATCTCTACAAACCAATGAAGGAAGCAAACTCGAGTGCCACAGAAAAAATCTGTCGGGAAAGTCATCACTCTAATGATCCCATTGCATGTCGAATATAGTTACAAAAGTCGTGATATCACATGGGGGCTGAGAGCAGCCATCGTGAGAATTAAAATTCCACAGCAGTAAAACTGCTTAAAAGCTAAAAAGCAATAGATTATAAATAATGGAGAGGAATTGCCAAACAATGTTGTTCCGTCATTAGATGTGCAACAATTTGGAAACTCAGACTTCGCCTTGGGTGGCGTGTTCATTGCAGTTGGAAAAAACTGTTAACCATCTTGACGTACCAAACTGCGTGTAACTTCGCACTAAATCGAAGTCAACAACGAATTGTTAAACGGATGCGTTCCTATATTCAGCTTTTCAGTCTTTAAAACTCTTCTATGACTTCTGAGAATTTTCACTTCATGCGTCTTAATGCGCAACCAAATTGGGTAATTTTCGTCCTCTGATGTTTGTTAGAAGTTACACAGTAACCTATGGAACACCCTGTATTTTAGCGAAGGTCATAATATAGGACTACTCCTCCAAATACAAACTAGTTGTTGCCTTTTTGTATTTGCACATTGTACAAGCTAAAAAAAAGTACTTCCCCCGCAATGGGCTTGAAGAATATTCTTGTCTTGACCCCCTAAGAGGAAGCGAAAAAAATAACGAGAGCATAACACAATTTCGCCACGGCTCTTTCGACGCAATATAAAGACAACAAGGATATACAACCAAAACGCTCCTATGCCATGCAATCCAGCAGGCGGTGTAGTGTGGTCCTGTGCATAGGGGAAAAGTTTTTTAATTTCGAACGCCAATGCCGAGGGAATTCATTTTTTATGCTCCTGCTCTACTTCATGGCAACTCGTGGCTTTCTCAAGTGGCAAAGTTGACATGTTAATTGGAAAATTTGTGGGCGACGAAGTCTACCAAAAAAGAGGAACTAATAAAAAACTTTAAAGATGAAGTTCAAAGCAAATAAGAAGGAAAAGGAGCGACAAGCTCAAAAAAGAACTCACAAGATGCGCGTCATTTCTCAGTTCTTCCTCAGTTGACGCAAAGATAGATGAAAGTGTTTGCTGCTTTGTCAGTCACAAAAAAGAGGCCGGCGAACAAAAAATCACTGAATTCCTCGACGAGGCTGCAGTCGTATTAATTAAATTTTCGTCAAGTATGCACACTCTGTACGTCCGCATGCCCATGCCCACATTTCAACTGGAGCAATGGATTTTAAAGTACTACACACATTCGGTATTTGGAAAGGATCTAAGCTCCTCCGCCACTTAACCGAGCTCGCAAGCGATGAGATGCGCACATACCTAAACGGATGAGAAACTTGTGTGCATCCTGTGGTTCTGGAATCAGTATATGGGATTCTATTAGTGTGGTAAGTTATAATCGCATTATTCAGCCTGTAACCGAACTTCGCTTTTGCATGCGATTAGAGAGCTGGTTGGGCTGTGAACACTTCAATAGCTGGCACATGAAAGGGAGGCTTGCACTCTTCAACGCTGTTTTAATATTTAAAAGTCGCTTTGTTGTGTATGATAGGAAATGCATGAGTTGTGTTAACTTTGGGCGGATTGAGAAGCGGAGAGTTGAAAAAGGACATTGTCAAAGTTGTACACCCGGAGGTCGCACGTTGAACGTTTCGTTTCGTCTCGAGTATCAGGAAAAAAGCTGTAGGCATTCAATGCTCATGTTTGCACCCACTCAAGGGAAGTGTCGCGTCATGTCACCTGTACTCACAATGCTAACGAGTGATGTCAACGAACTGCGACAATAAAAATGAAGTACCATATGCGAGGGAAAAGAACCTGAAATAAGGGGACAGGTGATTCGCAGTTTAAGCTGGAACTGATTAACACATATTGAATGGGTATAGCTTGCTTATTTCTGTTCAAAAAAAAATGTTAACGATTTGGTCGCATGTAACTAGCTCTCACTACGAAAGTACAAACGATTTAAAAAAGAACTATACTAAAACTTTCTGTTTCACCCCAAATTTTGAGCAAATAATGCCCTACCCACTTTTTTGTGGGTTCCCCTACCTTAACTGGGTAAACGACACGTTATAAGGACCAAGTAGACAATTAAAAGTAGACAATTCAGGATATCACTATTGTTGTAATTATTTTGTCGTTATGAGTGTTCCAGTACCATTCAAGCCTTCTGCTATTGCCTTAATAGTTTCTTCTAGTACCTTTTTATATATTATTGTTATGACATCAGTCAATTGTCAATTTATGAATTACCTATTTTCTATGAATCAGAGGCAATACTGAGACCACCAACTCCGACTGATTTCCCGTTACTTAACCTAGAAGCTATATTTTTATGGGGTGGCAAATGCTAAGTGCGCTTGTATTGTTACATAGAAATTCGTATTGACAAATGTCACGTAACTTCAAAAATTCCGGCTCACCAACACACTCGCACCTTGCATATGCCACTTCCGCTGTGGGCAAAGTTGCTGACAGCGTTCATAGAATTTTATCCGTTAAATTTGAAATTATTCGTTACGTGTGCATAATATTTTTTTTTAAGGAATAAGTGGATATTTGCTTAAAATATATTATGAAAAATTAACAATGCAGATTATTTGAAGTAAAATATAAATATATTGAGCAAATTTTCTTCAGTTTTCTAAGAAAAATTTACGCATGAAATCGAAGTTAATGATATTCACAAGCGCAAAATTCGCAACCATGTTTGTCACAATAAGTTTTTAGTATATAGAACATCTCATTTAGCTAGTTTTATCAACCAAAGAAATCAAATTACTCGCCTTTTAACAATTAATAATAACTAACCAATGGCATTCCGTGATGTAAAAATGTGGTATTCCCGAACTCTGGCACATTTCCCCACGGTTGTCGAGGTTGGCAGCATTTATTTTTGTATTTTTTGTATGTTTTTACATGTCACACGGATTCTTAATTGACACAACACCGATAGGAAAACAAAATGGCGAATTTGAAAAAAAAACTGAGGGGCCCAGCGGCAAGAGGATTGTGAGTTGGGGGTCTCAGTATCATTTGTCTCTGCTATGAATAATAAAACTCTGTCTCTGAATTTCACATCAAAACCAATCGGACGTCTTTATATCTAATCTCTGTGAATCCGATTTTTATAACATCAACTATTAAGGAAGGTAATCCTCTTGAAAGAAAAGGCGCATTTGGACCAACTGCGAAAATTCAGTGTAAATTAATGATCTCAATATTGTTTGAATACTGTGCGGATATCGCTATGTGTCATCCTGTATGATTTCTGTTAATATGCAACTTGCGCTTAACTCGCATACCAATTTAAGTCCATTCTAACAAATAAAATCCCATTTCAAATGCAGAAAACTGAGGAAATTGTCACATTAAGTAATTGCATTCAAAAAGAGAAATCATCAATACTTGCAGTTTCCACGAATTGCTGCAGAAAGAAGAAGAAAATTTGAATATTTATCTTCCCCTTGTACAATGGAGGACAACAATTTTTGCTGCACATTGCCTAGCTATATCGTTTCAAGCCCAAGCATAAATTACGAAAATTACTCAAATCGAAACACTTTCAAGTTTACTTTGCATTTTTGCCGTCAACTAGTATTTGCCCAACTGATTTAAGTATCCACTATTCTCCACTGTTCAGTTCTCGCAACAGAGTATACCTGACACCATATACATTGTGCAGACATGTGCCAATTTTTTTTTTTTGCTCCAAAGGAGGACGAAATGACAAACAACAAAAAAATAATAAAGCAACAGGATAATAGTCAACACCACGAAGAAGAAAGCAAACAGAATACTCCTTGCATGGCTGCCATGCGATATGGTATTTTCGGGATCCGTCACCTACCCTCGTTCTTTATACTTCCTGGAAAAACAATTCAGTGATACAGCTATAGTTGAGTACTTTGCACACTGTGAAGATGTTCTTAGGACCAACGCGGCAAACGATGACAAATTCCGACGGACACACGTCGTTGCATTTAATTACAGCAGTGAATCACATTTAAATAATGAGCATCCTTGAATTCAATACGAGTCCGAATTCCAAAGAGGAGACATTTGGCAGCGCCTCCGAAAATAGAAAAATAATTACATTTCATTCTAGTAGACGAGAACGTCTGTAGGCATGCTTTCCACTGCTTGTTTCGCTCCTTTCGACGGGCATTTCTCCGTTTTGGGATTTTTTATTCGGATATCATTATTTAAAAAGGATTTTCTTGGGCAGGAAACACATCTTCTTCAGTCTCCATTCCGGCAACTACATCTCCAGCAGCTCCTCACGTTGGAATGGCGGAGCAATTACTTTTCCTTAAAAGGGGGCCGGAACGCTGTCGCTGTTGTCATGTCGTTCTGGATGCTGTCCAAAAATGCTCAAAAAGCAATCTTCTCAACTAAGAACATGTCGCCTACACAATATTTTCTGCAATGCATCCCACCACCACCCATCCAGGCGACAGACAGCTCTGTACAAGTACCGCACACTAGCAGCCACACACAAATACCACTTTGCACTGGACTCGAATCGCAAATTGAAGTGCATATACATGACTTGCAACAATGGTCAAAGGCAGAAACCTCTAATAATGATCTTAACAACACCACGAACAATGCACAACACACAATGTTGTACAACACCATACTACCACAGGCTGCTGTACAGTGTACACCACGGAACAAACTTTTTCAATGGGTTAACTTATGCTGACAACTTAGCAAGAACGATAAAAATCATAACTCCCTGCAACAAGCAGGCATATGGTTTGGTATACCTACAACGAAAATAAATTAACACACCCTACATCTAATTGAAGAGTGGAACTTCAAATGTATAGTACCCACACATGTACTTACTCGTTAGACGCACAAAAAGCTGGATTACACCACCTCGGCGCTCAACTTGAGGAGTGAATGGCGTTTTGTGTGAGTTTGTGGCTGCCGCGCCGCCCGACGACGCACGGATAATAAATAGCCACAATGAAAGACCATGTTAGACAAGCATCTGAATTCATTAAAGAATTTCCTCGGAAAAATCAAAGGAAGGCATTTTGCGAGCAGCCCAAGCAACATATTGTGCAGAGGTGCCATTAATTAAAAACTTTATTACAATTTAACCCTTTAGTTTGAGGCAGGCAAGGGCTCCTCGTGCTCGTACATCTACGGTTCCGGATCAAGCGGACGACTCACCTACTTGGGCGCCATTATTTATGCATTTCTCATGAAGCAAAGGAGCACTCGGAGTTGGAGTCAGAGTCGGAGTGCGCCGTGTGGCACTGTGTGCACTCAAACTGACAGAAAAGTTAAGTTGGTTACAAATTAGTTGGCCGACAATAACCCGTTTGGTCGCTGCCTGCAACTGGGGAAAGGAGAGACAGCCCCACCGCACATACAATTAACTCACACATAGCTCGAACATTTGCTTTGCTTTTTGTGCACGTGGCCATACACAACCATCAATGCACTGGGGTGGCAGTGAGGCACACTCACTAAAGGAGGAAAGATTGCAGTCCTGCTTTCAGGAGATAAGACGTTAGTTGGAAATGATTTGAGAAGTTACAGTTTACTCGGAATGCATACCTTGCCGTAGACCGGTCGAGTATGGCGGCATCGTTGCTGGCTGCACCACCAGCAACTTGATATGACTTCATGTCGAATGGTGGGCAGTGAAGGGGGCGCCTTAACACGAATAATGGCAGTGGAACATGGAAAAACTAAACGGTGCAATAAATAATTCAACTTTATGTGGCCTTTAACCCTTCAGCTCCTATTTAGGTTTTTGGTTTTATCGTTCTCTTTCAGAAGAGCGCGCGAACTTCTAAAGAGGCTAGATACAGCTCGACTTATGGTTAATTATATGAAATTGAATTTTTATCAGATCCAATTTTCGAGTTGAATTTCGCTTTTCGTCCTCCTCCTCCTCGTCGCATTGCCCTCGTAAACTGACGCAACGCTACAAGGTGAATCGGTTGTTCTTTGTAAACAGGTAAATTGCATGGCAGCAAATAGGTGCAGTTGGACCATTCGAGCGTATAGAGTGGTTGCGAAACTGATACTTTGCTTAGTAGGTTTTAAATGGAGTGGTAAAAAAAATTGCTTAAAATCGGTTTCGGTAGTTATATAGGTGTAACTGCTTCTGCATATTTTAGGATTTTTTTTAATGACCTTTTTCACACTAGATCAATACACTGAGGAAAAAAGTGCACTTTGAAATCAAAAGTTCGCATATTTAAATGTAAAGTGTGCAAATTTAAAGTGTTTTATGTAAAAAAACAAATATTTGCGAAAGGAACCGGTTCCATTTTTAAACTTTAAGAAAATGCCTTTAATTTGTATGTAAACTGAACAATAGTAACAGAGTTTTTAAATTTAAAGTGTTTCCTTTGAAACAAGAGTACAACTTTTTTTTTAAAGTGAGAAACTTTTAATTTAAATGATTTCTCTTTAAAGTTTTAAATTATTTGCGTTGACGTAAATACTGTAAATTGTAACTTTCAAATTGAAAGCATGGTTGTCTTTCATACATGTTAACTTTTAATTTTAAAGTGTTTTGTTCAGGAGTTTAAAGTGTTTTCCCCTCAGTGTACATTTGACAACATTTCGGACAGTAAAACTTCCAGTGCAATCACTCACAAGAAGTAATTTAGTACTCTATTAGTTTAAAAAAACGAGTGTGCTTTAGACCACACGACTGAAGTAAAACTTCTTTAGCTCCATCTATATATAAATGTTTAGTTTAAACATTCTAATATATCAATTTTCTTCAATAATTTACTGGCTATGAGAGGAAGAGAGCAAGAAAATGGGCGCGCGCCCTGCTCTCTCAGTATGATACAGACAATAGGCCACGGTTGCCACTGCCAAAAAAACTCAAATTATTTTTTATTTTGATTTTGATTGCTTGTTTAAAAAAAAAACAAACATTCATAAAACATAAGGCTTTTCAATTCAATAAGGAACGTAGTAGGAACTTTGTCAGTCTTTAAACAATTAAACAACGTCAACAACGTTCTGCACAAAATTACCAGCTGCTAGAAGACATGGGAGATCATCTACCTATTTTCTTATAACAAACCCTTAACAAATTAGAGTTTCATGTCTGTATATAAATAATATGATTTATTAACCTATCCATATCCATAAACAGAAACAGAAACTATTTCGACGCTCACCATCTGTCACAAGAAGAAAATGAGTGCATTCTGTAATTTTTTGAATAGCGAATAAAACAGTTGGATGTTGATGAAGCATATGCAAATAATGAAATGCGTTCACTCAGAAGCAGTAAGGTAGCATTTAAATGAGGTGATATCGAGTTCGCATTTTTGGTACATCTGCTCAAAAATTTACATTAACCAGATAAAAAATACCAAATTTGCAAAAATCAAAAAAACAAAAAGAAATTACCAAGTTATGTAAAAAATTACCAAAGTGGGAACCTTGCAATAGGCGTGCACTGTGTCTTAGATATACGAAACGTAACTGGCTATGAGAGAAAGAAAAGAAACTGTGTGCTCGCAACTTTCTCTCTTGCTCCTACAGTGTGATACAGACAATAGGCCTGCACTGCAGTGATACCAGACTTTAGAGGCTGTTCATCCCACGGTTATACTCAAAATATCCCTTTTATGTTTACAAAATAAGTAAATTTATTATTTTAAAAAAATACTCGTGACTCATTCACAGAGACATATGTCATTTTATGAAACAGTTTAGGGAAATACAAAAAATGAAACAAAAGCATTTCGATATTTTTAATGACTGTTTTCTTAACATGAAAATATTAAATTCGATCGTAGGTTGAATAATTTTTGTATTCTTAATGAAATGAGCAGTTAGGAACAAAATTTGAACAAAAAGTAAAATCTCTTTCTTTTTGTACTATGAGGTCTGAAAAATCCCTTGATCCCTTTTAGTTTATTATTTGTGAGAAAATCCCGCAAAAAGTGATAAGTCCCCCGATCTGCTTCACTGTTGCGCTGTAGGATGTGTCTTAGATAATGAAACGTAGCTGGGTGAGAGAACGCAAATGTGTGCTCGCATCTATCTCTCTTGCCTCTACAGTAATATTCGAAACGAAACGTAACTCCCTCTCTTTTTATCGCACTAACTTATATCTCCCTCTCAACTTCCGCTCGCAATTTCCGTAACGATTTTCGCATTCACCAGCTTACCCCCCAAGTCAAGCGTGCCTAAATAAGTATTACTTCAAAAATTTAGAAGCAATCGTTGGAACGTTTCGGTGATGCCACAGTATAAGGTTTGAAAAGAAGGTTCTATATAAATTCACCTGCAATCTGAACGAATATTAAAGAAAAAACCTTAAAGTACATGGTACACGTAAAGATGTTTTAGCAGCCAGAACAGCTGGAATCATTCCTTTTAGGCAGACGATACCCACAGCACTGTCGTACGATCCTGTCCAGTTGGACACATCATATCATCATTGGACTAGTCTATAGCAAATTGTTGTAAGAAGAGTCTTAAATCAAATTGATTGCCTCAAGTTATATTTCAGCATTCCAATTTCATTGACTGCTTCTATGCACTATGACTGTTTATTTTTATTTTCAAACGCGTGCAGTTTTTCATCATCTTCGAATCATCAATAACGTTCCTTTTTATTTTCGCGCTTCTTCCCTTCAAAATATGTAGAAATGTGGAAAATACATAACCTGATTAAATAGAGTTCAGTTCTTAAATTTATTTATTGCTTTGACCAAAAAAAAAAGAGGAGATAATGGTGATACTTCCGTCGGTTACATTCGAATTGCAAGTGCTCTTAGGGCCGTTTGTTCATACGACTCTTAACGATTTAAGTTCTACTTAAAACTTATAGGCTATTTTTTTAGGGCATAAACTGTCTCATAAGAGTTTATGTGGCACTTAATTCACTGCAAACGGCCCTTAGATATCTATTTCGTAGTTCGGAGTTCGTAATTTTATTATCACGAATTGCCCGATATTTACTTAAATTTGCCTCCGGTTATATGGATAACAGTGGGCAATTTGCCTGAAGAAATGAATTCAAATAATTTAAAACAGCCACAAACTCCAATTTTAAACAAGAAAAATCTCTTCACTTGTTGTTTGAATGCAAAATTTTCAACTTTCGCATCACCCTGTTGCGAACGAAATGATTTCGATCGGCGGCGGCATGATTCTTTGCAATAAACCCAACGTGCTCGTTAATGTTTCACGCTCCCACTTTGCCATGAGAAACATTGAAATTACACACTCGTCGTAGTAAACTTTAGAACTATCATCCGGCGGATGAGTGTGTTACTATTTTTCTGATTATCTCAGCCCAGCCAGTATTCCATTGCCTGTTCATGACCATGCAATTGCATTCGAAGGCGATAGCTCTGATTTAGTGCCTGCTGAAATCGGTATCAACAGAAGGAAATACCCGATACCATCCGATCAGTTAATTCAATTCGAAAGTTTGCCTTGCAAAACAGTTGCAGTGGAAAGAAAAAGAATTACCCCTGGAGAGCTGCCCTACTTGTGGAGTGGAGTGAAGGCACTCTTAATTGAAATCCGTGCAATGATTTGTTGAGAATAACAATGAAAGAATACTGCCTCATCCAAGGGGGCCATAAATCAGTATTCAATTTCGGGAGGTAAATAAATTTCAATACTCTTCAGAGGGAACGACACGGTTATGTAGCTCGTTGCCATTTGTGTCCCATACACATGTTCGTATCGCATCTGTGCCGACAAGAAAATAATAAACAAATTTCGGAAATGTTAATAGAATCGCACCATCAGAAGAGGTTTCGCCAAGTCTGGCGGAGCTACAACACCAGTGGGGTTTGGCTGGTAAAAGCAACGACTTAAAGCATCGTGTATCTAGTATGCCAGTTCGTCACACATATGCATGGCAAAACAGCCGCCTTGAAAATCACCCGAAAGGGGAGTGCGGAGAAAACCGAGAGAATGCCACAACGGGGACACATATTGGCAGTTCATTTATTCAGGATATCAGATAAATTTATGATCACACCACACTTATTCCCTTTTGGAAAATAAATTTCCCTTAAAAAAAAGGCTGCAAAAAAGGACGAACAAAATATTGCACACCGCGAGCATTGTGATAAAAATGAAATTTATAGGTGTGCGAGATATCGAAGAGATGGGGTTCAGTATATATATCCATATGTACTTATATTTTTATTTTATAAAGTTTTTTTTTTATTTTACTTTTGTACTGGTGCACTTTGTGTGTTCACCGGGTAGAGATATGAACGACGCGACGATGCCCGGGAGTGGTGGTAATCGGTGGCACTGCGAAGTATTCACCGATTAAGAGTGAGAAGGGATGCTGTTGCAGTGCAACGTCAAAAATAAATTAAATACAACGCTGCTCGGCTACATACATAATTTAGGCGAGTGTGGTCGGTACATGTGTTTGCATTGTGACGCCCTCCTTACTCAATTCGTCCGGCATTCATTTTCTTTTTTTAATTGATGGTTAATAATTTGTTGGGTTGACAATTTCTCTAGGGGTGAAATTATATTTTTTATATTTTTATTCCTACATTCACCTTTTATTTTGTCGTTTGTTTTGTAATGCAGGGCAGAGTATCCAGCATGTGGAATTAAAATTAAAATGTTTCACAAGGATTAAGAGCAAACATCCGGATTTGAAAAGTGGGATTGATGGCTTTTCGTTGAGGGATGTGCGCTTGTAAATCTTGGTGATTATGCAGACTACTACAAGAGTGATCGGACGTGTTTACCTGCTACTGTGTAAAATCTTACAGTTTTGCTATTTTATTTCTAAGTGTCCCACTATGGTTACACTACAGTGCCCTAGTTGTCGCGTAAATTTAGTTGACAATGACTTTTTAATTGCCAAAATTGATCAAATGCATAAAGAAATTATTGAATTGAAAGATTTTGTTTTACGCTCTTCATCAAATATTATCAATTGCACGAAGTCTCAAGTGGTTACGCGTTCGCAAACAACCGGTAGGGTCAATGCACCCTCTCGAACCAAAGTATCCAACGCGCAACTTTCAACATCTCGTAATAGTCCGCGCACTCCCCGAACTGTTGCGGCTGCTGCTAATAAGTTAAATATAAAAAACTCATCATCCGCTGCCAATACTGCCTCTGCTCTACCGCCAGACTCAGACGCGATCTTCTCGATCATCAATGACTCTGCTCGGGCTGAGGCTGTAGCCTCGGCTATTGTTACTAATGCTGCTACAATAAATTCAACAACTGCTGCTGCTGATCCTGTTACGTCTGCTGGAACGTCTTCTGCTACTTGTGTTGCTGCCAAATATATACCCTCATCGGCTAATTCTTTGGAAAATAATCCAAATGTTTGGCAAACAATAAAACCCAAACATTCTCATAAGCGTGATAGAGCAATAGTTGGAACTAACAACAACAACTCTACAACAGGCCTAGATCTGGCGATTGTTACTCAATTCAAATGGTTGCACTTGTCGTCATTCAAACCTTCTACAACATGTCAGTCCATACTTACGTACGTTTCGACTGCATTTAATGTGGACATATCTAAATTGAAATGCCACAAGCTGCTTAAAGAAGGTATTGATGAAAACGCTCTTAATCATATTAACTTTAAACTGGGTGTGCCGGAAGATTTGATTGACATATTTCTTAACTCCAATATGTGGCTAAATGGTGTTCGAGTTCGCTTATTTAAATTTCTTCCAAAAAACGAAATGCGCATTCCAAGCCTAAACATACCCACGTAATACACGCTGTTGCTGATGCTGATGCCGCTGATGCTATCAATTGTTCGCTGTCTTGTGATTTTCGCTCTCTCTCTCTATACTATCAAAATGTTGGGGGAATGAGAACCAAAATCGCTGATTTCTTCTTTGCTGCTGCTGATTGTTCGTATGACATTATCGCATTGACAGAGACCTGGTTGCATAAGAAAATTGATTCTATCGAATTATTTGCCGACAACAACGACGTCAACAACTTTGAGGTGTACCGGAACGATAGATGTTCTATTCAAACTGGCTTTGAAAGAGGCGGTGGTGTATTATTTGCTGTTCGAAAGTGTTACAAGAGTATTGAAATTCCATTATCTGATTCTTCTGGTCTGATTGAACAAATTTGTGTGCGCGTAGATTTCTATTTGTCTGGATATGCTGATCTAATTCATGTATATTTTTTCGTTTCTTATATACCTCCGAATGCAGATAATGGAATTTACATAGCTCATATTAAAAATATAACTAATATTGTTAACTGCTTAGATAGATCATCATATGCAATTGTATTAGGTGATTTTAATTTAACTGATGTTGATTGGGTTTTTTCTGATAATGACAAATATGTTCTTCCATTTAATGTCTCAAAAGAGAAGGAAATTCAAGTAATTGACACAATGCTTGCCACGAATTTCCGTCAATTGAATGGATTTCCCAACGCTATTGGTAATGTGTTGGATTTAATTTTTATAAACGAAGAGATCGAAGCTTCTGTAAGCCGAGTTGATTTTCCATTACTGAATAATAGTATTTTCCATGATGCGTTGGAAGTTTCATTTGACTTGTCGGTTTTAAAATCATTGTTTGTTGGTATTAAAAGTGATAAGTTGGATTTCGCTAAAGCAGATTATAATGCTATAAACAGTTTTTTATGCTCTATTAACTGGCAAAGCAGTCTTGGCTCTGCTAATTTAAACACTGCTTTTACAGAATTTAGAAAAATAATTGATCATACGATTTCTACATTTGTGCCGACTAAACGAATAATCTGTTCTAATAAACCTCTTTGGTATAACAACAGTTTATCGAGACTGAAGAATGCTATGATTAAAGCCTATAAGTTGAGTAAATTAAATTTAAATGCGCGCAATGATTTTTTGCGACTGCGAAAGGAGTATGAATTTTTAAAGAAATTTGTTTATAAGCAATATGTTTCATCAATGGAAACTAGCATTAAACGTGATGCTAAAGCCTTTTGGTCATTTATAAACACAAAGCGAAAATCAATTGGTATACCATCAATTATGTCGTATAACGGAGTCAATAGTGATAATCTTAGTGAAATATGTAACATGTTTGCATCATTTTTCCAATCAAATTTCGTGAATGAGGTAATTGATTGTAGTTCATTACCCAATTGTGATCGTATCACTAACATAGGCTCTATTTCTCTTACTGAGGATGATATTCTTCTTGAATTATCATCGCTTGATTCGAGTACGAGTATTGCGCCTGACAACTTCCCCCCCTTGTTTTTTAAGGCATGCAAATGTAGTTTAGTTCAACCGCTTCAGATTATATTTAACAAGTCGCTAAAGGCAGGTATTTTTCTTGATTGCTGGAAGCATTCTTTTATAACTCCAATTCATAAATCTGGGTCTAAAAGAATTATTGACAATTACAGACCCATAGCTAAATTGCAACTAGTTCCGAAAATATTTGAAGCTGTTGTGAAGAAACGGATATATGCCGCTGTGTGTAATCAAATCTCGCAAAATCAGCACGGTTTTGTGTCTGGTAGATCAACTACTACCAACTTAGTGATTTTCACTAATTACTGTCTTCATAAAATTGAAAATCGTCACCAGGTTGATTGTATTTATACAGATTTTTCGAAGGCTTTTGACAGGGTCCAACACAATGTTCTGTTAAAGAAACTTGGGATGTTTGGATTCCATTCTAGTATTTTAAATTGGATCGGAAGTTATCTGCAAAATCGGAAACAATATGTTAAGATAGGATCCGCTTTGTCTAATGAAATTTTAAATTTCTCAGGTGTCCCCCAGGGAAGCCATATTGGTCCGCTCCTCTTCCTTCTTTTCATAAACGACTTACCATCTTTTATATCTGAATCCAATTCCCTTTTATATGCTGATGATTTAAAATTATTTAAATCTGTTAACTCGCTTTCTGATGCGATTCAATTGCAAACAGATCTTAACCAAGTTAATGCCTGGTGTACTATGAATGGGTTATATTTTAACATAACAAAATGCTCTGTTATGACTTTCAATAGAATCAAATCTCCGTTCATATTTGATTATAGTATTTAAGGAAATTTACTTAAAAGAGTTACTGATCAAAAAGATCTAGGTGTTATATTTGATCCTGAATTACGCTTTGCATTACACATAGATTACATAATAAGCAAGGCTAATTGTATGCTGGGTTTTCTGTGTCGAAATTCTAAAGACTTTAACGATCCCTACACTCTTAAATCACTTTTTAATTCATTAATTCGTTCTATATTAGAATATGGTTGCGTTGTTTGGAATCCCTACTACCACAATGCTGAAGCTCGGATTGAAAAAATTCAGAAACGATTCACAAAATATGCTCTCAGAAAAATAAACTGGAATAATGATATTCCTCCTTATGAAGCAAGATGTGCGCTTATGAGTTTGAAACCTCTGGCAAAAAGAAGAACCTATTACTCAGTACTTTTTGCACATGATGTAATTACCGCTCATATTGATTGTTCGCTTTTATTATCATTGTTTAGTATATACACTCCTTTTCGCATTCTTCGGCCTAGAGAACTGTATTTTTTTTATGTTTCTCGGCACAGAACTAATTATGGTCAAAATGATCCCATAACTAAAGCTTGTGTCAATTATAACTTATATAATAATTCAATTGACTTCAATATGAGTAGAATACTTTGTAAAACTGCTATAATGAATTCACTGTAATCTAATGATTAAATATGTATGTATAAAATATGAATTTCTGTATTGATATTAGAAGTAGTCTAAAATAAGATAAACTTGTAAGACGAAATAAGTAAATAAATAAATAAATAAATTTACATGTAGGCACACTGTACACTGCATACCTCCTATAAGTGTTGTGATTGTTTTTGTTCCATGTCACTTAATTAAAATGCGGATATAAACCAATTGGGAAGTATCCCGTGTCGAATGTTGAAGTGTCGATTGCATTTCAATTGTGATGGAAAAGGTAAGGAACTGGTTCGTCCGTTGACTTTTGAAATGATACAAAATGTCGACAGTAGCTGGATGCTTATAATCGTTCGGAGAGGCTGCAGATGAAAGTTGATCCTGCATGTATAAAAAAAGCTACTGAATGGGCTTATATACAAGGTGGCGCAAAAGTAATCCTCCTATCAGAAAATGCTATAAATTTTGCGATTGGCCCCTAATGTCAGTTCTGTTTTGACATTTGTGTAGTAAACACATGCGAAATACACGTTAATAAACAATGTTACGCTACACTGCTCCAGAACGCGGAATATTGGTGACTACGCCTACTGGTGAACCACTGCGACGTTTAGCCGCTCGCCTCGAAGAGACTGGCACAACACGAGACGTTGCCAAGAGTGGCGGGCCCCGGAGCGCCCGTTGTGCCGAGAATATCGCCTCTGTTGACGCGGCCATTTTTTTTTTCGAGAACGCCGCTGGTCAAACGACAACAGTGAACGGTGCGCGCTATAGGGCCATGTTTACCGATTTTTTTCTACCGCAATTGGACGATTTAGGACTGGAGGACATGTGGTTCCAACAGGACGGAGCTACGGCACACACTGCGCGAGCCACAACCGATATTCTGAAAGCGGTGTTCCCGGGTCGTTTTTGGCGATTTGCACTAGCCCGCAAGATCGCCTGATTTGACCGCTCCAGACTTCTTTTTGTGGGGCTTTTTGAGGTCGCGGGTTTATGTCAACAAGCCTCAGACTCTTGCAGCTCTTAAAGACAATAGCCGTCAAGAATGTGAGCACCTATCGCCGGAAGTTTTGGCCAAAGTGATGGAAAATGCCATAAAAAGGGCTCAAATGACAATCAACTGTGGCGGCGGCCATTTACATGACATCATATTCTCGACTTGATGTAAAAAAAATTAAAAGACCAAATAAAAGTAATCCACAAGAAGAATCAAAGTTTTTCATTATTTTTTTAAATTACAGCCAAAAAACATCGGAAGGTTATTTTTGCGCCACCTTGTACATATATGTTGGTCCCTACCCAATGTTTTCTGCTGTTTCAAGTGTGTTAGCTCTATTTTTAAACAAGGTGCCAGCATTTCAAAAGTGTTTCTTTATCTTGGTTGAATTTTAGCTCAGGTGATTGGAAAACTTGGAGAGATTTAATAAAGGAAGTCGGTACCTATACTGCGGAAAAAAGGGAGTTAAGATCCCAATTCGACTTAAATAAATCACCCACACCTGTTGCACTCCAATGAATTCTTTTGAAACAAAGAAGCGAAGACAATAAAGGATTTACCATGCACAAATGTCGAGATAAAAAACGGATATTATGCAAAATGTAGACCTCGAAGCACAAGCAGAAACCTACGTCCAAAAGTTGTACAGAAAGGTACAGAAACGTGCACTTTACAGAATGACATTGAAATCAAATTTGTATACATTGTATACACAACTGCGTATACACGTATACGAAAGCAAATTCCTTCAATTACGAAACGTCAATAAAAAATGCGAAATAGTCCCCGAATGTGTAATTTGTGAAATACGTTGAGTGCAAGGCATAGCGCCTGCCTGTGGCTAAAATTACTGCGGATAGTTGCAATTATCGCAGGACATATTCTTCCAATGTGAGGTTACGAGCATCTATCTGCATACCTACATATTTTAGCCATTAGTTCGTTGCTTGGCACTAATTGTACGTAATTAATTCGAGGCACGATTTTGTTGATCAGCCAAGCATTCGTCGTTGTGGGAATACGTATATGTTTGTCTATAGAAGCAACCCCGCAGCACAGCATTACTAAATAACTTGAAAAGCAATGGGGAACATGTCAAAGGCATAGCTGCCTCTTGTGTGTTTTAGCTTTTTTCTATATATGCTATCTGTTTGCATTGTAAAAGTTTGTCATTTTATTGAACCGTAAACGCTTGTTGGAAAACAAGTGTACACTCCCACATAGCCATAGCCATAGACACTTAAAGCGATTACGGTATCCCATTGATTTACCTTCTTCACCTGGGTTTCCGAAATTCAATATTTAATCATGCTCACACACCTTACCGCATGGTCTATTACCACATTGCCAGCGGGTGTTTCGACAGCGATATCTCTAAGAATGATCACATGGAAAAGGCCTTTTATACCTATCTATGGTCTTGTGTGTGTTTTGCCCTCGTGTCGTCTGCTAAGGTTATGGCATTAACAAGGATATTCACCGACTACATACCTATTCCCCATGTGTAAACAGTATCCGACGAGTAAACCATCGATTGTTGTAGGTGCCGTTGTCGGTGTTATCTCCCGAGCAACTAGTCTTACCCATTTGAAAAAGCAAAAAGGTCTCAAGGATATTCCCAGAGACTATGTGCCGAACTCGTCTCCAAAGGAACTCTCTTCGTTTAATGACCTCCTCCCCATTATAACCAACACTGATGTAGAGCACCGCTAAAAGCAGTCATGCGGACAGCATTGCAGATTCTCGCCACATTCAATCAGCTCTTCTTCTGATTTGAGGGATAAGGGATAGCATTGCAAACGTAGTACTTAAACGACCACAAAGACAATCACATGCAACGTAGAACTATTTTCTTTGACTCATTGATTGACGTTTCATACATAGAATCGACCAAGGCAAAGGCTCATTCTGCATCCATCTGGCAGCAGGATGTGATGCCAATTATTCTGGAGATGGGCTGGGTCCGATTGGCCGCAGGTGCCAGCGTTCGAACGAATGTGCATGCATAAATACAGGCAGCCTCATTCATACACGCTCAGTTATGGACACTTTGTCTGTGAACACTTCCAATTACACGTTCCATTACGATGGCAATGGCCATTGGGGAAATCCAATATTTTCATTGCAAAATCCTTGGGTGCACACACAATGCCTATACCTAGGCCAAAAACCGGTGCCAGCAGCTGCAGATTCACGGGATGCATCGACTGTGCCAATATGACAATGTGAGCCGGTTATAAATTCTGGGAAAAACTTTGGCTTTTTGACCACCACACAGCAAGAGGCAAGTGTGCGTTACCCTGAACTATACCTGTGCTCGGTTTATCTAGGATATACTGCGCGCAATGAAACGGTGTTTTAGGTTCGTTATTTCATCTATATGAACAAGGGCCAGGACATTCATGAAACCCAAGGGACAGCGGTGAAATAAAATGGAAATTTGACACAAACTTCCCGTAATTTCTCAGTTAGGTATACCCGAAGCCAGCAGCATAATCGCTCGAAACAACATTGGACAGTGTAGAGGGAACATTAGCTATGTATGCCACCAGATACACGAAACAAACCCAATGCCATGATTTAAAGTATGAAATTTAAGTTGAAAATTGGATTTTGATTCCACATGCCACCTGCATAGGACGGTTGTTTTTTTTTGTTCTAAAAAAATTAGACTCGATTGGATAGTTTGAAATAACGCAATAAACAACAGTGTGGATATACCTAGCTAGTGCTTTGTTACTAATCCTACGGGATATCTATTCATTGGGTTGAAGTTTACTGTAGCTTGTAGGCATAACATAAGCACCTGGGTTTTGCTTAACTATCAACTCGTATAGGAAGTACTTGGCAACACTGATAAATGTAAAAAAGCGTGTGATTTTATTATGGTATATACAACTTAAATGTAACTATTAAGTTATTTCCTAATTATTGCAGTGACATTGTCACATCCCACATTGTAACCAAAATAGCCGCATTTCCCCTCATATTTTGCAACAAGTTTGTGGTATTTGTGTTTTACTTAGGTTAATATTTTGTTATATGATAGTTTTCATAACGATGTTTCAACGAAAACATGTTGTATTTAACTTAACCAATGTTTCAGTAGTATATCCATTAAACATTGTTAAAGTTGTTCTGTTGTTCATGTAACAATAATTCAATGTTACCACCAACATGAATTAAACAATTCTGCAACAAAATAAGGAGAATCGGTTTAGTTATATTAATGTTTCCAAACAAAAAATAAATGCTTTTATTGTATTGCAAATCAGTTTCTACATGTGGACAAACAAAATGCGAAGGATAAAAGGAATGGCAAATGTATTCGATCTGAAAGGCATCAGGTAGTATCTAAAACGTGTTACTAGAAGTTCGAATTTGCTGTGAGATCCGACCAAAATCTAAGAACGAGTGCTATTTTTGTCATGAACATCATTGTTCCGGGTCCGGAAAATTGACGCGCCTCCAAAAAGTGTTAAAAAGAAGAAAATTTTGAAAATCAGAATATATTAAAATTTGTATTTAAGCTTCAAAATCACAAAAGCCTTGTAGAAATACATAGATATATACGCTATTTATCAGTTTCTATAAAAAATAATTGTAGAAGCTAAGTAAAGTATATGAAAAATTGAAATGTATTTTTGACATCATAAAACCTATGGTTAAACAGGTATATAAAATGGTGACAAATATGGCGGTTGTTACATGAAACACCATTAAAACACGAATCATAATATTATAACTGAAATTTTATTTGAAACTAGCTGTACCCGCCCGGCTTCGCACGTGCAAAACGTGGTTTCAGAACAATTGATGGGAAAAAATTTCAGAAAGAGCCTTCTGCAAAAGTGAGGGACTTGAACCCGTACTAAAAAACCTCCCGTAGACTGGGCCCACCCTGCCTTTATCTTCATGGCATTGCACATGCCCGTTGGACTAATCGGCAATAATTAAATGTTCTTTGGACAATGAAAATAATTTTATAATATTTAGCTCACTTTTTTTTTATTAGTGTAACGCTTCTTTGTATACTATATTAGCGGTTTCTATCGACTTAGATAGTGATATTTGCTGCATTTCATCAGGAATTGTCCCTAATGTAACAATACCACGATCTGGTATCACTGATACCTATATATATTTGACATTCCTTTCCTACATATTATTTGACATTTCTTTTATGGCTTTTTTTGTTCTTAACACACCAAACAGCATACAGCCTCTGTCTGTCTCCCTCTCCGTCACTGGAGTAAAATAAGGTTAAAAGAGATGTCAAAATATTGCGCGGTTAGTATGTTTGATTTGAGAATGAAGTGCATATCTACTCATGCAGGTGAAAATCGTAGAAATGTTTCAAATTTTGCCTATTTATTTAAAAACCTTTTAAGTTATCGAGTTATTGGATATCCTAAGTTGTACCTGCAGATGTCCTCTATAAGCTGCTGTTTACTATATTTAATGCTCCAAGGATTTTCGAACGGAAAGCGTAACAAAGAAAAAAGCAGAACGAAACGAAAAAATAAATTACTCTTGTCCAATTTTTTTCCGGAATTTATAGAGATATAAAGTTAAGATAAAGTAGATATTGTAGGCCTAGGTATCCTCTGCAGGCCTGTGAAAAATGCACCAGAATATACTGAGCAGTTTCTAAGATTTTTGCTTTTAAATACATGCAGTCAAATTCAATCTTAGTGGAACAGAACTACACCAATTTTATTTATATGATATGATGATGATGCTATTGAAATTAAGTAACAGAAACAAGTAAGCGTACAAGCCATCGAATTTTAATTTGGTTATTCGGCTAATAATCAGTGCCTGTGCAAAAATAAACAAAATTTATCGAAAATAACGAGTTTAGTTTGATTTAACAGCTTCTTTGTATTGTGAAATATATATTTCACTACCTTCTCCCATCTAAACATGATCGAATTTGTATTGAAAACTATATGAGAAGAACTAGATCTTATGTTATTGTGCATTTTGAAAAGAAAATTTGGAACAGATCTAGGCAATCAAAAGGCGCAACTTACTATAATAGCTTAACCACACAAAATGTTCTTCATCGCGATTATTGAACTCATCTTTTCTAAAACATCTAAAATTTTCAGAAATTTCAATATCAGTGTAATAATTTTAGTTTATTTTTTGTTTTTGTTTTATTTTAGAGAAAAATAAATGAATTCAAATATATCTTGGCTATTTATTTCAAATAATTTTGTTAAAATCAGCATGGTCAAATTGCTTTAAAATAAAGAAAGGTTGAAAAATTCGATAGACATAAAAATAAATGTATGAGTACAAATTCCTCGATATATCAACATTAAATCGCTAAGCCGGCAACCAAAATTCCTGTATTTGAATTTTCCTAAAAACATTATATAAACACTATCGTAACACTATTATCACTGAAAACGATCTTCAACATTTTTATAACAAACGTCATAAATGTCATAAAATATTCTAGTTACTTGATGCAGTGGAGTTAGTTGCATAAGAATTGTTATACAATTGCAATAACTTGAAACTGGATAAGTATTTGTCTGACATTTAAGTTTTCTAAAAATATAAATCAAAATTATTATAACATCATTATAATTGAACACAAGCATCAATAGCAAAGCATTGCAACTTCCTTGTAACTAACTTTGGTTTGGTCGAACACATTATAGTCATTGTTGCCAACCATTTTCAGAAGCTTGTTTTAGAAATGTTCGGCGTTGATTTTTATAGTTTTTGTTTTCCGTATTACTTAAACTTAAGCTTTTCAGCTTCAACTTGTGATAAATGCAAAATTTCAACTCTACAATGTTGTTTTCCTATAATTTGCGCATTAAAATATTTTAATCAACAATTTTTTTATAAAACACTGCAAGGCCACATAGGCTTGCAAGTTTTCAGCTGCCATTTGGGTTTTTCTCCCTGTTTCCTGTTTTTTGTGAACTTTGGGACAAGATCAAACAAAACATTTAATCAAAGATATAACCAGGGAATATAAATAGCACGGCTATGTGACAGTTATCATAATTTATCGAGGTGTGAACACTGTTAAGGAATGTAAATAAAACTTTTCTCCAAAATCGGGGTTACATACTTTTTAAAATTCATTTGATTGCTGACCTACATTTGGAGTTTTAAATGATAAAACTACAAATCAGTGCTATTTTTCCTTTTTGACGATAAGAATCACTATCTCACTTTAAAACACGTTTTTTAAACACGAATCGTCTGCCTGGAACGCCGATATTATATTCGGGGTTATCTTCTTAACATTTTCTGCTAAATAAAATCATTTCGAGAAACCGATTTGGCAACGCTGATAACTATGTTAAGTTATAATGACACTGACATTTCGATTTTCTCATCAACATTATTACAACAGCTTATCTGATGTCAACGGGCGTAATCAAATTCAATTTTTACACAATTTAAAATGCCGTATTTAGTGCTCGAAGCAAACAAACTAAACTGCAAATGACGTTAGAATAGCTGCCATATAATGCAACATCATTCTATTAATACGTGGCATCAGAAGTTTCGGTACACTTTTTAAGTATTTATTATGAAATGAGGAGAATAAAACTTATATAATTCGAAAGGTACTGTGCCATAGATGTGCACAAACAAAAAATCGTGGGTATACGTCGCCATTAAGGCTGGTAAAATTAAGTTATGAATTCCCCATACAAAACAAGTAATTGAAAGGATTTTGGCGACATTAAATTTGTCGCCGACATAATTACCATGGTAACGTATTCAAATATAAATCATCTTAGATTAGAACCTGTTTCCAATGGAGTAGCTCATTTACGTATTTTTTCGATATCTAGATGTCGCTCTTTTCGTTTATAAAAAAAAAAAACATAAATAACGAAAATAATTGTGGTAGGTTTTTAAATATAACATTTTACATATTTATAAAAGGAATGGTCCATTTTCGACCATAAGCGATACTAGTACTTATAATTGTACAAACTCTATTATACTATTACTTAACATTTTAAAGTTTCATTTCAATTTTTTTAGCTGAATAACAATATCTTAGACGACTTGTTAATAACGAGTCATTGTAAAAACATATAAAAAAACGAGTGTGCTTTAGACCACACGACTGAAGTAAGACTTCGTTAGCTCCATCTATGTACAAATGTTTAGTTTATACATATTAATATATCAATTTTCTTCAATAATTTAGTGGCTATGAGAGGAAGAGAGCAAGGAAATGGGCGCGCGCCCTGCTCTCTCAGTATGATACAGACAATAGGCCACGGTTGCCACTGCCAAAAAAACTCAAATTATTTTTTATTTTGATTTTGATTGCTTGTTTAAAAAAAAAACAAACATTCATAAAACATAAGGCTTTTCAATTCAATAAGGAACGTAGTAGGAACTTTGTCAGTCTTTAAGCAATTAAACAACGTCAACAACGTTCTGCACAAAATTACCAGCTGCTAGAAGACATGGGAGATCATCTAGCTATTTTCTTATAACAAACCCTTAACAAATTAGAGTTTCATGTCTGTATCTGAATAATATGATTAATTAACCTATCCACATCTCAATATAGTTATAAACAGAAACAGAAACTATTTCGACGCTCACCATCTGTCACAAGAAGAAAATGAGTGCATTCTGTAATTTTTTGAATAGCGAATAAAACAGTTGGATGTTGATGAAGCATATGCAAATAATGAAATGCGTTCACTCAGAAGCAGTAAGGTAGCATTTAAATGAGGTGATATCGAGTTCGCATTTTTGGTACATCTGCTCAAAAATTTACCATAACCAGATAAAAAATACCAAATTAGCAAAAATCAAAAAACAAAAAAAAATACCAAGTTATGTAAAAAATTACCAAAGTGGGAACCTTGCAATAGGCGTGCACTGTGTCTTAGATATACGAAACGTAACTGGCTATGAGAGAAAGAAAAGAAACTGTGTGCTCGCACCTCTCTCTGTTGCTCCTACAATGTGATACAGACAATAGGCCTGCACTGCAGTGACACCAGACTTTAGAGGCAGGTTATCCCACTGTTATACTCAAAATATCCCTTTTATGTTTACAAAATAAGTAAATTTATTATTTTAAAAAAATACTCGTGACTCATTCACAGAGACATATGTCATTTTATGAAACAGTTTAGGGAAATACAAAAAATAAAACAAAAGCATTTCGATATTTTTAATGACTGTTTTCTTAACATGAAAATATTAAATTCGATCGTAGGTTGTATAATTTTTGTATTCTTAATGAAATGAAAAGTTATGGGACAAAATTTGAAGAAAAAGTAAAATCCCTTTCTTTTTGTACTATGAGGTCTGAAAAATCCCTTTGTTCGTTTTAGTTTATTATTTGTGAGAAAATCCCGCAAAAAGTGATAAGTCCCCCGATCTTGAATCACTGCTGCGCTGTAGGATGTGTCTTAGATAATGAAACGTAGCTGGGTGAGAGAACGCAAATGTGTGCTCGCATCTATCTCTCTTGCCTCTGCAGTAATATTCGAAACGAAACGTAACTCTGTCTCTTTTTATCTCACTAACTTATATCTCCCTCTCAACTTCCGCTCGCAATTTCCGTAACGATTTTCACATTCACCAACTTACCCCCCAAATCAAGCGAAGTATTACTTCAAAAACTTGGCAATGACTTACCTCTCTTTATTTGTATAAAATTCTGTAAACGTTCATTGTACTTATTCAGAACCTTACGACTTTTGATCGTAATTAAGTTACTTCGTTGTTAAGAATATGCTATACTAAAGTTTTAATGACTTTTTAGTTAGAAGTACCCAAAATTACAATTTTCTAAACGTAACTGCTACTTATTACCAACTTTTTTAAAACTCTAACTTACGATCTTTTGTAAAACTATTTTGAAACACACACCCCCTTTTTGTGAACAAGTTAAAGACTTAAAAAAAATGTATTTACAACATTTCGAATGACAAAGTTACAAATATAAAACAATACATTGATTTGAAGGATCATTCGCCTCTAGTCACTTTGTGCTACAGAATGATTACTATTCTATTTCTTAAAAAATGTTAATAAAGTAATTTGTACCCAATTGAATTCTATACTTTATTGCTCTGAATTATTATATTTATAATTGATTGTATTAACTAACATTTTAAGAAATTGAAAAAATAAAAAAATAAAAAAATAAATAAATTAGTCCCCCGTGAACATGAATACAACTGATATAGAACGGATTTTGTTACCGATTACTTAAATATAACAGAAATACAATCAAAGTTTTGTTGCCAATCACAATCTGTGCTTTTCGGGTTATAAAAGCATGGACTAAGAGATGCCACTCAGCTGCAATAAAAGCCCTCAGATCCGCCATAGTGATGGAGATCATGAAGTACATGCTTTTTGGCAGGATGCAAGATTTTAAGCCGCAGAAATAATTTAATATTAAAATGGCAAGCTGTAAACGAACACAGCAAGCAGTTGAGCGCAGTCAACGTGCAGTTTTACAATCACTTAAATAGCGACCATAGTCCGTATGTTTCAGGTTGCATTTAAAAGGGTATGATAAATAAATCAGCATCATCCAGCTGCAGAGTGATGCCTTAATTGTCTACACGCTATATACTATAAACAAACATTTAAAGAGAAGGTGTGTGCGTTTGAATTAATATTCGCACCGCTTGCATAAGCGAAAGCTATTTATACTTCCCCAAATCGAACAGAGATACCTACAAACGTTCTCTACGAAAATACTCTTTTTCACACGAAATCCTGCGTGAATATTTCCACAGGCAAGAAACAACACCTTTGGTTGTTGAAACTTGAAACACACACCCAACACACACATGTTGACGAAATGTACCTCAAATTTACATCACCATCAATCAATAGTATCCTAGTTACTTCACCCACCCACGAGGGCGAAGGGTGTCAAGTTACATCGTAAAAAAAATTCCTTCCATTGCCATTGTGGGGAAAATAAATTTATTTAATACTGCTTCAGTTGCTGGCGTTTCCAATTTAAGTCACTTTCTTTGATTTTTGCCTACCGCCCCTCTCACGCTCCTTCCCAGTTCCCGGTTCCCGCACGTAGTTAGCGAAGAGCGCTCTCTTCGGCGAATTCTTTGTTTAAAACCGCTGCACACAGATCTCTACACTCTACCAGATTTCCGGTTCAATATTCTTCGAAAATTATTTATTTCGTTTGATTTCGGTTCGGGATGTGGTGGCGGCAGCAGGGTGATTGCATTCGTAGACACTCGGTATTAGTGGGCGAAACTGAGGGTGTGTTTCGTCATCAAATCGAATTCCGCCAGTTTCCAATCATAGCCGTCTTATGGAATTTGTTGTTCGTCTCTTTTTGAAAGGAATGCGCGACGAAATTGATTCAACCTTCGCCCTGTTTACTTGGGCTTGCCGCAGAATTTTACTTTTCAATTTGCACGCAAACCCCCTCTTTGCAATGTTGGTTTCCTTGCGTCCTTACCGCGCACTACCTGGATGAATGTATCCATTAGAAAATGTCTTTCAACTGCTTCCAATGGCATACTTAAGGAACTTTCTGTGAGATGTTTATATTGAATTTGATTTTCAGCACATAGGTACCTACTTTTGTAATGAAATGTGTGCGTTAGTATGTTGGTGGTGTCAGTGTGTGCTCTGTGCTGCATGTTCGGGAGCGGGAGGACCCTGTGTTTTCTGCTTCGCTTGCCATTGTCATTTTTCATTCAGTTTCCGTGCGATCGTACATGCAATCAAAAGATGACGATGACTCTGCTAACACCGAAAGCAGCATGCACAGACCAAAATGACAAAAAGCAGATCCCAGGAACAGGGACGAAATTGTGCGGGAGTTGACATTTTCTCAAAAGAACCATTATTGGACATGAGCTGGATGCAAGTGTGTGGTTCTTTTAGACAAAACCTGATACTGTGTGCCGGCGACGGAAAGCGCTCCAACCTCGTTTGACAAAAAACTATTAACCCTAACGATGGATGCGAAGAACATGGGACGAAGGATGCGACCAGTACGTACATCATTGAATTCGATTGGTGAAAATTTAATTGAAATGTCAGAGGGATATCAATCCATTGAAATTCTTGCGGAACGGAGCCCAGGCAAGGTTGAGCTCGAGGGTGGCTGGCTATTCGCTCGTCGCTTTGTTTATTCTAAGTGAAATCGAAGGACATGATGATTCCCAAATCGAATAATACACAGCAACGTCATTGCATAAACGACAATAAGGACCTACTCCACAAACTATACACTCACATGAGGGCGGGGTGGTCGTGTTCAGCTCTGCAATCGGATTGACGATGCTATATAACGATTTTCCACTTGAATTGACTAACTGACACCACCAGAAGCAACAACATTGCCAGAAGCAGCCGCCCTATTTCCAGCTGCTTTCCCCGAGCAAAACATCCCCCCATGTGCGGCAGGACGCTAGGGCAGGGGGCTTCCTGTTGGCCCACACCAGGCCAGCCGATATATGAAACAAATGGCAAAGCTGCAAAATCAGATATAATATTTCCAAGGGCCAGTCTCTCCTCACAATATGGGTGCGTGATGGATACAATGTGTTGTGTACTCCGCTCCTCCGGAGAATATGTCAAAATTGAATTACTTTTCGAATTGGAACTCCATGTGTCGGGAAATCTGTCAATATATCATCATGCACAACACTGGGGAGGGTGGGCTTTTGTAAAGGCTGATGACAAAAAGCATTGCAATTTTTTGTTTGCTTTAAATTCAATAAACACTGAAGCACGGATTTCCCTCATTTATCTTTAAACTATACGGGTGGGCATGCTATTCAGACAGACTTAGCAAGCGCGCCGTTTTATGCGAGGAGAGCGAAAAAAAATGATATTTACGAAATATACGCGTGTTGAAGAACTTCCAACACTTAAGCCGGACTGGGTAAAATTTATGGCCACCGGACGGAAGTCATGTGCCGGAAAATATAAGTGCGACTTGGTTTTGTCACTTCGCCAGCTGCCATGCTCTCCATCAAAGCGATTTTGGCCGACAACCATATGACCAAATAGTACACTGGAAATGCTGTGGAAAAAAAATATGTAGTTCGTTGGGAGGAGGACACTGGATTAAAAGTCCAAAAAGATATACTCGTCGCCAGGAAAAAAGAAACGAAGTCGGAAGTCGAGGCGACATGTGGTTTCGCAGCCAAAACTTTGAATACATTGCACATGCAACATGAACGCAAAGGGTTTCGGTGGCCGGAGTAATGGTTTTCAGATACTCGTAGTAGAGCGAGCCACTTGAACCTACCAATACGGTTTCAGACGTATGGGTTTATTTTAAATGTATTACTATCGTTAGAGCGGTGAAGATCATAACTTTTGTTGGTTTACTTCAGTAGGCGCAGAAACCTCACTGGTGGCGGTTGCATTGGTGTCAGCGCTGGTGGCTGATATAAAAGCCACCCAAGTGTAACGCGCACATCCTTTCTTGAATGAATGCGTATACATTTGCATTGCTGTTTTCTGATATGATTTCCCTTTCCGATTTCAGAGGTCAGAGTGTGGATGAGGGGTGGGTTTTCTATTCTACTCTTTCTCTCCCTTTTTGGTTCGATTTCATAATTTCTCAGGTTTGTCGTCTGTTGCCATAAACTAACTATTAAATAGACTGATAGCTTTCCTACGTCTCCCCGATTTACCACACAGATTTTTTTTTCAATATAAGCCCTTCCCACCGCTCGCTATTTTACTCTCTGTGAATACGTGTGAAAAAGCAAAAAAAAATACTGACACTCAGCAGTGTTCCTTCATTGTGGCATATCTTCCTTTTTGTGGGAATTTCAATTTTCGGTAAATTTCCATGCGTAAAACATCAAAATTGTGAGAATATCAACAATCTGACAAGAAAACATTCATACTACATTTCACCATGAATATCAATGCACTAAATATACATAAAAAGGAGATTTGAATTTAACAACAATTTCCAGTACCAAAAATAATGATTATAATGTTAGCAAACTGCGATTTTTATACTGTAGATTAATTTAATGTTATTTTCTTTCCAAACAATACAAATTTTATTTTTAAAAGCATGCTTTTTTCATAAAAAAAAGTAGAGGTAATTTCAGTTTAGTGAAAAGGGAAAAATAAACACGCTTCGTGGGAAAAATAAAGAGAGAGTTCTAGGAATACTGACTGAGATTTAGTGTATTTCGTGAGTTGCTGTCAGCTGATGGATGCGTTATGAGAGTTTAAATTCGTTGTTTTATTGCACCACGATAACATTTGTATTCTATTCTACAAAATTTAAAATAGCGAATGTAATCAACACAAATAAATAAAGGAATAAGTGTGAAAAATTCATTCGTTGAAATTAAAGAAGATATTTTTGTAGGCGCAGTGGCTTAGTGGTTAGTGTGTTGGACTACTAAGCGAGGGGTCCCAGGTTCGAATCCCGAGAAAAACCCAAATTTCAACTTAAGGTTTTTTTCGCTGCGCCACCTCTCGCGAACGTCTGACAAACATCCGAGAGTATAACTGTCATGAAAGAGCTTCTCAATTGGCCGTTTGGACTCGGCATAAAATTGTAGATCCCTTCCATTCGTCCCAAAAATAAAAACTCACACAAGACGAATGGTTGTGAGAAGCTAGGCTTGGGTCCATACGGACCTGTTCCGCCAATTATTATTATTATTATTATTTATTTTTGTTCCTACAATTAATGTGTCTGTTGTTTTCGGGGAAAAATGTGTGAAATACTCACAATTTAAAAAACCCCTAAATAATCAAAATGAAGTTTCAATGTCAAACTCAAGTAACTCTTTTTATTTATAAATCAGCCACATCTTTACACGTCCACTCACGAAGCTTATTCAGTTATAATCTTTTTATGAAGATTCCATTTAATAGCGGAAAACAACAAAAAAAAAAAAAAAACAATTAAAATTTGTTAGAATTAGAAATTGAGATAAATAATTAAATTCCATTTGAAAACAACTGCTTCAACGAAGAACATGAATAGTGCTAGTTTTTAATCAACTGAAAAGTTTTAGGTAAACATTTTATGAATTAAAATAATGTCATTATTTATGTGAAAAGTAAAATAAAGTTGCAAAATGATGACTGCACATTTATTATTGTTCCTTCACAATTTTTTTTCTAGGAAACTGGAGAATTTTTTTTACTTGATGTTTTGTTTGTAATTTTTCTTACACTTTTGGAAGTGACATTACAGTTGTCAGTCTATTTAATAGTTAGTTTATGTCTGTTGCTTTTATGAATGATATGAACGAACAAGTACCTACTTTGCGTGTAGTTGGATGTGCATTTATTTTTCTTTGGAAGAATTTCTGCATTTACGATTTATAAGATTCTTTAATTCTGCTCAAAGCGCAGATGAATTGAGAATTGGATTTCTTTCTTCTATGGAAAGAGATTGATTATCCTGATTTACTCGGTTTATTTAATTGGTTACGGTGGTCGGATCTTCTAGGTATTTAAAAAAAAGAAAAACGTCATGCGCTTTAAGTTATTAATAAGAAGCATGGAATTTTATTTTTAAATATGTACTTAGAAACAGTCAGTTACAGTTACAAAACTACGATGAATTTCATCCTTTTTTTTACATTTGGCAGAAGCAAAAGAATAATTTTGAATACAGGCAACACCAAAACCTCGCGTCGTTTTGAAGTTGCGTCATTGAAAAATGTCGTGGTTTCGAAGTTGCGTCGATATTATTTCAGTTTGCGTTTTTGTTATTCCTTTTTGTTCATTAATTTTTTTTTGTTAAAAGGGGATTAACATGAAGTTATGTTTTCTTTAGAATTTATGAATTTATTGATTTTTTATTTGGTTTTATCAAGTCTATATTTTTTTTTTGTATTTTAATTGATATTAAAAATCGTTATTTCGATTTGCGTCGTGCTTTTTCTGGTCCCAGTTAACGACGCTAATCGGGGTTTTGTTGTATATTGAATAATCCTATCTTGCTGGTGTTTTAAATAATATATCTTAAATAAGTACCTACCGAATTTTATTCCGAATAGCTTATATAGGTACCAGTTGTAATAACGTAAAAGCATTTGCGTCGTTGTCGTTTTGAATGTAGGAATATCGCCACGCGAACGTTTTTATTCCAACTTTTTTTCTAAATTAAACTGACCCCAAAACGATACTGTGCAACTTATAAACGTTGTCGGTTAGTTCTCTACGAACACATAAGTATTCCTTTTTTAAATATGCCATTATAAATTTGTAGGTATGACAATTCCAAAACAGATCACTAATACATAATATACCTGCCACATGTAGATCAAGGCCGTCAATTTAATCTCCTTTCGCATATTTGAAAAGTGACATTCACACCCGCAATTGGGGATAATTAATTATAGACATAATTTCAAATGAATAATATCATTAAACTGTTGGTCATAAATTCATAACTAACAGAAATACGACAAAAAGATTAACCTGAAATAAATTCCATTTGCATTCAAATATCTACAAGAACGAATTTTCAAATCTAAAATAAAAGATCAACCGTCATCTCATCATACAACAGAATCGTTTTCTTTCATAAGTGCAAACATCAAGATTTGCCTTTCATACGATCGAAATTCCACATCAGAAATTTGTCATCATTTTCT
This sequence comes from Cheilosia vulpina, assembly GCA_916610125.1. Lineage (NCBI taxonomy): Eukaryota > Metazoa > Arthropoda > Insecta > Diptera > Syrphidae > Cheilosia > Cheilosia vulpina. The sequence continues at coordinate 872,130 of OU744280.1, read as the reverse complement.
TTTCAAAGAAACTACTCATGAAAGGATGTAACCTCATGTGCGAACAACTGAGAAAAGAAACCCAAATAATGTTTTTATCCCTTTATTTGCTACCTACCGACCAGCCACCACCACCAACCAAATGTTTCGGTTCACTCAGTGTGAATATTCCTCTCTACTTTGGTTTTACAAGAAACTTAGCGCGACTGCAACGCCATCCGGCGACTCCAGCGGCCAAGAAAATGTTCGTGTTGATGATAGTACTACAGTCTCTATATACAATGACTGAACGCGTCGGCAAGTTGATTACTCCATGTGAGGCTACATAAATTCGATGATGAGCCTCAATTTCTTTACCCCGTCAAGGTGTATATTGATCGTTGTTTTGGAAGCACATTGCAACATTGGTTCGCAAGAGATGATTCAAAACTGGACCGACAGGGACCACTTATATAATATGTTTTTGAACTCTAAGCCCGCCATCGAATAACACCACCTAGTCAATAAACCTCCGAGCCTTAGGCAATCATCAAATCAATCGTATGTTCCCTCACATCTCCTAGCTCATTTAAGCATCGTTTTTAGTGGCATTCGAATTAAAAATGTTCAATTCAATTGATCAATTTGTTAGTCATAACCCTAAATATTTATAAACCTTTTAAAGCGCAACCTCAACAAATAGTCGAATTATTTGTGTGCCGTATTTAGTTAAACAAAAGCACAGCGTATTCCGCAATGCTAATAATTATAACTCTACATATTTGCTGAACATTGTGAAAACAAACACTAATTATATTTACAGACACTTCATTGCCCTTTTTGTCCCAACGTCCAAAACAAATTTAAAATTATAATTATTGATTTCCAATCATACTAAACGCGTACGCGACTGAGTGAGTCCGTTATCCCATATTTAATTGGGCAAAATGTTGTGAATATTTTTTTCCCCGTAATCCGAATTCAGAGATCATTAAAAGGAAACATTTTGTGGAGGGATGAGTGCACCTTTGAATGGGCTCTATTGTGGTTAGTAAATAAGTAAATGGGCAAGCGCTGTAATGTTTTATTGAAGGGTGTACAATGGAACTTGGTTGATGTATGTCTACCTTTGAAAGCTCTTGCCTTTGAAAGCTTGAGTGGGCCCTACTCAAAAAATGACTCTCGCACAGGTGTGATGGGTGCGCTGATCAGTATGCGACCGGACTACGTATTCTAGATCTAGACTTGGTTTTTACAGAGTCTTATCATTTTTGGGGTTAAAATGAATATTTGGTTGGGAACTGTCGCGAAAAGGACTTACTTTAGTGTATTGTGCGGAAACGCTTCGCCGAAATAAAGGCCACTTGAATTTTCAGACATTTGACGACCAAAAACAGATTCTGGTTTTTTGAAACCTTGAGCAATACACCATCAAAATTTAGAATGGTTTTGCGCATTACGCGATTTCCAAGGAAAAGTAATCAAAAGTTTTAACAGTCCTACTAATTGATCTCACTCTTTAAAATGTTAGTTCAAAAATTACAAACGCATCCCGGAAGAATATAAAAGGTGGGCCATAAGAGATCACCCTATTGGAAGATGCTCTTATTTTTGTAAATGGCCGCCAATGTCAAATCTGTTTTGATATTTGTGGACTAGACATTTGTGGAATACAAGTGAACAAGCCATGGAACGATACACTCCCCGGAATAATCGCGTCTGTTTTCTTGCGTAACAATTCGTCTGTAGTGTTGGCGCAGCGCGAATTCCGTCGCCGATTCCACGGCCGTCCGACACCGACTGCGCAAACACTGCGCCGTTTTGCCACCAACCAACAGAGTTGGTGACCACACGAGACGTTGCCAAGAGTGGCCGGTCCCGGAGCGCCCGTTGTGCCAAGAATATCGCCGCTGTTGACGAGGATCGACCAGACGCCGTGCCTCGCACTCAGCCATCAGCCGGTCGTCCCTAAGGCGAATTTTGGTCAAAGGCTTGCGTATGTTCCCGTACAAAGTTCAGTCCGTGCATCAGCTGGTGCCTGTCGAACGCCAAACGCGTGTAACCTACGCCCAAGCCATCCTCAATCTCGAGGACGAAGTGGACGATTTTTCGACCAAAATCATAATGAGCGATGAGGCGCATTTCCACCTCAGCGGGTACGTGAACAAGCAAAACTATCGCTTCTGGGGCATCGAAAATCCACGAGTAATACACGAGGAGCCATTACACCCGCTCAAAGTTACTGCATGGTGCGCTGTTCACGCTGGAGGAGTCATCGGGCCATTTTTTTTTCGAGAACGCCGCTGATCAAACGACAACAGTGGATGGTGCGCGCTATAGGGCCATGTTAACCGAGTTTTTTTCTGCCGCAATTGGACGAATTAGGACTGGAGGACATGTGGTTCCAACAGAACGGAGCTACGGCACAACCGATATTTTGAAGGCGGCGTTCCCGTTCCCGCGTTTTGGCGATTTGCACTGGCCCGCAAGATCGCCCGATTTAACCGTTCTGGACTTTCTTTTGTGGCGTTTTTTGAAGTCCCGTGTTTACGTGAACAAGCCCGAGACCCTAGAAGCCCTCAAGGACAATATTCGACACGAGTGCGAGAATCTGTCGCCCGAAGTTCTCGCCGAAGTGATGAAAAATGCCATAAAATGAGCCCGTATGGCAATCAATTGTGACGGCGCCCATTTGGCCGATATCATCTTCTCGACTTGACCAATAAAATTCTAAAGGTTCAAATAAACATAATCAAAAAACAGAATCGAAGTTTTTCATTTAGAAAAAAAAATGATAGCCAAATAACACCGGATGACTTCTTTTGGCCCACCTTGTATAAAGCTTTTGCATACTGTTGTGTGAGATGGGAGGATATTTACATCTTTACGGATATTTTCTTTCGCTAAAAGTGATTTTATTACCTACATGAAAATATTGGAATGTAAATACGAAAGCTGAATGCACTAGTCTTGCAAAATTCACGGAACCTACTTCACAATACGCAAAAGCGATTTGCTTGGCTGGAAAAGGTGTGTATTCTTAAAAGCGAACATTAAATAAAATATATAAAAAATAAAGCTTCTCACCAAATGCTCTCTTTCAATTTTGGAGTACTTCGCTTAAGATGAAATTTTGTGGCATGTGTTGTCAAAGTAGTTGTGTGCATTGAGTATGGTATGATATAACATATAATCGGCCTAACTAATAATCAAACACTAATGTCGAAGATTAGCTGGTTGCCAGCATTAGTAAAAATACACAGCATTAGTGAAACGGTACCAATAAGCAATTAGACCTCCCCATTTGATATAGTGCGAGAACTTTCTTAGAATATATTTCAATTTTCGTCATCGCAGAATTCAAATTTCATAATTTGCGTTTGTGAAAAACAAGGTCAACGTTTTATTTCAGAACGAGGATTTTATTCTAAAAAAAGGAATATATTAATTGCAATTTATTTTGCCAAACAGATATATTTCCAAGGCTTTTTGAAGCTTTTTATAAGCAAAAAACAAAACACAAAAAACAAAGCCCGAAATATCCGCTGATCTGTCAAATACCATATGCAAATCAGTAATGCGCTATCGTTCGATCCGACACAATTTTCGGTACTTTTTATAGTTCGCCTTCCTTCGTTTTCTTATACTTTAAGATTGATTTCTGAGCGAATTTATGTCGTAATAAAAGAGATCTTATATTATTCAATAAACAGAACACAGTTTATTATAATGCTTTGATTTATTCGCAGGCTGATGATGCAAATCAAAGCTTAAGATTACTCTTGAATTATTATCAAGTGAATATTTTTGAAAGAAATAAAAGCCTGATAGTTCATTTCCGTTTATATTACAATTTGCCAAGCAACGAGACAGTAATTTCAAAAGTAAATATATGGAAATGTGAAAATAAATATAATTTGTAGGTAGTTTTAAAAATTGAAAGCTGGTGGACATTTTTCTACTGGAAATCTGTCATGTGTACTCCTCTAACTTAAAAACTTAAAAAACACTTGCATTGTTGTATTCCAACGAATAAAGTCAGAAAACTTTTACAATTTACTAAAATTTTTTTATAATTATTGTGTTCCTATTACGAAATTCTATAACACCGTTTTTGGTGGTTAGGCAACTCTTGAAAATGACATTTAGAGAGTATTTCTTTAGCTTATGCCCGAGATAAACATGCGGGTTTCTCATTGTTGTTTTGCATTGAAGAGAGAACTGCCCCGAAATTCAAAATTGCTCATTTCAATGAAATTCGTTGGAGCGCCTTTGTAATAGTGGTAGACACCATTATGTGAGATTTGGTTTTCTTCTGCTACTTTTTTTTTTGCTTTCTACAGTAAATATGAACGATTACATTTTGCACGGATAATTGTATATTTTCGGGTCACATAGTGAAGAAATTGTTTCTAATAACAAAACAAACATTTCAATCTGACATTTTGCTAGTGTGTGTTGGTGAGCTGAGGGCAATTCTCTAGAAATATTCCGGACACTTCTGTCATATTAAGAATAGACCTAGAAGTACACTTTTATTTTCAATGAAACATAGAAAGAACACTTCTAGATTTGCTCTTTTCATAAAAAGGACAAACGAAAACGCCATTAGCGTAAATTGCCAGACTAAAGTTGATTATTGGTAAGGCCGAATGTCAATTCGAAAGGAGAAGATAACAGATTGCGCAGTGTAGATGCTGATTGAGGAATAGTGTGGGATTAAAAAGAGCGACATTGTACTCATCAAAATTAGAAATTACAAAAAGGCAAAAATATAAAAGTAACGAGTAAAGAGTAACGAGTGGTTTCCCTGTTGGCTCAAAACAGTTCGTAGAATTCTCTCGGAGATCATAAATTAGGTATGTTTCACCAACCTATGGGTATGAGTACCTACAAATCACTTCGTTATATCTGAATTCTTTTCTAAAATTTGGCGCAGTATGGAGTTCTTACAGAGAACGTAAAATTAAAACCGCTGACAAATAAATTCAGTCATAGGAGAACTTACAGAAAATCTGAGCTCTACTTTTTATTTAATTTGCGCGATTTACACGGTCATGCATCGCCTTAGAAACAATACTGAATACTGATAATCGCGGTATATGAAACCGTGGCAGATATACACATATACAACTGACAACTCCCTATGACTGGGTGGTTCAAATTGCAAACGTTTTATGTAGGTAATGCGACAATAGGCATGTATAAAGCTGTGTTGCTCCATTCAAATTCCGTTGACGGAGTCCGTCACTGCTAGAAGACAACTTCCTGTACTAAGTACACTAGTCCCCTTTAGCCCCGAAAGTATTTGGGTCAAATTCTGAGCAGTTGAAATAACAATAAAAGCAAAACAACCAAAAGAAAACATAAAACAATTAACAGCCGTCCATGGTAGTGGATGATTTGCACTTAATTTCTTAACCTGACACCTTGTTATAATTTTCACAATTTTCTTGACCACTACGTCGCACGCCATATTCACCTGTTGCGAAATCACACACTACACAACCGCACCCTCGTACAAAGGACACGTCAGCAGCTCACGCTTCCCCATTTGCTCCTTTGTTCCGATCCTAAAACCTGTGATATAGGTACGTTCAGCAGTTACAAGCAGCACGAGTTCGGGCAACAGCCGAGTCCCAGCATAAGGCACATGATGTTTTATCTATTTTGTATTGTGATTGTATGCTTCACTCTTATGCCATATAGATAGGTGTTCGTGTTCGTATACATTATAAATTGCAAATAGAAAGCGATTATGACATGGACAAGACGTGGACTTCACGCGTCCATGCCTGATGAATGCGCCATTTAAATCTGAGCACTAGCGTGAAAAAATAATTTTCCACTCGAAGTTTGGGTCGCGATTGTGAGGCTGTTAAAATTGAATTAATTTCCACAAACTCACAGTCAACGAGAGCAGCGACAAGCGACAAGGAAAATAAATGACCAAACACGACCCAAACTAATTCCGGCATTTCTCATTTACCCACCCGTGCCTCATTCATCGTGAGGCGAGTACTGAAAATGTCCCTTCCTAATTGAAATTACCTCATTAAACAGGCAACTCAACTCAATTCAAGGGTGAAATAAAGAGAGCAGAAAAAGGCCAGAAATATCGGAATAAATGAATGAAATCCATAATACTTAGGGACCACACGACCCTATCGAGCAGAAGCTCTGCACGACTATATTGCCTGGCATGCCGCCAGAAAGTTTTGCAATTGCCAAGAGGCGGTCTCGGCTCTAGCTGTATACGCTGTACGGTGCTGCTGCAAAAATAATCTGAAAATTAAATAACAGAATTTATATGTACACTACCAGGACGGAAGACTTGCCTTATCTGCGAGGACGCCACCATTGCCTAGAAGGAAGCTCTTAGATGTGTGTAAAGTACGGCGACTAAACTATCCTTGCACTATACCTAGCATTCGGGATAAATTTATTGTTTTTTTGAAAATTCGGGCTTTCCCATCCCAACAAGAGTACGCGCCACGACGAGCGAGCATGTGGGATATACTCACTTCAACATAATGTATGGCTACGTGAGACTGAGAAGACCCGTTGAAGAACTTTTAATTAGCCAACTTCAATTACACGAGCAATTAATTTCCACAGGCGAAGATTGCCCAACAAATTACCCAGCAATACGGTTGGTTTTTTGTTAAATGAAAGCCCGCCAATGTCAAGTCGAAGGAGGCCATAAATTCTTGTCCCGCGAGCGAGCTGTAAAAAATAATCAAAGGCTGTCGCAGCGCGATTTAACTGTTGGCGTTGCAATGAAAAGCTCACATTAAATGTACGGCAAGTTGTGTATAGACGAGTGTGATACTGACACCGCTTCGCCGAACACGAGTTGTCGTCAGTCGTCACATGCGGTGTAAAATATATTTCACATCCGCCTCTGCCTCCGTCTCCGACTGCGACCCAGCAGTGCCAACCTCCAATTAGGAATGCCTTTTGAATTTAAATGAGCCACGCACAAGGACTCTCTGGGTTAGTAGTAGCGGTTAGATGTCACTTCATCTTAGCGAACTTTGTGTAATGTTCAATGGTTCCAAACAAAGTCATAGAGCTTAGCTCTACGGCAGGTCTACGAGGGTATACAACGGGTGTTGTGACTTCTTCCAATTATGATTTCTTTTGCTCTTAGGAGTCCTTTTCATATGCTAATAACAATTTGCTGTAATGAACTCACCCCCGGGCGCTGGGAGCAATCTTATTCTGCGGCGAATTCACGTTGCGCCTCTTTACAGGTTAAGGTCGCACATAATTCCGCTAATAAAAGAGGCGTACTGGATTTACACAGCGGATTGCGGATCCACATAACATGCTTTTTGCATCCTGGCAGCCAGCAGAGGAACAGTTGAGAGCAGTTAAACACAACGTTTATGCCCTCTCAGTGTGCGGGTGTAGGACTTCGGTTTAGGTAGTAGCAAAGGTGGTTTCGTGGTGGCAGTGAAACTTTTCAGGGAATCTAATTAGAAATGGTCGCCTTCATGCGTACACCTAGCTATAACCAACACCACACTACACCGCAATGTGTGGTTGTGCAGGAAACTGGAGAAATGGTTTTGACTCCAGTCGTCTTTTGTCGTCGTCCTTGCTGTCGTCGCTGGCTCCTTTTTTTTATGGCTCTTAGGAGTCGTGTCAGTGTACGCCAGTGTAAATTTAATTTGAAAGTTGATTCCCATTTTCCTTCGTTGGCTTTATAACTTTTGTTTGTTCGCCTGATGCAATTACAGTTTAACAGACAATTTTCGGAAATGAGAATTCAGTGGAGCTTCCTGGCCAGCTAACTAACACTTTTCACTCTTTCGTCGCTTGTGCGCTTCATTTTTGTTCGGCTGTGTCTTCTCTTTCATGTCGTTTGTTCTTCCTGAGTGGTAAGTGGTTAAATGTTTCATCTTTCTACGTTCACTCTTGAAAAACCGTCAACAGAAATTGGAATTTCCAGTCATGCATCGAATGTAACAAGTCTTCGTCTTTGTATAATAATTACGCATCCAATTCACAAACCAATGACAATTTGAAAAAAAAAAGAAGCTGATTTGACTAAATTACGTATTCGCTGCGTGAGATCATCTAACATCCTGGCGAACCCACAACGGATACATTTCCATGTAGTAGCACATTTCGTTACGCTTTGATGTTTGATCCTGCTGTACAAAGTTAATAAGGCACGCGGCCTCCATTTGCAACAGTCACACACTACAACCGACCCGACACCAACACAGTGTGCTCTCCGCTGTAAGGGTTCTTCCAGACCACTGAGGCAGCAGCATTGCAAACGCTCATCGCAACACCAAGCCGAAGTGAAAAAAGGGCTGAGAAAATAGCACGCAGCGCCTCCCAGCTCCCATACTGACGCTAGCCATTCGCCCGAATACGTTTGTACAACATGTGTATTTGAATATCCTGCCGAGAAAGAGAGACGTACGTGCAATGAATTTAATAAATACACAAATTGTTTATTTTTATCCGGGCTTAGTTGACGGGTGGTGACTAGCTGTTGCCGCTTAGGCGCCGCGGGGAGCGGAAATCGTTCTTTCTGTTTAATTCCTCGCACATACGACAAAAGGAACGCGAGTGGAATTTTTCTCCCCTTGGTTGGAAATTTTCACTTGGATGAGTCGAACTTTTTCCAAAACACGGTTCCCCTCAATTCAATATATACGAGTCCTGATGAAACGCCAAAAAAAATGTTAAGCTTGCCCGAGGACACAGTGTACCTATACTCTGCGCGTGTGGGTGCAGAATATGATTTGCAAGTGTTCGAAATCTGCTGCAGAGTATTGTGGCTAACTTAGGGCAACAAACACCCACCCGACTGAAATATATACGCACAATTTGTGTATCCTGTTGGTCGCAACTTATTTTTTTTTTTCTAAAACAAAAACTTGTTAAGCACGACTCTGTTTTCATAAGACATCTTTTGAAGTTTTGGGCAGATGGAACGGGGTTATTTACCTTTTTATCAAAAGCTTTGTATGTATATTTATTTAAGAACTCACACCCATCAATTAGAGATTTCAATTTTCTCTGCTAATTTTCGCGACTTTATTAAGGGCACTTTTATTTTAAGTCATAATGAGCTCGGATGGTTCGAATGTGGATGCCAACAGGAACAAAGGGAGGGACAATTCAAGTAATGAGCTCCGTATAAGTGAGGACTTAATATGTTGATAACAATTCGAGTGATGTAGGAGGTTTTTAAATCTAAACCTGTTATAGTCGTACGTACTTAGTGTGAGGACAAGTAATTGCGTTTTATGTCAGCCCACAACTTATCTGAAAAGATCAGAACATAAATGCGAATATATTAGTTAGTAAAGTTGCTACAAAAAGAGAGGCTTCGGAAACCGAAACCGAAAGATTTAATTTGCAATTGCAACCGCCCTAATTTTTACAATATAGTAAAAACATTAAAACGAATTTGCGATAAAACGACCGCTAACGATTTACACTAGAACAGCGAATGGTGCCCACGATTTGCAATGCGATATAACGAACGTATATAATATGTTAATTGAATTTAAAAAAAAAAAATAGTTTTAAAATGAAAAACAATCGACTGACTGTAAAAAAAAGTATTAAAAAGATATGAACAAGACACATTCAAGTACCTATACCTTACTATTTGACAGTCGGAGACTATATACCTACACAGTCTAACTAACTGTGTAGGTATATAGTCTCCGATTGTCAAATAGTAAGGTATAGGTACTTGAATGTGTCTTGTTCATATCCATTTAATTCTTTACTTTTTTTTTTCTTTTTAACCTATGACACTCCGGAGAAGAATACGAATCGAATGACACCTCACTATTCAAAATCGGACAATCCGTTTAAGCTACACGGCGTCACGTAGGAACGTACATAGGATACGCGCGAAACACATAACCCTCCCTGTGTCTAGTCGGCTAAAAGGTCTATTCGCGTACTTTCCCGAGCCAAACACTACACGCTCTCAGAGAGCTGAAAATATACGCCAAAGTACGTGGATAGACTTTGAGCAACTTTCATCTAATCCATATCACAAATAAATATATAACTTACCTTTTTGCAACACATGATACGTTCTAGGGCAACAATCGACCACCACCGAATTTTCTTTATTTTTAGAGATTTTTTGTTCTGTGCAATTAATTTTTAAGCCGGATTTTGAATTTGTTTCTTGACAACTTTGTGCATTTGACATATTTATCAGTACTTGCCAGTTGAAATTGTCTGAGCTGTTTCGAGCCAAGAGAGGAACCAAACGTTACTCGTTATTTTGCTAATTTGCTCTTTTTCTGTCATTTTTTGACGAGTACGTGTATAGACTTTGTGTGATTGCGATCGATTTATATCGATTGCGTTCGATTCTAACTGCGTACGCGAACGACCCCAATGTATCTATTTAGACTATAAAAACTTGAACCTAACACTCAACATAATATTCATTTCATGGTAACTAAAATTAAATGATGCGATTTTTGGCTGTCAGCTGCGATGTTGAGTTGAAATGTAGATGCCGCTAGGTGCTAAACTTGGCTGGGTATGAGTTGCGATGCTATTGTGAATAGATCAGAACGCAATTTATTTCACAGTTCAGTGTATTCCATGTCTTGACATTTCTCACTGACATTTGTGTGACATTTGGTTTTCTTCGTTTTTCTTTAAATTGAGATTGATATATTTTTTGTTCAGCCTATGACACTCCGGGGAAGAATAGGAATCTTATGACACCTCAGTCTTCAAAATCGGTCAAGCCGTTTAGGTCACAGGGTGTCCCGATGGAACCTACATAGGATACGCGCGAAACACATAACCCTCTCTGTGCGCAGTCGGGTAAAAACACCGGGAAGGACCATCATCCATTCAATTCAACATTAAATAAAATAGTTTTAATAAAAAAAAGATCTTTTTTCAATGGAAGTTTAAAAAAATCAATCGACATAACGAACGTACTCGATATAGTGATTGACACCAAACATTATATCATTCGTTATTCTGGACGTCCCCTCCATAATAAATTTAATTTCAAGTCTATATTTGGTCCAAAAAATCAAGGAGTCACACTTCACACCATATTAGTACTACTCAAATCTAATTAAGACGAAATTGTTATCTGATACCATTTCACAGAATTAAATTTGTTTTCGGATTATACAACAGTTTATAGAAAAATAACAGATTTAGCTAGGAAGCCACCTTAGGTTTATACAACCACTCGTTTGGTGTGAATTATTTGTTGGTATTTGGGATGAAAAGAAGCGAGCTACGGTTTTATAAAAAGTCTTAAGGAGGATGCTCAGCGAAAAGCATTATATTAAATTTGTATTATTATGGCGATCGAACCTGAGACCGTCACAACAACACTTTACCGACTTGAACAAAATTCAGAGAAAGTTACGCGCGATGCAGTCGTGCACTTTCCTCCCCCTTTTGCTTTCCTCTCAATAAAATGGAGCAAATAAATATTATTAGGCATTGTAAGAAAAATATTAGGGCTATGAGTATACATTTTTATCATTGTCTTAAAGTGATCTTAAAATAATTCCATTTGTTTATTGAATAATCAAAATTCTATTATAATAAAGCAAAAACATAAAGGCTTCATGTAAGCAGTATCCTAGTGCTATTTGCTAGTGTCACCCATTTATCCACCCATCACGGGCTAGACCAATTTAGAGGGTCATTGAGAATGGAAAAACGGCGAAAAGTCTGTTTCATATCGATTTCAATATGGTGCCACTCCATGTTAGCCAACATGTGAAGTTAATGGCCCATTTATCCTTTTCCCTTTTGAAGGCGCTGCGAGTGCAAACGAAATGATTCTAATACATTATGCTCCCAAGTAAATATCTAGGATACAGAACTTATTTTAATAGACTTCTCCGCAAGGTTCAAGAGTCTGGAAGATATGTTCCGACGCCCTATTGCTTGTGTATGTAGAGCCAGCATTTACATATTTATGGATTCGTATAGACGTGTGAACGCTCAAGATGTGCGTCCACTTTTTTTTAGACTCTAATGAGCGCTTTGTGAATACGCATATCCAGACACATACGTAGCCAACAGCAGATGCGTAAGATCGACGGGCGAGTGCAAGAGCCCACACCAAGTCGTATCCATAATTTATTATTGTTTTCTTTTCTTTTCCGGAGAAGCGCTTCATTCCTTTAATTTGGTAATTTGGTTTACAAATTGCAAAGGCAAAATGGCATTTTATTGCCTTGTGAAAGCACTTAACTCGAACCGAGGGATTTCTCGACTGCTGCTGTATTTCGGTCGGACCTAATATCTTCTCCTCCGCAGTCCACACCCAGGAAACACTCACTGTATATGAAGTAGGCCTATACCATTTGCAGCGTTAGGTGGAAAATGGTCATTCGGATGGTATAATGTAGTAATAGGGGTAGACGAAGCCTTAGCAAAACTACCGGATCCTTTATGTTAAAGCAAGTGGGCCATTATTATTTACGACGCACATGGCCGTCATTTGGTTTGGACTGTCCGAAAATTGTCTGTTGCTCTAACGCCCTATACTACGAAAGCGAAAGTAATGTCTTTTCAAATGGGCTCTGTTGCTAATGCATCACATATGGCAGGGAGAACGAAACAATTCAGTTGAGTAAATGGTCAAGCTAAAAGTTTCTCGTAGTGATTTCTCTGGCAGGTAATAACTGAGATATCATGGGGAGGCATAAAGGCAAACAGGGTGGGCCAAACCCTTGCGAAAAAACAAACATGAAATTGATATCATTCGAAGGGAGATTGTCACATTTGATCGAATGGTTCTGCCCATTGTGTAGCTCACTGAAATCGGTTAGGCCTCGAAAGACATGAAAAATAAATTGCTGGTATCTTGGATACGTATCGGTAAAACTGAATGGACGGTAATTTCGTTATTGGTTCGACAATAAGTGCAGGCCTCAATGATATACAACCAACAATTTAAATATAAAGGAACTTACCTGGATCCTGGTGTTGGTGTTAGCTAGATAATTGTTTAAATAATTATTTTCCCACAAGTTCTCTTTCAAATTTTAAATGGATTTTGTAGACGAACGATGTTATAAGCATGTAAAATACATTTAAATAAAAATAAATAAAATCACGAAACTGACACTTGAAACAGAAATAATTAAAAAAAAAAATCAATCTCCTACTCAGTATAAAAGAATCGTATTTTATTTAATTAACTGCGGAACAGCACAAAATAAAGAAATTTTTACAGAGATCCATGAATGGTACCTTTCGGCTTTGCCAGAAGTCGAATGCGGTGGTATAGGTGTAGTAAGTTAGCACCCTCATGTAAAAGTGTAGCCTTGGTGGATTCGTCGGAACTGAAACAGAATTTTCAAAACAATAGCTATAGCTAGCCACCCATAATTGCATCGATGGATCACTAGTGAAAGTCAAAGCAAACTTAATAGTACATTTGCACCGCACTTAAATTCATCGTTTCGGCTAAATTCAACATTTCAGCCCAATTGTCCAGCATTTCGCCATACATTTTCCAACATTTCCAAATGATGAATTTCAGTGAAATGTTAAATTTCGTCGCAGCATTTGTAAGTTTGTCAAATCGAACAAAGCTCTTTACAAATTCCGCACGTCATTTATTGACTTTTCAGCCCGCTGACAAAAAAAAGTAGCTGTCAACAAATCAATAATTTTTCATCGCGGACTCCATACCTCTATATTGAGTCAATAATATATTTAATATATCTGAATTAGCACTTAAATTCGTGTTTAAATTAATATGCGTAGCTAAAAAAATGTTTTTTAAGTTCAACCACTTCTGCCTTCTAAACAGAAAAAAAGATCAGTAATGAATTCTGACACTAGCTGTCATTTGAAATGTTGAAGTTTCGGTGGGAACGCCAAACTGGATTTCGAATTTTTTTTTTTCCCGAAATGTTGAATTTAGGTGCGGTGTAAATGTACTATAAGGTAAGTATTTGCAACAACCGGCGGGGGCCCGGGTCCAAAAATGTCACTGCGGCTGCGTTCATTAATATTTGCAATCAAAGAAGCCCCCTATCCTAGTTTTAACCGAGAAACAAGAAAATATATCAACGGACTTCAAATGAAACGAGCGTCCAAGTTTTTATGTGTTGACAAGTAGAAAATACGCCATTACTAAAAATGGAACGATACACGCTTCAACAACGCATTGAAATTATTAAAATTCTCTACAAAAATGTTGAAAATCTTGCAGTCACAGTTCGCAAAACTGAAGCATTTTTTGGTCGTCGTGAAGCACCTTGCCGGACCGCAATACAGAAAATGGTGGAAAAATTCGAGCTGTTCGGACAAGTTAGGGATGTGAAGAATAAAACCCGTGCACGTCGCTCAAGAACAACTGAGAATATTGCTGCTGTAGCCCAAAGTGTTGAAGAAAACCCAGGTTTGTCCATGTCCATGTCCACGTGAATGGATTGCGCTATCGAGAGATGATTAATGATTTTTTATGGTCTGAGTTGGATGGTTTTGATCTGGACAACGTTTATTTTCAACAAGACGGCGCTACGTGCCACACAAGCAACGAAACCATTGATCTTTTACGGGAAACGTTTCCAGACCGTGTTATCTCTCGAAGAGGTGATTACAATTGGCCACCGAGATCTTGTGATTTAACACCTTGCGACTTCTTCCTTTGGGGCTACGTGAAAGATAAGGTCTACGCCAACAGCCCAGCGTCGATTCAAGACCTCAAAGATAAAATTCGTGAGGCTATCGAGGACTTAGGGCAGCCACTTTGCGATTTTGTTATGGAAAATTTCATGAAAAGGATATGGTCCTGTATGTGTGCTCCTGGTGGCCATTTGGCTGATCTTGTTGTTCATTATTAACGGCAGACCGTCCTCTTTATTATGAAATTAACATCTGATCATTTATCTCAAAAAATGGTATTTTCCTTTGAATACCAAAATAACACCTCTTATTGGAAAACCCTTTACCTAGGTTTTTTTATTAAAAATCATGTATTATCCAACAGAGTTGACTGTGTACAGCAGAGACAAATGATACTGAGACCCCCAACTCACAATCCTATTGCCGCTGGGCCCCTCAGTTTTTTCTCAAATTCGCCATTTTGTTTTCCTGTCGGTGTTGTGTCAATTAAGAATCCGTGTTATATGCAAAAACATACAAAAAATACAAAAATAAATGCTGCCAACCTCGACAACCTTGGGGAAATGTGCCAGAGTTCGGGAATACCACATTTTTACATTACTGAATGTCATTGGTTAGTTATTATTAATTGTTAAAAGGCGAGTAATTTGATTTCTTTGGTTGATAAAACTAGCTAAATGAGATGTTCTATATACTAAAAACTTATTGTAACAAACATGGTTGCGAATTTTGCGCCTTTGAATATCATTAACTTCGATTTCATGCGTAAATTTTTCTTAGAAAACTGAAGAAAATTTGCTCAATATATTTCTATTTTACTTCAAATAATCTTCATTGTTCATTTTTCATATATATTTTAAGCAAATCTCCACTTATTCCTTAAAAAAAAATATTATGCACACGTAACGAATAATTTCAAATTTAACGGATAAAATTCTATGAACGCTGTCAGCAACTTTGCCCACAGCGGAAGTGGCATATGCAAGGTGCGAGTGTGTTGGTGAGTCGGAATTTTTGAAGTTACGTGACATTTGTCAATACGAATTTCTATGTAACAATAAATGCGCACTTAGCATTTGCCACCCCATAAAAATATAGCTTGTTGACTAAGTAACGGGAAATCGGTCGGAGTTGGTGGTCTCAGTATTGTCTCTGGTATACAGATTCAACACCTAACGGCCGAAGTTATTGCACTTAGCGATCTCAATCCACAGAGCTAGAGACAGAGCTGAGGACTTTGCTATTTGCATGAAGATTCCAGATAACTCAACAAATTGACGGTTTTAGAAAAGTGATGATACCCAGTTATTATGGCTTTACTAAAGCCCGTAATGACAGCTCATTTTGTTTTTGCATTTTTTCTGCTTTTGAAATGAAACTAGAGCAGTACGAAAAATTATAACGAAAAATCCCGATATAGGAGTGAGTGCGTACAGACCGATCACCAACTTTATTAATGTAGAAACATAAAAAAATGCATTAAAAATGTATTCAAATTGCATTTTTCAGTTGGCAGCTTTTTTTGACATTTTAAGATTATTTGACGACAAATTCGTTTGAAAATTTGTGGTTGCCTTGGAAACAGTTGCTACCCCTTTCGTAATGCACTTTTAGTCTGTTTTACACACCGCTTTTCAACATTATAAATATGAGGTAAAAATGTAGTGTTATACGGGCTTAATGCAGATAATTTAAGGACATAGGTGTTTGAATATTAACACGGCCATATAAAGCCCACAAGCAGCTCGAATGAAGGGAGAAACTGGGCCTCGGCATTCAACTTCCAAGTGAGAAATTAGGCAAAGCATACCGAGCACAAATTACAGCAACACAGTGTTGGCAATTCAACCCCTAAAAAGGTCTAGATTCACAACTGCGCTTGGAGATTGGTCACTGAGTTTTTAGATATTTACTCCTGTGGTAAATGTTCCGGCACTGCACCCCTGCTGAAAAACTTATGCAAAAAGATTGCAACAGAGTGATAGCTTGGTGTCACGACCACGGATTAATTATCAACGCACTGAAGACCAAGGTAATGCACATTCGCCCGCCGCATATCCAAAAAACTAAACTGAAGATAAAAATGCATGACATAGATTGTTTGCACACAACTGGCCATAAAGGAACAATAAAAGAAGACGACGACTGCAGATATATAGACAACGTTTCAACATATAAATATCTGGGACTCGTGGTTGATTACAACTTCAAATGGAATTACCACATTGAAGCACTGAAAAAGAAATTGTGCCAATCAGCATTCGCTCTCTTCCACCTGAGCAATCTCTGCACATACAGTGTACTAAAACAATGCTACTTTGGACTTGTTGAATCGCACTTAAGGTACGGCATATTAGCATGGGGAAGAGCTTCATGCATGCAACAACTTCAAAGGGTGCAAACACGACTGCAAAAAATTGTGCAGAGAGGACACAGAAATGAACCAGTTAATATGCTAAATATCGCCAAAATCTATGAACTGGAATTACTAGCAACTTTTTACAGCGACAACACCTATAAAGTACAAACGCAGCAGAGAGTGAATACAAGAAGACGACAACAGCACATGTACCAAATTCCGAGGTTTTGGAATGATTATGGCCGAAGGACGTACAACGTGGCAGTCCCATCTGTATTTAATGAACTCCCAGGAGAACTTCTAAAACTATCCAGAAAAAAATTTGTTTAAAAAGCCAAAGACATATATAATATGTATATGAGTTAGAACATCCTGTTTAGGATGTATAAAAAAAAACCGAACACCAACCTGGGTTGTCCAACTTGTTCGAATTGAATAAAGGGCAATTAAAACGTTATAAATTATATTTTATGCTCGAAATCTCCGACTCGACTTGACTCTATTAATTCCAACTTAGAACTAACTTATTCTAAAGACCTCTGCCCGTGGATAGCCGCATGTGCCATGCCCAATGTGCTGAGTCGACAAATCGATGCAGCGCGTGTATCCGGTGTCCAGTGCATGGAGTGAAGTGCGAGTCGTGGGAAAGTGCTGATGCGGCCGAACCCGTCGAATTTTCGCGTGTCGATCGTGTTAACTATATGTAATTGTTATTAAATTATTTTTGTAAATATTGTTAAAATTAATTGATGTTAAAATATATTCTTGCACGTTAATTTGATTTATAACTTTTTATGAATTATATGAACTCAGCAATAAACAAAAGTATAATCAAAAATTGTAAACAGTCTTCTGCAGACAAACCCTTAAGGCTTTGCAGAAAAACCAATGTAAACTAAATTGAAAAGAACTAAAATAAAAATTGAATTGAATTGAATTGAAAAATTGAGTGGATTTGAAAAACCGCGAGTAGCTCAACTATTTATATCAAGAAGTCCACAACATACATTAATGCAAGTGGAGAAATAAAAAAGCATCTCAGTGGGGGCGCTGTCGAAACGCAATACAAAATATTCAAAGTTGAATTAAATACAAAATCAGAATGTAAACAGACCATGGTGACGTGGCAAAGTGTACCTTAAGAAACAACTGACATAATTATCACCAAAAAGGCTGTCACATATTTTTGCAGATATATGATGATTGCATGTCTGACGATTGCATATGTCTAGTGCAAATGCAATCCATGTACTAAATTTAATATACCCTTTCAAATGTGGTTAAACACGAAAACGATATGAGAAAGAAAGATCCAAACTGTACAACTGTATGTCAGTGAAAGCTGTCGTGTAGAACGTCATCTTGACTTTCTTTCAATATTTCACTTCCTTCCTGGTTTGCACACATACAAAGCAACGTAGAAGTGCGAAAATCATGGGATAGCGCACAAGTAAGGACATGGCCAAGGATTGAAATACGGAATACGGATACGTATGTGGGAGAACATTTGCTTTCGGTTCGTATTGTTGAACTCGAGAAGGCACGTCCGTGCGGCAACATGTGAAGAACATGATATGTCATATTGTGCCACTTTCATTTTGTCATGCACACAAGCGACAGCAGCAGTGGATGCCAGTGAGATACATGTGATAGAACTTCATATTAGCACCCAAACTTTGGGTAAGGGCACCCCCGCGTTTGACTTTATCTCACAATTTCAATACCCAGTGGGGTAAGGGAAAACTTTATTTCGAACTTTTAATCATTTTGCTTCTTCTTTCCAAGGCGGCTGCAAGCTCTTCTCAAACTGATGGTCTCAGATTCTCGCCGTCTTCTCTTAGAGGTAGAGCTTAGTCATCTTTCCCCACCGATTCGGGAACATTTTTGTAATTGACTTTTGGGGCTAAAACTACTTCCGCTTTTGTTGCTGCATCCCGTTGGGCCTTGCACGTGCACCTAGGCACGATTCTTCGAGGGCGAGTTTTATTGGATGGATGGATGGCAGAAAATTTGTCTTTCGTCAAACAACCAACGATGGACTGACTTGGCGGAGGACCCGAAAACTTTATTCACCATCCCATCACCACCCAAGGAAGTCTGGGCGACAAAGGATACAAGAGAACGGAACACACAAAATACAGGAGTCTTGTTTGTTTTCTGTTTTTGTCGTCCTTGTTGGATGTTAGAGAGTTGCTGCTGCTGGATCTGAGTTGGGAACTTTTCAGATAGGATGACTGCTTGAACTGACGAATTGGAGAAAAAAGTTTTTCCCCATTCTTTTACTCCACAGCAGCGCCAGCGAGTGGAGTGATTATTCCACATCCTACCTATGGACTATAGTACACCGCGGGTACAGATATCAGATATCCAGACGTTTTGGTGTAGGGGTTCCGATTTTTGGATGACTTGCTGATCTTTTAAGCTCTTCAAGTCCTATTTGTTTAATGAAGTTCTTTCTAAAGTTTTTCTTTTAAAAATATTCGAGCAAGGGCCGACTGCTCGAGGTCGGGAAGGTTGAATTAGTGATTTGGAAAAACAGAATTGTTGAATGGTAAATCGTTGGAAGGATTTTTTGATGGCGCAAGATGAAGTTGCAGGAAATTATTATCAGCGTATAGCAGGAGAAAAGTTTTCGCGGCTGGGATGCAAAGTTTTAGGTAATGTGTCAATTTGCAGCATATTAAATAGAAGTCGCTTGACGAACATTTCCTGTGAACTGCCGCGAGTTGGGTATAAAGTTGAAATCAAAAGGATGAATAATTGATGTGAATGCAACAAACACGAAGTGGAATTAACTGAATACCAAAGCGGGATTTAGTTGATGTGCTTACTCAAGGAGAACAATATTTGCTCTGCACAAATATAGTGACGTGGGGAAAACACCCGTGCATTTGTACTTGGATGTGCATAATGTAATTTCGATTCAACTGCTTTGGTTTGAGACTTGTGAGTTTTGTCAGTGTACTTTGTCGTATAATCAGGGCCTTAAAGTTTTCCACTTTCACCTTAACTAATGCAGAGTTACACTTCCTTAATGGTGAAAAATTTACTGAGTTTCTAAGGCTTTTTACATGTGTACCTCTATCTACAGATTACAGTTCTTTCTGAGGCGTTCAAGGTTAAGTTTTAAACCCATTAGGGCGACAATCCCGAATATGAATGTAGCTGAATACCCTACTAGGGATTTTATTTTTTAATTTATTTTGAAAAATTAGATATTTCGTAAATTTGTTTTTTTCTACCTTTGCCATGTTCCCACATTGTTTGTAAAATTGTTCCAAACAATTTGTTTGAGGTGTCGAAACCTCGGGATTTCAGCGAAACCTATTTGAAACCCCTCTGAGTTCATCCGTCCGGGAGAGGTTATCAAACCGAACATGCCCACAGCGTGAACTTTTGTTTATTTTGTGTTCATTTGTGGATGTGAAAATATTAAACGCCAAAACAATTGTGACAATAGGCCTGTTTTTTTTTAGCTTCGTTCTCAGCAAAGCAAAGTAAAGTAGGATTTTCAGCACGCAATTACAACAACTACGCTCTACTTGACACCTCGAGACTCGTAGTAGTTGTTGTAATTTGTGTGCTGAAAATCTTACTTTGCTTTGCTTTGTTGAGAACGAAGCTAAGAAAAACACGCCAAATTAAAGAAATGATAAAAGAAGTAAAGAATTTGTATCAAAAAAGAGGTAAGTAATATTTTTAAGAGAAATATTTATAAATGCTCAATTATTTCCTTAACTTTTTTCAGAAATCATTTTCAGTTATTTCTCTTTCCAACACTATTATTTTGTGTCAACAAAGAGCTGTTTAGACAGCTTATGACTTTTTATACTATGTTCCCACCAACGTCATTTAGCTAAAGTGATTTATAAATCACGAAATGCGTCTCCACCGAACTTTAAGTGATTTAGTGTGACATTTTTGTTGACTTTGACATTAGGTGTCCAACACCAGATAGTTAGTTTTTTGTTGTTCTTTCTGTTTTTTTGCCATACCTGCCAAGAATAAAACAGTTTTTCATTGCATGAACTTAATAAAAATATTAAAAACTCACCGAAACACGAACAAAATTAGAAAATTGAATTTGAAATAATTTTTTTGACAGTTTTTTTTTTTTTTTTGCTGAAGTTAATATTTTGTGTGGATTTGCGATGACAGATACGTAATTAAAATTTAAACACATATAAATCACGTAAATATAAATCACGAATATGTGTGATAAATCAGGTAATTTATGAGATGATTTAGCTAAATCACGTTGGTGGGAACGTGGTATTAAACTCGCTTCAACCCGGTGGGAAAGACAACAAATCATCATCATCGAAACCTCGCGTTTTCCAGTTTGGTGGGAACATGTAAATTTTTTCCCTACATTGTTTTATAAGCTCTGTTAAGTTGAAAAAAACAAGACAGAACTATAGTAAAAATTGTCAGATCACAGCTCCGTAATGTATGGAGATAAAAAAGTGCTATACCTATTCAGGTGCTGGAATGCAATTGCGCCGAAAATTTATAAATTGTACTTAATGAGAAAAATTACACAAAGTTTTCAGACACCAACATTTGTATTTTCTGTGCAACTTAGAGTCATTGAGCAGACCTATTGTCACTTCAAAATGTTCGGGTACAAAATGTAATACTAAAATAATAATCTGCGAAAACTTAAAGCCGATGGTCGCTTTAAAAGGGTCGCAACCTAAAAGGGGCTTGTACGCGTTGATCGAGAATGCTTACCATGGACCAAATTGGCACTGTGGCGGATCTCACAACAAATTGTACGAAGCTCACAAGTCACATCCCATGTCCGGTGGTACTGCAGACTTCCAACAGCCTGTGCAATAACTAGGGTGTATTACTCAGGTGTACATTAACATAATTCGAAGTACCCGCTGAGCTGTCGGTGGACTTCTGGCCCCCAGAAGCCAGATTATATGAGATGCCCGACTTTGATTTGCTGCATCAAAAGTGGCAAAGACGCGAATAGCGCCAAAACTGTGCCTAAAAGATAAATCAATTTATGTGCAATTTTGTAAATTTTTCAGGAGAGCAATTTTAAACTTTAAACGGTGAACTAAAAAATTAAGTGCACGACTGGGTCGAACGAAACTTTCTCATTCGTCAAAAGTTTGCTTGGTTGTTTTCTTATTTTATTAGGTAGGTAAACAACTGAAAAGCAATGCTAGATAGAAGAAACAGTGCATAGATAGAATATAGGAAAAGGAATGTGTTAAATAAAATTCAGATTCAGCCATATGGGCATAGTTCCGCGGCTTAAAATCCGGACGGTATAAATGCATTTATATTGTATCCTCTGAAAATAAAATAAAATAAAATAAAATTCAGTTTTGGGTAGTCATCTGCCTATCAGATACATAAATATAAATAACAATGTGAGTTTTAAAAAGTTGAAGCTCTAAGTTAAAGGGAATTGTCGCAAGTTCTGGTAAGAGAGTTTTAAGTTCCTACTGTACTATTCTATAAGCTCTTACACTTTACAAGACTTTTGAGTACGAGGACAAGCGAAGTAGGAGTTTTTGTTTTCTGATCTGTTAGGTCATGTTTTTATTTTGATTATTAACGCTGGTATAAGGTGTCTATGATTGGAAGAAGGGTTCGTGATAGATCAATTTTACATAGATATATAGGAATATTGTAAGAATTCGGAGATTTGTTTTTTAATGTGCGATAGCAGTTATAAACTGAATATCCCAATTGACGTGTTTGGTGTGAAGAGTAGGTGGCAGTTTCTGATTACGGTTGGTACTATTTTAAGGTGCATACTCAAAAGGGGTAAAAAATGGTGGGTTACATTACATTACATTGTTAAAAATAAGTTTTACTTAGCTGTTGTTGCATTTTTATTAGAAGTGGAATATTGAGATTTTTACAAAAATATACCGTAGATATGTGAATACAAATCGGGATTTGTGAAGTAATTTTTAATTATTAATCTGATTCATTCGAATTTTTTGAGAAAAACTAAGTACGGGATCTTATGTAGAATACTTTTATCATCCATACTAATAATTTTGATCAAAATCGTAAGAGCGGTTTTTGTAAAATTTGGCAGACAAAACAGTAACAAATATTGCAATGTTTAGTTTGAAAAATACTATTGCTGAACTATTCTGCTCATAACCGAATAGAAGCTTTTGTTCGGGATGTAAGCATTACTAGGTTTTAAAAGTTTTTTTTTTTTTTTAAATCGAAAATGGGGTTTTTGGAGATATGAGTGGTTTTTAAAATTAGCGTTTTCTGTGAATCGAATTGAAAACTAAAGATGCAATAATTTTGAAAACATCAAGATTACTCTAAGTTTGCATTTTGGTCGAAATCGGAGTTGCAGTTTTCAACTGAACTAAAGAAAACTAAATTAAAAAAAAAAATACTTTTTTTCAAAAATACCATTTTACGATAATACAGAGAAAAACTGAGTTTGCCGTTAAGTTAGAAATGACCATATTACCTTAGAAATGAATTTTTGTTACAATCGTATGGTCTGTTTTCGAGATAAGTCAAAACTTCAAAAGTACCGTTATTCGATTTTTAAGCGGATACTTGAGTATTCAGTCGTGGTAACCTCACCTACTTAAGCTTAAATATCAATTTTGGTTGAAATCGTTAGACCCGTTTTCGAACAAATCAAATTGGTATGGAAATTTTGTATGGGAAGTACCAATAATATTAAGGTTACGGTGGAAAAAAAAACGGTCCCGAACTATAAGCCCCCAAACTCAAAATCCTAAGTTTGAAGAAAATCCTGGCAGGCGTTTTGGCTGTATGCCTCGGGACATACAGACAGACAGAATCTTGCTACCCAATTTTTTGAGTTCCTCTATAATCGTAATGTCAGAATCGATTAACATCTCGAGTTCGAAATTTTGTACGATTACAAATACTCGTAATGGAGAAAGTCAAAAATGTGCTTAACACTGAAAATTCTTTTGAAAAAAATATAACAACTTTATTTGAGATTATAAGGCGTGTTTTTTTGAGCTTCGTTCTCACCAAAGAAAAGTAAAGTAAGATTTTCAGCACACAAATACTGCGAGTCTCGAAGTGTCAAGTGAGCGTAGTTGTTGTAATTGCGTGCTGAAAATCCTACTTTACTTTGCTTTGCTAACAACGAAGCTAAAAAAACAGGGCTATAGTCAAAACTATTATTTTTAATAGATTGAGGGCTTAGGTCAACAAATTTATGCTTTTTGCCTAAGTCGTTTTACTCAATTTAAGATACCTACTTCAAAAGTTCAATAACAAATTGTTTTTCAAACTTAAGTCGACTTAGTCAGAGACATAAGATGTTTTACTACAACTTTTTCAGACTATTTTTCAAGAGAAGGGAAATATTGGTACTCTAGCTACTTTGCCTTTTAAAAAAATAACCATAAGTTGTTTTACCTCTTGCAAGGCACTACTGTTAATGACTTAAGTTACTTAGCAGTTAGGTATAACTTCCTAGTTATTTGAAATTTTGTCACCTTAAGCCAAACTTAAGAAATAGAGTAAAGAGAATACAATTCAAATAACGCTGAACAGCTAAAATAACGTTTGTCGACTAAGGATGTTTTACCTTTTAGGCGGAGTTATGTTGCCCACAAGAAAGAAGGTTTAGCAGCCGCGCCATGGAGATAGGTAACCACACAACATTTACGGTCATAATATTTAAGTAGCGAAATAGTTCATCTAACTTCTTATAGTTGCCATAAGTGTCAAAATATATGGGGATTCAAGATTTTGCCAAATTGGAGAGCGGTTATGTTGTATGGAAGTCGATTTTATTATCTTCCAACTGCACTTTGAACTTCAAAAATGTATACAGGAATCAATTATATTGGCCCTTCAAAGATACTAAGCCGACTCTTTCTCCTGAAATGTGAAGCATTTATAAATTGGTTCTCAAAGTGTTCCTCTCACCAGCACGCACACACACAAATCAAGAACAACATCCTCGACCCCGACACTCAACGCGTATCTAGTTTGATTACAGAATCACTGTGAAATTCATTTCTTCCACACGAACTACCACTTTCGTCTCTCAGATGTTACACTGTCAAAGGAAATCTCAGGAGTCCCACCGAATGCATAGTCATATTGTAAAGTATACTCCCTCCGTCGGCATCATTCGAATAGACTACGTTACATATTCGGCGATATCAAAGAACGTACCATCCCATTGGGTTGCACTCCACGTAATTCATAAATTGTAGGTAATGTGTATTTGGCCTCAATCAACAATATCCGATTGTTAATATTCCGAGTAGAAGTGAGCGAAATTTGTTTGCGATCCGATAAAAATTTGTAAACATCAAAGGGAAACATCAGCTCTATAATCCTTAGAAATTCGTAGCGAGCTACCTACGTGATTCGAATCACCCATTTGATGTGAAAGGGAAAAATCTTTACTGTGTGATTGGGGGAAAGGAATTCCTCGTCCCACACGCCTGGCGGGCGAAATCTTCAGATGCTGTGTGCCCCAACCTCAAGTTCATCCGTCAGCCACCAAACTGATGGTGTTTATTTATCTGTCCGAAACAAAGAACACCATACATTGGCAGCGTGTGCTGCAAAGCGAACTGCTCCACTGCACTTGTATTTTTGGGCCGTTGCAGATGCCGCCGCCGGCGATTGCGGCCCGGCCTTACGTGACTGCGAGTAATTAAACTTTGCTAAATTAGTGTTCGCTTCAAGTTAATTAGGAAACTTTATTTGGTGCACACTTTTAATTACACGGCTGCGTCAGCGCCCATGAATGCCAAAGCAGCGGCAGCGCACATTCGGCTTGGTATATGGGTATGAGTGCGTTTGTCGGCGACAGCGATGAATGGCGTCTCAACAAAATTGCTTCTATCTGCGCGTCGTCCTTGACAAGTCATCAGGGAAATGGGTTTGGTATGGGTATTGTATGCGCGGTGAAGAAACGAGTCCATGTAAGCGTAAGGAGGCTGCAGGAAATAGTAAACGATGGAACATATCAATCTAATCCCCCTCTTAGCTATGGTGATAATGTATCGGTTGGTGGTGTAATGGCGCACTGTGCAAATAATGCTTAGCTCCGTTTGGTAAATGACTGAAGATATCCTAAACAGTTTGGCTCTGCGGCGGCTGACCCGTTGGTGACCTCCCACACAATGGGCTGGGCAGGGCACATCTTACTTGCGTCAAGTCATCCTTTTCCTTGAAGGGATATACATAAATCATGCCTGACCCGTCTGTTCGTAACAGTTTCTGACCTTTTAGGTATCCATTTTATGTACACAATTCTTTATTGCATCCTTCGTCGACCAGGGCAACACAATTCCTTAGTCGTTGGCTTTTGCACAAGAAAAAAATAAGCAGAAAAAAAGAAATTCTTCTACTGAGGCGGTGTCTTCATCCGTAGCGCAACGCTTGGCGGATCCTTCGTGTCGGTCGGTGAGTCCTAGGTTGCCTGGTCGGTGTTGGGGTTAAGATGGCAAATGTTTGGGATTAAGATACTGGTTCTACTACTATTACTGTTTTCGGTGGTGGTGGTGGTGGCGATGATAGTGTTGGTGCTGGATCTGGGTCTGAAATATGTCTTTAATTTCCCGGCAGACGAACGAACAAGAAGAAAATTCATTCATCACGGAGCACAGCTTTTTGCAATGTGCATCTATTGCTGATGGTGCTAGCAACAGCTAATTTTTCCGTCACCCCACCACCACCACTATCACACCACCTCTTAGGATGATGAAAATTTTGGTCCGTAGCCAGCAAGTGCTGTCCTTCCTCTTCGTGTTCTTAGTCGGTGACTTTTTTGTGCTAGTACACCTCTCATGCTATTGTCTGACGATTTGTGTAGAAATCGGGATTTTCGGGTGCAGCAACAGGTTGACTTAGTGATGAGCTATGGGTGCAGTCGGATTGTTTTTCCAGCAGGACACCTCTCGTGGACATTCCATAATATCAATTGCCTTAATGGGAGGTAAGTTTCCGGATGAAATTATTGAGGAGACAGCCTTTATTAAATGGGGGACGGTGTCATTTGTCAGAGTGAATTCATGTGGACGGTGTTGAAATGTCCATTTGCAAAGTGATTTTGCTGGCGGTGCTGCAGTGCAAAGCAATTATGGTGGCTCAGAAGCAGTCCAAAAGAAAATATTCCCTTTGCCCTGCTCCAATCCCAGACTGTGCACACTTGGATGAAATAAGAACCGTAGATAGACGAGTGCGTTTGCAAATACAAATCGGGATGAGGTGTATGTGCAACTATAAAAGTGGTCCTAATGAGTTTGCGCTAAATAAATGACAGAGTAATGAACACTTTTATTTCCGTATCGAATTTTGTTCTTATCGAATAAACTCGATAATCTGCAGAGTGCCATTTTTGTTTAACTCTATGGCTCTTTAAGTGCATTTGGAATGGGGCAACATGGACGGACCTTCCGCCACATTTTGCTCAACTACAACTTACATGCAGATATCAGACTAAATGTGACCTAAGGCATCCACAGATCCCATCGTTTTAGTCTTAACTTGTTTCTGAAGCAACATTTGGTTCACAGCGTTACTTCTTGGTCTCGTGCATTTTCACCTCGTTGGAGAAGGATACCCCGAGACAAGCTTAATACTTATTCACAACTTGTCGATAAAGTGGAGTGCAAAGTGTCTCTGTACCAAATGCCAGACGAGGAGTCCTGAATTTAGCCTCTCATTTATTCTATTTCCATTATCAATAAGTATATATATACATATACAGCATACAATGAATTAATTTATTGCTTGTAAGTGGATTTGTTAAGGTATCACGTTAAAACTACCAACCCAATTCATATGGTTTTTTCCAGGCCTAACCAAGGGCGGAATGGAGCAACATATAGTTTTGACGTGATCCCAATCCGCCAACTCGTTCAGAAAACATACGACTTCATAGATTTTTGGTTTGATATTTCACTGTGAGTCGCCACGGCACAGACATTATAATTAATAATACATTCAATTAACTCGAACTATTTTCTATCAGTGCCAAGTCTATAGTCCCTCGTACGTTGTCCTTGCTCATGCAGTGCTGACCAACGTTGGCATAGATCTGAAACTCTTTCAGATCTATACCAACCTGTAAGATATAATAAAATACAAATAGTCGGGCACGTTTCTCAATCAGCAACCCGACAGCGTTTTCATTGCAATTTCACTCTCAGAGCGGGTTCAACTCACATCCGTGCGATCATCAAATTTAGAATTTATTAAAAATGCCAGAGACATGGAGATTGGAACGCAAAAAAACCCTTGATCTTGAGAAAACTTGCTCACTTGAGTGGGGCTACGTCCTGGGTGGACCAGGGCCACCACGGCGTTATGGGTCAATTAAAAAACCAAAGTAAGCACTATTTCCATATCATTTCCCAGCAGGACAGGGATTCGTCCGTAAGCGGAAGAATGAGGCCAAATACATAATACATAGATATATTTAGAGAGGCCATCCCCTAAAATTAAACTTTGGATGTACACGGCTATAGTAAGACCTATACTGACCCATGGCTGTCTCGTATGGTGGCCGGCAATCCACAAAACCACCTACCTAAAGGCCATTACAAAGGTACAAAGACTAGCGTGTTTTGGCACCACCAGTGCGATGAGGACAACTTCTAGGGCATTTCTTGAGGCTATCCTTATACAATTTTCAGCCGCCATTAGTGCCATAAAAATAAGCCAATCAGTAAACTGGAAACTGAATGTAAAGGGTCACTCTTCGGTCCTACAGAAATATTTTGGCTATGTACCAAACACAGACTACATCAGGCCTTACTTAGAGTTTACAAGACCTTTCTCGAGCGGCTACCCCAGCAGGGAAGAATGGAGAGCCGGACTCATACCTAACACACAATCTATAGCCGTACTTTACGGTAGGGTCCGGCGTCTTCTTCGAGTCGCTGGGTAGGTATATCTAAATCGGTTCGCCTCCCCGACCACAGCAGTGTCCAGTGTCTTCCAGAGCAGAGGTGCAGTGACAACAGCGGCCCGTGAGTCTGTGGTAAGGGCAACACCACCTAAAGATTTAACCTTCTTTGTCGACAATCAAGCAGCAATAAAAGCATTAACTGCAATAGCAATAAAATCAAAGCACTCAGCATAAGGTATTGCTCTGCTGGGTTCCGGGAGACATGAAAGCATTCCAGGAAACGAGAAAGCAGACGAATTAGCTAGATTGGCTTCGGCAGCTGTATCAGAACAAGCTGATCCCTATGTGAAAATCCCGCCTTGCGCACTCAAGCTTGACGCAGGAAGAAAGGCCACAAGAGAGGCGAATGCTAGATGGACTGCACTAGAAACTTGTCATACCACAAGAATGCTAAGGCCAACCTTCAATGAAGCCAGATCCGAGAGTCTAAGGCGAAAGGATAGAAAATGTCGTTCACAACACTCTACGGTGTCACATGAAGAAACTACGCTTGATGGAAGAAGAACTTTTAAGAGGCTGCGGTGATGCGGAAGCTCTTGGGGACACAACCCACACTCACTTCCTATGACACTGCCCAGGCCTCCAACAAGGATTCCTAAGGAGACACTTCTTCCACGACCTAGACGAGCTTTCCAGCACACATAAAGAAAAGATAATGAGCTTTATCAAATCCACAGGA
Organism: Cheilosia vulpina; assembly: GCA_916610125.1. Classification (NCBI taxonomy): domain Eukaryota; kingdom Metazoa; phylum Arthropoda; class Insecta; order Diptera; family Syrphidae; genus Cheilosia; species Cheilosia vulpina. The sequence goes on along the minus strand of OU744280.1, from coordinate 842,583 downwards.
TAGTGTGTATGAAACAGCACAGTGAGTACTTAATCACAAGTATTTATAGACACGGTTATGATGGGTAAGGGACAACCTTTTCCCCCAATGTGAATCACAATGGGTCAATATTGACCTCAGTGTGGCACGGAGTACTCCACGTCGACCCACACCCCTAACCTAACCTAGAGAACATTTCAATAAGTAATTTAAAATGGACTTTGAAAAGTTGTGTGCAGAAAGCCTTGTCAAGGAAGAAAACCGAAACGGGATCTTCGTTAAGAAAAAAACAGCCAGATGCAACCAGTAGAATCTAAGACGTCTTACTTGTTGAACTTTGGTGTATGATTTCACCATCACTCCGCACGTACAGCGTTGGAAAACAAAGGCAAAAGATGTGTATCTTTGTCACACGATGACGTGCACTTCGGGCGATATCATAAAAGAACGCACTTGCCAGCCAGACCCCAGGGGCTTGTGCAGCATAAATATTTTTATCAAAGTGTATATGCTCGCAGGCAATGTTGCATTTGTTTGTTTGCCCAGCTCTTGTCCTTTTTCATACGACGGCACCCAAAGAGGCATCGATTGCACTTAATAATGCCATCGACCCTTCAGCTTCAGAAAATTGTGATACAATAGCCAACAGGCGGAGGGAGCTGGTGCAGGTGGTGGCGGTGGTGGCAGGCACCTAGCTTTTCAACAGCAACAGCTTGCAACCCTTTCTAAGGCTTTTTTTCCCCCCGCGCATTATTGTTGCTCGCCAGGGATGTGTTGGTACTCATGGTAACATGATAAGCACAAGTTTCATCCTTCAAGCTTATACTGTTCTTCATGTTCTCTCTATATATACCTTTGAGATTGTATGGACTCAAGTGGGCAAAGAACGAGAGAGGACAAAAGTTTGGACGGTCGTTTATGCCTTAGCTATGGAGAGGATATCAAGTCTGCTTTTGAATATCCTCTTTTTGAGTACCCATAAATGTCGTCTATCCGCTACACAGCCTTGCATTCCATCCTCTGACAGTTTGTCTTTCACCTACCCCAATAATCCTCTGTGACTGAATATTTTATTTTTCCAATATTGTTATTACAGCTTTTGAAGAATAAATTTCTGCTTTGGGGTTGAGGGCGTTGTAAACTGAACCCTTTTCTTGTGCGCTGCGATTGAGCACGTTCGGTAAGTAGGCACTGTTACTGCTGTCACCTGTACTGGTATTTTCCAAAGAAGGATTAAAAATACCTCTACCTCTGTCAATATTTGTGCTTTTATCCTTGTCCCGCAATTTTGCGTGTCTTGCTTATCCTCTCCGTGCTTGTAACTTTTTGAACAGCGTTTTCACTGGAAATATGTACTCTCGCTATGTAAAAGGGTAATACGGAAAACCAAACAACCGGACACAGTAAACTGAAACACTTTCTTAAGCATTCTTCTGTGGTTGTCATGGTGTCACCTAGACACTGGGCGTATGTAGCACGTTTCTGCCTACCAATGCTAAATATTGGGCTACCAATGAAAGTCATGGTTTAATTACAAGGAGTACTTATCCGGAATGGAAGCCGATACAAGTTCAAGTTCGCGTTGTTTAATTTACCTAATGAGTTGTAATCATCGATCAAAATATTGTACACTTGCGGGATGAGTGGCACGTGAAAATATTTTTCATGATGGAAGGTTCTATTTCTATTCTGTTCTATTTTCATCAAGTGCAAAACGAGAGGTTATTCGAGAACAGGGTATCTATCCCTTAAGATAATCCCAAATTAATTAATGAGAGCTAGTTGCGGGGACCCAGGGGTCAGAATATCTGGAAATTTATCAACGGTCGCCTAGATGGCTCTTGCCATATGTCAAGGACATTTGGAGTCAGATTGGTATGGGCGTTAAGAACGAGCAGAGATGATAATACTCGATTAACATTTTGTCTTCATCACGTGTCGATGTCAAAAGAGAAATCATGTGCATGACGTCGTTGTATATACCAGGTTCCGCCAATGAATGACAAATAAATATATGATAACGCGTTTGGTTTCAGCTTCCCATTCTCTTTGCTTGTGCGTTGAAAGAGACTTAGCCAGAAGAAGAAACATAATATGCATGACGTTGTCAAATTTTACAACAAGGAACCATCTAAATATCGTAATCTTGTATTTCTTTGATTTTAGATTTCGCCGCAACTATAGTATATAGAAAAATATTTCTTCTAAATTGGAAGCACAAGTTTCTTAAAACAAGAAAATTAAGTACGGTTATGGTCCAAGCCATGTATTTCTTCTTTTCAACATTTTCTGTGAATGAATCAAGAATGAGAGAAAAAAGGAAAATTTAGAAAATAATTCTTTAATATTCTCAAAAATTGTTTTCTTCCAATAAGAATTATTTTTCCTAAATCTTGCATAGGTTTTCTTGATCCAAGAAACTGATCGATTATTGAGATATGTAACGTTAACAAATTATTTCTTATATCAAGAACTTTGGTCTATGATCAAGCAGAATTTTCTTGATCCAAGACTTGAAATCAAGAACTACTTTCTTATACCGATAACTTTCTTCTAAAATCCATAACTATTATTGTTGCTCCCAGAAACAAATATTTGAATTCGAATTGTCTCCCCAAGAACATTTTTCTTACATGAAGAATTTATTTCTGGAATTCAGAAGAATTATTTTGGATTTAAGAAGTAAATTCTTAAATACGAAAATTTACTCCAAGCACTTTGCTGTTGCATCAAAAAACTTTTTCTAAAATGTTGCAGCGTTATTTATATCCCAGAAACGATTTGTTAAATACAAAATGCGCTCTTAAGAACTTTTCTCTTATATCAATAACTTTTTTCTTAAAACACGCACTTATGTTTTTTTTTAGAGCAAATAACATTTGCACCATCGTATTCTTGAAATAAGAAAATTAAGATAAATGCGATGTTCTGTTATCGACTAGATACTTATTTCTTACTTCGATCAAATGTTCATCGAAATCAGAAAACAGTCAATAAAGAACTTCTAAAACAAAGAAATGGATCCTGCATTAAAATATAATTTATGCAGTCATATATTGTATAATTGTGTATTACCTGAAATGAAAATAAACTAAGTAGTAGAGCTGAAAGCTTTTACTTATTTTTTTTATTTGGAAAAAAAGGTTGAAGTCTTATTTACACAATCTTTATTTATGGAAATTAAGTACATTCAAATATTTCTTTTCTTAAAAACTTTTCTTCCGTCTGGTAAAATACTTATTATAGATGGTTTAGTACACATTTCATCAATTTTTAATATTTTATAATTTTCATTTTCCTCTCCAACAATCTCACAGCAAAAATGGTCTATTATGACTTGAACCAAAATAAAAAAATATTTCTCCTTCTTGAACAAATTCGGAATAGTTCTTCTGATATCAAAAGATTGAAATTTTTCTTGTAATCTGTTCCTCTATAATTTATTTTTGATGTTTGATAATCTTTAAATACATCAACAACAAAATTGGTCAAGTTTCTATATAATAAGAAGAAAGATGTTTCTTATATTCGGCTCTATTTTCTTAATATAAGAATTTGTTTCTTATATGCAGTAGATAAAGAAGTAAGTTGAACGTCAGAAACAGTATATCGAAACAAACAACTCATCCACTTTCTCTCGTCACCCCTGTCTATACTTACTACACGGAGATGATATATCAAAAGTAAACATTTCTTTGGAAAAAAATATATAATAAATAAAAGACCATAAATTCTAAATTATGGTAGCATAAAGTCATATATGCTGGAATAGTTTTAATAATTTTTCTAAATTGCTGCAATTATTTTCTTGGAATTAGAAAATCTGTATGCGTTGCAAATAAAGGACAGACATAACTATCAAATAATTACTTCTTGACTTCAGAATATATTTATTTAGTTTTATATATAAAATTCGTTTCTTAAATCAAGAAATATTTGATCGTTTCGGTAAAATGATATTTTTTTACCAATAAGAATGATTTTCTAGATCCAAGAATTAGTGTTTAAATACTATTAAATTAAATTCGAACAAAGAAGAATTTGTTAATTTTTTGATTTCCTCGATTCAAGAAACGAAATTTCTTTGTGTAGAAAATAATTTTCTTTCCGTGTACGCAAAGATGATGCAATATAAGTTTATACTAATGGCTCAGGTTAGTGGTTAGTGTGCGCGACTACTGAGCAAGGGTTCTCAAAACTCAAATTAAATATATCTTAAGGGTCTCTCGAATCTCCACTTCCGTGAACGAGCTATGCATTTAACCCTAGAAAGCTAATGTTCGTCGATTCGACGATGTCGCATTCTTAATTTTCTTCACGGAAAGAATTGAAAATCACCAATTGCAAAATTTTGAGTTGCAATTCACGAATTATATCTTTGTCGCAAATTACAACGTATTTTTCTTGGATTGATATAAAAATTCGTAATTCGACATTGAAAACGGCGCAGAATACAAAATTTTGCTTGTTGAATTTTGCGATTAGAAGTATTAATTCGAGCTTCTTTTATTTGTAGTGATTTGCGATTTTGTTTGGCGCAATTTACCACATCAATGGGTCAATTTCTCAAGCACTACTTCACAATCGCAAATTGCAAAAATTATTTGCTGATTTACAAACACTGAGTGATGAATCAATGAAATGTTACAATAATTTAACACATGTAAATTGAAAACGTAAAATGACGTAGAGAAATCATGAATAACAAAATATTTCTTGTAATTTCCATGGAATTAACTACCCGATGTGTGAAATTTTTGTGCGCACAGGCAGCCGACAAAACCGAAACGTCATAGCATGTCCATGGTCCATGTAAAGAAATCCTTTTAAGTCCTTTCATTTTCTGCATGCGCATTTGGCTTCATTAGAGTCAGACAGTCGGCATTCAATCTTTGCTTAAAGCAGTTCTTGTCGGGTCAAAGTTATTTATAAGTATAACTCATTCGTAGTGATAGTGAGTGTACTAACCAGCAAATTGTAAAGAATTTTGGAATATATCTTGTAAGTACATATTGAATAAAACAAAATCAACTGAAGTAGGTATATAAATTCGTATATTTTTCAGAAGGTACATCTCGCTATAAGAAAGAAGTATAAATTGGAATGCATTCTAAAATATGTAATCGAAAACAATTGTAAAGGTTCGTATCAATGGCAAGTTCTTCTAAATAATTTGTTTGTATTTTAAATTTCAGCATAGACCGAAAAACCACCCCAGACAAACCCCGTTGTCTCCGGACGATATGGCGCCGTATGCTTTTCATGGATATCAGGAGGAAACAAATTATAAAATGTGACTTTAAATATATATTCGAAAATAACCTAAATAATTAAACTACGAATTTTGATTTGTTAATCATAAGATATAAGTTGTAAATTGAGAATGAAGTTTTCTAATTCCACGATAAAACAATTTCAATTTAATACGGTGATGCCTCAAATCACTACTCAAGAATCGTAAATTGCAAAATATGAAATGCAAATTGATAAAAAAAAAGATTCAATTTACCATTACGAATTCGTAAATTGAAACTACTGAAGTGGTAAATCTACCGCTTCTGTTCGCAAATCAACACTTTTGAGTTGCAATTCAGGACTAAATGGTTGTAATTTGTTAAGGCAGGAAATCCGAATTTACAACACAAAAGTGGTAATTTACGAACTAGTTTTGCAATTCACAATCCACAGTAATAGCAAATATATATATAGACAGCTCTCAAATTTAAAAAATGTAAAGCGAAAAGCTTTTAATACATTTAAGAAATCAAATAGTTCATATGATTATTCCGTTTTTAGTAAACTACGCAAATAATTCTCCACACTTAGTAAATTTCTTTACAAGGTTTACATCATGAATATTGAAAGTAACGTCAAATATAACAGTAAATCATTCTGGTCATTTATAAATTCTAAAAAGAAGTCGGTGGGAATTCCAGATGCAATGTTTCTTAAGGATAGTAAGTCCTCTAATTTGGGCTCTAATCTTGAATTGTTCTCTAACTTCTTCTTTGAATCAGTTTACTCCAAATCAGGTTTAAATAATAACTCGATAGACAATATAGCATGTAAGGTTGATATTGGCTCATTCCAGTTATGCAATGATGAAGTCCTTTTGGCGCTTAAGTTGCTTAAACGCAATCCTATTGCTGGGGCTGATGGCATCCCAACTATAATTCTTAGTTACTGTTGTGACTCTCTCTGCTTCCCTTTGCTTAATATTTTTAACCATTCACTTTCTGAGGGTATCTTCCTTCAAGAATGGAAGACTTCATTCCTTGTTCCTATCCTAAAGTCTGGACCGAAAAATAATGTCGAAAACTATAGCGGAATTTGCAAGTTATCCTCAATTCCTAAGGTTTTCGAAAGCATTATCACAAACAAACTTGAGTTCCTCACTAAAGAGTTCTTATCAGTTGCTCAACACGGTTTCGTTTCTGGTAGGTCTACTACCACTAACTTGGCACTTTTCTCATCGTATGTTGTCAACGCTATTGAGAACAAATATCAAGTCGACACAGTTTATACCGACTTCAGTAAAGCCTTTGATTCAGTAAATCATGCAACACTATTGAAAAAGCTTGAACTTTTTGGTTTTCACTCGAAGATTTTATCATGGTTATCGTCTTATCTTGTTGGGAGAACACAAAAAGTACGCATAGGCAATGTTTGCTCCAGATCGATTCAATGCACATCTGGGGTTCCCCAAGGCAGCCATTTAGGTCCATTGCTCTTCACAATTTTTATCAATGATATAACTTTAGCTATCAATCACTGCCAATGTCTATTATACGCCGATGATCTAAAACTGTATCTAAAAATTAAAAGCATAGATGACTGCCGCCTAGTTCAGTCAGATCTAAATTCTATTTCGGAATGGTGTAACCTCAATGATTTAAAGCTTAACATAAAGAAGTGTAATGTGATAACCTTCTCAAAATTGATCTCGATTTCACAATTTGATTACGTCATTGACACTAATCTACTTTGTAGGGTTGATAAAATCAAAGATTTAGGCGTTGTTCTCGATTCAAAATTTTGTTGCAAAAATCATATTGACTATATTGTCTTGAAAGCGAATTCTGCCATCGGTTTTATTAACAGAAACTGTAAAGATTTTAAAGATCCATATGCCCTCTTATCTTTATATTTCTCCTTGGTAAGATCGCTTCTTGAGTATGCCGATGTCATTTGGAATCCCGCGTTTAATACTCACTCCGATCGCATCGAAAGAATACAAAGACGTTTTACGAGACTAATATTCTTCAAAATGCGTTGGAATTTCCGCCCAGAATATTCAGCCAGATGCCAATTACTTGGAATTAAATCATTAAAATCGAGGCGAACTATTCATGACGTAATGTTTGTAAGAGATATATTAAGTTATAATATCAAATGTCCACCCCTTCTTTCAATGGTACCTATCTATGTACCTGCTAGATTACTAAGATCTAGAGATTTTCTTTTTCAAAACGCGCACAGAACTAAATATGGGAGTAACGAACCTTTATCTAGAGCAATTATATCTTTCAATGAAGCTTGCAGTAATATTGACTTATGTGTATCTAGAGATAAATTTAAGGCAATGCTTTTGGATATGTACTTTCTTTAATTCATTTTTATACCTCAAATATATGTTAGCTTTAATAACTTTTTGTGTCAAATTGCGATTGGTTATTGCAATATGTATTCCTCATTTGATCGCATCATTGACAATAAAAAGTAGCAATTCGCGACTTTTGAGAGTCAATATCTTCACTTCGTACAGTTTCTAGAATTGCGAATAAAAAGTCGTGAATTAGTAAATCCTGAGCTAAGCTCTAAAACTACACAAACTTTTCGTGATTCTGCGCTCATTTTTCTTGATTTGAACTTAAAATTTTTGCCGTGTTGTCTCTTTTCAACACGGGCACATAGTAACTTATGCTCAACAACTAACTCAGTCGCCGATGCGTTCTTACGAAAGACGGTTGTGTCCGGCAGGTAAAAACAGTCTTTCTATTTTTATTTATTTTTTTTTAATGCAATATTGGAATTTGTGGTTAACATCGAATTAACTTTTGTGGATCTTGCGCAAAGAAAAATTAGTTCCTTTATTTTTTTTTCTTATCAGCTGTTATTATTAATTTTATATTGCTGAAGAAGGAATGTTTTTTTCAGTTTTTTTAAATATTGTGAAGACATGTTCATTTTAGGCTGAAAAATGCTACGTTTTTTTAAAGACTGCTTAACAATAAACAAATGAAGAATATACTTAGTAAAATCAAGTTTTTTATTTGGGAATACAATCTTAATGTTTGAAAAAAAAAATGGAACCAAATGTATTAAACAAAGCTTAAAAAAACATATTTTAGTACAGATCGTCGAATCGACGAATGTTTAGCTTATTAGGCGTAGTCAGCAACATTAGCCTTTTAGGGTTAAGGAACTAAGTTGCTTTTACGTAAGAAACCAATTCCGTAACGTAGTACTCATTGACGGAAGACGCGATTCGTCTCAAGGTTATCTGCCATAAAAATGGGAGAGTGATAAACTGTTCTGAGAAAAAGTTGATTTAGCCGTTTGGATGGAAAATGAACTGTGTGGGCTGTAACTAAATCTTATTTCGATTGTCTTTTATTGGGCTCATTTGTATTTTTTACTTTCTGGTATACGAGTAGTAGTAGTAAGATATCGTTTTCGTACAAAATGTCGAGTGATTTCGAGATGTTTTTCAATTATATGTAATGCCACGCAGTTTCGTCCCTTCTTCTGTCTATCCGTCGGCTTCTGAGGCTCAAAGCTAGGCGGATTTGTTTCAAACCTCGTTTTTAAAGTTTGTCGGCTTAAAGTTCGGAGCCTTGTTTCTTGCACGATAATTTTAAGCTTTGGATTTTTCTCGAAAACGGTATATATCAAATACATATACAAATATCAATTTTTTTCGGGTGGAATATTTTTTTTGGGGCGAAACTCACAATATGGCTGATTAGCAAAACTATGTTTTAAAGGTAATATGATCATTTTTAACTTAATGGCAATCAATGTTTTTTTTTTCAAAAGTATACCAAATAATCTAAATTATTTTGTTTGTTTTCTATAAGCTACATGAAAACACAAATTTTATTCAAAATGCATGCGATCACACACTTTTTTTCTTATATTTCTTATTACAGTTTAAATCATAAATATTTTATCAACGGAAACACTAAATTTGAAATTGAAAGAAACCCCTGGATTCGGAATAGTGTATTCAAATAAATTCGCTGTTCCTTAATTTCATCAAACAAATCTCAAAGTTGACTTTCAGCTTTTATCATTGATACCTGTTTATACAATTAATTAACTTTAAAAATCGCCAATCTATTGCAATAACCATAAAACATTACCGACCGGATTAACAAATTTAAACAAAAATCTTGTAGCTAAGATGCAAAAGTTTAAAATAGTTTTATCGTTATAAGCAGAACGTTCAAAACCTTCTTAGCTTAACACATTTCGTATATTTTAATAAGGTTTATTTTATCGGGAATCGCTTCGTAGAATTTAGGAACCTACTTACCTTATACAATAAAAAAAAACACATATTACATAAGTTAAAATTCAATCATAATAACACGTAAGCTTTAACCAAGATACAACGATTTTGATAAATTTAAATAAAAATATTAATTATGTTATACATAAAATATACCTATTTTTTATTATCACGGAATATTTATAACTAGACTGCATGCCAAGTGGTCATAAAATGCCAATTTCTAACAGTTCTCCAGTGAAAATATGGTCATACAATGTAAATAGCATGTTGACAGATAAAAATAACCAAATAGCATAAAGTGTAATCGGACAATAAGCACGAATGTCAGCATAAAGCCCTATATACCCATATGCACTTTATTGAAACTTCATTATGACATTGCTGGCATTGACGGAAAAAGCAATTATTTTGTTGTCATCTGTGTTTGAGTTCGCGGAATTGCGATTTATTCTCATTTTCGTTGGCTTTTTTGTACTTCAACATTTGGTAATAAATAAAAAATGCCTTATGACCATATTGGAAATTTTGGTCATATAGTCTAATATACATTTTTGATAATTCTGACATTTTGGTCAATTGACAGCTAACTAATCTGCTCATTTGCCTGTTCGCAATTAGCTTCAGCAGGTACCTATATTATATTTTTTGAGATCACAACAAATTTCACAGTTGTAGAGTTCACAATAGTGGAAGGCAAACAAATTTGTTATTTATGAAATGAGAATAAATTAACCATGCAAATTGATAATCCATATGGAAGGGGAAGTTAACATTATGTTGTCCAGTGCAATTGGTTGCGTTCCTAAGTATAGCAATTGTGGATAAACCAATAAAAGGAATTGTACCTGTTGATATAAAATACATCATTGCAATCATGCCCTAATTGATAACTGACAACTTCACAATTGTCTCTTCTCCTGTCAAACCAAAATTGTCAATAAATTACTTCTCTTCTTCCTTTTCCTCTGAAATCAAAAGAAGTCTTAATAAATTAATCCGGAAATAAAATAAAAATCTTTCGTTTTTCTTAACAGTACCTATTAAAGCATTATTGTAACTTCTCAAAATAAAAAAATACTCTTCGAGTGTAACTTTTTCGGAGCGATTGTATTTTGTATTTTTTTAAAGTCCGTTCTAACTTAAAAGTTACGATCGTAACACAGGGCCCCCCTCAGATCAAATAAATGATCACAAAACTTACATAATTCGAAGAAATCGACCCTAATTTACTGACTACAATACTAACGTACTAGCTTTTACATGCGAATAGCTATTCTACTCTCGCCCAAAAGTTAGGCTTCCTGCCAAAGAAACAAACCAGAATCTGACTACAAGGACCTATCTCAAAGAACAAAACGCATGAGTTCTCAATTTTTTTGTCCCAGAGGATTTGCTGGATAAATTTCTCAACTCTGATATCTGGCTTAATGGCATTCGTGTACGCACTTTTAAGTTCCATCCAAAAAACGAGTTGCGTCCACAGAACCAAAATGCTCAAACATAATTCATTCTGCTTCTGTTGCTGCTACTAGAATCGTTGCTGTTCCGTCGTCAATTGTTGCATTCTGTTCTCTCTCTCTCTACTACCAAAATGTTGGAAGACTGAGATCGAAATTAAACAATTTTTTTCTTAACACCGTTGAATGCTCGTACGATGTTGTTGCTGTTACTGAGACTTGGCTGCATAAAGAAATCGCCTCTACTGAATTATTCACCGCTGACTTCAATGTTTACCGGAAGGATCGATGTCCCATTCAAACTGGGTTTGAAAGAGGTGGCGGAGTATTGTTTGCTGTTCGTTCAAGTTTTTTAAGCAAAGAAATTGAATTACTTGATTCAACTGGTTTGATTGAACAAATCTGTGTGTGTGTTGATTTCTATATTGAAAATGGCATTCTTATTCACATAAACTTCTTTGTTTCGTACATTCCACCTTACTCAGGTATTGCAATTTACAAAGCTCATATGAAAAATATTATTGAAATTGTTAAGAATTTAGATGACTCTTCGTTTGCTGTAGTGCTAGGTGACTTTAATTTGCCTCATATAAATTGGTTGTTTTCTCACGATGTAAAATGTGTTATCCCATTTAATGTTTACAAAGCTAATGAAGTTGAAGTTGTAGACACTATGTCAGCTGGTAATTTCCGTCAATTAAATGAGGTTCGCAACTCTTTGGGAAATGTTTTGGATTTGGTTTTTGTCAGTGAAGAGCTTGAAGCTGCTGTCAGTGACGCTGATTTCCCCTTAATTGTTAACAGCATTCACCACAATGCGTTGCAAATTTCTTTTAATCTATCGGTACTGAATCCGCTGTCTCTTGAACAAATTAAAGAAAATACAAAATTTGATTTTTTAAAAGCGGATTATAATGCGATGAATAATTTTCTTAATGGTGTTGAATGGGCAAATATCATTGATTCCCGTAATTTAAATTATGCGTTCTCGCAATTTAAAAAAATACTTGAACGCGCGATTTCTATGTTTGTACCAATTAAACATGTAAAAAGATCTAATAAACCGGCATGGTTTAATAAGAGTTTATCTAGATTGAAGAACTATACGTATAAGATGTGTAAACAAAGTAAAAGCGATCCATCTCTGCGTCAGGAATTTTTGCGTTTGAAAAAAGAATACGATTTTTTAAAGAAGTTTGTATACAAGAACTATGTTACAACCATTGAAACTAATATAAAACGTGATTCTAAAGCTTTCTGGTCATTTCTTAACACCAAAAGGAAATCTTTAGGAATACCTTCTTGCATGTCACTGAACGGGATTTCTAGTAGTAATGTAAACGAAATTTGTAACATGTTTGCAAAATTTTTCCAGTCGAACTTTGTTAGTGAGCATATTAATTGCAGTTTCTCGGGTCAGTCGGTGCATATAACTGACCTTGGTCATATTTCCTTAACAAATGATGAAATCCTCTCTGAATTGTCATTACTAGACTCGAGTGTTAGTGTAGCACCCGATAACTATCCACCATTGTTATTTAAAAATTGCAAATTTAGCCTAGTTGATCCACTAAGGATTATATTTAATTTATCCTTATCTACTGGCGAGTTTCTTGACTGTTGGAAATTTTCGCACATAACTCCAATTTTTAAATCGGGTTCTAGGAGATGTATCGAGAATTATAGACCTATAGCTAAGCTGCAACTGTTTCCTAAAGTATTCGAGGCGGCTGTTAAAAAAAGGTTGTACTCAGTTGTTCGCATTTTTTTTTCTGAATTTCAGCACGGGTTTGTAAGTGGTAGGTCAACCGCTACAAACTTGGTTATTCTTACCAAGTACTGTTTAGAGAATATTGAAAAAACGTCTCCAAGTAGATTGCGTATATACTGATTTTTCAAAAGCCTTTGATCGTGTGCAGCACAATGTTCTTTTAAATAAACTTAAACTTTTTGGAATTCATACCAGTATTTTAAAATGGATTGGCAATTATTTGACCAATCGCAAACAATTTGTTAAAATTGGTTCCGCGTTTTCGAATGAAATTCGTAATTTTTCGGGTGTTCCCCAAGGAAGTCATATTGGTCCTCTTCTATTTCTGCTTTTTATCAATCAAGCTCAAAATGTCTTTTGTACGCAGATGATCTAAAAATCTACAAGACCATAAACTGTATGTCAGATATCTTAGCGTTACAAAATGATTTAAACCGTTTAAATAATTGGTGTGTTCTTAATGGCCTTTATTTTAATATTAAGAAATGTTCGGTTCTTACTTTTAGTAGAAAAAAGTTCCCTATATTTTTTAAATATAAAATACAAAACGAAACACTGAGTAGAGTTTCAGACCAAAAAGACTTGGGGGTCATTTTTGACACTCAACTAAACTTTTCTTTGCATATTGACTACATAGTTGGCAGAGCTAATCAAATGCTAGGTTTCATTTTTCGAAACTCTAAAGATTTTAATGATCCATATACACTTAAAACTCACTATAATACTTTGATTCGTTCGATATTGGAATACTGCTGTGTTGTTTGGAATCCTTTTTACAGCAATGCTGAATCTTGCATAGAGAAAATTCAAAGAAGGTTTACTAGGTATGCTCTAAGAAAGTTCGACTGGAATAATAATCTTCCAACCTACGACGATAGATGTTCCTTATTAAATTTGAAACCTCTTTCTAAAAGAAGGATTTATTATTCCGCAATGCTTGCCAATGACGTCTTAACTGGCCACATCGATTGTTCGTTTTTGCTGTCATTATTTAATATATATGCTCCTTCTCGTGTTCTTCGACCTAGGGAAATTTTTTTCTTTATGCCACATAGACACAGAACTAATTATGGTCTGAATGATCCTATCACTATGGCTTGCGTAAATTACAATAAATACAAAAACCTAATAGATTTTAATATGAGTAGAGATCATTGTAAATCTGTAGTTTTAAGTAAATTATAATTTGTAACATTAATCGCATTCTTCATAAATTATTGCAAAGTAATCTAAAATAAGTTGTACTTATAAGATGAAATAAATAAATAAATAAATAAGTTAGAAATAGAATGTTTGCATTTAACAGAATACTTGAAAATTGTTGACAATGAAAATAAGGATTGTATATTAAAAATATATCAACTTTTGAAAGAAAACAAAATTGAAGACACATTTCCAAATGTAGAAATCGCATTGAGAATATTTTTAAGCATGATGGGAATTAACTGCAGTGGGGAACGCTCCTTCTCCAAACTAAAAAGAACTAAAACCGAATTGAGAAGTACAATGCTTCAAGAGAGACTAACAAGTTTGTCGCTGATGTCGATAGAATCTGATGTGCTAAAAAGCAAAAATTTTGAAGAAGTGATTAACGATTTTGCCCATCTGAAATCTAGAAGGGTTCCTCTGCAAATAACATAGATTTTTAAGCACTAACCTGTAAATGCTAAAAGAGTTACTTTTGTGGACTAGATTACGTTTAGCTATTTGTTTCATGTGATTGTTAATAAAAATAAATATTTAACCTTGTTTTCTTTGTCTATTCTAACAAAATAGTGTTCTGTCAAAGTCATGGGGGCCCCATTCTCCTAATATGCCCAGGGCCTCCAATAGGTTAAGGTCGTAACACGTTTGTCAACCCTGCTCAGCATATAACTCCTTCTACTCGTCCCAAAATTAAGAATTCTCCCCAACGAATGTTCATGAAAAGCTGGACTTAGGGTCCTATATATTAACACGTTTTGGCACATTTTCGAGAGCAAATAGATGGTGATCCATTCTATAAGGTCTTTGATCCATGCAATCTCTCACTTATACGCGACACAAATTGAACTCCTACTTTACTTACTTGGGTGGCGCCTCAGTCCGGGTTGGACTTGGGCCTCAACCAATACGCCTGACCAGTTGGTTGAGGTGCCTTCCACTTGCGCGCGCCACCTAAGCCGAGGTCTGCTTAGACTGCTCTATTTTACCGCGTTGTCCCTCCGTGTTGGAATCGAAGGCTCTTCGGGCCGGAGCGTTGGTGTCCTTTTCTGACCAGGTCGATGTCGCTGTGAAATCTGCTCCTCCAAGACCCGTCAACGTAAACGGGACCGAAAATCACTCGAAGAGTTTTGCATTCGAACCGACCAAGGACATCTTCATCCGCCTTTAATAACGTCCATGCTTCTGCACCACACAGCAGGACTGCGATGATGAGGATCTTATATAGAGTCTACTTAATATTTCTCGACAAGGCATAAATCATCAATCGCCTTCTTAGGCTGAAGTAACAGTGGTTGGTAAGTGTGATTTTTCACTTGATTTCCGAGGTGATGAAATTTTTATAGTAAAAAGCAGAGCCGAGGTAAAGATAAAGTCGCGAACTACCTGAAACTACTGTAACAACACGAAGTTCACCGTCGTTTACGTGTGTTTGATCACTCTCTTTGAAAAGAGGGACAGTCATTGGAGGTTGGCTGATCAAGGTAGACGTGCGTTTCGGTGGAAATAAATGTGGTTAATTTTAGATTTGTGTGTTTTTATTTAAAGGTTGTATTATCAAGTAACACTACGTTCTGTCAGATTCGCCGATGTTGTATGTCGCTTATATATTTCGTTTTGCCCTCATTCAGCACTAAGCCCACGTTTGCCACTTCTGTACTGATGCTTGCCAATCCACCAGTGACAGCTCGCTATTTTCTGCCAATGATGTCAAGGTCGTCAGCGTATGCAAGTGAATGCACAGATTTTTGGTACTTGCTGTTGAGTTTCGCACAATTTTCTCAAGAATGATATTGAAAAACTCATACAACAGCGCGTCACCTTGTCTAAATCCTTTTTTGTGATCAAAGGTTTCGGTGAGTTTGTTTCCAACCTTTATGGAGCAGCGAGCGTTCTCCGTCGTCATTCTGCACAATCTGACAAGTTTGACAGGGAAAACTAGACATGGCTCTGTATAACTCGTCTCTATAAATGCTGTCATATGCGGCTTAAAATCAATAAACTTGTGGTGGGTATCGATTTGGTCTTCTTGGGATTTTTCCAGGATCTGTCGTGTGTGAATATTTGGTAGGTTGTGGACTTTCCGGGCCTAAAACTGCACTGATAGTTCGTTGACAATTGCTTTCAGCCGTTCACACAGTTTGACAGACAGGATCTTGTATGCGATATTAAGGAGTCAGATGCCTCTTTATCTTAGCGCAGTTTGGAGGGTAAAACAATGCTGAGGCTCCATTCATCAGGCATACTTTCGTCTGACCAAATCTTGGAGACGAGTTGGTGTATGCTCTCTACCAAGCTATTTTCCGCTGCCTTGTAAAGGTCGGCAGGTAAGCCGTCTGATCTTCAGCTTGGATATTGCTATCCTGGTTTTCTTGAATGGTTCTCTAACTTATGTAGTAAAAGAATCGTTGAAAATACTGGTCAAATAGAAAACACAAATAGATACCCTATTGATTTGAATTTCTGTTTTAATTGGCAGAAACGAGGACATTTACTACCCTCATACTCATAAATAGCCCACCCGCATATAGGAGTACAAACGGCTGTAGTTGTCAATCTTTCATTTCGCCCACAATAAAAAATGTTACGCTAATATTAGCCATTATTTATGAAGGTGCGCTAGGCAAATGTCTTTTATTAGCCACGGCAATCATGCGGCGAAGCATAACTCAAAAGTGTAATTTCCTGTCAACACGAGATAACTTATTATTAATTTCACTCCTTTCGCACGACCACTGGCAATGGGTACCCGCTTTATAGCCCTTATGGTACCCGTTCCAAGCAAATGTAAATGGCTATAGGGCTGCGCCATAACTTACTGCAGAGGGAGTTTTATGGAGCTTAGCAAAACATTTGTTACCCCGGTCGACAATGGTATTCACTTTTTTGTATTCCTTACAAAAGTTTAATAAGCTCGCTGATACCTTGTTTTCATAGAAATGGAATCCTCTTCCCGAATGGCGAACGCCCAAAGTATGCAATCGCCTTTACATCAAGTTGCGCCTCCAGTAGTCGGCGTCGCCGTCCTTCTTGTCTTGGCGGAACTTTTCTATTCCATTCTCTTATTCCTTCGTTTAGGTGAAGAGTTGAGAGCACCTTATCTTGCATTTAATTCCCTACAGTTGAACCCTGAAATAAAATAACAAATTAATTTTCTTTCGTAGGAACTTTGTCCTTGTCGACGCGGTGCTTCTAGCATCGCCCGCTTTCAACTCTGTTGCTATAGGATCTCGTTCTTTCGTTAATACCATCTACACGCACCCTCTGGTGACTTTAATACCATTGTGATACCATTCTCATCAGAATCTAATTCATTAGACAAATCTGCGCGGCTGCTGTTAGGGTCGAGTCGAGTGTGCATTTGAAGGTAATTTTCGTTTGACAAGCGGCAATAGAAATACCAGTTTGCATGCGGTACATCGTCTACCAAGCACTTTGCGTGGGAGTGTAAGAGGCAGCCTCACGACCATCGGATACATCATTCTTTGCTTTGCAGTGCAGTGGCATCACAGTCACAAATCACAAATGAGGACGACATGAAATGCGAAAGCAATCGAAATAGAATTCCACCGCTGGCTATGCCGTCATCATCATCATCATCCAACAGTAGTTGATGATGATAGGAGAAATCACCATCGCCGTCGTCACTCCTCCACCTGCAGAAATGCTTTACTCTACGACTGTATGACTACCTCAAGGCTAAGATGATGGAATGATGGAGAAAACCAGGGAAACCGTGGAAAATGAGTACTAATTCGAGTCACTTTGTTGCCAAGCTTTTCACAGACACAACATTTTGTGCGGTGGCATCACAACATCGCAGCACTCATCCTCTTTGGCAATGGTGAACGGGCGGCGGTTTTTGTGGTGACACTGAGTGTAGTTGGTTTTGTTGGTCTGGTTTGGTTGGTTGAATCGTTGGGTGGTGGTGGTGGCGGCCACTTGGGTAAGTTGTGCAAAAACACACCTTCCGGGTGGAACTTTTATGTTTTCACCACTCGAGCACGTCCGAAATTTTTATTTTGTCGGTATAATAATTAAAAAATAAATCCTTGTTCAATGTGGCGTGAGTACGCTACAATACTGCGAGCTGCTAAGCACTCCAACGAAAAGAGGAACTTGTACTTTAGAGTGGATACTGCTGCTCGGGAATCCTCATTAATTTACGAAATGCATATATTTCGCCAATTAGCAGAAGAGCGTGAATTTAAGGAAACCCTTGTCCTGATTTGTCATTTGAATGGCGAGAGATGCAAAACCCTTCACATGAACTGTTCAGTCTGCTCCACTTGGCTCATCTCGCACGAGAAGCCCAATCAGCAGTATTTCTTCTTAAACCAAAATACTAAGAAAGCCTCATCCAAGTTTTTTCCACCAGGTTTGCGGCATTTTTTTGACAATATAAGTTGTAGTGCCATTAAAAAGAATGGGGTCGTATGAGAGTTTTAAAGGGTCACCTTGGCTACTGGACAAGTTTTAAATATTTTGCACATCATTAACTATTTCAGAGTCTTTTAGTTATGTTTGCGAGCTCGTAAGCCTTCAAGTCATTTGCCCAGGGAATTACATAATCATTCGGGAGAGCTATCGAAAAACTATTGACGAACCAAATCGGCCTTAATTGCGAATTGGCAGTCATACTCTTGCAAGCTTGTCAGACGATCGTTAGATGTGGGGCTGTAAATCAAAGCGTGATTTATGTTGTTCCCGATTGTTGAATATGTAACTCTCCGCTTAATATGCGATCTAAGGTTGAGCAGCGTACTCACTGTATTTTTTTATACACCCCTAGACCTCCGGCAGTTTCCGTGAACATTGTGCACGATGCGGTCTTATTTCCAGTTCGTGTCATAATTTTTCCAGAATTCCGAACGAGTTACGATCGTACATACTCTCCGATGGAACTATCGGCTGAGGACGAAAAGAACCACTTTACCAACCAGGTTAGGGGCAAAAGCCGCGACAACGAATAAAGAGATCATCTATTATGATAGGAGACCGGAAATACAAAGTTTAAAAGGGATAATCAGAAGCTCAGGCATGTGATTGGAAAACAGGCGATCGCAATGACGACGCCAACCAATTTATAGGTATCTAGTCAAAGAAAGCTTGCCAAAAAGTCAGCTGGGATTAAATTGACCTACCAGCCAACTCTGAATGAAGTTTATCATCGGCCATTAGCCGACAGTTTAGAAGTGGTTTCTTAGACGCCTGAACCAAGAAAGAAGACGAAGACTTAATGCAAGTTTGACAGAACGTCGAAAGGTTAAAAACTTCCTTCATTGCTACTGTTCATAAATGTAAATCGAAAAATGCTTGAAATGGGTTGCGATCAATCCGAGTATTTGGAACTATCATCTTTTAGTTCCATTCAGAGGTTAAGCTACAACAAACTGAAAATTGGGAAAGCTAGTTTTTAATGCTTTGCAGAGGTAGGTGCAATCCTAAAAGGCTTTATAGAACACCGAAAGAATTTCATTGGTAAAATCAACTATTTTCATTAGCTAAACACGCGTCAACCTCAAACATTATCAATTGAACTAAGGTGGCGTTGTCATTTTTTCTATTAAAAAGCTATCACGTTCATTAGTCAATTTAACAAACCCGTAGTTTAAACTACCACCGTGTTGTATTTAAACAATCGCATTCGTATTTGTTTGGACACTCGAAAAGATCGCAATTTGATCACGGATGTGATGCTTTCAGTAATGTGGTTGTGAGAAAGTTATCACGTGCATTTATTGGTTTAACAGCTCCATTGTCTGTTGTGCGTGGTTAACCCAACACGTGAAATTTATGAATAATCACTTTAGAGTTTACTTCATCACTTATATGATAAAATAAATATGACAAACTTTGTCGGCCAAGCACGGTCCGTGATGGCAAATGTATCATTTATATGATTATTCAAATAGCAATATATCAACGTCAAATGTTTGAGTTGTAGAACATTCGCGATCATTACAATACTAGCACACCTAATATATTTATTAATAACTTGAACAACAACAAATATGTTATTTTTTTCGGTTGGAGCCGAGCTCTTTATTCGATCGAGTTTGATATGAAACTAAAACCAAGCTTAAATGCTATTCACAATTTAGTACAGGAGCTTAATGCGGCCCGAATGAATCGGTTCGAACTCTTCTTTTTATAAAGATGTAGAGAGAAAGAAGGAAGACGGATTTGGGCCAAGCTCGATAGCACAATTGGTGTTTGACTCCATCAAACAACAAATGTAGCAAGGAAAATTCGTCGGGCTGATAGAGGGTTCAATCCCAAACCTAATGTTATGTAACAATAGGGTCCGGCTCTCTCACAAAGACGAAAACTCCATTTAGGAGAGTTCTACTACAGCGCTCTTAACGATCTAAAAAACACGGACATCCCTAATTTCTAATCTCTTACGCTCCAACGGGTTCAACCGGTGGAAGAATTATATACATAGATTCATGTGGTATCACAAGGGACCTAATAATGGTCTAAGTGTGTCGACTAGCCGACAGCCACTTCAACCTTACCTATCCTAACCTAATATTTGGAACTTACGTGATATATCTAGCATAAATATTCCATAATGCATTAATAAAACAGGAACTTATAAAAATTTTTTTTTATTAAATTTTTTTTAATTCACATACAGTGTTGGCCAAAACTAAAGCACGAAAAGATGTCGCTTTGGAAAAAGTAAAGAAAATTCAAAAAACGTATGATAACTTTCTAGCTTTATTTTTTTTTAAACAAAATATATCAGTCCTCAATTTCTTATAAACAATTTTATTATAACCCTCAACTTATTTAAAATATAAAAAAATAAACCAAATTTCATTAAAAACTAAGTGGACAAAACTAAAGCACATGCACCCTAGATTTAGAACAAGATGATGAGAAGTTACCGTTTACTTTCAACCGTTTCTTTCTCTCAAGCTTGATTTAAGCAAAGCGAAAACAAGTAGTTTTGTTTCATCGGGTTTGCATATCGAATATTAGAATTTATTTAAAAAAGACATTAAATGGCGCGCAATAAGTATTCCGAACAAATGAAACAAAAGATAGTGTCCGATTTTAATAACGGCGAATCCGTTTATCACATAAATAAAATTGGTGTAGTTCTGTTCGACTAAGATTGAATTTGACGGCATGTCCTTAAATGCAAAAATCTTAGAAACTGTTCAATATATTCTGGTGCATTTTTCACAGGCCTATAGAGGTACCAAGGTCTACAATCTCTACTTTTTTCAACTCTATATCTCTATAAATTCCAGAAAAAATACAACTTAGGATATCCAATTACTCGATAACTTAAAGGGTTCTTAAATAAAAAGGCAAAATTTGAAACATTTCTTCGATTTTCACATGAGTGAGTAGATATGCAATTCATACTCAAATCAAACATACTAACTGCGCAGTATTATATTGACATCTCTTTTAACCCTATTTTGCTCCTGTGACGGAGAGGGAGAGAGACAGAGGCAGTACGCTGTGCGGTTTGCTAAGAAAAAAAACAAAGGAAATGCCAAATATGTGGGAAAGGTTTGTTTGCCTCTGTTTTGTTTACAAAATAAAGTGTCTAGAAAGAAATGTCAAATAGGTATAGGTACCAGTGATACCAGATCGTCGAATTATTACATTAGGGGATTTATATTAGGGAAAATTTCAAAACTTTAAGAACTGGGAGTTGAATTCACGGGAAGTTATAGATAATTATGTAGCGTGCTCCAGGGTAAATAATGCAGGAAATATCACTACCACAGCCGAGAGAAACAAAGCTTCTAATATAGTGTACAAAGAAGCGTTGCATTAATAAAAAAGTGAGTTAAATACCTTTTATAAAATTATTTTCTTTCATTTTCATTGTCCAAAGAATATTAAATTTCTGCTGATTAGTCCAACGACCAGGTGCAATGCCATGAATGCAGAGTGGACTCAGTCTTTGGGATGTTTTTTAATACGGGCTCAATTCCCTCACTATTGCAGACCGCTCCCTCGCGTTATACCTCTGCAATGTCTTTCGATGATTTTTCTTTGAGCGATTATCAAAAAAAATCTGTCCCTACAAGATAGCAAATTTTTACAAAAAAATGTTTCCATCAATTGTTCTGAAACCACATTTTGCACGGGCGAAGCCGGGCGGGTACAGCTAGTTGCCAATAAATTTGATATAAGCCATACAGTTATTTCTCGATTCCTCGACCGGGGAAATGTCCAAACGGTTCATAGTGGTGGTAGACCCTGAAAAACTGCCAGTCGCGAAGACAAAAGGATCATCAGATTAATAAAAAAGAACCTCTAACGTGTATTCAAAAAGACATAAGTTTAGAGATCTCAAGCAGGACGATTCGGCGAAGAGTGGTTGATGGTGTCGTCATATTGTGCAGTAAAAAAGCCATTTATTACTCAAAGGAATCGGCGTGCAAGACTTGAATTTGCAAAGGCACATTTAAACTGGACTGTGGCAAAATGGTGAACAGTGCTTTTCCCTGATGAATCCAAATTCAATTTAAAGGGAGCTGACGGATTTCGAATGATACGGAGACAAAAGGGGGAGCGACCAAGTCCACGTTTCACAGAGTCCATAATTAAGCACGGAGGAGGGAATATAATTGTCTGGGGATGTTTTTCCAGTCAAGGAGTCGGGCCGATTCATAAGATTAGTGGAATAATGAATCGTTTCGTGTACCGGGAGATCCTGCAAAGTTGCATGCTTCCTCATGCTGAGGAGAGTATGCCGTTGCGATGGATCTTCTAGCATGACAACGATCCTAAACATACTGCAAAGCTTGTGAAGGATTGGCTTAATAAAAACAAAATTATAGTTATGAATCGGCCAGCACAATCACCTGATCTCAATCCGATAGAGAATCTATGGGAAATCGTAGATCAGAGAATTGATCGTACAAAATGCTCCAATTTAGACTCGCTACTCGAACAGGATCAAATTGCATGGAATAACATCCCTACGCACAACCTTATTGGCTCCATGCCTCGATGATGTGCTGCCGTGATCAGAAATAATGGATACGCAACCAAAAATTAGTAGAAAATATTTTTTTTATTTTTTTTTATTTATGAATTCTGAAATATGCTTAAGTTTTATCCAATTAATTTTTAATGAAATCGAGTTTATGTTTATATATTTTAAATTAGTTAGGGGTTATAAGAAAATCGTTTATAAGAAATTGAGGACTGATATATTTTGTTTAAAAAAAAATAATATCGAAGGTTTTTTGAATGTTCTTTACTTTTTTCCAAAGCGACATCTTTTCGTGCTTTAGTTTTGGCCAACACTGTATATTCAGCTACATAAATTCTTATAGATCGAAAATAATAAGATATGCTGACAACTAATACAAAGAATATAATTTTTTTAAATTTTTCTTTAACATTCCGGTTCGAATATAACTGAATAAGTGGACCATCAAATTCAATAATTTTAAAAATGTAATAGTGTTCACTAAATTCAAATAAAATATACACGGAGTATTTTCGTTTATTAAAACATATTCAATATGGTAAATTTGAATTCCATTACTAGATTTGCAAACATACTGCATATGTTTATATACAATCTTACAATAGGTCAGGCAATTAAAGAAACGTTCATTAGTCAACAATTCGTATCTAGGGCATCAAAATCATCTGCATCCGTAAAAAAATCTTGAATATCCTCCATACTTCACGAAGCATACGTTTTTAATAATTTGCAACTTTAATTTTCTTATTATTTTCAATTAATCACAATCCCTAAATGTATTTCACAATTATTCACCACTGATTTGTATTAATTTACACTTTGCGAGCACTTCCGATACTATTCCGTTTCCTTAACCCTAGAAGGCTAATGTTCGTCGATTCGACGACGTCGCATTCTTAATTTTCCTGTCTCTTTTCAACGCGGGCACATAGTAACTTATGCTCAACAACTAACTCAGTCGCCTGTGCGTTCTTGCGAAAGACGGTTGTGTCCGGCAGGTAAAAACAGTATGTCTATTTTTATTTATTTTTTTTAATGCAATATTGGAATTTGTGGTCAACATCGAATTAACTTTTGTGGATCTTGCGCAAAGAAAAATTAGTTCCTTTATTTTTTTTTCTAATCACCTGTTATTATTAATTTTATATCGCCAAAGAAGGAATGTTTTTTTCAGTTTTTTTTTAAATATTGTGAAGTCATGTTCATCTTAGACTGAAAAATGCTGCGTTTTTTAAAAGACTGCTTAATAATAAAAAAATGAAGAATATACTTAGTAAAATCAAGTTTTTAATGTTTCAGAAAAAAAATAGAACCATATGTATTAAACAAAGCTTAAAAAAACATAAAATTGACGATTACCATGCTTCGATACGGATGACTGGATTTATGGGCGCAAACACAAATAATTCTATAATAAAATGATCGTGCATGTGTTCTTTTAATCATGTTTGGGATCTTTCAACCTGCATTGCCATGAGTTATGAGTATATGTATGTGATAATATGAACCTGTCTATAGTGAATTTTGAGTATACATACATTTTTACTTCGAAAATGTTTGCGATTCTTTGAACACCTCTGTGCTTGAACAGACTATTATGAGGAGACGGTTGCATAGTATGTTGAGTATGTTTGTGATAATTTTATCACATTATATAGCAATCTTCAAATTGGACTGTAACTGGTCTAGATCTGTGTTTTCTTGGTAACGATTGCGATGGCTCAAACCATTACGTGTTTAAGAAATCACATTTTCATTGCGCTTTAGCTATGTTTGTGATAAATTTATTGCTTTTGAAGCTAATCAAGGGCTGATATAGTAAAAATTTAACGTTACCACTTTCGTTATTGATTTACCGTTTATTTAATCAGGGAATTATTGACGTACAATGAAATAGTACCTAAATCCATCACAGACATTTTTAAACCAAATACTTATGATCTTTAATATAATTTGGTTCAACAAGGTTTGGATAGGTGAATTGACAACGTTTCGTTATTTGATTCAATCATACACAATCCCGAAATAATAGACGTCTTAAATGTACGATATAATATTCGTAGATTAAGAAGAACTAAGCCTCACGAACTTATAATCTAAAAAATATGAGAACCCGTATTTAAATTGTAATACCTTCTCAAACACAACTGAACGTTGAAACTAAAATCATTTGTCGATCTTTCTTTGATTGGTCATAATTAAGGAGGTGTTTTTAGTGCGGTTAGAGTCCCACACTACTCTGGGTTTCTAGCCCCATGTGTCTTTCGAGATTTTCACCTTCAATAACAACAAAAAAAAAAAATCATACACGTGATTTATTTGAACATTTTGAACAAATTTCGGGTTAATCACGAAAAATTGTTAATTCAAGTAATGAATTTTCGTTCGGTGTAAGGTACACCCAATTCATACCATAGTATGCTCTATTGCGTGCGTTGTTCATGTTGTTGCCAAACCTACAAAAAAAGAAGAGATGATGTGGGCTTAACAGCGACTTGTTGGAAGAGCATCTAAGATCACTGTCGTGGTTTAATGTAATGCAACATGTTTGACCAAGGTCTACGTTTCGTTTGATTCATAGAAATCGTAGCTCAGAAGCCGTCCTGATGATGCTTTGGTTTCTGTCTCGAAGGAGGCAAGTTGCAGTTAGGGAGAGATCAGATAACTATTTCAATTGGTATATGGTAGAAATATTTTTCATACTTATAGCTAGAGTCGGTCTTATTGGCTGACTATCTCTCTTAGCGAGGGTAGTATGTTCAACGCGTTTGTTCTAATGGGTGATTTTTTAAGAGTTAAGTTTTTCCGGTTGGCAGCACTGGTTAGTAATTGCGTCCAAACGCCATCTGTCAAAGTGAAAAGTTTTCAGTATACTCTGACATTTAACCATGGATAGACTTACAAACGAGCAACGATTGCAAATTATTGAAATTTATTATAAAAATTGTGTTCAGTGATGAGGCTCATTTCTGGCTCAACGGATACGTAAGCAATACTGTCGCATTTAAATAAATAAAAATAAATAAATAATTGGCGCAACAGGTCCGTATGGACCCAAGCCTAGCTTCTCACAACCATTCGTCTTGTGTGAGTTTCTATTTTTTTTGGGACGAATGGAAGGGATCTACAATTTTATGCCGAGTCCAAACGGCCAATTGAGAAGCTCTTTCATGACAGTTATACTCTCGGATGTTTGTCAGACGTTCGCGAGAGGTGGCGCAGTGAAAAAACCTTAAGTTGGAATTTGGGTTTTTCTCGGGATTCGAACCTGGGACCCCTCGCTTAGTAGTCCAACACACTAACCACTAAGCCACTGCGCCGACTGTCGCATTTAGAGTGATAAATAGACACATATCATACAAAAACTACCGATGCATCCCGAAGAAACGACAGTTTAGTGTGGTTTATGGGTTGGTGGCATCATCGGTCCATTTTTCTTCAAAGACGGCCGTGGAAGAAACGTTACCGTCAACGGCGAACGATATCGAGCCATGAAACGCGACTATTTTTTGCCCCAGTTGGTTCATATGTGGTTTCTTTAAGACGGTGCCACAATAAAAATGTTGAAGGATGAATTTGGTGAGCAGCTTATCTCTCGAAATGGCCCTGTGAGTTGGCCGCGAAGATCATGTGACATAACGCCTCTTGATTACGTCTTGTGGGGCTATGTAAAGTCGTTAGTCTATGTGGACAAGCCGAACACAATTGAAGCCTTACAGGATAACATAACACGCATACAAGCCGTAATGCTCGAAAAAGTGACGCAAAATTGGACCTTCCGAATTGACCATTTGAAACGGAGCCGCGGACAACATTTACATGAAGTTGTCTTTAAGATGTAAATGGCAAAGGCCTATTTATCGATTACAATACAAATTTTGAATATTTGATGCAAATTTTAGTATTTTATTCGATTTAAAAATAAAAATTACGCTTAAATTATCACACTTTATTATAAATTATTGTTCAGTAGCCGATCTCTGACTCGGCAATCTGAATAGGCAACACTCTGTTCACGTTTTTCAGTAGAAACAGTCGTACTTCCAAAGAACTAGCTTTTCCGATTAAAATCCACAAACATTTTAAAATCAATAAAAAGCCGAATTACTTAAAAGGCCAACCTACGAAACAGGGGTCTTTCTGGGCTGCATTCAAATTCCTGCCTTTAAGTTCCTGTCACTCGTTCACACAATTTTTAGCTGTAACACCAAATAGCCCAGTCACACTTTTACTGGTACAAAATTTCATTAAAAAGTCATCGAGCCATTCCATTAAGTGAACACCACTCACAGGTAAATAATTTAATGCTTGTGTCTCAAGAAATTCTTGTTGTTACATTGGCCCACTTTCATCATCTCTATCTCCAAGTGG
The DNA here is from genome assembly GCA_916610125.1 of Cheilosia vulpina. NCBI lineage: Eukaryota > Metazoa > Arthropoda > Insecta > Diptera > Syrphidae > Cheilosia > Cheilosia vulpina. Next base: position 815,311 of record OU744280.1, on the reverse strand, counting down.
CATACTTCAAAATTAAACCCCTGGTACTCCAATTGGCAGGATGTTTCTTATTTTACTTACGTTCAACTGCAATTAGTCGTGGTTAATACAATCCAACAGAATTATCCCTTTAATTCCAGAGTAACCGCCACCACCGACACCTATAGTCGGTTTCTTTTTGTCCATTGAAGCGCAATCCATCGCCGCTGGGTGACTGTTGATGAGGATGCTTCTTATCCTGGCTTACTTATGCTAAAATGTTTTCAGATATGCGGCGAGAATTTACACTTTTACAACTACTGTTAAAGGCGGCAATTCAATTTGTATTGCACACAAAGGCGAGGGATGATTGCCACTGCTTCGCCAGCTGCGGATAGTCAAAGAGAGCGGTATAACGGACGCATTCCATATAAATTAAATCTCAATCAAAGTCTACCTACTCTTAGGGGATTGTAGGGTTCATGCCACCTGCCTAACGCTACGGCTGGCAGCAGGATACCCAAAACATATGCCTCTGGAAGTTTGCATTACTTAATTAAAAAAGGATTTTGTCCGTACTTCAGTATGGCTGGCAGCGTTACTCTCTCTACACCCGTCATTTTGGGATATTTGTTTGTTTCTGATAGGTCCTTAATTCGACAATGTCCAAAGTTTTGTAGTCCCTCTGCAAGGGGTGGGCTGGGCCGGACCTCGACCTACTACACTTCTGGTCAGTCGACGCAGTGGAACAGTTTGCAAAAGGGATTCAACAACTTGAATTTTGATAAGGGTCAACTGGGATGCTGTGTGCGAAATGCTTTCTGGGTTTTTGACTTGACTTATCAAAAGGGTATTAAGTAGTTGAATACACTTTTCCTAACAAAGATTTTTACCTGTGTGTGTGTGCGCCTTTGTGTTGGCGTTCGCTGCGGGCGGCTGTTACCAGAACGATAGAGATGGGTTGATCGTTGCTTACACTGTACCTGGATTCATTTTAAATACTTACGTAGCTGTGGTGACGTCGTCTGAATCATTTCCAGAAACAAAAAAAAAAAGGCACAACCACAGTTAATTTGCATGTTATATATGTATGTATATATATATATTTATTTTTAACTTTTTTTATAATTGGTTTTTCTTTTTTGGGAAATAAAATTTTGTTTTTTTTTTTTAAATAAAATTATTGGTAAAACAGAACTCTGGCTTGCAAAAGAAATTCCTCACATCACTCCGCTCAGGGAGGAAGGACCTTTGAGAGATTTTTTGTTTTTGTTTTGTCTTTTATGTTTCTTTGTGTATGTGTTTCACATGAACATGCGCGTTTCCTGAGGGAGGAAGTCAACAACAAATCAACAATAAATCAATAAATTGTTTCTGTGTGTGGAGATGATGACATTATCATGCTACAATTTTAGTTCTTTTCAATTTTACCGACATTTTCTTTTATTTTATAAAAATACACAAATATAGGACATTTGTTGGGTTCACATTTTGTTCCATCGTAATTATTATCCGTTATTAAATATCTACAAGTTATTTACATGGCATTTACAATAATAACAATATTATAAGGTTGGTAGGTCCTTCCTCGAGGTCGGTCCTTGGCCTCCTCCTGTTCCTCTTAACTCTCATCAATATTTATGTACAATAATCAAGTAAATTCATTTATTTATTTATTTTTTTTTTTTGTTCTGCATGTTTACTAAAACATCGTTAATAATATTAATTGAGTTTATTGTTCGCTTTAGTCGTCACGTAAGAGGGCGTAGTGTCCCCTGGCAATTGAGTTGGTGATGATTGCGTGCGAGACTCATATTCGTAGTCATTATTTTGGGGTTTGTTTGTAAGAACTATACAACGCTGATAGTTTGCTGATATTGCATGATAGTTTGTTTATAGTGTTATTTGTTTGTATGAGTGTATTGGGAGCAGTTTAAATATTGTTTAAATTGGTTGAGCCGATATTATTTCATTTCAGTTATGCCAAGTTTGGCGAGATTTCCTAATGTGGTTGGATCACCCGGTTGCAGTCTTAAGGCTTCCTTATAACTAGCCGCAGCGTTATTTGTGCGTCCTAACAAGTGCAATATGGCTCCTAGATTCGTGTGAGCGCGAGCATCGTCCGGTCGTAGTACTACAGCCTAGTGGAAAAACTGTTATTTCGGGACTTCCAGGGGAAACGGTGGGGTGAAACTTACTTTTCTATACCACGCTTCTGCTTCGACTTTTCTATCTAAGAGTCTTAAGGCTGTAGCTACTGCCACTACAAGTGAATAGTCGTCTGGTGACAGCTCTGCTGCTCTGAGTCTGTAGTACAGGGCCTCTTCACCTCGCGACAGTCCGGTTAGGAATTCCGCTAAAATTAGGAGCATCTCTGTCGATCACGAACATCTGTTAGAAGCTGTGAGGCACTTACCGTAGTGGTGGTATACACTGGGTTGTTCGGGAGCCAGGTGTAGTGCTCTTTTGAACCACAGTTCCGCTTCCGACGCCCTGCTACTCTGAAAATTAAAGACCTGATCATGAAATACGGCTCCTTTTAGTGGTAAGTTTAATTTTTATCTAGTATCTAACAGTTGTATTATGAAGCTACTGGCACTGGCTTCTGTTTCGTTTTAGGGTGCAAACCGTTTTAGTTGTAAACCGAAGGTGTGTAGTTATACTTAACATTTCGGATGACGGGAAAGAGCAGCAATTATTATTTGCCTACGATTTTCTTCAGTGTAGCTACTGGATATGGAACCCTTTTGCTCACTTGCCCAGACCACTAGTTGCGTTGTTCTCTTTTCGACAAGGAGAAGACTGGCTGATCCGTAAGAACGCATTCTGTGATTTTTTTAACAGCGAATAAAACAGTTTTATATGGATGCTGATGAAGAATATGCAAATAATGCAATGCGTTCACTCAGAAGCAGTAAGGTAGCATTTTAAAAATGATCTGTTCAAAAATTTACCATAACCAGATAAAAATAACCAAATTAGTAAAAATCAAAAAGCAAAAAAAAAATACCAAGTTTGGTAAAAAATTACCAAAGTGGCAACCTTGTAATAGGCGTCTCTTAGATATATGAAACGTAACTGTCTATGAGAGAATGAAAAGAAACTGTGTGCTCGCACCTCTCTCTGTTGCTCCTACAGTGTGATACAGACAATGGGCCTGCACTGCGGTGATACCAGACTTTAAAGGCTGTTTATCCCACGGTTATACTCAAAATTTATGTTTACAAATTATTATTACTTTAAAAAATACTCGGAAAATACACAGAGACATATGTCATTTTATGAAACAGTTTAGGGAAATAAAAAAAAGAAAATGAAAGCATTTAAATATTTTGAATGATTTTTTTCTAAACATGAAAATATTTAATTTGATCGTAAATTGAATAATTTTTTTATTCTAAATAAAATGGGAAATTAGGAACAAAATTTGACCAAAATGTAAAATCCCTTTCTTTTTGTACGATGAAAAATCCCTCTGTACCTTTTAGCTTATTATTAGTGAGAAAATCCCGCAAAAAGTGATAAATCCCCCGATCTGTTATCACTGCTGCACTTTATGATGTGTCTTAGATAATGAAACGTAACTGGGTGAGAACGAAAATTTGTGCTCGCATCTATCTCTCTTGCCTCTACAGTAATATACGAAATGAAACGTAGCTCTCTCTCTCTCTTTTCATCTCACTAACTTATATCTCCCTCTCAACTTCCGCTCGCAATTTCCGTAACGCTTTCGTGATGCATTCACCAGTTTACCCCCAAGTCAAGCGTGCCTAAAGAAGTATTACTTCAAAAAAGAAGAACTGTTTCTAATATCGGAGTTGTTGTTATATGAATCTTTCTTGTATCCATTGTGGACTTACAATTATTGCAATCGGAGTTTCCTTTCGCTCAGTAACTTAAGGAACGTTTGCACCTAAATCTTGATACCTATAAAATCTATGTAACGACAGGCTACTGCAAAAATAATGAAATTTACTTACATTCCTTGCCAGCATGTTGCCATAGGACAGATGAGCGGCTACGTGATCCGGCTGTATCTGCAGAGCCGCCCTATGGTGTTTTTCCGCTTCGTCCCACTGTTGCAAACGCCCAAACACATCACCTATTCTATGATAAAGCACCTCCCGCTGATAATATGCGGGTAGCGAATGCATCGCCTCCCTGTAAACAGCAAGAGCACGTTGCAGCTTTCCCTGTTCTGCGTACAGATTACCTAGCTGCAGGTAAGCCGACATGCGTGCATTTTCGTGAGCAGCCCGATCTCTAACTCCAGTGCCGTCCGTCTTTGTTCCCTCCTGCAACACTTTGGCTGCTTCATGGCACTTGCCCATGGCAATTAGCGATGTTCCCAGGTTCAGATAAGCAACTGTGCTCACAAAAAAAAGAACAAGAAGAGAAAATCATAATTGTCCTAATAGCCAGCGGTCGTTTTAGTAAATTACCTGCGAGAGTGGGGCGAAACTGTATCGCCTTTTGAAAATTCTCCACTGCATTCTTAAAGTTCTGCTGATTCTGATGCAGAATTCCCCTGCAAAAAGGAACATTTATTTATTTTTATTTTTGAAAGTTAATCACAATCCAGTGGAAGCGAACATTGGTGGAAGGAAAATTAACATTTACCCTGACCTGCAGTCGAGTGGAAACGATTCAGCTTGAGTAGAGGTAACAAAGCAAAATAATGAAACCCCTATCGAGTGTAGTCATACTCAAGAATCGTGAGAAAAAGGATTGGCCCCTATGAGCTTATTGAAGCACCCCAGTGGAAGGAAAGTAAATAAAAATGTTGGTTTTAAGGGATAACCAGGGGGAGATATCTCCTCAATACCTTTCAGCATCCGCCTCCGCGTTTTTTCACTCATTCGCTTCTTCTACATTCTACTAATTTTTTATGCCAAGGATTACGGATACACAAATAAAACAGTTTCAGCCTTTGTTGGTTGGCTGGTCCTTACAGCCCATCGGTTTGGTGAACGTACATCCATCAATTCACTCATTCATCCCTGCTCCGATAAAAGAGTAGGAATCAAATTATTCGGTTCAATGATCATCACTTTTTGTTATCGGTGGTGTTCACCTCACCAGTCGACGGTTTTCCCTTCGTGTTATTTTTTTCTCTTTTCGTTGTTGGTTTTATTTTTGGGTTCTGTAGAGATTTACTGACTCCTATTTATCAAATCGGAGTTGGGCACCACGGACACAGACTGAGAGTGCCATGCCAGGTTGTATCTACGTTTAATGTGGAGTCCATTTGGGCCTAATGATGGTACACCCCTACGCATTGAACCAAACCGGCCTGTGTCAGAGAGATAAGCAGTAGTAGCAGCAGTGGGTTGGATTCTTCGACTGAACAAGAATCAATCGAAAACTTAACGAATTCATATGAAGTGCACGTGCTTTTGAGGGACTGCTCTGGATCTGCTGTATGTCGGATGGACAACCTTAAACCAATTTCATTTGACGTTTGTTATGGTTTATGCTATGAGCCATATTCGTTGGGTGAATTATTTCCTCTTTATTGGTTGTGTGGGAAAAGTTTGAAACTCAGATCAAAGAGTCTGGCTATACTTGATGGACATGGAAGTTGTCAGTGACTTGTTATTGGCATTGTTAATTTTAATTTGACGGGTTCTTTGACATGTTAGAAATTGTGGGAAACCTCGAAGCCAAAAATTATCTATTAGTGAGTATAGTGTGACCATGTGCGACAATATAAGACTGGCACTATAAAAAAAACAGTAGTAACAGTAGTGACCCCAGAATATGTACAGTAGCAGCCATAAATTTATGACGAACGGCTGCGTTTGAGGGGCGGATAGATGTACTTCACGTGTCACTGCATTGAAAATTTACTATGTAAATTACTAACACAAATTTTAACCGATAAATCCAGCTCAAGCTCATGTACGAATAATCGTACATTGTGTATCGTCATGAGTGAAAAAACATATTTAACTTACATCGGTAAAAATGTATTTAGTAAAATTTACTGACAGAGTAGGGACTTAAATTGACTCAAATTTTGAATTGTGACTGTAACTGAGATTACTTTGCACCAATATGTGTTTTAGCTGGGAAGTGGCTTTTGAGTACTGAGTACGTTTTCCATTTTTAACTTTCTCCATTACGTAGTAAGAGCAAGATATTGTATTCGTACGAAATTTCGAACTCGAGATGTTAATCAATTCTGACATTACGATGATAGAGGAACTCAAAAAAGTGGGTCTCAAAATTCTGTCCGTCTGTCTGTCTGTATGTCCCGATGCCTACAGCCTAAATGGCTACCCCGATTTCGTTCAAACTTCGGATTTGGAGTTTGAGGGCTTACAGTTCGGGACCGTTTTTTTTTGCACCGTAACCATACAAAATTTCAATACCAGTTTGATTTGTTCGAAAACGGCTCTAACGATTTCAACCAAAATTGATATTTAAGTTAAGGTAGGTGAGGTTACTACGACTGAATACTCAGTTTTCGGCTAAAATATCGAATAACGGTACTTTTGAAATTTGGACATATCTCGAAAACGGTCCATACGATTGTACCAAGAATTCATTTCTAAGGTAATATGGTCATTTCAAAGTTAATGCCACACTCACTTTTTTCTCTGTATTATCGTAAAATGGATTTTTGAAAAAAAGTATTTTTTTTTAAAAATTGAGTTTTCTTTAGTTCACTTGAAAACTGCAACTCGAGTTCGACCAAAATGCAACTCGAGTTCGACCAAAATGCAAACTTAGAGTAAAATTGATGTTTTCAAAATTATTGCGTCCTTAATTTTCAATTCGACACTAATTTTAAAAACTTCTCATATCTCGAAAACCCCATTTCCGATTTCAAAAAAAAAATATTAAAAACCTAGTAATGCTTACATCCCGAACAATAACTTTTACTCGGTTTTCAGGTAAACAGTTAAGTAATAGTATTTTTCAAACTAAACATTGCAATGTTTGTTACTGTTTTGTCTGCCAACTTTTACAAAAACCGCTGTAACGATTTTGACCAAAATTCTTATTAAGGATAGTAAAGGTATTCCAAATAAGATTCCGTACTTAGTTTTTCTCAAAAAATTCGAATGAATCAGATTAATAATTATTTCTCAAAAATTACTTCGAAATCCCGATTTGTATTCACATACACTCTGTTCCAACTGAATAGGTACATGCTTTTCCAAATCTAGGCGGCTCATTATTTCCACATAATGTACATGTCGAATTTATCATTTCAGTTTGTCTATGATGTTGCCAAAAGAAGTTGGGAAGAATAATTAAAAAAGCACCGTTATTTTTTCTCTGAATTTGAATTAAAAAGTCGTGTTTATATCTTAAAAAAAGAATATATCGTGTAATATGGAATAACTGTGAGTGACTTGGAAACACGCTCAATAGACCTAATACCTATACTACTTATTACGTTAGTGGATGAAGTCTGAGAGCAGTCTAACCGACTTCCATTATTCTATATTGGTTCCTTTTTGATTGACTAAGTTTGATCACTAATTTTGAACTATTCGTCTCAGCAAGTTGTTCGTTCACGTAATGAGGGGTGGCTTTTTTTTTTGTTTTTTAAATTATCCCATGCCCTGATGGCTGACACTGCGACCTGAAAGACCTACTGTATCATTGGGGAAGAGACGTCTGACCTCCCTGATGAAGGCCAATAAGTCCTCAGTAGCAGAGTTCATTAGATTTGCTGGTGTCGGTGAGTCTGTACGCTTAACTTCGGACTGTGAGAGCCATCGCATTCCCTAATACTAACACGCAACAACCAAAATCGTGCCTTGAAATTGAAATAGATTAAGCACCTAATCCAGCTTAATGGCTAAAAAAACACCTCCATTTCTATTATTTAATAGCAGCAAACCTTCAGTGACAAAATCTGTCTTTTAAAACAAAGGAACGATTGGCCCATAATTCGAGAAGCTGTATTCAATAAGCTTTATTTTGTACAAGTCCTTTTTAACGCCACAATACAAACACCTGCACGGGGGACATGGAATGGAAAGACTTGTGTCATTTAGCCTGGAAAATTTTCACAAACGACTGTGAGGAGCCACAGAAAAAAAAATGCTCTGCCACCTTAATTCCAAAACTGAACAAAATTACCTAAAAGCATATCCGACTGTGGGACAAAAGTACACCGGTGGATGGGATATTGTCTCAGAAACTAAAAGCCTATTATATCATTGAGGTTCTTATGCTATGGCAGTTCTCAAAGAAATTCTATTCTCTCCAACCTGTCATCCTTTGGTTCGCAAAATGGCAGACGAAGACGGCGAAGAAAGAGTGCATATGATTCTCGTCCTTCTTCACCCGACTTACTATTGAATGTGATCTTCTTTTGAAAACCCAAGAGGAAAAACCTGCAGAATGCCAAAGGATAAAGATGAATGTCTATACATCTCGTCCCGCTACCATTAGCTATTCCACACGAAGATGCCACAAAGGATGTCAAATGCACAGCCTCGTTTAGAATCCGATACCTGTGCCGTTTGGTCGGCAGTCCTTTGAATAGTTGTCGCCGCAAAGGAGCAAACTAAGTGCTTTTCCTTTTTCGACCGAAATTGTGAAAAGGCGAATGGGCATTCAACCAACACCCACTGACTAAATGGGGGAGGAGGTGCATACAATCACATGCGAAAATATGCACAGTTTTTCTGTGCCCAGCCACCCTGCCGTGCCGCCATTCCATTCTACCCCAACTGTTGTGGATGGCGACGACAAAAATGCGAATTATACACTTGCTCTAAAATCCGATTCCATTCAAAGAACTGGTGCGCAGAAAAAGCCAGGATTTCCATAGCAACGCCATGGGATTGGAACGAGTGACAAGGATGCCGAGTGACTAAGTGAGGATGGTGAATGCCTGAGTGGGTGTTGCGAGGACTTGCTTTATACATATACGCCCGCCCGCCGCCGTACGGTAGCAAGCGCATTAACAGCATTTGAATGGCATTCACCACTGCGTAGAGTGATGAGCACGGGCGAAGGATGTGCTCGTAGTATCGCATCTACTTAACATCCGTTACAGATATAAAACGGGAAGTAAACTATACACGTCATCTACCTATGTAGGTACACAGCAACACAGCAACACGGCATAAGCCATCTGCCACTGCCATTGATATCATATCACTGTAATTTAAGGAAACAAGAATTCTCATTCAAAACTAGCCTAAGGACACAACAAAGACACATCTCAACTACCAGCAGCGGAACTGCTCAGCACTCTGGTTTCTGGCTGCAGCAGGGTGTACGACAGGGAGTGTGACAGTAAATCTCTGCTATATGCTGCATCATAGGACGGAGGATTAAAAACTGGAATTTAGGTGCAACGAGGGAAAAAAGCACAAAAATGTCAGAGCGGAAAGATCCGTAGCTCTCGTTCTTGAAGGCGGAGTGCAAAGCTGCCTTTTTTAACATCAGCAAGAGCAGGATTACGGACAAAAAGGGGCCAACATGAAAAGGAGTACAAATGAAAAATAAAAAAAACAAAAACCTTCCGCAGCGAATGAGACATTCGAAACTGGAACATGAACAGTTATCCTTTTCTCTGTGCATACCAGGCGTATGTGGGTGGCAGTCCGGGGTTGGTTTGGGGTTATAGCATAGAATTCAACCGGATCTGAACATTTTTTTTTTGAACAAGCGAATGTGAGTGGGGACAGAAAATACCATTCAGCATAATCATTGCTCATATCAGTGTATCGAAGACAGGGTTTTCTAAAAAGCTTAAGCAGCTTCGGAGATTATGACGAGATAAAATCCGACATGCATTTATATTAACTTTAAATGGGGAGGGGGTTCCTTGACATCAGCCGAATATACCGAAATGTTTGACAGATTGTTGTTGTTAAGCACCGCAAAAGGCTTATCCTAAATGTATCACATGAGTATAGGAGTCTGACAAGGGATTGAAGTCACGCATAGTTTGGGTCGCAGCTAATATGTTCGCCTTGACATATTCAATCTGAATATTCAGTAAAAAATATATCAGCGAAATTATACCGAATGGCATAAAAAAAAACACGGCTTGCGAAATTTTAAGTCGTTCAAATTAAATTCAATAAAAGTTTTCGTAAGTTTGTAAATATCTTAAATTTCATAAAAATAACACTGGATACTGTGTTGGTATCCACCGTTCATAGCGAATCAAAAGAAAAACCAGGTGCGAAATCCTTTCCAGCACAAATTTTAATTAAAAAAAGTAGCTGAGTATAGTTTGATATCTTTGAGAACTGCCGGAACCGTAGGCTACTATTTATATACAACTTCGAGGGCAGAATCCTCCTTTATTGAATATCGGGATGCAATATGCCAAATATTGGGTTAAAAAAAAATACATAAATTTAACAATGGGATTCTGAGCACTCGCAGAACTCATCTAACAAGAAATCAGCTAACTAAGCGCTTTTCACAAGGGACCTAATAATGGTCTAAGTGTGTCGGCTTGTCGACAGCCACACTTCAACCCAACCTAAGCGCTTGGTCAATGCCTGCTTTTGAAGAGTTATCGCGTTCAGATATAACTCGAGTTTTCTCGAGTGAGGCAGTTGGGTTCCCTTTTACAAAGGAGCAACTCTTTTATATGGAACTTTCTGAAAAATATCGTTAAAAGGAGCATATGGCTGAAAACTGCCTGACAGAGTTATCCACCGCTATAAACAAGATGCACGCTACTATTTGGATACGCCTTGTTTGTAAGTGGTGCTCCCGACGTGAAATTAAGCCGCCAAGGACGCAATTTTAAAAGCGTTCATGAATAAAACTGTGCACGAGCAAATAAAGAGCTCGATGTGTAATATTCGTCTGCGATCTGTGACAAGACAAGGCCGAGATACATCTATTGAAATGCATTCACTCGTACATCCACGAAAAGCTTATTAAAACAGCTTCACCGATTCCAAGTCCGCTTGCACGCGCAATACTATTTCTAACATGAACATGTACTTACAGATTAAAATGCACATCGGCCATGTTTGGTCTATGCTTAATCGCTTCCAGGAGCACTTCTTTCGCTTCGGCATAACGCGCCTGCGAGCTAAGGACACTTCCCAAATTTCCGAGTGCTGAAGGAAGCATGCAAAAAAAGAGACGTGAATCCAACATACGATCCACAAGGCGAAACAAGTTCGAACTTACCTTTCGGTGGGTTTACACCAATTGCGCTCCTATACAGGCTCTCCTCGTCTCTCCAGTCCAAGTTGCGCCTGAACGTTCGCACACTGAGCATGCTTAAGGTCAAACTTAAACAGAGGATGACAGCAATTCTCTGGTTTCGCTTGTGCTTAAGCGGTTCCATGAGTTTGCCGATGCCAAAGCCAACTAAGAGGCAATAGCCGACACTTGGGAGATATAACAGCCGTTCGGCCACCACAAAGCCGACGTAAAAAAATAAATTCGTTGCAGGTAGAAATGGAAGCGTGATGAAAGCCGTCACCATCAGCAAAACACTGGCATTATATGTCCCAGATTGGCTGCCGATAAGAAGGCTATTGGATTTACTATTTACATTGAAGCTGGTGGAGGTGCAGCTACTGGCCCCACTGCTCGAGCTCTTGCTGCTCGCTGTTGTGCTATTACTGCAGCTGCTACTGCTCCGACTGCTGCGCGGCGTTATGCGGCAGTGCTGATCGGCGTCGACGTCCGCTTTAGAATGCTGCTGCTGGACAATGTCCATTCTGTCCAACAGCAGTTGTGAGCAAGCACATTCACTGAAGACGCCTGTCGACACCACAGTGTTGTTGTTGTTCATCGCCCGACAAGAGCTGGTGTGGCGTGCCGTAAGCTCCTGCTTGCACACCCTACAAATGCAGTCCTTCTTCAACACCAGTGTCGATGCAACCTCCACACATGGCGTGTATTCAGGCAACAATCCGTCCATCGTCGTCTGATTTATAATCGTGTACTTCTTCTTCGTTCTGGACTTGCGATGGTGGTGGTATTGATGTTGCTGGTGCAGCAGTGGCCTCTTGTACCGATGCGAACTCGAAATTTGCCTCTCCGCCAGCCTCTTCGTACTGCGCCACAGCACCAATGCTAGCGTAGTGTAAAATCCAGCACTTAACACGTTTCGTTTATCCCACAGCGATGTTATCCGCGGGATCGCATCCATACCCCAGTCGAAGCTGAGCACTGTGGGATTGACCAGGAGCTTGAAGTTGAACACCGGCAGATACAGGAACGTTAGGAAGCGCGTCCATATCGAATTCGATTTGGCGATAGGATTGTCCGCTGTTGAAAACTGATTCTGCGGTTGCGGCAATACCTGTAGCCGCATATACACGGTGCACACCAGTGCCACGGCGATTATGCCCAGCGAGCGACAGCGATTCTGCAAGTAAATATTATGCTTAATCAATGGAAGATGCTAATTAAATTTAATTGAATTCAACGGGAAGCCTACGTACCTTATCGCCGAATCCGCATAATCCTCGGATGACATCGAATATGCCGCAGACAAGGAGAGATGTGATGGCCGTTTCCTTGAATAGCAGGGCGCACATCGAAAGGACTATGGTCAAGCTGATGGCGAACCACTGGAGGCTGTCGTTTCTCTCGCGCCATACAATGTGCCGGATGTATGTTAAATAAGTTAGCAGGTAGAGTATGCATGCGGCGAGGTCAGCCCGACCAACAATACCGGCCACTGCCTCCGTGTGAATTGGATGGGCGGCGAAAAGTGCACCCGTCGCCACAATGCCCCACATCGATGAGAGGAAATTTCGGGCCAATTTTACCACCAGCCCGGTGGCCAGACAATGCATTAAGTTGTTAATTAGATGGTACCCCCACGGGGTGTAACCGCCCAGGATGTAGTTTAACTTAAAACTGAGCACACACAGCGGCCGGTAGGAACCGTGGGAGCCCGAATCCGTCAATGGTGTTCCCCAGTAGTCGTGGAGGAAGGCCTGCTGCCAAGGGGTGGTGCCAGCCACATCTGTGTTACTCAAGATGGCACGTCTGCAAACGAAAGAGGGAATACTCATCATCAACGCACAGATGCGGTAATTGGGTGCGCGAAATAATTTCGTATATTAATTAGTCTGATTACGGTGGAGCCGGTGGGCTTAAGATAGCGATAAGCGGGTAGTCCTCTATGCAAATACCACGGGGGATTGTCGTTGCTGTTTGTTGATTTGATGTGCGAGAGCATATTGAAATTAACTCGTCAATCGCTCATAATCAGCAGCAAATTTGTAAGTTTGCACAAATGTTGCGGTCTGCGCTGTGAGTAGGTGATAAGAAGCCTTATTCAATTTGTCCGCAGGTGCGGTTGTTCAAACAGTGGTTTCCGATTCGCGATGTGCGCCGCAACAGTAATTTGATTAAATGGTATAAATTGGCTATGCGAACAATGATGCACCGAAGATGTGTATTTATTTTGTGATGATTACAAAATTACAACCCACATCGGCTTCTCAGGAGAAAAATATAAAGAGCACGCGGTCGAAACAAGATAGAGGTTTTGCTCCAAGACCAATGTTCGAATGTTTTACCAAAAGTAAGAAAGACAGTTTCAGGGCAATCCTATTCAATTGTTGTGCGGCTCTGTTCAGGTACGATTACACGGCCATTTTTTCGAGTCATTTAAAAGACACTGCGACGTCGCATTAGAGTGATTTGCAAGCTACGATTCGTCATTGGTCATTTGCTAAAAAATGGCGATCACACGAAATGACTATCGTCGTCATTTTTGTCCCAAAATAAAGTGACGGACACTGCGCGTCTTTTAGAATTTTCCATTAAGATGCCATTAAATGGCGAGCGAAAAACTGACGATCACATATACATGCCACATGCCACATCAAAATGACAAATGTCGCCTTTCGTATTATTTCGATTTAGCGTCCTTTATCTGTTTTGCGATCAGACGGTATTGATATTGACCGATGAGAAAAATATAGCTACTGGCATTTGGTGTTTTTCTCTCGGCGACTTTTTTAAATAAATAAAATAGCAGTGAAAAGAAAAAAAATATTACAATAAACGAAAAATGGCGAAAATAACTTTTGCGATGATGGTGGACATTACGGAGAATGCGTATCTGGCAGCATGTATGCTGGAAAGCAGTGACGACGATCTTGATATCGAGCTAACGCGACGAAAGCCGAGTATTTGGCAAAAGAAGTGGTTGGGCCGTCGCGAGAAGAGTGGATTTTGTGCGCAGTACTGCTCGAATTGCACGATGAAGAACCTGAACTTTATCGCAATGTCCTTCGTATGTCAGCCAATCAACTCGATTATTTGTTGAGGTATCCAAATGAAACAGATTAATCTCAGCGAATATCCTGATGTATTTGATTTGTTCTCTGAAATTCCAGTACTTGAAATAATCTGCGCGGTAACAGACCGCCTCCCAAAAACTTAATGCTCGACTACGGAAATCCCTAGTCGAGAAGCATTGGCTAGTAATAGCTCACCTATTTTCCAAAATTAAGTGGTATACGGACGGCTCCGACGTCGGCGCAGTGGCTTAGTGGTTAGTGTGTTGGACTACTAAGCGAGGGGTCCCAGGTTCGAATCCAGAGAAAAACCCAAATTCCAACTTAAGGTTTTTTTCGCTGCGACACCTCTCGCGATCGTCTGACAAACATCCGAGAGTATAACTGTCATGAAAGAGCTTCTCAATTGGCCGTTTGGATTCGGCATAAAATTGTAGATCCCTTCCATTCGTCCCAAAAATAAAAACTCACACAAGACGAATGGTTGTGAGAAGCTAGGCTTGGGTCCATACGGACCTGTTCCGCCAATTATTTATTTTTTATTTATTTACAGACGGCTCCGAGATGGAAAGAGGAGTGGGAGCTGGTTCTCACGGACCTAAGCAAAATGTCTCTATACCAATGGGGCTTAGCCCAAGCGTGTTTCAGGCTGAACTTCACCAAAGAATGCATGACACTGATGTAAAGGGCAGTCACATCCATATATTCACGGACAGTCAAGCAGCTGAGGGCGTTTACAGCTGCCTATCATTGACTCCAAATCAGTACTAAACTGCTTCAACACTCTTGAACCGATTGGACTTAAGAATAAAATCAAATATTGGTGGATTCCTGGCCATGAGGGTTTTGAGGGAAATGAGAAAGCCGACGAACTAGCCAGAGTGGGCTCTGAAACCCCCTTCACAGGACCTGAACCCTTCTGCTGTACTCCCAAATCGTCTATAAATTTCGCCATCACAATATGAGCACGTACAAAATGTAATTCATATTGGGAAAGTATCCCAGGTCTAAGACAGGCCAAGTGCTATACAGCCCTTCACAAAAGATGCCAACAAAATTTTAAACCTAAATAGGTATGATATCAAAAACCTAACTGGTTTCCTCACAGGACGTCACAACCTACGATGTCACTTAAATAAAATAAATTTAGTCGACTCTTCACCTTGATGTTTGTGCCTTGAAGAGGACGAAACTGCTGAACACATAATATGTGAGTGTCCAGCTCAGGGAGTTCCTGAGCCTTGAAGGGATGAAGAAATCACCTGCCAGCAGATTGATAAACTTTATTAGGAAAGTAGAGAGACTGTTAGCCTAAACAATATTCTGACCCTATATGGCACAACAGATCTTTTAGGTCGACATGCCTTTTATCGCGCAGGCGAGTCAGAAAGTTTAAAGAAAGAAAAATTGTTGAGGAATATTTCCGGCTTTGGTTATACACAACCACAAGAAAACAAATAAAATCCAATTTATGCATTTAAACGTCCTTTCGCCACGAGAAAAACACAGATATCGTATTAAATGCTGCGTCATTTGTCATTTGCGTAGAAAAATGGAATGCACTGAATTTCGTGTTTAGTCATTTTTTGGAGGCTGCCATTTAAATGGCGCAACAGCCAAAAAGTTTGGTCTTTTGTCTGCCAAAATTCATGCCATTTGGTCTGCCAGTTTCTTAGTCATTTAAAAGACGCGGAAAATGTTATCCCAAAAATGGCGATCACACACTACGACATTTAAATGACGGGTTTGTGACGCGATTTTGACGTCAAAGCGCCATCTAAAAGAACGCAAAAAAATGGCCGCGTAAACGTAGCTTTACTCAGTAGTTCATGTTTTTTTTCGTCCTTATGTGTGTTTCCCGGGTCATGTATAAAAACAATATTACCAGGGCACTTATTCCGCAACTTTTAAGACGATTATCGTTTAAACGATAGACCTCCAACTCTAGCGACTAAGTGGAAAAATTACAAGTTTGAGAGCTTTATCCAGTTCATTTTCCCCAAATGTAATGAAAGCTGAAGACAGTGTTAAAAATTCGGGCAGAATATTACGTATTATGATCATTAAAGTTTCAAAAACGATATCGTCCGAATGATTATTGCCATAAGGAATCTGCCCCCAGGCGGCTGCAGCTACATAAATTTTATCACCCCTATCGAGGTATCCGTTCGGAACGAACAAATCGGAGAAATTCCAATCGAGGTATCCGTTCCGATACAACTTTCGGGAAAATTCTCCGATGACATAAAGCGCACCTTGTCGCATTGCGAGGAACCGCGTTATACAACTTTCTTTTGACAGCTACGCTAAAGTGACCATTCGTCCCACATTACTTGGGACAGTCCCACATTTACATGAACTGTCCCACAAAATAAGAAGATGTCCCACACTGTCCCACCAAATTGAACTTCAATTTTTCGATCGTTTATTTTATAAATTATCACACTAGTTTAACTGAACGCTACCAACATTTAAAAAAATTAGATGCAGGAACATAACGACTGAGCTGAATGAATTCATAGTTTTCACAGCTGATTGCCACTGTCAATAAAGCGAAATTTGCATTTGACATACAAGAACCGAATAGAAAACAAGGTAAGTTGTTATGTTATTAATTCTGTCTTAGATCTATTTCTTTTTTTAACTCTACGTTTACAGTTCAGTTATGGTAGACAGAAAGCGAGTGTGCAAGTTTACAAAGGAAATCGAGGCAGATTATCCTTTCATAAAAAAAAACAAAAAGAAATGACTCCAGAGTGTTTTGTTCAATTTGCAGCAGCAACTTCGCCATGACTAGTGGCTGGTATGATATAAAACGACATTTGGATACGGATAAACACAAGAAGACATTGCAGTCCGCTGCAGGATGTAGCAATTTGGTAAAATTTTTTCAAGCCGGCCGAAATGGGTACTATTGAGAAGAATATTGCCTTGGCAGAAGCAGTTTTTACGTTTCATACTATAAACCATCATCAAAGTTTTCGTTCGATGGACTGTACTTCTAAGGTTATCCGCACACTTTTTCAAAGCAAGTTTTTTTGTGCAAGAACTAAATCGGAAGCTATCGATAAAAATGTACTTATGCCACACGTCTTAGAAAAATTAACAAATAGCCTAATGAAAACTAATTTTATTGCTGTTTATACAGACGCTTCTAACCACAAAGATAAAAAAATGTTTCCGATAGTGGTCAGATTTTTCGATGAACTAGAGGGGGTACAAGTTAAATTGCTTGAATTTTCTAAATGGCCCGGAGAGACATCTGAACTAATATCGGACTACCTTTACACGACTCTACGAAGCCATAATGTCGACAGCAAATTGGTAGCTCTCTGCGCCGATAATACGAATACAAATTTTGGCGGCGCTCAACGCAAAGGTACAAAAAATGTTCTGGCCAAAATAAACGCAAGGCTTTCTCAGGATGTAATAGGTATTGGCTGCGCTGCACATATTGTCAACAATGCTATACGAACTGCAGCTGATCTTATGCCCCTCGACATTGAGTTTATAATAAAAAAGATCTATAGTTATTTTTATATTTTCACGGTGCGGGTGGAAGAACTTAAAATATTTTGCAATGAAGTAGATGTTGAATACAAAAGATTGTTGGGGTACTCTGAAACACGTTGGCTTGCGTTAATGCCAGCTATTGAAAGGATTTTACAAATGTATTTACCTATTAAATCGTATTTCCTTTCAATAGAGAAGTGCCCACTAGCAATAAAATCATTTTTAGAAAACGAGGCTTCTGAACTCTGGCTGAAATTTCTGCATAACAGGGCGTCTATATCCCACGGCACTATAAAATCAATAGAGCAGGAAAACCTAAATGTAATGGAAGTTGCCGAAATTTTAAAAAAAACTTAAAAAATAATCTTCAAGGACGAATCGCTTCTGAATATTTGCCACTAGTGCTTAAAGATGATTTAAGTAAATTGGAAGAAGCGGGTCATATACATAAAAAATGGTTCCTAACGCATGTACTTAATTTTTACAGCACATCTTTTAAATATATAGATCTTTGCACTGAACAGTTCAGTGATGTAAGTCAGTTTAATTGGGTTTGGGAGGAAGTTCAACAAAATTTTAGTCATTTAAATACACATTTTCCAAATAATAAAATTTATGAAAATGATTTGTTTGATGAAATATCATGCAATTGCTTATAAATTACAGAACTGGAATGATGGAAAAATATCAGCTGATATAAGATGGCTGGAAATTTTCTCGCACTTAAAAAACTGCAATATTCCCTACCAAAACTCGAAAAAGTTTGTTGAGTATACCAGAGACAATACTGAGACCACCAACTCCGACCGATTTCCCGTTACTTTGTCTACAAGCTATATTTTTATGGGGTGGCAAATGCTAAGTGCGCTTTTATTGTTACATAGAAATTCGTATTGACAAATGTCACCTAACTTCAAAAATTCCGACTCACCAACACACTCGCACCTTGCATATGCCACTTCCGCTGCGGGTAAAGTTGCTGACAGCGTTCATAGAATTTTATCCGTTAAATTTGAAATTATTCGTTACGTGTGCATAATATTTTTTTTTAAGGAATAAGTGGAGATTTGCTTAAAATATATTATGAAAAATGAACAATGCAGATTATTTGAAGTAAAATCGAAATATATTGAGCAAATTTTCTTCAGTTTTCTAAGAAAAATTTACGCATGAAATCGAAGTTAATGATATTCAAAAGCGCAAAATACGCAACCATGTTTGTCATAATAAGTTTTTAGTATATAGAACATCTCATTTAGCTATTTTTATTAACCAAGGAACTCAAATTATTCGCCTTTTAACAATTAATAATAACTAACCAATGACATTCAGTAATGTAAAAATGTGGTATTCCCGAACTCTGGCACATTTCCCCACGGTTGTCGAGGTTGGCAGCATTTATTTCTGTATTTTTTGTATGTTTTTGCATGTCACACGGATTCTTAATTGACACAACACCGATAGGAAAACAAAATGGCGAATTTGAAAAAAAACTGAGGGGCCTAGCGGCAAGAGGATTGTGAGTTGGGGGTCTCAGTATCATTTGTCTCTGGAGTATACCCTCTGTTTGCCGGGGACTAATGCGTCGACGGAAAGAATATTCTCAGTTGTGAATAAATTGTGGACGGTGGAGAAGTCACAACTTTCTGTCGAAATTAAAGCAATATTGACTGTGAGATCGAGTCATTAAAACAATAGCTTATTGAAAAAAAATCATTCTTCAGAGAAGTATGTGTGAATAATTTATTAATATGTAAAATATATATTTTTTTTGTTTTTTTTTTTTTTGTAAAAAAGTAAAATCTAGTCATTTTTTTGTAACTCTCGTTTTTTGTTTAACTGATCTGTTTTTTTTTTGTAAGCTAGCTGTTTGTTAATAGTTATTAAGACTTTGTTCCTGTTTTTTTTTTTGTTTAAAATAAGTGTTTTGCTTTCTATCCCGGAACTTCTTTTAATAAAATTGAAATTGTCCCACATTTAAAAAAAAAATGTGTGTATTATTTTCGGGTGAATTTCTTTACTTTGTCCCACATTTTGACTTTTTGGATCTGGTCACTTTAAGCTACGCTGCACATTTTTTCCGAAGCTCTCCGATAACTTATTGCTGCGGAATATTTTAATGTGAATTAAACTCGTTTATATGCTTCATTTATTTTGTTCCGAAACGGACACTTCGAACGCAAATTGAGTTCCGATCAGATTTGACTTTCGTATCGGAATTTTTTGCGAACGGATACCTCGATAGGGGTGAATATCAGAAGTAAAACCCATCTGCAGGAATCCTGCTGCGCACTTTGCGACCATGTGGAAATTATTTCCCATATTAAGAGATGGATGGAAGGAAAACTCGCTAAAGCCTCTATTTTAGAATACTACCCATACCGGCTGAAATCAAAATTAAATACACTTCAGACCTTGTGTTTAGACAGATTTAATTCGGCTATACACTAAAAAGTCTCGCAGTTTACAACAAAATTAAGTTCATCGGTGAAAAGCTTAAAAAATAAACGAATAGTTGGCGCAACAGGTCCGTCGGGACTTCTAGCTTCTCACAATCATTCGTCTTGTGTGAGTTTTTATTATTGGGACGAATGGAAGGGATCTACAAATTTATGCCGAGTCCAAACGGCCAATTGAGAAGCTCTTTCGTGACAGTTATACTCTGTTAAGTTGGAATTCGGGTGAAAAACGTACCCACCCAAATATCATACTGGAAATAAGAATAAGGTATCGCAAATAAAGCAACTTAACTTCAATATGACACACTTGTCCAGGACATTATGAGCCAGCGTATGTTCTCCACGGAACGGAAAACATTTAAGGCGCTTGTGCTTCCACCCACAAAAATATAAAAGCTGTTCATAATTCAGAAACTCTATCACAAACATATACACACAACTCAAGACAACAGCCCATGCTCAACGAACCCGACACATGTTCAGGGTAATCTGCAACATTGAAAATCATTTAGGCATGAGAACAAATCGCCGACTAGAAAGCAATTCGTAATACAAATACTCCCTCCGCAGCTCTATTAGACATACGATGAACAAGGATATGGGATTCTTTGTGTCTCTTTGATAATCCTCGAATAAAATGCCGAAGAACAAGCCTATCAAACGACCTATACTCCAGCCACCCGAAATCATTTTCCACAAGTTCTACTAACCTCCACATTCTTGTTTTGTCCTAAGTCAGTTTCGTCCGTTCTCGCTCTCCCCCAAATTTGTTTTTCTTCTTTATTGTCATATTTACAAAAGTTTTTATTGTTAAAAAAAGAAAAAAAAAAAACACAACAAGCAAAGAAAACAGTGCTTAAATGAGGCAATCCTTCAAAAGGTTGAATCCCTCCTTGTTATTGTTGTGTATTATTGTTGTTGAACTTTCAAACGGAACTTCTCTACTCCAGCAGACCAAAATGGCCTTTTGGCATATCTGATAACGTTTCCTTTTTTAAGTTCTGTGAATAGGGTGTTAATGACACGAGGCGGAGGCAGTAAGTTTACGCATTCAATTGACACATGATGAAAATCGGCTGAAGGCGATTGAGAGCAGATTTCTGACACACAACGGACAAGGAGGTAGAAAATTATTGAAGAATATTTTCAGGAAACGTGGCTGATGGTAACTAAGCTGATATAGAAGAGCAAGAGAACCCGAGAATATAAGGAGATAAGGGGATTGTTAACCTAGACAACGGGCCGACTACACTTTCTTAATATCGCTTGCACATTGTGTTCGTCATGAAGCTCCAAGTCGGAAGCCATGCCAATAAAGAGGATTTGGCCACGCGATGTATACTGCAAATTGAATGAAACGCCACATCCATCCATCCGCACACAAGGGCACAGACACTGACACAGAACAGTTATTGGACACTGTTACGCTCGATAACGTAAATTGTAATTTTACATTGGCTCATAAATTAGAGGCGCCATAAAAATCTGTTCGCATTCGATTGTTTCGAGTGTTTTCCCGATTGGAAAATGTGATTTTCCTCTTTGGAGTTGGGGCACACAAATCATTGCCCTTAACCCAGAAAAAAAAGACACCCTTAGCACACCCATTTTGGGGGGTAAAACTAAATACTTGCATCGATTTTCTTAAGGACCGGTCTAACGTCTTTCACCTCTTGACTGGCAACCCGATATTCTTAAGGGTAAGAAAGGAAAAAACCAAAAATCGTTTAGCCGGATTATGTACCTCTCTCTGTTTACATAGGAAAGTAATGCCTCCACCTGGTGGCAGTAACACTTGTGAGTGGCCGTGATATATACGCTGGCAATGTTTTCCTAAAGGAAATCTTTAAAGCCATAAAAATGTTCCCCAAAGAAAATTGTGAATAAAATCTGAATATATTCACCGCAAAGGTTAAACTCGCACTCACCTACCTATCTATAGCTACTCCTTCGCCAGCCCAAACAAATACCGCCGACAGGGATAAAGATGATTGTCGGAAGGGGTTGTATGTACGTTGCAACCACATGAAAGAATAGAAACTGTTAGGGAATTCCATTATCCCAGCCGAGAGGAGAAGGAACAGATTAAGTTGACTGTCTCTCGCCTTGCTCTTAATTTCTTAGAACTCCCTCTGAAAGCTGAGAGCATAGACTTGCAAATCTTTTCTTTTATAAGTCTTGGCAGGGAATGGGTTTCTCGTTTCTATGTAAGGGACTCTCGGAAGCCATTGAAGAGTACATAACGTATGCGAACAAAAGATTTTACACCAATCTTTAAGGCTGTTACTCCACTCCATCTCGTGACCCTAGGCAGACACACAGATTATGGAGGCTTTGATGGTATGACCATAATCGATAATGATTAGGATTCCACTCATCCCGGACCCGACAGGTGGAGTACATACGTACAGATGAGACAGAGAGAGAGAAAAAAACAGCACACACGTGACAAGAAACTTAAGCTCTCCGTAATGACATTTTCGCTGTCATATGGCACTGGCACGTCAGATACAAGTTTACACCCCATGGCGTTCGCGTAGATCCAATATTTCGCAGAGGCCGACACGCTGGAAGGTTATTGAAATTAAAACAATTTGTCACCAACGCCTGCTGATAGGATATCCTTAACCTGGTTGGTGATGGTTTTTTTTGCTTGTCTCTGTTATCCTGTGGTGTTATGGGCTTACCTGTCATCATAGACAAATCCAAAGTTGAGGGTGTTTATATACAAAACGAAAGCTAACGCGCAGCAACCCAAGCTTGTGTAGTCCATGCTGGAATGATAAAATCAAAAAGTTGTTGTTAATTTCACAACGAAAAATATTCAAATTTGATTAAAGGTTCGGGCACAGTCACTGTGCTGCAAATGGAAATTAATTAGAAAATTAGGACACAACCTGATTAAGCCATTAAATAAAACTATAATTATATATTTCTTGATTGGTCGTTAATTAGTGTGAAACCGGCTCGTTTGCTCTCCAACTCAAGGGCCACCGATAATTACAGTAATAGAAATGATTTATGGCCGTCGGACTTCCAATATCTTGGAATTACTCCACCCCAGCGGTCTTTTTTTTTCATTTCGTTTCCTTTTTTCCCTTTACCTTGTCATTACCAACTATTTTGAGCATTTTATCGTTTAGTCCTCGAAGCAATGATAATCAATCATAGCCCCAAAGATGATCCATGGGGTATTGGCTCGGAAGGAAAAGATGAAGACACGTCTAGCACACTGTGGCCTGGCCCGGGCAAATAGTGTCCACTTTAATTCGACAAAATTATTATGTTCTTCGCACACAATCTCATTGAGACACATTCTGAGGGATGACTTCATTATCATTTATAAATATTTATCAATGATATTGATTTTCAATACATACAACCACCCTCGACCCTTTGGAAGACGAAACAGTAGAAAACCGAGCCAGCCCTGCGTCACAGCGATCCAATATTTGCTGCTTAGAGCCGATGTGTGTAAGTGTATGCCTTGAAAAGGTACAATTCCTCGGCCGGGTCGGTAAATTTACATGGGAAACATTTTAAAATAAAATACGGCATTCTTTTGGGAATGTACGGCAACACAACTAAATGTGGGACAAAGGCGCACATTGGAATTGTGGGTGCCACATGTCGTCTGGACGAAATTGCCTGTTCTGTTCTGCCGCTACTGCAGGCCGACTGCTGATTGGTGCCAAATTGAATGGAAAATGTGAGCATATTTTCTGTTAACACCCAACCCCAAAGAAATTAAAATTAAGTGCTACCATTTAAGGAGGGCGATCAAAAGAGAAAAAGAAATACAAAAATCTCTTTTTGTTTCTGCCTTGGTCGGTCGTTGCTGCCGTTAGGTCAATAACGTTGTTATTTTTAGGTTTTGCGTTTGTTTACCTCGTTTAAGCGAAAAGCCTAGGTGAAAGGCGCAATAATATAGCAACAAAACAAAAGCCAGAGACGAGTACGGCACCGACGATATTCGTTTACACAGCGAAGCTTCTAAGAAATTTCAACCATTGATTTGAGTAGTGAGGTAGTGGATCTATATACAGACATAAGTTTGGAAAACGGATGCTTAAAATTGTGGAAACTGGTTTCGTGTCGAACAACTTCAATTTCGCAACTGCAGATAAAGGACGTACCGTACCACCGGAAAGGGATTTTGTGCTTACTCTCCATTCACGTAGAGAACTTTGCACTCAGCGGGCTTGTAAAGCTGTTTGACAAGGTCAACCAAGAGCAAGCAGTCATTGAAGTTATTATATGCTTTTTGCCATCAGAGGCACTAGAAAACAACATTTTAAAACTACTAAAGTCCGAGTATAGTTCTAATGGGCTCAGTGTTTTATTAGATTCCCAATACTCTGCTCAACCGAACCTATCGAAACTGTTTCACTTTCATTATTATCAGCCGATGAAAACAAATTTGCAATGTCCTGAACACTAAAAAAATAAAATATGAATGTTGAAAGTTGAAATATTTCATTAACTGGGTTTCGGGAATAGGGACTAAGAAGACTTGTCTGCTGGTACTAAGACTGCCCGAATTGTGCCGAAATATGGAATTAGTATTTCTTTGAATATTGTTTGATGTGATCGAACAGCACATTCCCGATCAGTGCTGCCACCTTCTTAAACAAAAATACCCATGCTGAGGACAAAAATTCCTCTTGTCCTCACACACCACATACTCGTAACTTTTCTCACCCACGTTTTTGGCGTAAGCACTGACAATCCGATGTAATACTACTTCTATTACAAAAACTTGTAAAAGAGCAAAACTATGTTGTTCAAAGTGAAAATAAATAAACGGGGTATTTCGTAAATTGCCGGCGCAGTGGCTTAGTGGTTAGTGTGTTGGACTACTAAGCGGGAGGTCCAAGGTTGGAGTCCCGACAAAAACCCAAATTCCAACTAAAGGTTTTTGAAGTAATACTTCTAATACTTCTTTAGGCATGCTTGATTTGGAGGGTAAGCTGGTGATTGCGTCACGAAAGCATTACGGAAATTGCGAGCGGAAGTTGAGCGGGAGATATAAGTTAGGGAGATGAAAAGAGAGAGAGTTATGTTTCGTTTCGAATATTACTGTAGAGGCAAGAGAGATAGATGCGAGCACACATTTTCGTTCTCTCTTTCTCTCAGCCAGTCACGTTTCATTATCTAACACATCATACAGTGCAGCAGTGATACCAGATCGGGGGATTTAACACTTTTTGCGGGATTTTCTCACTAAAAATAAGCTAAAAGGGACAAAGGGATTTTTCAGACCTCATAGTACAAAAAGAAAGGGATTTTACATTTTGGTCAAACTTTGTTCCTAATTGCTCATTTCATTAAGAATAAATAACTATTCAACCTACAATCAAATTAAATGTTTTCATGTTTAGAAAAAAGTCATTCAAAATATCTAAATGGTTTCATTTTCTTTTTTTGTATGTCCCTAAACTGTTTCATTAAATGACATATGTGTCTGTGAATGAATCACGAGTATTTTTTAAAATAATAATAATTTGTAAACATATTTTGAGTATAACCGTGGGATAAACTGCCTCTAAAGTCTGCTATCACTGCAGTGCAGGCATATTGTCTGTATAACACTGTAGGAGCAACAGAGAGAGGTGCGAGCACACACAGTCTCTTTTCTTTCTCTCATAGCCAGTTTCGTATATCTAAGACACAGTGCACGCCTATTGCAAGTTTGTCACTTTGGTAATTTTTTACAAAATTTGGTAATTTTTTTGCTTATTGAGTTTTGGTAATTTTTATCTGGTTATGGTAAATTTTTGAGCAGATATACCAAGAATGCGAACTCGATATCACCTCATTTAAATGCTACCTTACTGCTTCTGAGTGAACGCATTGCATTATTTGCATATCGTCGGCTTAATAGGAAAACCTCGTAACTCCATTTTTGGCAAAAATTACTTTTTGATGCTATCTTATAGAAACTCAGTAGGCGCATTGCTATGGAAAACCTCGTAGCTCCTTTATAAGTTAAAATCACTTAAAAATCATCAAAATCAGAATAACATCGTTAACTACAAAGTTGAGCTTGGTAACAAACTTTCGTTCCTCCTGTAAAATTCAAAATTTTGGAGTTACGAGGTTTTCTTATTAAGCCGACGATATGCTTCAATACCATCCCTATAGATGGAGCTAAAGAAGTTTTACTTCAGTCTTTTCTTAAAACCAAAAGCAGTAAATTTATGATTATGAAAATAAAAGCAGTACTTTCGGAACAGGTTTACCTAGTCTGACAGCTCTTTTGCATTTTGCATCTTTATATATTAGGTTTCTTATTTCTACTATTGTTTTGGAGATTAAAATTGGAGAGTATTTTTTTACCAAATTTTTCAAAAAAAAAAAAAAACCTTTCTATAACCAATAATAAAATATCTACTGAAGCACCAAAAATTAAAACTAATTTTATAAACATTCGACACACTTTGTTGCCAGTTTAATAGTTGTGAATAATAATGTTTTTTGTAGAAGATAGTAGGAAACTCTACAAAATGACCATTTGCCCCAAAGAGAAGGGAGCAACCCGATTTTTTCTAACACCCACCAATCATAAAAAAAAGAGCAGTCACTCAATCAACTTAAGTTTTTGACTTCCTGGCAGTGGATATCCGGTATCATGCTTTAAAAATTAAAAGCCAAGACCCAGTAACTGTTGCCCTTTGAAGTATGCCTCCAAACCAAATAAAAGCCGCGTTTGCTACTTCGTACATAATTGAAGAGCTCTTATATTGAACTCCTACAAGTGTCACTAAAAGTGGTACTTATTTGCTTCCGATTTCAAATCAATTAATTTGTGACAGGCCCCTTCCTGTTATTTCAGTCTTATTATCCAATGTTGCAGCTCTTCGTGGGTATACTACCAAACGAACAATGTTAGGGAGGCGAAATAATGCTCAGCCATCACCACTGTCACTTGCCAAAAGGGCTTCAGACAAAATCAATTGTTTTTTTGATTAGAATTTCATCGCTGCCAATGAATAATGATGACGGTAAAATTAAGGGTCGCTATTGAGGCGCTCCTGCTCTGCATGATTGTGTACAACAGCGCATAGCAGGTTCTTCGTGCCTTTTAAATTTAATCAGAAACTTCTCATCAAACCAACCCATCCAAGTGTCAAACATTTTCAGTACGACGTCTAATTTTGCGAGCATTAAATATTCAAATCTTAAGCAACCAATTTTTGAACTCCCCGACGTTTATGAAATTTCCATGCAAATTAACAACAAATCTCTCCCATGTCCTGACAGCAAGTGCCAGTAACCAACTTCTCCCGCTGAAATATTACAGCAACAGAGCACAAAATGGAAACACAACAACAAAAAAAAAAAACAATAGAAGGAATTTCTAAATTATTCACCGAAATGCGGGAGAACAGGCGGCGAACTTTTCGCCTTTACATAACTTAATACAGCGTATACTACCACCAATTTAAGCCCGACGCCCCTTGCGGCCACCTTGCACAAAACAAGGGTTCAAGACCGCATAAACATCCTGCTGGTGCTGCTGCTTTGCGAACAATTCAGCCCGCAAAACAACGCGAAAAACACCACAGAACTTACCTTTAAAATTGTTACATTTAATTTTTGCTCTTTCATTCTATCCCACCTACACAAGTCTAAAGTTTGCAGCAAAGGAAGAAAAAATAATGGTAAGGTCGCATGGGAGTATCTACATGCAATGTGCACAATGGGATGACAGTGGTGAAAAATGTTGCAGCACTCATTTACTTTCCACAAGTCAGCACATTGAAGCGTCTTCTATTTTTTTCTTTGAAAAAACAAAAAAGGACAAACTAAAATAAAAAGTTGCCAACTACGTCCATGATTCGTGGTCTAGATTTGAACATCCCCATTGCAAATTGGGACACAGTTGGCTATTTTTTTTTTTTTGTTAATTGCAAATCATTTACGAGTCCTTCGAGGTCCCCATAATAGCATTCGCGGTTCGTACTAAAACTCAACTTTGAAATGAAGTTTCCCAAAAGAAAGTGGCAAGCCAAGCGAAAAAAAATGTCCCTCGTCGTGACGGAAACTCGAACTTCGTCTTCTTTGTTGCTTCTCCTTTTCCTCCTTAGAATTGAAAGAAAATTGACAAAAAATGCAAATGACGCAGAGAAAGGTACCTACAGCGTTCTTGTTAGAGTTATCCACAGCTTCAATTTGCCATGCCGAAGGATTGACCAATATGTCCACACTGCGCTGTGTGAAAAAGTGTGCAAAAAAATAAGAAAAAAGTTGTGCAACAGTTCAACATCTAGCTGAGCAATTTATTTTGCAAATTTTGATGGGAAGCGGCAACCGTAATCGCAAATTCAGTGTCAGACAGACTTTCCAGGCTTTCCACGCGTGCAATTAATTCATTTTTTGTACCCGTATTGGTTAGACATGTAGCAAATTCGTAACAATGCCGACCTCCTAAATGAGCTGTCATTCGGAGCCGCCAACTGAACGCAAAGCAGGTGTCATGTCCTTTTTGTGCACATTACAACTGCGATTCGGTAACCGGTGTGCATAATCGTTTGCCGTGTCTCCACCTGTCGCATCGCAGTTACAGGCATTTTACGTGCGAGCAAAGGATGAGGTCTCGTGCATAAGTTCGTTTTGTTGCCGTGACATTTCGTTGCTCACACATTGAGAATTAATTAATTTCACATTTTGAAATGCTGACATTGTCCTTAATAATAACTGTCTGCAAGGTTTCCACCTGAAATCAAATACAAAGCAGTGTCTCTTGCATGTCAGTGCTTGTTCTTCGAGCAGATTATCATGGTGTCGATGAACATTTTTATAATTATGTTAGATTTGGTAAAAGCACCCGTTAAATATAGCAGAATGCCGAAAGAGAAATTATGATTTTTGTACCCCACTACAAAGAGCAAGGTTACGCTCAGCCGTTTATCCTTACTATAATAAAACTGTAACTTTTTTTCCGGCCGTAAGCTGTTTGCCCGGAATAGATTAAAAAAGTACGACACGAAATTAATTCCGGTTTTCACAGTTGCATTGCAAATTGTCGAGTTTAAAATATAGGATATGTTTCATCATTGTCCGCTGTCCGGAAGCGGAGATCTATTGAAGCTAGATCGTTGGATTTTCCTAGCGTTGAGTGGAGGAACTTTTGTGTGTGTGTGCGACAAAATCTGTTTCTCTCTCTGTACCTTTTGTGCTGTAGGTGGTTTTTCTTAATTTCTTTTATGCATCTTTTGTGTTTTTTGTTGGTTTTTGTTTTTGCTCTCCTTTTTTAATTGAACTGGAGAATATATGAGTATATGATATGAGTAGAGCGAATGTGGCGCATCGGCCACATAAGACTGAGAGGGAGTCACACGCAATTGTGATTGTGATTTAAACTAAAATGCGCTGGCGAAGCAAGGCGAGCACGGGTCAGCTAGTGAATAATAAATCTTCTCAAGACGTCGAGCTAACTAGAGAAATGGCTCAGTTGTCAAGAGACCCCAAAGTTTCTCAATTGCCAACACAAATTAAAATAATTAAAAAAACAAATATTCATAGTAGCATATCCGTATTGTAAAAAACAATATTCCTAAAATTCCGAATCACTTTTAGCAAGTATGCAACGATAACTACACTTTATTGATAATTTGAGAAAGTTTCAAGTGATCCAGTCGTGATATATATATTATATCATATATATTTGAAAAAAAAAAAAACGATTTTTAATTAATTTCTTGACAGGTTTTAATTTTAAAAAAAATACTAAGCTTGATTTTTAGCACTTTTTTATACAAAAAAAACAATCTATGTCTACTGCTGAACTTTGGATGATTTCAAATATTGAAATGGTCACACTGCCTGCGGCTGACAAGTACAAGTTGACTGCAAGTGTTTCTGCACCAAGTTTATCGAAGAAACACTCGATTTAGAGCGAATAGAAATAGTTTCGTCAAGTGTAACGAAAGCCTCACTTAATGTTGAATCCAGCGTTGCCGTTTAGCCCCTATTTGTGTCTCAAGAACCGTGGCCAACAAGTTTTTAAGATTTTATTCTTTATTAAACGAAAAAGAATAAAATATGAAAAAGGGTTTCCCTACATGTTTTTTTTTCTTTTGTTATAAATAAATGTTTCAGCTGCTCTGTAATTTATTTCAGAAATATTATTATTTTATAGGCCCCTTTTCCCTTTCTGAAATTTTTCAGCGACAACAAATTGAATACCTAGTTTTCTCTACTTTTTGACTCCGCTGGGTGAGAGTATTCCGTAAGAAAAACGCTGTCCTAATGAGAATCTTCTTGGGATGTTTTAGTTTTTCAAATGACGCATCAACATTTTTTGAACTAAAAATGTTTACCCCTTTAAATATTTCAACGTCAAATAAATGCTAAGGCCTTTTTATTTAACAGTAGGTAGGAGAGCGAGGTATAGCTAAAGGCATTTTAAATCAAAAATACATATCTAACAAAAGAGTCTGGCAACACCCCAAACATATGCACCTTTGCAGAAGTAAGTCTATAGAAGCACTACCATCTTCGATCACCTGCACATTATTCTCCGCATTTGTTGCTTGCAAGCCTCATCAAAATGCGATCATATCCATACAAAAGTGACACTTCTTGTCAAAATGGTTTGCAGGCGCACTTTTAACAGATGGCGGTGTAAACGAAATTTTCCACTTTTGTGAATTTTTCTGTTACAGCTAACGTTTCTGTCTGCAGCAAACTTTGCCTGTTTATAAACATATTTTTTGCACCGCACCATCTCTCAAACATCCGATAACGTTTTGAGAAAGCTTCCCAGTTCAGCAGTTCAAATTCGGCACAAAATTGTGGGTCCATTCGATTCGACCCAACAAAAACCTCACACACGTGAATGGTTGTTGACTTAAGGCCTACATGTATGGTTTTTATTTTCCTTTTAAAGTTAAGCCTCTCGACGAAGGTGCTTAAAGTCCGCTTGCATTGAACAGACCAGCCCTCAATAACCATCTAAACTTTGTTCAATTGTCACCTCCCCGCACAAGCAAGCGGTTGTCCGCTCTATCAGTACAGTCAATCCAAAAGTAACTTTTGCCGCACTATTGCAGACATTGAGTTTGATTTACTACAATATCCAGATTGTGAAAACAAATATGATGCAGCAGCATTCAGTCTTGCCCCATCAGAATGTTGCATCGTTTTGAGATCACATCTATGTCAGTTGCATAAGGTAACAGCTTTAGAGAAAAAAACACATGTACTCATACATGTACGATACACTTGGTTATCTTATATCATTATTCGCAACACAATGTCTGACTGTCCATCTATTCCCTCGCAGTGCTATAACAATTACCAAAGAGCGGGCGCTCCCTTATCCTGCAGGCTTCATTTGAAACATCCAACACATGTTCACTTTCGGATATCCAGCATTTTACATGACATCGAATTGTGGACGTTACATACGAATTACATGTTGCGATGTGAACACAATAAAAGATTCCAGTGCTGGCATTGTGTCATTGTGCACCGTTGTATGGACGAATGACACATGGACGTGGGTGTGGTGCACAGTGCGGCTGATGTTTGACAGTTTCAAAAATCACTTATTAGTGTCCAGTTGAACGGAATGTTGGACTTCGGAGTGGCACAAGGATAGCAGCACACCCACAATTAGCAGAGACCTTTCTTTGTTACAATTGTTTGTGCACTGTGCAGTGCATTCATGGAAATTGCTTCGTCGCCACACACACAGAAATGCGATTATTCGATCAACTCGTTTATTTACATTTATTTGGGCTATCCAAACAAATTCGAATTAAGTCATTCAAGTGCGGCTAACTCAATCATTCCCTTCTAGAAGTTGTGTAGTTTCATGAAAGTTCAAACCCATACCCATGTGGTCGGTCCTTTGAAGCGAACTCGATACGATGTGGAGCAACTGCAAAATTGGAAAATGTGAATGTGGGCCGAGAATAAAGTATGTCTCTCTCCAAAAGGCCCTTGCAGTTCAATTAAATTTTCGAATTTCAAAGTCGCTTTTCCTTTTTGAACTGAAAATGTTTCTTTTTTTTTCTTTCGTTTGCTTGTATTTTGTTTCGTCTGTTATGCTTTCCTTGGAGAATTTCCCAATTTATGTGTCTATCGAAGGCACCACAGAACGAATGTTAACTGGGTGTACGCAGAAATCGAACGAACCACTAATTCTGACTGAAAGGCAATTTTTTGTTTGTCTTCGTAGTGAGTGAGTGTATGCTCAAGTTTTAGTGGTTGCCAGTTGAAAGCGTATGGTCGAGATGGATTTCTCGTTTGCCTTTTAGACTACAGTTTTACTGTGAACACACATGATGCTAATGGACTCTGCCGCCTGCCATTTCCTCGTCGAATCAGTTAATTGAAGAATATAATAAAAGACGGAGAGCAACTCAATGGAAACGGTGATCGAAACTTATTTGAGGTTTAATTCTGCCAACTATTCCTGTCGTAGGTATGGTGAAATTTCACAAGCAGATCGACTAGTTGCAAGAAGGATGTCTACATGTTTGAAAGGTTCCTCCTTTGGGGTAAAACTTTGTGGTTTATTGGGCTCCACAGCACCTTAAGGTATTTAAGTGAGGCATTTTTAGTTCGTCGGCTTTTTCGTATCTCCGAAAATAATTTTAGACCTAAAACCACAACAAAGGAAACAGTATTATCGAAATTCATCGGTTTGTATAGCAGCCATTGAATTTTAACTCTGAATAGGTAGTAGAATTAGCATCCATTTCAGGTACCCGATGAGTTAAATTTGGAAAGTATAGCTATCAAATGGAAGCCTAAAAAAAGTGTATAATGGGTCACCGGTCAAACAGCGGTCTGAGGAAAAGACTCGAACATTTGAAAATGGATACTTAGCTTCGATCTTATTTAATATCACGTAAAGAGCGTACAGCGTACCAATGTGGCTGTCGGCCCGGCAGATCGACTATAGACCAAATTTTCACACTGAGGCAAATGCTGGAAAAGACCAACGAATTTCAAGTCGGGACACACCACCTATTCAAAGCCGCGTATGATAGTATATATCGTCAGGAGCTCTATATGGCGATGGCCGAATTCGTAATCCCGGCAAAACTGCTTCAGTTGTGTCGCGTGACACTCGATGCAACGTGTAATTTGGAAGTAGCTCCTCCGAACCATTCCAAACACCGGATTTCGGCAAGGGGACGCGCTATCATGCGACTTCTTCAATCTCGTACTGGAACAGATAGTGCGCAGCGCAGGCGTCAACACGGAAGGCACTATCTTTAACAGATCCGTCCAGCTACTGGGGTATGCAGACGATATTGACATCATCGGTCGTTCCCAGCGTGCCGTGATAGAGGCTTTTACGGCGATTGAAGAACAGGCGAAATTCGTTGGTGTTGTAGTAAATGAGGACAAGACTAAGTACACGCTGTCACCAAACAAACAAGCATCTGTCCACCGCCTAGGGCAGAACGTCACTATTGATAGCAACAATTTCGAGGTAGCTAAGAAGTTTATCTACCTCGGAGTAAACATGAACTCCACAAATGACATCCTAGTGGAGATTACCCTAGGAAACCGCTGCTACTTCGGTTTGGCAAAACAACTGGGTTCAAGACTCCTAACTCGAAGGACAAAATGTATGCTCTACAGAGCCCTTATCCAGCCAGTTCTGCATTATGGCGCCGAGTGCTGGACGGTAAGTAGGAAGGGAGAGCTGATACTGGGCTCCTTCGAAAGAAAAATTATTCGGCGGATTTTTGGTCCTGTGTGCGAGGAGAAGATACAACCGCGAACTCTATGAGCTGTTCCAATATGTGGATGTAGTCCAAAATACGTCGACTACATTGGCTCGGCCACATAGAGCGAATGGACAATAATGCTCCAGCTAAGAGGATCTTCGAATCCCAGCCCCCAGGTTCGAAAAGACAAGGAAGACCGAACCTGCGTTTCGAAGACCAAGCCACCGCGGATGCCAGAGCGCTTGGTCTGGACAACTGGAAGCAGCGTGCCTGGGATCGTAGAGGATGGAAGGCTGCAGAGTCTCAGGCAGAGACTCTCCACGGGTCGGGAGCCCGTTAAGTAAGTAAGTAGTAAAGAGCGTACAGCAGGCAGGGAGACGCTAATTCAACTCGTCCATCACTAAATTTCTCGACAAAGTTGTGAAAATATCGTTGAAGCCCAGCAAAAACTTTAGACTGATATGAAGCAGATATAACGGCCATTTTGAAAGAAAGCGACGTGAGATCGGCCTGGCAAACCGAGGTTGATGTCCTGTGTGCTGTGTGGAAACTATGGAAGTGCTTGAGGAGAGGATGCTTTAATTCCGGAATGTTTCTTAGAAGATACTTACGGATAAGCAGTCGCCGGAAAAAAAAACGAAAGCGGCGAATACGACACACTGTCAGGCAGAAGGTACCTACAATGCATCCCTGCCCATTGATTCCAAGACTTCCGTCGGGCGGGAAAACATTTAGTGAGCATGGTAACATCTGAGCTGAAGTTCAACGACGATTCAGCTTCTGGGAAAACTCCCAGCTCGAAAAGATAGCCGCTCTCAATTTTGCAAACCTTTTCAATGAGCTTAGGCCCTTTTCTTCATTCCTGTAATTGGCTTCTTATACCAATTCGTTTAGATACAAAACACTGTCCCAGGCACCACACCGATTTATTGATTTCTTGTGCTGTTCGAAAGGCATTCGGCATTGGCTTCCCCTTTAATCCGTTCGTTTGTAAGACTCGTTTTCTTAACTGAATGTAGCTGCCAAACCCCAAACCGTTCTCCTTCTAGTTTTGTTTAAACTCGCCTTTTGTCTTCGGTTCGGACTGCATTGGCTGCTCAGCCAGACAGGAAAAGAAAATACCTTGTACAGCTTCCATCGCACCATTTCAGTGGCAGTTTCCTTCACCAGCGCCATTTCCATTCACATCCACATACCCCATTATCATCATCTTGTGAAATTATTCGGGCGGAGATTTTAGAAAGTTATTTCGAACCCATTTCGTGAAGGGCACGTCCCTACCACCCACCCCAAGCCCAAGCGCCTTTTGTGTGCAAGCAGGCTTTCGATACCATCTAAGCGGAAATGTT
Source organism: Cheilosia vulpina (assembly GCA_916610125.1). Classification (NCBI taxonomy): domain Eukaryota; kingdom Metazoa; phylum Arthropoda; class Insecta; order Diptera; family Syrphidae; genus Cheilosia; species Cheilosia vulpina. Next base: position 780,116 of record OU744280.1, on the reverse strand, counting down.
GAAATGTCTTAATGAGCTTATGGCTTTAGTGGCTTCTCCATCTTCTCATGGATAATGACGGAGAGCTTTAGACTAAAGTTGTCCTTTAGTTGTAGACTAATGGACGTATAAGCTGGGAGAGATTTTCGGACCTCTGTGACTTTTCATTTTCTCCAGCCGTTGTCGGTCGTCTGAACAAAAGGCTCCACTTCGGTGGCGGCCCATGTCGAGGGTGATTATTCATAGAACTGCAAAATTACCGGAAGCAGTTTGAGCAATCAATTTCACTGTCAATATGGGATACGTTTAAGAACTTCCACTAGAGGCGACTCAGTTCGGTGCTGTTAAAAAGAGACGAAAGCAATCTCAATTTAATTTTCGTTTTCCTTTCATGAACGCATTCGCAAATGGGAATATTCATCGCTAAGCACCGATTCATTTAAGGTTCCAAACACCTACTCACTTTGATGACTCTTAGGTTACGGGACTCCGAACCTCGGGCAATTTGCATGCCTTTGCACTGATTGGAATCAATGGAACAAACACAACATGCATGTCAAGCGGCGGCGTTCTTCTTTCATCACTTTGACAATATTCGATTAAATCAGCGGGACCAATGTGTCCTCAGATGACAGCGAGACAAGAAATGAAAACAATAAAATAAAGAACAGGGCGGGGAGCGGTTTTTAATCGCATGAACGAGTCGAAGAAGGAAAGAATTGGGACGACGTCTAAGTGCAAATAATTGGTTTTTATTAAAATTCTTGTGATTTCTCCTGGCTCTAAGGCAGTATTGATTTTTCGTCCTTGACACACCCACTCACCCGAGCACACACAAGCACGTACACGATAGCTGCGAGTTAGACGAACGCCGCTTATGTGCGGCACGACTAAATGATCCCAGTCTTCGGTAATTTGCAACTCCTAAATTCCCGAGCATGGAGTTTCCTCAAATGTGTGTTGTGTGTTGTGGGTAGTGGTGGGTGGTTTGTTTTCCTTTATATCCCGCTCCCGAATCGCGTTCACCATCATTACGCAGATTGCTGCGCTGCTGTGTTCCAGGTTACAGGGTTTGTTAAGCGATACCTTTTCCCATACCCCTAGTATCCTGTTATGACGACGATGACGATGATGCCGTATGCGACGACGACGGCGGTGGTGATGATGATTATGATGATGGCGGCGGTGGTGGAGGTGAAAGTGGTGCTGCTCTGAAGGGGTCCGTGTTGATACTGAGCCGGAGGGGGGTAGAGGACTCGTCAAATAGCTCTATGGTGGGGACAAAATGGTTGCTTTTAATTTAAAATGAAAGCCAAATTTATTTGCTTTTTGGCGAAATATGTTTGCTGCATTATTTGCTGAACGTGATTGGTAATACTGTTGGCTGCTTGTCGGCTGTCGAGAGGCTGACTGCAGCCACCAGCACACGTAGTCTATGATACTCATATATGGCACGTATTTTCGGTGAAATTGAATCAGTGAATCCTTAAAACAAACATGGGGCAAACAAACGCACACTGGTGATGGAGCACACTTGCCAATACGGTCCGTATACTCCTCCCGGTGCTTATGGTTCGGAAGCCCCATCATTGGCTGTTGATATCACTGCTGTTGCTGTGTCGTGCCGGTGCCACTGTGCCTGCTGCTTGGCCTTTTCACAGAGAGAGACTCAGCGAGTGACAGTACATATATTCGGGGTGGGGGAGGCAATGTAATTCACTTTGATCTAACTCTCTGCAAACCATTAGAATGCTTGCTTTGGGAAAATATTGTCGTTTTCATTAATTTACATATTCAAAGGAAATTAATTGGGGCTGCAGGTTGTTTGCCTACCTTGGTAATATTGTCCACATGCAATCACGTTACATCAAAAGAGGTGTTTTATGAGCTTGTGTCGTCCCATAAATGATATCGATTTATGCATATGAATTCTTTTCACCCGTATGGCATTTCTTCGGAGAAAGTCAAGTCAAGTAAGTGGCATTTGTAGCCTCAGTGTTGTAGATCTTCAGGGAGGCCTAGCCACATCACATTTGAATTCCATACCCCGAACGATGTTAGAAAGCCGGAACGCAGCTTTAAGTGAAGTGCAGTAGGTTTAATTTAGTCTTCACCACAAATTTAAAATAATGTCGTTCATGGAAAGTGAATGGGAAAGTCTGACTTAACAGTCGGGGCCTGAATAATTGTTCGAACGTTATGAGCAGTTTCTTTCTTCGCCCATCTGTTCCTGGATTCTGTTGATAGAACATGGCCAGTGATTATGAATCTGACGCTTCTGTTAACCCTGCACAAATAAAAGATGTCTTCCTACTGACAAACCATTATTATATATAGCAGTACTGGTTGCACTATTTGCCGTAAACATATACGTTTTAGGGACAATCTAAAAGCAAATACCAAAAGAGCTTGTGGCATGGCATAACACAAAAGGCGAAATTGCGGAACGTGGATAGTAGGTATGTAGAGAAAATTTGGGAGCAAGCGTGTCTCGGTTCACTGGCTTTGCCGTAAATTTATAGCAAAAAACCAACAGCAACTTTGACAACCACAGCACGTTTTCTAAAATCAATGGGATTTAATGGCGTGGAACACATTAGCCCATTAACATCACCTTTAATGTGAGACATAAACCCAGCGTCTTTTGTCTATGGAAAAGCAATGAATCCTGCAGCGCCCACTTTCAGGGTATGCAACCTTCAAAATATGTTTTGATGCAGTTGATGTCTCAACACGTATGTTGGCGAGGACTTTGTCTATTTGCATTCAAATTTTAATTGCCCTAAAGCGTTATGGAACCAACTGTCAAATGTGGGTCATTTTTCCCGGTCAAATTAGCATTTGTGTTCAATGTGCACATTTGTTTTGGAAGTCAGATATAAATTCATCACTGATACAGAGCTTTTCTTCTGGTTAAAGGTGTTCAAGTGAACTATTTGAAACAAAAATGTGTGACGAAATAAAATCATAAGTAAAATTTCTCAACACCACAGGCTGGTTTTGTGCTCCTTTAACTTCCTTCTCCCCTTTTTATTTATAGGTTCCGTTAGTTGTAGTCTCAACGCGCTATTTGTGTTTTTCCCTCTTCAGAAGACGGGAATTACAGTCACTTAAACCAACCAACCAAAATATCGCTCATATAAAAAAAATGCCCTTGTCTCAGGTTTAATTAAATCCATTCATTTTCATATTCCAATCCATCGATTTACAAATTGTAAGCCCATTAAATAAAAAAAAACGAGTGTCCTTTAGACCACACGACTGAAGTAAAACTTCGTTAGCTCCATCTATCTATAAATGTTTAGTTTATACATTCTAATACATCAATTTTCTTCAATAATTTACTGGCTTTGAGAGGAAGAGAGCAAGAAAATGTGCGCGCGCCCTGCTCCCTTGCTCCTACAGTATGATACAGACATAGGCCACGGTTGCCACTGCCAAAATAAAACTAAAATTATTTTTTATTTTGATTTTGATTGCTTGTTAAAAAAAAAAACAAACATTCATAAAACATAAGGCTTTTCAATTCAATAAGGAACGTAGTAGGAACTTTGTCAGTCTTTAAACAATTAAACAACGTCAACAACGTTCTGTACAAAATTACCAGCTGCTAGAAGACATGGGAGATCATCTACCTATTTTCTTATAACAAACCCTTAACAAATTAGAGTTTCATGTCTGTATATAAATAATATGATTTATTAACCTATCCATATCTCGATATAGTTATAAACAGAAACAGAAACTATTTCGACGTTCACCATCTGTCACAAGAAGAAAATGAGTGCATTCTGTAATTTTTTGAATAGCGAATAAAACAGTTGGATGTTGATGAAGCATATGCAAATAATGAAATGCATTCACTCAGAAGCAGTAAGGTAGCATTTAAATGAGGTGATATCGAGTTCGCATTTTTGGTACATCTGCTCAAAAATTTACCATAACCAGATAAAAAATACCAAATTAGCAAAAATCAAAAAGCAAAAAAAAAATACCAAAGTGGCAACCTTTCAATATACCTGCACTGTGTCTTTGCTATACGAAACGTAACTGGCTATGAGAGAAAAAGAAAAGAAACTGTGTGCTCGCACCTCTCTCTCTGCTCCTACAGTGTTATGCAGACAATAGACCTGCACTGCAGTGATACCAGACTTTAGAGGCAGGTTATCCCACGGTTATACCCAAAAAATCCCTTTTATCGCTCACCAAAATATAAAATACCCCACATTTATCCCACGAAATATTAAGTGTATAACCTACAAAAATACACATTTTTAAACGTTACAAAAAGGAATTTAAAATTGCATTCGGCATTAAAAATAATATTCAACATAAAATAAATATCTTATGACTTATTTGAGACTTTATCTCGGTTTCAAGTCTCATTATTCTTGATTTTTTGTGCAGAAATTTGATTTGAGAATGAGGTAAGGCTTTTCTTGCATATATTCCAATGTTTACAAAATAAATAAATTTATTATTTTAAAAAAATACTAGTGATTCATTCACCGATATGTCATTTTATGAAACAGTTTAGGGAAATAAAAAAATAAAATAAAAGCATTTAGATATTTAGAATGTCTTTTTTCTAAACATGAAAATATTTAATTTGATCGTAGGTTGAATAATTTTTTTATTCTTAATGAAATGAGCAATTAGGAACAAAATTTGACAAAAAAGTAAAATCCCTTTCTTTTTGTACTACGTGGTCTGAAAAATCCCTTTGTCTGTTTTAGCTTATTCTTAGTGAGAAAGTTCCGCAAAAAGTGATAAGTCCCCCGATCTGGTATCACTGCTGCACTGTATGATGTGTTAGATAATGAAACGTGACTGGCTGAGAGAAAGAGCGAACGAAAATGTGTGCTCGCATCTATCTCTCTTGCCTCTACAGTAATATTCGAAACGAAACGTAACTCTCTCTCTCTCTTTTTATCTTACTAACTTATATCTCCCTCTCAACTTCCGCTCGCAATTTCCGTAACGATTTTCGAATTCACCAGCTTACAAGTCAAGCGTGCCTAAAGAAGTATTACTTTAAAAATATCGAGCAACTTCAGTCTTAAAGGTTACGAAAAGGCAGAAGAAATGGCCAGCAGGGGTTCGAAACGGGGACCCAACCTTTTGGCCGACCACATCTGCTATAAATATCTTTGTAAAAAGCTGATGTGAGTCTTATTCCCGTAGATATCTTACAGGTGAAATATGTTTGCGATCGCACCATGCAAATGGTATTTTTAAGAAAACGAGACAGCTGGAAATATGCTATAGCTTTGTATTTTTTTTATAACTTTTCCAAATAAATCTTTCTGAATATGTTGGGGGTCATACAAACGCGCCCCATTGTTTTGACAAGGTCTCCTATGACGACTGTGATAACAGTTAGGTTATTTTGTAAAAACAACAAAATTATGCCACTTTGCTCTTGTATAGTTTTTATGAAGTTTCGATGATAGGACAAAGGAGGTCTGCAGCGATTTATCGATATTGTATCGTAGGAATAGGCCCTGTACACTGCGACCAGAAGAGATCTATTGTGTTGATTTAATTATCGATATAATTTATTGCAAAGGTGTTGAATTAAGAAATGCAGATTTCCCTATCCCCCACATGCTAACAACAAATCAGTTTTGACAGTTGCAGCTCAATCTAAAATTTAGGGATACATTTGTTGAGCGAGTCAGAAACTAGGTCTCTGACTTTTAATGAGTATAATTTTATTTACATGTGTTTTTAGCATAGGTATAAAAATACTAGACACACTTACAATACACATAGAAATTCTGAACAAAATTTGTTATTTATTTTTCTACTACCCTACCTATCTGTATCTGCATATCTACCACTCAAACGCACTTAGCATATTTCATTAAATTTTCATATACGCCCCTTCCAGTCTGGTGGATAGGTATGCCTGCGTCCATTTAGACGAAAAGGACCTTTACCCTAATTTCCTTAGGTATTCATCATTAATGTGCATAGTGTTTTGCTTATGTGACGTCTGTCAAGCTCTGCCGCAAACACCTGTTGTCAACCCGTTTGGCGGGGCAATCCTATTTAAGTCCCCTCCCAACCCCAGTTTTGCTGAGTACCTATGCCTACAGCATTGTCGTTTGTTATGTTTATTTATCACCTAATTGGATAAATTAATTAATTGGGTTCGCGTAATTGGCACTGGCACTGGCACACATTGACATTTTTCATTTGATTTTCCGCCCTGCGACGATATTCGGAATTTATTATATAATCGGTGGGGCTTATTTCACGTTGACGAGCGAACCAACGTAATTGCGCTTTTCACCGCTAATTAATAACTTCTGCCAGGCTGCTCAAGAGGATGTCGACGGCGGCTCTACGGCTACGACTATGATGGCGGCTAGGTATGTTGACGATGGTGTAGTCAACTGCGAGCAACGACGGCAACGACACCGATGTCGACGTTCAATCCCTTGCATGCTCGTTGGTTCGCTCGAATTCAAATGGAAAGCAAACAGCACTTCTTTTAAGGCTTTGAATTGGGTGTAGAGGCAGCTGAAGTAGCGGTTTTTGCTTCTTAATTAGTTTCAATCGAATTCCATACTCCTGTGCGAAGGTGGTACCTATATATTGTATATTGAATCCATTCAGTGCCTACACTCACTGCCAAGTATTTCACATCCTCACCACTTGAATGTGTTCATGCTTGCATTCATTTCAATGGAACGAAATATATATCTACGATTGATCGAGTTTGTTCCCCGTTAAGCCAAGGGCGTATTCGGGGTTGAGGATCTGGCGTTCAATTATCGGAGATTCCACCACACTGCACTGCTGAAGCGGGGATGCCCTCGACTGTGCTCTCAAGTGGAAGAGGGAACATGAGCTAATTAGTGGTTTGGTATGATTGGCGCAACAGTTCAATTAAAAGATTTGAAGTGGTTATTTACGACGCATGGTGAATTGGCGAGAATGCTTAAATAACGCAACATTCTGCGGTTTATATACCAAAGTAGAGAGTCGACCCAAAGGATGCGGGTCGCCCCCACATCCATTGGTTATTACGTAATTTGCAGCTCGTCAGCCTTCTTTCTTTTTTTTGGCTTTCGTTTTTATTCCCCGGACTGTTATCTGATTACAATTAAAACGGGACGTCCCTATTGGGCGTATCGAACGGAGTAACAGGTATTGATTAAAAGGGGTTGTACACAATTTACTGATGTATTTACCCATCGATTGGGCTCTCAAATTCAAAGCTGACATGATAATTTTCGGGTCGCTCATTAATGTTGATGGCATAGTGACGACTGACGAAACTATGACCGGAGCAAGGGTAAAAGGAGAAAAGTTTTCGGTAAACGGACATAGATAGATGTAGGTTAACATTCAGCATTTAAACTTTGATAGGAAATTGTTGACGTTTGGAGACATATGAAATCAATTCCATCGATCGTCTGCAATTACGTGAGAGCGAACGATAATTAGCCTAAGTGGTGTTTATGTTTCTTAATATTGATTGCTTATTTAACATTTAATTGCTGAGTAAAAGTTGACGATAAGTTTATGGAGGGGTTCACAAAAATTGTGTTTTAAGAGGCATGCAATCGAATCGCACCTGGAGCGGATGATCCTTGAACACATAAATGAAGAGAATGCAGTACTAAAGCGAAATTGCTTATCCCAGTAATGGCGGTGTGGCCTCTTTCGAATGGCGCCCAGTTCAAATATTACAATACCGCTCTCCATCATCTTATATAATATTATGTGGCTTTACTTTTTTTCCCACACAATTCTTTTCGGTGCCACGGACATTAATTGCTTACAACTTATTGGTAGGTGTCGGTTTATTAAACTGTGCTTGCAAATTCGTTCGCTGCATGCATTCTTGGTTATTCATACTTTACTAGCTGACCCGGCGAGCTTCGTACCGCCTAAAATTAATTAAATTGTCAACATTTTTTGATAAAATTGAACGTGTCTATTGAACGAATGAAACTCCTTTGGAATTAAATTAAGTTCAATGCATAGAAAGGACTCGGGTCGACTTCTTGATCGATTTTTTTTTGATTGAATTGAATTTCCGGTCAGATTTTCTCAATTAACCAAATCAACCAAATGTGGGATGATGTGGGAAATTGGCAATCCTCGCTTCCGATGACATTCGACCGAGTACATCCAGAAACGCGATTGTCCAAAAAACATTGTGCCCATGATCGTTTTGAGCTTTCGTTTGAAAAGCGTGCGGTATGACGTGGCTGTCGTCTGAAGTTTTCCCGGGAAGTAAGAATCACCGTTCAGATAATTTTTACCCACTTCACATTCGATAAAGGTGCTATAAAACATTAAATATCTAAATATCAGTAGTTGCGACTTGTGAACACAGTGGCTCAGTGATTAGTATGCTGGACTACTTGGGCGAGCGGTCAATTTGTAAAAATGATAGTATACGAATAATGAACACAATATACCTCCCCTTCATTCTTCCAAGCGATATATGCCGCACGGCCTACGCACTCATAGGCCAAATGCCACATCACATAATCTTTAATGCTTGCGATTTGCGCCCACCACCCCAAAGCAAAGAGGCATCTACAACAGCGCCACCTATCGGGTCCAAAATATATTCCAGCTTCCCAACTGAAACCAAACATACTCATCCACAAATGTGAAATCAGTTGAGGGGTTCCGGAGACTGACAGGCGCTGCTGTCCTATCGTACCCAAAACTATCCTATCCTTTAAGATGCAACCAACCACACACATCCACAAAATTTCATTTAAATCGGAGATTGAGACAGGAATGTTCACTAAAATGCCTATAACTCATATAACCATTAAACAAACAAAAACGTATATCCATACAAACCTTCGTGTTGAAGTTACCTTTCATTTGAAATTTCCAGAAAGAAAATCGGTTAACGCATTAAGATTAAGAGACCATTATTTTGATATAAATATTTATAGAAGGAGATAGATGAAAGACGAAATATGCCAACAGCGCCAGCTGTTGAGAATTTTCCGAATTTTCATTTTAATTTCATCTTAAACCATCCCTGATTCAAGACAAACAAAAAATCATTCTTTAGTTCTTGAGTTTTTACCCGATTAATGCACAGCAATTGATTTTTATATTAATAACTAGATGTACCCGCCCGGCTTCGCACGTGCAAAATGTGGTTTCAGAACAATTGATGGGAACAAATTTCAGAAAGAGCCTTCTGCAAAAGTGAGGGACTTGAACCCGTACTAAAAAAACCTCCCGTAGACTGGGCCCACTCTGCCTTTATCTTCATGGCATTGCACATGCTCGTTGGACTAATAGGCAATAATTTAATATTCTTTGGACAATGAAAATAATTTTATAACATTTAGTCACTTTTTTTTTATAAATTAAACACTTCTTTAGCGATTTCTATCGACTAAGATAGTGATATTTGCTGCATTACTTACCCTGGAGCACGCTACATATAAGATATAACTGCCCGTGGCTGAAGCAATTCTTGATTAATTCAACTCCCGCTTTTCTTAAAGTTTGACCCTCTAACTATTGTTTAAACTGAAATGGATAATTGCTGGGAAATATTTGTTTTCTTGGTATAAACACCCGGTTAAAATTAACGCCTCAATAACGTTTTTCTGCAACGAAATCACTCTCAATCTGGTTCCGTTACAAAGTTTAGTGGATTCAAATTGCGAAGCAACATAATGGGAACTCCAACTTTTAATTCCAAACCATGGACTGTAATTCTATTTAAAAACTCTAAAAAATTATATTTACTGCCTCATCTTGATTGCAAATAACATTTATAAATAGGTACGACGTATATCATCAGGAATTTTCCCTAATGTAATAATACCACGATCTGGTATCACTGATACCTATACCTATTTGACATTCCTTTCCTACATATTTGACATTTCTTTTATGGATTTTTTTGTTCTTAGCACACTAAACAGCATACTGCCTCTGTCTGTCTCCCTCTCCGTCACTGGAGTAAAATATGGTTAAAAGAGATGTCAAAATATGGCACGGTTAGTATGTTTGATTTGAGAATGAAGTGCATATCTACTCATGCAGGTGAAAATCGTAGAAATGTTTCAAATTTTGCATTTTTATTTAAAAACCTTTTAAGTTATCGAGTTATTGGATATCCTAAGTTGTACCTGCAGATGTCCTCTATAAGCTGCTGTTTACTATATTTAAATGCTCCAAGGATTTTCGAACGGAAAGCGTAACAAAGAAAAAAGCAGAACGAAACGAAAAAATAAATTACTCATGTCCAATTTTTTCCATAATTCTAGAGATATAGAGTTGAGACAAAGTAGATATTGTAGGCCAAGGCATCCTCCATAGGCCTATGATTCTTTTCGGTGCCACGGACATTAATTGCTTACAACTTATTGGTAGGTGTCGGTTTATTAAACTGTGCTTGCGAATTCGTTCGCTGTATGTATTCTTGGTTATTCATACTTTACTAGCTGACCCGGCGAGCTTCGTACCGCCTAAAATTAATTAAAAATGCACCAGAATATACTGAGCAGTTTCTAAGATTTTTGCATTTAAATACATGCAGTCAAGTTCAATCTTAGTCGAACAGAACTACACCAATTTTATTTATATGATGATTATAATTACAATGATACAAATAAATGTAGAATTTGGTAAATCTGTTACTTACTTTGATCAAACGAATAATTCTAATTTACAAATATATGCGTCATGCCAAAACCGAAGCAAAACGGTTTTAATACCTACACTTTGTAGGTTTGTTGTACTGCCACTGTAAAATATGCAATTTTAATCGTTTTTACCAAAAGGCATCATTTTTTTCGGGTTTGGGCATAGAAACTTCAAACCGTGTTGGCATCGCTGCACGTCGCATTCTTCTCTTTCGTTTGGTTGAGTAAGAAACAATTGCAAACAGTGTATGCACATGTGGAATGTGCCTTCGATTAAGAGCAATCGTTGCAGCTATTTTTTGATTTGAGGGAATATATTTAATTTGGAGATGTTTAAAATTGGTCAAAAACGCTTCGCAAAGAGGAGGCGTTCCAATAAACAAAATACAACACAGCTTTTTATGAGTCTTAAGAAAAATCAGTTTCATCGAAGTTTTCACGTCTGATACAAAACTTCTTGATGAGATCAACTTCACTTTTTTAACCATGTATAACTATTTCATCCGTGGACTGCGTAGAGAACGACGCCACATAGAAGGCCTTGGAATTCTAGCTCGAGTTTCCATTATCGTAAACTAATTTAATAAAAAGCCATAGTCACAGTCACCGACATGACAATATGAAATTCTTTCAATCTCTTTAGAATCTGAAGCTACAGTCATCAAATCATCAGTTCCACAAGCTTGAATAAAACATCTAAAGGCTTTAAGTCTTAAGTCAATTTAAAACGTTTTCCCAGATCAATTTGCCATCAACAACTGACGACTATGGCCATGATCATGATATGTACGTAGATGTACCAGTGCAGTATTTATATTTTCGAAGGTAACTGAAGATTTGTTTTAAAAGTTCAGCATAGCCGCGCGCCGGGTGTATCTTCAGCCTATACTCTAGGTATAGCACACCACAAAGTTATGGTATCCATTATTTGTGAATTTTTAAACAAAGGCAATCGCAATAAAGCATCCACACAAGAACAAGATACAATTTGCCTCGACCGTCGTCCTATGCAAAGTCTTTGTATACATAATGGAATTATACATGTATTTTAATAAAATAAGCAAAGGACAAGGAATCTCATTTTCATTTCCTTGAATTTTCCGTTACCATGGACGCTCGTGCACAAATTTTTTTTATTACGTACACAATTTTTATTACGAGAAACGTCCAAGTCCAAACTTTATCCGCATTTGCTGCTTGAAATGTTGTCCCACATTAAAAACGACCATCAACCCCGTATCAAAGTGATTTAATTTTCTCCTTGCGTAGTTTCGTTTCGCATACAAAGAAGTGTATACAGTTACAAGGTAGACAGGGGAGTGCGAAGGGACCCCTAAAGACTGAATGAGTTTACGTTTATTTATTATTCTAAGCCAGCAGCTCCACAAAATAAGAAAACAGGAGGAAGCCGGCCAAGCACTTGTGGCACATTCAAAATATCTGACTTTCCAGTGTGCTGCTGCTGCTGCTGCTTCTGTGTGCTCTGTTACTGTTACCCCCCGCTTCAAACTGTCGGTTCCACTTAATATTGGATTCTGAATGCCAGATTTATCATTTCTCCCTGCCTCCTGCAAGAGTAATTTCGCGAGTGGATGTTTTTGTTGTTGTTGCGTCTCTGCGTTGCTATTAATACTGTAAACGCTACCACTACTGTCCCGTTCTTACTGTGGCCAGGAAGGTAATTATACCAAACGACCGAGAAGAAATTCAAAAAGACAAAACGGGCAACATTCGCCCCGCACAAGGACATAACAAAATTAGCTTAACAGGATAATAAGCATTTTTCCTGCTGTAGACACCTAGAAGCGCAGAGTGGGCTACCATCATATCTGGCGGTTTCTTGCGTTCTTCTTCAATTTCCGTTCCGTCAGTTCGTTTTGCGAAAATTATAGTCGTTAATCAAGTCACATTATTTTTTTTCGTATCCCATTGAAAAGTATCCTCTTTTATATGTCGTCATATGATTTTCATCTGTCGCCTGTCGGTTCAATCTGTTTGCAAATGAGGTTACCATTATATCGATTACGAAGCAAGGATACATGCTATTCAATTAATTACCTACCGGAATTAGATAAGCTAACCCGAATTGGATAGGGTGGTGCCATCAGAAATTGGTTGCTCCCATAGTAACACATTGAGGCACAATAAGGACAACCTGAGACCATTTCCATATCTAGTTCAAAAAGGACAAAACCGACGGAGGAAATAAACCCTTATTAATCCATTGTGGGGGTTAAAGGTGTTAAGTGTAATTATTTCCCCCGCCATTTGTGTACGAAACTTTCGAGAACTGTTCGCAAACCTCTTCCCTTTGGTGTCACTTCGTTCAAACGAGCGAAATAACACTAAAACCCAATAATAGCCCGGCGGACGGACCGGCACAAATGTGTTGTTGTAGTAGACGTGCCCGCCGTAAAAAAAAATACTAAAATTAAATAAAAAAAAAGCCCGTTTCTGGGTCGTAGTCGCAGGTCTCTTCGAAACACGAAGCGGACAGACACAGACCGCAATAGTGTCCTCGTCGGGATTCGTGAAACAACGACAAGCAGAAAGTTCAAAACCATAAAACCATTGGAAAACAAAAAAATACCAGAAAAGAAAACAACAAAACTAAAGCGCGAAAGGAAACTGTAAAAGCTGTAGCACTCCTCTTCACAGTTGCACTAAAATTTTATGCAAATCACGAGAATAAGTTTCCATTTAAAAGTTTGCCTAAGTCGCGTATGCCGTGGATACCCATGGTCCCATAACCGTGCCCATTTGCATTCCCATTCCATTTCCTTCATCCTCATTCCTGTTTCCTTACTGGTTATGAAGGGGTTTTCTGGTTAAATTTTAATCTAGCTAACTATACTGCTGCAATGGGGCTACAGATACATGCTTTAACTACGACCCGGTGGCTCCACTCAGACCGGTGTTATTGCGGTGTTATGTGGATAGTAGAGAATTGTTTCGCGGTTTGGTAGCAGCCTCCAATGATGTGTTGTCCTCCTACTTGTGTGCAGTGGGGGCGTGCACCTACACTCTCACGATCCTTGACCACGCTGTTCGAGCAGTTGAGAATTTTTGCTGGACACTCTGCCATTATTTTTTTTTTTACACTGTCTTTGGTCGGTCGGTCCTGTGACCATGGCGGCACTTGTGTGAGATGGTAATTAAAAGAGATTTCGACTATAGTGGCACCCGAACAATGCAAATTCATCTGTACCACTCAAGCATGTGCATCGAGCGAATTAGATTGTATTTTCTGCATTTATTTTGCATTTCGTTTCTATTGAAGAGGACGTCAGTAAGGCAGCGTTTACTTAATCGCACACCCACGTCACGTAAAACTCGTTTTAATTAATTGCATCTCGGTTTTTTTTTTTTTTTGAAAGGAGAAACCGACTCGACAATTTTGAATTAGCCCGACACAAAGAGGAGATGAGCAATTCGATGTGCTAGTATGCAAGTTGATTAGATACGCACGGAGCAGCTACACACAGAAACTTTGACCTTAACCGAGTGCGATTTTTGCTCTGTTAAAAAAAAAATGGTTTAAAATGAACTTAGTCTCTGTAGAAACTAAACGAGTATTTGTTGTTAAAGACTACAGAGTTAAAAAGGTTAAATGCATGCTGTTAAAAATAACACTCTTAATAAGTTGTTATAAACAAAGTTAGTAGATTATTATCAACCAAACAGTTTTATTTTGGTTTTTGTTAAAATCTAATAAGCAAATTGGTTGAAAACAACAAAGCCAATTTGAAGTTTTAACACACCGATTGGTTATTAATAACCGTTCTTCTTATCAATTTTTAACCCATTCAATGTTTGTTAAAATCTAACAACCTATCCGTTAAAAACAACCAATAAGTCTTGTTTAAATATAACGAAACACTGGGCTGTTTTTAACCACTTAACTCGTGAAAATTTAACCCATTTTGTGAATTTGGATCAGATTTTTGATCCACGGACGTTAAATGCAACGAAGTATGTTGGGTAATTTTAACAAAGTGAGTTGGTAAATAACAACAGAGTAACTTGGTTAAATTCTACCAAGTGGGTTGGCTAATAACAACGGAGTAACTTGGTTGAATTCTACCAAGTGGGTTGACTAATAACAGCAGCGTAACTTGGTTGAATTCTACCAAGTGGGTTGACTAATAACAACAGAGTAACTTGGTTATATTCTACCAAGTGGGTTGACTAATAACAACAGAGTAACTTGGTTAAATTCTACCACGTGGGTTGGCTAATAACAACGGAGTAACTTGGTTGAATTCTACCAAGTGGGTTGACTAATAACAGCAGCGTAACTTGGTTGAATTCTACCAAGTGTGTTGACTAATAACAACAGAGTAACTTGGTTAAATTCTACCAAGTGGGTTGACTAATAACAACGGAGTAACTTGGTTGAATTCTACCAAGTGGGTTGGCTAAAAACAACGGAGTAACTTGGTTAAATTCTACCAAGTGGGTTGACTAATAACAACAGAGTAACTTGGTTAAATTCTACCAAGTGGGTTGACTAATAACAACAGAGTAACTTGGTTAAATTCTACCAAGTGGGTTGACTAATAACAACGAAGTAACTTGGTTAAATTCTACCAAGTGGGTTGACTAATAACAACGGAGTAACTTGGTTAAATTCTACCAAGTGGGTTGGCTAATAACAACAGAGTAACTTGGTTAAATTCTACCAAGTGGGTTGACTAATAACAACAGAGTAACTTGATTAAATTCTACCAAGTGGGTTGACTAATAACAACAGAGTAACTTGGTTAAATTCTACGAAGTGGGTTGGCTAATAACAACAGAGTAACTTGGTTAAATTCTACCAAGTGGGTTGGCTAATAACAACGGAGTAACTTGGTTAAATTCTACCAAGTGGGTTGGCTAATAACAACGGAGTAACTTGGTTAAATTCTACCAAGTGGGTTGGCTAATAACAACAGAGTAACTTGGTTAAGTGAGTTGGTAAATCACAACAGAGTAACTTGGTTAAATACTACCAAGTTAGCTTGTTATTTACGACCGAGCAAATATGGAGGGGAAACTGATAAATCGGTTATTTTTAACAGAGTTTCTTTAAACAAGTTGACTGGGTTATATTTAATCCAGTAACTCTGTAGGAGCTGTATTTAAAGTATTACTTGGTAGGTTTTAACCGAAAGTTGATTGACTTTAAATAAGTAAATTTTCTGCATGTAAGCTCGGTAAAGATTGCCAACTACTTTATGAATGGACCAGCTAGTTTAATTCTGCTTTAGTGGTATCTGTTCAGTGATGTTGTGATGCATTGAGAAATTGCAGTTAGAAGGTTTCAAGGACATATAACTTTCAAAATATATATAAGTTACACATGCTCCAGAATGCCGAAATCCAACCTCGGTAATTGAACATGATATCATGTTCAAAAGAACACCATCAACTGGACATGAATAACACATGGTTTTGAAGTGTTATTAGAACCAGTCAGATGCAGTTGTGGCCATAAGTCGCTAAACTCAAAAATAATCTGGAAGTCATAAATATCCATTTTTGTGACCAAACGACACACACGACAGTGTTGTATGGATATTGTTTGAGAATCGTATATTTTATTTTCAAAATTGTATCTGTCGTATTTTCTAGTTTTACGAGTATAAAATTCATTTAAGTCATTTTGTACTTAATTTGAGTGTTATTTTATAATGCCGGGCAGTTGTTGTTCACACCGAATGTAAATCAGGTTTAAGTTAATTTTACACCCAATCATTGAATCCGATTTTTTAGAACCTGACAATTTAAATCTTTATCCATAATATTCACTCGAAAACATGAATTAAGCCCGCTGGATTAAATATGGATTTAAACGCGGACTTAAAACAGTTTAAACCTACGTAATGTCAAGTTGTACAAAAATTTACATTTGCTTTTTATTGTTTGTCACTTGGAAATTTATTTCATTTGTTTTGAGCCCAGTTTTAGTTTAATGTTATGCCGAAATGTTTGCCGAATTATGTCAAAAATGTCTCTTTTTTCAGGCGGAAACATTTCCAAAAATTACCACATTGTTATAGTCGACGCATACCCGCTCCTTGCATTCGATATATTCGACTACAAGGACGACGTTGATTGACCATCAGCTGTTGTTTCATCAGTTCTTCGACAAATTCGTCTTCTGACGATGAAGAGATCAATATAAATGTTTTTTTACTTTTCTTACTTATTTCTTGTGCCCTGCGGTCGAAAAGATGACAACAGTATGAAATTGAGTTTTGACTCGAGTTAAAGTAAATACTTAAACTGGCCTTCGGAGTGCAGTTTAAATTCAGTCGGATTAAACGCCGTCAAGTTTAAAAAAAAACTGGGTTTAACTGAATATTATAGACTTGGATTTAATTTTTTGGGTTAAGCTCACTTAAGTCCGGGTGTAAACTTTAACCCGGATTAAAGTGAGTGAATAATATGGCCGTAAAAGTAGCCATTGCCAATTTGACATAACGCAGCAGTAGCATAAAGCGAGTACGGCTACTACTATCACGCAAAAAAAAAGGGTATGCTCAGTAATCGATGCCGGCTAATTGCAAAGGGATGTGTTGGTAAGCTAAAGTCATATTAAATGCAGTTCTAAATTTTTGTGGGTTCATTTTCTGGAATTGTATTTTATTTATCGAGTCGTATTCGGTTTACCCATCGTAGTTAATGTTTTTATGATATCGGAAAAAATCGGAAAAATATTTAAGAAATCGAAGAAATTGGGGCGAAAAAAGCAGAAATCTGAGCCTCGTATCAACCTTCCAAAATCGTAACATTTACGATAAATACGACCACGTCGGAACATCGGAATGCCATTTAAACATGTGCATCAGTTCACATTTCAACCGCCATCCACATCACACCAGGCACAAGATGGCGAGGTGACTTACTCCGGTCAGCATCTCATAAAAGGCAGACTTTAACCAACCACCAAACTGTACAGTAATATAAAGTTTCAATAAATATTAAAAAAAAAATAAAATCTTTTCTAAAATTTTAATAGCAAAATTTATATATATATATTTTTTTTTTGGGGAATAGAGTATAAAATGAAATTAAGCCGCAATCTGAAAGAACTAAAAAATGAAAATGTTTCCAAAAGCAGGGACCGTGTATAATAATCAGGTACTCAGGGCGCAAAGTGAGCTGAAATAAGCGGTCTTAAAAACCTGGTAGCCCTTTCTATTAACTGGGATTCGAGGATTTAGCTATTTGTGTCCATTAGTATAGCCACCTGCACAGCTCCGAAATGATGTCCATCAAGCACATGCAAGCACTAAATACACACCTCGCATCTATGCCGAAGGCAAGTGTTCCGAAAGAAAGCAAACCAATAAATGTTGAAAACTTTAACTCGGTCAGGTTACAAATCGGGCCACTTTAAAGCGACTAATCACGTCCTGATTTTAATTCAAAGCAAAACTACACTTATGTTCCGGGCATTATCGCATTCAGAAATGTACTTCACAATTGAACGCCTCCAGTTTACAACTTACAATTACAAGCGCAACATTCAACAGACCAAGTGAAATTGCAAACAGCAGCATCAGCCCTATGCCAACACCGACACCGACACCGACACCGACACCGACACCGACCTTCTTCTGAATGGAAAATGGAAAATTAATTTTCCCCTATGCGAGCACAAAAGCAACGGTCTACTCTGCAAATGATGCGAGTAGTGAGCGAGCATCAAGCCAACCACTGAGCACTGACGCTATGTGTAGATATTGTGTTGCTGTTTCTATGGTTGGCCGAAGAAATTAATGGCGTTCGAGTGTAAATAAACTCCAGCATAATTAGATTAAGAAAATGCCAAACCGTATATATATGGCTGTGCACGAAACCCGAGTCCAGACAAATCACTATCGCTATACGGCGAGCAACCGGAACGATGCCCAGTCTTTCTCTCTTGATAAGGATAATAGAAATCCGATATTGATTTCTGATTTTCCACCTCTACATCCGACCGCCTACTCATCTCAAACTCCGCTGACTTTAATCGTACGAGAGTTGTATAGTGTGAAGGATGTTGTTCTGCGGATCGACAGATTGCCCTAGGCACAATAAGGGCATCTGTGTCGGTCCTATCGAATGACGCCCCAACTAATTTGATGTTTGCGTTAATTTCGCAATTCTTTGAGAGCAAACCCAAACCTGTAGCGTGAGGAGGATGAGGATGACGACGAGAATAAAACATAATAATTGGTATTTCGTTGAGGGAGGGAATACAGCAGCAAAAGGACATTAATCGAGTGTTTTCGTATATACCTACGCCAAAATACACAGCCACCATTCTGCAATGGCAATGGCAAATGAACTCAATTTCAGTTGCTGAAAGGAAACCTTTTCACCATTCACAAAAACGAGAAGAAAAAATATGAAAAGAACTCCTGATTCTTTACAGTGAATGGGTAACAAAAGCCAGGCATGTCACAGCCTTAAAAAAAGGATATTTTACGATTAAGGTTCATTTGATACCATGTTACGACTCATATGTGTTCAAGAGAGTGGTATGTGTACCATGATAGCCCGAAGCGGAACAGTCGCCTACACCGGAATTTCAAATCCTTTAATGTCCTTATTGCGGGCTCTAAAAAAGGAATTGCACGCCCCGAGAACGAACGGGAGGTGGAAAAAGTGAATGAAAATAAAACGAAATGGAAACGACAAACCAAAACGCGCTCGCTCTTCTTCCAAAGGTTTCGACATTAAAAGTGATAAATGCTCCAGAAATACCCACCTCGGTTGACGATTAAGATGAGGGGAGCTGAAAGCAAAGCAAAATTGCTACGATGCAGAGCACTCTCCATCGTCAGAGTGGGTCATGTGTTCTATGTTTATATCTGTGTTGGACGCTGTGTGTTGGCTTTAGATGGAATCGAATTATTATCCTCTGGTGGTACGGTAGTAGGTTGATTCGTTCGCCATGCTTGATAGTTTGGTTCTAGTTTGATGCCCTAGAAAAAAAACCGCTTCACCACATCGTCGTCAACGTCATCATCATCACCGCCAGGTGGAAGAGTTGATGGAAAGTTTAGGTGGACTGGCCGGATAAAAGGCATCATCACGTATTCATTTGTTAAATCCGTCAGATGCAAAGAAGCCCGAGAGTGTACATAAATTGCTCGCAATCTGGTCTGTCATTGGCCTCCTTTTGTCGAATCAGTGGCTGTGCACTGTGCACTCAATAATAGGTTAGCTGCATATTGATATAAGCAATGGAATTGCCGAGCCAATCTCTGCATCTGATTGCCAACTGGTAGTTGTTCTCTCGCAAAGATTACTTCAATTGCTCTGAGCTGTTATTTTGGAAAAAAACCAATATCAGATGGGTACACCAGCTTTACCGTTCTGTTTTCGTGTAAACCAACAAAGATCCTTTTCACAACTGTCAAATAATTAAATGCAGCACCAGAAAATTACCACTGAATCAGCAACAAATTGCGGAATCTTTATGTCCTTGCTCGACACCATGGAGTCTTCATGCGCATTCAGTATGCCCCTTGACGACATGCTTCCAAAATACGGCTTCCATAAAAATTTCTCCAAATTCATCCGCCCTAGGGAAGACTGGGAAAAATACAAACCCAACCCATCACTACTTGACATCGTCTGGTACACAGACGTTTCTAAGATGGAGTCAGAGACTGGCTCTGGAATCTACTGTGAGTGGCCCCAGGTGAACTTATCAGTCAGCCTTGGGAAAAACTTATCAATATTTCAGGCTGAAGTCCTTGCAATCAACCATTGCGCTAGAATAAATCTAAGTTCTAACACACGTGGAAAAACCATATTTATCTTTTCAGATAGCCAAGCAGTTTTCAAAGCTCTTGACTCATGTGTCAAAAGATCTAAACTTGTCTTAGAAACATTCACAGCCATCTATGACCTTTCTAAGAAAAACCTTGCCATCCTCCACTGGATTCCAGCCCACAGAGGATTTGAGGGTAACGAACAACCTGACTCACTGGCTAAACTCGGAGCAACCTCTCCACTTATTGGACCTGAACCCTTCTGCGGAGTCGGCAAAAATCATTTTAGGAACTATATAAAGAACCTTTCGCACTCCAAATCTAACGAGATCTGGTACAGTACAGCTGGGCAAAACTGCACCAGACAATTTTTCCCCAAATTCTGCTCCAGAAAATCACTCTTCCTGATTAATGTGGACAGGAATGGCTTGAGGGTCCTAACAGGAATAATCAGCGGATATGGACTCGTGAAAAAACATCTCCACCACATGGGTGTCTCACCAGATGCCATTTGCAGACTCTGTCTTGAGAGTGACTCTTCACATACTAATAGAATGTCCGGCTCTTTGTCGTCTCAGAAAGAACATGCTCGGCTATGAAATTGTCAATCCAGCAGCCCTTGCTGACATAGACCCAGAGAAGATTCTAGTTTTCCTGACTACCTCTGGAGTTAAAAGATGGCCGTAGGAATTACCAGGGCAGGCACAATAGGCCCCTCTAAGAAGCCGCAGTACCAGAGCCCCTTGAAGGCTCTCCCGTTGCATAATCTAATCTAATCTAGTACTGAAAATGATGTATCAAAGTCGGCTCGTTAATATTTTTGAGATTTTTGCCGGAAAAAAAATTTGGGGCCGAACAATGTGGTATAGGCATTTGAAAATATTAAATCAGCTTCTTGGGGATACTATGGTGGCCCATAGATGTCACAAGAGTCCCTGACTTTTATTTATCGAAATGCCAAATAAAAACTGACTTATTCAAATCAGAACCGGAGAAACATGATTGAGCTGTAAAATGTGCGGGCCAGTTGCCCATGTTAACCGATCGTGTCGTCCTTACAGAGGTAAGGGCGTTTTTGCACATATTATCCCTTACAAAGCACGTGGAGTATGCTTTGTTAAACAAATTGAAGCGAGTCTTTAATTTGTCACATGCCAATGGGTGGGACATTCTCAGAGGTCAGAACTTACACGATTTGGACGAGCTTGGCTAAAGGTTTTTCCAATAAGAGGTGTTATTTTGGTATTCAAAGAAAAATGCCATTTTTTGAGATAAGTGATCAGATGTTTGTTTCATAATAAAGAGGAAGGTCTGCCGTAAATAATGAAAAACAACATCAGCCATATGGCCACCACGAGCACGCATACAGAACCATATCCTTTTCATGAAATTTTCCATAACCAAATTTTATTTATTTATTTATTTATTTATTTATTTAATTTCTTTATTTCATTAATAACTTAAAGTTATACAAAAGTTTAAAACAAAATTCAAAGATAGATATACAAGATAGTAGAGCATTTAAGTTATAAACTGAAATAGTTTTGTACATTCAGTTGTCAAATTTAAACAAGAGGCGAATGTACAGTACATACTCAATGAAATTAAGATTTATTTATCGATGGGGACGATAAAAATAGATATAAATTCAACTATCAAAAGAAAAAAAAAAAAAAATATATACAACAAAAAGAAATCATACCAAAGGATTCAGTAAATTGCCAATTTCAGCGTAGTTTAACGAGAAAAGCCAACATTTTACATTTTTAAGATATACGGATTTAACTCGCTCACATCTCAGACTTGAAGGTAAGTTATTGAACAAACGCGGAGCAGTAACATTATAGAAGGTGGAAAAATGCGATTTATTGATTGTAGGTACATTGACGAGATTACTAGTGTTGACGCGCAGATTACGGTTTTCATAAACCCTAGGAGAGTTGTACCCGGATTTCTCAAAAAATATTTTTAAAACTTTATAGAAGTATAAATGTCTCAATGGAAGAAATCCAAGACTTTTGAACAGTCCAAAACTAGAAGTACGACGGTTAACTTTACACATAATACGAACAGCGTGTTTTTGTTTTATTAGCAAAGGCTCTAATTTATTATAATGTGTACCACCCCAACAAGCTATACCATACTGAAGTTTAGATTTGAGAAGACCATTATAGACTAACTTTAAAATTGGCAAATCGCAGTATTGGCTGAGATTATAAATCTGTCTAACAACATTGTTTAGATATTTTTTTAAGTACATAGTATGCTCCAACCAACTGAGCTTATAATCCAAAGTAATACCTAAGTACTTAAAGCTGTCGACGCGTTCAATTAGAAAACAGTCAGCAGTGCAATAGGCATGTGAATCAAAAGTGGGTGAATTATCATTGTGTGTACAAGGATTAATAAAAAGGAATCTATTGCAATTTGGCGAATGGTATTGTAAAGGCATATCATTACAGATTTTACCCTTAATATTAAAAACCATGAACTTTGTTTTGTCACTTATGACCATTTTATGAAGTTTAAACCATCTCCGCAGTACATCTAGATCATGGTTCACATCCATATATAAATTAAAATAACATTTACCATGATAAGACAAGGCAGTATCATCAGCAAAAGCTGTGAGTTTACCCCTAAGAGGTTGACTAAAAAGCGAATTTACAAAAATTAAAAACAAAATAGGACCCAAAACAGATCCTTGTGGAACACCAATGTTAATGAGATTTTTCTCACTTAAACTATTTTGAATCTTAACTCTCTGACTACGGTTATAGAGATAAGAAGTGAACCAGTCATGGATAAAACCTCTGAAACCCACGTTATAAAGTTTTTTAAGCAAGATGTTATGGTCTACCATGTCGAATGCTTTAGTGATGTCAATGAATAAGGTAGCAGGGATATCAGAAACATTTAGACTACTATAAATTTCACCGCACAACTTCAACAAGGCATCTTCAGTAGATTTGCCACTTCGAAAGCCAAATTGTGAAATACTAAAGAAATTAGTTTTGTCTAAGAAAGACAGCATTCTAGATTTGACCCCTTTTTCAAAGACTTTAGAAAAAACAGATAACAGGGATATAGGGCGGTAATTGTTCAAAGACTTAGTATCACCTTTTTTATAAAGAGGAATTACAACAGCTGTTTTAAGTATTTCCGGAAAAATACCCTTTTGAATACTTAAACACCTTATCATAACACCCTTTCAGTCTTAAGTTGTTTGGATGTTTTTTTAAACACTTAAACAGATGATTTTTCTTTCTGATTTTAGTAATCAGAGTACCAGTCATCCACAGCTTAAGAGGTTTCAACTTGTTGGTTTTTTTTATGTGTATACTTGCGCGAGATAAGTGCAATTGAAGTTTACTAAGAAACAAATCAAAGGCAAAAGATGGATCCTCTGCTCTGTATACTTCATCCCAAAATTCAAAAATTAAAGCTGACTTTAGAGCTAGAAAATCAATTTTAGTGAACTCTTTATTATTGCACAGTTTTATTCTGGAGATTCTGAGGTCAAGTTGAATAGTAGTTAAACAGTGGTCACTTATTTTGAGGTCAAATATAGCCGTTCTAAAATTAGCAGGATTATTTCTATGTAACCTAATAAATATATGATCCAAACAAGAACTTGTTTCTTGAACCACACGCGTTGGATGAGTCAGTAAACTATCAAAGCCAAAGGACGACATTACCGATAAGAAATTATCAACTTCGGATGAAGTCGAAAGAAGGTCAATGTTAAAATCACCCACAATAACTAGATTTTTACACACATGATTTTCAAGAAAGCCAGAAAAATCATCCAGAAAGACATTTACTGAACAAAAATTCAATCTATAAACACCGACAAAACAGTATCGAGCACCAGAAATTTCGCAACTTACACAAATCAAATCGACACTAGCAAGATTAAAACGCTCAACGTCAACGTTAGACAACAAATTGTTTCTATAAAACACAGCAACACCACCAGCAGAATATGAATTATTACAAGCCGCTTTAAATGTAAAATTAGGTATGGAGTAATTTTTAATTTCATCATCAAAGATCCATATTTCAGAAAGAAAGATGAGATCAGGTAAATGTTCTAAAGATGCGAGGTGAGTTAAAAACGTATCAACATTTTTTCGAATGCTACGGATATTTTGGTGAATTATGGAAAGGCCAGAAAAAGATAATTTGTTTGTATGATCTATGCAAAAACATTTTAAGCTATCAGAACTTGTAGTAGAGGAAAAACTATTATCACTTAAATTAATATTATGAGGACTTATTGGTGAATTACATAACTTAGAAGTAATCATAGATTATAATCAAAAAGTTTGATTTTCAAATTTACTTAAGACCTCACAACTAACTACTTTGATAACCTTGTCTCCCTCCTTTCTTCTGATGAACACGGATGAATTTCTTATCCAGACAAACTGACACTTTTTTTCTAGTCGTAGTTGCTTTGCCTTTGCGAGAAGAGATCTGGTGTAGACAGTTAGAGAGTCATTGATGAAAATCTTGCCGTTGACATTGTCGCTTCTACCTCCGCCGCTGCCGCTGCTATGACCCCTGATATCAGTTGCAAAGATGTTCGCAGAAAGCTTGATTTTATCCATACGTATTTTTTTCATTACTTTCTCCTTCGATCCAAGAGATGAGAAACGTACGCATACAATGTTGCCGGTTGAGTTGTTATTGTTTTTTGTTTTCGATGTTCTTGTATTTCTTACGTAACAAGACTCAATCTCCTCAGGCGCGATTTGCACACCAACACCAGCAGTTAAAAGCTTTATTACCCTCTCTTGCACGTTTGCATTACTGACGTCTGGAATACCAACAACATCAACTCCACACTGCTTCTCTCTTTGCTCTAGTAAGTTCACCTTCACCTCCAGGGCATCGATCTTCTTGTGGAGAGATTCATTGTTTTGTTCCAGAGCTCTTATTTTTAAGAGTGCATCAGTATTAATTTGTTGAAGCTTTAATATTTCGGCAAACAGCATCTCCAAAGTAATTGGTTGCTTGGTGGACTGCAATGAAGGTACATCGCAAGGTGGCTGCCCTATGTCCTCGATAGCCTCACGAATTTTATCTTTGAAGTCTTGAATCGACGCTGGGCTGTTGGCGTAGACCTTATCTTTCACGTGGCCCCAAAGGAAGAAGTCGCAAGGTGTTAAATCACAAGATCTCGGTGGCCAATTGTGATTACCTCTTCGAGAGATAACACGGTCCGGAAACTTTTCCCGTAAAAGATCAATGGTTTTGTTGCTTGTGTTTTTTCACCATTTTTGTAGTGAATTTTAATAATTTCAATGCGTTGCTGAAGCGTGTATCGTTCCATTTTTAGTAACGGCGTAGTTTCTACTTGTCAAATGTCAAAGAATAAAAGCTTCAAAAGCGACAGCTACCGAAATAGCGGGTCTTTCACAATAACACCTCTTATTGGAAAACCCTTTATTAGCTAGGATTCCTTAATTGCGTGTTCAGTAGTTTTTTACCAAGGAACATTGTAGCTCACTGGCATTTTGAAACACGAACAAAGTTCCAAGGCGATTGCTTCAGTTTAATATTTTAAGTAATGTAAACCAAAATTGCACTTATGATCATACAGTGCTGTGCAAATTAATTGGGACAGGCAACATTTTTATGATCTTTTTTTTATAAAATGTTATTTTTTTAAAATCTGTAATTTATATGGCCGCCTTTGACATTAATTACAGCTTTCACTCGATTTGGCATAAATGAAGCCAATGTTTCGCGAATTTTTTATTTCTTTGTCGTGAAACCACACTTCAATTATTGCAGAAATAAGCTTCTTTTTGGTGGTACAATCCCTTTTCCTCAGCCTTATTTTTATTGTATCCCCAAGTTTCTCTATTGGGTTGAGGTCAGGAGAGTTGCCGGGCCATTCGAGCACATTAATATTTTGTTCTGCAAAGAATGCCTTCATTTTTCTAGAAGTGTGGCATGGTGCAAGATCTTGCTGAAAAATTGCATTTCCGGTCGGTAACTGTCTTTCCATGGTCGGTAAGAGCATGTGGGTCAAAATGTCGGCGTACTTGATGCTATTCATCATGCCTTCAGTCGGCTTTAAACTTCCAGGGCCCGAGGAGGTGAAACAACCCCAAAACATTACTTTGAGGGGGTATTTAGGGGCCTGAATAATGTGAGCAGGTCGGAGCTTTTCATTGTCACTTCTTCTCACGACACTTACCCTGAACTTCGAAATGGCTCTCATCAGAAAAAATGACTCTTCGCCATTCTTGCGAAGACCAGTCCTTGTGTTGCTTTGCCCAAGCCTTTAAGTCATCATAGCCAAGCTGTTTTTTAAGTCGTCTTCTGGCTTTGCGGCCCACATCTAGAAGACACCTTCTAACAATTGATGAGTCCACCACCACACCAGCCGACGCTAAGTCCCATTGAAGATCACCGCTAGTCTTCCAACGCTGTTACGGATTAAAGTCTTGTCATCGCGATCCGTTGTCTTGCGTTTTCGGCCACAATGCCCCGTACGAGCCGTTGCAATGGATCCTGTAGCCCTGTGCAACGATATGATCCCAGCAACACTTGATTTTGGAACTCCAACGTCTTCCGAAATCTTCCGTATGCTTTTGTCAGTGTGTTCATGCAAAGCAATAATCATAGCCCTCTTCTCCATCGAAATATCCATTTTCAAATTTGTATGAAACAAACTAACCAAAGCTAATAATAAATCAGATAACAGCTTCATGACACTAAACTTTCATAAATGCACAAACAACTGCAACTTACTTTCGCAAATCCAAAAGAAAATGTTTGTAATAATAAATTTGCAAAGAACCTCACCAAAGTTTAAAACAGTAACGCGAAAATCATAGCCTACTTACGGTTATGTTTAAAAAACATGCCTGTAATCCGCACAGCACTGTACATCTATTATGCAATCTGATTGACTTAAGTGTTAACTGATTTTGTGATGCGGTTATCAGTTAGTGCTGCCAGATGGTTTTTGATGAAAGTAGTAAATGGGGTTCCAAACCACGGACTTTCCCGGACAAATGACGATCAGAAAAAGAGTACGAAACTAGGACAAACTAATTTTTTTTTAGAAAAATGTTTTATTATCGTTCTTAGGTATCCGCTTCCTTAACATAAAATAAATATTTTCATAAACTAAAAACAAAATATATATAATGAAAAATAGATATGTATTTAAGTACTACTAAACTAAAGGAACTTCATAGTTGCATATTTTAAAAATAGCAAAGGTACATACATACTTGTTTGTTCATAAACTATAAAATATTATTTTAATTAATAAAAGCTAATTGTATTTTTCATTGGATCTTATTTTGTCAAGTTCGTCATTGTTTGAAATAAAGAAATCATAAAACGATTCACAGCTTAGTTCTTGAAAATTAAATTTGGTTAAAATAATTCCTTTTACTGTGTCGGGTAACAATTTATTTATTTCTTTTGACCACTGGGAATTAATTAAAGAAAAAACTCTTTCTACATCAGCGTTATGGCT
Organism: Cheilosia vulpina; assembly: GCA_916610125.1. NCBI lineage: Eukaryota > Metazoa > Arthropoda > Insecta > Diptera > Syrphidae > Cheilosia > Cheilosia vulpina. Next base: position 752,220 of record OU744280.1, on the reverse strand, counting down.
CGGTATTGCAAAATAAAACTCCGCGATCTTGATTAATTCACTGTATTATTCTATGGAAGTACAACTTTTGAAATATTCAGTCCATTTTTCATTTACATTTTGTTCGTTGCAAGGAGAAAGCTTATTCATAAAGCACTTTAAATTACAAAATTGATCGAATAATTTACTATCCTCAATATTAACACCTTTTTCTTGGATATACAGTAAACACGGTTCAATTGATTCCCAAGTTACATTCTTATCGTTGAACTGCATCCATGAGAAAACTTTAAATTCATCAAAAGGTATTAACCAGGAATCAATATATTTAACGGTTACATCATAAAGTTTATCAATATTCATTTTGAATCGTTTAACTTTTTCTTGTGAACCAGACTCATTAAGCTTCTTAAAAATGGATTTAATTTTGATTGGAACAAATTTATTATTAATTCTTTCTTGTATATTGTTTACAATATTTTGTAAAACTTCCACGGTTTCAATAATAGATATATCGTGTTTTTCAAGTTGTTTGATATTAACATTGAATATTGACATAAGAGAATGAACTAAAAATAAATAGCCCTAGCTTAAATCATCTTGAAAAAAATCATACAAAATTTTTGGTGGATTCTCGACCTCTTCAAAATACGTTTTAAGGGTTTCGTACATAAGCAAAAGTCGTTCAACAGCAGGATGGAGAGATAGCCATCTGGTTTTTGAATGGTATAAGAGCGGTTTATATTCATTGTCAAGGAATTCAGCAAAATCTCGAAGTCTTTCCGTTCTGATCGTGTAAATGGAGAAATAGTTATATATTTTTAAAATGATTATATCGACGTCAACTGGTAGAGTATCACACCCATGGAAGATCGCATTATTGAGTACATGTGGCGGACATCCTACACCAATCATATGTTGATTGACTAAAGATTTCAATTTCGAATATACATTGTTCGGTCCCTTCCTCTGTCGACCACCGAAATTAGTGTCGCAGTTATCCGCGCAAAACCCTATTAATTTAGGTAATAAATTGTTTTTTGAGAGGGTGTCGAGGTGATTGTGTCCGATGTCTCATTTTTTTTAAAAGCAAGATCCAGAATCTTACTTTTAGTACCACCATTCTTATAATCATAGTACCTTATCAGAACTGGGAACATTTTTTGAGCTAAATGGTTGCTCGCATCCGTTTGAACACTTATGTAGGAAATTGTTTTCAAATGGCTCAGTACCTGTGATACAGAAAACGGGGCAATGACATTTGTTATTATCGCTGTAGCTTTGGTCCGTGCACACGACAGCTGCTTGCAGATTTTTGAATTAAAGTACATTTTTTGGTTTAATTTTATTGTGCAATCAAGCGAATTAAACGATTGATGGTGGAAAACAGTGTGGTATGCTATTGTTGCCTCTGCTGCTTTTAAATGCTTTTGATCCACTCCTGTCCAAGCTTGCTGACGATGTTGACGCCCTCAAATTTGTGCAATGTTTTGCAGATTTAATGTGTTCTTCGATGTCACTTTTGCCTTTATTTGCAATTGAGATGGTACAATTGCAAATACAGCAGCTTACCTCCCAGTCGTATTTTCCTTTTTTAAAAGAAGTATACTTTTGCTTCAACTCTTCGTTGAAGGTGCACTTTCTTCTCGGCATGTTGTGCAACTGCAATCATATTATTCATTTTAAAACACAATTCTATATAGAATAAATATATTTAATGTATGATTACCTATAAAATTCATTTCGTTCAATCGTAGTATAAATTTGTAATCCAAATTTGTTTACTTTCACTCACATTAAAAACATTTGCTTTGAGAGAGCGCAAGTCCAAAACAATGACACAATGATTGTTTTGACGTTTGACGTCTCAAAAGTTCTGTTCGTTTCGAATTTTCATTTCTGAATTATTAGTTCTGTTCCTTACTTGATTTTAGTGTGAAAACACAATACCGGACACTTTATTAAAACTATACCGGACGTTCCCCGCAGAGGCAAAAAAGAGTACATGTCCGGGAAAACCCGGACGGATGGCAAGGCTATTATCAGTGAATCCAACTGATGTCCGTGTCTGCAGTCTCAGATGTTAATGTTCTTTTGCTTAGATCTAGCCCTTGAATTACTCAGTAGACCCATTAGGGTTCATAGTTGGCCCACTGGCTTAGTGGATGGTGTGTTGGAGTACCAAGCGTGGGCTCGATTCCCGGGAAAACAAAAATTAGAGCACTACAATATCAATCACCAAAAATAAATTCTTGGAAGCCGATTATGTCACCCCATTTGCCATAAATCCATCCGCCTACCACCGGATCACTATTTCTCTCGAGTTTTCATAGGAATAATTTAAAAGTCAGGGACGCAGTTGTGGCAAACGCATCACGCATGAATTATTGCAAAAAAAAAAACTAAAAACATCTATATATCCACATATGTACATATGTCCATAGAAATGCGTGAAACTTCACATACAGATGCAGTATGTATATTTTGAATTTGTTGCAAATCACTTGTGAATTAATATACTCAACTAGGTCGTGCATGTAGTATTGTTGTTCACATTCAACGATGCATTTTAAAAACACCCGCGGCCAAAACAGGTTTTGGCCACATCAAACAAGTGCAGGAAAAATATCATTTATCTCGTCGAGTGTAGGAATACATACAAATAATGTGCGGTGTTCGAAAGGGGTAGCGCCCAAATTTAGTGGAAATAATAAAATGTGCCCCCAAAAAATCCAGGGGTGAAAACATGAAAAATATTAACACACTGGACAAGAGAAAACGCATTGTACTTCCACAATCGGATTCCAGTTGTTTTGGAGCAGTCCTTGAACGGTGCGGGTGTAGATGGATATTCGTTGTTCGGTTGGTAGCACAATGCAAAAAGTTTGCCATCGCTTTGTTCCTTAGTTGTGTTCAAATTTCCTGTTCCACATTCACCGAACCGTTCGAGAGAACAAAAAAGAACTCCTGGTGCTGACTTCTCCTTACAAGCCCACACACACACACACCCACACAGAGATGACTAAAACATATTTCAACAGCGACTACGTGTTGTGTTAGACAACAACAAGGCTTGCTCTCAAACTTTCCAACTCTATGACAGCTTCTTGCAGAACTAATGTGCTGTGCGCTTCTTCAACTAGAGCATCAGCAGTGATAATAAACAGAGTAGCAACAATTTATATGAAATGCAAAACAAAAGGAGAAACAGAGACTAATTTATACTCTCTCCCTCTTTCCCAGTTTGCAGAAGAACAGAACACTGTCTGTTGAGGTTAGATTCGCTTAAAAATCGCAAACCGTTTGTTGCCGTCCAGCCCCAGCCCTATCGTCAAAAGCAATTGTTTCCTCAAGGATAGCTAACACATGGACCACTTCGGCTTTACGGACGACCCCACCGAGAGCTCATAAAAAATCTCCAACAAGTTCTGCAAACTAAAAAAATATTCGATTCATTTTTAAGCGTTTTGTTTCTACCCCGTCGCATAGCTGCACCAATGGGGGTGGGTATGGATCATCAGGATCAGCACTATTGCATGCGAAACGGAAAGTAGGTTGGGCTACGGAAAACAAGGAAAAAATAACCTCGTAATCATATTCTGTACTCTCAAGGGTAGATTGCAAAATATATAGGACACTCTATCGCACACAACTATTGCAAAGTGTTTATTATTATTGAGCCCTGGAGAGAAGGGGGCGGTGGGGTTGGCTTTTGCGGCTTCGCTGATATCGAGCTTTTTGCAGTTTCATTTTGAAATTAAAATTGTTAGCCCTTTCTTTGCCCCGAAGGATGATGAAGGCATGGATGCAGCTATGGTGAATATGGAGCACGGGTGCGCTCGGCTCCTTTTGCTATCCAAAATCCACATGTGAAAATTATCCTTTTTGGGAAATTTTTGCAAGTGCAGCAGTGCATTTAGATGAGAACGAAAATCCCTCCCAAAACTGGGATGTATTGTACATGCCTGACGGATCGATTCTTCGCTACAGGACGTGTATAGTGTGTACACACGAATATGTATTTGGTATTTTTTGGTTTTTTATCTATTCCTACTCGTCGCTCCCTGTTTCGTGTTTATGTGGTATCCTTTCAGATGAAAAACTCCGAGTGGTAGAAATAATCCGTAGAAAAAATTCAGTCTTCGCTCAGGACCATTGAAGCATACCCCAAGTGGAAACCAAAAAAAAAAACTAGGAATGCCGACATAAATTCCGATTTCCGTTCAACTGGATGTTTGGATTGAATTTGGCCCACATCCACAAGCACTAACATGATGTCTGCACGAAACTCCACTAGTTTTGTCTTTGTTCGTTTGTGTTTTTGAAATTCGGAACAATTATTTCTGCCGCTATTGGCGAATTAAGTTCCACGAGCGAATATTTTCGTGAATAGTTCTATTTGTAACGAAAGGAGGAGGTTATGCCCCCGCAAACTGTGGGCTCAAAGGCAAATGTTTGCTTGCTTTGGTTGTGCAATCGGTGGGACTGGCACAGCAATAATAAGTCCTTGAGTGTGACTAGGTGACCAAAGGCATAATGCCGAACATCCGTCAAAATAAATACAAAATTATTTTGGTCTCTGTGTCGAGTGGGACTGGACAACCCACCTACAGGTACAGAATTAGTAATATCTTCTGAGAGGAATGCCATGACTTTAGGGCACAGAGTGTTTCAGGTATATAAGAGAAACAGATTTCTTGGATTAGTCCTTGGTTCTTTCAGAATGATGGTGAGTTCGTAAGCGATGAACGATGGGAATGAAGTGTTACTAGTGTTACTACAAATAAACGAAAGCAGTGATAAGGCCGTCCAAAACAATATGCAAGGTGTTCGGAGGTGGTAGGCCAAAAATACAACTCTTCATTCTTTGGCAAACAAGCAGTCCCAAGACACTTTGTGTTTAATTAATAAATACTGGCCTGCCTTACATATGCCCAGCTCTTGTATACAGAATGTAAGCTTCCATTTTTGAGTTATAGTCACTGAAGTCGCCAGTTCATATAAAGTACGAGTGCCTATACCGCAACTATATTCGATCAGGATTGTTGAGCTAGTGCGGGATCTTCATAAAAGTGTAGTCTGCTCAAAGAGCATGATTACGATACTATTTTGACCTTTATTTCGTTCGGGTGTTTAAGTTAAGGATCGCTGTATAAAAAGTGTATTGTCAACTTGAGTCGCAAGCGATTTTCAAAAGAGGAATGGTTTCGCGTTGACATGGCATCTCATCAGTTGCATGTGTCAAATAGTTGCCTATTTGCTCCATTTTGCAGCCAACCTCTTATTTATTTGTTCAGTCAAGTGATCAGGAAAGTATCATTTGTTCGAGCACTTTATGCAAAATGTTCCGAACAGATCTTGGTGTATATCCTGACAAGATCCAGTTGCTGCCAACGTTATTCCCATTCGAAAAGTAGGAGCTAATTTTAGTTGACGGGTCATACTTTTGTCTATATATAAAAATTGAGCTTTAAAATTGTGTTCGTTTGTCGCCGATTTACGCCCTAACGCATTCACCGATTTAAGCCAAACTTTCGCACATCTTTGGTATTGGTCTATATATGGTTTTTGTGAAGTTTGGTTGAAATCGGAAGACGTATGCGTGTGCTGTGAGTTCTTGAAAAAACACATGAATTTCAGTACTTTTTGGGTTGTTTTCGGATTTGAATGATTTTCATAGTGATTTGACGTCGCAAGATGTCCTTCGAGAAGCTGAAGACTACGAGTTGGAAGATTATGACAAATTTTTTACGGTTTGGGGACATAATCCCGAAAACCGAAATACCGAAAACCTAAAATTCCGAAAATCCAAAATCCCGAAAACCTTAAATCCCGAAAATCCAAAATCCAGAAAACCTGAAATCCCGAAAAGCCAAAATCCCGAAAAAAGAATCCCGAAAACGAAATCCCGAAAAATTATATAAAATGAAAAATTTTGCGCAAAATTTTCAATTTTATATAATTTTTCGGGATTTCGTTTTCGGGATTCTTTATTTTATTTTCAATGTAAAATAGACAAGTGTTTGTCCATTCCATTTACCGTAATAATGTTTTGCAGTTTTTTGCGTTGTAATGTTTTGCAATTCGTAATGCATTCAGTTGTGCTGATCTCATATAGTGTGATAGCTGACCGACTAGATTTTTGTTAGCCAGTGAACATCGTAATACAAAGTGAGTATCGTGCATGCCTTTATAATTAAAAACTTTATATTATCAGTGACATTTTGTGTTTGAAATCTTAAGTAAAAATGAACGTGTCCATCGTGAAAACCAACAAACAGCGTGAGAAACTGCTTATTGACGGCTACAGTTACCATGTCAACAAAAAATACAAGGATATATTTTACTGGGAGTGTGAGCAGCGAAAGGAAACATTGTGCAAATCACGCCTGACCACAATATTTAAGAACAACTCGCACAATATAAAAAAATTCCCCACAGACCATTGCCACGAGGCGTTATCGTACTCGAAAGCGATATATGTAACAAATGAGTACGTGAAGGAAAACAGAATTAAAAAAATTTACGCGGAACGTAACGAGCGTTCTGAAATAAGTTTCCTCACAGGAATTGCGTACAATATGAACTTGTATTAGATATTGTTTTGTCATGGATCGTTTTTGATATGTTTTTTGTTATGTTTTATTTATTTGAAGTTTGTTATTTTGTTGATTTTGTTAAATAAATTTGCCTAATTTGTTTGTTGCTGCAATAAAATTTTTAGTTTCACTTTCGGGATTTTGGCTTTTCGGGATTTGTGGCTTTTCGGGATTTTGGCTTTTCGGGATTTTGGATTTTCGGGATTGTGGCTTTTCGGGATTTTTGGCTTTTCGGGATTTTGGATTTTCGGTATTTTGGGCTTTCGGGATCACGTTTTTCGGGATTATGTCCGACTCCCATTTTTTAAACGGAGCAAAAAAATATATACTGTAAAATACGTTTTTTGTTTTTATGAGGAATCAATATTTACTTACCGGTACCTTCAATTCTTTTACAAAATTGAATATAAGATAAGATAAATTGATTTCTTATAATTTCATTCTTTTATTTTAGTTTGCATCAAAAATGCCACGTCAGCGAAGAAGTGATATTGGTAGTCGGTAGCATAGAACGCAAAATAGATCAAATGAAAGGAAAAATCAATCACAAGAAGAGCGAGAAAATCGAATTCAAAGAGAACGTATGGCCAGACACGTTCAGGTCATTCATCTGAACAACGTAATGGGCAAGATAGATTGAGGATGCAATCGCATCGCACAGCAAGAAATTGTAATGAAAATGTACAAGGACAACAACGAGCTGAACGAACCAATGTTAATGTTGTGTTAAATGGTGCTGGATTTCGATATAATAGTGCCGAATTGTGCGGAATTGACTTAGAATATCCATGCTTCTCCCACGGACAATTATATGTACCATGTTCCCGTGTAGGAAAGCCTTCAGTTCTGTTTATTTATACAACAACCAAAAATGTTGTTTATGAAAAGGCTCTGCGATAGATTAAGAAAAAAAATAAAGCATAAAATAATTTTGATTATGGTGTCCATCTGTCCATGTCCACAACATTTTTGCCTTTTATTTTTGAAGAAATTTTTTTTTTGTATTTGTTTTAGATTTTGCATTTTGAAATCTTCACCTTCGTACCCAAACCCAACATTTTTCAATCGCGATTTTAGTATTTTTGTATGAACAATATCAAAATAATTTAGTCGTCGTTCGTTTTTAAAACAAAACGAAATTATTTATGTTGTTGAATGACACAGATGGCCGACACGTCAATCATTGCGGTTTGATTGAAAAAAATCGACGTTTTAACTTTCGAATAAAAAACTTGAATTGACCGAATTACATGAAACAGTGTGTCGGCGCAGTGGCTTAGTGGTTAGTGTGTTGGACTACTAAGCGAGGGGTCCCAGGTTCGAATCCAGAAAAAAACAAAATTCCAAATTAATTTTTTTTTCTACTGCTCCACACCTCGCAAATATCTGACAAACATCCGAGAGTGTAATTGTCGTGAAAGAGCTTCTCAATTGGCCGTTTGGACTCGGCATAAAATTGTACTTCCCTTCCATTCGTCCCAAAAATGAAAAACACGCACAAGACTAAAGGTACACGGCCATTTTTTCGAGTAATTTAAAAAACTCTGCGACGTCGCATTAGAGTGATTTTCAAGCTACGATTCGTCATTGGTCATTTGCTAAAAAATGGCGATCACACGAAATGACTATCGTCGTCATTTTTGTCCCAAAATAAAGTGACGGACACTGCGCCTCTTTTAGAATTTTCCATTAAGATGCCATTAAATGGCGAGCGATAAACTGACGATCACATGGTGAAGACATGCCACATCAAAATGACAAATGTCGCCTTTCGTATTATTTCGATTTAGCGTCCTTTATCTGTTTTGCGATCAGACGGTATTGATATTGACCGATGAGAAAAATATAGCTACTGGCATTTGGTGTTTTTCTCTCGGCGACTTTTTTAAATAAATTAAATAACAGCGAAAAGAAAAAAATATTACAATAAATGAAAAATGGCGAAAAGAACTTTTGAGATGATGGTGGACATTACGGAGAATGCGTATCTGGCAGCATGTATGCTGGAAAGCAGTGACGACGATCTTGATATCGAGCTAACGCGACGAAAGCCGAGTATTTGGCAAAAGAAGTGGTTGAGCCGTCGCGAGAAGAGTGGATTTTGTGCGCAGTACTGCTCGAATTGCACGATGAAGAACCTGAACTTTATCGCAATGTCCTTCGTATGTCAGCCAATCAACTCGATTATTTGTTGAGGTATCCAAATGAAACAGATTAATCTCAGCGAATATCCTGATGTATTTGATTTGTTCTCTGAAATTCCAGTACTTGAAATAATCTGCGCGGTAACAGACCGCCTCCCAAAAACTTAATGCTCGACTACGGAAATCCCTAGTCGAGAAGCATTGGCTAGTAATAGCTCACCTATTTTCCAAAATTAAGTGGTATACGGACGGCTCCGACGTCGGCGCAGTGGCTTAGTGGTTAGTGTGTTGGACTACTAAGCGAGGGGTCCCAGGTTCGAATCCCGAGAAAAACCCAAATTCCAACTTAAGGTTTTTTTCGCTGCGCCACCTCTCGCGATCGTCTGACAAACATCCGAGAGTATAACTGTCATGAAAGAGCTTCTCAATTGGCCGTTTGGATTCGGCATAAAATTGTAGATCCCTTCCATTCGTCCCAAAAATAAAAACTCACACAAGACGAATGGTTGTGAGAAGCTAGGCTTGGGTCCATACGGACCTGTTCCGCCAATTATTTATTTTTTATTTATTTACAGACGGCTCCGAGATGGAAAGAGGAGTGGGAGCTGGTTCTCACGGACCTAAGCAAAATGTCTCTATACCAATGGGGCTTAGCCCAAGCGTGTTTCAGGCTGAACTTCACCAAAGAATGCATGACACTGATGTAAAGGGCAGTCACATCCATATATTCACGGACAGTCAAGCAGCTGAGGGCGTTTACAGATGCCTATCATTGACTGCAAATCAGTACTAAACTGCTTCAACACTCTTGAACCGATTGGACTTAAGAATAAAATCAAATTTGGGTGGATTCCTGGCCATGAGGGTTTTGAGGGAAATGAGAAAGCCGACGAACTAGCCAGAGTGGGCTCTGAAACCCCCTTCACAGGACCTGAACCCTTCTGCTGTACTCCCAAATCGTCTATAAATTTCGCCATCACAATATGAGCACGTACAAAATGTAATTCATATTGGGAAAGTATCCCAGGTCTAAGACAGGCCAAGTGCTATACAGCCCTTCACAAAAGATGCCAACAAAATTTTAAACCTAAATAAGTATGATATCATAAACCTAACTGGTTTCCTCACAGGACGTCACAACCTACGATGTCACTTAAATAAAATAAATTTAGTCGACTCTTCACCTTGATGTTTGTGCCTTGAAGAGGACGAAACTGCTGAACACATAATATGTGAGTGTCCAGCTCAGGGAGTTCCTGAGCCCTGAAGGGATGAAGAAATCACCTGTAGCAGATTGATAAACTTTATTAGGAAAGTAGAGAGACTGTTAGCCTAAACAATTTTCTGACCCTATATGGCACAATAGACAATAGATATTTTAGGTCGACATGCCTTTTATCGCGCAGGCGAGTCAGAAAGTTTAAAGAAAGAAAAATTGTTGAGGAATATTTCCGGCTTTGGTTATGCACAACCACAAGAAAACAAATAAAATCCAATTTATGCATTTAAACGTCCTTTCGCCACGAGAAAAACACAGATATCGTATTAAATGCGCGTCATTTGTCATTTGCGTAGAAAAATGGCATGCAACGAATTTCGTGTTCAGTCATTTTTTGGAGGCTGCCATTTAAATGGCGCAACAGCCAAAAAGTTTGGTCTTTTGTCCTAGGCGTCATTAAAGGGCGATCACAAGACCTTTTTTTCGCCAAAATGCATGCCATTTGGTCTGCCAGTTTCTTAGTCATTTAAAAGACACGGAAAATGTTATCCCAAAAATGGCGATCACACACTACGACATTTAAATGACGGGTTTGTGACGCGATTTTGACGTCAAAGCGCCTTTTAAAGGACGCTAAAATGGCCGCATAAACGTAGCTTAATGGTCGTGAGAAACCAGGCGGATCTGTTGCGCCAACTATTTATTTATTTATTTATTTACAGTATGTGCATACTCGGAATCATTATATTCATTTCATTAACGAATTTGGGCGGAACGAAGTTGGCCGGGTCAGCTAGTGGCTATATAAAATCAAGGATAGTTGTCATTTAAACAGTAAGACTAAGGGTCTTGAGGTGGCAATCCAGACAAACAACTGTAGGTATAACCTACTTCTTACCTTTACACAAAAGGAAGGAGCAAATGGCAAAAGGTACCAAAAGATTGAAGTAAGTGCCATCGGATGATCGAGCCATCAACTCAAAGGCGATTACACGTTAATTGCTCTTTCCTATTTTTCTATTTATTTTGTTAACAAAATTTGTATCTTGCTGCACGAAAAATGTACTGAAATATGCTTATCTCCTCAGGCTATGGTTGTAAGTTCCCTCATCGTCCTTCTTCCCCTTTAGTTCTAAGGTTTCCGTGAGTTGGTCTCGAAACGGCGCTCAATTGCGATATTTGTGTCTTTCCCTCGTACGGGAAATACAACCAACCAGCAAACCATGCTAGAAACGACATCTGCTATTTGACACACAATTGTGGAACGCCCTTATATTCCATTCGAAATTATTTGAGTTTATGACGGCCAGATGACATAAAAAGCCACCATCTATGACAATTCCCGAAAGAACTTAACTGTTTTCTTATCCCCTGGATTTATCCGAGTCGTTCAACACAAATTGCACACATCTTCGCGTACAGTCAGTCAATTGTTATTTATTCGCCTGCATACAGACAATACCAATTATGAGGAGATTTACCCCCTTTTTGGATGCGACTGCAATCACCCTGTTGCACACAATATCCCCAAGAAAGGTGCGAAAATACCCCCAAACACTGTCTAACGCTGGAATCCAAATTTAAACGCATTCCATGGAAATGTGCACATTTCCTCTGGCAAACTATCGGCTTCAAAAAAAAAATCGACAGAACCAGACGACCTGGTGCGTCGTCTCACGAAATCCATGGAATGCTTTCGTTTCGAATATGCTCGATTCGAGGCACCTGTGCACGCATAGATCCATCGCAAAAGTGCAAATATGCAAATGAGGGATCAATAGGCTTTTGCAATCGATTTCCATTCTACCACTGACAGAAACAAAAGAGGCTCTACGACCAAAAAGCATTCAAAACCACGACTCGTACACCATATGGGTGCTGGCTGATGGGCGGCCCAAAATCAAACATTCTGCTGATAAAACTTTCGAACTGTTTACGGGAAGAGGGGGAATAGCTGCACCGAGTGTCCTCGAGTTCTAATTCCATCAGTGAATATTCACAACACGAATGCAAAACCAGAGCGATCCCCGTTGAAAATATTATCGTAAAGAGCTACAACGATGATCGTTACCCCCATCTCCGGTATAGACGACACGACGCCATCGTGTGCCATCGTCATCGTCAGCGCCATCGAATTGAAAGGACACAACTTTTTCAGCGAAAACTTTTTGACTGAAACGAAATCTAACGACTTTTTGGCTGAGGAATACAGTCCATTTGAGTCTTTTTTTTTCACAATACTGATTTAAATTGGGAGGAGGCTGGTTGATTCCTTTTCGTCGTCGGCTGTTTCGCTTGTTATCTGGTCGGTATTCCGGGTTCACAGATATGTACTCGTAGCTATGTAGGCGTATCGGTGTGTTTCGAGTGCGCTTTGGAGGAATTCCATTTGCCTTGCTATGGCTTTCGTGCACCAAATAAATAAATTTCGTTTCGGCTGTAGGTTGAACTGCATTCCACCCACCGAAAGCGACCGAATGAGCGCATAAGCACACTATATTGCCATTGCCAGGATAGGACTTGACGAAAGGAGGCCTAGCTGAGGTTGGCATTTGTATGCACAAATATTTGAAATAGTTGAGACTTCAAGGATCGCATAAAATATTCTAATTTCAGTCCTTTTTCAGTGGGATCCCGAGGCTCATGAATTCCAAGGATGTTTGTGTCTGTGTTTGAGTGTGTCTGCATTCAAATAATGTTCCCGGAAATCGTTGTTTAAAAATAAACTGCTCGCTGCACGAGGCGAACAGCTAAAACGAGTGGCATTTCGGGTATGGGTCTTGAGAAAGAGAGAGTGCGATTTATTGCAGAAGGAAATGCGCCATCGTTTCGCTAGCAGTTTAGTGGCCGTTTCCCGTGTTATTGTTATTGTTTTTGGGTAAGTATTGAATTTTAAATTTGGACAAAATCGCCACCTCCCTTGACCTGCTAATGAAACCCCAATATGTAGGAGCGCACATGTGTTTTCGTGTTCTCACAACCTCTGGACCCGAATCGACCCCCCCCCCCCCACCTAAATTTCTTATTTCATTTTTCGATTTACGCTCAATTTTGTACGTTCATCGTCATCTTCATCCTGGCCATCATTATCGTCTTGCGTCCTTCTCGTTCTCGATGTCTCTAAAATATTCCCAGTGGAACGGAAAATTCAATTTTGGGTCGAACTTCGCCCCCAACGGAGAAGAAATTGCTGTTGCTTTCTGCCGCGGTGTGGTTATTGTTGGATAGGAATTTCAATATACGTCGCACAGATGCTGGGTGCCGGTGCCGGTTGCCGTTGCCGTTGCCGTTGCCGTTGCCGTTGCCGTTGCCGTTGCCGTTGCCGGTGCCAGTGTCGTTGCCATTGCTGTTGCCGGTGCTTATGTGTGGGTGATACTATAGTTGAACAATGGGCTTAACGACGCACGGGGGTGGTTCCGTTCCGGCCAGGAAGGAACATTTTTCCATATTCGTTCGAGAAAAACATAAACAAATTTTGCGGTTTATTGCCTCTAAGTCCCTCGATTTGCTCCGCATTCCTTCTCTTGCGCGCGAGTGGCATTTAATATTCAGCTGTCTCTCTTCTAGGATTCCAAGCCAGGCAGATATCCTTCTGATGTGTGTGCCGCTGCCGCTACATGTGACGCGGATGGGTGATGGCTATACGGGGGGCGCACTGGATAAATCTCATATGATTTCGCTTCAAATGAAATGGAAATTTGTATCCTTTTTTATGCTCGCGTACATTTGTAGGTTTTTGTTTTTTTTATGTACTGCTTGTGCATGATATACGCGGTGAAAATGTACTAGCGACGGCAGCGGCAGAGTCTACTGTCTGCTTGTGTTTCATGTCGTCCTGGGGTGGATTAGGATTACAAATGGTTGGCTGGTGCTGGCACCGGAGGGTGGTAGCAAACTTAATTTTTAACATCATATTCAGAATTTTTTTTTCATTTTTTTTTCTGTCATCTGTATGTGCGTAAGAGGGTTTTCGGATTTTTTTTTATTTCATCTGATCCTTTTGCTGAATTTCTGAGCACAGAAAGTTTCCGTAAATGGAGCATAAGTAATTTTCCCATTTTAGAAAATTGCGAATTCTGGGAAAACATTTTTTTTATGTTGCCCGCTTCGTCTCCTCCTTTGCTCTTATGGACGATTTACGTTAGTAGAACGTTCTAAATAACATATGGCTTTCTATTTGGGTGTAAAGGCGCGTTCTTGTGAACTGCTGGCAATTTTGGCTTTCGCTGCAATCTACAAATGAGGGGGTTTCTTACTCAAACAAACAACTCGTACTCATTTCATTAAGGAGAAAAGCGACTTCGATTGACTGTAATCAGCGGGCGATTGCGACGTGAAATGGCGGTGAAAATTGCACGAATTGCCACTTTAATTTTGAAGAGGTCCAAGGGCCACTCCCTTTCATTTGAATTCCAACGCGACTAAGGATAGTGGAGTGCCTAAGGTATTGATGTCGTGTTGCGAAAAGAAAGTCGGGCGGGTGAGAGGCTGGTGTCCCATTTAATTTAGATTTTTATGGCATGCTTCGACTAGCGTTGACGGCGGCGACGCGAAGAATAATGACTACTCTCTGAAATGTCGATTCAGAACAGTTGTTCAGCTTTTACGTGACAAAAATATTAGACAGCTTGATGTGGAGAAGGGATGATTTTGTTGTTTGTTCGATTTTTAATCTTCTCCGCGTCTTTCGTGTTCGATCTCTGCTCCGTCGAAAAAGAACACCTATCGATTGAACATCAACGGCTTTATACCATAGTCAATAGTTGTGTATGCTGAACGCGTAATCCATAAAAAAATTCAGGAAGTAATTACCAGGTATAGACTGAGTTATATGTGGATAAGTGCAGAAGTCTCAAGTGTTGGCAGAATTTTTCCGTTTGTTTTTTATGCATGAAGAAAGCCTCAGGACATTTGCATCGTTAATAGTTCAAGGGGAATGATATTTTGTCGGGAAAGATTGGTTAGAAAATAGATTAATGGTTTTTCAAAGAAATAGTTTTGAGCTGAAATTTACACCAAGGACTGCTGCCAATATCATGCGTTTACAATTGTCATGATTGTCGTCTTGAAGAAATTATAAGCCACAGATCTATAGCTGAATTTAAGTTATACATTGTGAACTATAAAAGATATCTGCAATAAATCGGTAAGGTGCTACCAACAAACATATTAAACGTGCCAATAAATCATTATGAAACTCCAAAGAGTTCCATGAGGAAAAATTAAATTTTTAAAGATTTCAACAAATTTTATTAGCAAATCCCCAAAGGAAATCCAACAGGAATAACCCATACCCCACTTTTTCTTTTAGCAAATGCCACAATCTCTTAAATCACAGGCGGTTCCATCCCCTTGAATAATGCTTTTCAATAAACCTTTCAAATAGTAACTATGCTGCGAACCAGAGTACAAAAGGGACAAAAACCGTCGTTCAAAAACAGTGAAAACTCTCACAATGATTTATGAATTTACATCATTTCTGTTGATTCGAGAATATTTATTACTTTCCAACGCCGCGCCGCGCCGACAAACAAAAAAATGAGCGGCTGCGGCACATTTTGTTCTTTTATCCTGACAGCGAGTTGTATATTTCTCGCAACAATCAATAGACGACTCGTGTTCCGGTAACAATTTACAAAACTCTGTCTCACTTAAAAATTTTCTCAGCCACCAACATGACCGACAATTTGTTCGTCTTTCTGTTTCCGAAAAAAAAAATCGTTTTTGAATAATATGTATACGAGTATCTTCAAACGCATGGCTCCATCCGCCATAAATCATTTAATCATAAATTGAAACCGAATTTATTGCGCCGGGATATACACTCTGTTGTGGGTATACACGGCGTGTTTCCTTTTCATTCATGTATACGTTTTCATTTTCACTGGGTCGGGCCCAGCAGCTATGCTTGGTTGAAAGGGTTGTGAGTGAGGGTATCAAAGTGATTTGGACGTTGTTTGCTTTATGTTGGCAGACAGTGAAATTTGTAAATAAAAAAATGGAGCGGCTGGAACTCTGTGGGGCAGCGATTTCACGTTTTCATGATTTCATAAATATGTCACACGCATGTAACGTCTCATATAGGTGCCCAAAAGCCTCCCTCTCCTCCACATACTGTGACTTTTGGCCTGCTATCCCGCAGGTTTGCTAATATGCGTTAGCATGAAATTGCATTAGCGTGCCAGCTGGGAAATAAATTTATCATTTGCATACACACACACACTACGGTGATTGCGTGCCAAGCAAAGGCCTAATAGGTCAAAACTTTGTTCTCCATCAACCCAAATGACGGTTAAGGTCATGCAGATTTCCAATGAACATACAGCGAACCTCTAAGCGGCACTGCTGAGTGAGCTGTTCCTAATTGATGATGGCTATATTTTTTACTAAAAGAGTCTCACGCCTTCTGAGCACGACACTGATAAAAGTTCTCCAAAAATAGAATGAAATTGTGTGGAGAAAATTGCGAACGACAGAGGATACGTATTTCGATTCTTTTCAAATTGAATAACAGCAATTGGTCACAAAACTCTAAATTCGAACCCATCACTCCGGAACAGGGAAAGCAAAAAGAGCTGAACGCAAATTCACATCTCCGGAAACTCGTGCGTCCTTTCACTATAGGGAAAAACTTGTATAATACCGGGGGGAGGACAAACAAAAAACGACCCAAAAATAATAATGGCGCGCTACAATTTGTGTTCGTGAAAACTTGACGAGAATTTTAAAAAGCGATTCGAAACCGATTAAAATTGGGCAATAAAACAGTTCTTTCTATTTGAATGGACACATTTTCACTTTGAAATACAATAAAACTGGCAATTTGTTTAAAGTACTATGCAAACGCACAAAAATACGGGATAGACGGATGAAAAGGACAAACGAAACACATACGAAAGTCGTTGGCATCATCATCATTTATCGGACAAGTCCAACGTCGACGGTGGTTGAAAAGTTTTCTTGAGCAAAGCACAGTAAATCCGGAGAAGGATGTATAAAAAGGACACGACGAGTGTGAAAACTTCCATCGGCTGTGAATGGTACGATACCTGTTGCCAGCTAGTAGATAAATCAAGTTACACCCTGCCGCACGCAGTTGTGTGCAGATGCAGAGGATATTAAATGAAAACGCCTTCAAATTTTAAATTCATATCTGAATTATTCATAGACGACGAATGAAAATTTCCAAAAATTATCGTCCTTCGACCACAACCGGTGTATTCGTATGTAAAACTCGAGTTCTGCAACCGCAGATCGAATCAGTAAATCGCAGCTCGCAGGCGACAAAAGGACATTTTTCAAGTTCAAAAGATTGGATTCGGTTCTGTCGATTTTCGCTTTTCAATTTTCAATGGAAAAGGAATTATATCGCACTTATTTTAGATTAAGGATTGATCCCGTTTCCCTCCGTCGTTCTTCTTGCGAAGCCACCAGGCGCCCCGCCTTGATAGGGTTACACAATGGCTGGCAGAAAAGATTTATTTCTTTGCCTTGCATAAATAAATAGAAATTTGAATTTGATTGAACGACACAGATTGGGGAAAGCCAAAGTCAAAGTGTAGGTGCTGTTGTTGAGCGCGGGAACCGGCATTCGGCATCCGAAATGCGGGATCATCTCCTATCTTATCTCTATCTACCAGGTCTATTGGAACCTTTCTCGGAATATCAATGTCGATTAAATGACGAGAACTGAGCAATTTTTCGCACATCCTAGGCTGCCGGCAGTGTGTGTGTGTTATTATTGGTTCTTTATTGCATTCTGATTCGAATGAGATATAAGAAAAGTGATAAAGAATCTACTTCCCTAATCGAATTTAATTTAAAGGCCTTTGATAAAGGCACGCTCTGGCATGGCATGGCAGACAGGCGTCCTTTTCTTGTTCACTTTGCTGTGGAATTTACAAAAGATGGAAACGGGAAATTCATAATACGCGCTGGGGAAGGGAGAGGAAGCGGAATATCGATTGCGTTGTATGTTGTACAATGTACATACCTTGACTTGTTGCGGAACCCCTCGGCTAAATTCCTAATCCACATTCTGTTCTCACAATTTCGACAATTTGCATTACACTTTTGGATATGGCCTTAAGCACTTTACTTTTCTTTGATTTTTCATCACTTTTGTATACACTTAAGAATTTCTCAACACATTTTTTTCTCCGTGATTATTTATTCGTGTAGCTACTTCCTGCAAAGAGAGTAAAAGAAAAGAATTTATTCATAAAATTATTATTAGATTGAATTCGACGATGACATATCGTAGATCTATTTGCACTTTGTGTTTTAAAAAAAAATAATCAATTTTTGTACAAGAGTCTAGAAATTTCTACGGCATCTTAAAATGAAAATTTGTTCAGTTGAACGTACAATATTCACGCGGTGATAGCATCCTGAGACGTGCGGTGAATTCACTCCGAATTCGGAGGGATGTTGTTTGATTTAAAAGAAAAACTCATGCCCTAACCCCCAATTTTCTGACAACTGGGACATCTAGGTATATACCACCGGCTGAAAATGGCTATCCTACCAATCCTACCATACATTGAGAGTTTGTTAGTGACCATTAGTTCAATATGAACGGACGAATTTACAGTGTAGAGGAAGACTGGTCCAAAGAAGAACACATTTCTACGAACATATTTATTTTTGATCTTATATCGGGGTTGACTTCGTACTAATCACACAGCAAGTGTAGGTAGGGGTGCAGTTCATGAAAATGATTACAATGAATGTTTTCTCTTGAACATAAATCAGCGATCATGTAGGCCACTTCTATTCTGAAAAATAGGTTTTCGCTTTCAGAAGGCAAGCACCATAATATCATCCAGAAGCGATATCTGATTTACGCTTTCAATTAAGAACTGCAAACATACCTACAATTTGCCACCACGTACGAACCAAGAAATAGGGATGAGGACTGTACGAAAAGGAGAGCACCGTCAAGCAAAATATGTGACATTCGGAAGCAAACAAAAAATACTAATTTGAAGATCTAGCCATGCCAGAAAGGCTGTACAATGTAAAAGCTTTCTGAAAACGTGTGGAACGTATTTGGTCCAGAGTTTTTTTTTGATCCAGCACTATTGACGCGGTTATCCCAAATGAAATCGAATCAAACTGTTCTCGCCTTAACCCCAAAGGGGATAACTCACATAACCCTAACTGTACGCGAATTCCAAAAAGTCGTCAAAAGCTTTTGATTTGTGAAAGGCTACCGGTTAACACTCCCCCTACGCACTGAATATTGATCAATCTTTGACTTGCAGGTTAGAGAAACAGATTGCAGTCACTGATGCTCCGCTGCTTGGCAGACCTGATTCAGTTTGAACAGCCCTGATTACTTGAAGTTGCCTCGGATACATTATTCCGAACCAAAGTTCAATTCTGGAGCTCGGTTATACGAATTATCTTATACTAGAGTTCGCCCATGAGGTATTGGAAAACAAATTGCACGCAGCATTGCATCTCTGCACTATATCGAATATGTTGTGTAAAGCTTATAAAAGACTAGCTGTACCCGCCCGGCTTTGCCCGTGCAAAATGTGGTTTCAGAACAATTGATGGAGACTATTTATTTATAAATTTGCTGTCTTGTAGGGGACACAATTTGTTTTGATAATCGCTCAAAGAAAACTCATCATCGTTGGACTAATCAGCAACAATTTAATTTATTGGATATCCTAAGTTGTACCTGCAGATGTCCTCTATAAACTGGTATTTACTATACTTAAATGCTCCCGGTATTTTCGAACGAAAAGCGTAACAACGAAAAAAGCAAAACGAAACGAAAAAACTAATTACTCTTTTTAAATTTTTTCCGGAATTTATAGAGGTATAGAGTTGAGACAAAGTAGATATTGTAGGCCTAGGTATCCTCTATAGGCCTATGTGAAAATGCACCAGAATATATTCAACAGTTTCTAAGATTTTTGCATTTAAAGCCATGCCGTCAAATTCAATCTTAGTCGAACAGAACTACACTAATTTTATTTATATGATGATAAAGAAATTGAACTCATTCATTCAAATGTTGACAATAAGCTCACAAGATTTGCAATGATAAATCGGAGAAGGTGTCGGTAAAACCGGATAGCTACATCACAAAGTAATTAAAATTAGGGCAAAATGAAATTAGAGATAAGCAAAAAGGGGTCATTTTAAGGATGTCTTGAAAATGGATTAACTTATACCGAACCTGAAAATGGACACCACCAAAGCGACAAACATTTTTAAGTTTCGGTAGTTGGTAGACGTTACCAAGCACAACATAAGCAGATGTTGCTTTTCCGCTGTTAGTTTATCTCAATAGAATGATTGAAAATGTTATTTCTATGTTATATTCGTTATGTATTCAATAGCGCTGGTGTTGGCTTGATTGCAAAGTCTCCGTAGTAGGTAGTCAGTAACATATTTTCTAAAATTGTACCCTTTATGTTATCCCGATCACATGTTAACTGATTTGTGATAGGCATGTATCAGGAGTTTAAGGACGTTGGGATTTGAAAATAACAGGGAACAGGATGAGGAGATGACAGCTGGATAGGATGTGATAGAGAAGGGGGGGAGTGTTGGGTGCGAGGAGTGGGGCACGCTTACTTTACTCGACTTTGCTCGCCGGAATGGTGAGGGTTCTTGTCCTCACACACCAACAATACCTATATACAAAACATTTATCGTGCCTACACTAAATACAAAAATCTTTTCAGACTCGGACGAACATTTCCACAGAGAGAGGGCGCTGTCGATGGTATTCAGCGCGGCCATAACTTAACCCACCCTACCTGGAAGTTCGGCGGCCAGTTGTGAACTTCTCCAATGACGACTACATCATCGACGACGATTCGAAAATACATAGATTGCTATAAACGTAACTAAGATGAATTGGGTTAATTGGACTCGCTGAAAGCAAGTCAAGATCAAGCGATTTCGTACCCGGCGATTCTGTTTTATTTGCATTCAAAGGATTTAACAAATTTAACTTAATTTAGATTCCGTCGGCAAAGTGAATCAGTCACACTCTAATTAGGCATCGTCAAAGGATTTTGGGTCAATCGTTTTTCTAGCTTATTTTTTTTTTTTTCATTAACGGGCAACGGCAACATTTTTAAATATTTTTGTCAGACGATAATGTAATTGGCTTACTGATTTATGCTTTCAATGACACCTTACTTAATTGAATGAAATTATACAAATAGTTGCACAACTTAGAGAGTAGCAGTAGGCAACTGGTCACATTAACTGAGTAAGTTAAGCAATTATTTTGTCATTTTGGAAACCAGTTCAGGTACACACTAATAATAATTGTATTTTTAGTAAACTAGCGTCAATATCGAGTGGGGTGCATTAGGCGGTATCTCTGTGGAGGTATAGGTGTAGTTTTACTGAGTTTTTCTAATAACTATCTTAGATAGGGTTAGAAACACCTGTGAAAAAATTGTTGTTTACATACAAACGCAATGTATGAAACTTTCAAATCAAAGTGATATTTTTTTTGTAACAACAAATGGCCCAAAAAAATGGTAAGTATGATACTATGTATGTAATACCAATATTGCAAATTACAATTAATTATTAACGATGTCCACGAAATATTTAAATTCTGTAAAGTTTTGTCATTCGCTGATGATTTGAAGTTGTTTTCTCGGGTTAATAATACTTCTGATTGTATTCGCTTTCAATCAGATATTAATAAGTTATCGGAATGGTGTAATCGTAATGCTCTAGAACTTAATGTTTCTAAATGCAAGGTGTTTACGGCCTACCGTATTGCTGCACCCCTTTTTCATAATTATTTTATAAATGATCTTAGACTTCAGCGTCATGATGAGGTAAAAGATCTTGGTGTCATATTTGACAATAAATTAAATTTTAATTTGCATTACGATTACGCCATTGCTAAGTCTAACTCGTTGTTGGGCTTTCTTATGCGTAATAGTAACGACTTTAGTAATGTACATAGCCTTAAGGTTATTTACTGCTCCTTAGTCAGGCCATACTTAGAATATTCATCAATTATTTGGGATTCACCATATGCCTTACACAAACTTAGACTCGAAAGAGTCCAGAAGAAATTCACGAGATACGCGGTTCGTAAATTATATGTGTTTGATGAGCTTCCTAATTATGACAGCAGATGCACTTTAGTCGGCTTGCAAACCCTCAGTTTCAGACGCACTGTAACTTCTGTCATGTTTGTTCGCGATATTATTAATTATCATATTAAGTCACCAGAATTGCTTTATCTTTTAAATATATATGCTCCCCAGAGGTCTCTGCGGGTTAGAAGCTTATTTTATACAGAAAGGCACACAACCAATTATGGTATCAACGAGCCTATTACAAGTTGCATAAGCACATTCAATGATCTCTGCAATGAAATTGATTTTTGCTTATCCAGATTAGATTTTAAAAATTGCGTTTTTTCATTGGGTTTTGATTAAGTTAATTTAATATTTGAAGTAGTCTATAAGATTGAAGATCGGTAGATGACGCTAAGTCGCGCAACAAACAACAGTTGTGTAAAGCGTTACTGAGAGGTCACACTAAGAGAACGTAGTGTTTTGTGTGTCCTCGATGATGGTACAATAAAATCCGACTAAACAAAATTAAAATCAATTTTTTTTTTTAAATTTAGTATCAAATATAAAACAGATTATATGAGTGTGAACGGAGTAACTCAGTGTTGCATCATTTACTGAGAGTTGATATAATTACATAATTAAAATCTAGTTGAAGACTCGAAGGCTTTTCCAGCCGTAAGCAGGACATTGGATAGGAAATGTTGCTGTGAAATGATTTTGGCAATTGTTCCAACTAACACTTCAATTTTGTTGAAATCACATCGACACTCGACCGACAGCCGACCGTATCGACATCTGAGTTCTGAGAATAACTGCACATATTTTTATTTTTTTTATTATTCTTTAGGTGGGTTGCTTTTTCATTGGAAAAACAAACTGCATATAGGTTTTATCTTGTAAACATTAAATCGAATTTCCTTAAACGAGCAATCACTCGAAAAAAGTCTGATGATGTTCAAAGTACATTTTATTCGAATTTAGTATTTGTTTGGAATTGTTATTGTAACAATAAAATGAAGTACACAAAAAAATCCCGCATTTGTGATTAACTAAAATGGAAACTCTAAGCAACTTTGCACTTTAGATTTAAAGTAAATAGATTTAAATTAAATTATTTTGTAAAAATATTTTTTAATGTTTCTTTGGCATTTTTTTTTTTAAATCTATCGAAATCTACCTTTTTACCCAAAATTAAGTACTACTAACACCTTTGTCCAGATATATGCATGTAAGTTCGCAATTATATTGCCCAAAATAAAAGGCAATTAAAACCTTTTATCATTATTATTTTATCTGTTGCTTCAAAGCTGACTGATCTATTGGGAGAAATTTTCAGCCAAGTACAGGGTTAAGATAATGGCTCTCGGTTAAAAGAAGAACGCAGAGGAAGACTTGCCTTTGACTGAAATCAACAAAAATGGAATTGACTAGCTACATTTAAATTTAAAATAAGAAGTCTCAACCAGTTAGTTCGATTCGTTTCTAGGCTTGTTTCTCTGTAAGAGCTATAAACAGGGCCTATTGGTAATGAATTTTTGGCTAATTTTAGCCAACCCATATTTCTCCTTGAGGTAGGCACTTTATTTATTTACGTTTTTAAACGTTTATTTTAATTTAAAAATTCACAAATTCGTATTTCGCTATAAATAAGCCATTTCACAGAAATAAAAACGAGTATTCAACATTCTTCTCACTCATTTCGGTAAATAATGTTTATTCCGACGGAATTTTGCTTACAGTCAAATTTCTCGCCGCTCTTCGGGTATCCATTTCCGATTCACAATAATAACACGAACACCCAGCAAATGTGTAAAGCGGATGTCCTTGAAAAGGTTATGCTTAGTAAAAAAAATGCGTTTTTCAGCTGAAAGAGCTAATACGAATATTTTGTCCTATTTGTTGATGACTGCTTATAAAGAACTAGAGTCTCCTCGTACACATGTGCGTTTAATACAACGGCCATATTGTGGGTTTATTTCTATCGACCAACAAAACCGTCAAAAATAATACACTTTTGCAATTGCTTTAATTAAAAAATATAAAAATATGTAATCACTTAACATTTGTTTTTACTATAACAAAAAGGGTGATCAACACTGTTTATTCTCGTATAAGAAAAATCCTTAACCTGCTAATGTTTAGCTACGTACGCAGGACATTGCAGCAACTTAGTCAGTCAGCCATTCTGTTCAAGTTTTATATAAATTTTGAATATGCAGCTCCACACTCGCTCGTCATTTCAAAACCAACCTTCATATTCGACTGAGCCAAGCGAGTAGCTATTTGTTTTTGAAAGTACGTATTTTTAATGTGGAGAGGAGGGGGCCTTTTAAAATTGCCAAGTTGTGTGTAAATTGAATTTTAATGTTATTGCCTGAAAATGACTTGAGAATTATTCTAAAAGGGATTTGCCACGCTGGTAGGTATGGTGGCATCGTAAAATGCCAAGACTCTATTTGCGTGCTCTGTCTTTTTTTTTTTTTCTTTGCCCTCTTTTCTTGGTGCAGCGTTTGCTTGTAGTTCCATCAGACTTCAAACTACTGATGCATCTACCAGTGCAGAAACGGTAAATGGAGGAAAAAAACGCAATTGCTTTATTTTGCACTCAACATGCAACTACTTTGCGAGAAGACGTTGATTGGTGTGTTTATAGTAGATGTTGGTCCTAAATGCATCTAACTAGTAAGTTTCGCATCCGAGAAAAGGGTTGCGGGGCAAAATGTGAGTACGTATATTGTGCATGTGTCCTTGCAAAAGTTTTAAAGTATTTTACCAGAGCAGATTGAGAGAAAAAGGAGGTGCACTTTCACGAAAGTTACACATACACAACACCCACCACCCTTGAAGAGGCTAACAACTAAATAATGCAATCTTAAGATTGGAACATGACACACACACTCAGCTGCAAATGGTTCTCTTTCTTGCGTTTGCTATACTAAAGTACGAGTATCTGCAATCGACGTCTTTGCTGCATTTGCACGCGTCGGCAATATCATTTGTTTCGTTTCAACTTGAAGTTGGCATTAATACAATAGCATACATTTATATATCGTACATAATAATATAATGAACAACAAAAATGGGACCCTTTCGCAAGGACATTTGGTGGGCAGTAAGAAAAGTGGATGCATGGATTTCTTTAAATGGCTTTTTGTTTGGTGCGATGCAATAAAAAGGATCTCGAGAAGACACCCTCTTTCTCGATTTATTCCAGAAGCAACAAATACTGAATGAGTCGTTGCAAAAATTCGCTCTCCTCGTTCTCTCAAAAGACTGCTAATAGACATTTTGCCTTGGCTTTTCCTGCCGTTTATGCAAGTAAAAGGAATTTACCATTTGGGTATGGTAACATAAACCACAAATTGTGGGTAAGAAGAAAAACAATCCAAGCTAAAAAGGTGTCCTTGTCCGAAAAAAAAATGAAAATAATAATAATAATAAAATTTACATAATCCTTACGAGCCTGAAACACACAAAAAAGGGCATGCTACATGCATGAGGTACAGAAGATTGTACAACCGAATTCAAGTGCCGCTTAACAATACAAGTACAATCAATTTGTGTGTGTGGAAAGGGGGTCGAGAACTGAGTTTGGGAATGTGGTCGGGTCGGGGCTCGGGAGTGAAGGGCGGACGGGTAGATATAGAGGACAATGAAAACAGGATTTTCACTATTCGTACCAGTACTGGATGATTTTCCACTTCCACTTTTTTCTTCTTTACTTTTTTCCTTCTCTTCTTTTCATACGAAATTGAATACACACTGAATTTACATATTTTCGTTAATAGGGATTTTCCCAACACTCTCCCACTCACACTTTAAAATAAAATAATAAAAAAACACACTCACTTCAGCACGGTGCCGAAAAAACGTCGTCGTCGACGGGACATCTGTAACACGGTACGAATATCAAATGAAGAAAATTTTCATTAATTCTTTTTTTTCTCTAAGAAAATTAAACGCGTTTAACACAATAAATGCGAAGTCACCTACACTAAAAAAAAAAAAGGGTCAATCAAAGCCGGCTGAACAGAATGTGCACCCCAATTTTCCCCGAAGTGCAACGCAAACACACACTAAACAGAGTTTAATTTTCGCAAATCACCGAGCGATAGAGCGACTCAATGCAGGATGTAATATTTTTATTTCCAAATATTTTCTCTACTTTATGAACTAGTTGTTGTTGTTGTGATTGAGGGGATGCCTTTCGTAACGACCCTTGCTCTGGTTTCAATGGTATCACGACGACTGATTCGTGAGGCGACCAAACGCGCAGTTATATACGAAACGAGAGAAGACAGTTTCAGTTTTCAGAAAGGATATGCGCGGAGTTTCACTTGTTGGGAGATCCTTCGTCCTTGCTGTGAGCTGTGAGGGTTCAAAAGTGAGGAAATATTCGATGAAACGCAGCATTCAGGGGTTGTTTTGAGTACGCGTGCTGAGAACTGAGACATCCGATTCTTTAATCTCTGTATGGGTATAGAGCACAAAATAACGGTCTTGTGTGTAGAGTAGAGTGTAGTCTGTAGTTGTTTTTGTTGGTTGCGCTCAGATGTCAGAATATGTTGGTCGCGCTCCCAAGTGTTCAATATTGTTGTGAGAGGGTAGGTTAGTGAATTTCCCACGGTTTGGACTTTTCACATCGTGTACTCTGTTTATTTTGTGGTGAATAAGAGACCCATTTGTTGATTTCCTGAACACGTTCCATATAGGATGGGAACACAAATTCAACTTATGCACTGAATGGCTTTGTTTCTCACAGGTATTGAAAAACTGGGAAATTTTTGTGGTGTCACTTATCGCAGCCAAATAAATATATTTTCACAAGGGAAATTTCGAAACATATGGTGGAGTAGAAAAACTACATGCTCCAATCTACAGTTGAGTAAAACCATTTCCCATTGTGTTCGTTAATTTAATTTGAATAAACAAGACAAAATCTTTCGCATTTATATAATGTACAGCAAGTTCGCCAATCAACTCTTTCGTTTTCGAACTGTCGATATGAATCGTTTTATATTTGTTATTCCTCTATGAGGAAACAGATTATCCCCGGTAAGCAATGCTCTGTCATAAATATAGCTCGGATCCTTATAGTCTTAGGAACTCGAACCAAATTAAAGCATAGCTATGTATCCCCTCATGACGGTCTTCTAAAGAGGGGTTGTTTTTAATAAGATTTAACTAATGTTGTGTATGCCAACATCAGGCATTAATTTAACCACTTTAAAATAGTTAAAATAATTTAGTTAAGTCCGGTTGTTAGGTACCTAGTTATTGAATAAAAACAACAGCGTATATCAATCAAAGATTTAAAACTATCGGTTCAGCAGGAATATCTAATGGGAATATGAACTTATGTGACATTAATTTTTTTGTCCAGACTAAATTTTTCGAACTCACAATGGTGAAATTTTCCATACAAATTTTCATATGGTGGCCTACAAAACATTTAGTGGGGAGGCTAAAAACGATTATTAGTAAGGCCCACTGTCAAGAAATGGACAAAACTCCACTTAATCTTGGTCAAACATAAGCATAAGGTTAATTAACACCATCCAGTCTTCTTATGGTTCTTTTTTGAAGGTGGCGCCACCTATTGATACACTTAAGCGTCCCATACACGATCTAATTATATGATTGTAAATATTTAGTGGGGAGGCTAAAAATGATTATAAGTAAGGCCCACTGTCAAGAAATGGACAAAACTCCACTTAATCTTGGTCAAACATAAGCATAAGGTTAATTAACACCACCCAGTCTTCTTATGGCTCTTTTTTGAAGGTGGCGCCACCTATTGATACACTTAAGCGTCCCATACACGATCTAATTATATGATTGAAAATATTTAGTGGGGAGGCTAAAAATGATTACAAGTAAGGCCCACTGTCAAGAAATGGACAAAACTCCACTTAATCTTGGTCAAACATAAGCATAAGGTTAATTAACACCATCCAGTCTTCTTATGGTTCTTTTTTGAAGGTGGCGCCACCTATTGATACACTTAAGCGTCCCATACACGATCCAATTATATGATATGATTTTAGAATTAAATCAACTGTATTATAACAGCACGATGGGCAGTCATGCGTGCCTATGACCTCTTTGAACTTTGAAATTTAAAAATTTGTTCGAATGCAATTTTTCCATTCAATTGTTGTGTTGGTGTATTGTATTCCTGTCAAATATTTAGATGCGTATCCATATTGAAGGATACCATTTGTAAAACATAAAATTAAGCAAAGTACCGCATGATAATGCTATGCTGCAATACAGAGAGCAGTTATGAGATTAACTCAAACGAGTTAACCACTCACTATGACTCGTCGAAGTAAAATCCAACTCAGTGTCAATTATTTCCCCCTTTTTAAAACTCAAATCCCACACTTGCGCAGAAAACGAAAGCACTTTGCTTGACAATTAGTTTCGAACTTCCCATTATTCTTCGGTCTGTATTCAAGGGATAAATCCAATATACCTGCTCCACTCATACTCCAGAGTGAATGCACAGGGGTCGTCACACTCGTATTTCTCATCTATTGCCACTTAAGCTCTCAATCATAATTATCTTGCATCGGATGGAGGAGTACAATGTTCGAAAATGCATGGGACTTTTTTCGATTACCCAGCGGCATGTAATGAAACAAGGCGATATCCCTCGACCTTTCACAAACAATCTAGTCTAGCACACACCACAATATTCTGCAATCTACATACTAACTTGCTAATTTGTTTCCGAGCATCCATTAGCAGATTATGGGAGAATCGCATTTCCGTTTCGCTTGTGGCCGTGTTATTTTGCGGCACATTCGCTGGCGGAAACTTTTTAAATTTAAAATAATTTTCCCAAGCCCCTCTGGGCGTATACCGGGGTGGCATTTTTGTGTGCTGTGCACAGTTCGCAAGTAGTTTGCCTCGAAAATTTCAAGTGGAATTAAAAGTTTCAAATATTTCCGTTGTTACCTAGTATATGTAACACATGTTATAGATGGTAGATCGGGCTGCAGTTCTCCGTGTTAATTACTCAGCTGCACTCAAAGGAATGAGGAGTGTAGGGTTTCGGTTCTGTCGGGCATGCCTTTGTATAGGTACAGGTATGTATGTACCAATATGACAGGTTACGATTTTGTCGTATAGCTACTCGAGTCGCACTGAAATTTTGACTCATGACCTCTTATGCTGCAGGAAAACGTAAAAGATCCTTGAACATGTCATTCGATACCAAAGTCACGTGGCCCTCGTAATTTAACCTCAGAACAAACGTGCGCTTTCAATTAAAATGAGAAATTTTCTGTAATAATTACGTTGTGAGGGACTGGGTTCTGGGTAACATCAAAAGACACAGACAAACACGTAGCAGCTCTCCTCTCAGGATGCATACAGAGTAGAGAACCCTGCATGCGGCCATCTCCTCATCGTTGCTAGACAAAGAAGACATACATACGTGCATGGATCTGCGTCACGCATATGCATCACTCAATCTGAAAATTCTAACAATTTTGACTCCTCGACCCAACCCTGATAGAGTCGTAGCTGTTGCAAATTGTCATTGCGATGACTTTCAATTTTCTTAATAGAGGGTGCGGTGATGGCTGAACGCCATATGTTACCACCAGCCACACATGCCGTAGGGTTGTTCTATGAAACTAACCACCACCACCACCACCACCACCACCACTATTCTCAGTTATTGGAAATCCATTTGGATGTCATTATTCTGGACGCACATATGCAACGGCAGCCAACCTTCCCGGCGAACACTGGAGGGTATGTCACTTCACATTATTTCGAAAAGCTCGCAAGAGTGAGAAGAAACGAAGGGAAAATAAAAAAAGTAAAACCTGGGGTGCAAGTGCCCCCGGCTACAATTTATTCAACCCTAAGCGATTTTACCCCGAAACGTTTAAGCATGAAACTTGTTGGTTGCCGCATGCAATTTACCCCCATTCCGACAGCAGTCCAGAGTCCACCCTTGCGATTTGCTGTTCATCCCTGTTGCTGTGTTAGTCCACAGAACGTGTACAAGCCTATGCTTGATTGACATGGGCTTTTAATAATAGTCAATGTTGTATCTTGTAAATAAATGAAATCACCCACCAGGTGGGGGATGGTGTGTCCATTGATCTATGTGTGGTGGTGGTAGCGGGAGACAGACGGCAGCAGAAATCACTGCTTTGCTTACAACGGCATAGACAGTTTTCAGGGGATGATGACGAACACACTCGAAGGCCTTTCTTCTTCGCCATCATCTCGAAAATAAGAATTGATTTAGTTCCTTTCAATGGTATCTATCCCGGGGAGTGGGACAGTTTGCTGGTGGCTTGATTCTTCGTTGCCGACTCGAAATCTAGTCTCATCTGCTGGCTGAATGTACATAATTGCATTATTATTCATTCCTCTCATAATAGCGGGTGATTACTTACTTTCAATCTTCATGACAGACCATCGCCGCACATTAAGTGAGGGAGTGAGCTCTACTCAAAGCAGCAGTGCTTTCAAGCGAAAGCAAAAAGGGCTGTAGCAAAGTACCTACGTTCAGATACATTGCGTAGGTATTATTTAAATGAGTGCCTATTCACAGGCGGCCTCTGCTGCTTGCAAAGAGACGTTTTTAAATTATTTTTTATTTTTCAAGTTAACAAAAAAATAAAAAGGAAAAAAAGGCGATTCTCATCTTCGCGGCGGCGGCTATGGTGGCGAGTTCATTAAGCTCTATTCTTCATTATAATTGAATTTGTTCGAAGGGAGTGAACTGGAAGTAAGTGCTAGAGACGGTCCCTTTCTCGCTTTCGTGTGTCGTTGTTGTGTCTCGACGGTAATGAAATTTTATTTGGGTTGTTTTCCTGCCAGCAGTTTCATTATATCAATTGCGGTGGGATACAGGAAAAAAACGAAGATGGAAGACGAAAACAACCTCTCCCGCCATTAGTTAACAGTTGAGCGAAATGTGAGAGATATGCAGGCGAAATGGCGAAAAAATGTTGATGCATAAATTTAATTTAATTGGATGGCATCCCTTAGATCTCAGGTGGTAAGGTATGGGACTAATTTTCCTTTTGTCTCCCAGCTCTACGAACACCTAGAATTACCAGATTTTTTTCAATCTCTGATAGATAGTAAAGTAAGCTGTGATTTTTTTTATTTTCAATTTAAAATAATCTTTAATTATTCTCCGTGGAACGGGACGGCGGACGGATCTACCGCATGCAGTGTTGAAGCATACCGCGATTATCGCTTGCCAGGGATCGGATACTGAATGTTTCTTCAAGATGGTACTAATAGAACTCTAATGGCGTAACGGATACAGTAGTTGACACCATTTTTTATTTTTTGATACAGCGATTTCCCCTCTTGCAGTTACTCCTTTCGAGAACGATTTTCTCTTCTCCAAACATATAAAAGACTCGTAATATTTTCCTGTTTCCTCTTCAGTCGATACTTGTAAATCAAATTGTAAACACCAATCGGCGATTTATTTTAGTGTACATTTTTTTTTTTAAATTTTTTAAGGACTCGCGAACGTCTGACAAACATCCGAGAGGATAACTTCTCAATTGGCCGTTTGGACTCGGCATAAAATTGTAGATCCCTTCCATTCGTCCCAAAAAATAAAAAAAAAAAAAAAAACTCACACAAGACGAATGGTTGTGAGAAGCTAGGCTTGGGTCCATACGGATCTGTTGCACCAATTATTATTATTATTATATCAATTTTGTTAGTAAATATAGAGTTACTGCATTGACTCACGTCACGCATACCCATAGCATACTGAATGATTACAGCAACCGCAAACTATCAATTGTATGAGTCATACTGACATCATCCTAACTGAAGAAGTGGTGAGCTGTGTAGACGAGGTTTCGGATACGTTTTATTTTTATTAATATTATGTTATTAGCAAATTAGCAACTATCAGGAATCAGTGGCCTCAAAGTGTCTTCAAAAAGCAGCAATAGCGACAAAACTAAACAGGAACTAAACAGAAAGTAGTTTATATTCAAGGCATCTCCTACGCGGCTTGATTTTAAACGTTTGTAATTCCCGCTCGAGCTGCCTTTTACTATATTAACTATTTCAGAAGAAAAATAACTACTAACTACAGGGTAATCATTTGCATGAAATTATAATATTATCCATTTCCATATACCTGTACGTATAAGTACATATGTTCAGAAGTAGGCCAATTCCCCTAGACGCCTGACCCCATAGCAGTATTAACACCAGGTACATACTTCCTCGTGTATTCATAGTTGTCGCTATCATATAAATTGCAGCAGGAACAAACTCACTTAGCCCAGGCGAAAGTGTTTTGGAGTGAAGATTGGCATGAAAACCGTTTCGGTTTGACTGCAGTTAAGCACGCGATGATATATGAGTGTGGCGATTGAAAAAAGAGAGTCACTGGCCTAAAAAAATGAAATAGAGAACGGACTTAAGTGTGTTCGAGAAGAACGAAATCAATTGTGAAAAGAACTTAAGCTATCCCGATATATATAACCGCATTTATAAATTTGTTCAAGTTGTGATAGTAAGAAATGTGTAGTGCTTCAAATAAATGCATATTTCCCTATTGGCAGGGGTTGTCTGATGATAATGACACTCGGAAAAATCAAACTAAATATATACCATAAGTTTTCTTCTTCCCTTCGCATCATGCGAACATATTATATTCGAGAGAATAAAAGCAATCCTCCATAGAACAGCGTATCCGAGGCGAAACGTCATAAAACATTTTTTTTTTGTTGCGCCAATTATTTATTTATTTATTTATTTAACTCAATTTTTAATTGAAGTCTAAAGTGGCGTGATTGTCATGAAAAGTGATTTTAAAATTTTTCGTACCAAGAAAATATTACATAATAATATTTCGAATTGATACACACGTGCCGATACATCCTATATTTCCTCACAACAGCTGCATTGAGGAGCCTCCTCAGTAGGGGAGAGTGGGGCACCTTTGAACACTTTTTGCTTCCAAGTCTCATAAAAACATATGTTTTGGAATTTTTGATCTGTACCTAATTTTTTCTTTTAGAAATGGAGCTCAGCTTCAGTTTAAACGCATAATTCCATCCGTTTTAGGAAGGAACTTATTTTTATTTTTTTAATGAAGCAGGTCCTTATATTCAAACTTAAACTAGGCTGGGGCACCTTTGAACGACAGTTTTTATAATAAAACTAGCTGTACCATCCCGGCTTCGCACGTGCAAAATGTGGTTTCAGAACAATTGATGGAAAAAA
The DNA here is from genome assembly GCA_916610125.1 of Cheilosia vulpina. NCBI lineage: Eukaryota > Metazoa > Arthropoda > Insecta > Diptera > Syrphidae > Cheilosia > Cheilosia vulpina. The sequence continues at coordinate 718,958 of OU744280.1, read as the reverse complement.
TTTCAGAATGAGCCTTCTGCAAAAGTGAGGGACTTGAACCCGTACTAAAAAACCTCCCGTAGACTGGCCCACTCTGGCTTTATCTTCATAGCATTGCACATGCTCGTTGGAATAATCGGCAATAATTTAATATTCTTTGGACAATTAAAATAATTTTATAATATTTAGCTCACTTTTTTTTTATAAATTAAACACTTCTTTAGCGATTTCTATCGACTAAGATAGTGATATTTGCTGCATTACTTACCCTGGAGCACGCTACATATAAGTTATAACTGCCCGTGACTGAGCAATTCTTGATTAATTCAACTCCCGCTTTTCTTAAAGTTTGACCCTCTAACTTATTGATTGTCATGGCAGAACAAACATTAATAGGAAATGGAATCCGTTTAAACTGAAATGGATAATTGCTGGGAAATATTTGTATTCTTGGTATAAACAACGTATCTCCTTTACCAGACCCGGTTAAAATTAACGCTTCAATAACGTTTTTCTGCAACGAAATCACTCTCAATCTGGTTCCGTTACAAAGTTTAGGGGATTCAAATTGCGAAGCAGCATAATGGGAACTCCAACTTTTAATTCCAGGCCATGGACTGTAATTCTAATTAAAAACTCGACCGGGTAATTTACTGTCTCATCTTGATTGCAAATAGCATTTATAAACAGGTACGACGTATATCATCAGGAATTTTCCCTAATGTAATAATACCACGATCTGGTATCACTGATACCTATACCTATTTGAGATTCCTATCCTACATATTTAACATTTCTTTTATGGCTTTTTTTGTTCTTAGCATACTAAACAGCATACTGCCTCTGTCTGTCTCCCTCTCCGTCACTGGAGTAAAATAAGGTTAGTATGTTTGATTTGAGAATGAAGTGCATATCTACTCATGCAGGTGAGAATCGTAGAAATGTTTCAAATTTTGTCTATTTATTTAAAAACCTTTTAAGTTATCGAGTTATGACGGATGATCTCCAGTCGCAGTGTACAGGGCCTATTCCTTAAAATACAATACAATATCGAGTTATTGGATATCCTAAGTTGTACCTGCAGATGTCCTCTATAAGCTGCTGTTTACTATATTTAAATGCTCCAAGGACTTTCGAACGGAAAGCGTGACAAAGAAAAAAGCAAAACGAAACGAAAACAATTAATTACTCTTGTCCAATTTCTTCCGGAATTTATAGAGATATAGAGTTGAGATAAAGTACATATTGTAGGCCTAGGTATCCTCTGCAGGCCTGTGAAAAATCCACCAGAATATACTGAGCAGTTTTTGCATTTAAATGCATGCAGTCAAATTCAATCTTAGTCGAACAGAACTACACCAATTTTATTTATATGATATTAACCTGAAATAATACTTTATACTTTATTTAAATTATGGTTTAGTTTTGATTTTTAAATTAGAGATAACAGAACTTAACATAAATAAACTAGAATTCATAAATTGCTTTAATAAGTAAGGAACAAATACCATAAAAAAAACTTAAAATGTACACAAACTAGAATTCACAGATAACTTTATTTATATAGTACCTACGCCACATATTATAACGAAACAATATAAAAAATAATTAGCGCAACAGGTCCGTATGGACCCAAGCCTAGCTTCTCACAACCATTCGACTTGTGTGAGTTTTTATTTTTTGGGACGAATGGAAGGGATCTACAATTTTATGCCGACTCCAAACGGCCAATTGAGAAGCTCTTTCATGACAGTTATACTCTCGGATGTTTGTCAGAGAGGTGGCGCAGTGAAAAAACCTTAAGTTGGAATTTGGGTTTTTCTCGGGATTCGAACCTCGGACCCCTCGCTTTGTAGTCCAATACACTAACCACTAAGCCACTGTGCCGACAACGAAACAATATAGTAAATAATAATAAATAACGTTACTATCGGCGACAAATTGAATGGAATTCATAACTTAATTTTACCAATCTTAATGGCGACGTATACCCACGATTTTTGGTTTGTGCACATCTATGGCGCAGTACCTTTCGAATGGTATAAGTTTTAGTTTCCCCATTTCATAATAAATACTTAAAAAGTGTACCGAAACTTTTGATGTTCACGTATTAATATAATAATAATAAAGTCATCGTTTTGAACATGTTCAAACCTTCCTTGACCAAATTGTCAATTTAGCTTTAATAATTTGTTTGCACTCTTATATAAGAAAAACTTAGCTTAATATGGTTCTAAATGAACCTTCGCCTTCGAAAAATATTTTTCACAAATAAAAAGCTTACCAAAAAGGAAGTTACCATAAAAACATCCAACACGAGCTAGTTTCAAACGACTACTGAAAAAATGAAAGCCGTTGACGTTTAAAGAAAGCAGTATTGCCAGGATAAAAATTTAGTTTACGCTCTGAAATATTTTTTCATTAAGATATTATTAGTGACGTTCAAAGGTGCCCCACTCTCCCCAATAGCCATACTGTTTTACATTTTTTCAGAGTTTCGGAGCGGCACTGTAGGTATTCCTTTTGTTTAAAACTGAAATCCATAACTTAGATTAGCGCAACAAAATACCCACTGAACCACTACACGCACGCACACCACACCACACTAGAACAGAATTTTATAAAAACCCACACTCATGGCTCCTGAATAGATTATTGACGTACATTTTTGGTACGACTTTATTTGGAAAACTGGAGGGAAATCACATCCAATGGCAACCGAACCCTTTCCTCGAGATTGATCGATAAACAATTGAGCTGCAATCAAACACCGACTGCCATCAACACTCCATCAAGAAACAGTGTCGATTTAATAGCATTTTAATATTTTGGAAATTGTTTAGATCCAAATGGCATATTGTCACGGCACCGGCCGCAATGACACACGAAACTGTAAATCGCAGTTTCAATTGCAATCAAATGTATATGTACAGTTGTGAAAACGAATCAAGGATATTTGTACGTATGTCCTCCCGACTCAGTCAGCACTTTTGCACCCACTCCTTGTGTTCTGCGAATTCGTATCTATGCCTCATATTGTCGCAACTAATTCATCCGAGTATGAAAAATTCAGGCTCACAATTCTATAATGATTTCTGTTTGTGTGGAGCGATTACGCGGTTGGGCTGGGGGCGGGGTGGAGTGTACGCGGCGGAGTGGAAACTTTCATGTACCAACACATGTTTGGTTTTATTTTCGGTTGATGTCGGATAACAGCAGTAAGAATCGAAACAAAATGTGAAACACTGAAAAATTAAACGTGAGCAGCGTGTACACATTTTTAGAATGTTCGTCCTCTCCGAGTGCGCCTCCGCGTTTTTTTTTTTTTTGTCTTTTTTGCTCAACGCTATACCTGAGAGAATTTTCATTTCCAGGTCCTGTGCATGCCATTAGCGCAGACAGCTAAAAGTTGTACCGTGGATGGAGGAGACCTGGTGATAGCATTGTATTCTGTCAGAAACAATGATGAACATTTGTACGCCGCAGTTGCTCCGAATGAGAGCGATCCATTGGGGATACGGGATGTGTTTGTTGGTTGGATAATGGTCTTCTCCTTCATGGAGTATGTGGGGCGCATTAGTAAATGACATTCTCACCCTCGCCGAGGGGGAGAGCTGTATCTGTGACTTGGTGAACGAGGAAAGGGCGACGCGCTATAAGTGTTATTCGCTATACAAGTTCACCCAGCAACAACGGGTGACATCGGGTCGGGTAGTTCAGAGCAAACATTATAAATTCCATATATGAATGATGACATGACATGCCTACATGACAGGAAGTGAGCGCAAAAATTAAGGTGAGTGATACTACCAACGAAAGGATAAACACTGGCTTGCTTGTGCCACAGCCGCACCCGTTTTGTTGGTTTGCTGATGTTGTTCTGTGTGTAGGCTTAAAGCAGCACTGCACTGAATCTCAGTTAATAATTCAAGCGTAATGACGACAACGCCGATGGCCACATCTGGATCTGTGAGTCTACGTTCGTTTCCTGAATACACGCCAGATGCAGCTACCATTGTTTCGAATGCAAACGCGCCAGTGTCTAAGGCAGTGGTACTAACTGTCAATGATGTCCTTTGAAGTTGACTCGCTGTCAGTCGCGGAAGCAAAGCGATCGATGTTCGCCGCTTCCGGTGACGATGGTTGGCTAAATACGATTTCCGGGTAAATGGGAGTAATACAGAGTTTTAAGTCTTGTTGTTTGGGAATAAGCACATGACAGTGGAGATGCTGGTTCCTTTGATCAGTCAATCCTAGGTGGAAAGGGTTAAGTAGGTTTATGCAATGCCAAATGAAAATAAAAACAAGTAAAAGTGTTATCATCCTCCACTGCATACAAGTAACTACTTGACCGACATAGCCCAATTTCAATATCAACCTGACGACGATAAAAGTAAGTCCTCTCACAAAATTTCACTTGCCTAGGTCGATTTGTTTCGACGCTTTCATGTTTTAAACAGACAGAGAGACACATGGTAGTTTTGTATGGGAGATACCAGAACTACTTCACCGACATAGCCCATTCTTAATACCAACCTAACGAAGGTAAAAAGAAGGAAGTCCTTTTACAAAATTGCATTCGCCTATGGCAATTCCTTTGACAGACAGACAGACGGACATGGCTAAATTGATTCATAATGTGATCCGGATTCAGAATATATATACCTACTTTATGAGGTCTCCGGTGACTCCTTCTTGGCGTTACAAATGTAGTGACAAAGAGAATATACCTTCCTGTGGAGGGTGTAAGAATATGAGCCCACAAAACTGTTCCTTCGTTTGGGCATACAGGCTACATACAAGGTAGGGCACAAACACCATATAACTAATTGTAACTGACAGGCAAATACCACTTTTATGGCAAATAAAATACATCAGTAAATACATTTTTACGAGACTTCAACTAATACAGGGAAGGAGTGTTTGACTCGAGCTTAATGCATCTGTTGTTATATCTGGTACTCCAGATGGACTGTCTACACTTTTTTCTTGGCTGAGCACTACTGTTCTACCACCAGCTGCATCAAAATGTGTCTCAAAGGTGCCGGAATATATAACGAACCGATAATAATTGTCGAGAAGGAGAGATATTTTATCTCTCTCTTTGGTAAGCGAACATTTGGCTAAATTAACTTGAAGTCTCTTTCACTATACCTATTGAGACAGAGGAGCTCACGTCTAAACTATAAAATACGTCAAACGCAAGCTGCAATGTGCTTTCCAAATACTCAGTCCCAATCCTCTCTACTCCGAAATCCATCGCAAGATTCCTACTATTCTACTCACTTTGGATGTCTTTAAGTGCAATATCTGAAATCCACTTCTTTTATGATTACTGTGCTGGCTTGCAATGTCATATCCTTTTTACATTGTTTCCGACTTTAACGCCATCAAAAAGCCACAAAAAAAAAAAAACGTAATGGCAAGTGATGATGCTGAGCTTGTCGGAAGCAGACTCCTTCTTTCAAATCCACTTTTGGTCGTGGCGAAATTCTGCCTGCGTGACTTATCAGCAGTGCCATTGTCTTTGCCTCCATACGAAAGGAAGTCGGACGAATCAAGGAAGCAGGATGAAATCCATTCAATTAGCTCACAACAGGAAAATAAAAATCGCCGATTAGGTTCAGGAGCTAAACAAAGGCAAAAACAATGAGAAACACACACATCCGCCCGAAAACAGCCAGTAAATGGGACTGCTAATCGGACAGGTGAAATAATGGTTAAAGATGACTACGTAACGTACGACGAGGACGACGTGGACGACGTCGTCGACCTGTGCCCGCTTTTATACAGCTCAGCAACATTTATCATTACTAATGACTTCCATTATTTCCCCCGCAGGAGTAGCAGTATTTTATCAAAATCTTTTACCACCACCAGCCGCCCGCCCGCACTGCCGTCATCATCATCACCGGGCTACCTATTGTGCCGAATGTCCAGAAGTACTCCACCGACACGGCCGACATGAATCATGACACGCCACAGACATGTTAACCTTCTGAGAGTTAATCGAGACGAATTAAGGCGAAGCCGATTGTTTCTTTTCTTGGGGTGTACTGTCTACGGTGGTGTAGTTGCTGGCTTCGTGGTACACCTTAGTGTGCTACCACCTGACTGATAGAAGCTAATTGGCTTTCATTAGCCTCCACACTTGTGGCGATTACGCACCTACGCATGAGGACTGTTGCGTTAACTTTCGATTTGACACGTATAAGTCAGCATGAGTGATTGGGGGAGAACCAGCGTAACAGGAAGCCAATCGCAGGTGAGTGGAAAACATGTTGATTGAGAGATCAATGCTGAAGTGCCTGTCACTTCCACTTTCACATCATCGGCAAAGTTTGGGTGTGTTCTCAAGAGATCGGTATCCATTTAGATCTTCACAGCAATTTGCATCAGCTAAATTGTCTCAAGAGAGTATTCCCTTTTATTTACTGTGTCCAATGTCCATCTTTACCGCCCAATAGCGACACCCAATCCACCGATTGTAAACCACAAACCGGAGAGGTGGTCTGCATGAACAAAGCACAAATTCCCTGGCACAAGCATAGAGGCGAGGGCTGTTGGATTTGTTGGCAAAAAGTACTTACATCGATTTCTAAAACGGTCTCCAAATAGTTTCAGGGTATTGTTGTTCGGCCGCATGAGTGGTGTTTGTCCTTTTCGGTTTATTGTTCGGAATGGTCGCTGGATTATCTGCAGAAAATGTCATTTGACACCGAATTTAACAGAAGAGTGACGGAGGGCGGTTGAGGGTGGTTGAGGGCGGGAGTGTGCACCTTGTGTAATAAATAATTCAACCGTCCATTGTTGTCTGAAAGTATCGTCCATACGATTTTCAATTTCTTAAGATCCCTCAAAATGGAAGTGAAATGTTTTATTTTTATGTGCGCATTACTTTCCGTTGTGCAACATCTCAGCATATCCTTTTCTTGTCCATTCTTCTTACCCTCCCCTGGGCGGGTGCTCTCGCCGTATGGATTCCGATTCACAGATTTTGTATACGTACATATATGTATGTATGTAGAGCTTCGATTTTGATTTTCAATTAAACTGGACAATAGGAACAACATTCTTCTAGTTTTTTTTTACTTGTTTGCTGGGAATACGGCCACTCGTACTCGTACTCGTGTGTGTGCCAAGGACCATGAAATGTGCATATAATGCGTTATTTAGGGATGCCTGGGATGCCGTAATAAATCTTGTGCCCGCAAGCAGGCTACATGTTTAGCAGCCAGTCGCCCTGGTTATGTGTGAATAGTTTATAAGCTCGGGGCAGAGTTTCTATGATATTGTGCTTCATAGCGTTGTGCCATTGGAAGGATATAGCTACAGACACCTACTTCAACTTCGCTCCCAAACGAAGACTGTTACCAAGGAAACACAGCAGCCATCTGTCCCCAACTTTGCACACCGCAAATTTAAATTTTCTCAAAAACTTACACTTTAACTCAAGAGAGCGTCTACAACTGGATGAGATGGGCCCAACGAATCTGTATGTCTACCGTATGTTTGCGTTTGGGTTTCGGGGTACATTTTCCAATGTGTACTTTGGAAAAATTTAACTCTTAACTCGTTCTTCCAACCCCTTCACTTAAGGACTCTTTTCAAATTACGGTAGAAATTGTGCACAAGTTTTAGTTTACACTCCTAACAGGTATTTGCCACGTCCTACCTTTACTCGTATACCTTCCACGATCAACACTAACTTGCACCATATCTCGGAGTCACCAGTTTACGTTGAACAAATCAAAAAAGTATTTCCCTCCCTCATATACCAACCGCCTTCGCCCAAACAACAGATGACATAACCAAAGTTTTTAAGAGGAACATGTTTTCCTACACATCGAGCAGGAGTAAGCTCATGTTGCTGCCGCAGTTGGTGTCGAAGCGCATAGTTTTCCCTAAGAAACTTATCGGTGTGTGCTAACAGCCATAGGAAGAACTTCATCTACGAAGCGAGGGTGGGTGGTTATTTGACACATGCCGCCGCGTTGGTTATTTCAATGTGCAGACAATTCCATTTATGTGAGAACCCTCTTGAGCAGAACAGCCTTGAAGCATTTTTGTTTTTTCATCTTAATTTCGGCACCAGTTGTGAGTCGAAAAAGGCAAGCGCTGACATCTAAGGTAAGAGACTCTCCATCGACTGTGTGCTGGCCAACGGCAATTCTTCAAGTCATTAGCAGAGCGTCTTCAAACCGGAAAAGTCGGGATATAGTATGTGGAAAATTATTGCCTCAGAAATTTAATTAAAAGTTAAGTAAGTTAAAGGAGGAACAAATTTCTACAGTCTATCGGAGGTCATTAAGACGGACAAACGTAAAAGTGCTTACTCTGTGAGTTTATCGCCGGGGCTGTCTCAAGAAATTATGTAAGTAAACGGAAGTTTCCTTAATTTTTTTAACGTGCGCGTGCAAGTGCAAAGACATATTTTATCGCACAAGACAAGGCGGTGACGGTGAGAGTCAGCAATTTAAGTGATTGGCTTTTGGGTAGCTCCGCAGGATTTCGTACTGGGCAAATGGTTTTGAATTCGAATTTCGCTTGCCAATAAAATAATTGAATCAAAAGGCAAAATCAGGATTATGACAGGCAAATGCGGCTTAAAAGAATTTTACTGTCACTCTGCTGTCATTTTGGTCTATCTAAGTAAACATTTTATCATTGAACACTGCACCACCGAGCAGTGCATTTAAATAGTACAAACTAATTCCTTAAATAAGAGTAGTGTTAAGCATTTAACAACCACACTGCACTTAATCAACTAAAACAGGAATCAAATAACAAGCCAGGGCACTCATTCCGTAATTATTCAGACGATTATCGTCGAAACGATAGACCCCCAAAAGTAGCAACTAATTTCCAAATTACCTTAATCCAGTTCATTTTCCACAAGTGTAATGAAAGCTGACAATAGTGAAACTAATTCGGACAGAATAAAAGTCCTTATGGTCATCAAAGTTTCAAAAACGATATCGTCCTGACGATTATTGTCATACGGAATCTGCCCCCAGGACATTTGTAGAGTCAATATCAATGCACAATTGACTTCAATAAAGGATTATTATTCCAAACTTGAAATGCATGTCATCCATAGTTCGCACTCATATCGCTCACAGATATTTTCCAACTTGGTCGGTAACAGCCGACGAATTTACAAAATTTTCGATAATTAATGCATTTCGCATGTTTCCATAAACCATTCCAAGCGTTTCCTTATAGTCAGATGTTCTCAATGTGTATGTGATTGCTTATTAAGTTCGTCCCGCTGCTATACACACAAGTGTCGCATTTGCCTAATGAAAACAAAACGAGCAGGCATCATGTCGTCCGTTGCCAAGTTTTGTTTGCACTTGTATTGACTTAATTAGAAAAATTATGCATTGGGATGGAGATCAATGGGACACAAGCCCGCTGGAGCACCATAAACAAATTGAGTCAGAGCGTGGGGACTAAGCTACAAAATAAAGTACCCTTGAGGTAGAGTGCTACGCTAAGTGTTCTCGACGGCGGTGCGCTTTGAAGACCGTTGCAGAGACACTTATTGAGAAAAGATGTTCACCCAATATGGAGGCACTGGGGCAGTGTCTTGCCATTGCCAGTGTAATAGAAGGTGAGCCTGTGGCTGATTACCGTTCTCGAATCTGGCGTTTAACAGAATTTACCTACCAAAGTTTCTGTGTGCCTGTGTAGCAGCATCATTATAAACGACATCACGCCATGAAAGCATAGGCATCGCGGCATAAAAGATGCACAATGTCTTCACCAGGCGGTGTTTCGGGGGTGGGGCAGGAGTCATTAATCATTCCTCCAATGAAAAGAGAAGGAACGCGAGCAGAGGCGCGCTTTTGTATATAGTGCACTGCAGGTGACATCAAGTACTGCTGCCGCTATCATGGGTGTTTGCATTTGCCGATGTCACAGACTCATTCATATTGACGCAAATTTGCATTTTATGAAAGTCCTCGGAGTTAAATTTTATATATATGGTAAAAGATGCATAAGTGAAAACGTACACAGCGACATGAAAGCGCAACGGAAGGACTAAGGCAAACAAATGAAAGTGGGTCCTTAAACACACTGATGAGAAGGAAAACTGTTTTCATGAAATATTTAAAAAGGATCTCCTCGCACCCTCTCGTCTCATGCTTCTGTGGTATAAGGCATCCGCAGCTGCTTAAATCAGATTCACAAGCGGATCCCCGTTACACACACGAGAGTTGTTATATATGAAAGGACGAGCATGGTGAACGGCACCTGCATTTCAGTCTTTCTGTCGCAATGATTGGTACGGAATATAAGCCTTCAAACGATATTTAAATGACGTAGACCGACAACGAGGATGCCAATTAGGAACAAGTAAACAGGGCAACCAGTTTTCAATGCTTTGGCGTGGCTGTTTGTATTGCATATATGGCGATGTGCTGCAGTGGCAGACCTTTGCGAGAAACTACTCGGATTTCAATGTTTCTTAATGACTGGATGCCACTCTGATTGAACAGATTTGCTAAAGAATGGCTTTTCGTTGTCAAAAGGTTGCCGAATGAGTGATTACTATGAGCGTTGCTCTACTGAAAGGCATATGCCGGATCGTCGGCTTTACCAGGTCAGAAATAGAATGCAATCAGGCAATGTGGGCACTCAATTAAAGTGCGTTCGATGAATGGGCTATAAGTCGGCTTAAGCGGGTTAGGAAAACTGATAACAATCGGAGGACATATAGATGCGGTGATATTCATTTGAGGTGCAAATTAGACGCGTTTCTAAGTATACGCGTGCTATACAACGAATGCGTCAGTATACTAAAACGGGTAAAAGAGGTTTCAAAATCGATTGCTATAATAATTGTGTGCACTGAAAGTTCCTAGTGGGATATCATTGCTTTAAAAAGTTTGCAGACCCTTCAAATTGAAGGGAGAAAATTCTTTTTCACTTTTCCAGAAAACAAACTGCACGACTGGATCGCTAAACTTACATTAATATTGCCACTTTTTTTATGTTGGTTTTGTCAAAGTAAGAAGGAAAGTTTTAAGCTCACGGGCTCCAGATTTACAAAAACAGGGACCTAGAAAGGCATGACAGTGTTTTTGACTGGAAATATTGGAACTGCATGAGCTCTGGGTCCAGCAGAATGGAGGAACTTGTCATATTAACTGTGCAACGGAAGATGAATAATTCCAAAATTAGCCCCTGCGGACCTAGGGTACGTTTTAAGCTTGGTATTATGCCGATAACCCAGCTTAAACTCAGTTAAAACTAAACCGAACCTTTCAAAACATTTAAAAAAAACTAAATCTGAAATTGACAGAATTCGTTATTGTCAGTTGCGTCGTGAATATGAATTTTTAAATAAATTTTTGTTTAGACAGTATATGATGAATATTCAATCACAAATTTCAAGAAACCCGAAATCCTTTTGGGCTTTTATAAATTCCAAAAAACAAAGCTCGGGAACTTTTTCGAATATGGAATATAAAAATCAAGTATCTTCGGATTTAGAAAGTACTTGTGATTTATTTGCATCATTTTTTGAGAGTGTATATGTAGATCCTTCTACTGCAGTTATTCAAGAGAATGATAATTACCCTAATTTGGGACATCTTTTTATTTCTGGTGAAGATTTAATTGAAGGAATTTCAAATCTTAAACCAAGTTTAGTGCCTGGTTCAGATGGCATTCCATCTTTTTTAATTAAACAATGTTATTCATTAGTTGAACCTTTTCAAATAATCTTTAATTTGTCACTTTCAAAAGGAGTTTTCTTAAATGAATGGTAATTTTCTTTTATAACTCCTATTTTTAAAGCTGGTCAAAAACATAAAATTGAAAATTATCGTCCAATTTCTAAACTTTGTGCTATACCAAAACTTTTAGAGCTTATAGTTAAACAGAAAGTTTAATTTTATATAAAAGAATATATTTCTCCGTGTCAACATGGTTTTGTAAGTGGTAGGTCAACAACTACAAATTTATCCCTTTTTACAAAACATGTATCTGATGCTTTAGAGTCAGGTTATCAGGTGGATGTAATTTATACTGATTTCCAAAAAGCTTTTGATAGTTTTTGTACATAGTTACTTGTTAAAAAACTAAAGAAAATTGGATTTCACTCCGCTCTTCTAAAATGGATGTCCAGTTATTTAATAAATAGAAAACAAGTTGTAAACATTTTTAACTGCAAGTCATCAAAAGTAATAAGTGTTCCATCTGGTGTTCCACAAGGAAGCCATCTTGGCCCATTACTGTTTTTAATATATATAGATGAACTACCATTAATACTGAAAAATACAACTGGTTTATTATTTGCAGATGATTTTAAAATATTTTCCACAGTGAAAAGCATAAATTATTGCATTAAGATACAGGATGATATAAATTCAATAGTAGATTGGTGTAAATATAATTTTCTTTCACTTAACGTAAAGAAATGTAATGTTTTATCTTATCATCGATCCGAGTTTGTGGTTCTACATGAATATACTATTTCTAATACTTCTTTAAATAGATTATCGGAAGTGAAAGATCTTGGAATAGTATTCGATGAAAAATTGAATTTCTCCTTGCATATCGATTTTATTGTTGCAAAAGCAAGCTCAATGTTAGGTTTTCTTAAAAGAAATTGCTCAGAATTTTCCAATCCTTATGCAATTAAAGCTGTTTATACTTCATTTGTCCGTCCCCATTTGGAATGTGCGTCAGTCGTATGCGATCCACAATATATAGTTTCAAAAGATAGAATCGAAAAAGTTCAAAAGTCTTTTACGAGATTTTTAATTAAACAATTAAATTGGAATTTGTCCGAAATACCGCGATACTCAGCTAGAAGCGCTTTAATTGGCCTAAATTCTCTGCAAAATCGCCGGCTTGTAAATTGTGTTATATTTGTTTATGATATTAAATGCCCGACTTACTTAATCTTTTAAATATTTTTGTTCCAAGAAGAAATATTCGTGGCAGGCAATTGTTTTATATTCCGTTGCATAGATATAATTATGGTTCAAATGAACCATTTTCAAGATGTATGAGATCATTTAATGAACTAAAATATAATTTAGATATAAGTCTTGAAAGAAATGTATTTAAATTATTAGTAATTAAAAATGTTACATAGGTTAAGCTAAGCAATCTGTAAGAGGTAACTCGATAGATGAATAAATGAATTGAATTGAATTGAATTAATCTGTCATACTCTACTCTCTCAATGCGCATTCGCTTCAAAACAGCATTTCGTTTTACAAAACTTCATTTGGCATTTAAAATCGTAGGGTTTCGATAAAGGGTGTCAAAGCGTGCCGACGCACGCACACGTTCAACGCGACATTGTGGCATTCGGCATTACTAAAACGTAGGTTCGACAGGATGAGCTACTAACCAGCCAGCAGTCACTTTATTAAATTTATTTTCTACATATATACCTTTAGTGATCGAGCGGCATACTCTCTTCAATAAGGTAACAAACTTTGAATACTATTGGACGGTGTTCATCGTTGAGCAAACAATAAGTTAAACCATCAGATGACCCGCTCTTTCTAAAATAAAAAGCAAGCACTCAACCCGACTGATCTCTATTTTAGAAATTCTCTGTCTTTGTAGCATTATAATTGTAAATATTTGGAGCTGCAATTGTAGCCAAAAAGAGAAAATAAAACAAAAATTAACTCAGAAATTTAAAGATATTCAACATATCTATCATAGTTATTAAACCCTTCGAACCATTTGCGTGATTGCATTGTTTTCGGAAATACTCGAATAATGGAACATTGCAATTAGAGCAGTATAAAATCAAGTATATACACCTAGAAAGATTTGTTTGTAGAAATGTTGAAAGCCGCTGTAAATTCGACTGCATTATTCGTCATAATCCACCCGACAGCCAATGCTGTCAATTTAACAGAGACATGATTGCACTGCACAATGTACATCCAAAATCAAATTATTGAAATTAGAGCATTTGTCGTAGATTTTACGACTACACAAATTGTGAAGACAACAGCATTCGTTGTTGAATGAACCGCACAATTTGTAAATACGCAATATTTATATGGAGACCACAAATTTTGGTTGTAGATAATATTCACAAGACTTTGCTATTTTTATCGTCAAATCTACAACTCTATCTTTTTTTTTTGTGAAAAGAAGTAGAAAGTAGAAAGATAAAACCCAAATTATCAAATCTCTGTAAAATGTGCAATAACAATAGTCCTGTAAGATTCTTTTATACGAAATAAAAAATATCTATCTATCTTTTTTTTTGAATAGGTTTGAACAGATTGCCCTAAAAAAAAAACAAAAACAAATTAAATAAATTTAAATTCTTTTTAGTCAAGTGATTGTTATTGTTTTAAGTTTTGTAATTAACTGCTATCTTTTGTTATCAATTGTAAAATTGTGAAAAATACATTTTTAAAATAGTATAATAATAACTATGAAGTAATTTTGTTAAAATCAACACATGACTGCCGTCATGTTTACAAGGACTGCTCATTGTAGTTTCAACTGAAAATGGTTGTAGATTCGAATGCATATGTTCTGAATTCTACAAATTTTTACGGCATTTTGTTTGCAGATTTGAAAAATTCGTATTTGTACATTTAACAACAAAAATTGTAAACGAGCTGGTAATTTTACAACAAGAAATTAAAATCGTTTTTACAACTCTATTGCAAAAATAGAAGCAACCTCTGCAGAACTTCCAATTAATTCTGAATTTGAACACATCTGCTGTGTATTACAATTATACAATTTATTGTGCATTTGACTGAATAATGCTGGGAGGATAGTGTACCTTGGACCAAGTGTACCTCTGACCAATAGCTATTACGTGCGCATTTACCTTTTAAAAAGAGTACTCCGGCCAAAACTATGTTTGACATGTTGTTGGTAGTTGGACAGAAATTTTCAGGAACTGTTTTCGTGTGTGAAAATTATTTTTTTTAAGGAATTTCAGGAAGTCTGCTACTCGTGTATGAGCAGCTGGAATGCGCGACTCTTGTTTTTTTACCTTGCAATTGATATTTTTTGTATAGCTGTGAAATCGGTGAGTTACATTTATTTTATATAAATAAATTAGAGCCATTTGCATAAAAAAAGAGTGTGTGGTGTACCTTGGTTCATTATTTTGTGTGTACCTTGGACCGGTCCATGCACACCAATGCACTTTTTTCTGGTTTGATTTTATTTTACATAATGCTTTTCCTTTTTGAGCACCTACAATGTTGTTTTTAATGCTTATTTAAAGAAATGCCTCGAAGCAAATCTGGCGACCAAAAGTTAATGCAATATCTTTGGAGGCTGCTATAGCAGATGTGATTAATAAAAATGAAAGTATCAGCAGTGCAAACGTGGAAGAAAAGGATGAGGTTGAGGCTAGCACTTCAAAAAAATGCAACGGCAGGGCTCGAAAGGCTGTGAAGAAGAAAGTATTAAATTAATCATTTGAAAGTAACGATACCATTGAGCTGTCATTGAAGCCCCGAACACCAAAATCACGAAAAGTGAACCAAATAAACCTATGGAACAACATGATGACAGCAGCGAGAAGACTTTAACGGAGAAGATGCCTTGACCATTGACGAAATTTTTAGGCTGGCCAAAGCCAAACATTAAGACCATTCAATATGTTTTCTTTATTTTAGCCTGTTAAAATATTTTGAAGTTTGGTTTGATTAAAGTTTTGTTTATTTTGTTTAAGATTGCATATTTAATGTCAGCAGTCCAAGGTACACACTGGCTCGGTCCATGGTAGACTTACTATGTGTACCTTGGAACATCGAGATGGATTTTTCTTAAACTGCATTTAAACATGACATGAACATTCTAGATAAAATCTGGAATATATTTTTGCTATGAAAATATTCCAAGTTTGGGTGCGTAGCCTTTTTAAATTGATAAAGCAATCAAAGAAAAAGATACTTTTATAAAATTTGGTCCAAGGTACACCATCCTCCCCTACAGTGGAAATTTTGTTGGGTGGATCAAAATTTATGTGGTTAGAAGCGCCTGTATTTAGGTCTTTTGTAACTTTTATAAAAAAAAAAAAACTGTCCCTGGACTGTATAGTAGAACTTTTTAAAAACATTTTCAAAGTACGGAGATTAAAAAAGATTAAATAAGTCAATAGGTGCACAAAAGGCTAAAAGCCTCAACAGAACGGTGACAAGAGGAGAGCAGATTTGGAATCTGGAAACAAGTACAACTTCCTGCCCACACCCTTGTTAACCGCACAAAATATTTAACGGAGTGTAATGCTTCTTGACAAAAGATTTAAAGAAGGTTCACTTAAAACTGTCATAAAATGAAGGTTTCGCAAAATCAACATTTTTTGGAAAACTTTCGGTTTTTTTACTAAGTTTTTAAAGGCCGTTTGCTGATACGACTCTTAACGATTTGAGCTCTACTTAAATACTTATGGGCTACTTTTTTTAGGGCATAAACAGTCACATAAGAGTTTATGTTCACTTAATTCGCTATGAGTCGTAACATTTAGGCCCGTTTGCTGATACTACTCATAACGAATTTAAGTGCCACTTAAACTCTTATGTGACAGATTATGCCCTTGAAAAAGTAGCCCATAAGTATTTAAGTAGAACTTAAATTGCTATGAGTAGTATCAGCAAGCGGGCCTAAATGTTATCGCTAAGTTGTAGTTTTTGGTGGACTGTATAAAAGTATTTCTCAGTAGACTTGGTTTTCTCTGAATATGCTTAAGGAAAAGCAACTATTAAGAAATATCTCTTAGTACATCTAGCGTCACGTACTTATATAATTATTGACACCGCAAAATGTCGATGCAATTATTGACATCCTCTTCAAACACAACCACAAGGTCTCACTGGTTTAAATGCGGAGCAATCCTAGCAACGGCCTTCTTAAATCGTTTATTATTTTTCTCTCTACACCCGTGCTTTATTGCGCTGTGAGAGACTGTCAGTCAGAGACAAATGATACTGAGACCCCCAACTCACAATCCTCTTGCCGCTGGGCCCCTCAGTTTTTTTTCAAATTCGCCATTTTGTTTTCCTATCGGTTTTGTGTCAATTAAGAATCCGTGTGACATGCAAAAACATACAAAAAATACAAAAATAAATGCTGCCAACCTCGACAACCGTGGGGAAATGTGCTAGAATTCGGGAATACCACATTTTTACATTACTGAATGCCATTGGTTAGTTACTATAAATTGTTAAAAGGCGAATAATTTGATTTCTTTGGTTAATAAAACTAGCTAAATGAGATGTTCTATATACTAAAAACTTATTATGATAAACATGGTTGCGTATTTTGCGCTTTTGAATATCATTAAATTCGATTTCATGCGTAAATTTTTCTTAGAAAACTGAAGAAAATTTGCTCAATATATTTCGATTTTACTTCAAACAATCGGCATTGTTCATTTTTCAAATTTATTTTAAGCAAATCTACACTTATTCCTTAAAAAAAATATTATGCACACGTAACGAATAATTTCAAATTTAACGGATAAAATTCTCTGAACGCTGTCAGCAACTTTGCCCACAGCGGAAGTGGCATATGCAAGGTGCGAGCGTATTGGTGAGTCGGAATTTTTGAAGTTACGTGACATTTGTCAATACGAATTTCTATGTAACAATACAAGCGCACTTAGCATTTGCCACCCCATAGAAATATAGCTTGTAGGCTAAGTAACGGGAAAACGGTCGGAGTTGGTGGTCTCAGTATTGTCTCTGCTGTCAGTGTAGTTCAAAACAGAGACAATACTGAGACCACTAACTTCGGCAAATTTCCCGTTACTTGCCTACAAGCGATATTTTTATGGGGTAGCAAATGCTAAGTGCGCTAGTATTGTTATATAGAAATTCGCATTGACAAATGTCTCGTAACTTCAAAAATTCTGGCTCACCAACACACTCGCACCTTGCATATGCCACTTGCGCTGTCGGCAAAGGTGCTGTCAGCGTTCATAGAATTTTATCCGTTAAATTTGAAATTATTCGTTACGAGTGGATAATATTTTTTTTTAGGAATAAGTGTACATTTGCTTTAAATATTAATGAAAAATGAACAACTTAGGTTTGTTGAAGGAAAACAAAAACATTTTGAGCAAATTTTCTTCAGTTATCTAAGAAAAATTTACACATGAAATCGAAGTTAAATATATTCAAAAGCAGAAAATACGCAACCATGTTTGTCATAATAAGTTCCTAGAGTATCGAACATCTCATTTAGCTAGTTTTATTAACCAAAGAAACCAAATTTTACGCCTTTTAACAATTTATAATTTATAACCAATGGCGTTCAGTTATGTAAAAATGTGGTATTCCCGAATTCTATCATATTTCCCCACGGTTGATATGAGGGGAAATATTCCTTTTATTGGCGTCATGGTGTCAATAATTGTCTATAATTATGCTGTTGGAGGGTGTCAGTTATAGTTTCTTTCTTTATTTTATAAGACCTTTGAAATATTGTGATTAAACTTTATTTTGTCAATTTTCCTTAATTTATATAAAAACTAAATGATTTCTAATAATATAAAATATTTGGAAATCCCAAGAGTGTTCAAAGTAATAATTTTTAACGGCGATTAAAAAAAAATTCTTATGGGTGTCAATAACTGTATCAGTTACGCTACCTACATATAATTATCTGGCTCAAATAGAGAGTTTGTTATTTTAGGGCCAAAGCCGCACCGAAAAATATATTCTTCTCAATAAAGTGTCGATGTCCCGCATCATTCTTGAATATTTCTTTTTGAATAGTAGCAGAAGCACTGCTGAGCTTGAGTTGACATATCTTCCCAAAACGTAGTTCGAAATATTATGTAGGTATAACTTTTCGAAGGATTTTAAAACTTTTTAAGTAGAAGGCATGAGAGAACAGCATTGGGTTTGGTCGCAATTGAATGAAATACTTCGCATAGAAGTTTTTGACTTATTCCAAACCAAGCATTCCTTCCATATTTTTTTTCAGGCCAATTTATGTAATTGTTTTGAAGTCAAAAGTGTCTTAGAAATCGTACAAGGAAATTCGTTTGTTTGAGGATATTTATAGGAAGCAATTTTAATTACAGTGATATCAATTTTTGGTTTGTAAAAATGGAAGAATTTTAGGTGGTCGGCCCAGGCATTCCAAAGTTGGGAGTTCCGAGGTTTTCGTGTTATACTCAGCTTGGATCCCCGGTTGGGCAGCGTGTTACCATAAAACATATCCCATCGGTTATTCACGACATTTCGATATGCAACTGTTTCGCAAGAAAAACCGCAGCCAACTTTGTTTGTCCGTCAAATTACGGACTGTTTCAACTTGTCCTGCTGTTTACTTATAAAATATACATGCAATGTAACTCTCGGCAGACATTTTTTCTCCACCACTGTTCCACGCAACGTGACCTACACACCAACTCATTAAACGTATACCTAAATTCCGTCGGTGTATTCAAAAGAAAATAAGAAAAACATACAACAACATACAGCTACAAGAAAATCTACTACGTTCATCAAAACTCTCTGCCATTGGATATCCTTTCTCATGCGTGCAACAACAAAACCCATCAATGTACCTGTTGAAAGTTTCCATTTGTAAAATTTCCCAGTATTTTTCACACTGCGCACAATCATTGTACCCGCCTTTCATCGGGAAATATTCGCATCGAAAAACATGTCTGATTCTTTTCAATTTGTCATCCCCCAGTGTTCGTCACATCCGCACGGTCATTTCTAACGAGCCTCATGTCTGCAGTGTTTCAACGGAAAATCCTTCCCCATGCACAGCGTACTCGTATATTCACAAAACCATGAACAGAAATTAATTTGTCACTGGAAATCCCCCACAACCACGACAAGGAGACGCTTACACAAATCGCAATCGCAAGCAACAGGGAAACACATTCGCAAATTTGTTTCAGCCGGACCAAATATCTTTCAGATATATTATCCTTTGTGCCGGCAACAGCCCAGTGCCAATCCCAGTGTAGAATTTTCAATTTTCAGTTTCAATGATTCATGGTGGGTCTCTGCTTCGAACAGGGATATTTATACGTGGTTCCGCAAAAACCCTATCCTCATCAATTGTGTACCGGGCTGATTTTTACTATTTGAAATATTGTAAAGTCCTTTTCCTCTGTGTGGGTCGGGCTAGACCTGGACATTTCCCATACGAATGCCAAAGGAAGGACATCCTGTGTATGTGTGGTTTTTTTCATTTCTATTGTTTTTTTTTTTTTGTTCACCCAACATGTCCTTGTGCTTGATTGAGGATCTTGTTTGTGCTTGGTATGCTTACTGTTTGGAGTGCTGGGTTTGCGCGGTGCAGGATTACGTTTCTATGCGTTTGAAGGAACTTTTCAGGGTGAATATCAATAAGGCCTGTATTTCCGCACCCAAAACAGCACGAGCATCAGTAGTAAAGTGCTAATCATGGAGTCATCAGCCCCGAGAACATTTGTAACATTTCATACGTCAAAGTTTTGCAATTTTCCCTTCCATCGTTTTTTTTTCTTGTCCCATTGTAGAGAATACAAAGAAAGACTTTCGGCTTTTGCGCTATTTGCTGCCATTGTTGCAGCGTGTGCACACAACGATGGCTTTAAAGAGCGAGGCTGGCAATCATGAAACAAAACAGCGAAACTTTTGGTACACGATATTGTTCTCTCTGTGCACATAGTACAAGTAGATACTATGCACTGCTTACCGTATGGCGTTGTGTTGTTGGTACTAGGATCGAAGTTCGCTAGCGAAAAATCCGGTGTTAAATTTCAGAAATTCCTTCAAACTTTTAATGAACAGAAAACTCCTGAAGGAACATTTTGTACCTTCATTAAATCCCCGCTGATAATGAGTAGCGCAAAAGACTGCTTAATACAAGACCACTACACTATTCGTCCCATTAAACCCGCCAAATCTGGGGCGGGTAAGGGCGAAAGTGGTACTTAATCTCTTGCTAATTAGACGTTCTATGTGTGCGGCCTTGCAGATTGAAATCAACCACAATCTGGTCCGATGCCACTCCACGGAAAGACAAATGAAACAGAATCCTTCCTCTGGTCAGCCATTAAGGCACATAATAAATGTGATACATCCCTATTGCAGACACCTTTTAGGCGGGTTTATGAGGCTCTTGGGCAAAAACTGGCCAAACCGTCTTGCCGTTACAAACACTCGCTTGACATATATCTCTAAGCAGGTGAACATAAATTCTCCTAGAAGAAAATTGAATCCCGGACCCTTTAACTGTATCCGAAATGAATATTTTACAAGGCCAGGGCTACCACGGCAATCAGCCTTGGGGCTTGCAATTTATAGGGGTGTATTTGCAATCCAAATGTCTCCTTCTCAGTTTATTTCTTCGTTGTCATCCTTGTCCTATGGTACGAGCATATTCCATCCAAGGGGATTGTGTGTTTGTATTGCAGTCGCTTCCAAAAGCAACAGCGGAAGATCCGATCACCATCCAATGCTGGGTATCAATTGAGGAGGGTGTTTATTGAAAAATGAATAACAAGGAATAATTGAAGTAATCTCCCGTGTCCTTCTGACAAGTATACGGCTGCTTTAGTGAGGACCCTGATGAAATCGAACACATAATTTCGATCTGTCGGGTGAATATGGTTTCTCTATCTCCGTTCGGGATAAGATGTTTCGGAAAAAAATGAAAAAAAGAAAGACCGAATGTGCTCTGGTTGTGTGCAGTACCACATCGTCTCCTTCGCTTATCGCGCTACTGTATTTCGCTTTGTAAGTCGTTTAGGAAGAGAGCATGTGGATGTGTGGAATAAATACGGGGGACCTGTGCTTCTATCTGCGATTTTTCTGCTTCGTCGTGTTTTCAGATTCGCACACTTACTACACCAGCACAGGAATGCTTTCCACAGACAAGATGAGATATTGTCGCTGGAAGATTATTATGATCTCGTACCCGTGTACGAAATGATTGTTGCGCACTTGAGATACTCGAAGTGAGTTTTCCACTTGAACTGATAAATATTTTCACATCATTTTGTCAATTGATTGAATTCGGTGCAATGACTTGGATTGAAGTACTTTGGCGATGTCAATGTGTGGTGTGGATTGTACAATGATGCTGGGGACAATTTCTTCAATCTCCCTATATACATACGTACATTGTGCATTCCTTGTCTACCGGAAATACAATATACAATACATTGTATGTATATTATTTGGGCTAATTATGAAAGTCACGCTTTTTTAACCACACGTGCGAGTATAAAGCTAGACGAAATCTATCAGATTTTATTCTGCCCTTATATGGCTAAGGTAGACTTAGTAAGCGAATAAATCCGACATCACTGTCCTGCTCTTGTTTAGGCACGCTTGACTTGGGGGGTAAGCTGGTGAATGCGTTACGGAAATTGAGAGCGGAAGTTGAGAGGGAGATATAAGTTAGTGACATAAAAAGAGAGAGAGTTACGTTTCGTTTCGAATGTTACTGTAGATGCAAGAGAGGTAGATGCGAGCACACATTTTCGTTCTCTCTTTCTCTCACCCAGTTACGTTTCTTTTTCTAAGACACATCCTACAGTGCAGCAGTGATACCAGATCGGGGGATTTATCACTTTTTGCGGGATTTTCCCACTAATAATAAGCTAAAAGGGACAAAGTATTTTTCAGACCTCATAGTACAAAAAGAAAGGGATTTTAATTTTTGGTCAAACTTTGTTCCTAATTGCTCATTTCATTAAGAATAAAAAACTATTCAACCTACAATCAAATTAAATGTTTTCATGTTTAGAAAAAAGTCATTCAAAATATCTAAATGGTTTCATTTTCCTTTTTTTGTATGTCCCTAAACTGTTTCATTTAATGACATATGTGTCTGTGAAAGAATCACGAGTATTTTTTAAAATAATAATAATTTGTAAACATAAAAGGGATATTTTGAGTATAACCGTGGGATAAACTGCCTCTAAAGTCTGCTATCACTGCAGTGCAGGCATATTGTCTGTATAACACTGTAGGAGCAACAGAGAGAGGTGCGAGCACACACAGTCTCTTTTCTTTCTCTCATAGCCAGTTTCGTATATCTAAGACACAGTGCACGCCTATTGCAAGTTTGTCACTTTGGTAATTTTTTACAAAATTTGGTAATTTTTTTGCTTATTGAGTTTTGGTAATTTTTATCTGGTTATGGTAAATTTTTGAGCAGATATACCAAGAATGCGAACTCGATATCACCTCATTTAAATGCTACCTTACTGCTTCTGAGTGAACGCATTGCATTATTTGCATATCGTCGGCTTAATAGGAAAACCTCGTAACTCCATTTTTGGCAAAAATTACTTTTTGATGCTATCTTATAGAAACTCAGTAGGCGCATTGCTATGGAAAACCTCGTAGCTCCTTTATAAGTTAAAATCACTTAAAAATCATCAAAATCAGAATAACATCGTTAACTACAAAGTTGAGCTTGGTAACAAACTTTCGTTCCTCCTGTAAAATTCAAAATTTTGGAGTTACGAGGTTTTCTTATTAAGCCGACGATATGCTTCAATACCATCCCTATAGATGGAGCTAAAGAAGTTTTACTTCAGTCGGGTGGTCCAAAGCACACTCCTTTTTTTTTTTTGTGCACACAAAAGCACGTTACTACGACGAAAAGAAACATAGATGCATGTGTTACAACAATAGCAGATTCGGCGTTTTTTTTTTTCAATTGAGCATGTCCATATTTCTGAATGTTGACGAGCTTTCTCTTATTTGACGCATAATTTGGATGATAACAATTTGTGGTTATCAGTTTCCCACAACCATTATACAAAGCCCACGTATAAATTGAACCCCAAAGCGATATATTATTTAAGAGCTCCTCAATAAAAGCAACAACCATATCCCTTTCAAAGCGTTAACGTTGAACTAGGTAACTCGGAATCGGAAGTCATGAACTAAATTCGGTGTTGACCAAATTCACCACTCCTACTATCTCACAATTAAAATGCATCTCGAATGTTGAGATGGACAAGATATTTAAAAATTATTTTAATAAAAGTTGAGAGTGTGTTGTGACCTAAAAATGTCATAACAATGTTTTTTTGTGGATTAGCAGGGAAGAACAACAGCTATTTATAAAATGGGAAACCAATTACAACCGTTCACTGTTTCCGTACGTCTTCGTCATCCGCAAAGAAGAAATTGAATTTACACACGCCCTAACTGAACAATCTCGAAAATGTCTCTGACTGCGTCTTGGGCTAACACGACTTGAATTAATTTTAAAAATAACAATATCAGTTGAAATACGAGTATTAGTGACCTATTGGATTGAATAATTTTCCTCAAATTTAGAATCCAAATTGAAACCGATTTTTACATTTCAAAGCCCTCAGAATAGTCTGCAGTCCTTAAAATAAACTCTTCGTAATAAGAAACACATACAACGCTATCAGATATAAAATAAACGCTTCTAAGCTCCAAGTATATTTTCAAAACTCAATCAAAATACTGGAAAGACGTCTTTGAGCGGCCATCCCATAGACGCGATTTAAATTCAGTTAACAACGCCCGCCCTTTAAATCCGGAATAAATTTCCTGTCTAGTACAAATATTCAGACGGAACCAGCGGAAATTAACTCAAGTCGAAATACTAACCAACAACACCGGTGGCATAAGATAATCCTTTTCACGCGCCACAGCTAGCTAGTTCGCTTTTTACGTCGGGCATGAAAAAAGCCTCCAATAAAAACACTTCCGCACGTTCTACCGAAAATAAAACGGATTGCTTCCATTTAGATATGTCAATTAATTAGGAGTTAGCACGCAGATACGTGCAAACCGTGTGGGTTAGTGAATCCTCTTTGATTTCTCAGTATAACGAGGTGGCCCATACTGGCATACATATATGTATACACAGCCAAACACACAACAGCTTGATACCATCCACACGATAGACGGGACGCCGATTAATCGCTTCGAATTAATTGCACAAGCCTTTCGATTGCATTTTTGGGACGGCTTTGCAAATGGACTCACATATTTCCGGCTATCTGTCAGCACTCTTGGCTACAGGGTTAGTATTTCGTCTCTTCCAGTCGAACAGAAGGGTGGTGACTAAATATGCCAAATGATTTTCCATGCTGTTGTCGATTTTCTTTCTCGGTAATGGAATTCACTAAACATTAGCTTGACCATTATATAAAAATAGCTAATGAAATTTTATCAATATCATTAAATTTAAGAGCATCGCATTGTTATTTGTCACAGTCGTTAAGTGTTCTAGGTACAAAAGTGGTTGTAATTGGATAACGTAACGTATGCGACTGTTGGTGTTTTCCAAATTGAATGATACGTGAAATTTATTCTGGTAAAAAACGCGGACCTAACATGCAATGACAAGAGGCATGCGACCGCCGCACTTTCGGTCGACCTGTGGGGTAGATTGTATTGCAAGTTATATTGCCTACGTTTGTGTGAGTTCATGATGCTTCAATTTTGATCTCAACGGATATCTATAGGAAACTAGTTACAGCGCAGCAATCGCGAAGGATACAGAGTTTTATTTTTTAGGGAGAAGCACAACCTTGGGAGAAAGCTGTGCCTGTCTATAAAAGAGACTGGCGTTCGTGTGTGCACTCATAACTAGAGAACAGACCGTTTGATTTTCAGAGTTTTGGGATTGATGGATTCGTTTTGGCCCAGGAAGGACATATGCTGCTTTTTGTCGCGAAAACAAATGAAATAGGGGATGAAAGTTTGTATGGGGAACCGCACGTTAAAAAAAGTAAAAACTGAAGAGAAAAATGGGCCACTTCAAAAAATAAAATTAAACGAAATACAGTGAAACTTCTTTGTAACGAAATTCCTTATAAAGTAATTCTCTCTATATTGAATGTCATTTTGTTCCCCTTCCCCTTCAAAAATATCCCATATGAATTGGGTTCTTTACAGCGTTGCCGGAGGGAAATATTATTAGGGAGTACTGCAGCCCGAAAAGGGGATTATTTAAAAAAAAAACGAAGTACAGACATTTTTTTTTTTTTGGGAAATTTCCTTTTTGACGTCAGTTTGGAAGATAAAAGTGCTGCCAAATTTGCATTAAATTTGAAGTGAATTAAATGTATTAATGTTGAAATTAGACTTTGCAGCAAGTGTTAGATATTTTAGGACTTAAAAAAAAATAGGACTACGAATATGAAAGGAGTACGGAGGTGTTGAAAGTATTACAATACTCCTATGGGAGTACTTTCGGCAACACTGGTTCTTTATAACGAATTTCTCTATAGCGAAATTCTCTTTATAAGAAACTAATGTTTTTGGCCTAAAAGCAAAGATGTTTCTTTATAACGAAATGTAAAATTTGAAAACAAAGCTTGCTATAATTTGTTGTTCCTAATTTTAAAAAGGAAATCGCCATTTTGGCAAAAAAATTCTTAAAGTGAATCTGAGATACTAATTTTTTAGTGTTCAGGCTAAATTTTGCGAACTCACAATGGGGAAATTTTCCATACAAAATTGCATATTGTGACTTACAAAATATTTAGTGTGAAGGTTAAAAATGATAATTGGTAAGGCCCAATATATTAACGAAAAAATAAAAAAGATATAAATTTCATTACAATGAGTTCATTTTTGTACCAATTTTCTTTGAAAATATGAACGAACACTTAAGTAGTGTTAAATATGTCTATATAACGAATGTCTTCTCTTCTTTTCTTTATATATCTATATACATATATAAAACAAAGCGGCAAAAATGTTTCCCTCTATCGCCCGTAATGTTTAACCAATATAGTTGATTTTTATCAATTGTGATCAATTGATAGGCCAAAAAAAATTTAAGTTTAAAAAAGCAAATAAGAAACCACTTTTTTCTCAGTTTCACAACAAACAGCTCTTTTTGCTTCTGGAAATTTGAAATACAACAAAAAAGCGAGCATCCTTCGGTACACTTTTTACTTAATTTGCTACTTTTGAAATTGTTAAAAGTTAATTCGAAGTGAGCGAATTTTTTGTGATATAAATAGGCCTATTGTCGTTAGCGAGTCGAATTATTCACGTATATCGAGTTAGTTGCCGAAACACTCGCCTTGAACGGTTATGCGGTCGGCGAAATAATTCATTCATCTAGAAATCAAGGGCTACCAAAATAATAAAAACGAAAATGACAGCACTAAAACGTTAGTCTAACATTTATGGCAACACAAAAAGTATTCAAAATAAAAAAATTGTGTGCCTTCAAAATGATCAGCAATATTAATTTATTTTTTAAAGACAACAATAAGGAGATAGAATTAAATATGTGTACGTTGAGACGAAGTATTAGGGACAGTTCCAATCCTCTAGATTCTAGAACTTCCAAACCATCTGTAACTACTTTAATACATTAAGTATATCTACTTTAACAAAATAATTCAGCGATTTTTTTTTTAGATTTGTGTCCAACTTCCGTTTAACCAAAGAAGCATTCAAATAAAAGATAAATTCCTATCAATGCGCTGCGCACTTCTTCAGGCCTTCCTATTATAAAGTTCGCCTATGACACTTCTTATTTCAACAGCGAAATTATCCCAATATTCTCCAAATTATACTATCCCTAGGGTTTTTATTCCCTGAGCTAAACTACCTTCTAGATTTGGCTGGAATTGCTTCTTTTCAAACTATAAAAGGCGATTGTCATTTATACAATATTTCTACATGAATCGAAAGGGTTTTATAAATTTGTATCGAATCACTCACTCATGAGTTATATTGTTTTACTCAAGTGTGGGCTTTTTTCTCTTAAATATGAGCAAGCTGGCGGTTCTCCGTCGGGCAGTTCAGACCATATCGACCCATAGAGCAGTACAGAAGTACAGAGTCGAAGTAACGTAGAGTCAATTTGAAGCAGAGGTAATAAAGAATTAACCATAGTCGGGTTTTTATATATGTTCCCGACTCTAAACAAAGTCACGTGTTTTATATCCGAGATATACAACATTTTTCTTGAATTTTCATTCATTTTTCTAGCTTATATATTCCATTCGCTTCTGGTTTCACCAAATAGTTCTGTTCGCCAAAATTTGAAGTTTAAGGCAAATGACATTTCACAAAAACGCAAACTGCAATAAGGCGACTTTACTACATTCGCAAGCGGTTTGACAGTAATAAAAAAAAGTCACATTCGCACATCGCAGGATTTTTTGTTCGACTCGCTAACTGTAATAGGTGCATAAATGTATGAATTCTGTGGTAATAATATTTTCAAGAAGTTTTGATTCCTCGCATACCAATAATTCCATTAAGCGTTTTCAATTCCCTATTCGCCTTGCATTCGCCGTTACCATCAATAAGTCTCAGGGACAATCTAACAAATATGGAAAATCCAGTTTTCTCGCATGGCCAACCCTACGTTGCATGCTCCCGAGTCGGAAAACCATCTGCACTATTTGTTTATACAAGCGATAGATAAAAAATAACCAAGAATGTTGTTTACGTAAAAGAAGTGCAATAAATGTTTCAATTTTTTTTTATATAAATTATTGGAAAAAGTTTTTTTTTTTGCCAGTCGAATCCGGGGGTTTAGCTTGTTTTGTATTAAACTTCTTTATAACGAAGGTTCCTTGAAGGTTCGTTATAAAGAAGTTTGATTGTATTTAAAAATATCGTTAAAATTATATTACGTCGCAGTCCTAATGAACGTGGTCAATTTTATGTGGCGTGCTCATGTGTCGGCAAACGTGCCGCTTTGTACGTGTATGCGCCCAATAATAGAACTTTAGTGTAAAAGCGGAGGGTTGCCCGACGCATGAATAATTGCAGTTTAATTGAAACACATCGCCAATGTTAAATATGCATAAGTTATAATTTTATTTTTGAATAAAGTTATAATTTTATTTTTGAATAAAGAATTTGAATTGACCGAATTACATGAAGTTTCTATTTATTTTTTAAACCTGGAAATACAGTCGAGTTTCCTATGGGATAAACTCTGAACGGTGCAGCAGGACCATATGGATTTTACTGTTCTTTTCCCATATCTTGATGTCTTGATGAAGAGTTTATCATTTCCAGAATGGAGTTCTATTGAAACAGATGGAATGGTTAAATTATCACATTCCGAAGCTTGTTCAGCGAATTTTAATACGATATTTTTCTCAACTCTATGTATACTATCCCTTCAAAGACTTGACATCATATGGAGGGCTCACAGCTGAAGCGAACCAAGTCAGAAAAAGACGATTCCAAGATATTTTGAGGCTGAGTAAATGAACTGCCATTAAAATGAGTGCCATTGACGTAGGTTTCTTGCCGTTACCTTAGGAACGAAACACTTTTTGACTTGGCCTGTAACAGAACTGAATAGAGTTAAACTTTTTACATTTTTTATATTTCATGACTTGGTTTGGTTCAGCTTATGAGCCCTCCATATAGAGGTTGAGTTTAACGTATTATAGGTCCAAACAATGAAAATCTCAGAGAGACCAAACATTTTCATTCCAAATAAAAAGAAAACACCATCAGCGACATAATTTGCATTTAAATGTTAAGTCGAGCGCTTGGCACTTCACATTTTGAGTACCGAAGGCCACAATGAATACGCAGCTGTACAGCGCAGCCTTTACGCTCCCAGTTGAATATGTAAGGGTCTACATTTCTTTTCAATTAAATTGTCATATTAAATCGCAATTGATTCCCTCAATCAGGTAAGATTGATTATCCTTCTGCTTCCCACCCCCTAACCGTGATGCATACCTATACATTGCCAGCCCTATCATATAACAACTGAGTGCTACGTTTTTCATAGCCTCTGATGTCTTGACATTTTTTTTTCATCTTCTTTTCACTTTTCAACATTATCCACATATTGCTCAAAAGTAAAAGAGAAGGCGAACAGAAAAAAAAAAATGTGATGAACCAGTGAAACGGAAAGACCTGAGGGGATGGAAAAAATGGTGAAAGAGCGCTCACAGGAATTCCTTCCAAGAGATGATGAATGTAGATTCTGTCTTCTTCGAACGACGCTGAATGGATGTAGAGGGAGCTCTGCAAGAAAAATGAGCACATATTCATTCTTGAAAGCAAGGTACACGATGTCTGGGAAATACTCGGGACGGGAATGGGGATGTTTATATATTCCCGAATCCGGGAAGGTGACAACGAAAAGTTAGCGATTCGGCAACCTTTGCAAAATATCAACATTAACCGACTGACGGATAATGCATCAACTTAATGATTCCCTCAATGCAACTATAGAACCATTATCATCGTTCGGCTGATGTTGATGTCGTTACGGTGATGGCGACGCGACGATGCTGGCGGTGGTATTGGTGCCTCTGACTCATGTCAAGGACAAGGGGTATGAGTTTTCCACAGTCTCGTTGCGGTTCGCATAGCGTATACCCTTTGGTGCCCGGAATTAATGTTTCGAGATCGTACTCTGGAATGCATAAGCCTTGGACATCACAGTCCCATGAATTCCCTAAAGACCGTTATTATTAATATCATCTGTCATCCTGGCTCCGCATCCTATTATTCTGAATTGTAATGCCTTGCCTGTCTGTGTTGATTTGCATAGCGTTCTCCTGGTTACTGCAAAAGGGTGGTCATCACCATCTATTGCCGCCCACATTTGCCCGAAGTGCGAAAAGCAATTCATTCTACATCAAGGTAATCACACGAATGCCTTCCCCTAAGGACCGACTGATTGCCAAGGGATTAGTGTAGGTGGCACAAAACAGAACGATGAAGGGGCGTGCATTGATTTCGAATTTAAAATTTATTATCACCCTTAGACGTCTGTCGATAAATCAACCATATTGGGATTATGGAGAGCAAAATTGTCGTGTTCTTCGTAAAATATTCATATACCTACCTTGCCCGAATGTATCTCACAAAAATGGAGACTATAATGTACCTACCTTCACCGGAGGCAATAGATACCCGACCTCGTATAACAACGATAGATTTAGTTTATCTATCCCTTGGAAATGGCCAGGGAGTGATCTATGGGCATCCGGTATACGGCCTCAGTTTCCATGGAATGCCTTCAATGCGGGAAACTCTTCCTCTTATCAGTCACGGAGCCGGGTTTTATGGAGTCCAGCAAACACAACATGTCAGGAAGTCGTTCCGTATGTAGGTACAGTGAATGGTATCTCTGCGTCGTTGTTATCCTGACAGAGACGTCTTTGTGCATTATTAAAACTTGCCACTCGACCCCAATGACCTTGGCCAACCTGTCGGCGCTCCTTTCGACATTGGCGTTTTTATTGCTTAGCTAAATAAAATATTGCAATCCCGTAAATTCAATTTTCCTCTCAATTGAATGTCACACATTACAAATTGTGTTTATCTTCGGGTTCGTGTGCAAATATACCAAGTATAAATTACACATACATATAGATCCGTACCTCACACCGAAATGTGTGACAATGATAAAGGCAAACACAAACAAACACCTATCGGAAGAACACAATACGGGAAAAAATCCACAATTCACATTCCCTCCCGTATACCTAGCCCCAGGAAAGACTCGAAATGGAGCCGGAGCTAGAGCAGTGTGATGAGGTGAAAGGAAGTATAGGTAGTACTCTAGCGGCTGGCAGGTACAAAAGGGGAAGGATTCCATTTTTGCTGTTTATCTCGAATGTTATGTGTGCAAAGCCAAGGAAACACTTCGATTTGCTTTTACATTGTTAAAAAGATGTATGCACATCCATGCCTGCACACTATGTGATATGCCACTAGTAGTGGTAAAGTGCACTTAGATGCGTCACCATCGCCGGTGGACGAGGGTGGATCCAAAGAACAAACAAAAAACAGCTGAATACCAGGAAAACAAAAAAGGATTGCCTTCAAACGAGTTCGCAATGCTCAATCGAGTTCGAAATTTATGTTAAACAATCGGCATCTAAGAAGAAAGGAGAACCTTGTATTATTCATGAAATAAAATCGAGTCAAGTATTGGTGCCAAAATTCAAACAGCAGGAAGGATTAGAACACATGTCAAACAGGGAGGCAAGTACATCTGTATGGTGAGGGTAATTGTGTTGGCAATCTCCTTACGGTTTGATTTACAATTCCCCGAAATGGTTATGGTAATGCCCTCGATTTACTGGTGACTTTTGTCTCTCTTTTTATTATTATTCACCTTATAACTGATGGAGGTATATACGCTTACGTCTAATGTGGTATGTCTCCAAATTGAATAGTTACCGACATGAGAAAGGGTGCTGCTTCGGAGCTTTGGGACTTGCAGAAAACAAAAGAATAGTAAAAAGATGAAAATACATATCTGTTATCAAAACGGTTTTCAACATAGAAGGCTGGGTAATAGAGGTGAAGCTTCATGAATATGTAAAAAGAGGAGATTTGCCCTCTGGCAAACCCATTTTAAAAATGCAGTTCTCCTGTCCTAAATTCGTTGCGCAACTAAAAGGCATGCCTCGTATTGAATGGTTTTGACAGAAATTCTTGAATTCGCTAGATGAAAATTGAGTACCATCGTCTTACAGCAGGCAAAACATTTCTAATGTGGTTCCCATTTCCGGAGACAGGTCAATTACCCACCAGCAAAGTTGTGTGAATGATTCAGAGGTCCACGTTTACCCCGGAACGAGTCCGGATACCATCGACTTGGACGATACAGAAGAGACACGCGGTGCAATGCTAAACACCGAAAGTTCCGAAGCGTTGTCATTACCCATCAGCGTGGCCGATCCAGTGCAACCAGTCGCAGTTCCGCAGACGCCAAAAAGATCGGAGCGTCTACGAAACAGCAGGCCAGGTTTGCTCCAAATTAAGCGAAGGGGTAATTGATGCACCCTGTAGTCTTGCAGCGGCACCTGTCATCCCACATGAAATCCGTCAGAATTGACATGAGCTGTCGATTATAATTAGGCGCGAAAAATAATGATTTTCCCGCTCAACTATAATAAAAAATCGTTGTGTTGCTTCACGTAAATCAGCGCCCCTTAACCTATCAGTGAGCAGGTAGCACCTGTGTCCAAGTGAAAAGTTAAGGGGCGCTGATTTACGTGAAGCAACACAAAGATTTTTTTATTGTGCATTTCGGCCGCCAAATGTGCGGATGAGACCTTTTCAACGGCGCTAATAGAAGTAACACCAGCTGCGACTAAGTTGATCGAATGCGCAGATTCGGCTTGCTTACGGCGAATCGATCGATTTTCCTGACGAGAGTTCGTCCAGGTATGGCGTGGCTGTTTTATTCCACGGCTTTTGGATCGATGTCGTGATTGTGATACGCCCGAGCCATCGGAAGATTTTTTTGATAAGCAAACGCTACTAATGTGACCTCGACGTTGACAGTTGTCACATATTGACTCAAGATGCTTACACTGATCGCGATTGTGTTGCGACAGCCAGGACAAGATTTCCTTATATTTGAATATTCAAATGACTTACTTGTAGGTTTCTGGTGCGTTTGCTGATTCAGCTGGTTCACCTCTGATGAGCTCGGAGTGATGGAAGTACTGCTTCCTTTTAGTATACTTGATGCGAGTTGTGTCGACTCATATGCTGTTACCAACAGCATCGTGTGGTGTGTAGAAAACGATCATATCCCTGATCATGACATCAACGTACGATGTGTTGCAGTTTTCCTTCGACCATACAAAAGAGCAGTCTCTCGCCAGACCCCTTAGATCTGCAATCCACTCGGCATACGATTGGCCCGGCATTTTTTGCTTTAAGAATATGCACCTCGAAACGAGTACATGCATTTTAGATTGGAAGTGTCTTGTTAACTTCGCAGAAAGGTCCTTGAAAGTGTGCATACTTACATCCTCAGTTCCCAGCAACTTCGTTAGCAGGTCGTTGATGTGATTTCCGCAAGTTGATAGGAAATGTGCCTTCCGCAAATTGTCGTCCTCCAAGCAGTTTGCCGAAAAATTTTGCTGTAACTGGAAAAGGTAACTCTCCCAAGTTTCTTTCTCCGTGTCGATCGGGCGGAAGTGTGGAATTGTGGTGTTCTGTTTTTGGGATTGTGGTGTCGATGAACAATCCTTCAGAATCCTTTCCATGGTGGCTGTGTTGGATCGCATCAAGCTTTCCATCGATTCTTTTTGTTGTTCTAATATTGCGTGTAGCGCGCCTGGTTCCATGTCTACCGCCTCGTCGCCACTTGTTGTAATCCTCTCACAATTCTTTATTACAAAAAAATGAAAAGGAATTACTAATTACAATGGGGGTTTACACAGTCAACATTGAGCGGGAAAATCATTATTTTTCGCGCCTAATTATAATCGACAGCTCATGTCAATTCTGACGGATTTCATGTGGGATGACAGGTGCCGCTGGAAGACTACAGGGTGCATCAGTTAGATTTGTGATTAACTTAAAGTTTCCGTTTCTGTGGAGTGGGTGTTTGATGAAACCCAAGTGCTCGAAAGAGTCGCCTATAGTTGTAAAGGTGGCTGCGTAATATAAATATAGCCAAGGCCATCTGTTTTCAGCTCTGATCAAGAACACTTCTGTGCAGTGGCAGATTTGCCGTAAGGCCAGTAGGCCCGGGCCTAGGGCGGCCAGATATTATGGCCGGCAAATCGTGCCAAAAAAAGTCACTGATGATAACAAGATTAACAAGAAATAACTTAAATGCAAGGTATCTTAATATTTTAAAGGCTCGCGTACCGTACCGTATGGTTATGATCTTCCCAAATCACTATTTTTGCGTATCAAAGTGGAAATAATTTCGTATATCGTACATATAAAATAGTTCGTACGTTTAGTTTAATATAAGTGATCTAGGAAGAATAGGTGGGTACCTTTTGTAATACTGACACGCGCGTAGTGTCAGTCAAGCTCGTGCGGTGCCAGATTGCACGATTTATCGTATTTTTACGATTTTAAAATATTATTCCGCGATTGTTGAGCTAAAAATGGATTAAATTCTAAGGTTTTTCAAATTTATCGAATACAAAAATTCATTTGCAATTTTCCAAATAAATTCTAAGAATGTGAAGGTGAAGTAGAACCCGCTTATCTGTAGTTCTGCTTGATGCTTATGCTTTTTTAGTAAATGTATACGTGTACAGTTAGTGTACAGCCATGAACAATCTGTTTCGAAAAATGTGTATGTTGAAGCGTAGTACGCTGCTCTAGCTAAACTAAATTTTATCTGGTCACCAACTTTCCTCTCAAGCATCCGCTAAAGTCCTAGCTAAATTTTGACGCCTAGTGGATAAGTGTCACAGAAAACGGCTGTTCTTTGAAAAAACTTCATGCAATAATTAAAAAAGGTCATCCTTGCATACTTTTCCGCAACAGAACAACAAAAACGCAACGATCTGTCACAATTTAGATTGAGAAAATGTGCCGACCCATTAAATGGGCATGCTAAATTTTGACAGACACATGCAGTACATTCTGAAACAAAAGTTTGATTATTTAGCTCGAGCTGCGTACCAATCAGTTAAATGGCTTTGCTTAAATTTAGCTCGGCTAAATTTTGTAGAGAATTTTGTATGGGAGAGAAAATTTAGCTCGAGCTGCGTACTAAGCTTATCTAAAATGACGGAGCAGAGGTTAAGCGATCTTGCTTTGCTTTGGATTGCGAAGGTTTATTTAATGAGTTTTGTATCACATTGTAAAACATTTATTTTATTAAAACCAACACCGAAAACCGTTTTAAATGTTTTATTTAAATGTCCAATCATCCCTGAAACCTCGGAAAATTTATAAACAAGCTTTTAGTTAAACAATTTTCTGAATCAATTAAAAGTGGGAATAAAATAAATTCATGAATTATTTACTTATTTATTTATTACTTATTTCGTCTTACAAGTTTATCTTATTTAAGACTACTTCTAATACAGAAATTCATATTTTATATTTTTAATTATTAGATGTTAGTGAATTCATTATAGCAGTTTTACAAAGTATTCTACTCATATTGAAGTCGATTGAATTATTATATAAATTATAATTGACAGAAGCTTTAGTTATATGGGATCATTTTGACCATAATTAGTTCTGTGCCGAGAAACATAAAAAAATACAGTTCTCTAGGTTGAAGAATGCGCAAAGGAGTGGATATACTAAATATTGATAATAAAAGCGAACAATCAATATGAGCGGTAATTACATCATGTGCAAAAAGGACTGAGTAATAGGTTCTTCTTTTAGCCAGAGGTTTCAAACTCATAAGCGCACATCTTGCTTCATAAGGAGGAATATCATTATTCCAGTTTATTTTTCTGAGAGCATATCTTGTGAATCGTTTTTGATTTTTTTCAATCCGAGCTTCAGCATTGTGTTAGTAGGGATTCCAAACTACGCAACCATATTCTAATAGAGAACGAATTAATGAATTGAAAAGTGACTTAAGAGTGTAGGGATCGTTAAAGTCTTTAGAATTTCGACACAGAAAACCCAGCATACAATTAGACTTGCTTATTACTATTACAATGACTTAATCTAAATTAAAACTAAAACTAGGACTAATTAGATCTTAAAGCTAAGGAAGGTGAAGGAGGTCAGTTTTAAGGGAGGAACTACTGCGGTTGAAGTCAAAAACAGTAAGGTTTGAATTAACCTTCCGCAGCATTCGGGAGATTTGTTCGTTTGAGCCATATGAGGTGCGGTGAATTGGTAAATAGAAGAGACGAGGACAACGAAGATTCCGAGGGTTAGTGTTGAAGGAGATAGAGTTGTAAAGAGACGTACAGTCAATGAAGCCTGAGAGCAGATGGTGAATGAAGAGAATGTCTGCTACGTCCCTGCGTTCCTCAAGGGTATTGAGGTTAATAAGTTTGAGACGGTCGTTATAGTGAGGTAAGATTAGGGGAAAACGACGTTGGATGCTCTCGATTCTGTCTATATGGACACGTTGAACGGGAGACCATACTTGGCTAGCGTATTCAAGCAGGGGGCGAACAAATGAGACGTAAAGAGATCTGGTCACGTACGGGTCGGAGAATTCTTTAGACCATCGTTTAACAAAGCCGAGTGATGCGTTGGCCTTTAAGATTATTTCCTCAATATGCGAACGAAAATTTAGCTCCATGTCGTACAATATGCCAAGGTCACGAAGAGACTGACCGAGAGAAATTGGTTGACCGTGGAGAAGGTAGAGTCGGCGATGGGGCTTGTTGCGCTTTCGCGATAGGGTAATGGATTGGCATTTGGTGATGTTAAGCTCTAAGCAATATTTAAGGCACCAGGTCGAAAAACGATCAAGGTCTTGTTGAAGGAGATAGGTGTCTTGAGGTGATGAGATGATTTTGAAGAATTTAGTATCATCTGCGTAGAGAGAGAGAGATGAGTGTTTAATGACCTTCTCGAGATCATTAACTGTAAGGATAAAGAGAAGGGGACCTAAATGACTGCCTTGTGGGACACCAGATGTTGCTAAAAAGGAGGAAGAAAGTGCGGACCTAAAACGAACGCTATAATAGCGATTATCAAGGTAGGAAGATATCCATTTTATCAATATAGGTTGAAAGCCAAGAGCAGACAGTTTGAAGAGTATTAGTTGATGAGATATTTTATCAAACGCCTTACTGAAATCAGTTGCAATAACGTCGACTTCGTTGCCACTCTCTAATGCTGATAGGGCAGAGGATACAAATTCCACGAGATTTGTAGTTGTTGATCTACCCTTCAGAAAGCCATGTTGGTGGGGAGAAATTAGAGACTTGCACCGAAAGCTTAAGACCTCGTATAAAATACTTTCAAAAAGTTTGGGTATATGAGAGAGTTTAGCAATTGGGCGGTAATTACTAACTTCATTTTTTGTTCTTTTTTTGTGTATCGGAGTTATGAACGAAGTCTTCCAGATTTGGGGAAATTCTCCTTTTAAAAGAGATAGACGGAAGAGATTAGAAAGGGGGAGGGAGAGATTGGAAGAACACTTCTTAAGAAAAATGGCTGGAAGACCATCTGGGCCGGGAAGAACTCATCATTGAGCTTTTGTAACTTAATGAGTGAAGGATCAATAGTTTGAGAGAGAAAGGGACCGATAGAGAAGTTAGGTAGGTAGCTAAAGTAAGAGGGGTCTGGTGCGAAGGAGTTATCGGCAAAGGATTGCTTAAAAAAGGTGGCAAAAAAGTTGGCAATGGTATGTGGGTCGGTGAATGAGACATTTTCGTAAGAGAGAGAAGGAGGGTAGCCGTCGGATTTTTTTTTATAGTTTACGAATTTAAAAAAGGACTTAGGGTCGTTTATTAGATTGGTATGCGCATCCTTTAGATAGCGTTGGTAGAGAGAGTTATAAAGCTGGGTAAAATTAAGATAAGTACCGAGAAAGTGTAATTCAGGAGCAAATATATCACCTAGATCTTTTTGATCAGTAACTCCTTAAATACTATAATCAAAAATGAACGGAGATTTGATTCTATTGAAAGTTATAACAGAGCATTTTGTTATGTTGAAGTATAACCCATTCATAATACACCAGGTATTAACTTCGTTAAGATCTGTTTACAATTGAATCGCATCAGAAAGCGAGTTTACAGATTTAAATATTTTTAAATCATCAGCATATAAAAGGGAATTGGATTCGGATATAAAAGATGGTAAGTCGTTTATGAAAAGAAGGAAGAGGAGCGGACCAATATGGCTTCCCTGGGGGACATCTGAGAAATTTAAAATTTCATTGGACAGAGCGGATCCTATCTTAACATATTGTTTCCGATTTCGCAGATAACTGCCGATCCAATTTAAAATACTAGAATGGAATCCAAACATCTCAAGTTTCTTTAACAGAACATTGTGTTGGACCCTGTCAAAAGCCTTCGAAAAATCTGTATAAACACAATCAACCTGGTGACGATTTTCAATTTTATGATGACAGTAATTAGTGAATATGGCTAAGTTGGTAGTAGTTGATCTACCAGACACAAAACCGTGCTGATTTTGCGAGATTTGGTTACACACAGCGGCATATATTCGTTTCTTCACAACGGCTGCAAATATTTTCAGAACTAGTTGCAATTTAGCTATGGGTCTGTAATTGTCAATAATTCTTTTAGACCCGGATTTATGAATTGGAGTTCTAAAACAATGCTTCCAGCAATCAAGAAAAATACCTGCCTTTAGAGACTTGTTAAATATAATCTGGAGCGGTTGAACTAAACCACATTTGCATGCCTTAAAAAACAGGGGGGGTGGGGGGAGTTGTCAGGCTCAATACTCGTCCTTGAATCAAGCGATGATAATTCAAGAAGAATATCTTCCTCAGGAAGAGAAATAGAGCCTTTGTTAGTGATACGATCACAATTGGGCAATGAATTACAATCAATTACCTCATTCACGAAATTTGATTGGAAAAATGATGCAAACATGTTACATATTTCACTAGGATTACCACTATTGACTCCGTTATACGACATAATTGATGGTATACCAATTGATTTTGGCTTTGAGTTTATAAATGACCAAAAGACTTTAGCATCACGTGTAATGTTAGTTTCCATTGATGAAACTTATTGCTTATAAACAAATTTCTTTAAAAATTCATACTCCTTTCGCAGTCGCGACAAATCATTGCGCGCATTTAAATTTAATTTACTCAACTTATAGGCTTTATTTATAGCATTCTTCAGTCTCGATAAACTGTTGTTATACCAAAGAGGTTTATTAGAGCAGATTATTCGTTTAGTCGGCACAAATGTAGAGATCGTATGGTCAATTATTTTTCTAAATTCTGTAAAAGCAGTGTTTAAATTAGCAGAGCCAAGACTGCTTTGCCAGTTTATAGAGCATAAAAAATTGTTTATAGCATTATAATCTGCTTTAGTGGAATCCAACTTATCACTTTTAATACCAACAAACAATGATTTTAAAAGCGACAAGTCAAATGAAACTTCCAACGCATCATGGAAAATACTATTATTCAGCAATGGAAAATCAACTCGGCTTATAGAAGCTTCGATCTCTTCGTTTATAAAAATTAAATCTAACACATTACCAATAGCGTTGGGAAATCCATTCAATTGACGGAAATTCGTGGCAAGCATTGTGTCAATTACTTGAATTTCCTTCTCTTTTGAGACATCAAATGGAAGAACATATTTGTCATTATCAGAACAAACCCAAGCAACATCAGTTAAATTAAAATCACCTAATACTATTGCATATGATGATCTATCTAAGAAGTTAACAATATTAATTATATTTTTAATATGAGCTATGTAAATTCCATTATCTGCATTCGGAGGTATATAAGAAACGAAAAAACATAAATGAATTAAATTATGTAAAATAAATAAAATAATTGGCGCAACAGGTCCGTATGGACCCAAGCCTAGCTTCTCACAACCATTCGTCTTGTGTGAGTTTTCATTTTTTTGGGACGAATGGAAGGGATCTACAATTTTATGCCGAGTCCAAACGGCCAATTGAGAAGCTCTTTCATGACAGTTATACTCTCGGATGTTTGTCAGACGTTCGCGAGAGGTGGCGCAGTGAAAAAAACCTTAAGTTGGAATTTGGGTTTTTCTCGGGATTCGAACCTGGGACCCCTCGCTTAGTAGTCCAACACACTAACCACTAAGCCACTGTGCCGAATTTTAAATTATGTAGCTAGTCTATAATGATGGATGCTGAGAAAGGGGCGGCACATGGCCTGGGGCCTAGAGCGGCTAGGATTGCAAATCCGCCACTGCTTCTGTATAGAGTGAAACAATGAAAGCCCCATTTGTGTTCTTGTATAGGATGCAAGGTCTTATTGCGTCTGTAAATTTTAAGACCTCTGTCCATGGCAGGGTCCAGGCACCAAAGTAAAAATAGAAGTCCGACATGTGTCCTCTACCCGTATGGAGATTTTTCTTGTAATTAGGAATGATTAAGAGCAAATAGATAGAGGCTAAAATTGAATTTTAAATGCTATGCCATCATTTCCCTTCTACACTGTACAAAAGGCGCTATTTCATATCACTACCAAAAAATTCAAATCACAAAATACAAAAGGAAAAAAA
This sequence comes from Cheilosia vulpina, assembly GCA_916610125.1. Lineage (NCBI taxonomy): Eukaryota > Metazoa > Arthropoda > Insecta > Diptera > Syrphidae > Cheilosia > Cheilosia vulpina. The sequence goes on along the minus strand of OU744280.1, from coordinate 678,133 downwards.
TGTCCCTTTCAGCAGAGCAGCGTGTCATTCCTATTTGTTAATTAATTCTGTAAAGCTATGAGATCATCAGACCGACAAAAAAAAATTGGTTATCAAATTCCATAGCCATGAAAAACGCATTTAAAAAATACATTTTGGGAAAAATGTGTCGCCTATTATTGATCCATTCCAAGTGATTAGTCCGTAGCACCTGCCATGGCTTCGTCATTATCAAACACACAGTGAAAGCTGCTCATAATCCACAGATATATTACTACGGGCTTATGCTATGTGTTCATACACGTATATGCATATGCACAGCTTACGGACAAAGCGACACACCCTTGTGGCCAAAACTTTACCAAATAAACAAATTTTCCGCTTAGCTATTAATTAAGGAAAGTTTTTATTAGTCACGCTCATCATACTGGTGAAAGTTTCCTCATTAAGGATGTCGCAGATTTTTGTCCTTTTCATTTTATAATACACCGGCTTATCGGTTTTTGTGTTATTCCTGTGCTCATGATTCGTATGGGTACTCGTCTCTGATGTTCACTTTTGCGTTGGCGTTGTATGTTGTCCCTTCTGGACTCTGAAGCTTAAGCTGAAACAATTCAGGTGCACATGAATGGAATATGTTACCAACTGGCAACGTATAGCTCTATGTCCTTTAGTCCGATGGTGGCAAAATATTTCACATGCTAGAGAGCCATCTCCACTGTAGTGCGTTTCACTCAAACGTGACGCGGCAGCTTCAGATGAGATTATGTGGACCGCGACTGCCGGTGGTAGTTGTGGGACAAAAGCAATCGGCGGTTTATTTGCCCAGCAAATGAGTGTTTACGCAAAAAGTTGTTTTCCGCTTACATAATCTCGCAGAGAGCTGCCCTTATGTAATGGCACGAATATTTGGGCATTACCAACAACATGCTGAAGATTAATGATCTGCGGCAGTAACGACCAGTAGTATTCGTTGGATTTTCGTAAGTGATTGTCATCAATATCTGTCACCATTGCTTTGTTGTATTCAAAACGCACGTTTTCGGACAATTGTGTCCTTGACAGTTGATTCTGGGTTTCAGTTTTTTTTTTTTTTTTTTAAATCAAATTCCAGGCATGATCCAAGTGCCATAGATTTCCTGAATAGAACCAACTTCTAGAAAATTGCGACAGCACCAAGTGGCTTCCTTTCGATTTGTCATACCTCATACGTTCCTTCTGTTTTTTTTTTGTTTTGTCTGGAAGACATCCTTTACTTCTATTTTTGGAAAAACTTTTTGTTCGGCATTATTTTCCCTTATACTTTTCTCGACGGACAAATGTTTTAGGTGGACACTTCAAATTGATGGGGCGATAGACATGCCAAGATCGGATAAAGCCGAACCCATGCAAAAGTTTTGATTAGGAGAAAAGTTTCCCATAGAGGATTCTCACATCCGTATTGATATTTTTCTTATTCCTTCTACTTTGTCTGCTGTTGCAGATGAGAGTTTAAAGTTTTGTCCAACTATGGCAACACATTGTCAAATGGTTATCAACATTTTTGCAGGCAACTGGACAATAATATGAAGGGTGGTATCCAAACAAAATCGACAGCTAAACTTTTTTTTATAAACGATGACAGGTATAGATAAAAAAAAAAATAACTGTTCATTGTTAAGCCATTCCGACGACGAGGGATTTTGTTTGTATTGTGTCAGTTCGCAGAAAAGGAGAAGTTATTAAAAGCCAATAAATTACAAAGATAACGACGGGACGAGATTTCCCATAATCGAACAAATGATGAGGATAAACTTCGTTTTTGCATTTACGAGTATTAGGAGGTGATTTGATTCTGATTTTGTTTCCTTTTTGTTTAAATTCGGAATAGGGTAGGAACACCGCATCGGAGAGAAATACGATGTGTTGAGAATAGTGCTGAATGTGCGACCACTCCACTCCATCTGGAAAGTGTCAAATGAACACGGACGACTATGAGCGGAAGGGATGTGGTGGCTGAATAGTTTTATGCTAATTTAAGGCTGTGATGCCTTTTCCTTGTCAACAGGAACCATTACTGTGCAATTAAGCACATGTTTATGTGTCATGTGGGTGTAGCAGCAAATGCAATGGAGTGGTAGCTGCCAGTGTTTGAGATTTGCATATGTATCTGGTTTTAGGGGAATGCGGAGAAATGCGAACACAAAAGTCGGAGATTAAGTTTAATATTCGGGAGAAGATGGGATCCAGTTATGACTGCACACAATGTTAACATAACCAACTGTGTTGAAAAGATTTTCATGTTTTATTCTTTCACAAAGCAATGACAGCTTACAGATTTTATGTCCCGAATTACAGCTTTGCAAAGTTTTCCCCCAAAAGTGGTGGAAAAATATTTGCTTCCCGTATAAGAGGTACGGTGGTTTGCTCACTCATATCATGATGAAGAACAATTGATCGCCTGTGTAGACAATGGAAAGATCTAAAGATCAACGAAAATAAAAATGCAGACAAGGAGAATACCACAGGATGAGTGTTGGCGCTCAAATTTATTTTCTTACTAGCCACAAGTTTATTTTTTACAATATTTTCTTTTATTATTGTTGGTGCACAAATTCCAAGAATGAAGAACAAAAAAAGAGAGTGTCCGAAGCGCTTTGTCCGGGTATATATACATAGAATAGAGGTGCGTGGCTTTAGTGGAGGTGCGGCCATGCGATCTATGGCCGAAATTGTACTAGTTTACAAATTTCGCTGGTCGGCCATAGATGGCATTAACAATGAGTGTGACAGTTAAATCCTTTAAATAGCTACCTTTACATGGAAAAAGATTTGCCAAATTTGGGTAGGTACACTGACCATGACCAGCGCTCTGAAGTCTGGACTAACGATTTCAGAAGCACGAAAGGCTATATTGAATTTTATTTTTTTTATACATGTTTTCACTTAGACTTAACGTATTCACTTGATCTTAAAGGGGAATAAGCGATAGCAAATAAATAGACTTAAAAAAAGTAAGAGGAGTGTTTAATAAGAAACATTACAAAGGAAAAAAAATAGAAGGCGACCAAAAAATGTCTAACCACCACAGTAAGAAAAGCAGTAGTAGTGGAAAAATATGACTAAATGTATGGAACTAGGTAACCTGTTTATTATACTGATGATAATTTTAAAACTGATTAAATTATGAGATAACCAAATACATGTAGGATAAACTCACCTTCAACACGAGGATTTGAATATTTCGGATTTATTTAATTTGGCCTTATAATCATCAGTCCATCTTACCTTGGAAAAGATTCCTAATTTTTTATTCTGAAAACACACATGCGTATTTGTTACTTTCTTTCAAAGAAGCATCTGCTGATTGTTTACCATTCATAAAACATATAAAACTTCGATTGTGGAAGCGAATCAAGCCACCTTCAGATCGAGCAACAGAAAGTATTTAGTAGAAAATGTTTTAGAAAATTCAATACTATTCAAAACTTCATATAAAAACTGGCTTGAATAAATTGTTTGAAAAACGTTTAAACAATTTCGTCAATTAACGTCTTTGTGTTAATTTTGCGATTTTTTGTTTAGTCCCTCAAACTGGCGTTTCCTCTTTCTCTTATATTTGTCGTGCATTTTCGTCAATAATTCGGTTTATCTAAGTTAATTGCGGGAGAGATGCCGCACCTATCCAAAGTCATATTGATAGTGGATGCCACGAGTCTTTTTTTCTTTGTTTTGTTCAATACGTATTGAAACACAAAAGAGAGCAACAAAAAATTCATATTTTTTAAGGGGAGGGGAGATATTGCAGTTTGTTTTGTTTTACCTTCTCCTTTTTGGTGTGGAAATTTTTCAGTACAATGCAAATAGTCGGTGCGAAAGCAAGACAAAACCTATTTTGTTGCCAGTAAGTATTTTATGTGATTGAGTAGGCTTCTTGGAAGTGTTTCACGTGATATTTTACGTTTTTTTTTTTTTGTTAACTGTTTTGATAGGGTGCGGCATCTTTCCCTTAACCCAGGGAGAGATGCCGCATTTTTTTTTTTTTTGAGGTAAGATACCGCATTTTAAACTTATTGTTTATAGGGACTTTAAGACTATAAAATGCCACGAAAATATGCTCGCAAGACCTCCAGAGGGAGTTGGATCAGTGAAGCTTAAGCATTGAAGGTGGAATGTCCCTGAGAAAATGTATGGTGTTTGAGTTAGAACACTTACAAGACGCCTAAAGGAAGGAATCTTTAAAATGCAACCTCTTGGACCGAAATGTAATAATTACTTACTTACGACATTTTGATATTATTATTTATAACTGCTAAAGCCCGTATGACACTACACTTTTTGCATTTTTTTCTGCTTTTAAAATGAAACTAGAGCAGAACGAAAATTCCCGATAGGAGTGAGTGCGTACACACCAAACTAATTAATGTAGAAACGTCACTTTTTAGTGTTACATTTTTCAGCTGCTGGCAGCTTTTTTTTGACATTTCAAAATTTTTTGAAAATAAATTCGTTTGAAAATTTGTAGTTGCTTTGTAAACAATTGCTACAGTTGAAAGATGTACCAAATGCCTGCACGAAAACTGTACAATTTACAAGAAAAATAATTTAATCTATTGTACTGACTGTGGTAGGGACGAGGAACGTAAAAAACATGTTCCATATGCAAAATGAGGCTCGAAACGTAATGCTTTAAAACTGCGGCATCTCTCCCTCACTGGCTGGGAGAGATGCCGCACACAGTATAATTTATTTTTCAGTAATATTTATTTAAACCATAAGATATTTGTTGGTTTAGTCCCTTTTAATGGTAGAATATAAATTCATTGTTAAGTTTTGTAAAAGAAATAAAGTCTTTTTTGGTTTTCACAAAACGTAAAATTGAGTTTTATAAAAGCGCGGCATCTCTCCCGCAATTACCCTATGTCCCGATTGCTTTTGGAATATTTAGAATTATCGTCAATGGTTTTCAAAACAACATTAAATTTGAAACTCATGTTTGATTTATGAAACTAGAAAGTAGATACAAATGTTTGATATTTTCCGGATAAAGTTATTTGGAGCAGTACAGTCGATAGGTGCAGTGACTTAGTTAATAGTGGGGTTATTGTGTTGGACTACTAAGCGAGGGGTCCGAAGTTCGATCAGTGGAAAAACACAATTTAGGATTTAAGATTTTTCCCACTGCACCACCACTCGCGAACGTCTGACAAACATCCCAGAGTTAAACCATCATGAAAGAGCTTCTCAATTGGCCGTTTTGGACTAGGCATTAAATTGTAGATCCCTTCCATTCGCCCCAAAAATGAAAAACTCACACAACCAGAATGTTTGTGAGCGACAACTATAATACCCTAGCGCCAACTATTTATTATACAAGGTGGCGCAAAAGTAATCCTCCTATCAGAAAATGCTATAAATTTTGCGATTGGCCCCTAATGTCAGTTCTCTTTTGACATTTGTGTAGTAAACACATGCGAAATACACGTTAATAAACAATGTTACGCTACACTGCTCCAGAACGCGGAGTATTGGTGACTATTTATTTGAGCAATAATCGGTCGGTGACTTTAGCACAACGTGAATTTCGTCGCAGATTTCCTAGCCGTCCAACGCCTACTGGGAGACACGTTTAGCCGCTCGCCTCGAAGAGACTGGCACAACACGACACGTGGCCAAGAGTGGCGGGCCCCGGAGCGCCCGTTGTGCCGAGAATATCGCCTCTGTTGACGCGGCCATTTTTTTTTCGAGAACGCCGCTGGTCAAACGACAACAGTGAACGGTGCGCGCTATAGGGCCATGTTTACCGATTTTTTTCTACCGCAATTGGACGATTTAGGAGTGGAGGACATGTGGTTCCAACAGGACGGAGCTACGGCACACACTGTGCGAGCCACAACCGACATTCTGAAAGCGGTGTTCCCGGGTCGTTTTTGGCGATTTGCACTAGCCCGCAAGATCGCCTGATTTGACCGCTCCAGACTTCTTTTTGTGGGGCTTTTTGAAGTCGCGGGCTTATGTCAACAAGCCTCAGACTCTTGCAGCTCTTAAAGGCAATATCCGTCAAGAATGTGAGCACCTATCGCCGGAAGTTTTGGCCAAAGTGATGGAAAATGCCATAAAAAGGGCTCAAATGACAATCAACTGTGGCGGCGGCCATTTACATGACATCATATTCTCGACTTGATGTAAAAAAAATTAAAAGACCAAATAAAAATAATCCACAAGAAGAATCAAAGTTTTTCATTTTTTTTTTAAATTACAGCCAAAAAACCTCGGAAGGTTATTTTTGCGCCACGTTGTATGACAGTTGGTACTAATTTCATCGGAATTCGCTCCCAACTGCTTAACTTCATACGCTGTTTATTAATGCAGATGGTAACTCGTCTCAAGATCTGTTTCGCAACTTACAATAATGTCGATCGTTTTCGGTTGCCACATAAATTCCGTCAACCCATAATAAAGCCAAAGCAGGAATTTTAAATTTTAATTTTAGGGCATTTAAGAGACAAATCAGTTTTCTGGTTTGCATTACGGTAGTTGGCATAGAACGTATATGTGCATAAAAGGATCGTGTGTGTAAACGCTTTTCCATTGCCGACTCTTCCATGTATTGGCATATAGATTATATTAAACCTGTCGCCGTTGACGTTGTGCTATAATTTTAGATAGTTGAAACCCTTCTTCTTCTTAAAATATTTCAAAGCTTAGGTTGTGTGATTTTTGCAGACACTGTGGTGACATGTGTTTCACATATACACTCCACGCAGCAAAACACCGCCCAGCAGAAAAGATTTATGCCCAGTCGGACAGTTGCAAACAGTATGATGGCAAAGACGAAGCTGCTTGCCTGTCGCTACACCCATCGCTGACGCCGAAAACCTTGATTTCAATTTTCATAAAAGCAGAACAGTATACAGCTCATGATATAATGTCAGCTTCATATTAAGCTGATAAGTCATAAATTTGACAACAGAACCATGACAACCACGTCCCTGGCCTGTGTTCCCCGAGTCTGGTACACCGACAGTTTATAATGCGTAAAACCCACATGTCGCAGGAAAGAGCCATCTCTAGCTCCATTCACATTTTCGGAAGAAGGAATCCACACAGTTTTGCTTTTTTTAGCAAGTTTTGCTCTGCGCGCATTCGTCCTTGTTCTTTGCTTTGCCATTGCGACTCCGTTGTCGCGGTTTTAATAGCGTGGCTGGAAGATAAGGAGAAAATAATGGTGAAATATTACACATGACGTTTTGACATTGCACAAAATGATATATGAAATGATAATCTATTCGTGGGTAGTAGCAACCACCCCCAAGGACTGAAGTGCTCTTTCCCACAGCAAAGCCGTAATTTTGTGAAGCCCATTAAGCGATAGAAACATGTGTGCGTGCTCTTTGGATGTAGTATTCAGTGTTTTTCTCACTACTCGACTAATTCGCAGTTTATTGATCACGTCACAGTTAGTGGTTAGCAAATATCAGTAATTGATTACCAAATTATTAGCTTTGAAGTTTCAGATCACGTATATGAAGAGGGGCCAAAGACACATGGCCAAAAAGTGGGGAGCTACCGATACCGACTCTTCGATTCGCCATTGAGATACCCATAAATAAAATATTTGTTTTTCTCTCATCTTGGCTCCTTACGTGGGGCGATTTGTGTTGGGGCTGATGCTGATGTTTGCGGAGCAGGTAGCATCCATGGAATAATTTAATAAGGAGAGCACTGCGTCTTGAAAGTGGTTGTATTCCCCAGAGTAAAGTTTTTCCTGGCACGATAACAAGGCGAAAATTATTTTTTGATTATTTATCAAGTGTGCGAAGAAACCATGAGAGAATGAGTGTACAAGTTGTTGGGTAAATATATCTTGGGCAGATTCTTATTGGTTAGCGATACACATTCTGTATCCGATGGTGGTGTCTTGCTGTTTCTTATGCGAAATGATAAACTTTGTCTCGCCGAGGGCGTTATCCGACCCACAGAAATGCGAGTTGGAAATGTTTATCCATGGAAGCGGAGCGGATGCTTACGTTCGACCGGAAACGGCGTGCAATAGGAAGATACCAGTGGTTTGAATGCAGTTTTGTGAATAATTTAAAAGTTTTTCGGGAGAGAGCATTATGTTGCACATGTATGCGTGACAATGATATAAAGTACTTTTTGGTTGCGTTATCTGCCCCGAAAGGTAAGCCGGAATGCATTGTTTGGTATAGTATTTTTAAAAGTGATCAACAAAGTTTGGCTTCATCTGACCAACATCTTTTGGAATACCAAACAGGAACCATTGTTAAGGCGCCATGCCATGCAAAATTACGTATTCTGTATTTGAAAAAAAAAAAAAACCGTTGGCTGGCCACTTTTAAATGATTACAAGCAGAATATTCTTCAAGGTTTGGTAGAGCTGAGTCTCTGGTGATAGCAACTCTCAATTGAAATAATTTCTCTGTCACCCTGTCCTAAGTCAAATGTTTGCACTTGAAATCAATAATATGCCCAGCTTAAGATATAATCTTAAACTCTTAAATTTATAGAAAGCTGAACTCTTATGTTTAAACAGAACATTATACTCCCATTGGCAACTCTCAATGCCTGAGATTTAAGTCATTGCGCGTTGGGCATTAGAGCCGTGTTTCAAAAACTGGAAAAACAAAATTGGAGTGCCAGTATACTTTGTAGCGGGTGGCTCACTTCGCTCACGAGAAATGCATAAACTCAAGTATATAATTTTCGTACGACCGGAAAAAGAACTTAATACCTAAAAAAATCTTCTTTTGGCCTTACAATATTTTTCAAAAGGTTGGGAAGGCCGAGCACTGCTTTATTTAAAAGCATATTTCGAAAAAAAACATTACTATAGTCGATTAAATAAATGAATACATAGTTGGCGCAACAGGTCCGTAGGCCTGTAGGACCGTAGGCCCCTAGGACCCTAGGCCTAGCTTCTCACAACCATTCGTCTTTATTTTTGGGGCGAATGGAAGGGATTTTTAATTGTATGCCGAGTCCAAACGGCCAATTGATGACAGTTATGCTCTCGGATGTTTGTCAGACGTTCGCGAGAGGTGGCGCAGTGAAAAAGACGTTAAGTTGGAATTTGGCCACTATAGTCGATTATTAGGATTCATATAAAAGGTCTTTCATTAGCGACTTGGAAACTTCCAACTTTCAGTGTGAACGCACTCTATTACCGATTACCGAACTGTCAATATCAAAATATTCAGTAGAATCAGCATTTTCATCGTGGTTAATATACACGAAGGAACAACGTTTACAAATTATTAAAACTTACTACCGAAATTCCGAGTCAGTGGTCGCAACTTTAAAAGGGTTAACGTCAATTTTCATCGCAAAATCATCTTGAAGCGGATTTTTGATTCGGCAAAATATGCATTACTGGACAGGTGAGAACACTAATGTGCTCATGAAACGGCACTTCATCCGCAAAAAGTCACTTTTTGGTGCGGTTTTCATGCCGGTGGCGTTATTGGGCCTTTTTTTCTCGATGAAAAAGACCGTCACGTTACATTAAATAGTATTCGCTACAGAGGCATGTTGCAACGTTATTTCTTTGAGCAATTGCATGAATTGGACATCAGTGATATGTGGTTCCAACAAGACGATGCCACAGGCAAAACAGGTGATGCAACAATCGAGTTATTGAAGTCTCAGTTCGGTGAACGTGTTATCTCGAGAAATGGACCCATCTATTGACCGCCGTGTGATTTAACGCCTCTAGACTTTTTTTATAGGGTTACATTAAATCATTGGCCTATACCAACAAGCCGGCCAATATTGAACGTATCGGTCGAAATGCTCGACCGAGTCGTCGAAAATTGGGTTCAACATATCGACCGCTGCATACGTTTCCGTGGTGAACATACGAACGAAGTTGATGTCCATTCATAAATGTTTTGGTAGTAATTCAAGCCAATACACATTTTTGAGATATCTCTAGTAGTTTGCATTTAAAAAAGAAGTTGTCAAGTTCTTAACGAAAGACCCTTTATGTTATCAGATGTACCTACACTGAAAATAAAACCCTGGTCCATTTAAAAAAATAAGGCTTGATTCAACAATTTTTTTGCCAATATACGTCCAACAAAATGTTTCTATCACTTTGACAAATTTTTAATAAGTTTTATCTTGCCTTAAAACTTCTGTTGTGATGATAAAAAAATTGTTGTGTTAACAAAAATCGTTTGCTTGTGCGTAAACAAATAATTTGTTAAAATAAACATATTTTTGTTAATTTTACAAAAGAGATTTATCATTTCTACCGTTGCTGTTTGGTCAAATCAAAAATTAACTGTTGCTTTTACAAAGTAATTTATCAATTGGGTCTCTCACTTTTTTGTCAAATTAACAAAAAAATGTTTAATAATATCGAAATAGTTTGTCAATTCAGATATTGTATTTTGTTACATCAACAGCAAATGTTGTTGATTGTACAGAAATAATTTTTCAATTCAATTCAATTCAATTAATTCTTTATTCAAATAAGTACAAGCATGAAGAATTAATAAAATACAAAGCAAAATTTTAAATATAGCTAGTACAAATAGAATAGTTAGTGACATCTGTATTTGAGAAAATAGAGATGATGTCACATTAGATATAATTAACTTTGGGGGGTGTACAAAGGTGGATAGAAGAAAAAAAGGATAAAAGATAAAATTGGAGAATTACTGTAAATTAAGCAAGTACAGCCGTTGTGTTTTGTTGAATCTATAAATAGATTGTTGATTACATAGCAACATTTTGTCAGCTCGAGAATTTTTATTCGTTGATTCTTCAGCAGAATTGTTGAGTGAATAGAAATCATCTGTCAATCCTTGATTTATTGTTCTGTTGAATTAAATGAACTGTTTTTTTCGATAAGATTAATACTAACTTGCAGTTGTCCTTTGACTTAATTTTGAAGGTACGAAATAAGTATTTGGATATAATTTAAATAAAGAAATTTTATCCAAAATATGTCTTGTAGAATAAATTAGGAATTAATAAATGATACGCAAAACAAATAAGTTTAATAATTAAATTTATTTAAGAAGGGAATTGCATAAAACAAATTAAATAATATTCATTTTATACACTTGTATATCTAAAGAGTAATTAAATATTAAAAAATAAAGATACAGCTGAAAGATATTTAGGGGAAAGTCATGTACCTTGGAACGATTGTACCTCGGAACGATTGCTGTTTTTTAAATTTTTATCTTATTCTAAGAAAAAGGTTCCACAACGTCTGAAGGGCATTCATGTTGCAGCTTGTTTCGTTCCGTCATCATACTCGGTTAGCGACGGACGTGCAAAAAAACAAGAAAATCCGGTTTTCGCACACTAAAAGTTTTTTTTCACCCATTTTTGTGAAACGTGTAGTACAGCTGAGAGCAGCTGGAATCGAATTATTGCGCTTTTAGTGAATAAGGCATAGTATTGTGTTGGTGAATAAGAAACGGTAAGCCCGATTTAGTGCGAATTTAAAAGATTAAAGTGATTAAAGAAGAAATATCGATGTTTTGTACCTTGGAACGGCACTTGAATTGTACCTTGGACCGTTCCAAGGTACAATCACATTACTAAAAACAAAATGAGATTTTATTTCGCCATGACTCATCTACGTTTTTTCTTTCATTGCCGCAGTCTGAATATGCCTCGCAGCAAGGAAGGTGTTAAAAGAACTCCTTTGGATGAAAATGCCTTACAGGAAGCTATCAACGATGTTCTCTACAATAAGGAAACAATCGGCAGAGCTGCAAAAAACCACGGTATTTCCAAAACAACTTTGTTTCGTCATCTTCAAATGCATCGGAAATCTGGCGATGCAACGTTCAAATACCATTCAGAAATTGCACACAAAAAAGTGCTTAATGATGAAGAAGAACTTGCCTTGGTTGAATACCTTACCACAGCATACTTCCCACAAAATGCAGCCTCTGGATAGAACGGTATTTGGACCGTACAAAACTTACTACAACAAAGCCGCAAGTGAATGGATGCTGAACAACCCAGGAAAACCAATGTCAATTTACAATGTAGCACAAATTGTCGGCCAGGCTTATCCGAAAGCATTCAATAAGCAAAACATCGTTAACGGATTTGAAGTAACAGGAATATATCCCTTCAATCACGATATTTTCAACGAAGATGAATTCCTTAGTAGCTTCGTAACGGATCGACCATGTCCTGAAAAACCAGCTGCTATGCCCACCGAAAATGCAAATGACCTTATAATTGCAGATGAACAAAGACCAGGAACATCCACAGCAACCTCTGCAGTATTGGTTCCTTCGATAAATTTCGTATCACCAGAGCAAATAAGGCCATTTCCAAAAGCTGCACCAAGAAAGGATCCTATTGCACGTGGAAGAAAGAGGGCAAGAACTAGGATTCTTACGTACACTCCTGAGAAGGAAGAAATTACTACAGGAAGTTCGAAAGTCAAGACCACTAAAAAGCCAAATTCAGCGAAGAAAAAAGTTTTGAACGAGTCCTCAGACGATGATGAAACTTTTGAGCTGCCGGTGATTCCACGAATTCCTAAATTCCGACATGCGAAAGCAAATACCACGCCAATAGAAAATAGGAGCGACGAGGACTTCAGCGGTGATGATGAAATGACCATCGAAGAAATTTTCCAGTTAGCAAGAGGCAAGAAGGTTTAAGAACGAAATTTTCTTGTGTAAGTCATTTCTACAATTTATTTTTACTAATTTTTTATTTTTTGTTGTTTTGTTTTTAACTTAATTTTAAATAATAAAGCTGGAGTAATGTTTGTTTTCTAAAGATCTGAGACTTTTATCTTAACCGTACCAAGGTACACACCCCCTTGTTCCAAGGTACACTACCTAAGTGTACCTTGGAACGATGGCAAACTTAATTAATTTTAATGTTTTACTTAAAAACTATGCACTTCAACATAATAAGTTCAAACCTTTTTTAGGGAGATAAAATGATTTTGTTGCTGCGTGAATTCTTTTTTTTTAGCACAGGTTAAGAAGTAAAAGAGAAAAATGCTAGATTATTGAAATCGTTCCGAGGTACACGACCTTCCCCTACTATAAATCAAATTTTTTAATTTATTATTATTTATGTATGTACATACTTACGTTTTTTAGTTTTTACTTCGTTTTCGCCAAATCTCAATTTTCCGTTCTGCTGGTCTATTTCGCGTGTGAAATATAACGCCATCAATAGCATTGCATTCAAAGGATGTTTTATCAATTCAACAAAATATTTGTCATTTCTACAAACGTTTTTTTTCATTTCAACAAATTGTTTGTAATATTGATAATCTGTATTTTGTTTGGCTAACAAACATTTTGCATAAGTTTTTCACCAAACATTTTTTAGTTCTCTTTTTGTTGATGTAATAAAATCTTTGTTAATTCAACAAAAAAATTGTTCAATTGATAAAATATCGATTTATTAAATTGAAAATTGTGTTTTGTTGATCTAACAAAGTAGTTTTGTAGTAAATGTGTTATCAGTTTGACAAAATATTGTTCAAACTGATAAAACTTAAGTTGTATTGATCAATTTTATTTATCATTACAACAATTTTTTTTCAGTTCAACAAAACCATTTTTGTTGAAATTTTACAATGGAATTTTTTCAATATTACCTGGTATCTTATTTTCAGTGTGCTTCAGTTCTCTGTAATTTAGCCAATGCAGGGGCCCCCCTTCCCAGAGACATAAATATATTACACAGTTATGCTTTTACGAGTCTCAGTCATTACAAAACACTCAAAATCCCCGATTGTATAATGTAATAATATTTTCAATGACCATCCAAAACATGTATATATACAATATTTTTCCACCTATATACCCAAATAAACCTGCACTCAAATTTGACTGTAAAATCTTCAAAGAAGTAGGTAGGTACTTATCATAAAACACCCAAGAACTCACTCTCATGTTAGTATAAATTTAGCAAATTAAATACTCCCCACCACATGGTCTTGGTTGTAGTGACCTTCCAGTTGACGTCTGCGCCAGTTTCAAATAATTTTCAGGAATTTATATTCCCCGTCACTCTTTTTAATTAAATAATGATCCATCTCACTTTATACTGTTTACAGGACAAACATACAATTGTCAGTGGCACTGCTGTCAAGTCATTTTCTCCACCCCATTCTATTTTATCGTCACCAAAACTCAAGGGCGAAGACGAAAGCCGGCATGTCGTCGAAAGTGCAAAGTACAAGCGAATGCGCACAGATGACAGGAGAAAAATACCGAACATAAGAAATTAAAAGGTCATGAGCGGCAAGCTGAGAAAGAACGTACACAACTCCAGTCACGTACTCGGTGATGTCCCTTCCTTCACCTTACGCCAAACAATGTCCTATATTTCTTAATTAGGTGTTCATTGTTATAAATGGCCTGTCATTTTGTCGTGTGCAATTTTCCGGAGCTGTCATTGTACTTTGTTTTCGCTGCGATGTGAGCAGCATAAATTCGACTAAAAAATTCAATAAAACAGAAGGAAGCTGCAAACTATAACAAGAAAGCAACTCGTTGGTGGAGCAATTAAGTCAAAAGATTATTTTCTTTTTCTGTCCCCTCAACGACAAGGCACATCTTTAGTATTCGTGTTCTTTGCCTAGCCATCCATTTACCAACCAACCGCCATGGAAAAGAAACCGATATTATTAATGGACACTTAATATGGAAACGGAAAGTCAGCCCTAGTTCTGTGTGAAGCCGAAGACGTAGTATGCTTGCCCAGAAAACCGTCATCATTCATCAATAGAGGCGCCCATTCCGCACCCCCTAATTGACGGATACTCCTCACCTTGGATAGCCAAAGCCATGCGTGGTTTGCTGAGCAATAAATTAAATAAATGGCATACCCATCAATCAACCGACATACATATTTGTTGCTGATATTGTTGACTGATTTTTTTCAATTATGCATGATTATTTAACTGTTCCGAGAAAACTCCTTGTTGCGCAATCAACACTTAGCAACATGCACACACGCACACGCACACAGCGGCGATGACGAATGATGGATGGAGCGGAAGAGGCGCCTCAGCTGCCAAATTTGCATAATCCAAGGGACCGCATCGTAAATACGACGAAGATTCCTAGTCGGGGTGCCATTTACGACAGTCACTCAGAATGAACTCCATTGCGGGACATTACTTCTACTGCTTCTGGGTATCGCTGTTCACTTTCAACACTTTATGTCGGTGGTAGACGCTTTATTGGCTGACATTACTGCATGCATACCACGAAGATTATGGCTTTTTGAATGCGACAATGTTTTTACGAGCGCCAGTCATAGAACCACGGTATTAATATTTGATTACATTGGGTTATTCCTTGCAGCTTGGTAATGGCCTAATTAGTACCACTTTGGAAGACATCCTGTGCCGGTTACAGTCGGTTACGAGAAGAAGACGAACACGTTTATTATTCGCTGTTACAACCGATTCTGCAATTCTCACGTCCTGGTGAGAAGGTTGCAGCGGATTTCCTTTGATTTTACATCGAAGCATAGGCTACGACTACGTAGAATTTTAATGTTAGCTAAGTCATTGCATTGCTATGAATGTATGCAGCGCGATGTGCGCCTGCGGGGGTTCTGGTTGGGGCTGCCCACCGACTGATGGAGATGGAAATTGGAAAGCACTTTTTCCACACTTGATAGATGATTGAGAAGCGGCGAACGAGGAGCTCTACGATGATGAAAACATTTTGACTTTTTATGAGGTGAAAATTTATGCGGGATTGGCAGGCGGGCAGATAAAATTTCCACACACATATTCAATTTGAATATTCCAATGTTGGTGGATAGTATGAGTTGAGTTTGATGGACAATGCTAATTTATTTGGTGGCAATTTATGGAACTGTGGCGTCAGCGTGTTCTGCGCTCCAGTCGCTGAATTTTATTAGCTACACGATAATGTTGGTCCTTTTGTGTGTAAATGATTTAAGACATTTTTATAATTTAAGCACAATGCATGCTTAAATTAATTTCAACTATTTCTGACACAGAAGTGAATGAAGAAAGGTACAGATATGTAGGTTTAGACTGAATTTGAATTTGAATTGAATTTATTGGATAAATTATAATTTCACATTAAGAATAATCTTATTTGCTGTGATTGGCTTAATTAAAACAGTTTAAAAGAGTAAGTAGTCATATAAAATGAATCTCTAAATCGAGTTTAGTTTAAATAGAGGTATAAAATAAAAATTTATAATATAAGTTTTCAAAACTAAATCTTCTAAGATTTCATAAGTTTATTCATAATTTATTTATGTATTTCTACTGAAGTATTTAAAAAGATCAGTTTTAAATCAGTTTACGTTTGTGTTTCTCCTGAGGTGTATGGGTAATGAGTTCGACTGGCGGGTGACATGGACGAAAAAGGTACGCTCGGACTGTATACAGTTAAATCTCGGTTGTATTAAAACAGTTGTTCTTTGAGAGCTAGGGAAGTTAAGCCTGCTGAACAAGTAATCTGGTTGATGTGATTGCATGATTCCAAAGAGTAGTATGAGTGATCTGAATGTAATCAAATCTTCAAATCTTAACCCTGTTATTTGCCTGGAATAAGCAGATATATGATCGAAATATCTTCTGTTGAACACATTTCGAGCAAAATTATTATGTATTAAGTTTAGTTTCCATTTAGTGTTGTAATCAACATTACAAAACAATTCACAGCAGTACGTGAGGATAGGCAAAAGTAAAGATTTTACAAGTAACATTTTGGTAGCAGTTGGAATATATCTTTGAGTTCGCCAAAGTAATTGAAGACCATAATAGACTTTCCCAACAGTTGTTGCTATGTGATCAGTCCATGTAAGTTTCTCATTGAAAACGAGACGAGAAACGAATTTTTTGCAGTATGGACGTATTCAATTGCTGATGTTCCCAGTTTAATTGGAGGTATCTAAGCGCTGCTTATATATACATCATATTTTTGACTTCCCCGGATTTAATGACAGACTGTGCTTAAGAGCCCACTGCTGGATGATTTGTAAATCCTCATTTATTTCTACTATTGTTCTTCAAGTGTTAGTTAACGGACAATTACGGTATAACTGGACCTCATCGGCGAACATATGAACTGAGCAGTGTCTGACTAGTCCAGGAAGTTCATTCACATACAAGGAGAACAGCAGTGGTCCAAGAACCGAACCCTGTGGTACACCTGCGGTTCTCCTAAGGAATGAAGACGATCTGTTGCCCACAGCCACACATTGCTCACGGCTAAGTCAAGTAGGAGTATAACAGTTTTACTGCACGTGGAGACAGTCCAAAATTAATTAACAACTTTTTGCAGAGTTCAATGTGGTTTACAGTGTCAAACGCTTGTGAGAAGTCAAGCAGTGTCAAAAATGTGCAACAGCTGTTATCCATAGCTTTACGAATGTCATCGACAATAAGCAACAACGCAGTTTCGCAACTTCTTTTTGCACGAAAGCCGGACTGAGCGGAACTTAACAGGTTGTTTGTAAGAAGATACCCTTGAAGCTGCTTAAGTATGGCTTTTTCGAATACTTTCGACAAGAACGGCAATATGGATAGAGGCCGGTATTCTGTATTTACACCGTTCTTGGACTAAGGTATTGGAAGTATTTTGGTTTTTTTCCATAAAAGAGGGTGCTCGCAAGTGGTAAGTATGTTATTATATAATATATAGTTAATGTATTTCAAAATACTTGGAAGAAGAAGTTTCACAAATTTAGGGTTAATATCATCCAATCCTGTAGCATTTGAGTTGACAGATAGAATTGCTTCAACTACGTCTTCATCCGTAAAATTGTTGAATTTAAAATCTTGTTCGATACCATCATCTGCTCCTATTAGCCAAGGTAATCGAGTTTCGAAATTAGAATGTGCCGTTAATGGTACTCCAACAGAGACAAAGACTGACACATTGCTTTCGTTACGTAGTCACATCAATAAGTTGCATGTTAAAATTTGTATAAGCATGGAGTCTAGTCCTGCATTTAGAGCAACATGAGTGACTTTGATTGGGTTATTTGATCTCAAATTGTGGTACGTGGTAACCAAAAAAATGTGAACACCGTGCAACTTAATTAGTCCTAAATGTAAGTATTGCTAATACCCAAATAGTTTTATTCTACACGTTTGGATCGAAAGACGACATTTGACTGCTTTTATTTTCTGCCACCGTGAACCAAATGAGTTGTTGGGTGATTATTTGGCACCACTAGTTAAGTCGGTCGCTGGCACTGCATATTTACTACGACAGAATCATTTCGAACACAGAAATTGAAACACATCCGTTGAAAACACAAAAATACTTCTTCACGAACACGACTCCTTTCTTCATATTTCAGAGTAAGAACTGTCAATTTGTTCCATATTGTGACTTTTGGCTAACGAAAACGCATTCATTCATTCATTCCATCCATTATTTGTTTTTTTTTTTTTTGTGAGTAATTTTCAATGCAGCAACAATGGGAATTCGCTATTTTCGAACGACTTTAAATTAAATTTAAATTTAATTTTAAATTAATTAAATTGGGAAGCTTTCTCTCATATGACGTGGTCATTCGGAAATTATGCACAAAATGCAGATGCCGAGCCCCGTTATCAAATAATCAAATAATTGTTGCACCCGACTAGTCAGAACAGAGTACCTTGCTTTACCTTGACATTATTCTACCACTATACCTCCCTCACTGCATTCAAATAAATACTATATGTAATGTTAATATGTGAATTGCCATGGGCATGTTTCAAGCGACTATCAGACGATTCGCATTAAGTGATAAAACATTTAATATTCAATAAACTAAACTAGGCAAAATAAACTCAACTAAAATTACTCGTCCCGTCATTCCTCATCAGCCGAAAACTTGACTAATTCCAATCCGCTTTGCACGTCCGCATATACCATCATCATCGTTCCACATAACATTAGCTACAAATTGCATGTCAATTTTAATTTAAACGAGAAAAGTTATATCATTGAAACTTTTCTTATTAGCATTCGAGAGGAAATTTGGTTCCTCATTCAGTCGCTCCACCCTCATATATACGAGTACCACCTCTTTCTCCGCACCAGCAATGCCTGTGTTGGTTGAGTTGAGTTTTGAAGCCGATATCGAGTAGTTGGCAAAAAGGATTGCAAGGAATATGAAGATAGGTGCGTTCTTGTGAATATTCATAGCCCGAAATCTCTATAATTAGTGCCTGTGCAGCAGTCTACGCTTATTATGTGTGTCCATCTACATACATACACCACGACAGTGTATTCATCAGTGAAGACGAGAACTATCTCCGAGTTTTGGTTTTTGATGGGGGACGGCGGCGGACTTTCGGTTAATCGAAAGCTCGAAGGATAAGCAGCAACCCAGAGATATACGAAAACTAATCCTTTCTACATTTTACACCTTTTTTTTTTATTTGTTGAACTGGCAGGAAATGTTCCATGTCCGACCCAATTAGGGTACAATCAAGTCGTTTGTCGAGTTCCGTCGGTAAAAGTTCAAATTTGAATGATGCATAGGGTTTAAGTATCCTTATACATACGAGAGATGGAAACATTCGAAGAAACTTTCCATTTGCATTTTTTATAATGCTAAAGTTTTGCCAAAACAACTCTGTAGGTGGCATTCATCTTCCGAAAGAGGGCTGCATGAATTTCCATGGCATGGGATGTTTCAGCAGATCAATAATATGCAGACATGTTAGCTTTTGTTAACCCAAAGAGGTTATTATTTGGTTTCCGAACACATGCTTTAACAATTCATGTTGCTTACCATAGAAATGCAGATAGCATTGTGACAATAATGTCTCAGAGGTGTTACATTCGTTTTAAAAATGGGACTTGCTCGCACTCAAATGGGAAATGGAAGCATACGCGTGGCCGGGCATAGAAGATAACATATATGAATAGTTTTAGTTGTTTGTTACTTGAAATCTGCAAAACAACATTGCCTTTCATAGCTTTCACAAAGGACGTCAATGTTTCTTGCAGTTTGCAGAATATACCACGACTGATGTGAAAGCGTTTACAAGTTTGCTCACCGACTAGAAAGGAGCATAATAGAAAATTCGATTGTGAGACAGCTAGGGCAATCAGCTATAAAAATGCCAAACTCAGTGCCTTCTAGGTCCTTAACCCGGTATTTGTTCCAGCTACACCCGCAACCCTTGCAATGAGTAGGCGAGCATTTGAAAATGATGAGGATTCCAGTGGCGTAGGGTGGGTTGGTGCCGCCCCAAATAATTTTTTTTACACACTAACAAGAAAATATTTTTGAATTGCGTGAAAATTTAAAAAGAAAAATCCTCCGTTTGTCGGATTTCTAAACTTTTTTGGTAGAAAATATAACCAGATTTCTATTCTTAGCTAATTTTTATAGATCAAGTGGTTGTATCCGCCTTGATCACCTGAATTCTTTGTCTGTATTTAATAATTCGGTTATTTCTAATCTAACGTGGTTGAGAAGCCTACGTCTGCGCATTTGAGCAACCCTTTTAACCTCGTCTTCGACCATTTCAATATTTAGATCTCTATGTAGATCAGCGTTACGTTTGTACCGAGACCTGGCATTTTTTGTAAATTTGTTTGGTAGGTGCATGTTCACAACTGCAGCCCATAATGGTTTGAGAATTTGTTTGTATAATCTAAGTATCCTACTCGCGCTAAATTTTAGCCTCCCTAGTCTCCACACCAAAGATAAATGCTCGCTAAATTATAAAACATCATATAGATGGGACAAAAACCATTTGATCATGACAGTAAACGTTATTTTAATTATTCCCGTACATACAATTTTCGAATTTCAAACTTTAAAGACAATATATTGTTTGAATCGTTCCAAAACAATAGATATTAGCAAAATTGAAGAAGATATTATCATTGCTGCAGCAGCTCAAATAAGTTCTATAATTGCAAGCAGAAGACGACACGTTCCTTCGTGTCGGATAAATCCCTATTTGCGTTGTTCCTCCACAAGCCCTGCAATTTTTTTATGTTGTTTTTTATCGCATAAAACGGAATTTTTGGATTTGCGTTCTCTTTTATTTATCGCACAAATGTTTTCTGGGGTTTCCTTTAAAAAAAATCCAAAGTAATTACAACACAAATTGTTTCCTCCTTTTTTATGTCAAAATTTATCTTCGATTTAATGTACCGGACATTTATTTCGCGAGCTAAATGAGTGGAGACTTTTCATCGGCCCATCTATATGAAGTTAAGAATTTAGCGTGCGAACAGGATACTGCTTTGCTAAACTGACTCGCTAAATTTTATCTTTGTAGGCATTTTTGTATGGGAGATAAAATTTAGCGCGAGCAGGATACTTAGCTATAGCAATAACTTATTGTAGTTGGACAAGGATGACATTTTCCCAATAAGCCAATAAATTTTACTGTCTCGCATAATCAATTCATCTTTTTTTTCTTTACATGCGCTTTCCAACGCAGTCTAGCGTATTCTAGAGTCATTCAAAAAAAATGCGCAAAGTTTCGTGAAAACCAAAAAGAAATACACATAGCAATGGATATGATTTTGGAGGAATTATTATCTTCATCGTCTTCCTCATCATCTGAAGACTACGAATCACCGAAACTACTCCATTTGTCAGCGGAAATATTTTCCAGGTCGATATCCATAGTTGATTTTTCCAAAAACCAATGCAATTTGAACAGCTGAAATCGCTGTCAAATAACGCACTAATCCATTTACAAAAGCAAATTAATTTTGCATGTTCCATGATTCGCGTAAAATCGAGATCCGAAAAAAATATCTGGTGGTCCCAATTGAAAACGACAATAAACTGTTTTTTTTAAGTCCATTCTGAAATAGTCTTCATCGTCGTTTGAAGTTTTTTTATAGCTATTTCGACAGTTGCTCCCATATCAAGTACAGTAGTGTCATCTGCAAATGTGTAGTTTCTCCGCTAGTGACTACTATTTAAAGGACTTAACCTAGAATCCTGTATTGCAGTGCACCAGCAAGAAATTAATTCTCTTAATATTGAGTACTCTGTTTTAATTCGAATTGATATGTATGACTCCAGAATTGTCGAATACTTTTTCGGCTTGTAGTTTGTGGATCATTCATTTATACCAGACTTTATCGAAAGCTTGTGCTATATCAAAAAATATTGTAGAGCACACTTTTTTCGTAAATAAATAAATTATTTCATAACTGAAATTCGTTTAAAAAATAATTTTTAAATGAAAGGATAAATACATTTAATTTAGTTTTAAGTAAAAGGAAAAGTTATAAGTTATTATGCACTACAAGATAATTTTTTATTAATTTACAGAAAACTTCTTTAAAACGTTGTTTTCCCACTTTTTATCAGTGTAAAATCTGTTATTATTCTTTCAGTATCGATGATCTCTCATCAATAGATGTCCTATCCGGTCTTCTCATTTCCTTACATCTTCCTCTCTTTCTATCCATCTTTCAATTGTTATAGGTTAGTTCCAAAGTGACATCGTCTTGTTGAGTGGACGTAATAACAATAAAACGATAAGACTTACGGCCAAATTGTTCACTCCCTTTAATCCGGGTTAAAGGTTACACCCGGGTTTAAGTGAGTTTAACCCAAAAACTAAACCCAAGTCCATAATATTCACTCGTTAAGCCCGAACATAAACCCAGTTTTTTAAACTTGACAGCGTTTAATCCGATTGGATTCAAACGCGTTCCGGAGACCGGTTTAAGTACTTTAACTCGGGTTAAAACTCAATTTCATAATATTGACATTTCTTCGCTCGCAAGAAATAAGAAAAGGGGATTAAAAAAAAATGTCAAGAATCTAAAAACAGGACTTCATTCGTGAAATGGACGAAATTAATGTTGATGTCTTCGTCGTCAGAAGACGAATTTATCGAAGAGCTGATGAAACAGCAGCGGATGGTAAATTAACGTCGTCCTTGTCGTCGAATATATCGATTGCACAAGCGGGCTTGCGTCGACGATTACGATGTGGTATATTTTCGAAAATATTTCGTGCTGAAAAAGAGTCATTTTGGAGGCTGCATTCGATGATTCGATAGAAATTTCGGCATAATTAATACACCTTACAATATAACTGGGCCCAAAACAAATGAAGTCTATTTCCAAGTGACAAACGAAAAAAAAAAGTCATTATTTGTGAAATTCGATATTACGTGGGTTTAAAACGGATTAAAAACGGTTTAAAGTGTTTTAAGTCCGCATTTAAATAGATTTTTAGTCCAGCGGGTTTAATGGGTATTTTTCAGTGAATAATGTGGACATAGGTTTAAATTATCGGCTTTAAAAATTGCGGATTAATGATCGGGTGTAAAATTAACTCAAACCTGAGTTACACCCGGAGTGAATAATATGGCCGTTAGTCTAAAAACATTAATGTACTTTAAAATAAAAACTAAACAAATACCTGACCAATTCTTAGTCGGCAAAATGATTTTTAGTGATATAGATATATAGAATTAAGAACTAAAAGTGTATAAAAGAAACAAAATCTCAATAAACATAAATACATATCGATGGTCTCTGTGATTTTCTGCTCTATAGCCATGATACGCAGATTAGATAGCCTTAGAGTGCTCATTGTGAACCTTAAATCATTTTTAATAAGCTTCCATTTTGAGAAACACCTCTCACACACTACACACACAACTTCTAGTGAAAAAAATAGAAAAAGAGTATTTTCAAATGCAGATGTGTGTACTGAGTTATAATATGTGTGTGCTGTACAGGGTTGCCATTCCGATAAAATATAGTTGCATACTAGGGAGCAGCGTTCATTGGATTTTCTTGTTAAACAACACAAGGAATGTCTGATTGCTTACTGTGAAACAGTGTTAATGGTGGTAAACTTTTTAAATAAATTCGTTGGACTGAAAAAAGAATCCGTTTTGTAAATTGTATACGTTTAAAAATTATATCCGCTCCAAATTGCCGCCCGGGGCCTGTGCCCCCCTTGCCCCCCTCGCTTCGCCACTGGAGGATTCATTTTCATCTAACACAGCACCTGCATTATGATTCCATACTCAAACAGGGGAACATTCGTTTTGTAAACATTAATTTAATTTGTCAGCCACTATGACATGAATGTATCCTTCGGATTATAGTTCTGCATGTAAGATAATTGGCAATTTAATATGTCCCCATCTACCTACTATTTGGTTCTAATCCACTTTCAGCGAGAATGTTTAATTAGTTACCTACTCCTCTTCACGCAGTGTCATTTACTGGGATAATGTTTTCTTTTTTCTAATGCAATAAATTGTAATTAAGATCAACCGCTAATAAAGGAACTTTGCGCAAATAAGCCATTAATTCAACGAAGCTCATATATATTCCAGATGTAGGCAGTAAAGTGGATTTCATTGCCCGTCTTGTTTGCACCTTGCCATTATTTCTAATTAGCTCGGACGGTTTTATCATAGTGAGTAAGAGTAGCGAGCGCAGAATGGCAAATAAAAGCCACCTCTGTGCCTCGCAAGGCATGGAAGGGATGCGCTTCGTATACTGTAAATGTAAACAACGGAGAAAAAACAATGTCGTCACTGTACCATGGGCACAGACACACATACTCGTACGTTAAACAGCAGAAACATTACATAAATTTGCTTTTTGGTTTTGTCTCCTCAGTGCTATAATTAACTTTTGCTGTTGTTATAACTCCTGCCAATGTCGACAATGATTGCGGCGACAAGCAAGCCGTGCGGAATGGTTACACACACAATTCCGACACACATAGTCACCAGATGAATGTAGAGTCATCTGCCAAGTCACCCATTTTAAAACGTTTTTTATTTGCACCGCAATCAAGTGTGAAGTGCTTACTCTGATTACAATTTTGATATAATGTAGCACGCATACTTGCACAAGGTATTGTCATGTTTTTAATGCGGTTCGCTGTAACTTTATGAGGACAACAATTAGCTAGTTCGTTTTATGTAAGATATACGACCGTAGCGTTCCACATTTTCTTCTCATTGCCTCGAATGTGCTTTGTAAGGATAAATATATTTAAATGATCTCTAAGGTTGGCTATGTTGATTGTCCTGTAAGAGAGTCAACAAATTCATCTTAGGAAAGCTCTACAAATTTATTTCCCTTGCCGAACACATCAAACATCTCTGTACCTGCTTCAGTTCACAATGTCAAAAAGAAATATTTCATTAATTAAAGTCGACGCCCCTGTTCGGTGGGAAAACTTTATTACTAACCTCCAACTACATCTGTGAATCGAGTGCAGTACAGGCATTACCACAACCGTGCCACAATTTGTTTCGCTTCCTTGGCAGATGTCGATGCAGATGACTGGCAAGAGAATGTTTGCAAAAGTGCAACTTTACGAAACTAATTTCAAATCTTGCTCATCCTCGCTGGCAAGCTTTTACATCCTTTTATCCCAGCGATGGGAATTATGCTCTAGTTAAACAGTTTCTCTGCAGAATTTCACAGCTACGCAAATCTTTCGAGAATGTAAACAGGCATACATTACCGGCAAGACATTATCGCCTAGGTGCTTTTTGGAATTTTTAATCTGAAAATTATTATCTTCGTGAAGGAAAGTGGATCTTGGTAAACAGAGACAATGTTTACTTTTCAAATGTTAACAAGTTGGCCGATGAAGAAAATGCCTATCCATGGTTCATGGATATCTACACTGGATATGCTTTCTTTTTTTTAATAGGTTTATAGAGGCTAGCACTGCTAAAAGTTGATAATTCTTTCCTACTTACTACCTAGCTATATAATCATTATATTAATACGTGAACATCAAAAGTTTTGGTACACTTTTTAAGTATTTATTATGAAATGAGGAGAATAAAACTTATTTCATTCGAAAGGTACTGCGCCATAGATGTACGCAAACCAAAAATCGTGGGTATACGTCGCCATTAAGACTGGTTAAATTAAGTTATGAATTCCCCATATAAAACAGGTAATTGGAAGGATTTTGGCGACATTCAATTTGTCGCCGACATAGTATTACCATAGTAACGTATTCAAATGTAAATCATCTTAGAATAGAACCTGTTTCCAATGGAGCACCTCATTTACGTGCTTTTTCGATATCTAGATGTCGCTCTTTTCGTTGATAAAAAAAAAAAACATAAATAACGAAAATAATTGTGGTACATTTTTTAGTGTTACATTTTACATACTTATAAAAGGATACTATTAGTATTATTTGTCCAAGAGCGTCGGAAAAAATGTGACGTGTAGCTGTCAAAAGGGTTCCTTCCAAGCAATGCGACAAGGTCCGCTATATGCGTCATCGGAGAATTTTTAC
Source organism: Cheilosia vulpina (assembly GCA_916610125.1). Taxonomy (NCBI): domain Eukaryota; kingdom Metazoa; phylum Arthropoda; class Insecta; order Diptera; family Syrphidae; genus Cheilosia; species Cheilosia vulpina. Next base: position 651,916 of record OU744280.1, on the reverse strand, counting down.
GAAAGTTGTGTTGGAACGGATATCTCGAATGGAATCTCTCCGATTTCGTAAAAATCAGGGAAAATTCCGTTCCGAACGGATCCCTCGATAGGGTTGATTATTTGGAAGGTCTTTTTCGGTATAAATTATTTGAACATCAAAAGATTCCGTACACTTTTTTAGTACTTTTTATAAATGAATGGAAATCAAACCAACACTTATTTATTACTAAAGTCTTATAGTCCGTCCAAAAGGAGTTGTGTTGGAGTTAATCGCAGTTTTGATCAACTGAAATTGTTAAAGCTTATAACCGGTTTACCTTTTTTTCCATTTAAATTTTTTTGTCATAAATATAAAGGGTCCGCCATCTAACTTTTTTTTTCAACTAGTGCTTATTTCGCGAATGGTAACACTTGGCTCATGTCTGATTTGACAGATAATTAGTTTTATCCTTCCGCTGAACGAATGTGGTCGTGTATACGCTTGAACAATGCTGGGAAATATTGCGATATCACTTTGAAAATCGTGGTAATGTTGCAGAATGTGTGCGAAAATTGCGTAAGGATTTTGTAAGAAGAGAAGCACCGTCAGCTCCGTATGTTCGTTATCTTGTGAAAAAAGTGAAAGAAACTGGCATCCTCATCGATAAACCAAAGTGTGAAAAGCCAAAAACAGTGCGTACACCCGAGGAAATTTAAATTTTGGTCCAGAGATATAATTGGGCCATTTTTCTTCGAAAATGAGCAAGGAGTGGCCGTTACAGTCAATGGCGATCGTTATCGGGCCATGTTGAACGAATTTTTGTTCACAAAAATTGAAATCGGCGCTACGTGTCACACAGCCGAAGCTATACTCGATGTTTTGCGCTCTGCTTTTGAAGATCGCATTATCAGCCGCAGAGCTGATGTCGTTTGGCCACCGCGGATTTGACACCGTTGGACTATTATTTGTGGGGTGCCGTAAAAGATGAGTGTTACGCCGCCATGCCAGAGACAATTGACGCTTTAAGGGACAATATTCGTGAAGCCATTGGTGCAATACAGCTGCACACAATCGATAATGTGCTTAAAAATTGGACCGATCGTGTAGGCTACTGCATGGCCAGCCGAGGCAGCCATTTGAGTGAAATTATTTTCCATTATTAACCGGAAGAATTGTACTTTCAAATAAAAGAAGAAATTTGAGAAAATATTTTTTTTATAGCATTTTCAAAAAAAAAAAAATTATTTCGCGGACCCTTTATGTTTTTTTTTTTTGTTTTTATATAAGTATTTTATGCGGGGGTCTCTTTTTCAGCTCGGGTCTGTTTTCATTCCCATTTAAAAGAAAATATAGCGGCAACGCTGCTGTGTTCCTTTTTTTTTGCTTGATGAGTTGTAAAATGTCTAATATAAAGGGACCTGCACGTGAAATTTACAATTAAGTCTGGACGGACTAAACAATACATTTTTATAAAAGTTATGGTCGCCACTAGTATTGCTTAATGTACCAATTTCCTTTATGCATATAGATTCCTAATGTACTAACTCTAAATAATTTGTTAGTAGGAATTTAATTATATAGTAGATATAGATATTAATAAGGCCGCCCGGTTTTTATTTCTACCTGTAGCTGCATCTACAGGTTCATGTATGTAGTTTCAGTTTAACGGCACCAACGGCTTTAAAGGCAAACTCGTAGTCGTTTGTCGACATTTGCGATTGCTGTTTGAACACATTTATCTGAATTTAATTCTATTTACAACGCTTAGTTTGCTCCCTCAGACGTTGGTTTTCGTGGCTTTCATAGCATAAATCTTAGACTTAACACAAAAATCGGGATCAAAATCCACACAAAAGCTGGAGAGGTTATCGATGTAAATATTTGTTTATCAATACTAAGATGTGGACAACCCCAAATTCCACAATTTTGATTACAACAAACACAGCCATCAAAATGAAAATGAGCCTTTAAACTGAAGAAGGAAACATGTAACCTTATATCTACCTGCCCGACCTTATTTTGTTTGTAAATCTTGTTCTGTTATCGATTATCATTATGGCATTGCGAGTGCACATCATCAGAGCACAGTCGCTGTTGATATGCGTCAGTAGATCTGTGAGACCGAAGTTCCTCGGAATACATTTTTTTATTTAAGCATTAACGAGATAAGATGGTCAAGTTCGTTCATTCGTGGATTCAGACTTTTCGGCTATATATAAGTTTTCCAACTGAATGGAGACTATCACGTCTTTACTTGACTTTTGCTTAAAATCCTCAATCTACTGCAGCATAACTACTACGCATTTTTGAGCAAAGTGCCAGTCAATGACCTACATATAATGGCATGACAGGGCCCATAGACTGTCAAGTTTTGGACGCTAACAAAATGTTCCACATGACAACTTTACACAAACTTCTGGTTAAGGTCAAAGGGTGAGCTCGATTCGAATTGATGTGCACCCTAGAAATGACTATGGTCGTGCATACCTATAGATTCACAATTTAAATGCAAAGAGAGCCCCTCTTCGGTGATGGATTTTCTCCGATGCGGTATTTTTAGGTTCTTCAGTTATATATTGCCAAATGGAATGCTTTCATGAATTATGTATTTTCCTTCCGGATAATAAAACCGCAATATTTACCCTTTAAATTCTTGATAATATGTTTTTGTACACGTTTCCGAAAGGATTATTATTATTATCATCATCATCGCTCCCATCTCTTTTTGTGAATGCCAATATCTGGTAAATTAATGCAGGAAAGGCATACCTCAAAAGGGATTTTTTTCCTTCGTTCAATATATATATGTATATATATTTGTATCTTTTGGCTTCTTGGCACGGAGTGAATACAAAATTTCAATTGATGTACAACATATTTTCATTCAAGGCATTGGAGGACGCCAGATAAGGGGGGATAGCTTTCCCAAAAGGAGGATAAAATGGAGAAACACGAAATACGATGCAAGGACCAGAGAATTGCATTAAAAGTAGCAGCATTCGAATAGCGATATTCTCGAAATACATTCCATAGTATATTTCTATGTGACATTCATTCTCGTTAAATTTAATTTCATTTGTGTGGTAGACAACTGCAGGATGGGATCTTGGAAATGGTTCAAGGTCATTGTATATTCACATCTCAGTGTAGCAAATAGAACGGAGAGGAATGCAACAGACAGCTTCAAGTACCAATTAAGAATAGATTTGCCCGAGACGTTTGCTTTTTGTATATCATTAACAAAAACGAATGTTCAGCTCTATATGGTGTAAATACATTCGTAGCACATGAATAGAATGAGGGTAAATATTGACGCTATCAGGGAATCAGTTTAAAATAACTAAAATTTGGCAAAACAGTTGGAATTTTGATATGAGAGTTGCCCCGAATAGCACAGATTGTGCGTCATTGGATACTATTTGTTAAAATAAATAGTTTACTCCGTCAGTCAAGACGCTCTTTTAGAGAATCAATTTTTGTACTACCTTTTATATTTCTTACATGTAGTTTTCCTCACTGATATTTCATGGAACACACCAGTAGCCGCGGTAGTAAATTTGAACTAAACACAAAGTACCAGCCTGTGAAGTTCGACTAAATGTATCGGCTTAAAAGATATAAAGTCGATTCAAAGTGCACAAAGAATCTCATTTCTGTCGTGATTAAAATCGTCACTCTGTCTATGGCATTTTTCGTAAGCAAGTCCTACAACCGCAGCCAGTAGGCTATCACATTTATGTACCAGCTTTTGCCGCATTGTCCTTGTGACATCAATACAGCCAGCACACCTAGAAAATAATTTCATTTTAATCAGGTTTATCTAAACATTAAATCTGACCTTTTTTATGCACTCTCTCCCTGAGGTAAACATATCCGTGTAAAATTTCCAGCGATGGTTCCGTTCATGGGACCATACATTTTGGATGTGTGCGTCTGTCTCACCGTGTATGTGGCTTGCAACAGCTACACCAGGCATACGCCAACAAAATTTAATCCTAGACGAGGGGAATATCATTCTCTTCCATAAGATGAAATAAAGACAGGAGTGAATCCTGAATACCTTCGATAAAGGACATGGTGGAGAAACATTATCGCTGGTTTCAAATCAAATGAGAATAGCGTATCCTTAAAAAAAGAGGACATGGCATATTTTCCCATTTTGCAAATGATTATCGCTGCTGTGCAAGAGGACTGTACTGTACAACGCAACGAGAACAGCGAAAGCCCCAAAGCTTTAAGGTTATCTAAGAGAAATAATCTCAACGGTAACTGATTCTAAATGGGTAAACGGTTAAGGAAGATTGAAACATCATCGATGTCGAAAAAATTATATATTAAACTGAAATGCCGTTTCACACGGTCAGTTGTTTCTTGTCTAGTATATTAGTCCATGTTTTTTTTTTTTTTTTATTATCTCCTTAATTTAATTTTAATATATATTTTTTATATTTTCTATGCTAATTCATTAACACAGAAGTTTTTATGTGTAGCTCCAACCGAACATTTTCTAGTAACAGAAACTTTTAGAACCGTTTGTTATAGCTTTTCACAACAATTTGTTTTTTTTTTTGTTTCGGTTCTATTCTTGATATGAATGAACGGGTTAGAAATACATTATACCAAGTTTGTACATTTTTTTAGGTCAAAATCAGTAAACGGTTAAAAAACCTGGTGTTAAATTTAATATTTCTGGGGTTTTGTTATTTTTATATTCATTTTTATTGGTTTTAAATATTACAATACATATAGAAAATTTGCAAGCGTAGTCAAATTCACGTGGTCTTTTATCCACTTTGAAATTAATCCTATAGAGTGCCGCTGTGCTTCCTTTTGTAGGTATATTTTTCTAGAAATTTAAATGAAGGATAACTCATGTATGCCCGAATTATCTTATAATTTATTCAGTCAATTCCTTACTTTTTGGAATGTAACAGCTATATTTCTGACCGATATATCGACCGCCCTTATCTTAAAAAGCAAATCCACTAGGAACATCTCTGCGCTCACAGCTTAAGAAGAAAAGCAAATATTATATACTCTACTTTGTCACTAAAGTTACTTAGGAGGGTGGGGTACGTGCGACGATGGGGCACTTTTGACTTTCGCTATTACAGAAAAGCGGTTAATTTTTAAATAAACTGTTTGATGGAAACTTGTGCTGCAATATTCTCTCAGATCGTACACGAACTATGACAGTTCCTCTTCAGCAGTTGTGGTGGTTCACTAATTTGTTCAGTGATATTCTGCAATTTTTCCTGTACACGAGGTAAGTGATATTTTATATGATATTTTTTTCTTATGGGAATTCCTCGGTTGTGAGTGTCAAATGTTTGGATTTATGATATTTTTAAGTTATTTATAACAGTTAACTAAATTACTTTTATAAGCTTTGTGAAAAACAATAACGTTTACTAAAGCAAAGGATGGGACACTTTCGACAAAAGCACATGGGGCAGTTTCGGCAAAAGGCGATTGCAAGAACGCCCAGCTGGATCGTCAAGATACTCTCACCTTATCTTTTTTAAGGACGTTGATCTGGGCGGATATAACGTGCAATGATTTTTTTTAACAAATCCTTTTATTTTACCTTTATTATTTACTTAACAGTTTTTTTTTTTCTTCAAACGAATGTGATTTTAAATATATTTCTCTAATTTAATTTTATTCTGAAAATGAATTGCTTCTCTTATTTAATTTGTATGTTTGTAGATTTCAGATTTGTTTAACAATTTAAATAAAAACAGTACGTTTTTGCTTATTGATTTATTGCGTCATTTAAACCGACGTCGAAAGTGCCGCACCCGGACGAAGATTGTGCCCCACGGTGGGGCTGATTCGCCTTTTTAGGGCAGTTTCAAATTTTATTTTTTTGAAATTATAACTTAACTGGCTTTTAACTTTGAAGAAATTATGCATTCTTATAGTAAAATAATCATAGCTTGAAATAAAAAAAAAAACAGATTTCAAATATTTATTTGCGAAAGCAGTTATTTCAAATCTGCGAAAAATGTGTTTAATCTGCCCCACCCTACCCTACTTGTAATAAAAATATTCTCATTGGATATTCATGTAACCCTGTTTTCAGCAAAATTTTCACTTTTTTTTTATTTTTAAAACCTTTTTTTTTATATAAACTTTATCCAAATCCACTCCATTGAAGAGGACGCTCAAACTAACCCTAAATTCTTAACCAAGCGACAAAATAATATATATTTGGGTTCAAAGGTAATAAATCTAATCACTTTGGTTCAAATCCTGTATTAAAATGTAATATAATGTATTGAAGTTGATGGCTTTAATAAGTTCGTATTAAAGTGTAATTAGAGTAGATAGATGTTATATATCAGGTCAACTATAACTTAATAAATGGTTCTTGATTGAAATATTGTTTTAATATAGACTGGGTTAGATTTTAGAACAAAAATACTAAAATTTTAATGCAAGAATTATTGAATTTGAATATAAATATGTTACAGAAAAAGTTTAATAAATTGGACATATTAAAAACCAATTTTTCTTGTTCTTGTATTGCATAGACCTGTAATACTGCGGATGTATTAAAAAACACCCCCATATTTTTAACCGTATATCTGCCATAACTTCTTATTGTCAATTGGAGTGGTGTCATTCCCTAACCCGTTAGATATTTCGGCGCCAACTGCTGATGACGCTATATAAATTAAACATACCGCCCTTATAAGTTCAAAGAGGACCAATTCAATAGGTCAATCTTTCCAAAGCTGGTGGCACTGAGCTATAGCCGCTTGGAACACATACACATGCATATATGTATATATATTATCCGAAATTGATAACTAATGTCGCTGTCGTACAATCCCGTATTGATGCGAAAATAATTGACAGATCGTTGCTTTTAAAAGTAACTCTTATTCCCAAGGGCCGTCGAAGCTTTACATCGGTGTGCTTGTGATGAATGTCCTTGGTTTCTTCACATAAATTGATAAATGTCTCCACACTTAAGATTATATAGTGCTCCTGGGGCATTCGCTTGCCTTACTCTCAGCCACCTCCGCCATTGCTGCTGCTGCTGTCCGAATTTGTAAGTAGGTCGGCCCTACGTCGATTTCTTTCAATTGGTGATGGTAACTGCAAAGTGGTCCCCCGGGGAAGGGGACGACAAGGCGACAAATGGAAACATTAATAATGAGAAGCATGAGGGCATACACCCGGATGCCATAATGATGCTTATTGGTTTTTATTGAAAATTCATGTTCTTCGTTAAGTGACGATGGCGGCATCAATGGATATGTTGATATTCGCGTTGATGGTTCTCCACAATTAATTGCCGATCATTGTTTCAACTGTTCATAGGATGAATGCGATTGTAGACTAACAGTACGGAATCAAACTAAATGCGCTTCGAAATCCGATGCGGGGTGTTAGCCCACATGGAGCAAAATGAAACGGGATATTGATGGATTCAGCAGTGCATGTTGTGTGGAGATATGGAAGCACTAGGCACCGTAGCAATTAAATTTGTTTACATGGCTAATTAATGGACTGGAATGACTGTAAATTAATGCACCTACACCAAGAAGCAAGCGTATGTGCACTCTACTTTTGTTTGCCATATATTTCAAACGTCAAGCTGCAATCATGCGGAGAATTCATGTTGGTTTCCTGTTTAATTAGGCTAATGAGCAAATGGACTCACCCTGGTTAGGGGACGCATCGAGTCGATAGTGATGGTGTTCAACTCCATCAACTCATTGTTGATGGCATACAATATAGGCAGATGCTCATCATATCGATCAACTGTCATCACCGTTGTAAATTTCATGGAATCTTGTCAATCGAAGAAATTTAATCAAAACTAATCTCGCAGAAGGAGTTTGTCTGAGGTGACTACAGCAGCACCGCTATTAATCCTTGTCCCAAGCAACGTGAGCGCGGGAGCGCGCAAAAGAGCTATACACAATTTCCGCATGAATATTGCGTCACATCAGCAATTGTGTTCAGGACTTTTTACTAGATTGCTGGATATCAATCTTAATTGTCCTTCGGCTGAAACAAGGAAATCGATGACATCGATGGCAACACGACGAAGCCTTCTCCTGTGTACGAGCACCGCCTAGCTGGCTAACAGCCATCCACAGGACTTAATACAACGAGCGGACAACACCAACCGAGAGATTAATGCCTTTTTGCTTCCTTGAAAATGCAGATTACAATGGGAGGAGGACCGGCAGTACGAACTGGTGATGATAATTTCAATCCATCATTTTGAATTATGAATGAAATAGATCTCATTCATGGGGCTCTAATGAATTTTCGCAAGGTATTTAGCAAAGAACAGGATCTACCTATCAGTTTGTGTCAGAGGAACGCATAACTTACAAGGATTCGTTTGTTTGACGTACTATCCCCCTTTATTGTGTGACGAACGATCTGAAATATTAGCGTGATATTTGAGTGACAATGGTAATGGTAATTAAAAGCGGGAACCATTATGATGCTGTTAAAATTTCGAAATGCTACGAGATTTGATACTACGGGTGGGGTTGGCAAGTATATAGAAACTTTTGAGGCGGTAACGAATGTGCGCACTCCGTATGCCTTTGTAGGAATGAAATAATTACTTTTGAGTCGTATCTTTTTCCTCCGGGGAATAGGCCGATGTCTTATGCTACCGACAAGGTGTGAATTTCAAACATATTATCCACTGCCTGAAGGTGGTAGATAAAGTGTGAAATAGTTAATTTGTTTTAAGCCCGGTTAGGCCGGCAGTGAGATGGAGTACAAGCTTAAGCATTTTTTATTAAAATAAAGACATGTTCGATTAGCGAGCGAGGATTTCATCAATAGGCCTTTTTTAATACGTTGGACTCTTCAGCTTTCTCCCCTTTACCAGTGGATTCTCCACAAATCAACCTTCCTGCTACCGTCACACTGGACGTATTATATAAAGAGATCATCTCTGTCCAACAAATGAACCGCAATACTTTGGAAGAAATCAATGTACTCAAAAATGAAAACAAAACACTGCTGGATAGGGTCAACAAACTTCAGCACACTGTAAATGTTCTGCAGCAGAAACCGTTGAATAAGTGCATTGACATCATCGGCATACCAAATGTAGATAGTGCTAATGAGCTTAACAGTACTGTCAAGATTTTGCAAGAGGGACTGGATATAAACATAACGCATGTTGACATTAAATCGTGCAGTGTTAAATCCATCAAAAGCATATCTACGGGAAGCAACTCCAACATCAAACCTGATTCAACAGCACGTATGAAGACGCTTGGTATTTTTTGTGTGAAGTTAAGATCACTGGAGCTAATGCGGAGCATTTTAACCAAGAAGAAGAAGGTGAAATTAACTTCGTTCATGTTCGACGTTGGCGATGGAAATGTAAACAAACCAATTTTCATCAATGAGAGTCTCACGAACTTCAATAGAATGCTATTCAAGAAAGCAAAGGAACTTCAACGAGAAAAAAAAATTGCTTATGTATGGGTTAGTAATGGGATTGTTTTGATAAGAAAAGAAGAAGGTGGAAAAGTTTTACGTATTTGTTCATTTGATGATTTAAATAATTTAACATTGTAAATTCCTTTCTGTTTATCATGTTCGTTCTCAACAATCTCCTTGATGATCCTAATAATGACCTAATAACTCCTTTTTGCCGATTTGATAATGAATTTTGTGCAAGTGTTTTTCATTGTGAGCAACAAATCAATAATTTTTTTATACTGCATCAGAATATTCGTAGTTTAAGAAAAAACTTCGATCTGTTTTTATCTCACTTGGAGTCGTTTTTAAACAAGCCTGATTTAATTTTTCTCTCCGAAATTTGGATTTTCGATGTTGAAAAATATACTTATGATATTCCCGGGTTTAAGGGCTATATGAAGTGTAATAACTCGTATGCTGCAGGTGGTATTGCTGTTTATATTAATAACAAGTTCAGTAAATCTGTTTCGGGATGTGATAACATTGACCTTAGATGTTCGGACATGATAAAGGTTAGTTGCACTGTTGATGCCCATAATATTGTAATTTTTGGTTGCTACAGACTTCACGGTATGAGTAAAGATGCGTTTATTGAAGAGCTACGGTCTTTATTATCTGACGAAAAAGTTAGAAATCTTATTTTTGTTGGTGATATAAATCTGGATATCTTAACCGAATCTCCAGCGGTTTTGAGGTACCTATCAATTATGAGTGCAAATGGACTAGAGTCATGTATCAATGTCCCTACTAGACAACCCTCTAATACGTGCATTGACCATATTTTCGCTAGGCTTGATTGTACCTCAAAATTGTCTCTGAATAGTAGCATTGCCGACTTCAGAATCTCTGACCACTCAATGATCTGTCTTTTCCTGCATTCGAATAAGGTGCAAAGTAATGACAAACAAAATCCTTATTATTCCTCGAATACCGTTAACCACTCATATCTAAAAGTTCGCTTATTACAAGAAAGCTGGACAAACATATGGGAAATAAATGATCCGAATGTTGCTTTTCAGATGTTTTCCAATGTACTTCACAGACATGTTGAGTTATGCTCGGCGACTACGCAAAGGAAATGCAAAAAATTCAACAAACTCAAGCCTTGGATTTCTAACTATCTGGTAAATAAAATTCATGAAAAAAATAAACTAAGAATAAAATGTAAAAAGCATCCATTTAATAGTCGATTTCGTAGTGCTTACGATAAAATTTCTAAAGAAATTGCTGTTGAAATTCCTATATGCAAAGAAAGCTTTTACATAAACAAATTTCATAGCGTAAAAGGCAACATAAAAAAAGAATGGGGAATTGTTAATGAGATTTTTAACAGAAAAACCCCTACAGAGATACCTTCTTATATAAGCCACAATAGTCGTGATATTACAAATTGTACAGAAATAGCCAATACTTTCAATTTATTTTTTACTAATGTTGCAGCTAAAACAATAAATGATGCAGGGATAAACACCGGTTCTAACCAATGTAAGGCGCGGTGTTTTAACAGAGAAGAAGTTGAGGTTCAAAGCTTTTCATATGAATTTATTTCTTCCTTTGAAGTGTATAAAACTATTATGTCATTAGACAACTCGAATTCCATCACTCACAATTCGTTTTCTAATGTATTTATCAAAAGTATTGCTTTCAATATTGCTGATATTTTGGCTCATATCTTTAACAAAAGTATATTTTGTGGTAAATTTCCGGATGCGTTAAAAATAGCTGAAGTGATACCATTCTTCAAAAAAGGTGATAAAAAAATGTTGAATAATTATAGGCCTATCTCTATGCTCCCAGTGTTTTCTAAAATTTTTGAAAAATTAATCAAAACTAGAGTTGTGTCATACCTTGTAACTATTTCTTTTCTTAGCAATAAGCAGTATGGATTCAGAGCCGGTAGATCAACGGAGGATGCACTTCTAAGCTTCTGCAGCATGCTATACGAGAGCGTCAACAGCAAGAAGTTAACTGCTGCTCTCTTTATAGACATTACCAAAGCCTTTGATACTGTTGATCATACCATCTTGCTAAATAAACTAAGCAAAGCTGGGTTCAGAGGGTTTATGCTCAAATGGTTTGAATCATATCTCACTAATAGAAAACAAATGGTTAGAATAGGTAAAACATTGAGTGAGAGCTGTGATATAAAAATGGGTGTTCCTCAGGGCTCTGTTCTGGGGCCAATTTTGTTTCTAGTTTATATCAATTCTATTTTCACTTTAAATATGAGAGGTAAACTTACTGGGTTTGCCGATGACATAGGATGTTCCTATTCCAACAATTTCCTCTTAGATCTGACAGCCGATATCAACTACGATTTAGAAATATTGCGACATTGGTTCAGTTTGCATAAGTTAGTCGTTAGCGATAAAACTAAAGTAATGTCTTTCAGCATATCTGCTCGTAACTTGCAACTTCCAGTTTTCACTTTTCATAGTTCGAACTGCAACAACACTTTACTAAGTTCTGATACTTGCTGTAACCCTAGTTCTGTAGTAACGTTTAATACTAACAATAGCTGTTCAACGAATTGTTTTCTTGTTGAAAACGTACAGGTCTTCAAGTATCTGGGTCTTGAAATCGACAGTAGTTTAAACTGGAGCTCTCATACTACTTCTCTAAGGAAATACCTTCTAAAAACTACTAAAATACTGTACCATTTGAGGCTTTATTGCTCTAGAAAACTTTTGGAAACAGTTTATTATGGACTGGTGCAATCCAAATTGCAGTATGGATTGACGTGTTGGGGAGGTACATACAAAAACAAAATACAACCTTTGGTGGTAATACAAAAGCATTTACTCAGAATTATCTGGAATAGAAGACGCCATGAACATAGTTTTCCACTTTTTTTGCATTCCTTTATATTGCCTTTAAGGCATCTTTACTTCTATAAAGTCTTAAAAATATTTTTCTTAAGAAGTGGGTATTCTTTAAATCATGATCCGAATCTCTACGGTCTTCGTAGCTTTGTAAGTAGTCTTGCTTGTGTTCCCCCGCACAATACTCATCTCTTCTTAAGTTATTACTCTTCTGTAGCACCGCGCATCTTTAATAAATTACCCATAGAAATAAGGCGTTCTCAGAATAACTTGTCGTTTAGCAGAAAAGTTAAACAGTGGCTCTTTAACTACGACTTGGAGCAGATTTATAATTTATCTAATGTAATTATATAGTGACAAACGTTCGCCAATCATTGCAAATCACCCCTCTACACAATTTTCTTTTTAATTATAAATTGAATTTTTCTTGTTACACTGAAACTCGATACATTCACAACTAGTTTTTAATAATTACAGAATGTATCTAACGATTCATTCCCTGATGAAAAACACTTACAATTTCCTTATGATTTAAAGCAGTTTTCTTTTTTCTTTTTATTTAATTTCTATATAGTTAAGTAAATTGTAATTAAATATTGTATTAAATTCCAATGGAATGAATAAATCTAAAATCTAAATATGCTCACATCATCTGTATAGATCATTGATTTCCTTGGATCTTGTACTGTTATTGTAAACCGTGGAAATCAATGATCCATACAGATCATGTGAGCATATTAAAAAAGGTCTAATGACAACGACGGGTATATCGTTTGAATTTTATCATAAAAACGAGCTACTGTGACTTGTACCTGTATTTAACATAATGTTACGGAAGGCGTAGTAATGGACCTCTAGCGAACGTAGTACAACATCCAAGAGTATAACTGTCTTGAGAAAAATTTCGCATTCAACTGTTCGAACCCGTTGCGCCAACTACTTTTTTGTTTCTTGTTTGTTCTCAAAAAATTACTGTTCTTAAAAAGTTCTCAACATATCACCACTGTTTCTCAAAAGGACCTTCGGGGATGATTTTCCAAACTGTAGTCCTTTAAAACAAGCCACTGAGTAGCTGAAGTTCAGGATTTTACAGCACCAATCAGTCAGTTCCTAGCAAATATATCTAATAATATCTTCCGGAAATGTAGTCCCATCTATAAAAACTATACTATCTAGTCGCATGGAGTATTAAATTCGTGATTTGCCTCCTGTATCAAACGACAGCTTAGTGCAATTTCGTCAGAATCGAATCAATTGGGTTAAAGGGATTGTGATAGTTACAACGCTTAAGTAAAGTAGGACGAAAATAACAAAAGGGCTCTCATTTCTTGCGTGCGGACCCACATCCGCTAAAATTATTCTTTTACCTCAGCTGCAATGCACTCGTACTTCGGCACGCTCCTAAAACCAACACCAGAGCCAAAGAATTCCAAATCTCTAGAATTTCCTTAAACTATAGACAACTGCTTGAACATACGTATTGCATCCAATTTCAAAAATTCTCATCCAACTCCATTTGCATAGAACACGATTTCATCTCTTTGATTCTAACCGATTCTGCACTATATCTAATTTCCATTGCGACTCACAAAACAAAGTTGCATCTTCTTTAGAAGATTTCCCAACAGGGTCCATGCCAAGGTATGCAGAAGAATAAAATGGATTGAATAACTTATGGCGGATGCTGGCCCTCTTTCTATTTCTCTCCACTTATGTATAGAGACTGGGACTGGCATGTGTGATGTCTTTGCTTGGCCCCAGAGCTACCATTTACAGCTTACCTTCAAAAATGGAAATTGCAAGGCCTCACATCCATTCTATCATAAAATGACATATGCTCACACATTTTGCCCTAATTTAATTCTTCTTGAGAAGGAGCCTCGCTAAATCGGTACACATGCGAGTATGTGCAAACAATACATGTTTCGTTCAATATTTGTTTCCGAATATTGCCAATGGCGCACCAGGAAAAGTTTAATGAACATTTCTGGGGCGGCCATCATTGGTTTGGTTTGGTTTTGTTGATCTATATGCCTGAAAGAACCGAAGGGGATTTTCTCAGTGGAGATCTTATAGCAAAACTAAATTAAACATTTGTACTGAGATGTTCGTACCTTGTTGTTGGAAAGAGTCTAAAAACAGTTTGTTAATTTTAAGGATTCAGTATCAGACCAGTGGTAGGGTGACTGTGGCAAACAAGGTAACCAAAATGTTGCAACAATTCAATTCGAATTGATAAATTTCTCCATTCTCGACAGAATACTCATTTACAAATGTATTTGGCGATGGGGATAAATCTTGATTCACAATGAAACAACAGAGCTGGATGCGTATGGGAGATACAAATTCATGAGATGAGAAAAATACAAGAATCGCATCCTTACCAAATTGAATTCTGCTCGCAGTCGAATGGCATGTGTGGAAAATGTTTTGTATTCAATTGCTGCTTCAAATTCAAAATGATGTATCAGAATGTGATAAAAAGTTGGTCCAATTTGGAATTCATCAAATGTGCGCATAGATGCATATTATATGGCAAGAACGTTCGTTGGACAACGTCGCTTTTATTTGTTTGAAGGAGCATTTGCGGAGATGCCACATACTTTTCGCAATTGAAATAACTTTTCCGTCATAGAAAACTCAGACATTATTTCTTTTTGAAAAATTGTAGAAAAGATACCTACCTCTTAGACGTACATTTTATCTTAGTTTGGTAATTTTTTTTTTTCAATTTGGTAGCTATTTCTTTGCAAGTGGCAACCGTGACTGGAGTTACAAATAGTTTAAGACATGTACACATAATGCGGCTCCTTTTTAAAGGAACAACAATAATTAACTTAGTCAGTCTTACGTATACATCGTTCTTTCGATGACAATCGATATCGGATTACATATTTGGCACCATGCAAGGACTTTCTGATTTCCATTTTCTTCTTTGCATGACCAATATCCAAAAGGCTAAGCTTTTGGCTTAAAACGTAATCACCAAACTGTCGTGCAAGACCCATCCATCAAGTATGTAATGATGCCTATGGCTATTTAGATTTACAGTCAACTACGTATACATATACCCACACAAACGAGCTGCCAAATATTGACTTTTTGATTCAGATCTCCCTCCCTCTTTGTGGACGAATACGAAGAGGATGAAAAATAATCCTGTGCTGGCTGTCACCCACACACTACTCTTTTAGACCACCACCGGTTGTTTCCATCGCCACTGACGTAGCAATCAATCATCTGTGAATGTAGACAGAATCAATTTCGTTTAAATAAACTTACATTATTGAATGAAAAATTCCCGTCAAATATGTGATTGATGAAAATGACAATTTATTTGTCTTAACTCGTATTCAGTGTAAAATAAGGGCGGCGCATTACCAAGCAACAGATGTCCTGTCAAACAAACAAAAAATGTGAAAGTCTATATGTACCTACCCTACTGTATACTCACACACAACATGATGGATGGCTTGCCCAGGATTTTTAATTATTCAATTCGATTTTGTGGTAAGCGCTTTTTAAACGAGTGGATAATCATGGTCTTGACATTAGCCTGGGGTACGAATTGTTAGTCATCCTTGTTTCAGGTGGACGTATACATAGTGCTCGATTTATATCGGCACTGGTGCCAGTGGTGTAGAGGTTGTCATTCGTTTGGCGCTGTGGCTGGCTGAAGGGATGACGATAATCATAAAAACCCCATTTGAAAATGTTAATCAAAAGATAGACATACCGAGCTGCCTACGAATATCGCTTGCGATACCATCATCTAATTTCCTTTCGGGGAAAATTAAATTTCCCCTAGCAATGTGAAACGAAAATGAAAATACGGCAATAAAGAAGGTAGGCAGTAGGTATAAGTTGTTGTATTTGCTGAACGAACTGTGTGACAGTACGACTGGTAAGGAGGGGCCAGGATAATTTGTGCGCCATTTCTTTTAAATAACAATCTTTAGGCAGAGCGCTCATCTTACCTTCTCTCTTTACTTCTTTTGAATTACATTCCATTTCCTGTCATGGTCCCACCGCGATGCCTCAAAGGTGCTCCAGGTACACCATCATCTATTCACCGACATATAAGTCAACTGAGCTCAACCGATCGGAGTAATATCCTTAAAATCGCTGGAGAATCGTATAATCTTCAATCTGAGTGAGAGCACGACTTCTTTCATTGTGTGTGGGGGCGACAAATCGTAACATCCTCCCCCGCTGGCACTTTGATTGAAAGAAGACTGGATATATTTTTATTTTCATTTTGTTTTCGTCATTGCTGATGCTTAAAAGATGCCTGGAGTTGATAGTAACTATTTGTTAACGAGAAGGATTCTCTACAGATACGTATCTCTGAGTGAAGAGAACTTTGTCTGTTGTTTGTAGCGTGGTTTGCTTCTTCTTGTCTTTCTATCGCACTGGCAATATTGGCATGAGTTAGTCAGCCATTCATCACTGTTGTTATCGCAGTCCACATCCCTTTATGTATGCTTCTATTTGTAGTCGGCATCTTCAATTAGTGGCAGACAGACATGTAATCGTGTATATTGCAAAAGCAATTTCTACACAGGTCACAACTCACTTATGGAGAGAAAATACATTTCCGGCTCCGAGATGTCTATCACCAACCATAACACAGAATGGGTTCATTAATTGCAGATGGAACAACGGAAAAAGAAAACAACAAGGGCGATTCCTCGCCACCAAGAAAGTGGAAAAAGCTTTTTTCTAATACTTTTTGCAACTAATTGCTGCGAATTAACTTCCTTTCGAAGGCGGACCTCAACGAACAATATTAGTCCAAGAGTTCATAATACGGAATGTCGTGGCCACTATGCTAAGAGTACATAAAAATTTCATTGGTTTTTGCAAATGGCCGGCAGTGTGTACTCGACGTATAGGGGAAAAAAAATATTTTCGCTCTAGTACCTATTTGATGGCACAAGGATACTGTTTCTGGGATCTTTTTCTTCTCGCTCTCTTAAATGCTGTTGCTCCTTGTCGCTGCTATGTGCTGGTCGTTCCTTGAACGACTTCCTGATCCTTTTTATTGGCTGCAAATCCGTTTTGGCAGCTTGCAGCATGTGGTTCTCGGTTCATTCCAGTGAATGAATATGGAATACGAAGCAAGAGGATCTCTGCGGAATGTATTATAATTTGTAGGACTCCAGTAAATGATGACACAAAATTAATGAGGGGAATCCGCACGAAAGTGCACACTTGGCACATTGTCAACGGAAATCGTTCCACTGTGAAGTGCGACTGTAATGGACTTGTGAAATATGAGGTTACCATTGCACCATAGAAGTGGCTTGTTCGCTTATTTATTCATTCGGGTATTTATTCAATTTTAATTAAGCTGCGTCTGGCTCCGACTTTGCTTTTCGATTAATGACAAACTGGAGTTGTCAGCATATCAAATACCACAAAACAGCCGTCATCCTTGTCGTTCCGATTTCAGGTGGATGTATGGAAATAATAATAATTTCTCGTTATCTCATGTCATATGGCCGCAATTTCATTTGGCAGCAATAAATGCTTTAATAAGGCTCGAAAGTAGCAATATATATAGGGAGCCAGCAGCTGCCGCCGAAACTCCACCTCGTTTCGACTACTTGTTGACACTCTTTGCTTGGTGTCCATGCATGCACAATGCTTTCGGATGGAAATACACCACCTCTGAAACAATGTCAATCATTAAGCAAATTTAATGGCCCATAAAGCTCATTTCCCCGATTGAATGAGTGGACAATTCATAAGCCATCGACGGAATTTATCATCCCTATCCGATCCATCAGAAAATTTGTCGTAAATAGTTGGCGGCGAGACGTGTGCGACAGATTCCGCCAAGCGCGGCAATATTTTATGAATTAATAAGGATTAAACCGGGATGGTTTGGCCTGACAGTCATTTATAATGCGCATACCAACCGATTGGCGAATGTGTAATTTCTGTACGCCCAGTCCCCCCCCCCCCCCCGCTGCGAGCATAATGACAATTGCAAATGAACATTGTTTGTGAAAATATTAATATATGAGTATCCACTGCAAAGGGAACAGTGGTAATGATAATGCAGAGCATATTTCCGAGGCCAGTAAGGAAGGAAGTAGGAACAGCAACAGCAACAGCAGCCGACGAGTGGGGCATTTTAATTTACACCAGGCGGTAGGTGTCACAGGATGCCACCGCAGAATTCATTCCCTCTGTATTGTATGAAGATCTGATTGGAATGTCAATGTTGGAAATGTTATTGCAAAATATTCACAATAGCTCTTGCCTGTTCTGTAGGCACATAGATACATTGCTATCGCACCTACGAGGGTGGCGGTTATGAACATTTTAATCGATTTTGAGATTCTCTTTCAATAATTGAATTGTGATAGGACTCATGTGGTGACTGGCATTTCACAATAAGAATTCGATTATGAAGGTAATTTTGATAAATATTATTTGTGAGCAATATTTGACTTCTGATGAGTTCCACTCGGGAGATTTGCAACATATTTAATGGGCTTAGTTTTTGTTTAGCAAGTATACTTACTGTAAATTTATTTTCGCAGAACATCCACTGGCTACTACAAACGGGGGTAGACTCTACTGCAGTCACAGTCATCCTCGATCTTCAGTCCCCTCCACATGTACCAATTTCAATGGGTTAATTGTGGCTTTTATAGGCTTCAATGTCCTTGACCCCTTCTCAAAATATTGTGATCACTGTCCCTTGTGCTCCCACCGGTAGGTACGTCTTGTATAGTCTTCTGACCGAACAATTATCTTTGAATGTAGGAGCTTCTTCCTTTCCAATATAATCTGAACGCTTTTGTTTTAAAAATTGTAAAAGATTCGCTTCCCCATGGTTGTGTTCGATTGTGTGCCCTACAGAGTGTAGTTAGTTAGTTAGTTTATTTGACTTTTATTTTCATCTTTAATTCAATACAGTCTTCGTAAAAAGAAAGAAATATATATATATATACTTAAGTCTATTATGGTTTGGCCTATGGCCGTCTACCAGATTGACAAAATAGCGTAAACTTTAAAAATCTTCTTCAACTATACATTTTCTATAACGCAGTGCATTTGTACAGTAGTTGTAGAGTAAATCCCATCCTCGGTCTCCATTTAAAATTTGAATTGCTTCATCTATTTCCAAGGTATATGACTTAAAAAACCTTATTCGTATTTCTTTTAAGATTGGGCATACTGCAAGAAAGTGAAATACATCCTCTCGTATCTTCATATTACAAATATTACACAGGATAGGTAGTTCTGGGCGGTGTGGAATGAAGTTCAGGTTCAGTAGCTCTCCTCTGATTTTAAAAATTAAACTTATCTTCTCTACCATATTGTTGTTCAGAAAATATGTTTTTTCTGCTAGTTGATATTTCAGCTTACTGTAGTACGTCCTATACTGAGAGGACTGTGCAACTGTTACAAAGCGATCAAACATATTTCGACCTACTTTTTCCAATAGGATGTTGAGTTGCGTTCTTAGATGTTCGGGTTGCTCATCGGGTGCTATACGTATGCTCATTCCACAGTCTGATGCAAGGCGTTCCCATTCTTGAAAGAAACTTGCTTTCTTTCGTAGTACACTCTTGAGTACAACTTTTGGCAGTCTGTCATCACTCATACCCATAACTTTTATTATATACTCAAAATGTAATCTCAGTGTTTCCAAAAACATAGGCGGTGCTCCAGTCTCCAGGTGCAGCATGTAATTAGGTGTAGAACTTGGTAAGCGGAACATTCTCTTTAAGAAATACCGAAAAAACTTCTCAACTTCAACATAGGAACAGTATCCCCATACCTGCGATCCATACAGAAGAATTGAAGCTGCGGTTGTGCGAAAGAGTTTCTGCTTCGAGCTATGGTTTATACACTTATTATCGATGCAGCGTCGCCATACCGATGAGATTGCTCGTTTGGCTTCAGACAGTTTGGCCTCTAGATGCTTCTTCATATTCAAGTTTGAGGAAACTAAAATTCCAAGGTATTTATACTCCCGGACTACTTCCACCAATTCTCCTCGATACATCCACCTTTCACTTTGAGTATATCTGCCGCCGCCGCCTCTGAACACCATTACCTTCGACTTATTCAAGTTCACGCTTAGGTTCCAGCATTTGCAGTATGTGGAGAGCCTATTCATCATAAGTTGCAATCCATCTATAGTATCGGACAGAAAAACTAGGTCATCTGCATATTTGAGAACCGGAATTTTTATACTGCCAAACTCGACTCCACCCTTTACCGCATCTGATATGTCATTAATGAACAGAATAAACAGTAGCGCACTCAAAATACATCCCTGCTTCACACCCATCGTTGTTGCAAATTCTTCAGAAATTGATTCTCCATCCCAAACATACGCCACATTATTTACATACATTGCTCTTAGGATGTTGATTATTTTCGTTGAAAAACCAATATTGTACAATTTGTAAAATAGCGAAGCTCTATTATAGTGCAATAGTGTCGAAGGCCGCTCGAAAGTCGACGAAAAAGGCATATAGTTTTTTTATGTTTTTGCTTATAGATCTCCGCAATATTAAGTAATGTGAACAATTGATCGACTGTTGAGTAGGTCTTTCTAAATCCGGCCTGAGACTCGTGCAAAACTTTTTTATCTTCAACCCAACAGGTAAGTCTGTTATATATAAGCGCAGCAAATAACTTCGCAGATGTATTTAGAAAAGAGATTCCTCTGTAGTTTGCAGGATCGACATAGTCACCTTTTTTGTGTAGTGGATAGATAATTGCTTTTTTAAAGCTTTGCGGAATGTTTGCGGATTCGAAAATTCTATTATATTCTGCAACGAGAGCCAACATAAATTCATTTGTGCAGTTTTTATAGAACTCGTATGGGATTCTGTCATCTCCGGGGGCCTTTCTGTTTTTAGCTTTATCAATGGCTTCTTTAACTTCTTCTATTGAAAATGGGTTATCTAGGAATTGATCTATAATCAATGGATCTGCATATTGGAACGGTGGTGAGATCTGTGGTGAATTAAGTAGATTAATAAAGTGGTCCCTTAGCTGTGTTGCTTTAAGTGACGTCGCGATGCAATTCACTCGTCCATTTATATGCTTTACAGCTTTCCAAAATTCTGCCGAGGATGCAGAGTTGTTTACAATAGCAATATATTTTTTTTTTCATAACAAAGACGCTTAAAAACCTTATTTGCTTCTCCATAAAGTGTTTTAAAGATACTTGTATTATATTTCCTAAAAAGCTTAAGTAGTGAGAATGAATTATTCCTGGCTCTCAGACACTCATAATCAAACCACTTTTGTTTTGATAAGTGTTTTTTTCCTGTTGTTAAGCTCGGGACTGCGTTTTTAATAATACTCGTAAGGGTATCAACATCCGGTAAACTATCCGCTATAAGTAGTCGCTCAAGTTCAGCATTTAGATTACTGCGATACACATTTCGTGTTCCATCGTTCCAGACTAGTTTTGGTAGAAGTCCTAATTGCCTTATATTCGTCTCGTTAGTAGCTCTAGATACTAAACAATTAACCTCGAGAGGCATATGGTCCGAAAAAGTCTCTATTCCTATTCGAAAGTCGCTAAGGAGCAGGTTCCAACATCCAGCGATGCAGCAGTAGTCAATTACTGAACATGCTTTTCCACGGATGAATGTGTACTCTCCGCGATAATCACTTTCACAGCTCCCATTTAGAATGATACAGTCATACGCATCCGCAAGATCAAGTATCTTTCTGCCCTTATGATCACAGATGTTGTCTTTTGAAGTTCGACTTATTCGCAGGGTATGAGTTCTGTAACCGCTCACAAAATTATTTTGCGAAAGTCCTATCCGTCCATTGAAATCGCCAATGAGCATCAAATTAGTTTCACTTAAGTTCTGTAGCATTTCTTTAAGATTTTCATAATCGCGTTGCCAGTGACTGACGTTTAGATAAATGGGGACTATAAACAGGACGCTGTTATACGTTTTTATAACGAGGACGTATGATTCTTCTACTCTTTTAAAATTAACATCTACATAAGTAAGATCTTTCCGAAAGCCATACAATTCTCCTCCACTTCCTCTTCCAAATATGGCCGATTTAACTGCGGGTATCAATTTCAGCTCGTATTTCAAAAACATGTTCTTAAATATATTCTCTTCATTTTCTAATACATGGGTTTCGAACAATACAAAGATATCGAATTTGTTGACATAATTAAAGAATTTTGTAAATAATAATTTATTTTTCAAGCCGGCTACGTTATAACTTAAAATACTTAATTTAATATCATTTGCGATCTGGTAGACTTCCACGTCTCATGCTTCACATGAAGATGTACTTGCGTGTCCACCCAAACGATTTTCAGCAAACACATCTTTGTTGGTTGTGTTGGCAGCATTGACATTTTTTGACGTACTCGTACTTGACGTTTCATATGTACTAATAATGTTATTATTTACACTCTTATTCATTCCTACAGAGTGTATATATACCTAAGCAAATCGTACCTCAGTTTATGACACGAATCGCAAATCCCTTCTAAATGACTAATGCCAAACCGTAGCAGGAAAAAAGGCAAAACCTCAGCAGAATAATAAAATAAAAATTGAAATACCATTTGATAATCGATACTCAAAGCCCGCCGGCCAAGCATTCATCCTGAACGGATGTCAGCTTAGAGTATCAAGCAAAATCTACATATATTACCCAGCCCCAACCATTATCGGATTGCAAATATTTATTTTCCCCGGATTCTTTTCTATCGGCACCATCAATACTAACTACCACTCACCACCATCATCAACGGCACCATCATCAGGCCAGTTGGTAGATTGTGCCACCGCATATAGGAAATAGGATCCCATGTGCAGTTTGGGTTTTGAGGCACGAAAAAAGAAGCAGGCGATGGCAAATAAAAAATTAATCAAGCAAAGTGCACTGGGTTCTAATCTAAAGCAAATTTAATCTAGTGAAAAGTCATTCGGGCGAACGCACGGAACGCGGACAAACGGGCGGAGCAGACGAATGTGCCAACAAATGAACCGAGCTTCCCATTTTGATTTCCATTAGGTAGTTTCAATTCGAGCAAATTGCTTAGATTCCATTATTGAGAATTGTTAGATGATCGGAATATAAAAATAGGCTTCGAGTATGCCACTCATTCGTATTGTACGAGTATTACATTCAGTCGGGCGGCAAATTCGGTAAACTATTATGAATATTGCTGTATAGCTCTTGTCTGCGGGAACGTATAAGGCTGAGGTGGCATCTGCTCCTGCAGTTGGCACTGTCAAATCAAAGAATAATAACAATCGGTACGAACGTTTGGTCAAGGTATCTCAGATGTAATTATATGTCTGGGGCAAAACAGTTACATTGATATGCTTAGCTCTAATCTGGGGCCAATTTTCTTGTATCCTTTCACCTTGAGTATGGAGTAATAAATCCAAATCGAAGGCAATAAGCCATTACTTGCTTCGAATCAACTGTCGAGTAAAAGGTTTGAAGACAGTCTGCTTCAATCACCTCAACAGGTTATATTAGATTTGCAACTTTTAGCATTGTCCTTGTGAAAAGTATGCACTCATGTTCATTTATATTCTGCACGTATTTAACATATTAACCCTAGAAGGCTAATGTTCGTCGATTCGACGACGTCGCATTCTTAATTTTCCCGTCTCTTTTCAACGCGGGCACATAGTAACTTATGCTCAACAACTAACTCAGTCGCCGATGCGTTCTTGCGAAAGACGGTTGTGTCCGGCAGGTAAAAACAGTATTTCTATTTTTATTTATTTTTTTAAATGCAATATTGGAATTTGTGGTCAACATCGAATTGACTTTTGCGGATTTTGCGCAAAGAAAAAATAGTTCCTTTATTTTTTTTTTCTTATCACCTGTCATTATTAATTTTATATTGCCAAAGAAGGAATGTTTTTTTTTCAGTTGTTTTAAATATTGTGAAGACATGTTCATTTTAGACTGAAAAATGCTGCGTTTTTTAAAAGACTGCTTAATAATAAAAAAATGATGAATGTACTTAGTAAAATCAAGTTTTTTTATTTCGGAATACAATCTTAATGTTTCAGAAAAAAAAATAGAACCATAAGTATTAAAAAAAGCTTAAAAAAACATATTTTAGTACAGATCGTCGAATCGACGAATGTTTAGCTTATTAGGCGTAGTCAGCAACATTAGCCTACTAGGGTTAATATCAATAAATTTTGAAGATGCTTTCTTCGTCCAGCATTCCACAAAACACTGGCTATAATTTGCGGCAACAGTGCGCCCTGTCACCGAAATCACTATACCGCATCAGCGAAGTAGTTCGTTTAGTATAATGTTTATTAAAATATTCTCGTCTTTATTTCCTAATATGTTCCTGTGGTGGTGGTGGTTCCGCCAAGAGGCTGAGCATTGGCAACCCCTTTTGCTGTAACGCCCATTGAATTTTACAACGCCGTAAAAACAATTCTGCCGTTTTCTCATTTGTACCAGTACGTAGCATATGCATTTCGACGAGCAGTACTCTCACACTCGCTAATATAATAGTGCAGGAGGGACGTGTATTCCACCTACCGCTACGACACACAATACACAACCTGTGACATACATCCGCATATAAAAGGTTACGACTTCTTGAATCATTTACCTTGAAAGCAATTTCCAAAGAAATTACATTCAACCGAATTCGGCAGAATTGGATACTTGTACTCGAACATGTGTGTAATTTCGTTGCGTTGTCGTCGTCCTTGGAAATCATGCAAATGCTGTGAAGGGTTGCGTACCATATTTACCCATATACCTACCGGGCCTCGCTTCGCAATGCCTGCAGCTCCGATACCGATGCGGGCTATGCTACCCCGCAAAGTTATAACCTTTCGTTGTAATGTAGTTTGATGGCGGCAACCACAACGTAATGTAATGTCCTTAATGTGGTTTGTTTTATGCGGTGGATGTGTAGTGTGGGCGATTGGATATGACAATGAGTTTTCGCTCACGATGGCATGGCGTCAAGGATGTGCCTCTTGGAATAACAATGTTGGTCTGGCCCAACCGATCGTACATTCTTGTCTATTCACATTGCACTTTACTAATATTTCTGTTTGCAATTTCCAGGTGAACGTTAATTAAAACTGCTGTACATACGAGTACATCTTTACTCAATACGTGCAGGATGTGTCCATTACTCGTTTATTGTGTACACAGGAAATGGAAAAATGTTAATACCATTTGGCTATGAAGAAGATTACATTCCCCTATTTAGGCTAAGAAAACTTTATCCCCGATAATTACTTTCGTCTCCATTCAAACGGCAATAATAGTGGCAGACAAATTACCTTTTCCCAGATGGGGATTACCAGAACTCCACACAGTACGAGATTGGTGAAATTATCCCGGCAAATGCGTGGTAATATTACGGAAATTAATATCTCTTAAAAGTTGGACCCGGCCGAAGGGCTATTTAATATGCCCGACATACGAAAGTTATTGCATAAAAAAATCCAATATTATTTCAGTGCCCAGAGTCTCGGCAGACTTGGCAAAATAAGACAGTCCGAGGGGTGATGACGATGATTTGGTTTGTAGGTATATAGCGGCGTGTTGTGTACACTCGTTCATGTGCGAGTTTCTTATTGGATAGCGTTATTTTTATATATTGGAATACGAAATGAAAGCAGGAAAAAAATGTTTGCGTTATGTGGTAGAATAACAAAAATATTTGTATTGCAAATATAACTAGCTAGTAGATACAAGGTGGGCCAAAAGAAGTCATCCGATGTTGTTTGGATCTAATTGTTTTTTTTTCGAAATTAAAAACTTTGATTCTGTTGATTTGAACCTTTAGCATTTTATTGGTCAAGTCGAGATGATGATATGGGCCAAATGGGCGCCGTCACAATTGATTGCCATACGGGATCGTTTTATGGCATTTTTCATCACTTCGGCGAGAACTTCGTGCGACAGATTCTTGCACTCGAATGTTGTCCTTGAGGGCTTCAAAACGGGACTTCAAAAAAATCCAGAAAAAAAATTCTGGAATGGTTAAATCGGGCGATCTTGACGGCCAGTGCAAATTGCCAAAACGAGAGATGGGGCGACCCGGGAACGCCGCCTTCAGAATATCGGTTGTGCCGTAGCTCCGTCGTGTTATAACCACATGTCCTCCAGACCTAATTCGTCCAATTGCGGCAGAAAAAACTCGGTTACCATGGCCCTATAGCGCGCACCGTCCACTGTTGTCGTTTGACCAGCGGCGTGGTGACCAGCACCATGCAGTAACTTTGAGCGGGTGTAATGGTTCCTCGTGCATTACTCGTGGATTTTCGGTGCCCCAGAAGCGATTTTCATTTTCATTTTCATATTTTGCTTGTTCACGTACCCGCTGAGGTGGAAATGCGCCTCATCGCTCATTATGATTTTGGTCGAAAAATCGTCCACTTCGTCATCGAGATTAAGGATGGCTTGGGCGTAGGTTACACGCGTTTGGCGGCCGACAGGCAGCAGCCGATGCACTGACTGAACTTTGTACGAGAACATGCGCAAGTCTTTGACCAAAATTTGCCTTAGGGACGACCGGCTGATGGCTAATTGCGAGGCGCGGCGTTTGGTCGATGTTTCCGGCGACAGCTCGACATCCTCATCAACAGCGGCGATATTCTCGGTACAACTGGCGCTCCGGGGCCGGCCACTCTTTGCAACGTCTCATGTGGTCGCATACTCTTCAAGATTGGTGGCCAAACGGCGCAGTGTTTGCGCAGTCGGTGTCGGACGGCCGTGGAATCGGCGACGGAATTCGCGCTGCGCCAACACTACAGACGAATTGTTACGCAAGAAAACAGACACGATTGTTCCGCGTTCTTGGGGAGTGTATCGCTCCATGGCTTGTTCACTTGTATTCCACATCTGTCTAGTCCACAAATTTCAAAACAGATTTGACATTGGCGGCCATTTGCAAAAATAAAACCATCTTCCAATAGGGTGATCGCTTTTGGCCCACCTTGTATAAGTGTCATGTGTACACTCTACAGTGTGTGAGTGTCCTGCGAAATTCGTTTCCCAATTTCAGGTGATGTAAATGCATTTTCACAATTTTACTACTTGATTGTAAATGCAGATGGACTTGCAGTTGGGCTAGTCAAGCGCAATCTCTGGAAAATGGTAGATGTATGTTGAAAAGCCCAAGTGAGCTCACGCTCTTGGAATAAGATGTCTACAGTTCTTAAAGCAACTTAGATTAGATCCAATAATCATAACCTAGGCAGAAATAAAGTTTTGGGCTTTGCTAGTAACAGACCTACTTACTATATGTCTTTCGTGACATACATACCTGCTTTACCAGCATTTTCTAAAGTACTAAATAGTTAATTTTCCAAATTGATTGTATCGTGGCGTGCATCGAACCTTATGCTTAAGTAAATGTCCCATGTCTGAAGCTATAGCAGTGCTATATTTTTGAAGAAAGTGGACACTTTTGTGTTCTTAGCGGCCCAGCCCAAATCAATATAACAAGGTGCTATCCAATTCGGAAAAGTGATAGAGTGTATTATATTGACAACAAGCACGAACACTGTCCTTATTTGTTGTTTTTATTTCTGGATAGCGTCCTATTACCGATGGAGTGAGACTTTTGTGGTAAACAGCAATCAATACACCTCAATTCTATATCAGTTAACACACCCAATTATTATGAATGTTTTATCTATCACTTTAAGGGAGGAACTTTTAACGAGGGCGGACATTCCCGCATTTGATTTTACCCTCGAAATTTGTTCTGTAAGAGAGTCATCTAATTATATGGTATAAGAAATGAAATCAAATTTTGAGAGATGGCTGATAGTTTTGAAAAGGCGATCCAATCTTTTGGAGTAAAATAAAACACATCACACAAATGGAAAATCAGATTAACAACATTCTGAGGAGCGTCTTTCCTCTTTACATTGGCATGTTCACAAAGAACTATTTTCTAAGTTCATCAGGCACTCTCGAAAGAAGTTCACAGTATTTGAAAACGTTTCACACCCAGAAAGTCATATATTTGCTACTGCCCAGATATGGTACCTAATGTATTATTCTGTCCCGTGGAGAAGCTGTGAGAGTCAGTGTTCAAATAACATGCACTATAAAAGAAACCATCAGATGATCCAAAAGGTTATTTATAGGGGTGAAAACTACAAATCCTCAACTCAAAGATCCATATGTCCCTCAAAGTAAAAATGTATAGAATGTAATCAACATAATTAAATAAAGGAACAAAGTGTGAAAAATTCATTCGTTGAAATAAAATAAGATATTTTTGTTCCTACAATCATTCGGCCTTACCAATTATCAGTTTGCGCAAAGACTCCACACTTTCCAAAATCCCAAATTTACCAATAAACAAATATAGTTGTCAGAGTATCGCTTACTGTAGGGTTAAATGTTAATGTTCAGAAGTCCATGTTTATCTCGGGCTTTAGCTAAATAAATCCTCCCTAAATGTCATTTTCAAAAGGAGTGTTGCCCAACCACCAAAAATGGTGGTATGGAATTTCGTAATAGGAGCGAATTTAAATACACTTTTGTTCAGCCTGAACGTTTACAATTATAAACTAATTTTAGTAAATTGTAAATGTTTTCGGACTTTATTCCGGAATATTTGAATACAACAATGCAAGTTGTTTTTAAGTTTAGCAAAGACAAATTTTTGCAAATGCATGCACAAAATTGAAAAATATTGCATTTTCGTTTTATTTCTAAACACTTGAAATATATATTTCGAATATTTTCATTAAATGAAATGTTTGGTATCTTTTTTAACGGCAGCGCTTGCTTTTTGATTGGTTTTCCTTTTCTAATAGTTTGCAAGTACGAGTGCATACGTAGTAAAAAATAATTTTGATATAAGTTTAGGATGTTTCCAAGACTTTCTGGAGAGTCGTCGAGGAGAGAATAAAACACCGGTTCACTTAAGGTTGGACAGCTCATACCCGAATACCTACATTTTTCTACAACTATCAGTACCTTAGGCGGCTCAGGTGGATATTTGGCTGCAACCAAGCCCTCTTTGGAAATGGAGGTTGTTCCCAAAAAATGAGAATTTCTAGTGAATCAGTGGATGGTGTGAAAAGGTTGACTTCGCGGAAATATATAGATATAAGAATTGTCAGCATTCAGCAAAATCCACGCGAAATAATAAATTAAGGAATAACAGGTAGTATGTGCGAATTCAAGATAAACAGAATTCTGTTTTATTTAGTGTGAATAGAGGAGTACGCATGACAGTTTTCGTGTAGAAAAATGTCCGCGGGTTTATATTTTTCTGAATAATTTTAACATTTTGTCGCTTTCTAAGTTTCTCGAATTAAGTAATATGAGCTATACAATTTTAAAAGATCATTACAAGATTTTACGAGCACTGTTTCGTTGCTTGGCAGATTGAAATTGAAACGGAAGCGATAGGTCCTTAAAACGCTTTTGTCTTCCTACGTGAATTTTTAGTTTATTCTAAAACAAAATAGCCGGCTATTATTACTTTTTTCAAAAACATTCAATCTTTAGATCAATAAGCATCGATTTGCATAATCAGCCTAACAAACTGTGTTCCGACAAAAATTCACTCATAAATCAATTGTGAAGTAATAGAAATCAAAGGAAAGTGTACTTTAAAAAGTAC
This sequence comes from Cheilosia vulpina, assembly GCA_916610125.1. Lineage (NCBI taxonomy): Eukaryota > Metazoa > Arthropoda > Insecta > Diptera > Syrphidae > Cheilosia > Cheilosia vulpina. The sequence goes on along the minus strand of OU744280.1, from coordinate 622,030 downwards.
GGAAAATTATGTCCGATCGAAGGAGAGGGCAATACTGATTTTATATTTGACAGATCAGCTGATATTTTGCGCATTTCCTATTTTGTGTTTTGTTTTTTGCCTATAATAAGCTTTGAACGATATCTGTTGGGCAAATTAATTTGCGATTTATGTATTCCTTTTCTGAAATAAAACATTGACCTCGTTTTTCACGAAAACAAATAATGAAATTTGAATTCTGCGATGGCATAAAATGTAATAGATTCTAAGAAAGTTGTCGCACTAGCAAATGTGGAGGTCTAATTGTTTATTGGTACCGTTTCATTTTTTAATTTTAATGCTGTACATTTTTACTAAAGCTGGCAACCAGCTAATCGTCGACATTAGTGTTTGGTTATAAGTAAAGCCGATTGTGTCTGTTTTCGTTTGTTGTTTTTGGCGAAAAATTATTTCGCCGGGGATGTCCACCGAAAAACTGCAAAGAATTTAAAGAGAAACATTGGTTACGAATATTAAAGATATTCCGTTTAATAACGGAAAACAACAAAAACCAAAATTGCATTTATTAGACAATTGGAACAAGTGATATAAATAATGAAATTTCATTTAAAAAAAATGCCTTCGCCAAGAATATTAATACCTAATGCTAGATTTTAATAAAAAAAATAATAGATACAGTCAACGAAAATTATTTTATTTTCTTTAAACTGTATGGGAAAGAATGAAACTTTAAATGTACCAGCAATATAGCAAATAAACATGTTTACTGATTTGTGTCCTATTTTTTTTAATTCATACGAATTCACATCATTAGTAATCAGACACTTTATATTAGTAAGCGTTTTTTTTTTTGCTACAACAAAAAAAAAACAGAACTGAATAGTTTTTGGTAGATAACTTTATAAAATTATAACATTATTTATTTGCAAAGTAAAATAAAGTTTGCAAAATGATGACTGCACATTTATTATTGTTTCTTCCCACAATTTATTCTAGGAAACTAAGGTTTTTCTTTACCTACTTTATTTTTTGTTTTAAATTTTCTTACACTTTTTTAAGTAACAGTACAGTTGTCAGTTTCGTTTAATTGTTTAACCAAATGGATCATAAAAAGAAATGGCAATGTGAAAGAAGAAATTGGTTGCAAAAATTTAAAGAAATTTTATGGCGAATTCAATTTTTTTATATCGATATATAATAAAAATAAAAATAATATTTGTTTCGATAACTGGTGGACTGTCTACTTATTTTGTTGAGCGCTTGCATATTTTCTAAATTAATTTCCCCAAGTTTTTCAAGCTTTAATGATCGCTCCTTTTGCCGTAATGTTCTTTGTTTCAATAACCTCAAAATCTTCTTCGGGGCTTCTCTACCCCACTTCCTGATGCAACTCAAAAAAGGCTTGATGATTTTCGCAAAAGTCTTTCCACGTGTCAGTTAGCCTTCAACCGAAATATCGTCACCAATGTTCTGCGAGAGATTATAATGCACGTGTAATACCACCCTTTAAATGACCGTGCGATTGCCTTGGTAGTTCCATTGTGCAGAAAACGAGTTCTGTGACACGTTTCACATAGGTCCCTCCCAAGAAAATAAATTTACCAAATTGTAATCTTAAAGAACCAATAAGACGTTCCTAGTAGCAACAGAAGCAGCAGGAGAAGCAAATACCATGCACCTCATGCAGGCTTACAAGTCGGAACCACACGAAAACGCGATATCGAAGTTATCAAATTAAAATCCGGCTCGAAGGACCATGTTTCGATAACTTGTGGACTGTATACTTACTTTTTTGAGCGCTTGAATATTTTCTAAATTAATTTCCTTTACAAAATATTTCTTCTTTTTTTTATTGCCTTTTCGTAGTGAAAATTAAGTACACCAAAACCCCGATTAGCGTCGGTAATTGGGACCAGGCAAGCCTGACGATAATCGAAATAACGATTTTTTATATTATTTCAAATAATAAAAAATAAATAATTAATTAATGAAAAAAAGGAATAACAAAAACGCAAACTGAAATAAAATCGACGCAACTTCGTAACCACGACATTTTGTGAACGACGCAAACTGAAATAAAAACGACGCAGCTTTGAATCCACAATCATTTTTAAATGACGCAACGCGAGATTTTGGTAATAAATAATAATAAAAAATAATTTGGAAAACATTTTGCCGGCAGAGTTTATACTTTTCAATAGTATAGTGAATTTTGTGTATAATTAATACTTGTCGGTTTTGAATAATATTATCTATGTATTGGAAAGTCATTATAAAATGGTTTACAAAAATATGCCTTTTCTTTATATCCTATAGTAGCGAACCCGAAGAACGTCGTCTGGCCCCAATTTAACGCCTACTAAGTTCATCCGCAGCCAGTAGATTGATTTATGGATGACGGAAAGCGTTTGACGAAAATCTCCGGAAAGCACTATCACTATCCCAAATCGTCTCGAATCACCTCGTAAATCCTGCATCGTTCGGTCAACTGCCTCCAAAGCTCGCTTATGCGCCATCTTGCTTTCATCCCAAATGATGGTTTTGCATTCTCGCATCAATTTCGCTGTCGCCGAATTCTTGGTCATTGTGCACGTTGGCTTGTCAACTGTGAGAAGATTCATCGGCAGCTTCAAATCGGAATGTGAAGTTCGACTGCCTTCCAATAATGTGGCAGCAATGCCAGAAGATGCAACAGGCAACCCAATTTGAGATCTTGACCGAATTGTTGCCAGAATCAACGAAATGACGAATGCCTTTCGGCTAGCTCATCTCGATCATAGTCTTGCTCCCGTTGCAATTTGTGATTGAATGCATCGTGCATCGAACGAATTGACGCTGGTATTCCCGATGTCGACATCAGACTGCCGCATATGTCTTCGATCAGAACTAACGCTTCGTTGCACATATCTCATCGTTAATTTCAAGATCGAAATTCGAAGTTGTCGTGCGAACTCTGTGCTAAATGTCGTCAGTATTTGTCCAACAATGCATCCAAAAAGCATCACCTATCTTCCGGCGTTGAAACATCTTCGATGCAGCGTTTCATGTATAATAGCGTGGCATTTCCGAATAGAGTAAAGTCCTTGCGAACGGATCGCTTTCACATGTCAAAAAAAAAAATTTGTCAATGTTGTCGCTGGTGGTCGTTCTGCTCTTTGTGCTGCATTTGCGTCCGTAAAGTAGAAACGCTGGCTCGTTCTCCAAGTGAACTGCCAAATGTTCGACAGTCGGGTGACGTCCATGAATCAAAAATGAAAACAGCCAGCAAATTGCCTCGTTACAACTCACGTAATGTCCAAGTGGAAATTTCGCCACCCCGTCGTTTGCATTCGGTTCGGCAATGCCAAACACCGCCATGTCGCTCCCTTTGTTCACATATTTGCAATTGTACCTATTTGATGGACTTGATGCGGAGTTGCAGTACTCAACATTGCAGTGGGTTTATAACGTTTTTGACAAAAGCGGTTAATATGGAACAACGAACGATCCGTTTATGGACGACGTCCTTTCACTTTCATCACGATTGATCTGCAGTTGTCATCTGGGTAACGACGCCGATACAATGGATATCCGTCGATTCCATAATGATTCTGTCAGCCACCATCGGATTGAAAAAACGGTCTGTGCAATTTCCGTTTCCATGCACGGTGAGTCTGGTTTGTGAACTCCGCAAGGGCCATGGATCACAATGGAATGCAGCTCCAGATCAGTTTCTGGATCGGTATTTCGGCAGAAATGATCGAATCAATATGATCTGATCGGATCTTGTCGAATATTCAAAGTAGAATGTGTGCATGTGGTAAACCACGGTTTAAACCGGAACATTGACTAACGTGGCCCAAGTATATGAATTCAAACTGGTCAAATTAAGCTTTTAGGCAATCCCTCTTATTCGGCTAAAGCTGGCAGTCTATTTAATACTTAGTTTATGATTAAAGTATTATTCCGCGCATGAGCCAAATCAACTGGTAAGTAAGAGTAAATCACCAGTTGTTCAAAAATGCAATAAAAAATATGTACGAGTCCGTCTCGAGCAATTATTGAAAACAAAACAAGCTTTACGGTGGTGCTGGCGTTATACGCCGCCACATGAATTACACTTTATTAATTTAATATAAAATGGTGCTGGCGGTAGATGCCGCCAGGAAATTACAATTTTAAAAAGGAAAGGGTGGAGTGTCCACCATTGAACTACTACGAAGATGCCAAGATAATAATCTCAAAGTGTCAAAGTCGACCTATATATAGGGTCTCTCGCACCCAGAGACAAAAGATGTGATGACCAAAAAAAAGTAAAGCGCCCTCTATGGGGTAATAGTATACTGATTAAAACTAGCTCCACTTTAAGGTGGATATAGCTTATGGGTGGAAACACAACTGAACATTACCGCCCGCCTTGCAGCGACTGCGGCAAAATTTATACACTGGAGAGTACAACCCCCAGGGGCGAGAGACGAAATTTAGATACGATATAACTAAGAATTAATTTGAACAGCAGTTGAATTAAATTATAAATGTTGATCATAGTTGCGAGACAAGTACATCTAGTTAGGACAATAAATAATTTGTAGTGATTTGTAATAAATTGCATCCAATGTATAATAGTCCTTTTTTGATAAATTTAACAAACGGGAATAGTTTAATTCAATATAAATTATAGTATAATACATTATTTGTGCAACAAGTACAGGCTAATTCTTTTTGTTGAGATAGATAAATACGAGTATTTTGAATCGGATTTCACAAAAATTTGTTTTGATAATATTTAGAATAAATTCATAAAAAATTTTTTTTTTTTTTTTTTTTAAAGATTCTCAGTTTCCAAGGGTTTCCGCGTTTAACGATGACTTGATAGATGTTACTAGTTTCCCACCGCTTTAATTGGTTGAGGGGAAGATAACTGATACGGGAAGTTGCGGAAAAAAATCGGATGATTTTAGTTCTTACCGGGGGAGGAGGACGCAAATCTTGGCCACGGAACGTGTTATGGTTCCATTTTGCGTTCGGATGTCCGCCACTCTCACTTTCTGGTCAGCCCCAGGGTATACCTTCAGTATACGACCTAATCTCCACTCATTGGGAGGTAAATTCTCGTTGCGAATTACAACCAAGTCATCAACTTGGAGATTGCGCTGAGGACTGCGCCATTTATACCGCCGATGCAATTCCTTCAAGTATTCCTCTTTCCAACGTATGGCAAATTGATGATGGAGTATCTTCAACTTTCTCCAGCGGTTCATGACGCTCAGGGATTGGTCACAATAAGAGGGTTCCGGGGGGCTTTGCAGCAAATCGCCGGTTAGAAAATGACTCGGAGTGATGGCGATCATGTCTTGGGCGTTTTCAGACATCGGTGAGATGGGACGAGAGTTGAGGTTTGATTCGATGCGCGCGAGTAGAGTGCAAAATTCTTCAAAAGTGAATTTTTCGTTTCCAGCTAGTTTTCGGAAGTGCAACTTGAAGCTTTTGACACCCGCTTCCCACAGGCCTCCTACATGGGGAGAGCCAGGGGGGATAAAGTTCCACTTTATTTGGGAAAGGTTATGTGCATTTTGTCGAGAGTTGCGCAGTGCTCGATATAAATCATGCGTGAGTAACCGGGCTGCACCGACGAAGTTGGTGCCGTGATCCGAGAATATTTGTGAGGGGGTACCACGACGAGAGACGAAGCGGGTGAATGCCGCCAGAAAAGCTTCGGTGGATAGGTTACTGACGGCCTCCAAATGTATGGCTCGAGTCGCAAAGCAGACGCAAAGGCACACATATCCTTTGTCAAGACGACATTTTCGACCATAGTAGGTTTTTAACATAAAGGGTCCAGCGAAATCGATCCCCGTATTAAAAAAGGGACGACTTAGCGTGGTTCGCTCACGGGGCAATGTTCCCATCAGCTGGGTGAGGATTTTATTTTTGAAGCGTGTACAGACATGACACTCTCGTATACGTTTCTTGACCAAATTTTTAAGTTTGGGTATCCAATATTCGGAGCGTATCAAGCGGATCATCAGCTGTAATTCACCATGGAGCGACAGTTGGTGGATATAGGTAACGTAGAGTTGAACAAATAAACTCTTGTAGGGAAGAAGAATCGGAAATCGTTCCGAAATGGGGAGAGTCGATGCGGACAACCTTCCGTTTGACCTCACGATTCCTTTAGTATCTAAAAAGGCGTTAAAGGTTAATAGCCAGCTCTTAGGCGAAAGGGTACGTCCACGAGCGAGTGACTTATAATCCGAGGGGAAATATTTGATCTGGGTGAGTAGAATGAGCTTATCCTTGGTGTCACGGATTTCCTGGTGGGAAAGGATACGAGTCACATACGTGGTACGTAGTGATCGGTTGCGAGTTGCATTGAAAAAACGGTATATGTAGGCGATAACACATATGGCCTTATGCCAGGAAGAGAACCTACCAACGATGGTTTCGAAATCGGATACCACTTGATTCGATAAGGTTTGTGGGGACTTGCTCTCTAAATTTGCTTCGTCCGGAGCGCCCGGGGTTGACGAAGGCCAGCTGTGTGGGGTTTCCTGCAGCCAGGAAGGGCCTTCCCACCACAATCGACTGGTTTGCAATTCTGCCGGAGTGACTCCGCGGGTGGCCAGATCGGCCGGGTTGTCCGACGAGCAAACATGCACCCAATGGGCGGTAGGAGCATTCCGCAGAATTTCGGAAGTCCTGTTGGCGACAAATGTCTTCCACGCACTGGGGTGTTTGCCCAGCCAGGCCAGAACGATTGTAGAATCAGTCCACAAATGAATGTCAGAGGGGCTTAAAAACGAGAGACTTTCGGATATCACCCGTACCATCTTTGATAAAAGTACCGCTCCTTGGAGCTCTAACCGAGGTAGTGTAATGGGATTGACTGGAGCCACTTTAGATTTGGCCCATAACAGCCGGGAGGTAAAGGCATGGGGTCCCTGTTGTACACGCAGATACATGCAAGCAGCATAAGCCTTTTCCGAGGAATCGCAAAACCCGTGAAGCTGGGCTGTGTTCCACGGAGAATAGTCCAACCATCGAGGAATGCGGATGAATTGGACATTGGAAAGAGTTGAAGTAAAGATTTTCCACCTTGCTTCGGTGCTGGCTAACAGGTTTCCATCCCACTCGGTACGATCTTTCCAAATTTGCTGCATGAGAATTTTGGCTGTTACCACGATCGGCGCAAGCCAGCCTGCAGGATCGTAGAGTTTAGCGATTCGCGATAAGACTGATCTCTTGGTGGTCGGTTCTGAGTGAGGAAGTTCTTGGACTGAAAATCAGAATGTGTCAGAAGACGCATTCCAACGGATCCCGAGCATTTTGAGAGTGCTATTATCGGGTAACTTTAAGAAGTCTTCATTCAGAAGACAATCTTTAGGAAGATGATCCAGTAACTCCGATGTGTTCGAGGTCCATTTCCTTAACTTAAAACCTGCAGAGAGCAGGACCGCTACAAGTTCCTGCTGGGACTTAAGAGCAGTAGACAGGTCATGAGCCCCGGAAAGTACGTCATCTACGTAGAATTCTTCCTTAAGAATTCTCGAGGCAAGGGGGTGAGAGGAGTGCACGTCGTCGGCTAATTGGTGGAGAGTGCGAATTGCTAAATAGGGCGCACAATTTATTCCGAACGTTACCGTTTTTAGCTCGAAATCAGTGAGGGTATCTGTGGGACGGGGGCGGAATAAAATACGCTGAAACGGGGTCTGATCGGGGTGGATGAGAATCTGTCGGTACATTTTCTCCACATCACTATTAAAAACGTATTTGTAAAAGCGCCAGTTTAGAAGGAGCAAAGTAATATCGGCTTGGAGTGTGGGGCCGGGATAAAGTACGTCATTTAAGCTGGTACCGTTCGAGGATGCCTGCGAAGCATTGAATACTACGCGGACTTTAGTAGTCAGACTGTCGGGTTTAATAACCGCGTGGTGGGGCAAATAATAGGACTTCACCTTTTCTTCGAAAACGTCTTCTTTGGGGAGAGTGGGTACCATATGGCCTAACGATGCATATTCGGCTAAGACGGAGTCGTATTCCCTTTTGAGGTCAGGTTTGTTAAGAAGGCGTGCCTCATTTCGCATAAATTGTCGCATAGCATTCGCTCTCGAATGACCAAGCGAGATCTTTTGAGGAAAGTCCTCTTTGAAAGGCATACGGACTACATATCGACCGGTGGAATCTCGGAACGTAGATTCTTTGTATACAGCTTCACAGAATTGATCCGCGGCAGTAGGAAAGGCTTTGGGGGGGAGTTCCTCCAGTCGCCAAAAACGCTGTAAATCCTGTTCCAGGGTGACCTCATTGAAATGGGAGACGACGGTAGTAAACATTGAGCGGTGAGTGGTCTCAGGCTGACAGAGAGGCCCGAGTAAAACCCACCCGAAAACGGTATTCTGGGCCATCAAGGAGGTCAAAACGTTAGTTTTGATCCCATCGCGAATAACGAAGGGGTATATGTCGGCGCCGATAAGCATATCAATCTTCGAGCTTTGATTGAAAAAGGGATCGGCAAGTGGTAAATGAATCTTCGATTGCATGTCAGTCCCGGTAATGGAGACAGAGGGTAAATTCCCAGTTACCCTTTTAAGTACTAGGGCCCGTACTGGTAGACTGAAAGTCGGATCGGTTCGAGAGCTAAGCGTAAACGAACACAGCTTAGATGAAGTGGCAGTAAGCGTTGAGCTCATGCCAGTGACTTGCGCGTGCACCGCTTTAGTCGGTAGGTTTAAACGTGTTTGGATGTCCTCCGAGATGAAGGAGACTTCGGAGCCCGGATCTAGCAGAGCACGTACATCAAAGTTACAGTTTTGATATCGTATACTAACTATAGATGTAGCTAAAAGCGCCTGAGAGTATGTCATAGAGAAATGGGATTGCGAAACAATCTCCGAGCTAGTGGACTGTAGAGCAGAGCCTGATGGGTCTTGAGGGAGGGGGGGCGCTGAAGCTGGGGGGTGTGATGTCACATGCAGAAGTGTGTGATGTTTGCCTTTGCACTTGAGGCACGTGTTGCTGCTTCGACATGTCGATACATGATGCGTGACTGCTAAGCAGTTATAGCAATACTTATGCTTGCGCACAGACTCGCGACGTATCGCAACGTCCATATTGAGAAACGTAGGACAAAGCCGTAAGACATGTTGTCCTTTACAAATTTTACACTGCGGAGTGGTGGATTTAGTATGATGGGTGCGGACACGGGAAGCGATTGAGGATTGCCCTTTAGTTGCATTAGGGCGTATGGGGTGACCTTCGGGATACATTTCCGAAACGCTTTCTAATACGCGGTGTCGATTGGAGAGGTAAACGTTCATGCTTTCCCACGTAGGAATTTCAGTGGGCTTAAGTAAGGATTCTTCCCAAAGTGCAAGAGTTCGATCCGGGAGACGGGTGGAACACCAATAAGTTATGAAGGCGTCCCATCCTGCGGTGGATATACCATGAGACTGTAACGCCAACAAGGCGTCATTGATGCTCCCTTGTAGTTCCTTTATAGCTTTTGCCGATTCGAAAGAGCATTGGGGTTGGTTGAGCAGAATCTTTAAATGGGTGTTGACCAAAATACGCTTGTTTTCGTAATGATCACGAAGGGCATTCCACGCGAGAGTAAAATTTTCATTCGTTAATGAAAACTTGTTAACTATCTTGAATGCATCACCTTGGGTTTTTGCACGTAAGTGGAATAATTTCTGCACCGGACTAATTTTCCCGTGGTTGAGGTAAACCGCGGTAAACATATCCCGAAACGCGGGCCAGTCTAAATAACTTCCGTGGAAAACTTCCGTGTCGCACGGTGGGAGCTTGAGGCTATTCACAGAGTAGTTTGCTTCAGATTTTTCCTCCGGGAAAGAAGGATCGGTAGTTGGTTTAACGCATAGTTGAAGAGATTTCTTGAGATCGAGGATCTCACTGAAGCATGTGAGATAGGTGTCTGAAGAATTTTGGTATTTTGCTTTGACTACGCTCAGAGACTCCCTGAGTTCGTTATCGCTAGATGCTTGACTTACAAAGAGGGTGTAGAATTTTTTTACTTCATGCCATAATTCACGGAGCTCTGAGCTATGTGCTTCCAAAAGGGAGAGCGTAAATGAGGTGGACGGTTTTTCCTTGAAGGCTGCATGAAACTCAACCAACGTATCACTGGCCAAAATCACATTCTCCAGGTAACCCATGGCAAAGAAAACTAAAAAACAACCGCGAGTTTGGGAACAATTTGCTACGCGAAATCAAGACCGCGCGAAACCGAAAACAATCGAATTATCCCACACACGTACTACCACAGGGATACTGAGAATCTGTACAATATTAGATAGATATAAAGTTTGCTACTTCTAAGATGTATACGATTAACTACAAATCTACAGAATGTATAGGATGCGCTTACTTACTAATGCATGTACTTGTGCAGCTTGAACAAAAATTTGATGATTATAGATGTATGTTGCGGTGATGATTGTTGGCGAGATGAAGACTGGGTGCAGTTGATGACGTAGTCGTCGAATTCGGCACTGACTACTGGACGATGAGCAAGGCGACGGGATGATGCGTTGATGAATGATGATGGTGACGATATGAGCTGATGATGACGGTGAAGATGATGCCGCAGAAACGAAGACGTTGCGCTTTCGATGTGGGGTTGCAGAATCCAGAAACGACCACGGGATGGCGAGGAGTTTTTTGCAATGAGATTGGGGGCGATAGTGTCACTGTTCACTTATCGCAACGAAGAATCGAGCACACGTGATGGCGACGATCTTGAAAGAATTGGATGGGGCAATGGCGTAATTGCGCGCCTCTCACTGAAGAATCCAGAAAAAAATTCACGGGATGGCCACGATTTTCTGCGATAAGATTGGGGGCGATAGTGTCACTGTTCACTAGTCGCAACGCAGAGTCGAGAAAATGCGTGATGGCGTCCCGAGAGCACACGTGATGGCGACGATCTCGAAAGAATTGGATGGGGCAATGGCGTAATTGCGCGCCTCTCACTGAAGAATCCAGAAAAAAATTCACGGGATGGCCACGATTTTCTGCGATAAGATTGGGGGCGATAGTGTCACTGTTCCCTAGTCGCAACGCAGAGTCGAGAAAATGCGTGATGGCGTCCCGAGAGCACACGTGATGGCGACGATCTCGAAAGAATTGGATGGGGCAATGGCGTAATTGCGCGCCTCTCACTGAAGAATCCAGAAAAAAATTCACGGGATGGCCACGATTTTCTGCGATAAGATTGGGGGCGATAGTGTCACTGTTCACTAGTCGCAACGCAGAGTCGAGAAAATGCGTGATGGCGTCCCGAGAGCACACGTGATGGCGACGATCTCGAAGAAATTGGGGGGCAACGGCGCAATTACTCGCCTATCACTGAGGAATCCAGAAAAACCCACGGGATGGCGCAGATTTTCTACGATGAGATTGGGGGCGATAGTGTCACTGTTCACTTATCGCAACGAAGATTCGAGAAAACTGCATGATGGCGTCCCGAGAGCGCATGGTGTAATTGATTGTTCGTCGAAAATGGCGAAAACTGTCTGCATTCACGTGGCGTGGGCGACGGCGTAACTATTTTCCGAGAAATCCCGAAAAACACTTCAATTTGATGAGGGCGATGGCGTGGATATTTTTGCGATTTATCCCCATGGAAAAACCACGTGAAAAAGAATATCCGTAATGGCGGAGAATTTTTTCCAATAGTAAAAAAAATCCGGTTCGTTTGGACCAAAAATGTACGAGTCCGTCTCGAGCAATTATTGAAAACAAAACAAGCTTTACGGTGGTGCTGGCGTTATACGCCGCCACATGAATTACACTTTATTAATTTAATATAAAATGGTGCTGGCGGTAGATGCCGCCAGGAAATTACAATTTTAAAAAGGAAAGGGTGGAGTGTCCACCATTGAACTACTACGAAGATGCCAAGATAATAATCTCAAAGTGTCAAAGTCGACCTATATATAGGGTCTCTCGCACCCAGAGACAAAAGATGTGATGACCAAAAAAAAGTAAAGCGCCCTCTATGGGGTAATAGTATACTGATTAAAACTAGCTCCACTTTAAGGTGGATATAGCTTATGGGTGGAAACACAACTGAACAAAATACAAGATGTCCTTTGCTACACAAATCGGTCCCGAAACTTACTAAAGTGGTTGCTGGCAAACAACGATCCTTAATTAAAATCAAACAAATCTGATCTTAACGTTTTGCCCACTTGACGAAAGTTTATTCTATTTCGAAATCTTAATTAAATATACCGCATGTGTTCGTTACCAAGAGCCGTGAAATGAATAGAGGATTAATTAGAATCTACCTTCCTCTATTATGCTTATTTGTATACGGATTTGAAGCGACCATTGCTTTTCAATTGCTCCCACCCAAGCCCAATCAAATTAGTATTCGAAAGCATCCGACCGCATCCTCAATAATTTAGTCCTGCCAACTAAGCACAAGTGCCTCGCTATTCACAGTATTCCGACCGAAGTTTCGGTCTTTATATGTTTGTCTATGCTTGTGTGTGCATGGGTTTAATATGAAGATATTAAAGGCATAGTAATTACATTTTTTTTTTGTTTTGTTTCTGTTTAGGTATGTAGTAGGTATTTGAGCAGAGAGACAAGGCACCGTACCGTATGTCGCACCAAACCGCTGCCTACATTATGTATTTCGCAAAATTTTCGATTACCCATAAAAGGCATCGGCAAAATAATTAAATTTAATTGAATTGTCTTATCTGCAGCATCATCGAAACCACATTATGTCATGGCGTGCAGACGACTCGAAGGGATATTCAACGACATGTCGATACGCCCCCAATCTACCTGAGCCTGGGGCATTATGGCAATGGCAGTGGCAACCACACACAAATACGTACCGCATTGAATATGGTTGAGTGTGTTCTCTTTGTTTATGAATAACTGGTGAGAGCGACAAGTGAGGTTGAACGTCCTTAAAAGGGCATTTTCTCTGCATTGCAATATTTTAATTGGATTTCTAATGATATTGGACGAAATACCAGTCGCATTGGGCCGAAAGTCGAGTTGCTGCTACTGCATCTATATACCTTTTATAACCAATTGGCTTTTTATGCAAATACCGCATTTATAATCGAGCATTTATTTTATCATAAGTAAAGAAATTTTAATTTAAGACATAATCAGGGCAATCGAGTTGATCAGGTTCATGGTGATTACGGTGAGGTGTACTTTTAGTAATTTTAAGACGCATATATATTTATGATTATAAGTATAAATATGGGCTTTCCACAAGTTCAATTATACGCAAAGACGAAAATCTGGCATGTAAATAGAACCCAATCTATTGAATGAACTATATTTATTTTCATTCGAAACATTCATTTTATTTTTGAATTAAATTAAGAAAGCAACTATTTTTAAGATGAAGTAGCCTTTCTAAAACTTGAAGAGACTTTCGGCATTCCAAATTCACCTGCTATACGAACCAGAAAAGCAGAAGGGAAAATGCTCAGGCATCAAATCAAAACGCGTAGGGTAGAGTAGCCTAATTGCCTAATACCTTTCAGAAAAGTCGTTGTAATTAGTGAATTGTATAGTTCTCTTTCAAAGTTTTTGTTCTTAGATTATTTTCTTAATCTTTTCCATTAATGTGTCAAAATTCTTGTTGCGAGGCTTAGTCGCTCTCGAGAAATGAACTCATTTGACTTGTGCTCTGTCGGGGAAGGTTTTTGTGTGAATTTACTGTCAAATCGTTAGTAAAATTGCTGTCGGAATTAGTGTTTTTTTAAGAAAATTTTGTTGGTAATTGTTTTCAAATGTTTTTTTTTTTAATTTATATTTTTTTATTTATTTTTAATAATATAAAAATTTTCTTAATAAAATTTAAGAAAAGATTTTCATTTCTATTTTTTAATATTTATTGAAACTTTACATTACTGTACAGTTTGGTGGTTGGGTAAAGTCTGCCTTTTATGAGATGCTGACCGGAGTAAGTCACCTCGTCATCTTGTACCTGGTGTGATGTGGATGGGGGTTGAAATGTGAACTGTTGCAAATGTTTAAATGACATTCCGATGCTCAAGTGGTTTCCTAGATTTCTTGTGTGTCGTTTGGTCATAAACAAGGATATTTATGACTTCCAGATTATTTTTGAGTGGACCGACTTATGGTCACAACTGCATCTGGCTGGTTCTAATAACACTTAAAAACCATGTGTTATTCACGTCCAGTTTATGGTGTTGAACATGATATCATGTTGAATTTCCGGGGCTGGATTTCGGCATTCTGGAGCATGTGTAACTTAAATAATTTTTGTTTCTTAACTTTTCTATAATAAAACATTTAAATAAAAAATATTAAACAATTTAAACCCTATATTCACTGGGTGGCCGAAGATGGGACACTAGATGGCCAGAAACAGGACACAAGGGGCCGGCAACTGGAAAAAAATACTTTTTTTTTACTAAAATCTAAACAAACAATTTTCTGATAAGAATAATAATTTTTTTCTTCACAGACGATGAATTTAATAAAGAATAATTCATTTTAAGAATAATTCGAAAATATTAATATTTGTTGTTACTGTGATATATTTTGTGACGAAAAATCCCTAGGGGGCCGGCCACTACCGACTCTACCCTACACATGCGCACAAGTGCTGATTATATTAATGCCGACTCAACTCCCCTAAGTGTTTACTTCTGAGATGATATTTATATCGCCTTCAGCCATAAACCCACGCGTATTTCAGGTCAGCGTTCCCTCCCGTGCTACAACTGTAGTGTTTTCTCGTTTTTGAGTACATTTTTGCTAACTGAACACGGTACTACTTTGAATCCACCGCGTACTACTTTTTGTAAATTCATATCAATAACTGATTTCTTATTTTTTCCAAAAGTGTTTGTAACAAGAGACTCAAGGCCGGTCTGTTCACAGCTGGTCAAATCCTTGGTTAGGTTACCATCGATTTTGTTTAACCGATGATTACAAATCAGTGATAACCAATGGATGTTTGTTCAGTTTTCTCACTTAGGTCACCAAACCATTGATTTGGGACAAATCGTTCCAATTTTCCAGTTCATTTGTGAATTCAGTTATTAGCCGAATCTTTGGTTACATTTTTTTTCTGGCTCCTTGTGTTTTTGTCTAGGGATTTTGTTAATGAATATAATTTACATTTTTAGTAGGTACTACTTAAATGTCTAAATCAAATGATACTGGAATTTTTTTTTAAAACAGAGGAATACAATTTTGTTGGTGTGCGACAATAAGTTAGCAATTGAGATTAAAAAAAAGTGAATCAGTATTGGGCCTCATCTTAATTTCGTTTCGAACGTCGCAATAATTTTCTCATTCTTTCAATATTTCCTAAATTTATGAAAACTGTCAAAAAGACAAAAATGTTGAAAGTAATCTTTGTTTGGAACCCGTATGTACCCTCACCTTCCACAGAATGGCGTGCAGGATATTGTATTCATTTGTGAGTTGAAAACGTTAACTTAACCGAACAGATTTTATTGGTCAGGGCCTTCGATCCATTTTGTAGATTTATTTTATTATTTGTATTTTTTTCCCACAAGATTGCTCGCAATATTCTATAAAAAGTTGTATAACAGATAGATACATCCAAACTAATACCTTCGAAATTTTTACAAAATCTTGAATAAACGCGCAAAATCGGTTAACTAACCAAACCATATATTTTCTGGTTATAGCTGGAATAACCGATGATTAAATGTAACCAGGATTGAACAAACCAGGCCTTAATCTACAAGATACACGTTCCAATTCAAATTCTCGCCCAGGATACACCTGTTTTTTTTATATATAGAACTAAATACATAACTTTTAATATATTTTTAAATTTTTATATATAACTGAACTGAAATAATTTATGCCCAAAACACATGTGCAGAAATTGTGGATGTAGCACAGAACGCAGCGTTGCAAGTAAAACAGATGTGCAGAAAATTATTTGACATGCCCTGTGTTTAGCTGAACTTGCTTCCCAATTCATGCTATAATAATTAATAAATTAACTTGCCTCTCAAGTCTTGCTATAAAAACAATCATTAATGTCAACAGCCCTTCAGGCCATATTTGGAACAATTTGTAATAATCTAGTTCCATTTGCGTAAGCTGCGTGCTTTTGATTTTCCTGGGATACACTTCCTGGCATTTTTGTCAGCAGAATTTTCTCACTTTTTCTTCGACCGTCAGCACCACCACTCAACAAGATCATAGAAATAATAAAGTGATATTTTATCGAAGGTTTTCATTTTTTTAATAAATTTCTTTCGGGAGGATTCGCTCGCCGGCATAAAACGCTTCTTTCCGTAACAGACACCCTGTATCGGCTAATATGGATAATATCATTCACCGACTAAGCAGCTGATGTGTTTGCATCCAAAACAAAAACAAACACGATGAGCAAATGTCAAAAGCCGATGATGCCAAATACTTGAAATTGCAATTTATTTTCATTTGTATTCTGCACATGTGTTTTGGGCATCATGTTAAATTAAAATAAACTTTTATTTGTGATATTTTTTTCATGAATAAAAAATGTGTGTTCAAATAAAACACATAGGTATTTGAAAATGTAGAGTCATTGACTTATTATATATGGACTGCTAGTGAAATGTCACTTCCATACAACCTCTGCCCAGAAAATGACGCCAACATAACTAGCGCTCGTGGTTTTATGCTAAAAATAAGTGAAACAAAATGACAACCATCTTGGATTTGAGTGGATTTGCCAAGTGAAACGGTTGAAATTCAAATTGTTGCGGCATTGGTTACAATATATGTCGTCTCGAAATTGTGATAGTTTAAATATTTAATAATAGATGGAACCAACAAAATTTGAATAAAAAATCGTTTTCCATTGCCCCATAAATTGCACAATATTCGAATATTTATTGCGAATTTGTCCTTTATGTTGTTTTTCATTATTAATTTTAGAAATATGATGTAATAACACTTAAGCGTATATTTCAATCACATTTCTGATCAACAAATACTTATGATTTTCAAGAATATCACATTCAAGTGCATGAGAATTTAATTCATCATATCAGAGAAACTTGAATCATATTGCAAATTGCAACCAATTATACAACACTTCATTTTTTTAATTTTAAATCTTTATTCAATTAATCGAAATAACACAGTCATATGCAAAACTATCTGCAACGAAATGGAAACGTCAGATGTGAGTTTCCAATTTATTCCGCTCCGAACCACGAGAGCTAGCGCTTATGTTGGAACCAACGCGAAGTTGTCTACTAGCAGTCCATATATCAGTGGCCACAAACCATAACCGCCTAAGTCGACTTAAGACGCAATTGAGATTTTAATGCCATTAGATTCAGCGTACCCATATCTATTTTGCAATTTTTTTTCAGCTCTATATCTTTAAAAAAGTGGCCACAATTTCAAAAAAAAAAAACGGCTCAAGTCACAATGGAGTATAAAAACTTTAAACTGCTCTCCTGAACAATGAGTAAAACAGACTTAAGCGGTTATGCCTTGTGGCCACAGATATAATAAGTCAATGTGTATGGTATACCTATATGTGAATTCAAAACAAATTTCCGATATTAATTAAAAAATATCATAATTTAGGTATATTGTTGCGTACTACCTTCAGACCCATTTGAGTACCATTATCTACCGCAAGAAGAACTCTGGCTAACGACTAGGGAGGGAACGCTGTTTCAAATATGTTAATAATTTTTTTTTTTATAAGTGCATAATATGAAGGAAACTGCGATCTCCGGGATAATGTGGTTTCGATGTGTTTCCTACGAGTTTGAATGCATCAGACCTTGATTTAAGTTAGTTGTGGACAACCTACATAATTTCTGTGATGGCGAAGGAATAGTTAAAGAGGCTATTGGTCATGCACTGTTGTGCCAAACTAATTTGACGGCCATCATAGAAGCTATAACATTCCATTGGTATTGTTAAAAAATAAAAACCAATAAAAAAAAATGCAAATGCAACATTCATTTGCTCGTGTATAATGTCTTTACACGCAAAGTGACACTCGAAGTCGAGTAGAGGTATTGATTACATCGGAAGTCAACCCCAAGGTACAATTATTGTATGTAATCAATAATGCTCAGAACAAATTGACAGCCCGCAAAAGTAATCCCTTTCAGCATATTATTCGCACCGAGTTCAGTCAGTTCGATTTAACTAAAAAGCTTAAATATTTCTTTATGCGCCATTCTTGTACACCTTCTATATTCAACACCGCACTCTTTATGACTGCATTCATCCTTTCAGCACCGTAAATTTACTGTATATAAAAAAATTATAGAAGTATAAAAAATTCGTGAGAGACGAGAGATGAAACGAGGTGGCAGAAAAGCATTAAAAAATCAAACAATGATTGATATTCATAACCCTTTCAATATGCACTCAATTGAACATTTTAAACACATCGATTAATGGGCTCCGCATGGGTTTTGAATTCGCATAAAACAACTTATTTAACTGTGAAAGAAGAATGAACTCCGGAGACTGCACCGGGACGCAATTGCTAGTCCTACTGCAGAACGAAGCCGTGGCCGTGATGGACCGGAATTAAGGCAGGGTACCTCGAACCTCAATTCCATACGACGAACGAGGAGTTTTGTTGTTTTCATAACAGCCGCATCGTATACCGCCTGCATTTTTTTCGCATTTACACAAAAGCATCCATTAACAGAGCGCTACGGCTCCCTTGGCTGCATGAGTTCCGTTCCGCACCGCTGCTTCCGTACACACGTACGTACAGCCAGGGGTGCCATAATGGAAATTGTAATCTCAATGTACTTTTTCTGCTCGGGCTTTTGTTTTAGTCATACTCGCATTATTTTATATTTTTTTTCTCCCTTGCCTGCATTTTGTTGATTTATATATCTGTTGGAAAAAGGAACTTTTTTCTGTTGTTCCGTGAGTGCTAGCTGCTAGCGTGTCAGGGTGAAACTCACACTCTGTGAGCCATATGAGCTCATTATAAACATGTACTTTTCGCAACGAGTATACGGGAATAAGGATTGTGGGGACCCTTTCTTTTGTCAGTAGAAGATTCAAGGCGGCGCGACTCTAAAGTGGACATAGCAACGAAACGAGATGCACCTTGATTTAGGGTGATTAACACTATACATGAAACCTGTAAAAGTTGTGCCAAACCCAATCAGGATACACCCAGCTCGCATATCAGACGGTCCCCCTTTTGCAACAGTGCGTGCCGGTGGCCAATTCGACTTTCTGATATAGCTTCTAATTGGCTGCTGATAACACTTCCAGCACATTGCGCAAAACTTTTGATGAGGTCGTGACTAATCAATTCTTCGCTGGCTTTCGACGAGATTAACAAAGAGGATCCGAAGAGACCAAACTTTCTCTCCGCATCGCATAGTGTATCTAGGCGTTAGCAGAATATATAAGGTACCGCCACTATTCAGTTTTCGCAACGCCAAAAGCAACAAAAACAACCTAATTTCCCAAGAGCACAAATCTATATTTGATAGTAATCCACCAGTAAACTTCATCCTCCGCTCATCCAGAGCTGTTCTTTAGATACCTAACTTTTTTTCCCTTTATGCTGTCAGCACTAGATGAGCTCACGAGCACAAGCAAATTACATCTTAATTCGAAAAGTTGCCGGTTAGTTTCGATACTCTGAAGAAGCAACAGCAGCGGGCTCACACCCTCACACTCGTGCTAACTTCTTCCATTTGGACGAATCAGTTTCGCTAGAATTTAATAATATTTCTGCCCAACATACTCAACCCTTGACCTCATCACACATCCATTTTTATTACAGTCATTTTCGATAATTAGATAAATCAATTGCGGCCATGGGGGAGTGCGATAAGCTGGGGGTAGCAAGCGACTGGGGCTATGCTCAGCTGCAGCTCATATAATTAATAGAGAACATCTTTCCTAGTCCCAGAGGTGCTCATGTCGGACAATTCGTTACTGGAGCCGCAAGCTTCTTGATTAGACAGAAGACCGACCACAAACAACTCATTAGTATAATGAATGTCCTCCTCTCTGCATACGAGTATACGTGGGCTAAAATTTAATCCTCTCAGATGGAAAACCAATCAATCTTAGCGTGCATAAACTCTCCATTGAATCTAATGTGAATGGAGACAAAATGCATCTGCTAAGGTATATATTATACCTACCCGCTCGTATTCGATTACGGTCTGTGTACACTGCAGACGAAAACTTATATTGGCGTAGGGCCCGTAACGCCATAGGTATTAAGGACCCGGTTGGCAGCTGAAATCATATTCACATATACTCGTACCTACAGCATTTGGCAGGCAATAGGGACGCACGGGAAGTTCATTGCACAATGTTTAGTGGAAAGGTAGGTTTGTTGCGACAACGAGTATGTTCTAAGAGTAGATATCCGGTTTGCTAACAATACCATCCACTTTTTTCAAGTTTCTGACTCTCGTCTAGGAGGTGAAGGGCAACATTTCAACAAATATTTTAAATAAGTCCAAATATTCTTTGCTTAAAAATTATTAAATTGAAACGGCAGCAACTTAAAAGAAAATTATGTGCGTGGGAGTTACATAAAGGGTCCGCCATATAACTTATTCGCGAATGGTAACACTTGGCTCATGTCTGATTTGACAGATAATTAGTTTTATCCTTCCGCTGAACGAATATGGTTGTGTATACGCTTGAACAACGCTGGGAAATATTGCGACATTGCTTTGAAAATCATGGTAATGTTGCAGAATGTGTGCGAAAATTGCGTACGGATTTTGGAAGAAGAGAAGCACCGTCAGCTCCGTATGTCCGTTATCTTGTGGAAAAAGTGAAAGAAACTGGCATCCTCATCGATAAACCAAAGCGTGAAAAGCCAAAAACAGTGCGTACACCCGAGAAAATTGAAATTTTGGTCCAGAGGCATAATTGGGCCATTTTTCTTCGAAAATGAGCAAGGAGTGGCCGTTACAGTCAATGGCGATCGTTATCGGGCCATGTTGAACGAATTTTTGTTCACAAAAATTGAAGAGGAGGATATTGGCAACATTTGGTTTCAACAGGACGGCGCTACGTGCCACACAGCCGAAGCTACACTCGATGTTTTGCGCCCTGCTTTTGAAGATCGCATTATCAGCCGCAGAGCTGATGTCGTTTGGCCACCGCGGATTTGACACCGTTGGAGTATTATTTGTGGGGTGCCGTAAAAGATAAGTGTTACGCCGCCATGCCAGAGACAATTGACGCTTTAAGGGACAATATTCGTGAAGCCATTGGTGAAATACAGCTGCACACAATCGATAAAGTGCTTAAAAATTGGACCTATCGAGTAGGCTACTGCATGGCCAGCCGAGGCAGCCATGTGAATGAAATTATTTTGCATTATTAACCGGAAGGATTGTACTTTCAAATAAAAAAAGAAATTTGAGAAAATATTCAGTAGTTTTTTTTATAGCATTTTCAAAAAAAAAATAGTTATTTGGCGGACCCTTTATATGCAAACGCCAGCACCTTTGCCAGTGCTTGGGGATCCGGTCAATTACTTCGAATTGACCAGCTATTTCCTCATTTCCTAGAATTTGATTTAGTCCAATAAAAATTGTAATATTCGCAGAAAAATGTAAAATCGCTGACACTATGTCTACCGATTAAGAATGCGAATAAGGTAAACCAATAAATAGAGGTGAACTACACAAACTGTGTGCAGTCTCCCGGTACATATTGTAAAGTAATATACCCATTGAATCTTCCAATAAAACTTCTGTTGTTACAATTTGAGTTTGCGTTTTTTTTTTGATTCGGCTTGACACGGGTCATTTCAGTTGGGCCTCATAGCCACTATATTTATTCGCAGTGACTTTTGCGACTGAAATCGATACAGTATAGCAAGTAAGGCATCGCACAAACAGGCCGTCTGAAGCAAGTTGCATGTTCAATTATATAAATTTTTCGCATGCTAAACTCTGTCTCAAAAGTAGATAAACCTATTGAATAAAAAAAATGTTGATATTGCTTTAGTTAACTTCTGAAATTCAAGTCTGCACTTCGGAGTTCAGATGCTATCGTGTTGATAGAACCGGTAGAAGAGGTGGAGGTGTCGCAATTCTTGTTAGAAGATCAATTCAACGTACACCTTTACCAATAGTGGAAACTAAACATTTGGAAAATGTTGGGAACGAAATTAAATTGAAAAATCAAAAAACGATTAAAATATATTGCGTTTATTTTCCTGGAAGCAGATCCACTACCGGAAAAAGAGCAAGATTTAAGACTGACTTAAGAAAAATGTTTAATGCTAACAGTGATTTTCTGGTTGGTGGAGATCTAAACTATTGGCATAGAGATTGGGGTTGTACTAGAGCAAATTCCTGGGGTAATGTATCTTTCCGTTGTATTGCCAATATCCGTTTTGTTTCCGCCTTAGCCAACATATGTCCCTGCTAGTTCCCGCGGTAGTCCATCTGTCCTGGATTTATTTATGACAAACACTTCGACTCATATTTCACAGCCCATGTCCTTGAATGAGCTTAGCTCTGATCATAATCCTGTTTTTTGTCGTCTATTACTGTCAGATCAGAGGAAGGTGCAATATTTCCTTGACATAAGTAATGCAAATTGGAAAACTTTTCGTTGTGAACTTGAAAGAAAATTACAATCTTTCCGGAGACCAGTATAAGTACCTTTTCTTATTGTGTCTCCGGAGTGCAGTATAAATTCAGTCGAATTAAAGCCGTCGAGTTAAAAAAAAACTGGGTTTAAGTTCGTTTTTACGGATGAATATTATGGACTTGGATTTAATTTTTGGGTTAAACTCACTTAAGTCCAGGTGTAAACTTTAACCCGGATTAAAGTGAGTGAATAATATGACCGTAAAAGTAGCCATTGTCAATTAAACATTTAGCCTATGACGCAAAAAAAACAAAAAGGGGTATGCTCGATAATCGATGCCGGCTAATTGCTAAGGGATGTGTTGGTAAGGTAAAGTCATATTGAATGCAGTTTTAAATTTTTGTGGGTTCTTTTTCTGGAATTGTATTTCATTTACCGAATCGTGTTTCGGTTTACCCATCGTATTTAATGTATAATATCGGAAAAAATCGTAAAAATATTTACGAAATCGTAGAAATTGGGGCGAAAAAAGCAGAAATCGGAGCGTCGTATCAACCTTCGAAAATCGTAACATTTACGATAAATACGATCACGTAACAACGCTGCTGAGCACTGTGTCTGCACCTCTTTGTTCAACACCCACTTGGTTATGTAGAAAATAATGCGCTTTTCTTCGAGTTATTCTCAGTTCGCACTAAAGATAATTTTGAGTGCTGACGCTAAGTGAACCGCTTGGTTATGATATGGACAAAATAGCACGCTTTTCTTCGAGTTATTCGATTTTCTTTTACTTCTTCTTTTCTTATTGTGTCTTGTGTAGATAATTGCAGGTACTATGTTGAGGTAGGTAGGGTGATGTGGAAAGCAAATGAACAATGTATGATTTTGTTGCAAGGCACACAGAAATGTAGTTTTTTTTTTACATTTGTAGTGATCAATTTTGCTTCGAATTCCCATTTGCAAATGTTCACGCCACGCCACTGTAACATAACCACAAGTTTCACTGATATTGACAAAGCTAATATGCGGAGCATGCAATTTTCGTGAAATAACATTGTCTCTCAAGGCCTTGGTGATACAAACACAAATTTGCAGGTAAACAACGCTGTTCAGATGTTCAATGGCATCCTTACAGTAACCTCACCTAATGACACCTTTTTTTTAAAGAAATTTAAAAACAAAAAAAACAGGAGGGATCGACAATATAAGAAATGTTTACCTAAAGGAATAGCCGAAGATAGGAATCAGATATCTGGCTTTTGTTTTAAACGCAGAAAATGAAATATTTTTCCGATTCCTGGAAAGTGACTAAAGTTGTGCCGATTCCTAAAGCTGGGAAACCACTTGACAACCCAGAAAGCTATAGACCAATAAGCTTACTCAGCGGTTTAAGCAAACTTTATGAAAGAATCCTTAAGGAAAAATTGATGCTGGTCATACAAGAAAATAAAACATTTCCAAATGAGCAATTTGGGTTTAGGCGCCATCACGGTACATCTCATCAAGTACTAAGAATATGCAATTTTATTAAATGAAACAGAAGACTAGCTAATTCAACGGGAATGATTCTACTTGATATTGAGAAAGCGTTTGACTCAGTGTGGCATAATGGTCTCATCTATAAAATGATCAATTTCAGTTTTTCCCCATATCTATGCAAAATTGTCCACAGTTTCTTGTCAAATCGTTCCTTTAAAGTGTATATCAGTAGTAGTGTTTCGAGTAGCATTTGTTTCCATTTCGGAGTCCCTCCAGGTTCTGTTTGTGCCGCAAGGACACTAGCAAAAACTAACAAAAAAAAACCAAAAAAATAAAAGAATAAAAGGGCAAGCAAAATGAAAACTCGAACGACCGAAAACTTTTAGTTTGACTGTAGCTAAGCCGTTTATTCTTCTCGGTGCGATGATACAATTGGGAATGAAAAAATTGCTTCCTCGTTAGCTAAAAGGAAAACTTAGCATACAGCTGATTCGCCGTTTTCCCTTCCTCCAGTTCATTGACCCATAGTGATTGCGGCACAATTTTGCCATTTGTCGTGAACAATTAGCAAAGATTACAACTTTGCTACCTCCTCCTGCACAGCGCGATGTTTCGTCAAGCATCAGTGGGAGCATATGTACCACTACATGCAAGTGGTGAGAGTGCAGATCAGTGGGCGTCACCCAAAATTGCCAAAACATAGCATTTTTTGTATGCACCTTTTGACTGCGACTCTCATACACTGCGTTCGGAAGTGGATGCTGCGCTATTTCGTGAACTCCCAATTTCGGTAACAATCTGTGATGCGAGTTAAGTTTTACCGTCGGCATTTGAAATGGTAAAAAAACATGATGATTTGCCGTCGGCATTTGAATAAAAGCTGGCTGAGGTGGTTTCATGTTGCAATGTTTTCATGAGTTGCAACACTGTTCTTGGACCAATTTTGTACAATCTATATACATCTGATTTCCCACATCTATAAAGGAGTGTGAGACCGCAATATATGCAGATGATACTGCAATTTTGTCGTCACATCAATTCGGTCTCAAAATTGATACGAATATAAAAAGTGCGTTGAAAATATGAGAGCAGTATTACACAAAGTGGAAAATAAAGCTTAATATGGAGAGGATGCAAGCTATATTTTTTACCAGGAAAAGAAAACCTTGCTTTCTTCCCACCAGTCGGCTTACGTCAAATATCGTGGGAACCCTCTGTAAAATATCTTGGCATACATCTTGACCCCAAACTAACATTTAAGGAACACATTACAAAAATATTAATGAAAGCAAATATTGCTACTAAAATTTGATATCCCTTCATTAACAGAAAATCACTATTATCAAAGGATAACAAAATCATTATTTACAAAGTTGTCTTCCAATTTTTCTATATGGTTGTCAAGTCTGCACTCAAAAAAAAATGTAATTTCAAATTGATATTTTTGTCATATCAACTTCAATTTCATGCGAAAATTTCAAAAATTGAATAAAAACGTGTTTTTTTAGTATTAAAAATATCAGATTAATAATTTTCATGTCAGATTTACGTTGAAAGCTTACATTTTTTGAAATTACGATTTACATTCCCATATCAATAAGCAATATCAAATTTTGTATGATGTTCTGTAATATAATGTTTACAAGATTTAATGTTAATTCTACATTACGCATATAGTTTTGATGTTGAAAATGTAAAATTGATAAGCTTTCATTTTAATACGTATGAAATTAATATTGGAGTAATATCAAAATTGATATTTTCAACATAAGCTGGATTTTGTCAATGAAAAATATCAATATTACGGCTGTTTTTACATTTTTTTTTCGGTGTGGGGTAGTTGTGCTGAATGTTATATCAAAAAATTGCAAATTTCGCAAAATAAATTACTTATTTCCTGGCATCATTCAACTTCAGACCTACACATTAGGGCAAATGTTGAAATGATCTTCGACAAAACACGAAAACTCACCGATACATTCAAAATAATAAATAATAAATCATCTGATGTGCTAAACTAACTCATTTTTTTAGCTGTTAGACGCTCTTTATCTTTTATATAGGTATATGTATATATCTTCTTTTTTTTGTGTGAATTTGAGGTTTTTTTTTTGGTTGTTTCCTCAAAATAAAATATTTATTTCGAAAAATTAATGTCTCAATATAGCTTAAATTAATTGTTCAGTAGTAAGATTATTTATATCTTATCTCTGTGATTGTAAATTGTTGCGTCAACAATCAAATGTTATATTACGTGTAATAAAAATATCTGTAAAAAGTAGAAAATAAAAGCAGAGACATCAACCCTTTGGAAAATAGGATTATGCTGAAGATCAACATTGCTACCTCGAAGAAGACTATTTCTCAAGTAAATGTTTGCTTTGTACATGTATAGAAAGGGTTAACTGCTTCTAATCTGGCAAATGTCTGCGTGTGAATGGGGTCTAAGATTTGTCAAAGCAATAATGTAGTAAATGGGCCTAAACAATAAGCTATAACTACTTCTCACCTGCTCTAATGTCGAAACGGTGGAGTTACATGCGTGCGGCACTTGGAACATCACTACCACTACAACGAAAAAGCTGCAAACGTTACCTTACCGTTGTCTGTGAAATTACATTAAGGCCTTACTAACCCAATCCAATAGACGACGATGAAAGTGGCAGTGGATCGGACCCACATTTCGAAAATGTGACACTTTTAAAGCAACACAATGGAACCTGTTGACCTGTTGATCATGCAAAAAGAGCGGGTCTGACCGAGAAACACTTTTGCGCCTGAAAATTAAGGAGTAACCAACATCGAGGGGTCCAAGGTTCGATTCCCGAGAAAATCCAAATTACAACTTAAAGTTTTTTTCACTGCGTCACCTCTCGCGAACGTCTGACAAACATCCGAGAGTATAACTGTCATGAGAGCTTCTCAATTGGCCGTTTGGACTCGGCATCAAATTGTAGATCCCTTCCATTCGTCCCAAAAATAAAAACTCACACAAGACGAATGGTTGTGAGAAGCTAGTCCTAGTGTCCATACGGACCTGTTGCGCCAATTATTTATATTTTTTATTTTTTTAACCAACATCCTAACATCGCAGTACCAACTGTCTGCTACTGTTACGGCTTAAAATAAATCGCCTGCAATTGTCATTCTCTCATTACATATCCTCCTTGTTTCACTTGTGACGTTTTCGTATACATTTCTAGTAAATTCAAAACGAACAACTTTTTAGCTTATCTGCGCATCAGTACCCACTTGCCATGCCGCTGATATAATTCAAACTAAAGGAACTAAGTATAACAGAATCTTATACAAACACATTTCAGAATCCCTTAGCAATCTCCATCTTAACAAAATCCTGTTAGCAGATCGGAGAGCCGTACATGCATCCGACACTAAGGGAAATTGAATAATCCAAGTCGTCTGTGCCACACTCATCAGAGGAAACCAAAAATAGTTAGGTACTATTAACATATAGATAGTCTATGCATGCAGCTATACTATGCACACATACGTAAAGTACCTTATTGCAAACACTTGTCTGGAATAAATGCTTTCAGGTATTGTCCGATTTTGTATACGAAGCCGAAAACAATCCTTGACCAAATACGATTTGTGAAAACCATACGCAAGAACTAGAACATCCTCGTGGGATACAAAACAGGATACCAAATCGGATATAGCAAGCTGATATTTCAATTCAAGTCCCAACGATTGTTTTCATATGCAGAAACACACAAAAAAATCTGATATGTCCTGAATGTAATCAACGTCAAAGAAAACTGAAAATGAGATTAGACAGTGTAACTATATGTAAATGCCTAAACACGGAATACAAGTCGGAAGAACTTAGACAGCAGATTTGCGGTTGTAGGATGAAAAAGGTCTGGTTGGCTTCTACCCAAGCGAATGAAATGAACGCCTTTGTATCAGTTGAGTAATCCGCTTTGATAAACTCATTTTCGAAAATGTTGTATCGCCCATAAATTCATTCAAACAAAAAACAATGGTTTCTGACTTGAGCTTCCATTTGGGTCATGCTCGTAGTATGTCGGTATATATAAATACAGCTTGCGGTTTGAAGGAGATTTGTGGTCACCCCAAGAACTCGATTTTCGGTGAACCTATCTTTCAGCCAAATCAAGGACTAAATTTCAAGTTGCTGTCTTTGGAAACCTATCCACATCAATGGAATACGAATACACTTTAAAAGTCCCAAACTCCTGAGAATATATTGCTTTTCGTGGCAGAAAAATTAAAATTTATTCATGCAAATCCCTGGAAATGGATTCTTTGCCCTCCGGATATTTGCTCATCCCATAATGGAAATCATTCATTCCACCCCCAGCAAACACGGAACCGGCTTAGTACTTATACTATCACCGTCACCATCACCATCACCATCACCAACTAAATGAATCAAAAATAAAGAGACTTGCACTCAAGGACAAATTGGCACCGAGTAACCTGCCTGAAGTGCCCAGGATTGCATTCCCAAGTGAGGAAACTAAAAACTAAACAGTCAATAACACACCCTAGAGTCTCTCCTCTCGAGCCTGACAAACACTCTATTGATTTTGCAGTTTCAGAGTTTTGTTCCAGGATATTTGCCAATGTGCGATGTGCATGTTCGAAGAGGGAAGCTCTCGGTCTTTGTCCTGACAATCTAAATATGAGCGGAACAAATAATTACTTACCGACAACTAAAAAGGCTATGCAACGGCTCTGGCATAAAATTTAAATATTTAATTTAATAATTTACATTCGGGTTTAGACTGTGTTTTGTATGTCTTCATTTTAGAGGACGTCCTTTCGGGGCTGAGAGAGACGAATGAATAAACATGAATTGCAGTTGTACTTAGATAAATATTTACTGACATACAGAGAGCGAGAGAGAAGACTTCGCTTTCGACTGCATGCACTGCACACTGCACTGGTAATGAAGTAACTTACACTTTAGCTTTGAGGAGTGACTATTTTAACAGCTACGAGCTGGAACAAAGGTCCTTTTTATTAGGCTTTGTTTATTCACTCAGGCATGTGAAGCAGAAGAGCAGATGAGTGAGTGGTACCTCCCAAGCAGATTCCATAGATGTATGGACTGGCCTGGGTAAGCTTCCATTTCCACTCGGGCACTTATGTACATAATATATATGGAAGTCTCCGTTTTCCGACCGTCCCTGAGCACACACACACCCACTGAGGATAAAGAGATTTATTCGAAATTGATGATGAGACAAATAGGTCGGATTTGATGGTCGTCCTTGTCGCTGAACAGTTAATGCTCCGCACTTTGGGGGTCGCTGTTAACGGCTTTATAATTCCGTCATTGTGTGTGCGAGTCCTTTTAAACTGCGATAAACGGGGATTTATTGAATATAATAATAAGAGCTAGGAAAATGAATTCCTATTCGATGATTCTGTTCTCCGATTTATCATGATCCCACAACGACGATGACGACGGAGTCATCCAGCCATTCAATCATTGAGCCAACTGCTCTAAAGCCATCAAATCTGTAATTTCGATGGCTGCCTGCGCTCACAAGTCCTCCCTGGCCAGGGCCACCGCCACATCAACCGACAACGAAGAAGGCGAATTTTCAGATTGGGGAATGGAAAAGTCGCTCTCCTCCTAATACAGCAAAGCTGAACGGAAATGTAGGTATAGCAATAAAGTGGTTTTTATTACATCGCATTTTCTAGATGGGTTAATATCCTATTAAATTGGATTTCAATAATTCGCAGAAATATCCTTGTGCGCTTGCCACATACAAGGGGGTGTCACGAGTGGAGTGGAAACATTGATAACATTTTGCCGTTTTATATTTCCGTTCATTGGCATTGCAAGGGGACTGGCTGGTGAGTGTCCTTTATTTCTGATCGATTGAAGAAGAGAACCGTGCAGAGCCAGTATCCTGCTGTTTATTGAGTATAAGGTGAACAAAGAATTATAGTAATAGCTGTGCACGCGACTTTCAACGAGAGAAGCAAGGAGAACGGCTACTCCTGATACAAATAGGTAATCTCAAATATAATTCAATTGTGCTGCGGAAGAGGATTCCTGTAATCTATTACAAATCTTAAGCCTCTCGAGTTCAGGTGATGGGAACTACTCGATGGAACGTCATGGGCCAGTTCAAAGCAGGCGGCTTCTTTCTACACAATGTCAGAGCTTAGGTACAATGCGATTGCGATTTACGTCACAGAATTTTTAGCTCTGAACATTTGTTTTAAGAAAGTTATCTATACGTGTCATATTGGAGCGGTTTAATCAAAGTGAAATCAAATAAATACGTCAAATAAACTGCTCAAGCTAGATCAGTATCCTTTTTTATTGGTTGAGAGATCTCATATAGGTACGGTGACGAATTTTTTAAGGGCGGTCAAAAATGTGAAAATACATAACAGCACACCAATGGTCAAAAACAACACAAAAATTCGTATTGGAATGTCCCGTATTTATAAAAAAAAAAACGGGGACAGGCTATTGAAATACGGGACTATCCCGGGAAATACGGGACGTGGTGAGATATAACAAGTGCCGTTCATGCAGCTACTCCGAACGAGCTTGTCGGACGTTCTTTCCTACTTCGGGAATCAACTTTCAGCTGGGGGCCCCAGTGATATTGAATCCGTTACATCAGGGAGCATTCTCTGAGTGCGCCAAGATCAAATTGTTGTATCAAGTCCTAGTCTGACATCTCTTCTCGACCAGGGGAGAAGTAGGTATCGGTAGATCAAGAGTACCCTACTCCCGTGACAGGGGTAACTTTGAAAAATGGAGATGACTATAATCATAAACAATATCGAATTTTCTACATCGTCGGCGAAGCATTCGTGACTCACATTTGTTGACGTTTCTAACACGCAGCTATTAAGAACTGCTGTATCCATTTTGTATTTAATGATTTAGCTACGTAAGATGTCCCTATGTCAGCGGTCGCACCAGTTACTGTAATATGAAGCTGTAAGTTTTCAAAAACGGCGCAGTGAAAACATTATACGTTCAATACGTTAGTTGCTAGACCCTATTTAGGAGTCTCCGGCATAAACATCAACCGATATTTGCCCTCGAAATAAACGACACTACGAGTCGCACTACAAACATCCACAAGTGGCTCATGAATAATTCGTTTTATGCTAATACAGGAACGTGCACTAGCAAGCAGCACATGGCTTTGATTTTCAATTCCTTTGTCCTCTTATCTTCCATTATTGCCAAATACATAGAAAAAAAAAATCACACGAATTGCCTCCCGCATTATGGAATCTTTCATAAAATTTACCAAAAATAAATCAGCGCCGGCGTGTTTACGGAAGTCCCATTTCGTGCTTCTTACTAATTTCATTGAAATTTCGAAAAAGTGTTTGCTTGTCGGTTCAATGAAACAAATTGCCAATTCAATAAAATGGAAATTTTACACCCCGACCGAAATGCACGAATTGTGATATATTTAAAGCATTTGTTGATACTTCCTGTCAGATATTAATCGCAGATTGCGTATGTTGACAGTTTAACAGTGGCCGATAAATTTGAATTAAAATTTCTACAGCAAGGAGGTAGATATATACATTTTCCTGGGTGTATACCTACTAGGTTTTGCTTTAATAGTACGGCTTCATTTATGAATATTATCGACCAACCAACATTTGAACGATTTAAACGCAAAGCTAACTCGTCGTCTAGGGCTGAATAGTCTTCAAATCTCAACCAAGAGGGACAACATAGTTTAGTAGGTACTTACAATAAGCAGAAGGGGAATGTACCGACATAGGTCATATAAATTTATCTTGACAAAGCCAAGTGGCTAGAGTTAAAAAATTGCCAACAATTTGAATTTGAAAGCGCATTTTCGTTTTGAAATATGCTCAATTATAAATGACTACGCTTAAGTCGTTTAAGCCTCATAAAGTTCGTGATGAGTGTTATTCATGATGCACAATGTAAAAAGAACGCCACCAACCCTGTTTATAAGATGTGAATCAAACTCGCAATTCCCACATCAAATTAAACCCACTAAACCCCTCGCAGGCGGATTCGATTTTAAAGTTTCAAGACACGATTTTCAACCTGACTTCACTTAACAGAAACGAAGATTAAATTTTTATTCAATTATGGACTGCCATCTTCCCCATCGAAATAATGAAAGCCAGTAGGGTACTCATCGTGTTTTTCCTATTGACTCCATGGAAATTCCGGTGTAGGTACGCTACTTATCGGTGCGACTTAAGTGTATCTGAATTTCTGACAGATGCTTTCATTGCCATGTCGTCTAATAGAATTTTTACACACTGAACTGTTATCGTCTAAGGAGATAATGTTAAGCTATTTCATGAGGAAGTGGATGTGATATCAAATTGCAGATGGAGAGTCAGAGTATAGCTCTAGGCAAGATTTCTATTTCTCCCTAGTCTGGGATTCGAGTTTTGTATACAAAGTAGCAGATTCCCTTTGCCGTCGTTAGTAACCTATACTTGTGGCAGCCTCCATATTATTATTGGAAAAGGGGGACTAAATTTCTGTTACAAATTAATCCTGAAAGGACGATTATAATGAGTTATCATTACCATATGCCTCCGATGGGTGAATGTGTATGATTTAATTTAGTACCCGTAGCAAAAAACACAAACAAACATTTTGTCATAATAGTACAATTAAGTGTGCTATACCCATTTATTTTGAAAGTGTATCGGCGCTTAGAATCTGTCACTGTCAGCGTCAGTATACAATTTACCTAAAGTTAGATATAGGAGCAACTAAACAGTGTCAAGACAATTCGGAACTGCCATTAGTCCGTCCTGTTACCCATTCAAAAAAACAAATTCTCGAATATGCTGCTGATATGACTGAACTGTAGAGTTTAGAATGGATATTGCTGTGCAAATGTTATTAAACTCATATTATTCAGTTTTTCCTTCCGCCAAATCCTGAAATTCTGGAGTCGCCTATCATGCACTCGTCAAGTTGGTTATACCCTTTTTTCATGCGAATTGTGCTGATGAGTTTTTTGTTGCACAATTTCTTTTTCAGCTTGCTTCTATTTATCATAATTACAATTTTTATGATACGCCGCGCAATCTGTACTCATGTGGTAGCAGTTGTGAGCATTTTGAATATTGGTAGTTTCCTTTCTAAAAAAATTCAAAGCCGAATATAAAAATTACCCGCGCACTCGTTTGTTTTTTTTTGGATTCCGTTAACATTTATTTATTTATTTGTTTGTCACAAAAGAACAAAAATCTTTCATAGACATAAGGCCACAATATTAGTATTTAGAGTTGCAAAAAAAAAATGATACAAAGTAAACGTATAAACTCTGACTGTACATTCTCAAGTAATTTTCTTTTTATTGAGTAAACTGGTAAATTAAAATTAATTAAAACGACATTTGCATTATATGCTGACATTAAACCATTGATTGAGGAAGAAAGACCGTATTTTGTACGAGAGTGTCCTACATTAAAAAAAATCAAGAGTTACGTAGGTCGAATAAAAATACGTTAATATTGAGAAGACTTAGGATGTCCGTTGAATTAATTTCTCCTATTAGAACCCTGTGAATAAATACCACTCTGGCCACTGTTCTCCTAACCTCCAATGATTCTAATTTAATTAATTTTAACCTGGATAAATACGGGGGTAAGTTGCTAAGATCGAGCCAAGGAAGTCCTCTAAGAGCGAATCTTAAAAATCTTTTTTGTATAGATTCAATTGTAGTTATACACCCAAAAAAAAATGTTGTAGAAATGTTGAAAACCGCTTTTAAATCGACTGCATTCATTGTCATAATCGACCCGACATCCAATGCTTTCAATTTAACATCGACATGGTTGTACTTTCCAAAACCAAATTGTGAAAATGAGAGCATTTGTTGTAGATTTTACAACGAGAAAAATTGTAAATAAAACAGCACCCGTTGTTGAATGTACAGCAAACTTTGTAAAATACACAATTCTTATGTGTACAAACTACGGATTTTGGTTGTATTATGCACAATGATGCAATTTCTGTCGTAAAACCTACAACTCGATTTCTAGAAACGAATACCATTTGTATAGCTCGATGCTTCAAAATAAAAAACATACACCAAATAAACTGAATTTCTTTTTATTGAATATATATTCACATACAATTAACATAAATACAATTAAGTTAATGTAAGTAGATTCTTGAGAGCTTATTGCTGAACTTGGTGTTAATCAATTGTCCTCAATCCATTCTGTGGTGATTATTGTCACATCCTATTGTAAGCGGCATAATGCATACTGGGCACTTAGGGAGTTAGGGAGAAAATTAAAAAAAAAATGTAATATATGTTGTAGGGTCTTCTTACGTACAAACAATCATATAGATAGATAAATAGACAGATAGACATATGGACAGACACAGAATTGCTAAGATTAAATTTTTTTATTTCGAGTTTGATTTTTTAGTAATGATGAAATCTTATCATAATACTTACTTCTTCCTTTTTCCATTTCATTAACTCGTCCGCAAACTCCAGCTGCAACCCAAGTTCACTGTCCGGAAATATTTTGGAGATATGCTCCGACTCCGATCTGAGCAGAAGTAAACTCTGTTTAGTGAGCCCACGACCTTGTTAAAAAAGAATAATATGGTCAAGTTAAACGGGCAACGGCACCCAGGCGACGAACAAACAAATGTATATCTTACTTACGTGCTAAAAACGGAACAACACTTATAGACGATGTGAGATTGCCCACCACTTCAAAAACATCCACGTCTAATAGTAATGTTTTTTTTCAGTAGCCGCGTTTCCTATGACGGGATTATTCTGAACTGTTTCCTTATTTAAATGCTGGCTTCCACATCCTCAGCATTTTCAGACAATAAAACCAAATAAGAATTCATTTGAAAAAAAGTCACAACTTTGCACTATGATAATTCGTCAAGAACAAATGAACCATAAGCCATGAAAATATTCTGGCTGGGTGAGTGAGTTATAGTAAATGCAGCTGTCAAATTCACAACTCAATGCAGTATCAACTGAAAATGGTTGTAGATTTGAATGCATATGTTGTGCATTTTACAAGTTGTTCGTCCATTTTGCAATTTGGTTGTAGTGTTGACCAATTCATACATGTACATTTAACAACAAAAATTGACAACGCGCTGTAATTTTAAATTAATTTTAAATTTGACAATTTTATTGCTGAAATGAAAGCAAACGCTGTAAAATTTACAATTAATTGTGAATATGAACGCATTTGCTGTTAAATACACAAATATACAACTTATTGTAAATTTGACTGTCACATGTTGTAAAATTGACAGTGGAAATTTTTTTTTTGGTGTATGAACTCTATAATATGGACACCACACAATGGAGGCATATTCTAGTATAGACCGAACAAAAGCAACATACAAGGTCTTGAGAACATAGACATCCGAAAATTCACAAGCATATCTGTTCCCATGTTCTGTTTGCCTTGTTTGTGATGGACTCAACATGATATGTTGGTATCTAAAAAAACTCCCAAATTTTTGAATAAATAAACACGGGGAATAACTATACCATCAAAGGAATATGTATACATGACAGTGGATTTACAGCGATAAAAAGTTATGACAGAACACTTAGAAATGTTTAAAGATTGACTGCTTCACAGATGAAATTTCTGAAGATGTGAATTTAACAGGTAGAAAGGACGATTATCATTTCCCGGCATAAAAATATAAATTTCAGCTATGAATTTAACAATGTCATTAACAAATAATATAAAGAGTAGTGGTCCAATATGGCTTCCTTGGGGGACGCCAGAGGTTACCGATATACTTTTCGAAATATGACCACGAAACTTGACGTTTTGGAGTCTATCCGAGAAAAAGAAGCCAATTTAAAAAGAAGACTGGAAAACCCAGCCTTGTGAGTTTATATAGCAACAATTTATGTTTAACTCGATCAAAAGCTTTGCTAAAATCAGTATAAATGACATCAACCTGGTTACCTTTACTAATTTCAGAAATAACGAAATTCGTGAATACTAAAAGGTTGGTAACAGTTGACCTCTTTTTAACAAAGCCATGCTGTTTATTACAAACAAGGGAATTACAGTAAAAAATGTAATCTTTCGGTAACTAGGGAGTCAAACACTTTTAGAATAGGTGGTTGCTGAATGTACCTCTATAGTATTTAACTTTATTTCTCCTATCAGACTTAAAAATGGGAACTATAAAAGAAGTTTTCCAAACAGATGGGAATGTGCTAGTACGTAAAGATAAATTAAAGATATCGCATTAAATTTTATGTAAAGGAAAAGCACAGTTTTTGAGAAACATAGAAGGAACCCCATCTTTACCAGGGTTAAGGCTAGAATCCAAAGACGCTAAAGTTTTAAAAACATTGTCTTTAGAAAATTCCATATTATTAAAAAGAGTAGTATAGGAACCATCAAGATAATCAAAAAATTGCTCATCAATCAACGAGCCATGGTTTGAATAAACTGATTGGAAGAAACATGCAAAGTTATTACAAATAGTATGGGAAGAATCACCAAGTGGTCCCTCAAAAGAGAGTGAGGCTGGAAATCCATCACTTTTGTTTTTGGATCATTTTTTATACGAACAACAGGCACATATTTCGTAATAACTTCATATAATTTGGAGCAAATGTCATTAATGTCAAAAGCAGAGACAAATGATACTGAGACCCCCAACTCACAATCCACTTGCCGCTGGGCCCCTCAGTTTTTTTTCAAATTCGCCATTTTGTTTTCCATTCGGTGTTGTGTCAATTAAGAATCCGTGTGACATGCAAAAACATACAAAAAATACAAAAATAAATGCTGCCAACCTCGGCAACCGTGGGGAAATGTGCTAGAGTTCGGGAATACCACATTTTTACATTACTGAATGCCATTGGTTAGTTATAATATATTGTTAAAAGGCGAATAATTTGATTTCTTTGGTAATGCGATGTTCTATATTCAAGAAACTTATTATGACAAATATGGTTACGTATTTTCTGCTTTTGAATATCATTAACTTCGATTTCATGTTTAAATTTTTCTTAGATAACTTAAGAAAATTTGCTCAAAATGTTTGAATTTTCCTTCAACCAATCTACATTGTTCATTTTTCATTAATATTTTAAGCAAATGTACACTTACCCATGAAAGAAAATATTATCCAAACGTAACGAATAATTTCAAATTTAACGGATAAAATTCTATGAACGCTGGCAGCAACTTTGCCCACAGCGGAAGTGGCATATGCAAGGTGCAAGCGTGTTGGTGAGTCGGAATTTTTGAAGTTAGGTGACATTTGCCAATGCGAATTTCTATGTAACAATACAAGCGAACTTAACATTTATCACCCCATAAAAATATAGCTTCTAAGCAAGTAACGGGAAATCGACCGAAGTTGGTGGTCTCAGTATTGTCTCTGGTCAGATAGCACCCCAGTCATAATTATTAAGCTCAACACAAATATCACTATAATTAGCATTTTTGAAATCAAATCTGAAGTATTCACAAATAGATTTCGCATTAAAGTTCAATTTACAAAAAAGAGTTAAAGAAGGGTGATATGAGTCTTCCGGAACTAGAGGAGTTAGATACAAAAGTTTCGTCGCTTTTGTTGGTAAAGATGAGATCCAAAGTACGATCCATGATATTTTTAATGTGATTCACCTGGAGTAGACCAAGTGAGTGCAGCGTATCAACAATCAAAGCACCACTTGCGGAGAAAGAGTTCGCAGGGGTTAGATATGTGCAGTCAAAATCACCAGGTGTCCAATATTGGGTTGATTAAAATCAGAAAAGATGTAAACATTCAACAGATACGAGGTGTTTTGGATGTACTTGACGCTAAGCAATAATAATGGCAATTTCTTCGTTAAATTTGTAACTTCAACTTGCGTTTGCAAGTATTTATCGACTGCCGAATTGAGATGTTCCTTCGATTGGAGTGATTTTTGATCTGATTTAGTGTCAAAGACTTCCTTGACCATCCACAATCATATACCTAAGATCCTTAAACAATCATCGTTTATGGAGGATTCCCTTCCATCTACTAGGACTTTCCAAATAAACCTATACTTCACTCATTTTCATTCAACACCTTTTGTGGAATTTCAATTTCAAAGTAAATAAGTCAGTTCGAATAAAAGCGATTAACAAATTCGAAATATAAACAGAATCTCACCCACCCTACTTCAACGATTTCGGTGCGAATTTTCTAATATTATTTCTCAAAATAAGCCGCAGGTAGCCACTCCAATGTGCACACAAATCACCAGCCACATATGTGCACAGAACTGTGTGCTCGATAGCATTTCCGTGCTATTTGTCTTGCTAGAGAATGTTTCACCAACGCACAGACACACACACCTACCTACCATTTCATTCCATTCCATTGAAAGTAAAGTGTAGGCATGGCCATTTACTCGCTCGCCTGGATTGAACCGGATTCTTGAAAATGTCCATTCGGTCGTCCCGAATTTAAATAAATGTTAACTTTTGAGAGAAGGCATAAGTAATTCGAATCCATTTTGAGGTGGGGAAATTGAACGATTGGCTCAATGGCCTTAACTTGGTCACAAAACTACCGATTTTCGAAGGACGAGATGGGGACAGTAACTACTACCTCCACTGTGATATTCTATACAGAGTGTTTCCTCTCGGCAGACTAAAGGGGCATCTTTTATGCAAATGTCCGGACATTAAAGCAAAATCGTGTTTATGGAAATTGAATCCTGTCGAGTGCGTCATATTGAAATGACTAACTCCCACCATTGGCCTCGTTTACCTCGACTTTATCCGGTTATGCTCATTGAAAGAGGTGGACGAGAGTCAATGCAGAATCCACTTTCTTCGGCATGTTATATAACTCCGAGATGGAAATTTGAAATTAGATTCAAAATTTGAATAAAGCTTAGGTTTACACATGAGCGATTAAGCGGAGTGACAACGAAGATGGGCTGGAGGCCGGACACATACTTGTGCGGCCCAACGACAACAATAGAACAAAGTGAAATCCGCCAGGAGTGTTGTCGGGGCAACGGCAAGGGGAAAACACATCCCACAAGGCAAAAACCATAAATTTCCAAAACATTTCCCATTGGTAACATATTTTTCAGGGTGAAACTTTTTAGCAACTTAACTACGTTCGGACTGCATTATGCTGCAATAATACAAACGAACAACTAAATGCTTTTAGCTGAGTTCCTGGTTTCTGGTTGCTGCTTCTTCCTGCCGCACGGCTCTTGGAGTCGTCTCTCACTTGCTCACTTCTTTAGTTTTTGATGGGATTTTAGCATAAATCGCTCGGGAACAGAAAGGAACACAATACAACATAGAATGTTTTTATTTTTTTGAAGCTGAAACGGGGCCGGATTTCCTCCCTCCATTTTTGCTGTCCCATCCTCTGTGTCACTTTCATATCAAATTGTAATCACAATGAGAAAGTTTTGCGAACTTTTTAAGTGCTCCTCCTGTCACCCGATTTCTGGGTTATTGTAAGAGGGGTTTGTCAACTGTTTCGTGCATTTTCGGATACATTTTTTTTTTTATTTTATTCGAGGTTATGATGTACCGAATGTTTATTTTGGAATGTACCAGCGATTAAAATGTTATCCGTTGCCCATTTCAAACGTCAACATGATTAACACATTTTTCATTTATGGAAAGCAGAGAAACTGTCAAATATTGCTATTGCTTCTCCCCGGTGCGACAATAGCTTTATAGCTGTATACGTACTATCTAGTGCGCCGTTTATGTTGTGATTCCCCGTCCTACGAATGACAGATTTCAAAAACAAAAAAAATGTTGAGACCAGACACGAAATAAGAAATTAATTCGCCATAAAGTAGTCAAGTCACGTAACCGAGTGCTGAGAGAAAGCTCCATATTTCTTAATTAGCTCTTCAATGACACGAATGAGCAGCGCACAGCAATTTGCTTTTACAACATCACCCCGTGACTTTTGAGACCAGCATCACAAGGACGTTTCTATTCCTTTGACTCCATCAGAAGTCACATTCATCGTTTGCCAGAGAGCGTGTTTATGGTTTGACGAAATAGGTGGTGCCCGAATTAAAAGTAACGTGCATACCAGAATCACTAATTAATAGGAGATGCCCCGGTGATGATGAGTTTACGTCTCCGAGGATTTCCACGAGATGAGGGCTATACGAGGCCGTCGAAAGAGCAAGGATTGCAAGGATGTGTTGGCAATTAAAATGGCAATTTGAATGCTTGAGTGTATACGGAAGATATGTATGAATTTAAATACACGAAATTCGTATGTTTCCGCAACAATTGTGTTTCTTGTAAAGAGTTCCGAAATAACGCAAGTCGAACCAACGTTAGCCGTAAACATAATTCGTTCATCTATGCGAAAGACTTGGGTATATATAAACACATACTAACCAGTTTACAATAATAACGAAAGCGATGTCAAATTGCAGTCAATGTTGAATATAGTTCTTGAAGTATCTATTTCGATTAAAAAAAGCGTTTTAAAATGAATTACATATGTATAATATAATATTAAAATTCAATTCAAATTAAATTCCAGGCAAAGGATGAAATAAATATTGCGCAAGTCTTTTTGTGGACATTACCCATGCTTTTGATATGGCCAACTACAGAGTTCTACTAAAAAAAATTACACTTTGGAGGATTTCGTAAATTTATGTGCAACTGGTTTGAGTCATATTGTAAAGGATAGAACTCAGAGAGTTGTAATAGGTAACTTTGCTGGTGAAGAACTCAGGCGTACATCAGGGATTAATCCTTGGTACCATACTATTCCTCATTTAAATCAATTCCATATTTAGCCAACCGTTTTGAAGGAAAAGTTACAGCTTTGGCATCCTGTAACACAAGCTATTTTAAAATTGAGACAGTAAATCAGTTTAAATATTTAGGTATTACTTTTGACCAAAATCTGAGTTGGTTCAAACATATTTCGCTTTTGAATCAATGTTCAAAACCGACAAAGTAGAAATTATACAAAATTTACAATATCATTTGAAGTATCAGCTCTTCCGACAAATATGTTTTTCGAATTATTTTTTATTATTATTAGATATATACTTAATTATCAAACAAAGAGGCAATAAAAGAAAATATAAGGAACAGTCCACCAGTATGCAATCCACCAGTTATCGCAACAATCAATATTTACGATCCGCAGCACGAAGCTTCTATCGTCTTAAGCAATTCTGTGACAAAAAACTCTAAAAACAGTATTATGAAATATTTCAATCAAACCTACAGTACGGACAAATTTGTTGGGGTGGGGCTTACCAAACAAGGAGCCATTAATTGTTCTGCAAAAGTGTGCTTTCAGAAAAGTATGTATCGTACTCGTTTAACTCCTTCTATAGATTTATTCAGAGCACTAACATTCCACCACTAAGACATTTGTACTATTTCAAAGACTCAAAAATCATATTCGTGAGAGGTGGCTATTTACAGC
Source organism: Cheilosia vulpina (assembly GCA_916610125.1). Lineage (NCBI taxonomy): Eukaryota > Metazoa > Arthropoda > Insecta > Diptera > Syrphidae > Cheilosia > Cheilosia vulpina. The sequence goes on along the minus strand of OU744280.1, from coordinate 580,563 downwards.
GCCTCATTTTTAACATTCGCATTTCAAGTACTGCTGTCATTATTCTTCCTTTCCGTAATAATCTATTCAAAAACTTTTACTCCGTTGTGTCGTACTAATTATTAAATCAGCTTCCTATAAATACCTAAATTCTTAAAATATGTAAAAATGCGGCTTCTGGATTTTTATCACGAGGGAATTAAAGTTTTGCTGCCCTACACTCAGGGAAAAAATGCAAACTAAAATATAATATGTTCTATTTGATTTTACGTTGAATAAACTTTAATAAAGAATACTCCTTTTCACGTTAAAACATATTTGATTTACATACGCAATGTAATTTTAAATTAAGTCAACGTAGATTCAAAGTGAAACGTATTCACTTTTACATTTAAGCATGATTCCATATCAAATCAAGGTGCATACGTGGTTAGATCAAATTAAAAATATATGCATTTAGAGTAGGGAAACCCTTTGAATTAATGTTATGCCACTTTGATTTCAAAATTTTCGTAGTCGATGCTAAATCATTCCGAAAAATATTTACATCAAAGTGGTTTTCTTTGATTTTACGTTGTTTTTTCTCTGGGTGTATGTTTTCTAAATATTTACATTGGCTTTATTATTCTAATTTTGTCTATGTACAAATATTCTCTATTTACGTTTTCATTTTCTTTTAGAAAATTTATTTTTATATAATTAATTATTCAATTCACCCCACACTTCCAAGCTATTTTTTTTTTGTGAAGAGACATTATCACTATTTGTTTATGTACAAATATTATTGTCACTTTCTATTCTTATTTTCAATATTGTTATGGTAGATTAAGTAAATAAAAAGTTTTTTAAAACAAGAAGAACAAATAATAAATAAATATAAAATAAATAAAGATAGAAATAGAGCATATAAATAAAAAGTAGCTTACCTCGTGATTTTTTTTACAAAACGAACCATCAGTGACTGTCGTTTAACCGTGGGTTCATTGTCCCATTTAAAAACAAATTATTCACAAAATGCAAACTTTTCATATCAAAACAGAACTAAGATATGTCAAAAAATCGAACTATAATTGTTCGAGAAGAATGGGAATTTCCAACGTAGGTACTAAGATACAGATTGAGTGAATGATTTAAGTTTAATAGATTTTAATCAGACAAATAGCCGAGAGCCATACGATAGAAACATGCTGTCGAAATTGAACGATGTCTTACGTATCTCATCCCTTACTACACTTTGAGGCTTAGAGCTATAACCAATCATGCACTGAGTGAAGATTACAACGTTTCCAGCATAATCATAGTGCTGGCGTCCATTTAATTCCGTAAAATGATACGGGGCTTCGATGTAATTATTTATTACAGCTCCAAACCTTTCACCGTAGAGCTGGATCCGACCTCCTTTACCCACCCTATCCATTGTAGGTATGCGAGCACAGCACTCGCATTACAGTACTACATCCAATTGAATACAATCAAACTGTACAATGAATCCACACATTTGGGCAATTTAAACTCAAATTCCTAATTATATGCGGAAGCACAGAGAACACATACCATTACCACCATCACACTATCGAATGTCCACCCTTCCTATTGTCCTGATGGGGAATCCAGAACGGTCAGAACGGAACGATAATTCTCGATTAGAATAGAGACCATTTTCATCATACGTCTACTGCGACTGCATCCCATTGGAACGCAAATGAGATTCGGAACCCACTATGTAATTTCAGTATTTCCAAATTTACTTGGTCGGAACGGACAGCATCAGACGGACAGGGTGTCGTTGGCCGTTGCGGTGCTGACGCTTTGTAATTTCGTTGCGATTGGAGTTAACAACAATAATTTGCTTCTCCGCACAATTGACATAACAATCACTAATGCACAACACATGCAAACGCAAACCACTCTATGTGCGAGTGTTGTTCGCCTGCTCCTGCTGAACGCTGGAAGGCGCATTTTAAAATGCTAAGGAAACATTTAAGCGCCCCCTACTCAGCACATTGTTGTATGTTGTGTATGTAGCTTTACCCTCAACTCGGTGGACGATGAGTGTAGGTACAGTATACACGCACAATAATCGAATTTGATTCCACCCTTCGAGATTGAATCAATCAATGTTGTGCTCTATATAGCATCCAGTCCTGTATACTAAGTCTTACTACGGATTCGGGCAGTATGGACCCGCGGTTTCGGTCTCATCATGTCCACGTTCAAAGAACACCAGCATACAATGTGAGCTCAGTTCAACATTATTTCAGGAACAACAATGTTCATTAAGCTAATTACGCATACCGAGTTACGAAAATCCGATTTCCCGTAATTACAAGCGGAATGTGCGCATTGTAGTGGAAAACATGGAAAAAATACCTGATCACATCACGATATTCTTCCAGCTAATTGCGCTGCGGTAATCAATTTGCTGATTAGGATCAAATGCCACGAGGATATGAATGGCTAAATTGGGTGGGTCGTCCGGGTCAGCGGCTAAGGCCTCCATTAATATTCCATTTTTCTAGTGTGCGCTTTCAGCTTTTTTCGAATCGAATGTGTTGCGAGTTAATTTGAATTTGATTGCGGGGTCATGGAATGTCGCTGTAATTTTAAATCCAGTCGTGTCCCATTGTGTGGAAAGAAAAGCGCTAATACGAATAGCAGTTTCAAGCTAATCACTGAATATGCGTCGTTGTAGTCGGTATAATGATACATATGTATATGGGATATCCTATTAGGGTTATATTAGTTTGGTCAACATTAAGGGAAATATTATTATTTTACTTTGTGGCCGACGCAACTTTGAATGCACACGAAATTATGAACAACATGCTCTTGATGTTAGCCTCTGTCAGCTCATAGGGCGGTTTCTTGCGAATTCTTCGGAGAGGGGGTTTTTGCCAGTTACGTGAAATCGCAGTCGAAATTGTTATTGTCTGGATTGAATGGCAAATACATTTTCAAAAGAATACTCCTTTTTGGAAATATTAATGCAGTAAATTCTAATTATTTCACCATTCAGTATTTGTAGCTATTTTTCAAGAATTTGCTCTATCAATCGGAGAAGCAATCTTCCGATCACAACTAGGAGTTTCGAATAAAATGCATTGATTTATATTCAAAACGTAGTCGTGACGTGATATATGCACTGACCAATGTTAGAAACAGGGAGGACTGCTTTGTTTTTTCTCTAAATCGTTTTACAGTACTATTGTCTTAAGCACATGTGGAGCTATATGAATCTAGTCACCAATTCATACAGGATCAAATCTGTTGTCACAAGACATAACCGCTTAAGTCTGTTTTACTCATTGTTCAGGAGAGCAGTTTAAAGATTTTTTACTCCATTGACTCTAGTGACTTAAACAGTTTTTTTTTGAAATTGTGGCCACGTTTTTAAAGATATAAACCTGAAAAAAATTTACTAAATAGGTTTGGATACGCTGAATCTAATGGCATCAAAATCTCAATTTCGTCTTAAGTCGACTTAAGCGGTTATGGCTTGTGGCCACTAAAATATCCGTTAAGGAACTTTGATAATTGTGTAAATGTGTAAATGTTTCTCAAGAGAGACATTTCGTCCTACGAATCAGGATTTTTGTTTGCAGTATTTGTGTCTGAATTTGAACGAAGTTCGTCTGTGTTTGGTTGCGCCACGCCTAATATTTGGGATAGTTTTCAACTAAGTCTATTTTTAATAGGTAGTTTGGATAAAAAAAAACAATGGCACTCCGGGATTGCCGACAGAAGTGAAAACTTGAACAATTATGTGTATTTTTTGAATCGTCAGGAAATATTTTAATTTACAGGAAATTATTTTAAATTAAGTGTTTTCTCATTCATTATTATATACTACTATGTACTACAAAAATTATACTACAATTTTCATTTTCGCTTTAAGCGCTATTGTACATGAAAATTAATGCATACTAGTTGGTACCCGCGACTTTTCGTAGAATTGGTATTTCGAGTAACTCATTAAGGGCCATTTGCTCATACGACTCTTAACGTTTTAAATTCTACTTAAATACCTATGGGCTACTTTTTTCAGTGCATAAACTGTCACATAAGAGGTTATGTGGCACTTAAATTCGCTATGAGTCGTATCAGCAAACGGCCCTAAAATATTTATATTAATCTGGTCTGGTTGAGAAATAATTGGTTCGTCATTTAAACATGAATCCCCTACTTTATCCACATGAGTTGATTTCTCTCGAGCGACTGAGCACTCGCAACAAGAATTTTGACACATTGAGGGAGAAGTTTAAGAAAACAATTTAACTACCAAAAACTTCGAAAGAAAACTATAACAATTCACTAATTACAACGACGTTTCTGAGAGGTGGGCGGTCATTGGGGAGGGCCGCAATTAGGCTACTCTACCCTATACCAAAATTCATAAAAATTGGTTTTGCGGTCGTTAAAAGGTACCAATCTCACTTTCGCAATTATAATATTATGATTATATCACGGTTACCTTGAATTTTCTGTGCAAAAATGGCAACTACTGACAACAAAACTAAACTAAACTCCTACCCGATTCCCCCGCAAATTTTGAAAATTCTCTCTATATTTCATATGACTGTAACTCTCTTCGGCCGTCGACTCTCTTCCGTGGCGTCGTTTGTACCAAAGATAATGGAATACATAGTTATATAACTTTCCAGTGGAAAGGCGGCTGCCTACAAGCTGTTTTCCCGTAAAATTCATGAAGTCACGGACATGTGCACATTTCTTTTCAAGTATATGTGAGTTCATGAATCGGACTTTAATACAAGAATCGCTATTCCGATAACTGTATTTCACTTCTTTTTTTTTATTCTAATCGAAGCCTCAACAAAAACCAAACACAAAACAATTGAACAGCGCGATGCCCATAAAAGCAAAAGGAATGTTGGCCGGCCATTAGCAACATGCTTTTTTGTACCTCACACGTATTCACAGACGGGGGTTGAAATTTCAAAAACAACAATGTAAACAATGTTTTGGAGGGACAGACGTACTCTTCCATCTCTTTTATTCATTCATCTCTGGTTTGTACCATAAACTAACTATTAAATAGACTGACAGCTGCAGCCAAAAAAGAGTAATTGCCCACAAGCTGAATTTGACCTCGGATGTAGCCCAGTTTGAATTCATGTATTTATGCCTATGTTAATCAAAGGGGACTCACTCATACTTGAAAAAAACCAGCCTACACTCTGCCGGTTTAAACCGGATGTCGCCATGTCGGTAGTCTGAGGTGGGCTCTCATTTCAATATCAAGGGCTGTGTCGTAAACCATAGTTTTTCTTAGTTCCAGGTTGACATTTTTCGCTACTTTTTTATATATAAATAGTTGTTCGATTTTCTTATAATTGACTAGAAAATAATGTTCAAATTACAGGATATAAAGAAAAGGAATATTTTTTAAGTCATTTTATACTGAATTTTGGATGGATAGACATAATTTTTATGATATCGACGTGGAAAAAATTATTCGCATGTTCGCCATAAAATTTCCTTTAAGTTTCGCAACCAATTTCTCCTTTAACATTCCCATTCTTTTTTAATGATCGATTTGGTGAAACTATTAACAACAGTATTAAACGAGACTGACAACTGTACTGTCACTTGAAAAAGTGTAAGAAGAATTACAAACAAAAAATCAAGTAAAAAAAAATCGTCAGTTTCCTAGAAAGCAAATTGTGAAGAAACAATAATAAATGTGCGTCATCATTTTGCAAATTTATTTTACTTTTCACATAAATAATGACATTATTTTTATTCATAAAATGTCTACCAAAAACTTTCCAGTTGTGTTTTTTTTTTTTATTGAAGCTTTTGTTTTCAAATTGAATTTATTTATTTATCTTAATTGTTTAAAATGTTCCAATAAATTTTAATTGTTTTTTTTGTTTTTCATAAAAAGATTATAGCTCAAAAATTAGGGCAGTCACGTTTGAATAAGCTTCGTGAGTGGACGTGTAAGGATGTGGCTGATTTATAAATAAAAAGAATTACTTGAGTTTGACATTGAAACTTCATTTTGAATATTTTGGGATTTTTTAAATTGTGAGTATTTCACATATTTTTCCCCAAAAACAACAGACACATTAATTGTAGGAACAAAAATATCTTCTTTTATTTCAACGAATGAATTTTTCACACTTATTCCTTTATTTATTTATGTTGATTACATTTGCTATTTTATATTTTGTAGAATAGAATACAAATGTTATCGTGGTGCAATAAAACAACGAATTTAGACTCTAACAACGCATCCATGGTGTCGCAACATTATTTCGCGAGTTCACTGATTTTATCCCATATCAAAAATGTCCAACGCGCCTAAAGAAGTTATCACTTCAAAAGACAGAACAACAGAGCAAACTCTAGCGGATCGACGTCTATGAAAGATTAGTAAAAAGAATTGACAATTAAAGGACTTGTTACAGTATGTGGAAACAGTTGAAGGACAAGGACTCCCCTTTGACAGTTTAAAAAGAAGAAATAAAGAAAGGACTGAAATTAGTATCGAGCAATATACACAGCAGATGCAACAATGTACACAGAAGAACGGCATGAGTTACAACACACGACATTATGAATAAGTTCAAAGAACTCTCTCTTGATTGATATTTTTTTGTTGCTTTACCTCTGTCATTAACTTTTTAAATAGAAGTTACCCTTAAAAGCAAATTCATTTCAAGTACTAGGTTTGCACTTCAAAAAGGAGAAGGGTATCTCCGTTGCGAAGTTTGTGCTCATTTTCTTGCCACAATATGCAACTCCTAATGGACTCGTAGTCCACCACTTGAAGATTCATTTAGCATTAAGTGCTCCTAACCACCTCGCCAATATATTCGTGTGTTATGTTACAACTAAATCTCTATCTGCTCACGACAACCTCTTGAAACGATTCATTCCTGCAGTATTTGGCTCTTCAAAAGCCATCACAGTCGTACAGTCGTATTCATCGTCATCGTCGCCGTCGGTCGACGTCATACTCTGCAGCTCCTTGCCACTGTACAATTGCCCACGGAATGTGTTATATTCGAAGACAGTGATATTAAATCCCTTCCCCATCCGGAGAAGAAGGACTCCTGCAATAACTACTGTTGTTCATAAATAATCGTGCTTATGACAAGGAATGGATGTTATGTTGTTCCCAATGCATTTCTATGACCAGGATGATAATGACGATGTTCAGTTTAAGTCCAAATTCATATACAATATGACATGAAATGAAAATGATGGATGTCTATATGAAATCCAAATGGAATCGAGCACAAGGACTCGTCGTGGAGGGTTCTGCTGCTGATGATCCTGCTTCTGCTGCTACTACACTATTTGTGCTTGCTTACAACGATGACGACGTCTACGGATGAATACTGCTCCTGCTGCTTTCTTTTGTATGCAATAAATATGCGAAAGTTTGCTGCTGCTGTTGATATGCCCCCCTATTCCGAAGGAAGTGATTATTATTGCAAATTGCATGTATGCTCAACTCTGCTCTGCTAGTGGCTGCTTCACATGTTTTTGTGATGAATAACAATAGTCAGGCGAAATAATAGCTATCATAGAGGGACAGAATTGATGGTCTTGAGTGCTAACTATTGATTTATATGGGGAAACAATTGAAAGTTAACATTGCGATGTTGCATCTACTATCGTAGAGGCCGTATATGTATAGATGCAGCCAAGCATAATGTGACCATCAGCTTGGAGTACTTTATGCATTGTCACCAGTCACCAGTCACCACAAAACCAAACCACACCTCTAGTGAATCAATCATTTGAGTGACTCTTAACAAATTGTTAATTCCAAAATGCCTTTAGCAATGTTGCGAAGGTATACGACCGCACGGTGTGATGGTTGAGTTGTTGGGTCTCATTAGTCGAAGGATGTCCATTAGGAGTAATTTGGCTTTCGTTTGGATTACTTCACTTCGATGGTATCAAGTGAATTCCCATCGGCACAGAGAATCGTGTTTATAAATCATCAGTGACACGCAATTCCCTCATTTCGGTCGCGTAATATTGCACCATCATATTCCCTGGTGACACTAGTCTAATTTTTTTTTTTTTCCTTCTCGTATTGAAAGCTCACAGTGTGGCCCATCAGGGAATAATTTGAACAGCCAGTGGTCATATTTGTAATTGGGGCTTTGGAAATGGCTGTCTTGGGGATGGAGTTATGAGCGCATTTTGGCTTGATGTACCGATGTGCGGGGCTGTGTTTTAAGACGTGTAACGGCAAAGCATAAATCGAAACCCAATCAAATTTGTTATTGTTAATTTACAATGCTGCTAAGGAATTATAATTTTTGATATATACTTAAAATATTACATGTTTTTAAAACTAGGTTCAGTAAACAGTTTCAGGGCGGTTTGCTGATACGACTCATAGCGGATTTAAGTGCCACATAAACTCTTATGTGACAGGTTATGCTGTAAAAATAGTAACCTATAAGAATTTAAGTAGAACCTATAAGTCGTATAAGCAAACGGCCCTCAATATCATAAAGAATAAGAACGAATTGAAAGTATAGTCAAAAGAGAGACGAAAACAATTGCGGAAAAAAAATATACTTGAACAAAGAGTTTATGTGGCACTTAAATTCGCTATGAGTCGTATCAGCAAACGTATTTCTTCCGATGATCAAGACCGGCACGTTACTGTGAATGGGAATCGCTACCGTTCAATGACAACCGAATATTTTTGGCCCCAATTGGATGATATGGACTTGGAGGACATGTGGTTCCAACAGGACGGCGCCACAAGCCACACAGCGAATGTCATAATCAATTTATTGGAAACCAAGTTTGGAGAACGTCTTATCTCACGAAATGGTCCAGTCGCTTGGCCGCCTCGGTCGTGCGATTTGACGCCGTTAGACTATTTCCTGTGGGGCTACGTCAAGTCTATGGTCTATGCCAACAAGCCAGCGACGATTGATGAACTTCGTACGAATATCGAACGTGAAATTGCAGCAGTATCGGCCGATTTATGCTTGAAAACCGTCGAGAATTGGGTTCAGCGTCTGGAATTCTGCAAGCGTTCCCGTGGTGGCCATGCAAAAGAAATTGAGTTCCATACATAATAGCATCGAACGTACTTTCACGGGAATAAAGAATTTCATTGATATCCGAAACCGTTTTTGTTTTATTTAAAAAAAAACTTTTGTAGCGCTCTTATTGAAAAACCCTTTACAACTCGTTACGAAATCAATAATTTAACTAATGGCGACGAAGACGTGTACTTAGTTCAAACATGGAAATGCTTACCAACCAAAATATACGCTCCATCACCAGCTTAACACTAAAGCCCAATTCAGTACATTAAGAATTACTCTTGGAACAATCTGCAACATTCCCAATTGAATGGTAAACATTAACTTTACATTTTTGCTAGTATCTCAGTCGCTATACTCGAACCATTTTTCCCATTTTTAAACGCAGATTCTTCTTGAATAATGTAAATCCATATTCAGCCAATTTTAAATTCAAACAATGTCGTCCATCGCCCGACGATTTAAAATCGTATCAAATTAAAAGTCAAGAAAAACAATAGCAGTTTTCCCATTACGTCAATTATTACAGGGACTGTGCCCTAAATATCGATTTGAATGGGTTTCCTTCAACTCTACAAAGCGGAAATATCCGCATTTACCATGCAAATCCTTTCCTGAATGAGATCACGCTTTTTGATTTGTTTATCTAAGAAACTTGATCCATTTTACAGCCATTGCTTTAAACTAAAATTTGATACGAATTTTAAAAGCTTTTTTGTTATTTTTTGCGTTCGTTCTTCGTGGTTCTTGCTTTGTTTCGTACTACTACAGTGAAGCTGGCTGACAGCATGTCATGTGTTCATCTTCTCACACAATAATAGGAAGCTTTGTTACTATAATGATTGTTTAATACAAAGATGTATTATTTACACTAGTCTCGGCCATACCTTTTAGAAGTTTGTAGTACTAAAAAAAAATGTATAAACGAAAAAGCGACATCTAGGTATAGAATAAGTTTTACTCATGATTTACATTCTTATATGTAACTACGTCACCATGAAAATTTAGCGCAAACAATTTTCCATAGCATATTCATATTGAAAGAAAATTATACAGTTGCTTACTTTTAGGGGTAGGTAAATTGCATTTCTTCGTAAATGGGTTCTAATCTATGTAAGATGATTTCAATTCACATAAGTTCACTAGGGTTTTTGTTCGTGTATAATAAATATTTAAAAAGTGTACGGAAGCTTCTGATGTTCACGTAATTAATATAATGATTTTGAGAGTCTGTCAATTCGGTAGTTATTGTCTACTGATTTAAAATGAAACTGGTTATACTTTTATATAACAGAATGCAGTAAAGGAGGCTTCGTCTTAAAGCAGAATTCGTATGAACTGCTAATTATTGGTATTTCAAAGGCCTTATTATATTCTACTGGCACCTGGCGAATTTTGACCCGCCAAAAATTGATTTTTTGATTAAAATAATTTTGAGCATCGAACTTTTGCGACCGCTAAGGCGATAACAGACGACGCCAACCGAATTTCAGTTACTGATTGAGCGAATTAATGAAAAAATACAGAATCTTTGTACTGAGACTTGAACATACACGGTTACCAACCTGTCGAAGGATTGATCCTACTGGATGGACAGTGATTTCCATGCTCTCCATGGCAGAAGATGAGCGACTATTGCAATGCGACCTATGACCTATGAGTGATGGGGGTTGGCCATCATTAAGGTCTCAGAATTGCGAACGCCACAAATCATGGATCTTTTTTTAGCTCAACGATTTATATTGGCCTTGGATTGGCAGGTGCGTGTGCCTCTCGGCCCTGCTGAGTTCGCGTGGAATGTACTCGAAGCTCTTTTCGATAAACTTACAGGTATCACAGAAACTATGCTGAAGGCAGATTCCGTATAACAATAATCGTCGGGAAGATATTGTTTTTGAAACTTTGGTGACCCATAGGAAGTTATATTCTGCCGGAACTTGTTTCACTTTCACTATCGTCAGCTTTCATTACAGTTTGTGGAAAATAAACTGGGTTAAGGTCTCAAACTGTTAATTTTGCCACTTAGTTGCTGCTTTTGAAGGTCGCTATCGTTTCGACGATAATCGTCTGCAAAATTACGGAATGAGTGCCCTGACGATTAAACTATCTAACGATACCGCACAGAGGGCCGTTTGCTGATACGACTCATAGCAAATTTAAGTGCCACATAAACTCTTTATGCCCTGAAAAAAGTAGCCCATAAGTATTTAAGTAGAGCTTAAGTCGTTAGGAGTCGTATGGGCAAACGGCCCTGAATGACAAAGCACGGAAGACTTGAATATATCTCAATAGTAATAATCAATGGTTTCTGTAATATTTGAAATTATCGAAATCAGGCAAAACTTCTGACAAATACGATCTCACAGTATATTTCAATTTCAATTTCAATTTCAATTTATTTACTTATAGGTGTGTACATTAAGATTATATCTTTTATAGTACTTAGAACTTTGAAGTAGTTTTATATAAATTCAAATTTGAATGACTTAAAACTATTAATTAAATGATACAAAAGATCTAAAGAGCAGATGGGTTGAGGAAAGAATGGTTAGGATGGAATTGAGGAAGCTGGGGAGGAAAAGTGGAAATAGAACATTGTGATGTGTTTTAGGTATAAGAGATAGTCGAGGAGAAATAGTGAAAAATGGCACTTTTAAAAGTTGTTAGATTTGAGATTGTTTTAATCGGCGTGGGCAAAGAGTTCCATAGTCTAACAGCGTGGACGAAGAATAGACGTGAGGAATTAAGGTGAACGTAACGAAAAGGTATAAGATGCATAGTTCTATTGGAGCGAGAAAAATTAAGCCTTGTAAACAGATAAGTTGGGCGTTGGTTGTATATGACTTTATGAAGAAATATGCAGTTCCTGGCGTTGATGTAATCTTGCAAAGGACATCCAAGTAGTTCCCGAGAGTGAACGGAGATGTGGTCACTTCTACGAAGGCCGTACACATATCGCGCCGCGTCGTTGAAAGCAACTTGCAGTTTACGTCGCGATAAGGAGTCGAGTGTGCTGTAGACAACCTCAGCATATGTTATGAGAGGTAGTACTAAGGCTAATATCAGCTTACGTCGAGTTTCAATGGGTGTAAAATTAGCAGACAGCCACAATTTGCGAAGACACCCATAGATTCGTCCAACAATAATATTTATGTGATTATAGCCAGATAGGCTACGGTTAATAACAAATCCTAGACTAGTGACAGTGTCTACTACACTAATTTTATTGTTATTGAGCCAAACATTCGGTAAAAGATGAGGGTTGTATTTTCTGTAACATATAGGGATCACTTGCGACTTTTTTGGGTTTAGTTGCAATCCATTCTCAAGAGACCATCTGTGAATTTGCTCCAAATCTTCATTGACACGTGCCGTGAGTTCATCGATATTATGAAGTGAACTTGCGGCATGAATTTGCACATCATCTGCATATAAATGAATTGATGTATGTTTACAAACATGTGGAAGGTCATTTATAAAGATGCAAAATAAGATCGGTCCTAATATTGATCCCTGTGGTACGCCCTGTGTGACCGTTTTTAATTGAGAATGATTTTCACATGTAATGACCCTTTGCAACCTACCAGAGAGAAAACTTTTTATCAGTTGAACTGCTCTGTCACTGAGCCCAAATAAATTTTTGAGTTTCCATAGCAGAATTTTATGGTTCACCTTATCAAAAGCTTTCGAAAAATCTAATAAACACAGGAGCGTTATGTTGTTTTTGTCATAGTCTTGCCGTATTTCTTCAAGTAGGTTGACTATAGCTGAGGAACAGCTGTGGTTAGCTCTGAAACCAGACTGTCTAGAACTTAACAATTCATGGTGCGAAATGTATTGCATTAACTGCTTTGATATAATTTTTTCAAATACCTTCGATAGACAAGGTAGGATGCTAATCGGTCTGAAATCAGCAGGAGAAGTTGGGTTAGAGTTTTTGGCAATTGGAAAGATTCTTGCAACTTTCCAGGAATCCGGAAAAGTGGTGGTTATAATACACCAGTTTATAACATCAGTGAGGTAGGGTATGATTATTGGTAAAATGAGTTTGACAAAACGTATAGGCACACCGTCTTCTCCTATGGAGTTAGACTTAATGGCGGCTATACACTCCACAACTTCATTTTCCGTGACCACATTGAAATCTACCAGTCTTTCACTGATAATTTGGTTTGTAGGTTGATTAAAATCAAAGGCATTTGCATGGGCGTCGCTCCCAAGAAAAAAATTGTTTAATTCGTCCGGATCAAGACAACATTTAGTACTATTATTTCTATCAGTAACACCAATTTTACGTAGGTTGCTCCATAGCTTTTTTGCAGGTAGGGAAACGTTTAGTTTTGAAGCATAGTAATTTTTTTTGGACATGCGCAGGGTCGCGTTTGCAAGATTTCGTGTCATTTTATAGGCATCCCAGTTAACATCGGTAGGTCGGTGCTTCCATTTGCTGTATCGCTTGTTGCGCTGCTTTATAGCAGTCAACACATCAGACGTGAACCAAGGACAGCTTTTATTTTGTATGCGTACCGTTTTGATCGGAACACATTGATCGAACAACGAAGATAAAATTGATTGAAAACAATTCAGTTTTAAATTTGGGTCAGCATTTAACCGGCATTGTCCCCAAGGAGCTAATGATGTTAACATATGGAGCGAATTTAAATCTACGGCATTGAAATCCTTAAACGTGAAATACTCAGAGACAGATGACTTATTCAAGTTGATATTATAGGTACAGAAAAGGAGATCATGGTCAGAAACAAAATCAAACGATAATTGGTCAAAGAGAAGAACTAACGACGGATCAGAGACAATAAATATGTCTAAAAGACTAGGTGCGTAACCATGAGCAAAACGTGTTGGGTAGGTTGTATTTACTATGTTTAGTCCTACAGATGAGAAAGAATCCTTCATTCGAAAGGAAAGAGAATCGTTTTTTATCAGGTCTGCATTGAAATCGCCACAGACTATAATGTGTTGGTAGAGTGCTGAGATATCAGATACAGCAGAAAAAAATGGAGCATGGGAGCATGTTCGATTATTACTGTAGGCACATGAAACAATACATTTCGTGTTTGAATCGCGTATTTCAACAATAATAAATTCGATCCCATTTCCACTAGACTTAGTAACAACATCGCATTTAAGACTGGATTTGCAATATATTGCAACTCCACCGCCTATAGTTTCGGTGACTCTATCATTTCTGAAGACCTCATAGTTTGGAATTTTATAGGACACATCACCAATGAGTGGCTTGAACCAGGTTTCGCTTACACAGATGACATCAACACGGGAATTAGAAAATAGATATTTTATATAGTCTAATTTACGATTGTTAAGACTTCGCGCATTTAAATAACAAATATTAAGACCTTCGTGACGTTTGGAGATAACCTTAATCATATTATACGTCGATTTTTCGTGCGCACTGTATGGACGATTTGGACAACTAGCAAAGTTCATTATACAATGTATACGTATACACAGACAAAAAGTGCAATTCAACTTAGAGAGGAGAAGAAAAGAGAGGAGAGGAAAAGAGATTTGGTTACAAAAGGGGGAAGTAAAGAGAGGAAAACTAAAGAAACTATGACAACAATAAGACAATTTTCTTAAAATAAGCTTACAAAAAGTGTAATGATTGATGATGATCAGTGATGCGTCGCAGTAGCAGCAAGTAAATCGGCAGAGCTTTCGATCAGGAAGCTTTTTCCATTCGCTGACTTCTTAACATAAACAGATCCATATTTGGTGTAGACAGCAAACAATTGTTTCTTCCTACGAAGCACGAGAGCGCTGTTCAAAAGATAACGTGTTTGTTTGGAGAGACTCTCATTGATATAGTAGGTGTTGTTCGAGTCAATGCCCAAGTCCCGCAGAAGTAGTTCGGTTGCATTTTGTTTGCGGTAGTATGCTGCTGACGTTAGTAAGGCATTTCTCTCCTGAGCGTTGCTGAATTTCAAAATAATGGGAGATGTTGTTGTAGCGGTGTTGTTGCTAATGCTTTTGTTGTTATCTTTCCGTTTCGTACGGAAAATACTTGTTAAGAGAGGCCGCTTGCAGTCAATGGTTTGACAGAGTCGATTAAACAAGTTGTTTAGGTTCTCATTTGGGAGAGTAGGTATTCCATAGAGCACAGCATCGCATGCTATTTGTTTTTTTTCAAGAACATGGCATCGTTGCTGAAGAGTGGCGATTTCAGCATTATGCAAATGCATAGTTGTGTTTGTTTCTTCTTCAATCCGAACGACACGCTCAACTAAGCTGAGCATGCTTCTGTTCAAGTCATCAAATCTCTGAGTCCAAGTTGCTTTGATTTCCTCAATCTTCAGAAGAAATTCATCTTCCATCCGAGACATGACCTCTTTAAATCCTGACTGCAATGACTCCGCTTGCTTGGCGAGTTGCTCTTTTAATACTTCAACTGTGAGTGGGGGATTGTTACTACTTAAGAGTTTGGCAGCAGGAGAAGATGAATTAGCGGGTGTTGGCCCCTTAGATGAGACGACTTTTGAAGAACGTAGGATTGGAAAAGACATGGCTTTAAGAGAACCAGCTGGGCAGCAGCAAAACAAAAAAGACAACCGTTTGTCTATAAAAAACTTAATGCGTTTGAAACAAAGATTAAACACTGTTCTTTATAAAACCAAACTCGTAGAGAGCAAGATACGATTAGTCTTAAAGCCTTGAGATGAATTTAGAGTCATCTAGTCGACTCCGTGCACTGTACTTTCTCACTTTTACTGGAGCAGAATGAAACACGTCTATTCGCACTGATTATCCATGATTGTTAGTTAAAAAAAAATATGGGAAATCAATTTTCCAATTTCCCTTTAGAATATTTCAATTTTCTCGCCGTTTACGTACATCGCTTAGGCGGAGACAAACACAACAAAAAAAATAGCTCAAATCGGACGATCCGTTCTCGAGTTACAGGCTAGATAACAGATATTGCAAAATAAAACATGGTTTCAACACTTTTGCAATTTTAAAAATATTGTTCCCATGATTTCTTTGCCCTTATTAATAAAGCACAGAATGTAGTCGCAAAACATAAATCCACAAATGAAAAATGTCGTTTGGACTTAACCTCAAAATATAATTTGCAACCAGAAACCAGATGACCAACAATCCTCTTGCCGCTGGGCCCCTCAATTTTTTTTTCAAATTCGCCATTTTCTTTAACTATCGGTGCTAAGTCAATTAAGAATCCATGTGACATGCAAAAACATACAAAAAATACAAAAATAAATGCTGCCAACCTCGGCAACCGTGGCGAAATGTGCTAGAGTTCGGGAATACCGCATTTTTACGTTCCTGAATGCCATTGGTTACTTTATATTGTTAAAAGGCGAATGATAAGACTTTGTTGGTCAATAAAACTATCTAATGGAGATGTTCTATATACTAGAAACTTATTAGCACAAACATGGTTGCGTATTTTCTGCTTTTGAATATCTTTAACTTCGATTTCATGTGTAAATTTTTTTTAGATAACTGAAGAAAATTTGCTCAAAATGTTTGTGTTTTCCTTCAACCAATCTAAGTTGTTTATTTTTCATTAATATTTTAAGCAAATGTACACTTTATTCCTAAAGAAAAATATTATCCACACGTAATGAATAATTCTAAATTTAACAGATAAAATTCTATGAACGCTGTCAACAACTTTGCGCACAGCGGAAGTGGCATTATGCAAGGTGCAAGTGTGTTGGTGAGCCGGAGTTTTGTCAATACGAATTTCTATATGTAACAATACTAGCGCACTTAGCATTTGCCATAGCTTGTAGGCAATTAACGAGAAATCGGCCGAAGTTGGTGGTCTCAGTATTGTCTCTGCTGATGACTGACATTCGCGAATTTATATGACAAATGTGTCAAAATCTATGAAAATTAAATAATTAATTGCAATTTGCTATCATATAATGATCTGTTGAGTAGCCAAAGATCAGTCAATTTAGAGTAGGCCCTGGTTAAGGCACTGGTCCACCTCGGGCACCACCACATAAGAAAGTAACACAAGAAAGTAACTATCAACAAACAACCGCTTTTTTCCAGTCATGACTACAAAATTACAGGCCGCGATTTCGCCTCGATAACACACCATATGTTAAGAATATCAGTTTACGTAATTCTATTCAGTTGTTCCGCCACCTCACCACCAACACAAATCAACAGCATGAGATACAATTTCCTACCAGTGGTATGACATGATTGTACAAATTTACGAGTATTATTACACAACCGAGGGCAAAAAGTTTTCGGAAAATATTTTATTTTTTTTTATGACTAGATACAACTGGGAAAAGGGTTTCTCGTGCTACACGTCCCTGAAAAAGGATGCTTGAATTATTTAATCGCAATATTGCGGTTGCGGATACTATGCACAAAAACAAAGCCCCACCGGTTATGGTTAATGACGGATGAAAAACCATCTGATACGACAGAGGTACTGCTGCCCTATATGAACCAACACGCTCAAACGTATCCAGCGTAACACATTTAACAAAGGCTGAAATTTCATATTACAATCACCCCCAAGTCCATTATTTGCCAACAGTCGATGTGGGTCGATGGTCTTCTCGTTTTTGTCCGTGTCGCTAACGTGGCGTGGTGGATGTTAACTAAAGCCAATTTAGCACAGAATGGTGTAGTGTAGCGCTCCCGGGAGAACTCACGTCTAATAATGACATTAAACGAATCTCATCAGTGAGCAGATCCCACTTTAGAGGCGACCGAATTAAATTCTCTTCTCTCCACCTTCAGAGAGTGTCTAACTAATGGAAGCTGAAACTCAAACTGAAGAAGGACATCAGAGGACTGTGTGTATTTGAAAAATTCATACATGTTACCTGAACTGAAACATGTTATTAAAACGAAATACGATCCCTGGAGTGGGGAAATCAGAGACCGGGTTTGAGCATCATTATGACGTCGGTATATGGGAGAGGTAGCCTTGTGAGTGGCTAGGACCTCGTATTACACATGGAGTGTTGTTGGGCGGGTTGGATGCGATGTTCCTTGACACACGCTGTTCATTATAATGTTGCCAAGCACACAGTAATGGGAGGTACACACATCTTCTGTCTGTCATGTCGTTAAAGAGTATCGTTCTCCATTCAAATTACTCTGGAACGTTAAATAATTGAATGGCTTATGCAGCCGTTCTTGCCGGACGGATGTGAATGAGTTTGGGTTTTAATTGTTTATGAATCGCCTCTTCCGGATTAGTGTCGTGTGTAATTACACTTGGTGCACCGAGTTTGAAATTCCTATTTAAAAATTCCACCAGACAATGTATCGGAGAATGAAACGAACATTTTTGATACAGTTGAAATTGCTTTCAGTCAAATTATATATGTGAATGCATTTTTCGTCTACATAGCTATATTTTGTCTGAAAGCCATCCGCACTGTGGTTTTAATGATTTTGCATTTTGTCGGTAATAAAGTAAATGAAATCTCAGGTGTTTAACATCAAATGTTATATTTAATATTGGAAAATAGCCGTATTGCTGGGTATATTAAAATTCATCTGTGTGTACAGGTTTATCAACAGCAATGGCTAAGAATATTATCGTCGTCGTCCTAATTTTATGATTCTCTATTTTACAACGATTATAAATAAAAATCCGCTAATTTCAGAACCTTAAGCAAAACGCTTCGGTGTTTTCACCGCCCTCTTAACAAACAATACATCAGCCTTGTGATAAAATTGAAGGTATTGTCCACTTGTCCAAAAAATAGAACTCACGCAAAGTGGCTGTGAGAAGCAAGGTGTACCATGCTTACCTTTTGCGCTAAATATTATTTACTAACGCATTTATTATTAAATTTCGATGGCTCCGAACTCACTAATCAGTTTCAAACGCTTGTTTGGATACAAACTTGTCTACCGCTTTTTACTCCCAGACTACAGTTAACAAAGTGAACTTATGCTAAACTTATTAATTACAGTCCTAAGTCTTTTTCGGCCGATTCGAAATTGCTCATCTAAGACCGTGGTTACTGCGTTTTAACATGTTTCCCATTTCAATGCATTTTTTAAGGATTGTTAAATTTGCCATTAACGTTGAACGATTTTATAATTGATAGCTGTACCCGCCCGGCTTCGCCCGTGCAAAATATGGTTTCAGAACAATTGATGGAAACAATTTTTTTATAAATTTGCTGTCTTATAGGCGACACAATTTTTTTTTTTTGATAATCGCTCAAAGAAAAATCATCGATAGACATTGCAGAGGTATAACGCAAGGGAGCGGTCTGCAATAGTGAGGGCCTTGAGCCCGTATTAAGAAACATCCCAAAGACAGAGTCCACTCTGCCTTCATGGCATTGCACTTGGTTGTTGGACTAATCAGCAAAAATTTAATATTTTGGACAATGAAAATGAAAGAAAATAATTTTGGAATAGGTATTGAACTCACTTTTTTTATTAATGTAACGCTTCTTTGTAGTTTTGTTTCTATCGGCTGAGATAGCGATATTTCCTGCATTATTTACCCTGTATCACGCTAAATAATTATCTATAACTGCCCGTGAATTCAACTCCCACTTTTCTTAAAGTTTGACCCTGTGACTTATTGATTGTCATGGCAGAACAAACATTAATAGGGAATTGAATCCGTTTAAACTGAAATGGATAGTTGCTGGGAATTATTTGTGTTCTTGGAATAAAAACCGTATCTCCTTTATCACACCCAGTTAAAATTAACACATCTACAACGTTTTCCTGTAACGAAATCACTCACATTCTGGTACCATTACAAAGCATGGGGGATTCAAATTGTGAAGCAACATAATGGAAACTCCAACTTTTAATTCAATTTTATGAGCAAAAAGTCCACTGGCTGTAATGCTATTTAAAAACTTCACCGGGTAATTTACTGCCTCATCTTGATTGCAAATAACATTTATAAACAGGTACGACGTATATCAACAGGAATTTTCCCTAATATAAATCCCCTAATGTAATAATACCACGATCTGGTATCACTGGTACCTATACCTATTTGACATTTCTTTCTAGACACTTTTTTTGTAGGTATAACAGAGACAAAGAAACCTTTCCTACATATTTGCCATTTCTTTTGTTTTTTTTTTCTTAACAAACCACACAGCGTATTGCCTCTGTCTGTCTCCCTCTCCGTCACAGGAGCAAAATAGGGTTAAAGGAGATGTCAATATAATATTGCGCAGTTAGTATGTTTGATTTGAGAATGAATTGCATATCTACTCACTCATGTGAAATTCGTAGAAATGTTTCAAATTTTTCCTTTTTATTTAAAAACCTTCTAAGTTATCGAGTTATTGGATATCCTAAGTTGTACCTGCAGATGTCCTCTATAAGCTAGTATTTACTATACTTAAATGCTGCCAGTATTTTCGAACGGAAAGCGTGACAAAGAAAAAAGCAAAACAAAACGAAAAAATTAATTACTTTATTAAATAAAGTAGAGGTTGTAGGCCTAGCTATCCTCCAGAATATGCTGAGCGGTTTCTAAGATTTTTGCATTTAAATACACGCAGTCAAATTCAATCTTAGTCGAACAGAACTACACCAATTTCATTTATATGATTTTATTGGACAGCAAAAGCTGAGTGCATCTACTTTAATCTGCAAATTATGTCTCTTATCTGCAAAGAAGCGATGCCATTTACACTCTTTATAAACACAAAAGGAAACGTACATATGCCACAAGCATCACTGTCCTCCTATTGATCGTTCAGCCTGTATAATTAGCTGCAGTGCTGACAAAGGCTCCAAGAAATAAGGAAATAAAGATTTGGTAGGTACTTTGAAAATTATGTCATCATTTCCTTCTGCTTGTGGTTTTAATCTCATCAAAGTACATTTTTCGTCTTGTTTTTCTAGACTTATTTCAACATGTGGTCGTCGGGTGAAATTATACCCGCCTAATGATCTCTTTTCATTAAAATAGGCCCCTTGGCAATAGACTATAAAAGAAAATGGGACTTTGATCAAATTAAGACGAAAATAAGAAAACATCAAATGTAGATATGAATAGGTATAGCAGTACGATAAGAACATTACCATCAGATGAAGGAAAAAATAAATATTCTACTGCGTATTATTCAACTGTTGTCCTCAAGAATGCTCATTCGTAGTAATGAGATTATGTCTTATTTCAACTGTTTTTTTTTACCGAGGCATATCAATTACTACAGAGATTGATGGCAACAAATGTTCGGAAAAGAATTCGCTGTCATTGACGAAGGGAATAGCGCATAGGTGGCCTTCTGCTCCCGGAACTGAGTGGTTGGTATTGGTTATTGATGCTCTGGGCGATATGCTTAACAACAAGGAAACGGTACCCAGTGTGCACAGTAACCGAATTTAATTGCCTACATGAAATGCGTACCTATATCAAGAGCTAATATATGCTTTCGGAATATCTACACACATGAGGTATAGACCGGTTTCTCTGCGGTTAAAAGTGCGAGGGGACAGCTACCCATGGTATAACATTTATTATTGCTGAAGTAATAAAAAGTCAGCAAGAGGATTTTGCCCAAAGCCATACGAGAAAGAAATATTTTCTGTTGGCGGAAACCCCTTTTTTCCACCTTACAACTGCTCACATCCAGGGCTAACTCGTTTACAAAACGGTGATACAGATTTCTTCGGAAGTTAAAGTGTATTAAATTTAATGTGCGCGTTTAGTATAGGACCTCATCCTCCTGTTGTGTAGAAAGAAGAAGACAGAACTAGGCTTGTGATGGCTGCCGCTGCCTCACGCATTTCGAATACCACACTAAAATTATGTGCAGAACCGCCATCCAGTTTCCGTTGGCGGCGTACTTCTCGCCCAAACGGAAGACTAACGGCAACTAGATAGACATCGAGGTGGTGTTTTTCTTCCACAATGGAGAAGAAAGCCGAAGACACGTAATAACACTGAATATTTGCCTCATAAAAGATAATGAAAATTAATGAGTTAAAAGGATATTAATTAAGCGGAAAAGCCTCTCTTTTTCCCAGCACAAGAAACTTGGTGGTATTTAAATGATGAGGGACTGAAGAGAATCTCCCTCGAAATAGACTTTAGGCCAGTTTTGTTTTTCTGTTTTGGTATTATTTTTTTTTTTATTACGCAAGTGACATTTAATCAATCACAGCTGTCCTGGGGATCACAGAACGAAGTTAAAAAGTAAATTCCTTTGGAATCGATCAAATTACCAACCCTTAAGAGTGTACTCAATCAAGATATCGCTAACGTCATCATCATTGTTGTGTTCGAGCTTGGTGTAGTTTTATTCCGATTAATTAAATTTTGCCGATTTAGCAATTTGAGAATACCTCTTCGTTAACGCTATCATCAGACCACCCTCTGGGTTTCTGCTTGAATGGAAAAGGACACTGAAAGGAAATTGAAAATGCCTGCTGAATTAGCGGCCTTGAAGCAGTTTATTGAGCTGGCATGGTTTAACTGTACCTAATGCCTTGGTAATATAATGTCTGATGCGCAATATTTGATGTTTGGCTTGTCCTTTCATTTAATTAGGAATTCCTTTTGCGTTTTACACCGTGGATACTTATATTTTTGTTGTTACTTGGCACAGCTGAGTTGGAAGATAAAGCGCAATATTAATACTCATATTTAGTGCCCAGGCTAAATTTTACGGACTCACAATGAGGAAATTTTCCATATGAAATTACCTATTTTGACCTAAAAAATATTTATGTCGTTTTCGATTTGGCTTTTCAGATTTTGATCTGAGATTTCAGATTTCTGCTGCCAAATCGAACATCCGAATTTTATTGGTTCCTGTGTGTATTGAGTTGGCCGCAAAATATATATTTTTTCACTCGCACCGGTTATCCATTTATAATAACTCATTTCGAAATAATTTAATATAAAAAATCATTTCCATACTCGAAAAATTAATAATTCATTTAAATTCGTAACCGCCAGCTGTGTGTCATAAACATTGGTGTTAGTGAAAGTGTGTGTAAAATCTGAGGAAAAATTGAAATTTATCAAAACTGATCTGAGATCAAAAAAAAAGATTGATTTTTGTGGCTAATCGAACATGAAAAGCAACCTCGATCAAAAAAACAATTGATTTTTTCTCAAAAAGATTGATCTGTTTGCCAAATCGAAAACGACATTAGTTTGAGGGTTGAGAATTTATTATTTTCTTTTAAGTTGGTACATGCCTTTGGTTCCAAGTATTGTTTGGCTGAAGACAGACAGCAATAGTAGGCCTATCGGAAGGTTTCAAGTTTGCTGAAAAAAGTGTGATCTCAAGTTAATTGGGAATCTACTCCAGTAAATCTGACAGCTGGGTGACTTGAAAATAAAAATCAATTAAACTGAATGTTAACAATTATGATTAAAACATAATGTTAATGTAAAGTGTTACATTGAGGACCAAACACCCAGAAAAAAAAATGTCTGTGACGGATATAACAATATGTAGTTCGTATTCAGAGAGAACCTCAATCTTTGATTACGTCTGACAGCAAAGAAATATTTAAATTTGGTCAGACAGTTTATGGATATTCAGGTGCAAATTGGTATTATTGGGCAATTGACAATCTTTGATGAGGCTTGACATTTCATAGCTCTGCGAAATATTAAAGCGACAGTGGCAATGATATATTACCAAAGACATCATAAACGTTGTGGAAAATGTCAGAATATGCGCGTTGCTCTCAAAGGTAACTACACAAAAAGTGCACCTTTTGGGAAAACGAATAAGCTGATCCATGGACTCACTCTTTTTTAAAATCTGATCGTCAATTTCGATGAAAACCAGTAAGAAAATATAATTTTGACAGTCCTTTAAATATTAGACTTGTAAAAATTGTATGAAATTCACAAGCCAATTCCGAAGGTACACTTTTTCAAAAGTCTGGTTTCGAATTACTGTGGAGATGTGTGACTTGTACACGAAGATAGCTTCTAATTCGAAACTGAGCAACACAGATAATGCTTTCGAAACTTGTTTAAGTTTAAGGTGACAGTAAAATTGGTCAATATTCCAATTTCTACAAGGTGGGCCAAAAGAAGTCATCCGATGTTGTTTGGCTCTCATTTTCTAAATGACTTTGATTCTGTTTTTTTGATTATGTTTATTTGAACCTTAATGCCGAATTCACAATGCCGTGCGTGCGTTGGCGCGCTTTGACACGCTTTATCGCAACTTTACGATTTTAAATGCCAAAGCGCGTGAGCAACAATTTTGTAAAACGAAATGCTGCTTTGAAGCGAATGCGCATTGAGAGAGTAGGGCATGGCAGATTAAAAGTTCGGTTTAGTTTTAACTAATGTTAGAGCAGAATTCAAATTTCAAGTTTACTCCCTTTTTTCTTATAGCTGAAATGTTTGTGAACGAATTGGAAACAAAATTTGCCGAAAATCTTTATATAACAGCATAACAAAGCAAAGAACAACCTTAATGTGGATACAAGGCCAATGATTAATATTTTTTAGTTGCTCCACAAAGAAATAGAATACGTCATTTCTACACACTATATTAATCAATTGGCACTGAAAAAGCAGATAGGTAGCTCTTAAAACTAAACATTTGTGGATCTATGCCACTGCAACTAAGAAGGGCACACTCTATGACATCAAATCAAACAACTGCAAGTGAAACCTTGAATGAAATGCGAACACTTCTGTAAACTGTAAAACCTAAAATTATGGACAAGACTGCAAGTGAGTCAATAATATTTTTGATTAAGTTTTCTTCAAAATTCTCCATGTTTTCACGATTATTATATTTTTGAATATTAAATTTTAATATTTGAATGTCAAACGCTCGTGAGAGTAGAGGAGAGTAGGTCTACTCAGGCGCCGCGTTGAACTTTACGATATTTACGATCTAAACGCCTGAAGTTGTATTTTGTGTGGCAGCATATGAAAGATTTGTTTCTACATAATCTGTGAACGCACGCGCGCGTCAAAGCGACATTGTGAATTCGGCATTAGAATTTTTTTTTGGTCAAGTCGAGAAGATGATATCGGCCGAATGGATGCCGTCACAATTGATTGCCATACGAGCTCGTTTTATGACATTTTTCATCACTTCGGCGAGAACTTCGGACGACATACTCGTGCCGAATGTTGTCGTTGAGGGCTTCTAAGGTTCGGGCTTGTTCACGCAAGCACGGGACTTCAAAAAAGCCCAGAAAAAAAAAGTCTGGAACGGTTAAATCGGGCAATTCTTGCGGGGATGAGGTGACACGGGAACGCCTCCTTCAGAATATCGGTTGCGGTTGTCGTTGTAGACACGATTATTTCGCGTTCTTGGAGAGTGTATCGCTCCATGGATTGTTCACTTGTATTATACATCTGTCAAAAACAGATTTGATATTGGCGGCCATTTGCAAAAATAAGAGCATATACCAATAGGGTGATCTCTTTTGGCCCGCCTTGTATAACAAAAAAAAATGCGCACATGTTTTTAGGTGCATGCAACCCACACGAAAGAATTTTTGTTACAGTAAAGACAAATACTGGAACTAGATTATATTTTAGACTACTTCCATGCAACGTGTTCGCCTTTTTATGCCAAGAAAAGAGAATGAGAAATACGCGACGCATACATTCGTCTACACCGTTTTATAAACAATTACCATATCCACTCAAAACGCACGTTAAATCCTCTTATAAATACATAAAATATATAATATATTCGAATGAATGCACATAAAAAAAGAAAATCCTAGAAATTGTTCATTAGAACATTTTGAAATCCTCAAAAGTTGGGCGTAATTCTATCTGTAATAAGCATGCTTAACTGATACAAATCGAGTTACACTGAAAGTTCCTTCCCTTCTTTTAACAAGGGAATATCCAAAAGAAAAATGTCGCATAGAGGGGCTACGCGCCAAAAGAAGGAAATCGCGCAAATGACAGGATAAAAAGGATTTTCTATTTATGTGTGCAACTCTCAGAATAGAAGGTTTAAATTCAATTTTCAACTTTTATTTACACATTGGGTAGGTACTTTGATAAATTTCGTGCCATCGTTTACAGAAATCCTCCACTACCATCCTCAGTACAATATAAAGTCCAAAGCCACAGCAACCAAGAGCACAGCCTCAGACTCTGTACACATCACACTCCCACACACAAAATAAACACATTAAAGTTGCAAATTGAATTTCACATAATCCTGTGAGATACATCTTCTTAGACTGGTGTTGCTGGTTGCTGCTGCTACGAGTACCACTGCGGCGCGGCGCTACATACGGCTATGGTACCAATTTTTCGTACTGTAACGACCTTCTCTCCCAATGACACACCCACACGCACACATTATACACAATATCCACCGAGAATCAGCACAGCTTCCACTTCCACTTCCACACTCCACACTCTACACAGGAGAAGACGCAGGGAATAGATCGAATGATGGGATTAAATAAGAAAATGTAAAGTAGTTTATTTGCAAATTGCAAGGATAAGACGACGAAGCTTGTGGTGGTAGGTGGTAGCTGTGATGGCACTGCGACGGCTAAGGAACGAAAAATCATTTTTGCCAATCTCAAATTTAATTTGATTTTTTCCCCTATCTCATTCCCGGGGAGAAGTATCTCTACAGTTATAGTTGTTTTATTTATTTTGTATCTTTTCTGTTTTGGTCTACAGCTCTCTAAGTAAATGAATGCGGGGATTTTGCGAATCCTCCAAGAATGAAAATCCAATTTAAAACACTTACAATAGAAATCGATCAGGGATTCGGAGCACCGCTTGTGAATTTAAGTCGAGTGGGAACTTACATGCCAGTGCCTTGTTAATGTACACAATTTAAGCTATAAACTCGAAATGTAGTCCAACAGCATAATGAACATATGGCGACTGTTCCATAGCTATGTAAACCCGTGCCCCATTAAGTTAAAATTCACTCATGCATCAGAAGATCAACAAACTTCTATAGCAGCTGTTTCTTTACAGTAAAAGGGTTTTCTTACATAGCCGCATTTAATAACGAATCTTTAAATAGGACTCAAATCCTTGGTCAGATTTTGGTTTTAAATGTTGCTCCACACACTATACGGTGGGGTGAGACGAACAAGGGTCCGATATAACCACAGAAAGTCATAACATATATGACGGACATCATTGTACACTCATACAGTTGCAAGTTGCTATTCTCTAGAAGAGGGTTGAACGAGCTGGAGCACTCAGATGTAAATTTAAAAATTTATTTCGGATTGAAGGAAGTATTAAACCCTACTATAGTTGGGAAAGCCTTTACCCACATGTTACTATTAGAGGCATCAGATATTAAATCTATATGAAAACGCACCCACACCGAACGCTTTTCAACTTTATATTGTTCGTACTCTTTCTTGGTTCTTCGGGTTTTGTTCTCTTGTGTACATCCCGCCGTCGCGTCGGTTGCCACCGTATTCATTGGATTAAGCTCGGTTCGAATACGTAAAGAATACATGAGGCGAAATTATTTCCAACATGGCCAAAAAGTTTGACTTTTAATTACAAGCCATGACCTGGAAAGTAATTTCGGTCTTAATTGCTCGTTGAGTGAAACAAGTTTGGTAGCCTCATCTCTTGGCTGACGTCTCTCTCATCTGTCGGTTTTTTTTTTTTTTTTTTTTTTTTTAATATTTGTTTGTTTTGTTGTTGGCTTTTTAGGTAACCAATTACTAATTTTTAGCCAACATTGTTGTGGTTTTTATGTGGAGATGGGGATGCAGTCTGGGTTAAGATCCAGCTTGTGGCATGGTGTGTATATTCGCTGCATGAGATTCGGGACCGCAGTCAGCCCTCATAGTCCGTATATGTAGTATGTACCTACATGGATAGATTTAATAAAAGTTTATGAATGATAGCGGTGGTGGCGATGGTCTGCTCTGTGAATGTGTATGTGTCCGAGACTTGTACGTAGCGCACTCTCAAGCATACATTGTTTAACAAAAGGATTTTGTTTCAATGGAGCCCATATTTGCAGAGATTAGAGGACGGAATGTCTATACATATTAGAAACCCTTTAAGTGTAGCAGTTGGGCAACGTAATTGGGTCATTTAGAAAATTGAAAACTTTGAAAGTGCTTGTTAGTTGTCGTTTAGTGCAAAAAGTTAAGAATTTCAGTATACGGTCGCAACGACATCTAAGGTTTACGAAAAGTTGTGTTCATCAAGACTAATGAATGCGCAACCAAACTTTGCGTAACATGGCTTGGACATGTATAAACAATGAAAATAATATACTTGTAGATGTAGGCCCCTTTTTTATTCAGCTTTATTTTCTACCATATTGGACTTTGCAAAAAATACAAATATTCTGCAAAGTGTGACCATACTCGTACAATGCGAAGACTGCGTACTCTACTTCAAAATTTCGATTTTGCAAAACTACAAAAAAACTGACTGTTAAACGCAAAGAAAAACGAAAACCAGTTGTCTCACATAAATGATAAGCGTACACCGATTTTATAATAATTGTTGATTTATTGTGCCGACAATAGCCGCGGCGGACTTTAACATGAAAAAAAACGTCTTGATGATGACGATGACTAAAGTAAACTGGTTTAACAAAAATACAAAAAGAAAAAAAGGAATGTAAGTTGAGCTTAAAGCTCAAACAGAATCTTGCTGTCGGTCGGTGCTGTTGATGACGTTGCTGGTAACGTTGATGTTTAATTTGTACGGCCAACATCCTCCCCCGTTGAAGGTTGCCTTCAACAAGAATTGACGAATAAAGGGCACAGCTTGCGGATGGGACGCTTCACTTCCCCCTTCGACGTCATGACTGATGCGACGCGTACTAGTCCATCTCGACCAGGATACGTAGTAGTAATTCGCCCAATAAGCCACTGGCATGGAGGCAAGTTGTCTTCTAGTAAGACGACGACGTCACCAGTCTGTATATTTTTAGTTTTTTCTGACCACTTCGGTCGCTTCTGCAATTGACTTATGTAGTCGGTTGACCACCGCCTCCAAAACTCCTGAACGAGACGTTGGAGGTACTGCCAACGCCTAAGGTGTGCAATCCCAGTATCCAGTAGATTTTGGTCGGGAACGCTTGTCATTGGCCGCATTATTAAAAAATGGGCTGGAGTTAACGGATCGATGTCACCCTCAAATTTCGCGCAGAGTGGTCTAGAATTCGCGCAGGCTTCAACCTGGCACAGCACCGTGCAAAATTCTTCGAAAGTCACTGATGTGACACTTAAAGTTCGACGTAGATGATACTTGACGGTTTTGACACCCGCTTCCCAAATGCCCCCGAAGTGCGGAGCATGTGGTGGTATGAAGTGCCAATTGATTGATTTGGTTGTTAGTTCGTTATTTACGGCTTCTTGGAACTGGGTAGACTGCATCAGATTTGTCCATTCGCGCAAGCGCTGGTTGGCGCCGACAAAATTGGTGCCGTTGTCGCTGAAGATCGTGTGACATCTTCCACGTCTGGCCACAAATCGACGAAGGCCAGCAATAAACGCATCCGATGAGAGTTCTGTCACTGCTTCCAAGTGCAGCGCCTTGGTTGCCAGGCAGATAAATAGCGAAATATACGATTTGTATTGCTTGGCGCCTCGACCCTTCCAAGAACGAATGATGAACGGACCCGCAAAATCTACTCCGGTATTACTAAACGCTGCTCCAGGCTCTAACCGCTGCCTCGGAAGATCCGACATTTGCTGAACGAACGGTGTAGCGCGCTGCCTCGTGCAGGTTACGCATTGGTACACCACCCGTTTAATTGAATGATGCGCTCCAATTATGAAATAATTAAGGGACAGTAGGTAAGACATCTGACGGATGCCTGCGTGCATGTTTTCATTATGGCAATTGAGTGCGAGAAGATCTACCAGCCGATGATCCTTATGAAGAATTACTGGATGTTTCTGGTCAAACGAAATCCGCGCGTTCTCGAGCCTACCGCCAACACGAAGTACGCCGTCCTGATCGAGGAAAGGATTCATTCGAGAAATCTTGCTCTTCGTTGGCACGGGTTGATTACGTTGCAAACAAGCGATTTCATCTGGAAGCGATTGGCGTTGCGAAAGTTTAAAAAGTGCTATTTTGGCGAACTGAATATTTTGCGGCGACAGCATTCGGCCATGGCGGGGAAATCCAAAACTTCCCGGTCGATAGCGGCACCTCAAACAACGAGCTACAACTCGTACAAGACGATTAAAGTTTGAAAATCTGGAGCAAATGTCCCAAACAGGTGTTGCTGTCGATGTTAAAGATGTCAACGAATCTTCCTCAGAGGCTCTGCTTGCGTTTGGCAATTCTGAAAAGACGACTACAGGATCACGAAGAAACAATGGCCCCTTCCACCAAATGTCTAAACTGGGTAAATGCTTCGGCATCAAACCACGCGTAGCGCAATCGGCAGGATTTTCAATGGAGCGGACGTAGTGCCAGGCTGACGCGGGAAGTTGGGAAGCTATTATGGACAACCTGTTGTCGGCAAAAATGTTTCGTGGCTTGGGATATCCCTGTATCCAATGGAGAACCGTGGAGGAGTCGGTGTATGCAAAGCACTCGAGGTCGTGAATTCCGAGGGCATCTTTGACCTTGCTGAACAGTCGCGTCAGCAATAAAGAGCCGCATAATTCCAACCGTGGTATAGATAACGCAGGTTTAACTGGCGCAACGCGTGATTTAGCGCACAGTAACGACGTGTGAACGCCACCATCGGCAGTGACCACTCGAAAATAAATCGCCGCAGCATACGCCGACTCTGAAGCATCGGCAAACCCGTGAAGCTCTATAGGACACATTCGACAGTAGTTCAGCCATCGCGGTATGCTGACAAGACTTAGCTGATTGATGTCCAACTTGAACGCCGCCCATTCTTCGTAACAGTCTGGTGGAATATACGTATCCCAACCTACCTTGAGGATCCATAGCTTCTTCATGAAAATTTTCATCTTTATGATCGTTGGAGACAGCCAACCTAACGGATCGAACATGCGCGCTATGTCGGAAAGAACCTCCCTTTTCGTTATCTGGGACTTCAAGGGCGGGAAAACAAAACTAAATTTAAACACGTCAGCAATCGTGTCCCAAATTAAGCCCAATGTCCTGACTTCTGCTTTCCCGAACGTAAGATCTGTAGATATTTCGCGATGGCTTGGTTCAATTTCGGACAAAAAATCTGACGAGTTGGACGCCCATTTGCGCAACTGAAAGCCTGCTTCACTCAGAACTTTACACAAATCTTGTTTTATTAAAAGAGCCTCCTCGAGCGAGTGATATCCTGACATATAGTCATCGACATAAAAATCGTTTATTATGCTAGTACTAGCTTGAGGGTTGGCTTGTAAAGTGTTTATACCAACCTGTTTCAACACCCTGGTCGCCAAAAATGAAGCAGATGCTGTACCGTACGTAAGTGTTAGCAGCTGATAGTCCTGTGGCTCCGCTCGCACGTCCTCTCTCCAGATGATCCGCTGGAACCGAACATCCTGCTGGCTGACCCTGATTTGCCGGTACATTTTGGCGACATCTGCCTTGACCGCGACTGGACATTTGCGAAATTTTATTAAAGCTGTTATGAGATCGTTCTGAATGATGGGCCCCACTAGCAGGCAATCGTTCAGCGAAACTCCATTGCTGGACTTGCATGACGCATCGAACACGACCCTCAGCTTTGTAGTTGTGCTGGAGGGCTTGATTATAGCATGGTGCGGCAAATAAAACGCTGGTTGGTGAATTTCGTTCGGAGGTACGAGTGCCATATGACCCAACTGCTCGTACTCTCTCATAAATGACGTGTATTCGCGCTTGAGATTTGGGTCCGAGGAAAATCGTCGCTCCATGGCATGAAGTCGCCTCAAGGCTGCCCTCCTTGAATCGCCGAACACAAGAGGCCTATCCTTAAATGGCAGACTTACCATATACCTGCCATCGGGCAGAATACGATGTGTAGATAAGAAGTGATCTTCGATCTGCTGGGTTTCATCAGTGACAGGTTGCTGCACATCTTGGAGATCCTCGTAGTCCCAAAAACGCCGCAAAAGCTCGTCCAAATCCACCTTCGTATGAAATGAATTTAATTGTGGTTGAGCATTCGATACGTTTCCTGCGATGACCCAACCAAACTTAGTGTTTTGGGCTACAGGCGAGCCGCTTGGATGTACTAATTTTCCTTCAACGATGACATCAAAGAATATGTCGGCCCCAAGTAATATATCGATTTTACCGGGGGTAAAACATCCAGGATCAGCTAATGGCAAATGCTCGAAAAAGGGAAACTTGGCTTTAGGAACATTAATGCTTGGTATATCACCTGTTAACACCGACAGAACGTACGCTTTCGTGGTGAAAGTCATATTAGCCTTTGCCGAATTGCACATAATGAGGCTAACCGACCCGTTCGTACCCTGAACAGTTCCATCCTGACCTATTCCCGATATTGGAATCCTCGCGTGAGATCGCTTTAACCTTATTCGTTGTACGCACGCTTCGGATATCAGCGTTGACTGTGATCCCGAGTCAAGTAGTGCTCTGCATTTGTGCAGTTGACCGTAGGAGTCCATGACGGATACTATCGCTGTCGGCAACATGGTATAGCACTCGCGAAGTCCATTCTGACCCATGCTGGACAAACAGCTTGCGACAACATTGCTAGTACTTGGAGTTGCATTGTCCCATACGTCTTGGGTCTCCTGATGCAGAAGGGTGTTATGCTTTGCCGAGCATATCTTGCACACCGAAAACTTGCATTCCGAAATGCCATGCTTAGAACGTAAGCAATTGACGCAGATTTTATTTTGTTTAACGACCTCCAGTCGCGAAGCTACCGGGAGTTCTCGGAACTCCTTACACTGATACATCAGGTGGTTTCGCTTGCAAACGATGCACGAATGAACCACAGAATTCAAAACACGTTTGTCCTTGACAATTTGCTTACCGCTTGATGGTATGCCGCGTACCGCGCGATTGACATTAACACACTCTAGTTCACGAATTCGATCATCCAAAAAGTTCATAAACATCGCGATCGACGGATTGGATTTGTCCTTGACTTCGCGAATCCACAATACGCGGTTCTCTCCGTCGAGTTTTTTCGAAAGGACATAA
This sequence comes from Cheilosia vulpina, assembly GCA_916610125.1. Lineage (NCBI taxonomy): Eukaryota > Metazoa > Arthropoda > Insecta > Diptera > Syrphidae > Cheilosia > Cheilosia vulpina. Next base: position 547,494 of record OU744280.1, on the reverse strand, counting down.
AGTAGTATAACCGTCCAATCGTCTACCGGTTGTTTCAAAGCCCGTAAGGCGTTAACTGTTTCGTTAATACGCGTATAAAATGTCTTTATTTCACTAAGCGAGTTAGATTTGAGCTGCGCACTCTCAAAAAGATTGTCCAAATGAGACGCCATAATTATTTCAGGCTTATCATAATGGGATTTAATTAGTTCCCATGCTGCGTCGAAGTTCTGGTTACTTGGCGGGAGATGCTTAATGAGAGATGCAGCGTCTCCCTTCAGACGAGTCTGCAAGTACTCCATTTTCTCGACACCTGTTATGGAATCCTTTGACTGCACCATGGCAACAAATAAATCCCGAAACCGCACCCATTCGTCCAATTTACCTGAAAAATCCGGCAGCTTTATCTCGGGTAATCGCGAACTTGAATCCATGCGGGTGATTTGTATCGTGTTACGCGACGATTCAGCTAAGTTTTTAACAATATCCCCTAACGCACTCTGCCCTTGCGCTAATGCTTGTAGTGTTTCGTTAACCTCTTTGTTGCATGCCGATTGCGAATCACTGACACCATTTGCACTTATTATTTCCGTTAGTTGGGCGTGTACGTCGTAAAACGCTAGCTCGAAATCTGCCCGATACGATTCGTCAATCTCGACTTCTTCGATGCCGATTTGCACTCGATCGAAATCTAGCATTAAATGTTCCACGCGCGACAGTAATGTTTTTGCCTTATAGACTGAAATATTTTCGCCAGACGACAATGATGCGATTCGCGTAACTTGGCCTTTAATCGAGGCCCGCTGCCTTTTTAGAGCCTCCATGTTATTCCCGGCGCTTGAGCACTTGACCACGAAGAAACCGTATTTTGAATAAAAACGCCCGTCTGTCTTTCCACGCAACTAGAGCAGAAAACAAAGAAACAACGCGAGCACACGAGCAGAATGAAAAACGAACTGTTTTGTGTGAACCGTCTGCGTCTCACAAAACGGCAAATTGCACACCGGCTTAACACTGACGATGTTGTTCGCACGATTCACTTAGCAGCAGCAGCAGCAGCTATTTTGGTGATTGAGTTTTACCGCTCCGTTGATACGAATGCAATGAACAGTTAGCACAAGCGTGTAAGTGTTTATTATGTACCAAAGATGTAGGTACCTATGCAACATTAAACGCAAAATAAAAGGTTTTGCTTATCGAGCAACAAAAATATAAACGGTAGGTATACTCGCAATGTATTAATTTTTTCGATACAACGAGCCTCGTTGCAATGAATTTGTACGTATGTATGTTCAATGCGATCACGAATTAACTCCGGTAATCCGGCTCGAATAGGACCATGTTAAACGCAAAGAAAAACGAAAACCAGTTGTCTCACATAAATGATAAGCGTACACCGATTTTATAATAATTGTTGATTTATTGTGCCGACAATAGCCGCGGCGGACTTTAACATGAAAAAAAACGTCTTGATGATGACGATGACTAAAGTAAACTGGTTTAACAAAAATACAAAAAGAAAAAAAGGAATGTAAGTTGAGCTTAAAGCTCAAACAGAATCTTGCTGTCGGTCGGTGCTGTTGATGACGTTGCTGGTAACGTTGATGTTTAATTTGTACGGCCAACACTGACACAATAAAATAATCTAACTGCGACAGCTTTTACCAGCAATCTTATTTGTTCGGTCAGTACCTATTCAAATCTCATGTCCATTGGTAATTGAAGACATATAACTTTGTCTTTAAACCAAACTCGGTTCTGTTGAATATTGACTGACTTTGACCGTGCTATCCCAAATTTATTAAATAGTACCTAATTATTCTTCTTCACTCTATCAATACAGACACTTCAACTAAAAATCTTAATATTAAAAATCGTCAGGACCTCTAGGTTTAAGATTTCCCATTAATAATGACAAATCAGCTAAAAAATGTTTTAAATTTTATAGGTTATTACAAATAAGTTCGCATTTCAGAAATCTACATTTGTAAACAAATATGAAAAAACATATAAAAATGTTAACAAATGATTCAGAGCTGTATTTCTGTTTTTGTAGTGAAATCCGGATATAACGACGGTGAAGGGACCGGGCTCAAATGGTCGCTATAGCCGAATGTCGCTATAACCGAAGGTCAGACAAATTAAAAAAAATACTCATTCTTTACTAGTAGATATATTACTATACACAATTCTGTATTCATAGTTTTATTATTCAGATTTAAAAAGGAAAAACCTGTAATAAATAAACAGATGTTGCCATAATGCAGTCAATTTCCCCAAAACGTTAAAAACTACAGAAAAATAAATCCATCAATAACAAAAGAACGATTGAGTAGAGGAATGTCACCTAAATACATAGTATAATAAGGTAAATATGCAGCCAAATGTTCTGCAATTCTAATCAACTTATTACATCGATTCTAAGTTTGCAACAACTGAATAAATAACAAAGAAGGAGGACAAGCAAAATAAAACAACTCTGTTTTTTGCACAGGCAACTAGATGTTTTTTTTTTATTTCGTCGCTAAGAAAAAAGTCTAATTCTAGCAAAAAACAGACGCTATCGGTAGTTTTTTTGCACAGGCAACTGGTAGATGATCTTTTTTCTCATTTCGTCGCTATGAAAATTCAAATTGTTGTAAAAAACGGACGCTATCAACGGAATCGCCGTTATATCCGAGGTCGCTATATCAGGATGAATTTGTATGGAAAATATGGTGGGAAATCAAGGGACTCAGAGTTTGCGTCGTTATAACCGAGGTCGCTATAGGCGAATTTCACTGTAATTGTTAACGCAATACTTTGACAATCGAAATGTGTATTAGCATGTTGGAAACATGTAAAAATCGATCAAGCTGCACGCTTGTGATTCTTTTACAGCAAATTTGATTTGCTGAATACAATCACAGCAAGACCTACTCATAAAAAAAAAGTCAAATAAAAGTTGGGTGTTTTAAGGTTTTATTTGTAATGCCAATGACATTTTATTTCAGAGGTTACAAGGACTTAGATTAGAAATCATATTTGAAAGCACATGAAACTGTTTTGAGATTTCATTTCAAATATCCACTGTTAGTTCGATATCCTTGACCGCTAAAAATTGGAACAACACTAAAATTAATAGCAATAACTTCGTCGATTATCGAAAGTAATCATTCAATAAAGAATACGTATAGCTGCGGTGACCATACGTAACGTATTTCCCGGGACAGTCCCGTATTTCAGTAGCATGTCCCGGTTTTTTTTTTAGGAAATACGGGACATTCCAATCCGAAATATTTTTGTTATTTTTGGCCATTTGTCTGCTGTTATATATTTTTACTTTTTTTCTCCCGGCTTTCACTCTTAAAAATATGGTAACCGTTTGTTTGTTTATCTCAACTTCATAAGAACTGTCAAACCATATGAAGGCTCTAATAGCAGAATTGTTAGAAAATGCGACTTGCACACTTTACATACTCTCGCAAGCACAAACATCAAAAAGTCCTTATTCGTTACGTTTGTAAAACCCTTATGTGAATACCAACGCAACGCATGGCAAGGAATAAATGTATGAAAACCTCAAAATAGTTGCTTCCTTCAAATAAGCAACCTTATTAGCCAGAAAATGCTTTAACCCAAAAGCGCAGTAAAAAGTTTATTTTCTTTGACATCATTGTATAAACTTACCACATGTGAAACGCATAAAGTGGGCGTGCAGTTGCTATTTAAATTGAATTACTCAGCCAAATGAATTGTCGTGAAATTCTCCTGCCACCCTACCCTATGGTGTAGTACCCAAGTAGTATAGGGAATAATTTTTTTGAAAAAAATTGCTCCTTTTATGCTTCATAAAAGCAAATTTCTCCTTCATTTTGTTATTTTCCTTTTCTTTGCTTTTTTGTTCGTTTGGTTTCTGCAAAGCCATTCAATTTCATCTAAACTCCTCATAAACTTTCAAATTACCACAATACCGACAAGACACATCCATACACACCCTATCCATATGTGTGCACTTTGTTTGAACGCAAAAAAGGCCAATAACCATACCTCGGAATCAAGATGGCTAAAAGGTAGAACGATAACATTGTTTTCAGGATTTCTCTTATATGAGAGTTTGGTCCTGGCAAAATATGAGATAAAAGTCGTCATCATCCTCCACCGCCCTGCGTTCAATTTGCAAGCTTTCTTTTTATTGCCATCATGACTTAAGGTCCGTGAAGCTCAGTGAAAGAAATTTCCTCTCCCTTGTCAATATAGTCAACCATCATTCCGCCGCTACCCCTTTCCCATCAAGAACAATAACAAGAAGGAAAAAAAATAACTCCACGCAACGAACGGACTGTTTGTGCAAACCCAGAACGAAGGTTGGGAACAAAAAAAAATTTGCTAAAAATGAAAACGATGTACATCCGAGCAAACATAGAGGAAAAAACAACTTTGACTTTATCAAATTTAACTTTGGTCGTAATTTGTACTCCCTCGTATGCCACACACATGGGCACAGTGGGAAAATCACATCGGCTCGGCAGCTTTATTGGCTCCAATCTTAGAAAGAAGCCGAATGGGAGCACAAACAGCAGAATAAATTGAAACGAGACCTAGTGCCGCTGCCAGTGGCAGTGGTAATATAAGACCCACTTGAGTTTTATACATTTTTATGAACAGAGCCACTGCGACTTTGCCACATTGCCACATTGCCACCCCATCAATCGCACAGCTATACCAGGTTCAGTAGCATCTGAAGTATCATCAGCTTTGGACAGGGACAAATTTTATGAAGTGCGATATCAAATCTCAAGTGGTCAATAAAAAAATGTCATTTGCCAGGAATGGCGGCACAAAGTTACGATCACCTTGTACCGCACATACGTATATCACACACATGTGTTCTGTACACAAGCAATTGGCACAGCTACCGTGGACTTTCCGCAGACTTTGCTACGAGAAAGGTTAACCAAAGTCAAATAAAGGGAATGTGATTCTCTGTCCATATGTCTCACTTACTAGCCAATAAATTTTCAGCCAGCAGAACAAGTTTTTATCCTTGCAAAAAGTGTAGCACTGTTGCCCTTCTCCCCCCCCCCTGAATATTTGCAACATTTAAGAAGTTCCAAATTTGCTTCAAAGAAACGCATTCGAAGACACATCTGGAAATAAAACTTTATCTTTAACATAGACCAAGTTTACATAATAGAGAAAAAAATCCCCATCGCCAATTAGAAATAAATAAGAAATAGGTAGAGATGTGAATGTTAATCGCAGCCAGTTCCATCTCCTTGCTACATAATCTAATTTGTATGATCATTAAACTTTCGTTTGGGTGAATTTTCGAGTAAAACTTTTCTCATCCCAGAAACACCCTCCAAAGTTTGCAATTTGATAAATATGGTTACTTTCGGTTTTTCTGTGGTGAATATTAACTAAATCGGTTTAATTAGGCTTTGATACAAGTTTTTAGATTACCATTTCTGCAGAATCTTCTCAGTGTGATTGAATTAAAAAAATTTAACAACTTTTAGGGAATTCAAGCCGCGTTGTCGCACATTGCGCGTCAATTGTTAGCAGGTAAGTAAATTTAAACTCAAATCGTAAATTATTCTGACTTTTGGATTCTTGTAAGCCCGAAGTCTTTGTGGGCCCATTTTTCCAATATTTTTGACAAATGCAAACCCTTCGGCCTAAACGTTTGTAAAATTAGTTTTATTCTTCAAACGATGTGCAACAAAAGGTCAACTGAGTAGCGAAAGGTCTCAGGTAAATTCTCAATTCATCCGTTCGTATTCTGCATCATGTCCAGAGTTCCAAATTTGCTAAGACGGGTCTTACACCTCCGGCCACATAAAGGGAAGCAACGTGCGCACCGCAAGACTTACGAGTATATCCTTTACATATGCTCGACATTATGTCTTTCGTGTGTTCTGGTTATAGAAATGGAAATACAAATTTTATGCCAAACTAAATTTAGTTTAATTTACAATTATACTTTCAGACATTTGTCAAATATCTGCGACTTGCGACAAAAAGCTTAAGGTAAAATTTGTAATTTTTCGGGTGTTACTCCTCGATATAGATTATAATTTATTTAATCAATCAAATAGCTGCAAGATGATAGGTTCATGTTTCATGTTCTGCAATGAACAACTTAGCTTTTGAATATTGGTGCCGTGGTTTCAGAAATTTGACAAATCTTCTGCAAACACACATTTATAAGCAGATAGCCAGGCATTTATTTATGAGAGGGGAATGTGTAGCTTATTTGTAGCCCCCCTTTGTCATTATTCAGAAGGAATTCTTTGGTTAACCTAAGTGAAAGATGTGCACTGCGTTCATAATTTCACTGGAAGCCTGGTTTACCTACTGCTCGCACTTCAGCATAATTCATTCGGAATAAATAACATTAGCATAATCCTTCACATAATGCCATTATGTTTAAAGTGGAAATAACATTTTCCTATTACGCCATCACAAGGAGTTTAACACCATAAGTAACTAACTAACTTTTACGTATGCAAATTATTTGAAAGCAGTGCGAAGGCGCAAGAGTTCGCCCAACCGCTCAACCCAAACATCTCGGCTCTGTTTAGTTCACACAGTGAGAGGTACCAGCAGTTTCCGTTAACAACAGCAACAACAGGCAACGCCAATTCCAACCAACGACTTAGACAGAGTTGTTGAGGGTGTAAAGGTTTTTCCGGTGGGAAAACTTTTCATTTAAATGCCTTCTCCATACGCCTTTCATATACGACATACGAGTATGTAAGTACGTATGCATGAACAGCGGCGGCTGCCTACTTGGGTGAGAATGTCTTTTGCTTCAACTCGTTCTAAGGTTTTTCTCTTCGCACCTAGGCGCCTTTCCATGAGGAAGGAATACGTATAACATTAGAGAGGGGCTCTGCATTATACAAAACTCTTATGGACCTTAAACCCACTGACTTTCACTTGTACTGCCTGCGGTGCAGAGATTGGTTTGTGTAATGAAAACGTGTAATAAATTATGGAGCATTTTCATCCATTTTAACCAGATTTCTATGAATATTTAAGAATAACTTTTCCCGGCTCTTAGTATTTGAGCATGCGAAGGTGATAACATTGCATATGCATGTGCCTGTACTCGTATATTTCATCTGCTGCACACACATGAGATATGCAGGCAACCACCTGTTCAGCATACCGAAGTAAGATGTAGGAGATGACTTTGCTTTTGAGTTTATGTAGAATGTAAGTACATGAAATCCAAAGCGAATAGCAGTGGAATATCCTTGAGCGAAAATTTGTGGGCAATGGGCTGGTAAAATGTTTAATCCACTTTTGCAATGACTTTGCAATGTTACTGATAGGGGATGGAAAGTTTCCGTGGAATACGTGCGGTCAATGGCAGCAAAATAATTTTGTGGTTGTTGGCCGATTACTGTGCGGTTGTTCTTTTCATTTTTAATTTGTAAGGAAGGATAATGACTTTTATTTTTATCCGGTGTGGAATGAAAAGTGTTTTCAAAACTTAGGGTAAGGGCACCAGTATCCGGACAGTTGACGTATTTGTCGACTTTGACGTCCATTTATTTTCTCACTATTAAAGCTTTCGCAAAAAGTTTTAGTGTTCATAAAATTGCCAATATTTCTTAATAATACAAGGTGGCGCAAAAGTAATCCTCCTATCAGAAAATGTTATAAATTTTGCGATTGGCCCCTAATGTCAGTTCTGTTTTGACATTTGTGTAGTAAACATATGCGAAATACACGTTAATAAACAATATATATTGGTGACTATTTATCTGAGCAATAATCGGTCGGTGACTTTGGCACAACGTGAATTTCGTCGCAGATTTCCTAGCCGTCCAACGCCTACTGGTGAAACACTGCGACGTTTAGCCGCTCGCCTCGAAGAGACTAGCACAACACGAGACGTTGCCAAGAGTGGCGGGCCCCGGAGCGCCCGTTGTGCCGAGAATATCGCCTCTGTTGACGCGGCCATTTTTTTTTTCGAGAACGCCGCTGGTCAAACGACAACAGTGAACGGTGCGCGCTATAGGGCCATGTTTACCGATTTTTTTCTACCGCAATTGGACGATTTAGGACTGGAGGACATGTGGTTCCAACAGGACGGAGCTACGGCACACACTGCGCGAGCCACAACCGATATTCTGATAGCGGTGTTCCTGGGTCGTTTTTGGCGATTTGCACTAGCAGATCGCCTGATTTGACCGCTCCAGACTTCTTTTTGTGGGGCTTTTTGAAGTCGCGGGTTTATGTCAACAGGCCTCAGACAATATCCGTCAAGAATGTGAGCACCTATCGCCGGAAGTTTTGGCCAAAGTGATGGAAAATGCCATAAAAAGGGCTCAAATGACAATCAACTGTGGCGGCGGCCATTTACATGACATCATATTCTCGACTTGATGTAAAAAAAATTAAAAGACCAAATAAAAATAATCCACAAGAAAAATCAAAGTTTTTCATTTTTTTTTTAAATTACAGCCAAAAAACATCGGAAGGTTATTTTTGCGCCACCTTGTAGTACATTCGTATTTTTTTTTCAAACATTGCTTTATAATTATTTATAAAAAAAAACTAGCGGACCCGGCGAACTTCGTATCGCCCCAATTTAACGCCTTCAGATAAAGTCCAAATCAAACACAGATAGTTCAAATTTGAATGTGACTTATTTGAATGGAATCGCAATCAGAGAGCGATATGATAAACGAGGTTTTTCGATTTGTATTCTGGCGTAAAAACAAACAACGAAGACGGTTTGCTAACACGCGAACAGGCAACGTACAGCTGACAGTGCGAAAGGGAAACAGGGAAATTCGAGATAAATCTCACAGACTTCCAACGATTTATTGATTGTCATCGCAAAATCCAATCGAACGGGAAACTGAATCCGCTTGAATTGGAATGAAAGATCAGTTGGAATAATCCGAATTCGTGGGAAAAGGACTTCCTTTCCGTTGAATTTGTCGCTTGAATCACATTGTTCATCACTTTCTTGACGGACAACCGTTGCATAATTTCGGATGATTCAGATTCCACAACATGATTATGATCGATTACATCTTCAGCTGTAATTTTTGCGGCGAAGTTCCTGCCAAATCAAGTAAGTTCAAAAATTCCGTCGTATATTAGTTGGTCGCTTCATCATCGTCGGTCACACTGTCAATGGATTTGTACGAATGTAGATCCCCAGCGATTTGACATTGAATACTGAAATGCAAGCTATCGATGTCCTTATTCTTCGCTGCTAGTATTGCCCAATCGAGATTTTTATAATTTTTTGCAATGCCGGGGAACACTTTGGTGATGAGTTTCTCCTCCGACGATGGTAACTCGGAAAAATTTGATATCAACCTAGTCGAAAATCAACAAATTTTCCAAGCTTCACAATGTATTTTCCACCTTTAAGCTTCGTATCCTGCTCGCGCTTAATTTTATCTCCCATACAAAAATGTATACAAAGATAAAATTTAGCGGGGCAGTTCAGTAAAGCAGTATCCTGTTCGCTCGCAAAATTCTTAACTTCATATAGATCGGCCGATGACAAGTCTCTACTCATTTAGCTCGCGAAATAAATGTCCGGCACATCAAATCGAAGATATATGTTGACAGAAGAAAAAGGAGGGAAAATTTTGTGTTGTGAATATTATGGATTTTTCATTTTGTGTTGTGAATATTATGGATTTTTCAAAGGAAACCGCAGAGAACGTTAGCGTGATGAATAAAAAAAAACCCAAAACCCAAATGCAAAATAATTATTTAGCAACCATTTATCTTTGGTGTGGAGAATCGAATTGGAGACTAGGGACGCTAAAATTTAGCGCGAGCAGGATACTAAGCTTAAAGGTGGAATATACGTTGTGAAGCTTGGAAAATTTGTTGATTTTCGACTAGGTTTCCCGAATTTTTCGAGTTTTCCACTAAGAATTTTCTATTTTTCCATTAGAAAAGCTAGTGGCTGCCCTATGTCCTCGATAGCCACACGAATTTTATCTTTGAGGTCTTGAATCGACGCTGGAGTGTTGGCGTAGACTTTCTCTTTCACGTGGCCCCAAAGGAAGAAGTCGCAAGGTGTTAAATCACAAGATCTCGGTAGCCACCGAGGTGGAAATGGGCCTCATCAGTCAAATTTTTCGATGGAAGTCCGGATCATTTTCATGCAATTCAAGGACCCAATCAGCAAAGACACGACGTTGTTGATGATCGGCCGGCTTGAGTTCTTGTGTTAACTGAACTTTATAAGCCTTAAGACCCAAGTCTTTATGCAAAATACGGTGTAGTGACGTTTGTGGAATGCCCAATTCCAAAGAACAACGAGGAATGGACAAACCTAGGTTTTCTTCAACACTTTGGGTTACAGCTGCAGTATTCTCAGTTGTTCTTGAGCGACGTGCACGGGTTTTATTCTTCACATCACTAACTTGTCCGAACAGCTTGAATTTTTCCGCCAATTACTGTATTGCGGTCGGACGAGGTGCTTCACGACGACCAAAAAATGCTTTAGTTTTGCGAACTGACTGCGAACTGACTGCAAGATTTTCACCATTTTTGTAGTGAATTTTAATAATTCCAATGCGTTGTTGAGGCGTTTATCGTTCCATTTTTAGTAATGGCGTAGTTTCTTCTTGTCAAATGTCAAAGAACAAAAGCTTCAAAAGTGACAGCTACCGAAATAGCGGGTCATTCACAATAACACCTCTCATTGGAAAACCCTTAATATTATTTCGTCTCGTACACAAAAAATCAAACAAACCCACAACTTGGACCATCGTTTTCGTTAGGTATCGTATCAAGCAATCCGAGTTTACCACTGGGAGATGATGAAGCATTTTCCCCGCCAGACAATTATTAGATAGACATCGAAATAAGTCAGTGTACACAAAAACCAAAAAACGATTCTATTCACTACTCTCAGTTAACCCATCGCCTTCTGCCATACACACATTTTTTGACGTGTTTACTTTATTTTGAAATAGCAATGGACAAATCCAACTTTGACAGCAGATAGGCAAGATAGATTCGGCTCTCTCCAGGCCTACCCATACATTTCTGAATGAATGACTAAACCTGTATCCGATTGCTCAACCGGGCCATACGAACTACACTACTCAATTGAGATGAACAAAAAAAATATAAAACATTGAAACGAACAGATGTACATAGCGACAATGTAGAACTAAATAGCGGCGAACTTTTATTCGACATGACAAGGAATTACGTGTGTGTGGCGTGGAGTTGTTTGTGCGGCCAAACATAGCTTTTTGTATCCCGATCCGAATCCCAGGACAAAAAAGGGTTCCTGTTCAGAGGCAACATCTACCCAGAGATTTGTTTATATTCGCGTAATTGAAATTTTAAGGTCCAATGGTTCTGAAAAGTGAATTTGCAGATGTACTTGAGGGAGGAATGTGAAGAGGTATATGTTATGTGCACGAGTCTGCTGTATGCCTTTGTTTTTACGTGAGTTGGAGCGGTTTCGTTTCCAATTTAAAATGTTCTCCGGCTTATTGTTGGAAACCCTTAATGTGCAATCGATTTAAAAGTAGATGTGTATATGTACATACAATGCATATTTGATTGAGTCTTGCATATTGATAAAATGCACTATACGAATATGCACTCCGCACAGAACGAGTGCTTGAGTGTCTGCCGATTCTAGTGGTTATTATCTTTTGAAAGTTCGTTTATTGAATTGCAAATACCCACCTGCGGTGATTTTCACGGATTTTATGAAAAGCTATCGTAGAAAGCGCCGAGATTGATAAATTCTCAATCATTTTCATGTATAGTTAATCTCATTCAAAGGCAATTACCATTTATAAAAGAATTGATTTCATTATAAATGAGTTATGGGTGAATGGGAAACGCTGAGGTTATACCTACACAAGCAGTGGCGTAGCTACGGAAGGGCTAGGGGCCCCCAAGCTCAGGGGGATCCCAAAACCTGATTAGCAAACCTCTTACTGAACTAGCGAAAAATTCTCCCACCGTCGGAATCTAAATAAAATAGGTTGCAACACTACCTTAATCATGGCAACTCATTTAAAAAAATACTGAGAAATTCTCGACAAGGTTTCAACTACTATTCGCTTGTGGGGAATTCCCCTGTATTATTTGTATTGTTTGTGCTGTGTTGCTAACTTGCCACCCCAAACACTTTTAGAAAGCAACAAATCAAAATATCATATTTATAAAATAAATGTGTAGTTCTGTTCGACTAAGATTGAAGTTGAGTGCATTAAATGCAAAAATCTTAGAAACTGCTTAGTATATTCTGGTCACAGGCCTATAGAGGATACCTAGGCCTACAATCTCTACTTTGTTTCAACTCTATATCTCTATAAATTCCGGAAAAAAATTGGACAAGAGTAATTTATTTTTTCGTTTCGTTTTTCTTTTTTCTTTGTCACGCTTTCCGTTCGACAATATTGGGAGCATTTAAATATAGTTAACAGCAGCTTATAGAGGACATCTGCAGGTACAACTTAAGATATCCAATATCTCGATAACTTAAAAGGATTTAAAATAAATAGGCAAAATTTGAAACATTTCTACGATTTTCACCTGCATGAGTAGATATGCATTTCATTCTCAAATCAAACAGACTAACCGCGCAATATTTTGACATCTCTTTTCACCTTATTTTACTCCAGTGACGGAGAGGGAGACAGACAGAGGCAGTATGCTCTGTGGTGTGTTAAGAACAAAAAAAGCCATAAAAGAAATGTCAAATATGTATGAAAGGAATGTCAAATATATATAGGTATCAGTGATACCAGATCGTGGTATTATTACATTAGGGAAAATTCCTACGTCGTTTCTGTTTATAAATGCTATTTGCAATCAAGATGAGGCAGTAAATTACCCGGTCGGGTTTTTAAATAGAATTACAGTCCATGGCTTGGAATTAAAAGTTGGAGTTCCCATTATGTTGCTTCGCAATTTGAATCCCCCAAGCTTTGTAATGGAACCAGATTGAGAGTGATTTCGTTGCAGAAAAACGTTATTGAGGCGTTAATTTTAACCGGGTGTTTATACCAAGAAAACAAATAATTCCCAGCAATTATCCATTTCAATTTAAACAGTAAGTTAGAGGGTCAAACTTTAAGAAAAGCGGGAGTTGAATTAATCAAGAATTGCTTCAGCCACTGGCAGTTATATCTCATATGTAGCGTGCTCCAGGGTAAGTAATGCAGCAAATATCACTATCTTAGTCGATAGAAACCGCTAATATAGTATACAAAGAAGCGTTACATTAATAAGAAAACAAGGGAGCTAAATGTTATAAAACTATTTTCATTGTCCAAAGAGTATTAAATTATTGCCGATTAGTCCAACGAGCATGTGCAATGCCATGAAGATAAAGGCAGAGTGGGCCCAGTCTACGGGAGGTTTTTTAGTACGGGTTCAAGTCAATCACTTTTGTAGAAGGCTCTTTCTGAAATTGTTTTCCATCAATTGTTCTGAAACAACATTTTGCACGTGCGAAGCCGGGCGGATAAAGCTAGTCTTACATAAGAATACTAATATAAACAAAAAAATACTACTTTATAAATTGTATATATTAAAAGTATTTAATCAAATGTATTCGGCATCATTTTCTTCTTGAATTTGTATTATACCTGTAAGACTAGAAATCTATGGTATAGATCCCAACCTTAAAGAAAAACGTCAAAGGAAAGTTAATAAATATTTTGAAGAATTAGCCTCTGATTACCGATTTCGCAACAGGGAAAAAATATTTAAAATTACTATTTTCAAAAATGTACTAGACACAATAACAACTCAATTAAGTGCACGTTTTACTGAGCGAGTATGATTCAGTCAAATATTCAATTTTCTAACATCATCATTTTTACTAGAAGCAGATCAAACAACTTTATTACAAAAGTGTGACCATTTCCAAAGGCCCCAACTTTTCTCTTCAATTTCTTAATATTTATCACCTACTTCTACCTGAATTAACTAAGGCGAATAGTCCACCAATTTTGTAAAGAAATAATGACAAAATATGGAGTGCTAGAATGCGACCTGACAGAAGCATTTACAGCTGATGATGTGATGATACCTAATCAGGGGGCCCAGATTTAGTTTTGCCCCAGGGCCCTTAGTCATCTAACTACGCCACTGTACACAAGATCAAGTATTGCACAGAACGAGGTGGACCGGGCATGTGGCAAAAATCAAAACAAGACAACCTCATACAAAATCAAGAAAACGAATGTCGGCAGAGCCCCAGTCCCAGATTTGAATTATGAAAATGGATCGTCAAGAAGTCACATATGAAAATGAAACAGCTGCAGGTTGTGAAACTACTAATTCCAGGCAACTATTTAACTACATTGCAAAAAGTTGTAGATGGTCACGAAATTCATAGCATATTTAAGGAGTAAACATCCAGTTGAAGAGCCAGTACCAAAGCTTATATGAACACCAAGTATTTTTAGACTGACCATAAAACAGTTCCCCGACTGACTGATAGAATACAACGCCCACACCAGACCGCACAGAATTCATCTAGCTTAAGATCGGAACTTTCCCTCTAACCAGTGGCAAATACCCAAGAGTGGAATCGTATTGGTGGAACCTACAGAGTTGGAAGTTTTCCACAATGAACTAGATTCAAATTAAATCCCTTTGGTATTACAGAAAGCATTACAGATTTAGCCATTACAACTGGAACACTGATCGCGGATCTACCAACATAAACAAAAAATATATAAGTCGATATATTTGCAACAAAAACTAATATCTAAGATGTACTGTGATGCTATTACGAATAACAAGAAATTCAAATAAAATTCAATTCCAATGAATTTTAAGCACCAATTAATGCACACATCTTTGGAATTCCTGATTTAATTTTTGAAATAAAAGGAAAATTTGTCCTTTTCAAAGAAACATACGCACAAAGTTAGAAAAATGCATGCATAATATTTCTAAGTTTTACCCACAGCCCATTCAAAGTACACATGCTTCATCTTCACGTAAGTTCACTCAAATCATAAGTTCATTTATATTTGATATGTTTTAACATAAATATTGGAAAAGGTTAACAAATTCAAAACGCAAAAACGAACACAAGAGAAATAAGCAACCCGAAAACGACACACCACAGGGTACTGTCAGGAAGAAAAAGTTAGAACATTTCCTCTTGCGGCAGCTATGACTTCTTGGCCTTATAAATATGAAATGATATGCTAATAAAACGTTGAGCGAAAACTTTTAAGTGGCTTTTCGGGGAAAAGCAACCTATTATCTCTGTACTGCCCTCTCATCCTTTCTTTGGGTTTCCCAAGTGGTCTACCCAAATATAAAATGAAAATAAAAAAAAAACTTAAGTCATCTACCACAAACCCGTTGGGATCAACTTGGTCACCACTGCTATGCATAAAAATATTGTCGAATTTTAAATTTTAATATTCTACGCAACAAAGCAACTCAATTGCTTTTCCTATGATCTACGAAATATCCTCTGCTTGAATAACAAATTCACTATACCCGGCACTGCAGGTGCTATAAGTATCCGCGAAAGCCTCAACTTTCGTAAGTTCGACAAAACAAAGGTAGGTAGTTAGGTAGATAGCTACGAGTACTTACATAGTATGTAATTGGATCTAATTTTGCGGAACAATTCCTTCCGCCGCAGTCCAATTTTGTTCTGCCTCTCATATAATGGTCATTTGTCGTTCAAGTTATGAATTTAATTATGTTTTCCGAATTTGTGCGCCCATTCAAAAGCCCAGAGAATCGGCCTTTTGTTTATTCGCGTTCTCCTCATTGTTTGAAATCGTGAGAATGGGGGAGACCTCATTCAAACGAGTACCTTTTCTCCGCGAAACATTTATTTCAAGCATAACGCCAGACATCTGTCATATTCCTTTTGGTAGTTATTTTTGTTTTATTTTTTCGACTGTCTTTTGCATGTATTTATGACTTTTGTAAATTTTCCGCTATGAAGTCTCTAACAGCGACAGGAGAAATTACTGAAGGGCATTTCCTTTTGAGAGTTCCCAGCAAATAGCGAAACAAATTTTCACTGAAAAAAATAAACAACAACACAGCAATCCGATGGGACCGAGGAGGATGGTGGGTGGAGCAAAGAACGGAGCAAAAGGACAGTCGGGAGGGAAAAAAGCGAAAATTTATTATTTTCAAAAAGGCTTTCATTACCAGAATACATTGAAGCTAGATTGCCCCATCTGTCCACTATGAAAAAGATGTCCACATCAGTTGCTCCGCGGCAAGCTGCAAACCATATGCTGAAAACGAGGGAAAAAGGGTTTTCTGGTGACAGCGGTATGGGCGTGCAATTCCCAATTCAATATTCGTGGCATAATTCTGAAGCGAGCAGCAGGAACACCTTCTAGCTATCCTACAAGACAGGGCTGTTGTATGCACTCAACACCATTGGCAATGGCAGCGCCACAAAAAGTCACTGGCAATAAATAATCGGCCAGACAGTTGGATCCTTGCGGCTATCTGCACCGTGTTATCCAACGCGTTGCACTGTGCAACTATACACTCTTGGTAAGCGCGAATTGTGTTTTTAATTAAAAGATATGAAGCATGTCCCCTGCTCCTAGTCGTCATCCTTCTCTTTGAGCCAGCTGTTCCATATAGTTATAAGCGGAATCTTTTTGCTGGCGCTCGGTTATATAGGAGGACAATAGCAATTGTGAATCGAAATCGCCATTCACAGACAAGGTATCTGAAAAAGCTAATTGTAACTGCTGGACTAGTATTCTCAGAAGTTATAGTACTACCACAAAACGTTTGCTTAACCATAGTCAAAAGCAGTCAGGTTTTTGTACGATAAGCGTTTGGCTCAGTGGTTAGTATGCGTGAGCGAGGGCGCTCGTGTTCGGAAAATCACTGATTTTATACCGATTTCGAGCTGCTAAATAGAGAAGCTCTTACAGGACAGTTATACAGGTACAGTCTCGGATTTTTGTCAGGCGTTCGTGAGAGGAGGTGCAGTCTTTGCAGCACAAGATCCAGAGAACCAATGCGTCCAAAGTATGATTAGCTCTCCATATATTCAGCTTAAATGCCCGAATTGTTGCTAGATTGCCGCAACAAAAAACAACGAGTGTCAAAATACCATAAAATATAAAGAGAAACCGAAAAGAACCTGAGCCGATTCCCCCGCAGGATAGACCTTAAAATAATGAAAATCACTAAAGCTAGATCTAAGCACATATTGAGTGCTCCGTGTCCGTAGACCGTGGTAACTGCCGTCCGTAACAGAAAAGATCTATGTCAGATGCCACTAGGATAGAGTACATGCTTATTGCCGCACTTTACACGAAGCAAAAGAGTCTGACGTGTGAGTGGAATGATGTCTGAAGCTGATATTTAAATTACGTTTTAATTGGGCATTGCAGGTACGCTTCATAAGTTAAGGTCTCACGTTCAACACATTAGAATCACTTCGGAGGTGATATAGAATCCGAATACTATTTTTGTATAACCAGAAATTGTACGCTCATTTCATTACACGCACTTCATTCTTAATGTTCATCCTTAGTCGTGTTTTATTAACATTCCTATTTTGCGAAAAACAACAATCTGGCTGATGAAAAGAGCCTCTGGCCTAATGAAGGTATAATAAATTGCCGCACGTAAAATTTTGGAAATGTCACCTTCGGGCGATTTTACTGTATGTACCAATACCGATGGAATACTGAATACTGACTCTTAGGTCAGCTATAAGTCTTGGCACGTTAAATATTACAAAAGACATGTGACATACAGAATTGGGGTTAGGGTAGGGTAATAAAAATATTACATTTCACACGGCAGAAGGCAAACAAAGCCGCACCATTTTCGCATGCATGCGTTCGCTTTTATTACACCTGTGCTATATCAAAATCATTATCCTTAATACTTTGTTGGCTCTACTGCCTGTATCTGTGCGTATGGTATTTGTTTGCCTTGTAATTTTATTGCTTGGAAAAGCGTCGTTTATTTTCGTTTGCTTTTTATTCGGGCTTAGTAAAAGAAAATATTTTTCTTCATTCCTGTTGGTATATGTATATGTGTTTTATTTGCCAGAGATAATGTGCGTTCACGTTTTATATATGTAGGCCTTCTTCCTCATAATTTAACGCTTGGGACAAATTATTACCTTTGGCGATAAACTATAAGGTATTTATCTAATAAGCATTCGCATTGTAGATTTTATTGTTTGCTTTCGTCCTCTCGTTTGCCTAACTCTATTGGAGTAACTTAAGTATAGTAAGAAAGACTCGCCTGTCACGCGATTTGCAGCGAGAATCGTGTTTCAATATAGGTACTATTATGTATGTATAAGAATATACTCGGTTCATATAAGGGGGTAGAGGAAGAGTGACTGCTTGTTTGGTTCGGCTATAAAAGTTCGGTTTTATGGCGATTCGCCTTGCTGCCAATTCAAAAATTAAATCGTAAATTTTGTGACTTATTCACATCCTGCAGTGTGTGGTGGTGCTACACGTTATGAAACGCTGCATACTCATAAATTTACTGCTCGGCCCCCGATTCCCCTGATATCATATACAACAAAATTGACTATACAGTGTGAAAGTATCCATACATGTGTGTACTCGTTCTGGAATGCGTCAAAGGCATAAATCTCCTAAATTTTATTTGTTCATCCCTGACACTTGTACGTACACAAATAAATAAACATATCTCTTCTTTTTTTTTATTTTCTGTAGCAAAGGGGTTATTGTGTTGTTGAAGAGGACCGACTGAAATGATCCTTGTTCATATATTTATAGAGCAGAGCGCAGAGGACGACACATCCTTTTGCATTGAAAATTTGCCAATGTTTTGATAAAATCGCAATTTTTCCAAAATCGAATTTTCACCGAGAATAATAAATGACATTAAGTGTTTATTTTGTAAATCTTCACTGCGAAAACGTACTTTATTCTATTTGGTTATTTTTGGCACAAGCTTTGGCTGGAATTTGGAAATAGCTTCCCCGTGATTTATAACATACCTACCTACCTATAGAGCAGGCTGATACATTGGGTATATTTGAATACATTTTACCCTAGTGTTGTCAAATATAATCAGTGGAAAGATGACGCTTTTATAGCTTTTGATGACAGGAAGATCATTACATTTCCTGCTAGTTAAGCTGTAACTGTTGTTTCTCTTATTTTCGAAGGACTATTGCAGCTCTGTTACACTCAGGGAAAAAGTGCAAACTTAAATGTAATATGTTCTATTTGATTTTACGTTGAATAAACTTTAATTAAGAATATTCCTTTTCACGTTAAAAAATATTTGATTTAAATACCGTGAACTGGGGCTAGTTTGCCCCAGCAGGGGTTACTTTGCGCCACTAGCGAAAAGAGTTTATTTATTTTTTCCCGCCCAGACATGTCTCGACCTGCATATCAAAACTACCGATACTAACACATACAAACATACACATTCGCGGGTAGGATCATTCGTTCGTATACCTTCAGTGAGTAAACAGTGGTTGACGTGCAAACTTTTGTCAAATTTTTTGAGTGTTTCTTTTTTGTGCAAAATTTAGTGTGTACACCGGTTCCAGCGAAAACTGAGAAAGTAAGTATATTTTTTCTTGTTAAAGTGTTATTTTATTATTAATTTAAGCATGAAATTGTCCTTCCTTATCTTGAAACAAAAATATAATGTTTTTTTTTGAGTGACCATGAAGTTTTTTCAGCTTTAGGGGTTACTTTGCGCCTGGAACAAGGAGAGATATATCCTGGAGAAATAGTCGAGCTTGACGAAGAGACTGTAAAAATCAACGCAATGGAAAAGTCCTTAAAACTATGGAAATGGCCGCCTGAAACGGATGAATTAAGATACCCATGGACCGATGTATTAGGCTACATTCAACCTCCGAAGAAGGTTTCAAATAGAGGAACTTTCGCCGTTATTGAGCTGCAATCTATATTTGACTAATGAATCAATTTCTAGAATGACTGATAACTACTTCTTTGTATTCCTTCCTTTTGTGTTATATTTTTTTTTTTATTATTATTTTTTATTATTTTTTATATGAAATCTACTTTTTGTTGTTAAAATCTATATTATATATGAAAGTTGGAGCCCAAATATGAATTTTGAATTCCTGAAATATTAAAGACAGACATTTTTTATGTTAAAGTTACATATATAATAATTAATGTTTTACTACTAATATTTAAAGATTTTGAAGAAATAAAATGTACCATTTGGTTTTTTTCTTTAGGTATCTATATAAAATAAAGTGTGGGGTATTTTTCACTTTTTTTTTTTAGGAAATTAATCCTCGAATCAGTAGCTACGAAATCTCTTGACAACATTGCTCCAGCTTTTTAAATGCGGGCACATTCACCCAAAGTTTCGGATGGAGCAAAGTAACCCCTTCCCTTGGATAACTTTGCCCCACTTTTCAACCGCAAAAAAAAATATGTTCTTAGTTACTATAAAAAAATTAAGGTCACATAAGTATGCTTTAGTATCTTATTACATAAGAGAAATAGGAATAGGCATAATTAAAATATTTTTTAATCATTTTTAAGAGTTTTTTGCAAAAAGACTGCAAAAAACGGAGCAAAGTAACCCCGGTTTACGGTACGCAATGTAATTTTAAATTAAGTCAACGTAGATTCAAAGTGAAACGCATTCACTTTTACATTTAAGCATGATTCCATATCAAATCAAGGTGCATACGTGGTTAGATCAAATTAATAGTATGTGGAATTAGAGTAGGGAAACCCTTTGAATTAATGTTATGCCACTTTGATTTCAAAATTTTCGTAATCGATGCTAAATCCTTCTGAAAAATATTTAAAACAAAGTGGTTTTCTTTGATTTTTCGTTGTTTTTTCTCTGGGTGTAGATATTTATCGTAGCTGAAGCCGACATAAGACTTAATACCATGTTCCCACCAACGTGATTTAGCCAAAGTGATTTATAAATCACGAAAGGCGTTTCCACCGGACTTTAAGTGTTTTATTGTGACATTCACGTCAACTTTGACATTAGGTGAGTTGGTCACCTATCGTAACTATCAAAGTGCAAAAAGAAAATTACTTACATCAAATTAAAAGTTAAAATGAGTTCAAATGCTTTGGAAATCATTTCCATTTATCACAAAAAAGCCAAAAATGATATAAGCATTTTACTCTCGGCATTTTCAACCAGAAGAAATGCTCTCCGAAAAAAGCATAAAAAAAATATTCTGAGACTAATACACCTCCTAAATAGTCACTTGTTTTTATCGCACAAAATGCTTATATGGAAAAAACCGAGAAGAGTCTGGACGAAGGTGAGTGTAGTTTAAATTTGCACGTAAATAAAGTTAAAAGCCAGAACGCGTTATTTGCAGATACGTTCAAGATCTTTCTGGGAAAAAGATGTGCCGGAAAATGATGATGCCTTTTTCAAAGAATGCTTCCGTATGTCTCGGGAAAATTTTAATACGATATGCCATGAATTAAGAAGTATGGAAAAACAAAACACGAATTACCGTAAAGCCATTCCCTTGAGAAAGAGGGTTGCAATCGCACTGTACACTGTTGGATCTTCAGCTGAATACCGAAGCATCTCAAATCTTTTTGGAGTCGGAAAAGCAACAGTTTGCAGCATTTTGAAAAGCTTTTGCCAGGAAGTATGGAATATGCTGCGTCCAAAATATATAACAGCTTACCCACTTACTGAGGAAGTTATAGAGGAAAATGTTAAAGGGTTCAAAAAGTTGGGCTTCCCTCAGTGCTTCGGAGCTATCGGTAAGTAAGCTGAAATATTAAAATTTAGCTAAGAATAATTTTATTTCAACGATTTTTAAGATGGCTGTCATATCGAGGTAAGCCCCAGATCTGAAGACGCTGTTGATTACCATAATTACAAAGGTTGGTATTATACTGTACTATTCGCTGCAGTTGATTACCGGTAAGAATAGCATTATGTTTTTAAAATACGATTTTAATTATGATTATCGAATCTAGATACAGATTTCTATACATCAATGTCGGAAGTCCAGGACGATGCAACGATTCCCAAATTTTTGAAAGTTCATCTCTTAAGTTGCAACACCAAAATCCCATACTTCAAAGGTTGTCAAAAAGAATATGTGGTGTAGACGTTCCGGTCCTGTTGATTGGAGATTCCGCTTTCCGATTTTCGGATAGAGTTATGAAGCCTTATCCATTTAATGCCGTTGCACCGACAGAACAAAAAAACTTTAACTATGTCCTATCCAAATGTCGAAGGGTGGTAGAAAACGCCTTTGGTCATTTGAAGGCCAGGTTTAGAAGAATTGGGAGAGGATTGGAAAACCACATAGACAACACTTCCTTAATTATAAAGTCTTGTTGTGTACTTCACAACTTTTTAAACGTTCACAACGATGATATTAATATCCAATGGATGCAGAATGTGGATGAAACCACGTTCAGACTCAGAGAGCAGCCGGAACATACATCGTCTATCAGCGACAACAATCCCACAGCAGTTAATATACGAAATGCGATAACCAGATACTTGGGTAAGAACACATTTATTAACATAACCAACTTTTGTTTTTTTTTTTATTTTTTATTTAAAAGTGCAATCAAATCAGTTTGAAACTGATCGGAGGAGCTTACGAATCTTTCCAAAATTGCATTTCGCTCTCTTTCTATTTGAATGAGTTCCTGATCCGTATTTCGTATTTCCTCAATTTGATTTTTTATTCTGTTTTCCGATGCACGGAAGTCAGCTGCATAAGGATTAACTGGTTTCCTTTTCTGTTTCCTTGCAGCTCTTGAAGTGGATGCAACAGGCGTCTCTGGAATTTCAACTGATTCCGAAATGTCGGAGGCTGAAGAACTTGGCGATATGCGCGACATTGAAAGTTCAGATGATGTGTAATCTAGACATAAAAATATAAAAAAAAAGTAATACTCTAATATATGTACATATCAAAGTTTTTGTTTACCTATTACAATGCTGTCTTCAACGATAGATTCCAGGTTATTAATTTTCAACTGCCCAAGGATAGCATGCACTCTGTGGTACAGCTTCCATTCCGACGGCGAACCTCCCGATGGACCGACTATCTGCTTTTCCTTTCTAGAAGATTACGATACAAAAAATACGAATAACGGTTACAACAAATTTGCTCAAAAAGCGACGTACCTGTATCGACTGGTAAGGTTGTGAATTTTAACCCTTATCTCGTCGGGAGAAAACAAAGAATTCCTGCGCTGGAAGGAATTTGCCATCTCCTTATAGATATGGTTATTTTTCCTGTTTCCCCGCAGCTCCTGAAACTTTTCTTCCCAAAGCTCCAGGAGAAAGAATTCGTCCACTTCGGACCAAATAGTTCTTTTTTTTAGTTGTTTTTGTTTTGTTGCCATAACTGCTAAGAATAAAACCATTTTTTATTGTATGTACTTAATAAAAATATAAAAAAAACTCACCGAAAAACAAAATTAGAAAATTGAATTTGATTATATTTACGGTTTTGCTAATTCGTTGGTTGCTGAATAAACTTCTGACGTTAATAACAGGTATGTTTGATTTTATTTGCGTATGTTCGATTTTATTTGTGTATGTTCGATTTTATTTTGTGTGGATTTGCGATGACAGATACGTAATTAAGATTTAAACACGTATAAATCACGTAATTACAAATCACGAAAATGTATGATAAATCACGTAATTTATGAGATGATTTAGCTAAATCAAGTTGATTTAGCTAAATCACGTTGGTGGGAACATGGTATAAGGTGTCTTTGTGAGACAACTGCAAACAGTAGACTCTCTTCAAAAAAAAAAAAAAACTGTGGTTAGGGAATACCTACTACTTTATGAGATCAGTTGAGGTTGAAATGTTTGACCGTCTATCACTATGGTCTTGTTCAGCGACGTCTGAATTTGCCGTTAATTTCCAAAATCTTTATAACAATGGTAGGTTTTCCCAGTCAGCGCCTTTGAAATGCACTGTCATCCAAATCAATGATATATGTCGTTTTCCATTGGTTTCACTCGGGGATCCACTCATTCTGCGATCCAATGGGTTCTGATTGAACCCACAAAAGTATTGGTGAAATGCCAAAAAATAATCTGCGGCTGTCAGCTGACTTGTATAAAATACATAAATTACATTTGTGTGAGTGCTTCTTGAGTGGATTCTGACTTCATATCGAGAAGCGAAATTCTCTTCTCAGAATCACCAGAAGAGTATTTTTTGTGCCAATGGAACGGTTTCAGAAGTGATTTTTTCGATTCCGGACTCTCCCGGACGCTTCTTTTTGCCCAATGGAAAACGACAATAGTAAATAAAATATGTATGTACAAATAAGACATCACAATCATAAGCGTGGCTGAGTAGGTACCTAAAATTAGTTTGGAGAATACATTGGATACTGCCCCAGAGATGATTGATAATTACGAAGGCACACTTTTCTAACTTATTGAGAAAATGACATTTGTTACATCAAAATATTAATGAACCCATATTTCCAGAGATAAATCCTTATGTTAGGTACATACCTTATGAAAGTGTTAGAAAGCTGTTCTCAAGACTTATCTAATGAGATATAATCATTCCGGTAAAATAAATATGTGCTCGGAGAGAGTATGCTGGTTTGCGTATTCCATACTATAATCGCCCCCACATATTGACCAAAACGACACCTTCGATTCAAAATATATTTCAATTTTCATGACTAGTCAATGTGACATATCTTGCCCACGCAAAGGTGTTCCATAATAAATAGGGACTCGTATATAATATTCTGTGTTACTCAAATTTCAATTTAGAAAATCGTATCGTTTAGATCCTGCCAACCTGTTCCTGATACAGTTCGGTACTAAATTTGTGTTTGAAATGACATCACTGTTCAATTTTAATTCCCCTCCCCAACCATATAAACAACCATACTCTCCAGAAGTTGGTTAAAGGGACCGCTAAACCAACATGCGAGTATACACGACCGAAAAACTCATAGATTTGTTCATGGTTGGAGCCACTCAACCATGTTCAAGTAAAAAGATCTCTTTATCGCTTCCATTTAATCAAATCGAATGTGGAACATCAAAAAGTCATAAAAATATGAAACACGTTTGGTAAAGCGGAAAAATTCCTATCTCTGATCGAATGAAAATAACACGAAATGGGGTTGGGGTTGGGGCTGGGCGAGAGGGCGATGCGATGGTTTTTGCCATATTTTCTACTCTACCAGAGAAAATAAATCTGCTCACCACATATGTATGCACGTTGGTAGTTGTATCCATACGTATGTAGATATGTATACTAGTGTGTTGTTTCCGCTCCTTTTCATATCGCGATAGTGTCGTTCGAGAAGTGTACTTCATTTCTGCTTGACAAATGGAAAAAATAGAGAAAACTCTTTCTACACAATCAACTTCAGTTCATCTCCCAGTGCTGCGCATCCTCTAGACCAGCAATAAAAACCATTTTCCACCAAAATAATTTCCATCATTTTGCGCTTTCGTTCCGTTCGGCACAGATAAATGACGAGTTGGCCTGAATGCTGCTTATATACGTCAGTCCCGAAACCCCATACCTTTGGCACTTGCTAGGAGATGTGGAGTTATTCGCAGCCTTTTGCTCCTCCTCGTACTTGTCCTTGGGCTCTAACAATTTGTTTTTGTGTCACTGCTTTCTAGTGGGAAAAATATCTTTTCACTTTATTAAATGCTAGATTTGCTCGGAGACTTGTAAACATGGTGCCATATACATTTCCATCAATGCACGTTGTGGTGCTCCACAACGAAAGAGCTTATACATTATACCCACTGTGCTGTATCTGTATGGATCCTAAATATGCCTTGAAGTTTTATATTGTATAGTTTTTCTGTTCGCGAGAGTCGAGGGGTAGGACAATTTCGTTATGCACTGAGCATAACTCCTTATGCGGCAATATTTAATCATGATGTCAATTATGGAAATGGGATTTATTCAGTCGATTGGGCTCAGATGTTGCGGAGATAAGATCGGAATGTATCGTTTAAATAAGCTCTACACACTTTAAAATATATTTCACTGTCTGCAATGGGTCCTTATCAAATAGATTATTGAAAGTCCAGATGTAGATATCCAAATACCACATATTAAATGTCTTAAAGCCGTTAGCTATGTTTTTATGGTATAATTCTGAAGACTGAACAGCTTAGTAGCTTTGACAATATTTTGTCAGGGTATACCTGGAGGATGCCATCATATCAGATTAGAAAAAAAAATGTTTGAGATTCCTTTCTCCTTAAATAAGGTCTTATCAATAAAAACATTTATTAAACGCCCATTGACACTGCTTCAGCGAACATATTTCTGTAACAACTCTCGCGAATGTCTGACGAAACTTCTCATAGATAACTTTCTTCTAAGAAAGCTTTGAAATTCAGGCGCTTGAACTTGGCATAAAATTGAAGATGCCTTGCACTCATCCAAAAAAAATGCACACATTTTTAGAACATATAGGCCTATAGCGTCCTATACGAACCTTTTAATTTCTTTTTGAAGTAATACTTCTTTCGGCACGCTTGACTTGAGGGGTAAGCTGGTGAAAAGCGTTACGGAAATTGCGAGCGGAAGTTGAGGGAGGTGTAAATTAGTGAGATAAAAAGAGAGAGAATTACGTTTCGTTTCTAATATTTCTGTAGAGGCAAGAGAGATAGATGCGAGCACACATTTTCGTTCTCTCTTTCTCTCACCCAGTTACATTTCATTATCTAAGACACATCCTACAGTGCAGCAGTGATACCAGATCGGGGGATTTATCACTTTTTGCGGGATTTTCCCACTAATAATAAGCTAAAAGGGACAAAGGGATTTTTCAGACCTCATAGTACAAAAAGAAAGGGATTTTACTTTTTTGTCAAACTTTGTTCCTAATTGCTCATTTCATTAAGAATATAAAAATTATTCAACCTACGATCAAATTAAATATTTTCATGTTTAGAAAAAAGTCATTCAAAATATCTAAATGCTTTCATTTTCTTTTTTTGTATGTCCCTAAACTGTTTCATTTAATGACAAATCTGTGGTCAAAAGGCAAAACAGCTAAAGTCTGTTTTACTCAATGTTCAGGAGAGCATTTTAAAGTTTTTTTACTCCATTGACTCTAGTGACGTAAGCTGTTTTTTTTTTTAAATTGTGGCCACATTTTTAAAGATATAAAGCTGAAAATAATTTACGAAATAGATTTGAGTACGCTGAATCTAATGGCATCAAAATCCCAATTTCGTCTAAAGTCGACTTTAGCGGTTATGGTTTGTGACCACAGATATGTGTCTGTGAATGAATCACGAGTATTTTTTAAAATAATAATAATTTGTAAACATAAAGTGGATATTATGAGTATAACCGTGGGATAACCTGCCTCTAAAGTCTGGTATCAATGCAGTGCAGACATATTGTCTGTATCACACTGTAGGAGCAACAGAGAGAGTCGCGAGCACACAGTTTCTTTTCTTTCTCTCATAGCCAGTTACGTTTCGTATATTTAAGACACGCCTATTGCAAGGTTGCCACTTTGGTAATTTTTTACAAAATTTGGTAATTTTTTTGCTTATTGAGTTTTGGTAATTTTTATCTTGTTATGGTAAATTTTTGAGCAGATGTGCAAGACTGCGAACTCGATATCATCTCATTTAAATGCTACTTTACTGCTTCTGAGTGGATTGCATTATTTGCATATGTTCATCACCATCCATGTAAAACTGCTTTATTCGCTGTTCAAAAAATTACAGAATGTACTCATTTTCCATATTGAGATATGGATCGGTTAATTAATCATATTAGTTATATACAGACATAAAACTCTAATTTGTTAAAGGTTTGTTATAGGAAAAAAGGTAAATGATCCCATTTCTTCTAGCAGCTGATAATTTTGTGTAAAATGAAATAAAATAATTCGAGTTTTTTTTGTAAGTGGCAACCGTGGCCTATTGTTTGTATCATACTGTAGGAGCAAGAGAGAGCAGGGAGCGCGCCCATTTTCTTGCTTTCTTCCTCTTATAGCCAGTAAATTATTGAAAAAAATTGACGTATTAATATGTATAAACTAAACATGTATACATATATAGATGGAGCTATAGAAGTTTTACTTCAGTCGTGTGGTCTAAAGCACACTCGTTTTTTTTTTTAGTAACTAGGTATATGCCTATACATATTTTAATTCATTATGGTGCGGCTTTTTTTTTTAATGGGTTCTACAAACTACTTACCACTGCAAAGATTTTGTGATATTTCATTCGCTTTTACAGACATTCAAAGAAAAAAGCCTCTGGGTAGACATGGAATGGTAATTATTATACTTTATAAGTTCTCGCTAATAAGAAACTAACAGAAAATGTCACCCTAAATGTGCATTATTAGAATAACAAAGGGGACGAATAGCAAGCTGCAGTGGGTGCGAGACAAAAGCGTTTCTCCAGCTTCAAGCCAATCCAGCAGACAAAACTGATGATAACCAAAATGAAAATTAAACTCATTATTAAAGTTTTGGGAGGACGACAGCTGAGGAAAGAAATGGCTACTTTCTCCATAAGGACTGAGGTTAGTCAACGCTTATAGGTAGTGAGAGGCAGCAGATTTTATGCGACTGAAAGCAGATTTTTCTAAAAATCATGGCAGTTGTCGTTGAAGTTCTTCCAACTTTCAAATGAACCTATGTTGACAATAAAAGGGAATGAAACTTTTGTTTAGTACAAATAGCGTGAAATTTGATATCTAATTATAAAATTTAAGAACTGAGCGGAAGTCATAAAATTACGAATTAAATAAATTTATTGCACATACAGAAAGCACAGAAAGACTATCATTATAATCTCTCGCGAATGGCTTAATATCTGCCAGTCATCAATCACTACTAAGTATAGTCTTGGACAACCAATATGTAAAAACCTAAGTGGGTAGGGTAGGGTGCGGAGGATTTGACACGTTTTCATACTATTGCTTAAATCATTGAAATTCAAAGTTTTTTCTCTATGGTTTTATGCTAAGAACTTATAATGGAATCACGGCGACCAAGTATTTATAGTAATAGAGACAACTGATTAGACTTTTAGGTTTTATATCTATTTTCCTGCAAGGTGTAAATGTGTCAAAAGCTCCCTCGAAGAAGGAGAATTTGACAAATTCATAAGGAGGTTTTGACATATGTGGGAGGATTTGTCCCAGAACTATTAATAAAAATAAAACTCGAGGCATAGGTTTTCAATTGGCAGAATATTTTTATTTAAAGTAAATAAAGAAGCTTGAACAATTTCAGTCTTTTAAAAAGGAACTCCATGTGTTATAAAATAAATTACATAATTAAAAAAAAACATAACAAAAATGAGAAGAAACTCAAACTAAAAAATCAAGAATCAATCAATCAATTAAGAAAGGCCTAACGAATATCTAAATTCCTAAAGTCAACATTAAATGATATTTTCGGTCTGGTTTTTGAAGTACCGGGAAGAGCATCCGGTGGTGGTAATTTTGCTACAATATCAGCTTTAATGGCTGCACCAACGTCCTCGTTAAACGGTTCACAGAAGCAATTCTGTTTGTTTTGTCGCCTTAAATATTTTATTGTGTAGGGCATCGAACTTGTCTCGTCTATATGCTGTATGACCCCAACATAGTAGAACAGTTTCTTATCTCCAAATTTAACAAGGACATAATCATTTGCATTCGGAGAAATAATTTCTGCATCCAAATCCAATGGTCTTTGAAGTTTCGGGATTAGCTCTTCTTCTTCTTCGCTAGATACAACAAATTGGTCGGATTCATCGCATAGGCTTATTTCGGTTTCATCAGATGAAGATTGGTCCAGTATGCGCTTCACGTAAACTGGTTTGGGGCGTTTACGGTCCTTTAATTTCATAGCTTTGGCAATCTTTTCAGCTGCTAAAGTTTCTATTCTCTCCTTCTCAGGAGTGTCTGTATAAACTTTAGACGTAGCTGCATTAGCTCTATTTTTTTTTGGGCGCAACTTTGGAACGGGTCGAAGCTGTTCCGGTGTAAGATGGAGTGGGTTCACGAAAGTCGAGGGTGAATTAATTGGACTGTCGTTGTTTGAAAATTGCACCATATCAACATA
The DNA here is from genome assembly GCA_916610125.1 of Cheilosia vulpina. Taxonomy (NCBI): domain Eukaryota; kingdom Metazoa; phylum Arthropoda; class Insecta; order Diptera; family Syrphidae; genus Cheilosia; species Cheilosia vulpina. The sequence goes on along the minus strand of OU744280.1, from coordinate 517,489 downwards.
CTCCGTATTACTTGCTGGTTGATCAGTTTCGACGATGTTATCGGTAACCAGCACTGCCTCTTCCAAGTGTGATCTGTTAATAAAGGGTGATTTTTTAGCTGGTTTGGTTTTGGCAACACCGGTTTTGACAGCTGACGTGTGTTTAGTACCTTGTGTCACTGTCAAACAGCTTCAGTTTGGTTTGCAATTTAACCATGGATCGTCTTACAAATGAACAACGCTTGCAAATTATTGAATTTTACTATCAAAATTCGTGCTCGGTTCGAAATGTTCATCGCGCGCTGCTTCCATTTTATGATCGGCATTCTCGACCTTCTGAGCAGTCTATTCGGAAGATTGTGACCAAATTTCGCACCAAATTTACTTTGTTGGACATTAAACCACCAACACGTTTACGTACTGTGCGTAGTGAAGAAAATATTGCGGCCGTATCAGCTAGTGTGACAGAAGACCGCGAAATGTCGATTCGGCGCCGTTCCCAGCAGTTAGGCCTTTGTTACAGCACTACGTGGAAAATTTTGCGGAAGGATTTGGGCGTAAAGCCTTTTAAGATACAGCTGGTGCAAGAACTGAAGCCAGCCGACCTACCACAACGCCGAATTTTTGGTGAATAGGCTCTTGGAAAGCTGGCCGAGGATCCGCTTTTTTATCGAAAAATTGTGTTCAGCGATGAGGCTCATTTTTGGTTGAATGGGTACGTAAATAAGCAAAATTGCCGCATTTGGAGTGAAGATCAGCCAGAAATATGGCCGGCGGCATTATTGGGCCATATTTCTTCAAAGATGATGCGAATCGCAGCGTTACTGTCAATGGTGAACGCTACCGAGCGATGATAACAAACTTTTTTTTGCCCGAAATGGAAGTTCTTGACTTGCATGATATGTGGTTTCAACAAGACGGTGCCACATGCCACACAGCACGCGAAACAATGGCGCAATTGCGAGGCGAGTTTGGTGAACAGTTAATTTCACGTTTCGGGCCGGTCAATTGGCCGCCTAGATCGTGCGATTTGACACCATTAGATTATTTTTTTGTGGGGGTATGCCAAGGCTAATGTGTATAGGGACAAGCCCGCTTCGATTGACGCACTGGAAGCCAACATCCATGCATTCATTCGTGAGATACCGGCCGATATGTGTGAAAGAGTATGCCAAAATTGGACTCAGCGGATGGGCTACCTGAGACGCAGCCGCGGTCAACATTTGCATGAAATTATCTTTAAACATTAAATTGCAAGGTTCAAACTATCGATTCAAATAAATATTTCATTCATTTTTTCGAATTTTTTGTGTTTTTTTTTTTAAAAAAGTTCTAAACCTCTTAAAAAATCACCCTTTAGTTGCTTCCGTTTGAGAATCTACGTTTGCTGCAGTTGCTTCACATACATCTAAATAGTCCTCGTGTGGAAAAATTAGATCATTAAATGGGTATATGCCGCTAGCAGAAAACCCTTTTACAATATTAGCTGGGGAAAAGGCGAGTTGAAATGGTTGGCTTGTTAAATATGCTATATCGACTATTGTTATGACTCTGCCAGGATTATTGATCAAAAAGTTATTGAATGTCTTCTTACAAAACGTTTTGAAAGGTCCGTATACAGTTATATCTAACGGCTGGAGTTTGTGCGACGTATGAGGGGGGAATGAAAGCATCACGATTCCGTTTTCGCGACAATATATGACAGAATCTAAGCCGCAATGGGATGTATGGTTGTCCAACAGTAATAAAATTGGATTGTCTTTTGAACAGTTACTGTGCTTTTTTAAATGAGCTAATACATCCGGAAAGATGTCGCTATTCATCCAACCACTGTCCGAAAGTAAACCAATAGAACCTGTAGTAGACCCAGTCAGGAAGTTCGGATTCATGCGCTTCCTAGGAAACACATAAACAGGTGGAGCATGATTTCCTGTGGCGCTAACGATGCCAACCATAGTAACTAAACTACCTCTCTCCGCAGAAGTTACTTGGGAAACAGTGCGCTTTCCCTTTTCAGCAATAACCTGCAAAATAGATAAATAAAAAACAAATACCTATAAATACCTATTTATTAGTCCCGGTAGGTAATAAATTTTACCCTTGGCGTCTCAAGAACTGTGGTTATTCCAGTTTCGTCCAAGTTGTATATTCTTTCTGGTCCAAAGTTGTATTTTTCATACTGACGCTTTAAATTGTCAAAAAAATGAGCCACTAAAGCCTTTTTGAACCCATGTAGACGAGCCATGCTTGTATTTTCAGGCTTGCGTAGACTAATGGAGCTATTTCGTCTCATAAACCCAGTGAGCCAAGCCTTTCCTGCTTGTCTATTCTCATTCCAGGAATCAGGATAGTTAATCTTATTTCTTTTAACGTATGTGAATACAAATTGCTTTGTCATTTCAAATGTCATTCCATGATGAAGATTTGAGCATTTTTTTAAATATGCTACCAGTTCACTTTCCTGCTCTGATGTTAGAACCTGGCTGTGCGAATATTTGGAGCTCTTATTAGCAATAAGGACTTTACCCATTCGGTGGATTTTTAATCTATACAAAATTGTGGTACGATTGATGCCATATTTGCGTGATGCACTGCTGGATGTTTCAGTCCCATTTTTAATGTCCATTATCGCATTCCGCAAGTTACTTTCGTCCACATTGCGGTCTGGATGTTTTCGTTTATACACATTTGGCATGTTGAGAAGCTATTAATTAATAGATTAATTTTTATATAAATGGAAGGAGGATTTGACAGGTTGTCAAATGCTCCTACATCTGTACCGTCAAATCCTCCCTTTTGATAGCATAATATAAAATTAAAAAAATGTTCTTGAAAAATATCAAATACTATCGAAACAACTAAGCACATAAGCTCCTTACAAGTCACATGTAAGGTTTTTAAATTCCGGATTTTATATTTAAGCCAGTAAAAAAAATTGTAATGCATTAACTTACCTTGAAAGTTATATCCAAAGAAGGGAAACTAAACAAATTGAACCACTCACACCAAACACAAGGGTATCACTGAAAGAACACGTGCCACGTGCTCTCGTCGCTTATGTCTCTATTGCTATTAGGATGTAGCATTGCCAATGACACAGTTTTTGTATAAACAGCAGTTGTCATATCCTCCTGCATGTCAAATCCTCCGCACCTTACCCTATATAGGTCTAAAAGAGTTATGTTGTACTTTCGTACTATCATTAAACAAATTTGTAATTTAGAAGTCAACTCGCATAATTTATTTCCTATGGTCTTCAGGTTTGGTATTATTTTTAACAATTTATACCTACAAAATGCAGTAAATTTTCAATATCGCTTAACAAAATTAAAGCAATTCATAAAATTCACAACTGTCGTTTCAACTGGTCATATTATTAAAATATAGAATTTTTTTGATTAAATAAAATACACTAAAATAGTCAAATATCTGTTAGAAAACATTGGCTGTCACGTTTTTTGTTAATGCACTTATGGCACCTCGAAAAAGTTAAGCGACTCTATTACATAAAATTTTCGGAATCGCAAAATTTTTAGTACCTATTTTACAATTTTTCTGCCGTGCAGCGATGACAGACACCAGATATTGAGTGAGAGTTGCATCAGCTTATGTCGTTTTCCATTGTGCGTCCGGGAGAGTCCGGAATCGAAAAAATCACTTCTGAAACCGTTCCATTGGCACAAAAAATACTCTTCTGGTGATTCTGAGGAGAGAATTTCGCTTCTCGATTTGAAGTCAGAATCCACTCAAGAAGCACTCACACAAGTGTAATTTTATGTATTTTATACAAGTCAACTGACAGCAGCCGTAGATTATTTTTTGGCATTTCACCAATACTATTGTGGATTCTTTCAGAAGTTGTTTTGTTGTTCCATTGGATTTCAGAATGAGTGGATCCCCGAGTGAAACCAATGGAAAACGACATTAGCATTCTGGTTGTAATTTTTTTCCATTTATTTTTCAATTTAAAAAATCATTCAGCCATTTTTCCCATTTGTATTGATCTCAATCGACCTCATATCGCGTATCTTACGATATAAGTTTAAGCCGGGCATCCAAAGCAAACAAAGAACACCATGTAATATAAAATACGCCCACCAACTGGTTCAGACATCATCCAAACTCGACAGAAAATGTAAGGAATTATTAATCAGGAAACCCGGATATATGACCCAGAATCATCGAGCCTGAAGGATACAATTTACAATGAATAAATCCCAACTTGAGATAAAAGTAAAACCAACATAATAACTAACACTTATGACGTTTTCGATTTGGCAAACAGATCAATCTTTTTGTGAAAAAAAACAATTTTTTTTTTGATCGAGATTGCTTTTTTCATGTTCGATTTGCCACAAAAATCAATTTTTTTTTTATCTCAGATCACTTTTGAGAAATCTCAATTTTTTCTCAGATTTTACACATACTTTCACTAACACAATGTTAATGACACAAAGCTGGCGGTTACGAATTGTTTATCGTTGGAAGGATTGCTTTTTTAACTGAATTTCTTATTTAGCGCGTATGGGATTGAGTTTTTATATTAAATTATTACGAAATGCATTACTATAAATGTGTGAAAAACGATTGAAATGCATTTCCAGTGCAAGTGAAAAAATGGTTTTTGATGCTGCTAACTCAATACAGACAGAAACCAATAAAATTCAGATTTCATGTTCGATTTGCAAGAAGAAATCTAAAATCTCAGATCAAAATCGAAAACGGCATTAATCACACGCTTGCAGAATTTCGGACAGAGGTTGCGAGATTGATTGTTGTACTTTACTTTGCTGAGATATGATATTTGTTTTGATTGTAGACCAAACAAATAAACAGAAATGGACAGAATCCGGCCTATTCAATCGGCTAAAAATACATGGTAGCCAACTTTTTCAAATTCTTCTCAATGTCGATGTTGCCCTCTCGTTTTTAAACATGGAACTAATAAACTGACATAAAGATAGCACTGGACTGGAAGCTGTCAAAGATAGGAATACATTTTTTTTTATTTTTAATCTCTGACGCTATTTTTATGGTGAGACAGCTGTCTTCTGACATTTCACTTATAAGAAACAAAAACAAAGCTAAATTGAATTGAGGTTTGGGGAGTAATTGTAATTGCATAGCTTAGCAAGTCGCTATGTGTTCTTAATCAAAGATAAGGCTTGTTAAACAAACTGTGCAAAAAACTAGAAACTTTTCGATTATAGGAGACAAACTGTATTACAATTAACTAGTAAGGGCAAATCCAGGGACGCATATCAATACACAATGGATAGAAGAGTGGACGACGAAGCAATTTTAGTGCAAAATGAAGGGATCCAAGATGATGTACTTGATAACAGATTCGGTGGACAAGATGACGAGCAATATGATGTGATATTACAAGGCGAGCAAAATGTAGTCCTCATTGACCGCTTCAACTATACCTATTTGGGGTTCTATTTGCTAGGCGCTGCTACTATGGCTCCATGGAATTTTTTTGTTACAGCAGAAGACGTAAGTATTGGATGCAAAACAATGGAAAAGTATGTCACCGCGATTAGCAAAATTCAAAGTAGCTTATCATTTATGTGGATGAATCAATTTCTCTTTGTTGTGCGTCTTCACATAATTCTAATATTGTTTTCGTTTTAGTACTGGCTGTTCAAGTTTCGTAATACGACATACAATGGCACAGATCCCGAGCCTGATCTCACTCCAATGCAGAAGAGTTTCACCTGTGACTTGACGATAACCGCTTCAATATCGGGAACGACTTTTCTGATACTCAATGCGGTATATGGACACCATATACCACTACGTCTAAAGATGCTGGGCACTTTATTGATGATACTATTCATTTTTGGTGTAACCACAACATTTGTTGAGATCGATACAGATGGTTGGCAGCATGGATTCTTTCTCCTAACTATGGGGACGGTAGTCATAATTAATAGTGAGTTCAAAGCAAAGTACCTACTATTTATATTTATTTATAATTTGCAAGACTGACAATGTTTACTGCGTTTATTTTAACGTATTTAATACACCAAACGCAAATGCCTAGTCAGTAAAAAGTAAACAACAAAATGTATGGGAATATAAACGATTGTAAGCTTCAGTGATGAAGTTAGCTGGATCCAGATCATATTACAAAAAAACAAATGCGCACCAAGAGAGATAGATTTCTTTATTTGGTATTTTAAAATCTTGAAGCTCGTTTTTGTCTCATAATCAGAATCACTTGAAATTCGATCGAATCGATTCAATAGGATAGTAATTGAACGTGATGAAGTGTTACCATCAGCTTCAATACAAAAATCCTTGTTCGATGTATTGTTTTGTTTTCTTAGCTTAGTCTGATTCAAAATATTGTTTTTAAAGTGTCACTACACATCTTTGACAAGAGTCGAGACTATCTTTCTTGATCTATCTAGCATATTTCTAAAATAGCCAATTGCAATACTTATTTGTAAAAATTAACAGAAAAATTAAGTATGACTTTAGGGACAAGCTAAAAATGCTGTTCTTTATACCGTATTATAATTGTGTTGGTAACCCCGTAAGTATGTGATAAATATTCAAAAATCAGTTGACGAGGCAGTTCTTTGAGAAACAGAACTTATAGTTGCTGTGCGAGGACCTCTGATGCAAATCAAATGTGACTCAAAACTTATTTTATTGAAGGGGAAAGTATAAAATGAGTAATTACCAGTGAGTTGCTAATGAAACTGAACGCTGGCTCTACTATGTAGGCATAATTGGATATATGCGAAGGTATTTTATAGATAGATAAATTATTATTCTTTCTGTCTTTTCAGTTGCTTCAGCGGTAATGTCAGGAGGCCTTTTCGGCATTGCAGGACTTTTTCCATCAGAGTACATGACTGCCGTTGTGAGTGGACAAGCGCTGGGTGGAATTTTTACTGCACTAGCATTTATACTCGCTCTTACATTCGGAGCCTCAGCCAAGACAACAGCATTTGTGTATTTCTCAATAGGAATCCTAATAATCCTTGTTTCTATTATCACGTATGTAATAATGTCACATCAAAAGTTCTTTAAACACTACGTCGAAGGAAACGCAGCGGTTTTGCCAACAAGTTCAGCAATGTCTGGTCTTAATTTGGTGCCCAATTTCAGGGATGTTTTTGGCAAAATTTACTTATACAGTATTTGCATATGTATATTGTTTGCAGTCACTCTTTCAGTGTACCCGGCTGTTACTGTCCTTATGGAATCTCAAAACATAGGACATGGATATAAGTGGAATGGTAACCTGTTTTATTATTTTTATGTAATCACACATTCATTTAAATATTCTTGCAGACATTTATTTCATGCCGGTAGTTAATTACCTGTGTTTTAATTCCGGTGACTACCTCGGTCGTATATTTGCCGGACTGATCGAGAAAGTAAACTACGGGCAATTATTTTAAATAAACATTTGTTACCCTTTTGCCTATTTTCAGCCACGAAATAATCCACATTTGTTGTTTTTGATGACTATTGTTCGCTTTATTTTCATTCCACTCTTTATGATGTCGAACACTAAATTGCATTATTTTCTGCCGACGATTATTCATTCTGATGCTATATTTATTGGTATGATGATTGCATTTGCTATAAGTAATGGATATCTGGCCAATATTATTCTCATGATGGCACCTAAGTAAGTAAATCACTCTTTATATGCGTGAATACGTATGGACTTATCCGTGTATTTAAATCGGGAAAAAGCAATATTTATATGTATATAAATTGTGGCACATCGCACAGCAGTTAGAAAATCTATGCACCTTTTGCTATTGAGCCGAATTTGACCGTAGAATCTAAAGATCATAAGGATATATAAGTGATATGTTTCCTGTTCTGGCTATCAAACCAATGGAACGTATTCAAAGCGGTTAATGCATTTTGTTCTGATCGCGTTCATTTTTGTACATTTTGTAACACATTTACATCACCTTACTTTTCCTCAGATCCGTTATGCAGCATGAAAAGGAGATGGCGTCAGCTATAATGGCGGCATCTTTCAGTACTGGACTTGCGATGGGTGCAATTGCTAGCATGGCATTGGTGCAACTCCTGTAACCCCAATCGATAGTGACCTGTATAAAGTTGTTGCTTATTATTTCCAAAATTTTAAGCATTTCAACAACCAAAAGACAATGTCATTAGACTAATTTACACATGTATATTTTTTAATAAATTTTAACGATTTACTAAAGATATATGACACATATTTCTACTTACTGGATTAAATTAATAATTTGAAATCATTTTTTTTTTATTTTTATTTTTTCTGTAATGTGTTTCACTATTATCGAACGAATTTATAATATTTATAATTGCTTTAACAACGAAACGTTTGCTAGATTTTATTTTATAACGAAATTGAAAAAAAAACAACGACTTTTAACATTGAGGTTTGATTTTATGTTTCAGCAAAGATTTCTGTAAAAGATTGAAATTTTGAGAAGAATTCTTCATACATCGAGCTGGCTGGGGGCATTTACTATATGCACAGATAAAAATACATATATATATATATTTCTTTTGCAAACTAACTTAATAACAAACAAATTGATCTCATTGTCATCATAATTATACAAATGTTAAAGTTTATATAAGGTTTCTATTTAGTAATTTTCAGTTACAAAAAACGTATTGCTTTAGAGGATATTCCAAATCGATCTACTGCCTATCCCCCTTGTTCGTCTAATAGTATTTATAGATTCGCAATAAACATATGGAAGGGACCAAGATAGTACATATACAATGTTGTTTTAAAGTGTTCATTTCTTTTCCGATAATAAAGGCACGAAGTAACTAAACTTTTTATTACAATCTAAGATTATAGGTTTAAAAGGAAATACATTTGTATTGTATGTCTATTCTAATCGTATTTACATTTAAAACTGTTACACAATTACAAACATTTAACATGCAGTTATTTTTACACAGGCTACAGAACATTTTAACAAGCCTTTTATTTGTTTTTATTTTGTTTGACGTTTTTGTTAACCCGTTTCCAAATTTGTTTGCCCATTTTGTTATGCGTCATTGTATCAATGAATAATTACATTTGTCGTCGCTGGGCAGATAAATGAGAAAAAAAATAAAGAGCTCGCGCTACAGGTCCACATGAAAAACTAGGCCTAGCTTCTCACTACTGTACGATTCGTGTGCGTAAACTAAATATTAATACTTAGTTTATGTTGGTGTGTTTGGACTTTAATGACAAATGGAAGGGACATACTCTGTTATATACCGAATCCGAACGGAACAAATTATCAAGCTCTAAAGGTAGCATTCAAATATACTTATGACGAAAAATAAACTGAAATAAATCTGTTGAAGTGAATTCACAGTAAGTTAAAGCATTTACTATATATCTCTTGGTCTAGCGCTTGTAAGCATATAACCTTTTGAGTAGTTCTTGGTCTTGATAAATAATTGTGCAAATCAATTCGGCTACATCAGATTGGTTAAGGTACCTTAAAAATATTAACTTGGGTCGAGTTTCTTAAAACCCCAATAAGAGTGAATATTTAACGCTGCATATAAGAGTAGTTGTGAACAACTTGAGTACAATGTACTCACTGAGAACATCTGATATGAATTGGACACAGTTTTTCAGTGGACATTTTAACAACTACTTTTAACTTATATGGCTTAGAGCCAATAAAATGTTTAATTAAAAATAATATCTATTGAAAGTCAGAGACATCTGGTAAGATGACAAACAGATACAAACACTTAAGCTAAATCAAAAATGAAGCAATTTGCATTGAATGAACATAAACACTAACACAATACCTACGTTTACTAGATATTTATAGACATGTAATAGAAATTGACACCGATTAGTACGCAAATACATGAACAAAAACCTAATATTTATTTTTACAAGCAGTTTACAACATCGAAGGTGGTATTAACGTCCAGAAAACTCTTTTTTCTTAGATATATCTTGATCTACATTAAAACAAATACATGCGACTTATTTATAATGTGAAAGAAATCTTGGTATACAGTAGGGCAATCGGAATCAGCACCGCAAAAGTATTAAGAAAAACGCAATCAAATTACAATGCGCTAGAACTTTTTATTTAGTAATGGTCATTAAAACTTAGAATTTTTGTTAATCCAATCGATATATGCCGAAGTGTGGGTGTACACGGACGGTTGGTTTTTAGCGCCACAAGGAACGTATCCCCATGAAACAATTCCAACAAGTTGCGGTTTGCCTCCTTTACCATACTGCACCAACGGACCTCCCGAATCTCCATTACATGCTGAAATGCTGGTACCATTGTTTTTGTTAGAGTTAGAACAGACGTTTGTGGGATGAATTGGCGATCCGTATGGTAGATTGTCCTTACATTTGTTGTATTCAATAATAATGGTATCAACTGTTTGTAAATTATTTGGAAGCGAGTTCCCACTGTTGACTCGACCCCAACCGAAGAGGGTTCCTTCTCCTGAGTGAGTTTTACCGGAAGCTGGTAGCTCAACTTTATTAACTGTCGTATTGAATTTGAAAGGGGGATCAATTTTGATAAGTCCAATATCATATGGACCAACGCCACCACCGTACAATTCGTGTATTTTCGATTCACTTAACAGAGCATGACGTACTGCAGCTCCTGTTTGGTTGCGGCGATCATGCAGTCCAGCCACTACATCGAATTTCCTATTTGTCAGACAGTGCGCAGCGGTAAGTACCAAATTCTCACTTATTATTGAACCCGCACAGAAATGGGAACTAGTCTTTAGTGAAACAATATACGGAGCAGAATGAGGCACCGCTTCTTGGCCGTTGATGATGTCCCCAGTCGGAAAACTTATTCTTGATACCGGCAAGTGTTTGGCAAACGCCAAAGCAAAGCACGTTACCAAGAACGAAACACGGTACATGTTGAACTGAGGTATGAACAATAAATGTTCGACGAAATTATTCGCACTTTTATATACGAAATATATTCCAACAACCTTACGGCTAATACCACTTAAGATTGGTTATCTTTGAATGGTATAAGTCTATTGAGTGGTCTGAACAGGTTTTTACTAAGTTTGCACTGATAGATCCGATTGTGTTAGCTTTAAGTGGGAACTTAAAAAGGAGGGATTTAGGTTAAGGCTTATAACATAAATGATTATAGAAGTGGAACGTTCGAACTTCTTTGATTGTCGTCAGGCTGTTTGTTATCGAATCTAAATTTTTAACATCTACGTTTTCGTTACTAAGTTCTCCTTTTTTCTCAATAGTTATTTAAACGAATTACTTTTCTTTAATCTACTTATTAAATTTTCAATTTTTTTATAACAATTTCTTGCGTGGGTTTTAAACATAATAGCAATTAAGTTCAAGCAGACTGCATTCAATTATGGAACCATATTTTGATTATTGCTTTATTTAATATGCAACTTTAAGCTCCTCCGCTTTATTTTATAATGGAGCATTAAGGATCATTTTTAGTCCCATTAAAATATTATAAAACGTATTTTTATATAAGTAGAGAAACATTTAATGAAAGAGAATCTGAATACAAAAATCGGAATTCAAAGTGAATACAAAAATCGGAATAATAAACGGAATCTGTAGTAGATTATTTGTCATTAAGCTAACCTATAAAATGTGATAATGAAATCGAAGAAACTTCGCATGCATACATTGATAGAAAGCAAAATGAACGGGGCATATTTTAGAATAATATAATCTATTTGTAATGCAGCTAATCCAAGAAAATAAAGGCTAGCTACGATAGCGATAAAGTTATAAAATAATTCAATGGTTTGGCTTGTTCCATAAGGATCTGGTCAAGGCCTTGTCTTGTACAAAATTATTTATTAATATATTCGTTACCATAACGAATGGGGTGATCTGTATCACTTAAATACGTAAAGTACTCATTTCGAGCGGCTTCTTTTTCGGACGGAGCTTCATGCTTCGGTGGAATGGTCATGATAACCGCATATTTCATGTAGACCCTGAAAGAGGTGGCGAAATCTCTCATTTACCAGTGTACCTTAATGATTCAGAGTCGCAGGCGAAACATCTCTCGATCTTAGAGTGATTTTATTTTATGACTAGCAACCCAGTCGAACATCAAGGAAGCAGAACAACAAGAAGGATCGTATAGCCTAAGTTGACCAGTTCCGTGAAGCTACCTAGCGTAAGTACTGAGAGGTGTGTGATCGAAGAGTGTGCCGATTTGTTATAGGGATTAAGTGCATTGCTTAGTCTAAACTAGATGTGTGAAACGGGCATGCGGGCTGCTAAAACAATTTAATTATTCCGAATGTAAACAAATGAGATGGTCTTGCTTTTTTCTTATTTAAATAAATTCGTACTAAAACTTAAGTAGATACTTTAAAACAATTGGAGCTTTTACAAGAATGTTTTACGGAGTAGCACGCTATTGTGGAATACAATGGGCAAATTTAGTACAATTCTTTAAGAAATTGCACCTAGCGTTTCCACTTTAATTGTTCGCTCTTTAGTAAAGTACATCCAGAAGTAAAAATAACTGTTGCCGGAGTTTCCAAAGAGTGTGTTTTTCGTTTCTAAATCTACTATCGAGAATTGGCAGTTGATTATTTTTAAGCATTCAGAGGTCGGACTGCTATGCCTTATTTGATCTTCATAATATTTTCGTCACAAACAAATCAACGGAGGATTTTTTAACAAATCAATTAAAGTAATATACATATTTGAAATGTTAGTAAAAAGTAAGTAATAAAAAAATGTAGTTAAATAAAAACATAAAGCAGTTTGTTTATAAATAATTTTTATTCGGGCGAATTATAAATCTTAAAATAAATATCAAATGTAAACAAATATTTTAGATTAAGAACTAAAAAAAAATTAGATATATTCTAAATAAATAAATGAACAAAAAATCCATCCGAACAGTTTAACGACTATGAAAAAAAAAAAAACAAATTACAAATAATTATAATATATATGTATTTCCTAAGAGAACTGTTAGATACATAATACAACAAGGTAAGATACCTGGTAAGTAGAATATAAAAATGTTTTCATATAGGCTGCGCCACTTTTAAAATGCTCGGCACTTGTCGGCACTTAAACTACGAATTTCACTGAGATTCTTTTTGGACTAGGATCCTATACTGTTGCTCTCCCTTGTACTTTTATACAATTTAATGTTAGAAAAGCAACCAAAGTAGATAATAACTTCGAAGGATGATGCACTTGAGTAGGTATGCACTTTTGTTAAAAAAAAATATCAGAGACTAGCATTGGACATTATTATAAAGAAATTGAAAATATGTTTATTGAAGATAGATTCAATTCGAAAGTGAGAGTAAAGTAACCGAATCGAATCCACCAGAAGTGTCTAGCTACTTGACACTTACAAGAGACACACATTTCTTCGAATGACAACTGTCTCAAATAAGTTAAACTTAATTTGTATCTTTTTCCGTTTGCTTGCGCATACTTAAAATTAAGTTAGTACTACAATATTTACGATACTTTGCTCATAGTTGCGTATAGGTTTTAATTTTAGAATATTACGTGGTAGGTCGAGAGTAAAAAATACTGTTTGTTCACAATAATTTCAAAATTGCTAGTAGATGAGGTTCTTTTTTTTGCTCGCCATTATTCTTACAATTCCATAAGCAGTGTTGCGTTATTGGCCGCGGCTGTAGTACCAGAAGCACCATCTAATGTACATACGTTATTTGGCATTGAGCTTGATGAGGTGTTGTGGAAGAGTACTAAGAAACCATAGCTCGAGATGCAGGTTCGAGAGTCTGCTTCTTTTTCAAGTATATGACGAGCCTGTAATACAATATTATTCTGCTGTTTTAAAACTCCTCTAAATGTTGTTTCTCACTTACTTTAGCTTTGTGTTCGGCGAGACCATTTCTGACAACTTCATGCTGCTTCTGCAATTCGTCCGTTCGTCTGTCATAAGTCTGCTTAAGACGCACGCGTTCCGCCACACCCCTTTCCACTACGGAACTAGCAACCTCTCTCTTCATTCTTTAATAAAGCCCAATTGTAAAAACAAAATAACATGATAACAGCTTTACAAAATCTTACCTCACTAGTTCATCTCGGTCTCTGTGAACTGTGGCCAAATTTTTTACCTCATTTCGCCGCGCTTCCTGCAACTGATGCATTACCTCAGTGGTGACTTTATCTAGCGACGTCTTTAGCTGCTTCATTTGATTTGATTGAGAGGTCCTCATAACTTTTTCTGCCGTTGTGTATATGGCATCGTGATACTTTTCCTGTATATCACGATAAATTGCTGAATGTTCCCGGCAGGAAGCCAACAATCGCTCCGAATGACTTCGAGCAATACCAGTCTTATCACCTTCTGTGGTGTTTTCACTGCATTCAGGTGCTGCTCCCATATCGAGTGGACATGGAGGCACTTCTACGCTAGGATCGCTAGAGGAGAGACAACTTCTGTTTAAATTAACGCATGTGAAACTGCCTCTTTAGCGAGGCAACATCTGCGACCACAACTTACAGACTTTTGCTACTTAGTCGTTTCACCAATTTGTTCGTCATCGAGAATTTTGGCTTTTTGGTTCCATCCAGGGTACTAAGCTTTTGAGATGCAATTTTGATCTTCTCCTTGTCGTGCTTTTTTCGCAGAGATTCCAGTTTCTTTTCCATTTCAAGCCGCTTCTCGCGCACCAACTTGTGTTCGAGGATTTTATCGAGTGATTCGGCCACCACTGTATCGACATCGAACTGCGCAGACTCAACTTGACGAATTGAAGTGTTCACAGTTTGATCCAGTGAATGTTGATGTTGGATTGATTGGATCGTTGTTGATGTACTGTCTGCGTCAAAGTCTGATTGAATTTCCACGCTCATTGATGTGGCCGCAGTTATGCTTGTTCGATGTTTAGGGCTTATCGTGATAGATTCCACTGGCCTGAGTTCTTTTTTCTGACCTACTTGTACAAAAACGACTGTGGGGTCAGTTTTGCGCAGATGGCCAATATTTTTGAAGAGGGCATATTGGTGTTTCAAATACAAAACAAATAGAAAAGGAACGACAAAAATAAAAAATAAATGCAAAGAACGCAAAAATACAAATTAAATGAACTTAAACAGAAATTAATATTATACTGCAGAGCATTCTAATTTATTCTACGACTCACATGAGTTTGTTATATCGTCCTCTTGCACCGGTTCCGTATCCTCGGTTAGAACTGCCAACTGTTTGTCCCTTTTTTCTAGTGCACTTTGGTATTTTATTGGATTGGCTAATGCTTCTGCGAAATTTGATAGATCATCTGGAACGTAATCTTTAACTATAATGCATAGGAACAGCGATGACAAGCCCATCGGTTGACCAACTTCAGTACGGAGGTTTACATGACGATACCCGGGACATAATCCAATCACAGGTAGTACACGATGACCAATAAATTTGCCACTTTCTTCGAAGGCAGCTATTCGTATACTCGCCAGTTCTGGTAGCACAACCTGCAGAACAAGTACAATTCGTAAATTATTGGTCTTTTTAAATCATGTTTCTTATCTGCATACTTTTTTGAAAACGAATGGATCTTCGTCGAATACTGGGTTGATGCCATTATCACGCACAATTTTAGTGCGGAACTTTTTACGAACTGTATCCGCCGGAAGACCGAACATGTCTACCTCTACATAGGTGCCAACGCGTTTGTCAGTAAGAAATTGACCCGAAAGCACCGTTATCGAGACCGTTCCAGCAATAATTCCATCTACCTGCAAAGTAAATGGACATGTATATAACAACAATGAATCAAGTACAATCTTAAGCGTCTGTAAATATGGGGAACTTTAAACGAATTTGTAGGAAATTTTGCATGTCCTTGCATGCGATGAATATATCTTTGGAAATAAGTAGATTCTTGAAAATCACTTAAACCCTTGCACATCACCGGTGCGTGATATTTCATTTCAATATAGCGCTTTTCAATCTGAACTTCAGTACGAATGTACGAAATGTGTTTTTCTAAAAAAACATACGTTTATTTATGAAACGTTGAAAATGAGGTCAAAGTAAGTACTACACTTAAATCAATTCTGCTGATGTATTACATTTAAGTCAGAAATATGAATATGTACATATATTTACAGACAGAAGAAATTGGGTTACAAAATATACCGACAAAACTTATATTTGGACAAGAGAATTTGGTACTCAGTTTGTAAATTAGGACTCACCGTACTTTCCGCAAAAGGATCCAGACGTCTATCAGTCCGCCGCATGAACTCCGGCTTGAGTAAGTAGCCCGTTCGGTCATTATATTCGAAAATACCCAAATTTAACTGCATCGCTAGGTCAAGGGTTTGAAAATTAAGCGCCACTAACTGACAACCAGCGTTCCAAAAAAGCTATAAAAAAAAAACAATCAAATGCTTCGTTAATTAAAGTTTTCCGATAGCGTAATAAGTTTTATAATAAACCTGCGGCATAAAGTTAGAACTATCAAACCGCGTTCCAGCTGGATACACCCTGGACAATTGATGCTTGTTGTAGTTCACAAACTCAATAGGACGTTCTTTCAGCAAAGTTGTCGCCTGTTTCTCGTCAAATGATGACATTTCGTAGCACCGATTTTTTTCTGTAACGAAATGGGTAAGTCAGTTTCACAGAACAAATTATGGCAGTGATGAATCAATTGAGCGTTACACCAAAGAATTAAATTTAGTTTTTGATCGCATTGATGTTTTTGAAAACTATTCTAGAAATTCTTTTAAGAATCAAATAATGTCTGTTCTCTACCATAATAATATAATATTTTAGTTACCCAAATGGGTTTGTAGCTCAAATTGACGAATAAATGAATAATACATTTTTAGGAACTCACTTTCAGCATTTTCAAAAGAACTAAAATGCACTGGTTGTACATAGTTGACAAGAGCGGATATCTCTGCACCAGCTTCTGTCTCTCTTTGCGCCTTTTCTGGTGGAATTTCAGTTCCAATTGGTGGATTAGGAGTGGTGTTCGGAAGCGATTCATCTTCGCTAGAGCTATCTGTATCCGACGATCCTGTGCTGTCCTTTGAGCTTTGACGAATTTGCTGTTCCAGAGAAAGTGATAAGAAATATTATATAGACATGGGTAGAATTAAAAATGTAGCTCACTTTGCGAGCAAATAAAAATGTTACTTTCACTATCTCACTTGACTTCTTGAAACATATTATCTATCTATACACATCGTAATTATTTACACGGTTCATACACAAATTTCTTCGGAAAATTATCTGAATTTTTTCTCGAACCTAAACCAATTCGAATGTTGAGGAAGAGAAATCGAAGGTGAGCCCGTACGTATTCTGTCCTTTGTTTTATTTTGGAGTAGCTAAACTTCACGCTGGCACCAAGCGAACAGAAAACAAAGGCATTCACCTTAAATTTCTATGAATGCTTCTCCGTTATGTTATGTTATATTGTTTGTATGTGGCTGCATTATGTTCCATCGGAATGTGCAGACGTATTATAGTCCTTCTGTTCACTGGATAATCCGAAACCTGATCCTGCATAACTACCCAAGCATTCACACTCACTACCAAGCTGTTACTTTTTCGTGTTCGCCTATGCATATGTATCGTGCAAGTACATGTACTAAACCTTTATATTTTCTCAGTTTAAGATCTTGATACCTAAGGAGAGCTGAAATTCTCATTTGTTTGTTGCAAACAAAAAAAATAGACCTCCTATACAATGTTATGACTACGATAGAAACGAAAGAACAAAAGGGAGTCGAACAAAAAAATAAGTACGATATGCTTACCTGCAATGGCGGGGCATGACTTCCACTATCACTGTTTCCAGTTGATTGTGTCGTTGACATTGCTCCACTTCCTGCTATTCCAACTCCTACTCCTCCGATAGCAGGCGCAACTCCGTCATCCTGAAGGGAAACCTGTTGCTGGATTGGAGCAGTAGATGCCATTTTGCTGGTATCAACTGCAAAATTCCATTGAAATTAAAGATAAAAGTTCAATTGTTCCTTGTTTTTCAATGCTTTAGTTCAACGTTTTTTTGTTTGTTGTTAAAGAGGATATAGATAGGGAGAAACGTATTGCACACAAGCCCACCCCTTCACCAGCCTTTAGAACGGAAGACAATGCGCTCGTTATGTATATTCTGTATGGCATCCATCTGTGTCATTTGCATTTGAATGGTTATTTTTTTTAGTAAAATACATTTTGAATGTGAATTCTAGTCAGTTTTAACGCCAGACCGCGACATAATATATTTACACCAGGCAACTATATATCCAAACGTCAATACACTGGTGTGCAGAATTTTAATACCTTAAACGTTCTTGTCACATTTACAGTTGATGCAATGAATCGATTTCACTAATTAAGGCCAGACTATTCCTCACAATAAAAGTCATATAAATTAACTTTTATAATTTTAGCGATATCTTTTTTGCTAGACAAGAAAAAAAAACGCTTTTATTTCTGAATTTCTGGTAGGATCAATGTCAATAAATATATAAATATTCAGCCAGCAAAACCCATGGCAAGGTCTTAATCACTTAAATTTTCAGCCGAGTTACGATTTGAAGGGTAATTCTCAGTTCTGTCTTCAAAATTATAATAAAATCTGGCGATATCCGAGTAAATTCTTACAGAAAACCGTATACTTTTGAGTTTCTTATACATCATACAGAAATCGGCTCCCAAAAGTGTTTTAAGGTTAAGTCAAACAAACTGCTGTAACACAAAAACAAAAATTCTTAGGGAACTTCTGACTCTCGTATCATACCTATACCCTGTTCTAAGAACTTAAATTTGATGGATCTTACCTGAATTCGCTGTCGTCAATTTAGCTTGAGACTGCACGCCCGTCTTACTTTTGTGATGGTGATGGTGGTGGTGATGCTTCTTCTTATTTTTAATAATAATTTTTCTCCTTAAGAAGGATGGAGGGGGCAACTCACTATTTGCCTCCAAAGGATGCGAGTCAAGCGGTTTATCTAGCAACATGTCTCCAAATATATCACGGCAATAGTTAGCAATTTTAGCCTACATCAAAGTTTAAATACAACATTTTACTACTGAACATATTATAGCAATACTTTATGACTACATTATAAGGGAAAAAAAATACAATGTGTATTCGTATTACTGATTACAAGCACTTACCAATTTATTCGAACCGTTTTAAGAAATATTATTATACCGATAGAACAGTATTCGATTTTGATAGCGAGTTAGTGGTACTGAATTTAAAATTACACGGAGTATCTTTCTCTTCTAAAAAGCAAATTACATTGATTTTACTTGCACAGAACTGTGCCGCACGTTCGTGGTGCAGTGGGCCTTGGCTACTTGTATTTTACGGCTCACAACTTAGCAACCAACGGCATAATACAATTTTGGTTTTTTTTCGAAATAAATGCATTATGGTTTTGCAAAATTACATTCGATGAATTTAAATGACAGCAAGTGGAATTATTCCAGCCGAAACCATTAATTTAACTTTAATATGCCTGTTAATAAATAATTTTATGTATAATGAACAGAGTATATGACACCACCTGCAGTTTTATGAAATACAAAACGATATACGTATACATATACAATAACTTCAATACGTAAATACTGCCATCTTTTTGAAGTGAGATGAATTTTAAATTAAAATAAAATTAATATTTTTTCATTAAAAAAATTAATTCGGGTATGTTCTCTGTGGGTAGCCTGGATATATGTACTTCAGTCTCAGTTCAAATTTAGTTACTTGGTAGTGGGTGGATCCCTAAATGTTGGCGCCAAATTCGTGATATTTTTATGCCTTGTAAATACTGCTGCATCACACTGAAAAAGTGGAGCGAAATCGGCAGTAGCTTGTCTATTTAACCCTTTCTATTGCATCGCAAAATGCACAAATCACAAAGAACACATTTCTAATTAATTAAATTTGTAGGCATATAGAAAAATGTCAACTGATTTGATAGCCCCTGCATCTAAATATCTATAGCTCAATCTAGCGCATAATAAATGAAAAAAAAAATTAAACAAACAGCTCTAGCACCGCTTTTCTCCATTCAGCGTTCAACGAAATTTTTAAATATATAAAGTGTACGGAAACTGCAATAATAAATCATCCACACTCAAAACATTACTCGTACCTTTTATGGTAAACGCAGGTTTTATACAAAGACTCAAAAGCTATGTGAAAAAATAATTGAATAATAGGAATACTTAAAGTGTACGTATAGAACGTTAAAATATACACAGTAGGTTGCACTTGCATAAGAAAATATTTTCATATTTTTGGCATGAACGTCAAATATATACGGATATAAATCTTCACATTAAATTACATATGTACATTTGTCAAGAGTCATTCATTGTTGTCTTCTTCTTCGCCAAAAAGGCACGCGAGTCGAGACTCGAGATCTCTCAACACAATATGTAAAGGCAGCGCGCACGAACGATGTTTTTCAGAAGTGCACTTACCTTCTCATTGATGTTAAAGTGGAAAAGTGCAAGGATGTAAAGAGGGACACAAAAGAATAAGCACGTATGCTTATTGCATGAGAGTTCTTAAAGTGGACAGGACAGCACTAAATTTTTGCGCAGAATGATGGGTACGCAAAGAACCGCAGAGATTAGATACATTAAAATATAAAAGGAAATGCTTATCAAATATAATTTCAACTTACTTGTTGCCGAGGATTACAATGATTCTCAAAACTTAATATCACAGGAAATTCTGAAGTTTTAAATGCACTCTCTGCTATTGCTTCGAGAACATCCTTGGCAAAAATCTCAGGAACAAATGTGTACCCATGAACAATAACAGGCTCTTCCGTTCGTCCGTTCCAAAAATCCAATTCAACGCACCTGCAGTTAAAGAATGTCATATGTAGGCATAAATAGCTAATATAGTTTTTTGAAATTCCAATGGGGAAATAATAATAAGGCATTGAGATAAATAAAGCTACGAGTAGTCACTGGGTTAATATACAGTGGCGAAACCACTTACCTGCATCCGGCCAACAGGCACTGTCGGTAGATTTCTACAGATGATTTTCCAGTCAGCTGATGGCCAGTCAGATAAGTATTGTGCGATGAATTTATGAAATAATGGGACAGAGGTTGATCCATATCATCGCATAAATCAAGTTTATTCGGGGCCATAATTGGATTGTCATTCGACATCAAATATCTATAATGTGAGATAATTCTTTGCTCTTTGAAAATATCAATAAATAGATTTTCCTTTTTTTTTTATGTAGAAATATTACGAAATTTTGAGTTTGGAATAAAAAAAAGTAAATGTTGTACTATAGTCAATTATCTCCAGCCTTGATATAAAATTTTCATAACGATATCCTACCAAATTGTGTTCTTCTGCATCCCTGATCCTGAGAAAATGTTCTCTTATAGTTTATTAAGATTTGCAATTAGGGCTGTTAGGAGGAAATTTATCTCAAGGTACTACTAAAATAATTTGCAGCCTATGCATAATACATACCCCCAAGAAATGGTATTATAATTACTCTTCTTGAAATCACGCATGTATATACATACATGGTTTTGAGCTACAACTGTTGAACGTGCAGTGCTACAATATCTATCAAATTTGTATAAGGCAAAGAATCACCCTTTTCTCAATTTTAGTAGATAAAGATTTGCTTTATATTATTCATTTCCTATTTAGTCCGTACAATAAGCCAAAGGTTGGAATAACATTTGAAGAGAGTTTCGCCGTTTACTCTTGACATCTAGTTTTAATTTTGCTCTGGAGAATTGTACTATTTTACTTGTACATAAAAGGTTTTCCAATACTAGGTGTTATTTTGGTATTCAAAGAAAAATGTCATTTTTTGAGATAAATGATCGGATGTTTATTTCATAATAAAGAGGAAGGTATGCCGTTAATAACGAAAATCAACATCGGCCAAATGACCACCACGAGCACGCATACAGGACCATATCCTTTTCATGAAATTTTCCATAACCAAATCGCAAAGTGGCCGCCCTATGTCCTCGATAGCCTCACGAATTTTATCTTTGAGGTCTTGAATCGACGCTGGGCTGTTGGCGTAGAACTTATCTTTCATGTGGCCCCAAAGGAAGAAGTCGCAAGGTGTTAAGTCACAAGATCTCGGTGGCCAATTGTGATCACCTCTTCGAGAGATAACACGGTCCGGAAACTTTTTCCGTAAAAGATCAATGGTTTAGTTGCTTGTTCTTTTACACCATTTTTGTAGTGAATTTTAATAATTTCAATGCGTTGTTGAAGCGTGTATCGTTCCATTTTTAGTAATGGCGTAGTTTCTACTTATCAAATGTCAAAGAATAAGAGCTTCGAAAGTGACAGCTACCCAAAATAGCGGGTCATTCACAATAACACCTCTTATTGGAAAACCCTAGCATTCATTAGCAATCTACTGCTAATTCCCACACGGCAGAATGGTTTTTACATTTGGGTTTTAATTTGTACTGCAAATAACCGCTATGTAAAGTAAGCCCAATTGGCGATCGATAAGGGTGTTCTGATGTATTTCCTATACATGTTATAATTTGCGAGGTATGGCTAAAACTGGATGAAACAAAGCGCAATTTGTCAGAAGTTAAAAATTGACCGTTTTGGCAATAATTACTTAATTGACTCATTACGAAAAAGCACCCACAGAGGCCTTTTTATAAACAAAAAATTTAACCAGAAAAACTATGTCAGTCACAAGGACGTTTAGTAGCGTTATTTTTCAAAAAAAAAGAAAAAAGAATACAATACATTAGTTTAGTTTTTTATTGGCACATCAAATTTTAATTTCAGATATCCAATTTACGTTGCACGAACATAAAATGAGATTGATCTGTTTTGAAAATTCCTCATTTCCTGACTTACTGTTATTTTCAAGCGCACATAAAATTTTGCATAGAATTTAGATATATCACAATCGGTTTTATGCATTTCCTGAAAGCTGCAGATAGTCTCTAATTAAAAACATTACGCGGGATCAACTTTAGCATCGACGAAAAGGTGCATAGAAATAAATGTTCTTTTTATCAATAAGAATGTTGATATAATATGGTTCTGAAAAGACGAAAAGTAGGTTTATTTTATGGAGCTAACTCCGGAATAGATTTTAGTGCTTTGTTTTTTTTTTAAACTTTATCTTACTATATGCTGAATAAATTTGGCAGCAGTGTTGTTTTTGCTAGCAAAAAGTCTATATTTGTTGACATTTTGTGGAGACACCCTAGAAATTAAAATTTGCTACGCGGGAAATACATTTCTCATATCCATCCCACCCCGAACTCGCAATCTCGATGGCCCACTCAATTTTTTTCAAATTCGCCATTTTGTTTTCCTATGGGTGTTATGCCAACTAAGAATCCGTGTGTCATGCAAAAACATACAAAAAATACAAAAATAAATGCTGCCAACCTCGGCAACTGTGGGAAAATGTGCTAGAGTTCGGGTATACCACATTTTTTCATTCCTAAATGCCATTGGTTAGTTATTATAAATTGTAAAAAGGCGAATAATTTGATTTATTTGGTTAACAAAACTAGCTAAATGAGATGTTCTATATACTAGAAACTTATTATGACAAACATGGTTGCGTATTTTGCGCTTGTTGATATCATTAACTTCAATTTCATGTGTAAATTTTTCTCTTGATAACTCGAGAAAATTTGCCGAATATATTTTTATTTTACTTCAAACAATCTGCATTGTTCATTTTTCATATATATTTTAAGCAAATGTCCACTTATTTCTAAAAAAAAATACTATCCACATGTAACGAATATTTTCAAATTTAACAGATAAAATTTTATGAATGCTGTCAGCAACTGTGCTCAAAGCGGAAGTGGCATATGCAAGGTGCGAGTGTGTTGGTGAGTCGGAATTTTTGAAGTTAGGTGACATTTGCCAATACGAATTTCTATGTAACAATACAAGCGAACTTAACATTTATCACCCCATAAAAATATAGCTTCTAAGCAAGTAACGGGAAATCGACCGAAGTTCGTGGTCTCAGTATTGTCTCTGCTTGTGATATCACATGAATCTACGTAGTTATTCCCCTTTTTCGTTGAACCAGTTGGAGCTTCTAATGAAGCGTAGGAGATTTCGATTGTCTCTGTTAGATCGTAAAGATCGCTATCGTAGAATGCTCCCAAATGCAGTTTTTGTCTTTGTGAGAGAGCTGGACAGGTACAGTGGAGAACAGTTTCTTCCTCCTCCTCGTCAAGACAGCTTCTGCATCGTTTGAGAATACGCCAAACCTTATTGCATGCCTGTCTATAAAACAGTTTTCTGTGATGACACATATTGTTGCGCCTATAGGAATCCGATGGAGGGAAATCAAATTCCTAGAACGTTTCAGATCCAGCTTTGGCCAGATCTGTTTTGTCGATGCCGGTTGTCCACCTCATGTTTGTTCTTTCTATAGCACCCAGCTTTATTAACTTGGTACATTACTATGATAGATTTGTCTCTAAAACAGTTATGTGCCTGGACAATGTAAAAATACTCGTAATACGAACAACCGTCTCACCTTAGAAACCCATCCGAACTTAAATGTCCTTTCTGCGCATTAAATTTATTGGGCTCATATTCCGTGATAATTTCCTTAGCTCGCACAGTATTCGCATACGGGTATAATATTTCATTCAGCCTGGGATCGCGCTGAGTTTTATTTAGAAAGTCTACTAGCTGCGATATAGTCATACACCGACGTTCTGAATTTCCCACACTGTAATTAAAATTGTTTATTAATTGTTTAACATCGTACACACATGCTTCTTACATTCCATCAAATATCTTCTCGACCTCTGAGCGCTGTGTTAAATTTTTGTATAAATTAAAAAAATCTTCAAATTGGAATTTAGACAAAGGTAATGTTTCTATTTTCCCCGACGGTAGCCCCGAAATGTCCAAAGCTTTCTCTACGCGCTTTCTGTCTTCCTTATTTTGGGTAAACACTTTTATGATACTGAAAAGAAAATGTCGTCAATACGATTTTGTTTAGTATACATAACCATGGTTCGTACTTTTTCACCGGTATCAACTTGTCCTTAATCGCTTGCAAACAGAGTTTGGTATGTGCCTTTAGAAGAAACATACTTGACGATCCATTTATTTGAGACAAACTGTAGGCCAATTTCATCAGTTCTTGTGACCAATACTATCCGGAAAATACAAATAAAAACATTAAGACATGCATGGATAAGCTATAAATTCAATATTTGGGTCGATGACAACTTCATAATTACAAATATCTATATGCATAAATAATCATCAATCAGTAATAAAGAACTAATCGACGGACTCATTATTGAATTTAGAAATGATATTTGTTTTGGGAATGAACTGATTACTATGCAAGCGATTTACATTATGTACCCGCAACCAACAACAGTGAGTCAATCAATTTACAAACGACTGCTGATGTGAAAAATAGTACTTGTGACAAAAAAGATATTCGTCTTCATTGAGTAAAAATTCACAACAATCTGTTGTTGATTTCTTTAGCAAATATGTCCACTATATGAGCATTTTTAACAAACAAAGGGTATACGTTTAATATACTACAAATAGAGACATTTTGTTTAGGGAGACAAAATACATGCAACATGGTTAGGGAGAATGTTTGGGGTGAATATGAATGTTGGAAATGAATATAAAGGCCGTGGAATGAAAATTAAATTAGATAAGCTAACTTGTATACTGTCTTTGCAACCAAGAATTGGTAAATTTCGAATTGAGAAAAGATATTAAATCATGATTAAGATGCTTTCTTTTACGGTTAATTAATATTGGTTTTAAAATTTACCTGAGCAATTTCCTTGTTTATGCAAGAAAAATTAATAACAGTTAGATTAACGAAATCAGAACCCTGGATCACCGTAATCGTCTTTTCTTCAAGTGTATCCTCCATTACACCCATATTTAATAAGGTCCGTAGTTTGGGATCCTGAAATGAAACAAATGCAAATGAAATTCAAGCATTAATAACAATTTAGGTTCAACGTAAAGCTCGTATCTATAGGCACAACACAATATAGCATGTGTCTTTATTCATTAAATTGGAGTGGTCGATGAGAATTCAATTATGGATTCTGAAGCACAAACTAAGCTACCTAAACAAATTGTTTGGGAGTGCATAGTATGTATAACGCCTACTTATATTCGATTTCATGGAAATGCGTTTTGGCTTGTCCTCATTTACACACAATTTTGTTGAGATTATGTCTGTGGCCACAAACCATAACCGCTAAAGTCGACTTTAGAAGAAATTGAGATTTTGATGCCATTACATTCAGCGTACTCAAATCTATTTTGTAAATTTTTTTCAGCTTTACATCTTTAAAAATGTGGCCACAATTTCAAAAAAACAACAGCTTAAGTCAGTAGAGTCAATGGAGTAAAAGAACTTTAAACTACTCTCCTGAACAATGTGTAAAACAGACTTTAGCGGTTTTGCCTTGTGACCACAGGTAATGCTATTCGATTAAATGTGATATTCATTGAATTCGAAGTATTTAGTATAATCCATTTTTCGTCGTTTGAAACACACGTTGGGAGCCCAACTCTGCATTACCAAACGTGAGCAAAACAACTGCTGCAAAGGTGACTGCTGGTTGTGAACCAAGTTTAAAATAAGGGCTTTGATCCATTATTCATCATCGTAGATAGAGTTCTTGACCAATTTGATGTTTATGTTATTTGTGGAAAATATTTTTCCGTCGGCTTTTTTGTCATAGGCGTTTGAATGAAACTATATTAGTTCATTGCTTTTTCCCGACGTTTCGGCAGGGATTGCTGCCTTCTTTAGGGGATAATATTTAAAAAAGTAAAACTTCTTAAGCAAAGAACAGAAATTTAGCACACGTATAAAACAAAAATAGAAAAAGAAACCGAATTAACGCACTTTTAGCGTAACACTTCAATTGAAGTTAAGTCTAATGTGAAACACATTAAAGACTAAACTTCAATAATCATGGGGCATCGAATTCGATACCATGCGACCGAACTTGGGATCCCACACAACCCTCATTACCGCAATTGCGGAAATACAAATGAGAAAGAAAACTCTCTATCAAGAGCCAGATTATGGACCTTAGCGACATTTCGGGTAAAGGGATATTAGATATAATCCGTTTGCTCAACTCCACAGGTTGGATACAATTACAGAATGCAACACACCCTTAACAATCATCACAAACTAGAGGTCACAAGAGTCGTGGTAACAAAAACGCACATCATAATACTACTTGAGTTCAAAGCTGAATACTACAAACGTATATTATTTTAATATCGTTATCAGATTTTTATTTCATTTGTTTTCTGTCCCAAAGGTGTTCTTTTATGCTCTTGAATAAATAATAAATATATGTTCAAATGATATGCATTCAAAATGTAGGTAGGCGGTTTTTTTTTTGTTTTTTAATTGGTTGTCCAATTTCTGTAACAAGGCAGAAAATCTCATCAGAGACACGCAATCAAGTGCAAATTTGTGTAGACACATATTATACGGACAAAAGGAATATATATATATTACGTGTGTAATATATTATGTATTAAAACAAAAAATCGCAAACAACACTTTATTTAAGTTCCAGCATTTGTTTTTAATCGAACTTATCGGGCTTTGCTTACCCTTGCTTTTCTTGCGTACAGTCCTGTTCGGACATCCCTTATTGTTGCAATGTCTAGTAAATCTCTCTCATCTTTTTGATCGTTCCAGTACATAAAGAAGCCTTTGGGATCGATACGTGCTGTAATTGCTACTCCAGTCACTGCATCCTGAAAAAGATAAAAGTAGGTACATATTAAATATAAGCGAAATTTAGTGGCTATTAAAATAAAATTTAAGTGAGCTCTTTCCTTAAACGGGAAATAACTTGACTTATACTCTGTGTATTGCGTATCCAATCCACACTCAACCCATACATGGACACGTACCGACTCTTTATTTACAACACATTTTCATATAATATAATTTATGTGAATTATGGGGTTATAGTTTACCCTTAATAAGATTTGGGAATTCAGCGAGATTGCAATTTTTGTTAAGACTTTCCAGACAACGTGGTTAATAAGTGGCGAGGGAAATGATTGGGCGGCATCTAATTTTCACTCATGGTTTTTTTTTATGTTCAGATTTTTTTTTAGTTTCTATGTTTGACTTACATCACTAGATCGGCTTTTCGTTTTAACAGATTTGTATAAAATTAGGCAAATGCTAAAACGCAAATTAGTCCTTGCTTCCTTCCGCCTTTTCTTATCTACACTCAGCCAAAAAAACAAGTTAGATACCTGTTATAACAAATACATATCAGGATCATACGTGATTTGCTTATGCAGATCGTATCTACTCATTCGAGCACATATATAAATACATAATTTATTTATCTCTAAATTAACAAGTTAACTGAAAAATCTATTAATATTTGAAGATGTAGATATTTCGTTTTCTTCAATATTTCCAATAATTCGTTTTCACACAAAGAGCTGATTTGTTTTTTTCAAACAAATAAAAAAAAAATCAACGGCGCCCTTATAAAAACAAAGAAGAAACATTTTGCACTCATTCCATTCCGACCATTACGCGGGTAGGACATGAAAATCCACTAAAATAGCATCGCTTCATTGATATTCTCAGCAAATCGTTTGCAAAAAGATGTGGCGGCGGCAAATCGATGCTGGTGATTGAAATTTAGTAATTAAAATATTAATCCCTGTTCAGCAAGAATATAACAAAAATGGCCAATGCAATGGCATATTTATTATGCTCCATTGGGAGTGTGCTTTTAATTTGCAATATAAAGTGAGTACATAGTATATACCTGTTCTATACCTATATACAGTCGTAAGCATGGGTAGTAGGTTAAAGTTTTAATTATTTGTTTACCAATCAACAGTAGCGCCGTTAAGATTAGTCTGTGTTCCCTTATTTGTTTGCAATGAAAGTTTGAAGTCTACGAAGCGAGGTAAATTTTTTTCAAAAACAGTGAAACAACCCTGAAATACATAGAACTCTTCAATTAAATGTAACTTGGAATTTTCCATATGGAAAACATTCTTTATGATTTGCAGCAAAACGAATAAAATAAATTTGGAAATAATTTGAACAGCTGAGTTTGACAACCGACAGTCGATGAACCTGAACACAAAAAGTTTGTGTTTCTTTTTTAGCTCAGAAACATCAGAGCTCAGAATTTGTGTTTCTTTTTTCGTTCAGAGCATGATCAGAGCGCGCTCTATGAGCTCAGAATAAATTGACTGAGCAGGCTGAGTACACTTACAGGCACATTTGACAGAAAAAAAAACAGGATAAACAAAATAATTGAAATGGCGGACGAATCTTGTTGTTCTGTAACTGAAGGTTAACCAATTTAATTAATTACAATTAATAAATATTCAAATTATACATATATTTATTAAAAATGGCAGCTATTTGCTCAAGTGTGTTTCATAAATACATCAGAACGATCTGAGTACGCACGGTTCAGAGCGCGCTCATAATGCTCGAGCTCGGTTCAGAGCTCAGCTCTCAACTAAAAAAAAAAAAAGCGCCTAATGCTATTTCCGAGGGGTGTTCACTTCAAGCACCGCAGAAATTTATGAAATTTTCGAGCTGCATAAAATTATGGGATTAAGGGCCGATTTTGCAAAAGGCAAATAGCCAATCAGATAGGGGTTAACTGTCAGATAAGACATAAATCCATTTTTCAATGTCGATTAGCAGCTATTCGAAGATGGATAAAATATAAATCTCTAGTCAAAATAGGCGAACTGTCAAATTTTAAAATTTTATTTTACAAAATTTTGTTTGGGGCAATATGTATATATTCTAGAAATGGAATCGTTCGACAGTATTGCCGGTTTAATTATTTGAGAAGAGGAATTAGCAAATAGGTACTTCAACCCAACAAGGAAACAAAGAGTAGTGAGAAAGAGACATGACGATTATGTCATTCAAAACGGTTAATGAAACACGTCGAGCCATGAACATGACTGTCTTCTATGTTTTGACACAATATATTGTCAATCAACCTCAACACATTACCTTCGAATAGTTATCTAGCTCTTATTTTATGATTAAAAAACTCAAAGCTTATATCTAGCAGATAAAGAGTGAAATAAATTGAATCTTTAGTTAGCAATCAGGCGATTTATCTGACTATTGAAAATCTGTCTTTAGTGAATACCCTTAATGTCGTATTTCGTAACATACCTAACTCATTTTCAAAGTAGAAACAAGACTCACTAGAATCTATATTTTGAGCAATACAGTTGCACACTAGGTAAACATTTAGATTTTTTTATTCGTGCAAGAAATCCTTTCCGTTTTCTTTGTTTTGTTTCACTGAACCACCCCGCATATTGGAATGTATTTTACAAACAAAATTGAATAAACAAAAATGCAATATGCGATTTCTCGTATTTATTTTGTTGTACAATGTAAGATATGGATATGTTACATCCATTTCCGGGTAGGTACATTTAAACTGTGCATAATTTATATCGAAAATGCGATACTTACTAAATATGCATATTATTCTTGATATTAAAATACAAATGCGAGTGACTTTACATCATCAATACGGAAATTAATTACAGAGCACAAGCTACCATATATTTTTGCTTTAATTTGGGAATTGCATGTGTGTACTATACATTCCGGCATTTTCGACTGCCAACTGGGAACCGAATGAGTGGAAAAATATTTACATTCTCCAGCTTCTATTTTTAGACCGTTTTGGATTTCTGCCGAACTTCTGTGTGTGAAAAGTAATGGCTTTCACAATATTCTAAAAATTCATCTAAACTTTAGTTGGTGATTTACTTTAATTTCCTTCACTCATTTCGGTTAAGAACCAAAAAGAAAATTTACAAAATTTTTCATAAACATAAATTCTTTCTCCATATTCCAGAGATGTATTAAGCTTTTAAAATTAAAATTTCATTAAAATGGTATTTTATTTCAGGTACATGTGTCAATAACAAACAAAAATATTCAGCGAATTTCATATAAAACACGAAATGAAATGAAGTTTATAAAACACTTTTTTCAGGAACCTCATTTGTATCATTCGTTTGGGTTTGAAGCTGATGTGATGAAGTAAAAACGGTTCGAAAAATATAAGCCTAAGGTTTGCAATTGTTTTCAGCATTTAAGTTTTCCATTTAGATAACTTCTAATAGTAGATAGTAGGGGTTGCTTTATTGTGCCCGTTATAAACTCTAAGCCATCCTTGCGTTGCAATCGGTGCACTTGCTTACTTTCCAAGCATACTCATCCTACATCCTACCTACATATTTGTATACATTTCAATCGATCGCAAAACCTAATGCGATTAAGTACACCTGCTTGCTTTTGAGTTGCGATTAATTTTCCTCGAGTCCTTAAATAGCAATTACTTCCCTATCGGACTGGCAATCACATTATGGCCGTTGTCTATAAAGAGGCTCCATAACACAATTTCCCCATTTACGTTGTTTCCCTATTAATCAGCATCTGTGGCACAAAATTAACAACACTTTGCCTTAAGAATCAAAGCGTATACGAGTAAGTACGCACGAGAATATTTTGAAAACAGAAAAGCTACGTATTTCGCTTGCTGGCAAAATTGCGTGAGTGTGCTCTTTTAATAGTAGTGGTACTACCTAAAATAGACCACAACCCCTTTCGATTATTAACACTTGATTAGGCAAGTGGGATTGAGGACTGAAAAGTGTAGATTGTCTATGTCTATACTCTGATTGTGTGCGGTTGGCTGTGTCCATAAACGTATTTCAAAGGATACCATCAACATCTACGGACTCGTAAGAGCCTCTGCCAAATATATTTATTGTGGTGCTAAATGAGGGCAGTGGCAATGTTAATGACTAAGGCTTGGTTGCGAGGAATTAATGTGCCTTTGTCATGTTAACAAAACAAAAGAAAACGGAAATACCAAAATGGGTTGCAGGATTTTTTTCGTTGTGTTTGTACGAAAGAAGAAAGTCTTCAAAAAGCAACTTATCTACCTTTACAATCAATATAGTTAATTCTAGACCACGACTTTTATTTTGGTAATTTTTTTAGTACATACGTACTAAGGGCGCAATTTTTTTTTTTACAGAAGAATGAAGTATAGGAATCATTTGAATTTTTGCTTTAAACGGTCTTTCAGCGAGGGTGCAGATCATTTTGCAGATTAAAGGACATTCAGGGCCATGATATTTTCACAGAGATCAAATTTCTTAGATGTTTTTACATAAATCGAGCTAAATTTTAATTTGTAAAGCAGAATTGGTACAGTTACAGTGTGCATACAGAACCGATTTGCTAGCTTCTGCAGAAAACGTTCTTTTTGATGCTGAGACGGTAAATTTCAACATAGACGACGGCTACAGCAAGCAAGCAATTGTACATGTCTCATGTGAAGAAACAATTTCCCCCAAATGTCGTTTTTTTTTCTGTTCTTGCCGAAAAAGATCGTACAATTTAACGTATGATGATTTGATGATTTGTTTCCGTCTATGTATTAGGGCGTAGGGAAATAAGACCAGACCCATTTATATGGAGGATAAGTTACTTACTAATTGAATATTTTATACATTTATAAATGATTAAATCGTAGGCGTACGCCGAGTCACCTAAACTTAAAATTGAACTCATTGAACCCACAAATTAATCGGCATGCTGCGAAAGAATATAATATAGATATACACACAATTACAGTTTAAAGCTAAGTAACCTGCTCGCGCTAAATTTTATCTCCCATACAAAAATGCCTACAAAGATAAAATTTAGCGAGGCAGTTTAGCAAAGCAGTATCCTGTTCGCACGCTTAATTCTTAACTTCATATAGATGGGCCGATGAAAAGTCTCCACTCATTTAGCTCGCGAAATAAATGTCCGGTACATTAAATCGAAGATAAATTTTGACATAAAAAGCCGAGGAAACAATTTGTGTTGTGTTTACTTTGGAATTTTTTTAGAGGAAACTGCAGAAAACATTTTGCAATAAATAAAAGTGAACGTAAAACCAAAAATTCCGTTTCATGCAAATAGGGATTTACCCGACACGAAGGAACGTGTCGTCTTCTGCTTGCTACTATAGAAATTATTTGAGCTGCTGCAGCAATGATAATATCTTCTACAATTTTACTTATATCTATTGTTTTGGAACGATTCAAACAATGCATTGTCTTTAAAGTTTGAAATTGGAAAATTG
Source organism: Cheilosia vulpina (assembly GCA_916610125.1). Lineage (NCBI taxonomy): Eukaryota > Metazoa > Arthropoda > Insecta > Diptera > Syrphidae > Cheilosia > Cheilosia vulpina. The sequence continues at coordinate 484,322 of OU744280.1, read as the reverse complement.
TACGTACGCGAATAATTAAAATAACGTTTACTGTCATGAACAAATGGTTTTTGTCCCATCTGTATGGTGTTTTATAATATAGTTATAGTTGACATCAGTTCAGAGGCAAATGAATCAGATACGACTATCTATATCTTATATATCGATATGTTGCAGAATATATGTTACAAAATTCGGTGTTTGAAACAACTGACAATACCATTTGATTATCGATTTGCGATAAGTATTCCACGTAGACAAAAGAAGATACGAGCAGCGTTGAAAAAACAAGGTCCATATAAATTGGGAAGTCAGGTACTATAATATGATAGTATGACTAAGAAATATAAAGCAGAATTCGTTGTCTTAGGTATGTTAATCAAGGAATAATAGAAAATATGCAATATTCTGATGCCCGACGACCGAAAAACGGGTTAATTATTAACAAATATTTCTCTCTACTTTGTTAAAATATACGTAGTCAGCAAATCTTGAAGAAACTGAGTGATTTTTTTCTTTACAATATGTGATATTGGTCAGTCATCAGTGATCGAGGTAAATATTTTCCAATCCATTGCTTGGAGGGAAAGCTCAGTACAAGTATTGCTTTAATTTTGCGAGTAGATATGAAAGAATTATTTAAACAGTTTTTGTCGTATGTTTCTCAAAGCTAGTACGAAAAAGATAAATTTACGCAAGGTAGCCAAAGAGTTAATTGTTTGAGACACATAAATAATTGCCGTGGTTCCTTTATCTTTAAGGTTCCAATAAGGTTGGAAACAGCCCCGGCTAGATCTTTGACGTCACAAACGGTTTGGACAAGATGATGCGTTGTTATGTGATTTCTAAACCATCATACTTAGAAAAGTTGTGTAAACATCCCATCCCCACATTTGTGAGTACGCATAGAAACTATATTCTCCCCGAAGGCCAATTTTTGGCTTTCATATATAAAAATAACTGTTTTTGCGATAGAAAGGCGTTTTAATAATTTCTTGGAGTTGGTAATTTCCGACAATAAAGATTTGCTTCGATAGTAATCCATAAATTATCCAAGCAATCAAAGTCTGAAATCGAAAATCCATTCGATTATCAATTTATGGTACGCTTTGAACGCAGATACGAGTATAGTGTACGTAGAAAATTGATTCATATAAATGCCATTACCAATATTAGACCTAAGCCAGTTCAACTAAATCTATCAAGCTCAACCATGAAGGCTATTTTACTCGTCGCATTGTTGTTGGTTTGTGCCAACGCTTCAGTCCTCGAAACACTTAAAAATCTAACTCCCGCCTTCGCCACTCCATACGTCATCAAGGGCGAAGCCGCTGCACCCAACTCCGCTCCTTTTATCGTGTCATTGGGTAGAAACTTCGACAAACACTCGCACATTTGCGGTGGTACAATCATTAACAAGGAATGGATCGTAACAGCTGCTCACTGCATTTCGAACCCAGTTGGTATGAGTGTTTATGCTGGACTTCTTGAACGGCTGAATACAACTGTTCCATCTGCCCAACATCGTCGAGTTGACTTCGGTAAAATTCACAGGCAATACCCAAAAAAGGTTGGACCATATGATATTGCCTTGTTGCACATTTCCGAACCTCTGGAATTCAATCAATCAGTTCAGCCAGCCGTAATCCCGGCCTGGGAGAACATTCCAACAGGAAATATCACTTTGTACGGATGGGGACAGACCAAGGCACTCATTTTTACCGCGGCAAAGACCTTGCAAACCGTGAAAACTGAAATTATCGAGTTTGAAGATTGCAAGGAAATATTACCAGAGTCAGCTCCACTTGACCACAAAAACGTGTGCAGCTCATCGCTTAACAGAGGTATATCAGCTTGCAATGGTGACTCCGGTGGTCCACTGGTTAAAGAAGTACGAGGTGGTCCATCCGAACTGTTGGGAATCGTTTCCTGGGGATACATTCCATGCGCTTCAAACAACATGCCTTCAATCTACACACGCGTTTCTGCATACATTGACTGGATTCATGACATTCAAAGTGCATATTACAAATTGTATTAAATAATGTTTTAACAAACAAATTACGCAAATAAATTGTTTTGTATATATAAAGGGTAATTTATTTTTCGGTTTCGAATGTAAAGCTAAATAAAACAGCGATACATTTTTGAAGAAAATTTTATTTCATTATAAAGTTTGGACTGAAATTCAATTTTATTCAAATGGCCGCCTCGGGAAGATTCGCACAATTCGATTCTTTTGAGGTAATTTTTAACCACTTTTCGCACATATCTCGGTCATAACTTGAGTAATGTTGGTTTTTAATGCGTCTAAAGTTCGGGGATTATTCGCGTAAACACGGTCTTTTGCTTAGCTCCACAGAAAAAAGTCTAACGGTGTCAAATCGCATTATCATGGTGCTAATTGACGTCGCCAAAACGTGAAATTACGCGACCAGGAAACTTCTCACGCAATACAGCCATAATTGGTCGCGTTGTGTGGCTTGTTGCTTGTTTGAATCACCACTTTTGTAGTAAGTTTTAATAATTTTAATGCGTTGTTCGATTGTTAGGCGATCCATTATCGTAAATGGAAAATATTCAACTAATATTATGACACTTCAAATGACAGCTGAAAACCAAATGACTTGAAACCACGAAATGAATGACCCTGTATAACCCCAAGTCGTACTAAAAGAAATCAATTATTAGAAACCAAAACTTGGACAGTCGCCTATGGTTTGAGACCTCAATTGACATATTGATGCTGCTCTGTTTAAATAAGACAACAACATATTCTTTAATCATGAAGGCTAAACTGAAGATTTTTTGGGTGCCGTTAAATAACGCCGAATTTCTATGTTCGGTCTTATTTCACTTTGCCAAAGCGCAAATTTATAAATTATTATTCAGATAAAGATTCCCAACTGTTTTTAGATTTACCATTGAATGGACCCACACTTCTTTCAAACACATCCAACATTTTGAACTAATATTTTCTCAAATTTAGAACCCGAGTTTTGGAATTCGGCGTTATTTCACGGCACCGATTGTTTGTAAAGGAAAGTCTAACAAGCCACATATATAGTCAAAATAAGAGGTATCATTGACTTGTTATTATTATTATTGGCGTACGACAGTGAGCACTAGCTCATTTTTGCCTCAAAAAATTAGTTGTGAAAGAAGCCAAAATCAATATACGTCCAATGGAAAGAGTCTCACAATAGACAGCTAAACAGCTATATCTTATGACAACACATTGAAAATCAAGAAAAGCAGAGCACTTGCCTAGCACCTAAAGGCTTTTCTCACAGCCCCATTTTCCGCGAGTGGAATGGAAACTAAGGTTCCGCTCCGAAAATTGTTTGATTCTTAATCACAACACAAGATTGTTATTCCACTATCTTACTATAGTAACCATTTTTTAACCTTTACAATATAAATTTTGTAGGTCACAATATGTAACTTTGAATGGAAAATTTGAGTGCCATTGTAAGTTCGAAATATTTAGGCTGGACAATAAAAATGATTATTAGCATCGCGGAATAAATAAGCATCCAGTATTTGGTCCTCTTTAAAAAACTCAATATCTGTATCTGTCTTTAAAAAGATTACAGACTGATTAAATCCATTTTCGTACAATACGGCATATAAAACAACCAAGTGCCTTCATTGGGCGTTTTTCTTTTGTAGTTCAGAGCGCAACCTGAACTGTTATACAAAAAGTTTGTGTTTCTTTTTTAGCTCAGATACATCAGAGATCAGAATTTGTGTTTCTTTTTTCGTTCAGAGCATGACCAGAGCGCGCTCTATGAGCTCAGAATAAATTGACTGAGCAGGCTGAGTATAAAGCTGATTACATACTTACAGGCACATTTGACAGAAAAAAAAATAGGATAAACAAAATAATTGAAATGGCGGACGAATCTTGTTGTTCTGGAACTGAAGGTTAACCAATTTAATTAATTACAATGAATAAATATTCAAATTATACATATATTTATTACAAATGACAGATATTTGCTCAAGTGTGTTTCATAAATACATCAGAACGATCTGAGCACGCTCGGTTCGCTTTTGGTTTGGATTTTTTTCTAAAATTCGGCGCAGGGTTCTTTATGAATCTGGTCCGCCAACATTTATTTTATATTCTCAAAAACAACATTTGTTGTATACCATGGAAATCAATGATCTATACAGATCATGTGAGCAAATAAAATAGCCCTAATATTAAAATAGTAAAACGCACGACAGCGTTGTATTGTACTGTAAGGAATAGGCCCTGTACACTGCGACCAGAAGAGATCTATTATGTTGCACGACAGCGTTAATTTTTTAATGACTTGACAAGAAAGGCAGTAGTCATTCAGTCATCATTGTTATGTCTGAGAATAGAACTTATTGCAAACAACTAGTTTACCATACACACCCATGTCTGAGACTCAGTTGTAGGTTATACAAAATAAACATTTTTATCATGTTATTTGAAACAAACATTATAAGCCATTTAACTCACATCCTAAACCACTGTATTACAACGTCCTATTTTCCCAAATCCTGGAAAATTGCTCGAATCGTACCTGTTGCCAAAAAGTCCACTCCGGTATCTGCTGCTGATTTTAGACCAATAAGTATTTTGCCGTGCTTGTCGAAAGTTTTTGAGAAAGTGATAGAGAAACAGCTTCTACAACACCTATCGCTGAATAGTCTTATCTATGAGGGACAATCTGGTTTCAGATCTAAACACAGTTGCTCTACGGCTATGGTAAATATATTAGAAGATATAAGACAGTGTTTTGATAAAGGACACGTTACGCTTCTTTGCCTACTTGATTTTTCAAAGGCATTTGACAAAGTAAACCATAAAATTCTTTGCTGGAAACTGAAAAATTTGTTTCGTTTTGGTAACTGCGCAGTAAATCTAATAAAAAGATATTTGAGTGATCGATTTCAGAGAGTGGTAACTTGCAATTCTTCTTCAGCTCTTCTGCCAGTAAAACTAGGTGTACCACAAGGGTCAATCCTGGGTCCAATTCTCTTCTGTCTGTTCATAAATGACTTACCTTCTGTTTGCAAACATTCCACGATCCACCTCTATGCAGATGACGTCCAACTGTACTCATCAAAGCCAGTTAATGATAGGGATGAATTAGTAAATAATATAAATGAGGATCTTGCCAGTATTAACTTATGGTCTGTTACTAATGGATTACATCTAAATCCGAAAAAGTCTCAGGTTATTCCCATATCCAGCAAAATGATAGCCCTTAACTCCTTCCAGGGTGTCATGCTCTCTTCCAATAAACTCTCAATTGTTGAAACTGCAACAAACCTCGGATTCGTTATTAACCATAAGTTGTCAGGGTACGACCATATTAACACCGTTATCAGACGAATATATGGTTGTCTTCGCAAGCTTTGGATAACAGCAAGTTTTACTCCTACTAATGTTAGACGAAAACTTGTTACAACCCTAATTTTGCCACTTATTACTTATGCAGAAGCTGTTTACAGTAATATTGATTCTCTCTCCCTACGGAAGCTACAAGTCGCATTTAATGACTCTGTTAGATATATTTATGGCCTGCGGAGATATGACCATGTATCACAGTATTCAAAAACATTACTCGGATGTTCGCTCAAACACTACATCGACGCAAGAAATTGTATTTTCCTGCATAAGATTATAATATATCAGACTCCATCGTATTTGTATGAAAAACTAAATTTTGCTCGTTCTCCCAGAACATGTGCCCTAATACCATCACGCTGTCGGACTCTTAATTCATCCCGTTTATTTTTTATTCACGCAATTAAATTGTGGAACTCTCTGCCACTAAGTATAAGAACAATTTCTAATGCCACACGCTTTAAAAATGCTGTCCTCCATCATTTCTCCTCCCTACTTTAAATTTCCATATTTAATATCTTTGTTATATATTTTTATTTTCTTCTTTAATTATTATTTATATTTTAATATAACTGCTCAATATTATAACTAAGTACTATAAAAGATGTATATCTTAATGTATGAATATATGAAACTTACAAATTAAAAAAAAATTAAATTAAATTAAATTTCTCAAACCTATCCTAATGCCATCATTATAATTTCTCTTAACTCAAACTATCATCTAACTTATTCTATTTACTTATATTTAGTCTATCTTTCTATTCTCTCCTTTCGTCTTCTTCTTCTTATCCTTTATCTTTAATTGTAAACTTAATTATAATTGTAAGATTAATACATTGTATTATTGAAATTATATTCTTATTGTCTTAACTCTATGTACTATAAAAGATATTTATCTTAATGTACCTTAATATTGTATAATAATAATAAATGAATGAAATGAAAGATAACACAAATTTCATACAAATTTAGGCCTTCCAAAGCCGTTTGGAACATTTTTTTGCAGGTAAGTGTTTAGCTGGATTTAAAGAATGTTTACTCGGCTCGCCATCGTCGTAGCTACGACGAACAGTATACCTACGAGTACGAGTACCTACCGGGGTGCGTTCCTTACATACAAGATACAAGGTCAAACGATATTCTGAGAGTTCATATGCATTCTATGAGTGCATTCGAAATTGTATCGATCGACTTGTCATTTGAGTTTTTGGCAAAAAAAAACTGCTATCAAGCGTGTTCTCAGCAACAATAATAAGAAACGAAGGTCGTTAGATCTTTAACAACTTTACAGAGATTATGCCGAATTTTGATCAGAATAAATAAGTGCACCATAAAAAGTCGTAAATTAATTCATCATCGCCAAATCGCTAAAGATTATCAACACAATTAGTTTAGTTTTTATTATAAAAAGCTATATAAACAGTGGCAGTAGGTATTCTCAAAGTAAAATTTCAACATGGAGGTTCTTACTGTTTTCGTTGTTTTAGCTGTTGTCGCTGCCAGCCAGTTCGACTTGTATCCGCTTATTAGGCCACAGTTCGAAAGTGGTGTCATTATTTCTGGTGAGGAAGCAGAAATTGGTGAAGCACCTTACATAGTTTCTTTGAAGACAACATCTCACTTCTGCGCTGGTAGTATCATTGATGCCAATTGGGTTCTTACCGCTAGCCACGACAACCTTAAAGTAGTTGCGGGACTGCACAAGAGAGACGACGAATCTGAAGCCCAGATACGTACGGCCCAGAAGAAGAACTCCATTGCCCATAGCCTCTACACAGGAAAGGTAGGACCGAATGACATTGGCTGAATTTACATTAAAATTCCGTTTGACTTCTCGGCACGCAGCCGTGCCACTAGTCGACCTCTAGTCAGCATGGTTAAGCTCCCATCGCGTCAATTAAGTCATTTGGGAAAAGGGGTCACATTTGGATGGGGTTATGACAACTCTTATAATTTGCCAAATGCACTCCATAATTGGCTATGCTGAATGCAAGGCTCTTCTCCCGCAAAATTCCAAAATTGATCCGGTAAACGTATGTTCCTATAACGAAGGAACTATTGCATAATTTTGCAATGGTGACTCAGGCGGTCCTTTGGTTAAATACAACGGCAATTATGTGGAGCAAATTGGTATCGTTTCCTGGGGATACACTCCATGCACATATACTCACACAGATTCGTATGCCTCCTCCGATTGCAGAGCAACGAGCAAACCTTGTCTTGTCATAGAACAATTAACAATTAACAATGCAAACGAGGATCGCGTGAAGTTTTCTTAAATCCTATATTGTTGCCTGAAGACATAATGAAATGTTTGTCTGTCAAGGTTTTTAGTGGTTCAATTGCAATCATTTGATTTTGATTCACCCCAAAAAGCCTTGAAATTTAACACATTAAGTCTGTTCCTTTACTTTTGTAGTAAGAATGGAAAAGACTGTCAAAACAGCAGTGGTAGGGATAAATTCTCTCACAGAGAGAGACACTTACGAAAAAGTTAGGGAACGCTGTTGTAGGGTATGAAAAGTCGTTAAAATATCATATAAACTCGAACAATTTGCTAATTTACGAACAAAATTAGTTCATTCATCTACCTAGCGATGAAAGTGATTCGGAATTAATCGAACGTCTTTTTCATGAATCCGAGTATTTGGAAGAGAAGAAGTAAAAGCGACACGGCTTTTAAAATTACGTGAAAGGGATTGTCCTTTCTTACTCCTTAGATCGAAAAGAATTTAAGGAGAACATTCAATTTTATTTTCTCGACTGTTGATACCATTTTAAAACGCAAGAAATCAAAACAAATGCACTCCTTTATGTCAAATAGGACAACAAAATTCAATTCAGCTGTTAATGGTTAGGTGACTGACAGCCTTTTCAATTCTTACACCAAGAAATTTGTTGAGTAAAAATTCGTAAGAATCTCAGTGGAGGGGTAATATCTTGCTATCACAATGACGCTCTCTTTTACGAATTTTTCGAGTTGAGGAACGGCACTGAGTAAAAATTCGTAAAAATTCGTAAGAATTAGTAAAAATGCGTAAGATTTAAAAGTAAAAAAACAGACCTATTGTAAATAGGCACAGCCAAATGTTTGACGGGTTAATATACTCGTAAATGCCACCCGGGTGGATAATTTTTTATTTTTAATAGTGAGTTATGCAGCTCAAAATCAAATTACGGAAGCAAGGGTTTTTCAAACTTCCGCTCTTACTCATCAATAAAATAAAAGATACAAAAATAATTAACAAGAATGTATTTACAAAAGAATATATTACCTATAAATGTATCGGTTGTGTGCCACTGATTAATCGGTAAGTCGGACTATTCTGCAAAATATACGAGTACATGATAAAGTCATAAATTCGCCCATCACTAAATCAGTAACAATTATCGGCAGCGAAACACTCAGACGACAGTTTTGTATAAAAGACAGAGTTGACATAGACAGTGCAAGCACAAGCGAAGTATATTTTCAACATGGGGGCTCTAAATATTTTTGTCGCGCTGATAGCAGTTACTTGGGCAAGTGCATTTAAAATACAGCCGCAAAGCAGTCACATTATTTCCGGTACAGAGGCGCAAGTTGGCGAAGCCCCATATATAGTTTCATTAAAGACGACATCGCATTTTTGCGCTGGTAGTATCATTGACGCCAACTGGGTTCTCACAGCAGCACATTGCCTCATCTACGATAGCTTTAAAGTTGTCGCCGGATTACACAATAGATACAATCAGTCACAAGTTCAAATACGTTCAGTTCAGAAGCGGAATACAATTGTCCACAAGCTTTACATCGGAACCGTTGGGGTGGGGCCAAATGATATCGGTCTAATATACATCGAAATACCATTCAACTTTACGGAACTTAGCCGCATTACTGGTAAATCGTTAGTCAGCAAAATTAAACTACCATCGCATCAATATAGTCAGTTTGGAAAAGGTGAAGTATTTGGTTGGGGTTATGATGACACCAAAAATTTGCCATACGTCCTGCAGAAACTGGATACCAATATAATACCCTATGCCGAGTGCAAGGCACTTCTACCAATAAACTCTAAGATTGCTCCAAGCAACATTTGCTCATTTAACGACGGAACTATTGCATCATTCTGCAATGGTGACTCTGGCGGCCCATTAGTGAAATACAATGGCAGTTCTATAGAACAAATTGGAATCGTTTCCTGGGGATATACTCCGTGCACTGTTACCAGTCATCCATCTATTTACACTCACACTGATGCGTTCGCGTCATGGATTGCTCAACAGCAAAATGACTTTGTTTTGCAGTAAATCAAATTCACATTACTCAATAAAATCATAAATGTGTGTGCACTTCTTTTTCATTTGATTTAATTAGTTTTTGGTGTATACCTGGAACAGATATAATGGAATCCTTGCAGGCTGGTGCGGTAAAAATTTGCATTTTAATATACCATTTTCTCTAATCATCGTGAGAATGAGAAAGCTTTTTTCATTTGTGGGGCTTGCTGAGTTGTGTAAAAGCAATAATAAAAATCGTATTAACAGATGCGGCTAAATTACAACGCTGCAGATTAAACGACGAAGTATGGCAAGGTGCGGTAGTTTCGCCATTAAGATTCTTATTCTAAAATACATAATTTAATTTGGATGAAGGGTGCTTATCTAATTTGGGTAATTTTCATTGGTATGCAAATTAAAGATTCCGACTTAAAAAATATTTAGGTAAGTAAGAATAAATAGTGTTTATGTTTAACTGTGCTAATATTTTAATGCGCAATATTTGTAAAACCGTGTTCTGTTTCTTTTCTGTTTTAATTTTATTGCCCTCCCTTTTTCATTCGATTTTCTAACCACCAGTACCTACCACCAGATCATCGTGGAAAATGTAATTATTTACCAATTTTTCCGAAATATAAATGTTTGAAATGGGTACAAAAGATTATATAGTATGCGCTCACCTCTTCCCATCTGACGAATTTCTCTCCATCCTGTAGGGCCTGGCTTACTGCGACAGGCCCTGTAGTTACACATGTCCCTGAAGTCCACATATTTAAGCGTTTAACTAAACGTGTTTTTAAGCTATTTGTTTGTTCTATTCTCGATGCTCAGTGCTTCCCGACTTTCTATACACTTGTGTCCAAAAAGTTAGTAAACATTACTACATTTCTTTGAAATAATTACTGCAGTAAAGCACAAGATTTTAGAATATTACATCACTTTTTGACCTGGTTTCCCGTTTCTGTCAAAAATCAAAAAGTACAGGACTTTGATTGCCGCAGAAGCAGTTTTTTGTTCCATATCAAAATCCACTGGCTAAACGTTTCCTTATTGCACCAATTGAAACATTGCCCTTGGTAGGAACATTCTGTTTTCAGTTTATCTGTAAGAAATAAATATAAAATAAGGAAACATTAATACATCATTACTAAAACTAAATATCAGATATGTATATGTTTCACTTATGACCAATATTCTATAAAATTTGTTTTGTAGCTCATTAGAGTTTTTTCGGTACTCCAATGGTATCCTTTATTTAAACATTGTTTCCTTTCGAAGTGAATTCGTCTGCCAGGTTCGTTTTTATCTTCCCACAACAGAAAATTCGTTGATTCGTACTGTGGCTCGCAAACCAGTATTTATTTATTTCGAGAACGAAAGTAAAATGCATTTTTCGTGCTTGGCATTTAAAGACAGCAAATAATGTAGGTAAATTATAAGAAACTCTGTTGCTTAAAGCGTATTTTCAGAGAAGTCAAATGATGTCATTATGTTTTTGTCAAAGGAAGTATATAATCATTTTATCATAAGCAGCTAAATGACGGGCTAGTATTTATAAATCACCCTAGTTTCATGATAAGTAATTAAATAAAAAAGAGGCTTGTATTTGCCTACATAGGTTGATAGTAGTTTGGCTGCAATCTTGATAAAAATCCTCTTCTTCAAACAAAAACAAAATGTCCGTTCTGTGGTTGTTCCATTTAAGGGTGCAGTTTACCCCATACCGCTAGTAAAGTGGTTTCTTAGAAGTGATATCAAAACTGCAAAGAACAATCCAATCCATGGGGGCCTAATTAAATTCAATCAACAAAAAAATTCAGGAAAAAACAAAATACAAAATGAATTCCGACATAGGTAGCTACTTAAGGTTTTTTAATATCAGACCAGAGCCTTGTCATGTCGATAATTTCCTAAGCTAATTGGCTTATTTCGTTACCTTTTCATTTCATTAAGTCTATGTTCGTGAATTTCCTTTCAACGTACTAAATACTCCTATCTGTAGGTAAATTATATTTAGTAGAAATTAATTGCGATAAGAAATATTCATTTTGTTTGTGTGGTGCACCATATCGCCTATATTCCCCTTATTCTGCAACTAGCAAACTTATATGGAAAACTTCTTATTATGAACATCCGATAACGATACGAATTCTCGAATTTGTCACAGGGGTGAATGAGTGATTTTGCTCTTCCTTTGCAATTTTATTCTTTTATATCAAACATAATAGTTTATCGCAGAAATCGATTGACTTTTTTTTAACTATAGTGCATAACCATGTAACTTCTCTTAGCTGCGTTTTTAGACAGATTGATGTAATCAATTTTACAAAATCTGTCAAGTTTATCTCCGAATACCAGTCCAGTGATCTGATCAGATGCCATTAGCCCTTTCGAATTAATAATTAAAGGAATCACCTTTGGCTCTAACATAGAATTGATAGGAACGAGACGAGAATGGAATAATTTTTATTACACAACTGCAGGCATGTACAGTCCGTAACAATTGGATAGCCTCACATATTGTTTTTTTTTAACTAACTGTTTTGACAGCTCTTTTATGTGTACCCAAAGAAATATGCATTGGGTGACAAGCTAAGAGCTAGAGTCACTGAGATTATGACAGCTTTTAACATTTTTTTTAAGTTAACGGGACTTTTTAAGCTAGTTTGCATCATTTTAATATGCATTTTTTTTTTTTTGTAACATTAGAATATCCCCAACTAACGTTCTTGTTCATTGTAAGCGAGATATTAGCAGCGTGATCATTGGAAAGCTATCGGGAGGGATAAACGGTTTATTTCTTGTGTTTATAATCTGTTTAATAGTTTAAATGAGTAAAAAAATATCTTTAAATGCAACGGAAATTGCTAAAATAGAGGTTTACCAGGAGCAAAATCTCGCTAATCGTGCTATAACTAAACAACTTGATCGAAGTCAAAAGGTAGTTAACAGCAAATTATAAGGTTAGCTTCCAATTCATGCCATTCTCTAAGTAAGATTAGACACGAAGCTGGGCTAGGAGTTAGTCGAATGACCATAAGAATGACCACTTAAGAAAGCGCGAAAACAACAGCGGCTTAGTTTGGCAAGATCGTACATGGCTTGGAACACTGATGGCAGCAGTCACTCAAATGGCTGGTGGAAATTGATATTTTCTGATGAAAAGAAGTTAAACCTCGATGGGCCCGATGGATACAAATATTACTACCATGATTTAAAAAAAGAAAAATAGTTTTTGGACCGTCACCACCGCCGCGAGGGAAGAGTTATAGTATGGGGCGCCATATCATATTATGGACCGATCTATTTGGTTTTTGTGAACTGCAGAACTACATCACCTTACTACAAAACTGTACTGAAAACGGCTCTACCTTAGTTACAGGATATTTTTGGACCCATGCCGATCATTTTCCAACAGGACAATGCACCAATTCACACAGATAGAATAATTAAGACTTGGTTACAAGACCAAAATATAGAACAACTTTCCTGGCCACCCTACTCGCAAGATTTGAACATCTTCGAAAATGTGTGGTGGTGGTTGACACGAAAGGTGTATGAAGGTAGGAAGCAGTATACCCACAAAGAGAACCTTATTGAAGGTATCAAAGTGGCCTGGGCCAGTATTTCTCTTGATATTCTAAAATCATTGTATTAGTCTTTAAAAGACCGCATTTTTAAAGTAATTCAAAATAAGGGAGGCTGTACAAAGTACTAAAATAACTGTGTAAGCTATAGTACATAAATAAAAATACTTTTCTTAAAAAAAAAATTATTTGGTTTTCATTTTAACTAAAAAAACAAGGCGATGCTATTCTAATGTTACAAAAAAATTGCATTTTAGTGCATCAAAACGAAATAATCTCAGAATATTCCGCTAGGTATTCGAAACTATTTGAAACTTTTCTTAGTCTAAGACCTCAGTCCTACCTTTCAACCCCATATACAATTACATATGTAATATCAAAAAGGTACAAAAAAAAGTTAATTTAAAAATAAATTATGTGTGAGGCTATTCATATGTTACGGACTGAATATCTGCTTTGCCGTCAACCCGAAAAGACTAGCTGTACATTAGCGACTATGATTGATTGTATTTGATAACACCCAGAATAATAGATTAGAGCTGCTAACATTATCCTCCTAAATGTGGTGACATAAACTTAGTTGCTTAATCATTTTGATAAGGGCAACAAAGTTTGCCAGTAAAATTGTTCATTTTATTTCTCCAAAAAGTATGCAAGCTCGTAAGTAAGTTAGTGAAACAGTGGCGACGGTAAAACATGATAACCAACCAGCTTGGATGGGAACATAAAACAATTAATCATTGCTTTCGCTTTTAGGAATTTTTGATTGAAACCCAATTAAATTTAAACCTCTCGTTTTGTAGTGGTAGACATATAATAGTAAATTATGTATAATGCGACGCAATCCACTACTGTAACAATCAATTGGAGGTTTACTATTGAGAGTACAAACACTTCGATTCGTCGATACTATCGAAGCTATTTTACTATCACTTTTTTTTTGTTGTGGTGTCTAATATTTTTGGCTTCAAATTGCAAGTTACAAATTTTGTGGCTATTTCGCTTATCCTGAACTGTGTCGCAACTTCAGTAAGTCATCGAACACCAGGTTATATGTACACAGACATCCGCTCCGCTCTCCGCACGTGATCTCTATCGAGCGAACGGTTGTAACAAAATGTGTCGGCTTAAATAAATTAAACAGATACAAAGATAAAATAACAATTCAGAACAAAAAACACATTTATATTGAGTTTCCATACAAAATTCATTTGCGCCAAAACGACTACAACAAGTAAGAATTATATTCAAAGATACACTTCTTAAACGAATATCGCCTGGTCCATTGAACTCCTTAAATATAGTATTTTGCAAATTTGAATTCAAACTGGTTACGCATCATAACACTGAACATATGTCTACCTACATACTCCACGGAAATTAAATTATATTAACTAAAATCCAAATGTATTATCCATAGGTTTCCTATGCAGTGGCTTAGTGGTTAGTGTGTTGGACTACTAAGCGATGGGTCCCAGGTTCGAATCCCGAGAAAAACCCAAATTCCAACTTAAGGTTTTTTCACTGCGCCACCTCTCGCGAACGTCTGACAAACATCCGAGAGTATAACTGTCATGAAAGAGCTTCTCAATTGGCCGTTTGGACTCGGCATAAAATTGTAGATCCCTTCCATTCGTCCCAAAAAATAAAAACTCACACAAGACGAATGGTTGTGAAAAGCTAGGCTTGGGTCCATGCGGACCTGTTGCGCCAATTATTAATTTAATCCTATGCATATAAATGTAGTCGGCTTGTAAACTTTCACAAATATGCCCATAATGTAAAAAAAAAAATAGCACGTTATCCGTTTTCATGAAATTCATATTCATTCATTGAAAAATATTTGAAATTTAACTTTAATCCTTGCATCGCAGCGTTGCCATAAGTGCAGATTTGTTATTTTAAAAAAAAATATGCTGTATGCTATTATTTCCGTAGTAAGCTCTTTTTTTTATAGAAATCTTGCAGATTGTTTTTTTGTCATTATTGCAGAATTGTCCGAATATTTTTATGGCAACACGTTGAATGTCACTAACACCATTTTTCACGTGACATGCGCCCAATAATTTTTTTTTTTTTTCTCATTCTTGCCTTTTGCAAGATATCTGCTTTGGTAGGGTAAGGATGTTAGGTCTTAGGTGAGTCTTTATATAAAACTTATATATCTTCTAGGCATTTTATTAGGTAGTCTTTCATTGAGACGACAAGAAAAGTGCCACTCAATTTGCTTATTTAGCGCAGAGTATATATATATTATAAACAATAACAGTACAAAGAACAAGTAAGATAATCCAATATTGTGCTCAAAAGTGACAAAAGACCCGCCTCGCAATTGTTTCTTTGTTGCTATACATACAACAACAGTTGATTTTTTTAACTTAGGAGCACGTTTTTGTTACTACGTAATATAATATCGTTATGTCCACGAATGCGAATTTATTTTTGCATACTGTGCGAGTTCTAGTTTTAATTGGTAACGGCAATCAAAATTTTAGTACACAAAGTGGTAATTTTCAGTTTTCTGAAAAGCGACCATCGATTTTTTTTTGTAAGGTAAGCGATAACATGACAGTGGCTAGGACATATTTAGCTATTTCCGCAGATAGGACGATATCGCCTTTCCGCCACTCACGAGAACAATCATGTGTTTGTGGTGACATACTAGAAATCAATACAAATATTGCGTCTGCAGCTAAGTAGTATGTACAGATTTTAAATGGCAGCGGCTACAAATGGATTTTGATACCGGTTTTATTGAATTTGATATAAACCAGGACCTATTGAGTTGATTTTCAAGAAAACACTTTATGAGAACAGTCTCCTTCCACTATAAACTTGAATTGATGCAATCTTCTCACAAGTAAGTAGGTACCATAAAAAAGACACTCTTATATTTGCCAATATAAATTGCACGTAAATTTATTATTGATGCGCAAGAAGGAAAAAACAAAAGACGTACCATCATTTACGACTTGAACTTTTCGCTAAATTTATGTAATGCCAATAAACTCTCTCTTTTTGTTACTGAATTTCTTTTTTCTAAATTTTTTGAAAACATTTTTGTACTCAATATTTTTTTTTATTTTTTTCATCTCTGCATTTTATCGCATCCCCATCGATAAATTAATACTTGTTTGTTAACTATGATTCGTACATTCTCCTCTTGTCAGATTTCTGACAACAGAATGTATGTAACTATTTCATTTTTAAGCTAAAAGCTGTATTCTTTTAAAAAAGCTTTATGTTGAACTTTGATTAATCTTCTGTATAGCTTTAAGTTTTTTTGAAAGAAATAAAGATAATAATAATAATAATAATAATAAAAAAAATGCTTGACCTTAAAAAGGAAATTATGCACAGCTACGCTTTAGATAGGAATTGTTCGAAGGAGTTTCATCCAGGTTTAACCACAATTAAAAACAGCATAAATTAAACCGTACGTTTTTTCACTGCCGAACGTTTGGAAAGACCAGAGATCCTCATACAACTTCATCATTCAACAGGTCGGGTCGGATAAAACTCTTGGTTTTCTTCCGTTTTCAAGGAGCAACAAGTCCTACATTACATCTATTGTACTGCGGTACACAGCATGATCAAGAGGAATCGTTTCCCTGTATTTGCTTTGGATCAGAACACACAGACAAACCATACCATGATTTGCCTGTGATCATCACTGTTCCATCAGTTCCTTACGATTCGTGCCAAAAATATTATTCACTCGCACATGCTGAAAAAAGCTAAATACCTATTTATTTTTGTTGTTCATAATATTGGTTTTTCATAAAGGTATTTATTTTCCGAAATCATTTAGCAATTAGAAAACCAAATTCTATAAGAGTCCGGTTTCCACCTATATAAATGAACCTAGTACTACTGATATGGATAAGTAACTATATATTTAAATTAATTAAATATTATCTTGTAAGCATCATCACGTTAAGTATTTATTATCATCATTAAGATATGGCAACCCATAAAAGATTATCTGTTTGTGAATGGGAACAATCGTTGTGTAAGTACCTACAACAATATTGTTAAAGTATAGATAACGTCGGTCATTGTGTTATCCCTATGGCCGACGTTCTTTTGATTGATGTGGACAGATTTTAAGTAAGCGTTAATTAAAAGTTGTCAATTATAACTTCCTTGTAATAAAGTATAATCACTGATTCAATTCGGTAGATATTTATTTGACTTAACTTTCTATAGCATCTTATCACATGTTGTACTGGCTGAAAACAACTAAGAAGTCTCACTATATATTTTGTGGTTTGAAACCAGTAAATGACAAAGTGCGGTTAGATATTATAAGCATGTCACATGTACATTTTTTTGTTTTGCATTATTTTTTATATTGAAACTAAAGTAAAGCAATACGGAAAAAAGAATAAACACAACGAAATTCTTATCTAGGAGAAATAAAAATATAATGTCACAGTCACAGTACAAATATGTAGTGATAAGTTTAGATAATAATGGATTATCTTAGCGCAGTAAGTAGTAGCATTGTATGTATCTTAAAGACACCAGGGAACGAGAGGATTGATAATAAAAACTAAACATAAAGGTTTGCCCCTAGAAGAATGAGGGCTCCTCTCCATTAGGAAGATGAGACACCCGGGCGTTATAACCATTGTGAAGGGCAGCATGTTGAGATCGTTAGGAAGTATATGACCAGGAGAACTTCTTGAAACGCGAGCAGAACACTTTGGAGGTTTGAAAGATGGGAGGTTTGAACGAACTCTTTTCTCATCGCAAATACATTTCCTGAAAACATGAATGCGTCTATTTTTCGATAACTGGGACTCATTCTTAACCAAAAAAAAAACTTCTCCCCTGTCAGCATCAGCACTCTAATGGGACCATCGTTTGCATTCTGCGTAGACCAGAAACGAATGACATGATTTTGGCAATAAACTTGCAACTAGTTTCAACCGTAAAAGCAATACCAATATTTTATTGTTACATACATATACGTATTTATAAAAAAGTGGGATGGTTTTTTTTTAGAAACAACATAAATAAACACAACGCCACAAATAGCATTCATATACAAAATATTGACATATGTATGTGATTTGTCATTTGTATACATTCGATTTTGTAATTCAGTTTCCCACTTACTTTCGAGGCGAGAAGTTAACAGTAGCTTAGCAAACCGCAGTTACTACTGAAGCAATGTTGCTTTGAAAGCATGTTTTTTCGCTTAAAGTTTTTGTTTACCGTACTATCCAGTGAGAAATTGTGTCAAAATATTAGGTATCTATAACTTTTGATATTGATACTACTGTAACAATGTTTGTTATTTATACCGTTGCCGGGTGCTTCAGAATTCATTGGTAGTGGTACCTATCTTGTTTACATAATGTACTGATTTACTTTTCTACTTGTGGTGTTCGGAAATCATCACAAAGAGTTCAAACCGCTGCCCTGATCTCGATCGGTGATTGCTTGTTTCTTTAACTATACGGACTTTATCGCTTAGGCTCAGGGTCAATGCCCAAAAAACATAAATTAGCATAAATGTAAGATCACATAGACGAATGGTTGCGAAAGTTAGACCAACGATTCTAGATAGACAGCTCTGTTTTGTTTACTAATAGTGTTGATTAATTCCCAGAACATATTATATATAGGTAGGTATTTGTAATTTCAATAGTCAGTGTTCCTGATTTTTTATTATTTGTTCGATGATTGAGGTTTACTGATCGTCATAGGTAGGTACGCATATATCTTTTGCGAATTGCTGTTCGTTTTTAGCGGATATATTGTCTTCCATACCATTCTTCATTACATCTTTATGTTGGAGCAACCAGTTTAGGCAAATTTTTTTCTGACCAGCCAATTTGAGCATATAGGTCCATTATTTTTGTTAATGGTGAATTCTTTATTGGACTCAGTACTCTCAATCTTCCGCCAATTTGGCCCCATTTGCGCAAACCCCATGCAAGTGAAGAAATGTCGATGGGTTTGCTTAAGAATGCCATATATCTTGTATTCTACAGGATACCCCTGTATTTTCAACGAAAATCCTGTAGAAATTTGACTCCTGTGTTTTTGTGAAAAACCCTGTAATTATCCTGTAATCATGCAGTTTTATTCCCATTAATTAACAACTTTTCATATAACTAAAAACTAAACGATCGAATCCAAGTATCAGGGGTGTCCTCATTTAAAATAAATGGGTTTGGGGAGCACTGCACACTCTCAACCTATAAATTCGCCAAAAGGGGGAATCCCTCCCTGTTGTTGTTTCGACATTTGAAATTCGAACGCCATTTTTTTTATTCTATTGTATACCTACCTACTTTTGAGAGACAGTCCTATTCCTATTGCATGTTAATTTCTTCTTGAATTTTTATTGTGTGAAAAAATGCCAAATCCGTTAAAAGGCAAATGCGTTCTCAAAACCAAATTAATCGAAAAATATCCATTTTTGGAAATTTATATTTACCCTGTGTAAATACGTTTTTTTTTAACATTAAGACCTGTGAAGTGAAGAAATGACTTTGATTTTTCCTGTTTTTTTCTTAAAAAATGTATGACATGATTAGGTTTGCTATATACAGTGTTGGCCAAAACTAAAGCACGAAAAGATACCGCTTTGGAAAAAAGTAAAGAAAATTCAAAAAACCTTCGATAACTTTCTAGATTTATTTTTCTTATAACCCTTAACATATTTAAAATATATAAACAAACGAGATTTCATTAAATACTAAGTGGACAAAACTAAAAAATAAAAAAATATTTCCTACTAATATTTGGTGGCGTATCCATTAATCACTGTAGCATATCGTCGAGGCATGGAGCCAATAAGGTTGTCAATAATGTGCGTAGAGATGTTACTCCAGGCAATTTGAGCCTGTTCGAGCAGCGAGTCTAAATTGGAGCATTTTGTACGATCAATTTTCTGATCTGCAATTTTCCATAGATTCTCTATAGGATTGAGATCTGATGATTGTGCTGGCCACTTCATAACTGTAATTTTTTTTTTATTAAGCCAATCCTTCACAAGATTTGCGGTATGTTTAGGATCGTTGGCATGTTGAAAGATCCATCGCAACGGCTCGAAATCCGTCAGATCCCTTTAAATTGAAATTGGATTCATCAGAAAAAAGCACTGTTCTTCATTTGCCCCAGTCCAGTTTAAATGTGCCTTTTCAAATTCAAGTCTTGCACATCGATTCCTTTGAGCAATAAATGTTTTTTTTTACTGCTCGATATGACGACAAGCCACCATCAACCGCTCTTTGCCGAATCGTCCTGCTTGAGATCTCTAAACTTAATTCTTTTTAAATACACGTGGACGATATGAAGGGGTCCTTTTTTATTTTGATACCTGATGATCTGATGATCCTTTTGTCTTCGCGACTGGACGTTTTTCGGGGTCTACCACCACTATAAACCGTTTGGACGTTTCCCCGGCCGCGGAATCGAGAAACAACTGTATGGATTATATCAAATTTATTGGCAATAAATGTAACGGATTCGCCGTTATTAAAATCGGACACTATTTTTTGTTTCATTTGTTCGGAATACTTATAGCGCGCCATTTAATGTATTTTTTAAATAAATTCTAATATTCGATATGCAAAGCCGATGAAACAAAACTACTTGTTTTCCCTTTGCTTAAATCAAGCTTGAGAGAAAGAAACGGTGAATTCGTAACATTTTGAAAGTAAACGGTAACATCTCATCATCTTGTTCTAAATCTAGGGTGCATGTGCTTTAGTTTTGTCCACTTAGTTTTTAATGAAATTTTGTTTATTTTTTTATATTTTAAATAAGTTTAGGGTTATAATAAAATTGTTAATAAGAAATTGAGGACTGATATATATTGTTTTGTAAAAAAATAAAGCTAGAAAGTTATCGACGGTATTTTGAATTTTCTTTTTCTTTTTTCCAAAGCGACATCTTTTCGTGCTTTAGAGTTGGCTGTAGGTACCTACCTACCTCTTTTTGATGGATGCTGTCACTTCGACTGCGGACCTGTAGGTATACAGGTAGTTAGGTTAGTTTGAAAAAAAGATATATACCTACAATACTAAGTTATTTTATTATTTAGGTAGTACATACCTAGTTATTTTATTTATTTGTACCAATTTTTTTTTTTTTTTTTTAATTTTTCGACATGATCTAGATTCTAGGTATATAGATACTTGAGTTTCATTGTTTACAACAACAGTGTGGTATTGTAACCTAGAAAAATCAATAGATCATCAATGAAAAACTTAACCTAAACTTAAATCGCCGCAGATTGCCTGTTCAAACGAGAACCTACCTACAAACATATAAAAAAAAACACTTCATTTCTGATGATTGGCACTTTGGCAGAAGCAGAACAAAACATTATTCATATAGGTCATTGTAAGCGAATAATCTAGGACGCAAGCATACTTAATAGCTTCTCGCCTACTTTGCCGAGTGGACAGAATATGATATACCTAGGTACCTGCCTACATAAAATCAGAATGTCACTTAAACTACAAACGAGATTCCATTTAACGCAAATTCGTTAACTGTAAAACAATGACTTTTTGTAAATAAATATCAAAATAACATTTCGAAACCAATCTCCTTGACCTTTCGGTTCAACAATATATTTTTCGCAAAAAAAATCAGAGCCGTGCGCTCTACACTCAACAGCGAAAGTGCACGTTATTTGTTGACTTATGTAAATGCGGTTATCAATACTAAAATGCATTAGTTGAACGGAATATGTTCTGAAGATAATACGTCAATTCAATAGAAATTATGTATTAAAGCAAATAAGGCGAAATATGTAAAATTACATGCGCAAAAGCAAACAGAAACACAATAATAATAATTAAGTACCTATAACCGTGTTACAAACTCAATGGAAATGGGAATGCTTATTGCTTACCTTTCGCTCATGTATAAGGTATAACACATTACCGTACAATTACAGAATTACAGAGTTGCAAACTTGTATACCTCGCTTCTGGTTATTGCTTGCAACAGTATCGATAAAAGCTCTCGGTGAAGGCTCTCTCAGTCCCAAACACTAAACAGAAAACAGAGCCAGCAGCCAGCTGCCAGCCAACAGCTCACGAGCACGACACGACAACGACACCGCACAGCACACTTGCTCACTTGCACAAGGTAAATATTAAAATACTCGTTTTCGTCTGCCGTCGGCACACTGACACTTGGCTAAAGCGAGAGCTACACCAGTCAAACGAATGTTCGAATGAGATGCAAATACGACATACAAAAGAAGTATAATTTATTCTATTTGAATATTTTTTTTATGCTGAAGCACGAAAAATGTGTAATTGTGAAAATGCTTCTCACTCTCCCGTATTCACCACCAGGCTCCAGATGTGCAATTTGTGGAAACCAAAACCAACATCAAATCATAATCAACTAATAATAGAGCGTATTCGGAAAAGTAGGTAGGCAGGTACACGAACGAAATTATAATTCATCTGAAATTTCAATGATTAGGATTCTATTTTCTATGGATACACACACGCACTGTTGTTGGGAAGCAAAAGCATTATAGCAGGGAACGCAGGGCAGGGTTTTCGAGATTACACCCTTATAAAATATAACACTTTCTTTTGGATGAAAAAAAAATATATGTACGTAGATATTTTTAAGTTTACCGAACAAACTGATTTAGCAACTTGGAAGTGCGAAAAATCGCATCTACTCCGACATCGAAAACTGTCAAGAACTTTTGATGCCGACACCCGAATGCAGCAGGTATTTTTTTTCCAATAGAATCTATTTGTTCTCAGAGTAATTACATAAAATTTATCAAATTCTGCACCATAGCAATTTACCAGTAGAGCAACCGCGACAAGCAACAATGCCACTATTCGGCGAGATACAAACCCACTTTAATTGGACTGGTAGCCGTAGCTACTAAGTAAAGCATTGGTGACCGCGACTTTTTCATCAAGCTAAAGCTTTTCGCATTTTACGCTTCTCTTTCGTTGTTTTCTGATTGAAAAGTTTGCTCTCTTGTCTCTTTGAAATGTTTTCTATTATTTGAATTCATCTAAATCAATTTCATCTTAACTCAACTCAAGCACTTGCTCAACGCTCAAGCGCTGTTATCTTTTATCAGTCAATTGTTTAATGTGAGATGTGAGTGCGGTTGTAGAGCAAAGAAACTCTTATTTAGCGATAATGGCCATATGGCGAAACTACTCTGCAACAGGGCCGGTACAGTTTGTTGATTGGCTTGAGTGATTAAAATAATCTCTGGCAGCGGAACTACAAAATGTTGCTGATCTTTACATCAATAGTCTACCGGTTATTAAAATAAGCTATTTAGAAGTTAGAATTAGGAAATTGGTGGAATAAATGTCAAAACCGAAACATTTGCTACGTTTCGTAGGTATCATAAACTAAGTATTAATAATACTTATGGTAGGTATGAATAAAAATTGAGTTGAGTTGAGCCAACACTAATTTTTTTTTAATTTTTGGCGGGGGCAAAACGTTTGGAGTGTTCGAAAAGCGGCGTAACTTATGTCGTTTTCGATTTAACTTTTCAGATCTTGATCTGAGATTTCAAATTTCTGCTGCCAAATCGAACATAAAATTTGAATTTTATTGGTTTTTGTGTGTATTGAGTTGGCCGCAAAAAATATGTTTTTTCACTGCACTAGAAATCCATTTCAATTGATGTTTACACATTTATATGACTCATTTCGAAATAATTTAGTAAAAAAAATAGTTTTCATACTCGAAAAATTAATAATTCAGTTAAAAACGTATTCCTTCTAACGATAAACAATTCGTAACCGCCAGCTGTGTGTCATAAACATTGGTTTAGTGAAAGTATGTGTGAAATCTGAGAAACGACTGATTTATTTGGCAAATCGAACATGAAAAGCAATCTCGATCAAACAAAATTGATCTTTTTGCCAAATCGAAAACGTCATAAGATACCTCAAAAGTCATCTGAGATCAAGAAAACAATAGATTTTTGTAGCAAATCGAAAAAATAAAAAGCAACATAAAAAATATTGAGTTTTTCTCAAAAAGATTGATCTGTTTGCCAAATCGAAATGAAGTTGACATGTTGCTATATTTAGCTGACTCGGAACTTTTCCCAAATATTTTGTACGCACATTTTTAACATAAAACAATCCTACATTGTTTTTCATTTCAAAAACCTCTCAGTAATTCATACCTAGTTTTTCTTTAACTAATTGGCTAGTGTGTGTCAAAAAATAATTCCAACAAGCCTATGATCGGATACAATTCCTCGCATCTGAACAATTCATATTTCCAGGTGCAATTGGGTCTATGCTTTCATATTTCTGATTTTTTTTTCACTTTAAATTTCCACAAAAGTCGTTAGAATCTCAAGCAAAATTCAAATAGGGTGATCGCGTGTAAGTTCTGCCTCAGCCAGTAGTCAACCTCTGTAATACAAAGTACAGCTCAATAGTAAATCCTTTATGTTTGCGTACAGTTTCCATGACCACGTGGTGGAAACGAGTGGTGCGTACCTATTCCAAAAAATTAGTAGTACCTAGTGATTTTGGAAAAGCGATATAAAAACTAATCCATTTAAGTTACATGTTTGAATTTTGTGATTATTCCTTTTGTTATTATAGTTATAGTTTATTTTGATTGTTTCTTAACTTAAAATGTTAAATTTTTTTTTTGTTAAATGATGAGGAGGGGGCTGAACTTGTGAGATATTATTTTTATGATTGTCTTAAGCTCAGACCCCTTCAGCTGAGGTAGCGTTAAACATACTTCACCGCATATTACCTATAAAACGTCTGGCAGGATCAAGGTGTAGCGTTCAAAAACGTCTGACAATGTGAAATCTACCATTGTATTTTAAAAATTGAATTTATGAAACAACATTTATACAACTGAAAAGTAAATCTCCAAAAAAAAAATTAAGAGAATACCGAAAACCAGCTGATGTTATTATCCGTCATATTGCGATTTGCAAATCCTACGTCGAAAATATAATTTCATTTAAGTTCAAAGCTATGCGCGGTTTTCGAGTTGTTGAATATCCACAAGTACGTTATTAGGCAAGCCTATAAATGCTATTAAACCAGTTCGAAAACTTAAAACTTTGAACAGAACCAGATGATCGCAAACCCACAAATCAATAATTATATAAAATGTTCTTTTGATTTTAGAAGAGTACATTCTTGAAGTTTTCGAATGGGAAAACCACGAGACAAGGACGCTCGACTCATCGCGTTTTCATATTTTTTTTATTCCGTGACGTGACCTTACAAAACAATACCTAACTAACCTCCTACATACAAAACATAATACCATTCAAAATTTTGTTAGGGAAATTTCTATGTGCTTTTTATATTTTTAAGAGAGTGTCCAATGTGTGCGTATTCGTGTAATCGAAAGAGAAATATGCAATTTAAATCCCTATGCCTATCTATATCTATACCCAACCCACCCATATAATCCCTAGTGCTTGCCAGTATTCATAGGTCGTGGGATCTTTCCCTTTTACGATGTCCGTTAGTTGGTAATTTACTAGGAAAATCAGGTTTGTTTTAAAATTCTTAAAACTAACAATAATCCGGGTTCGAGTTTTTTTTTTATATTGGTAAATTGGTAAAAAAAATTACAACCCCTAATCGCGATTTCATGACGGAGGGTCGGATTCTGGGTCAAATATCCAGGTTTCCTGACTATATTTCCCATGACTTTGATTTTTATTTTGTCTGTCGAGTTTGAATAGCTGGACTGAAAGCTCCGAAAGCACCAATGGCATAATCTTTCAGTTGGTGGGTGAACATATAATACTTGCATAGGTAGAATCCACACTTCTTGGAATAAAACTAACTAGTCAGGGATGCTGTTTGGACTTCGTAAATGTCTTCAAAATTTCCTTTTTCGTGGGTATAAGGGAAAAGCACGACGACACGAATTTATTTTTTGAATGCCGCCGTTGTCTTATTACTAACATTGTTTTTAAGTGATACCAGGCTTTATTTATTTGGTGCTGAATATATTTACGGCATAGAATTTAACCTAAAGAAAATAAAAAAAAAAAATTACTCATATTCAAAAAATACAGTATTGGTGTGAGGAGGCAGTAGTTCATTGAATCAGTTTTTCATTAAACAAAAAAGTAGTAGATCTACTGCAATCGCACTTAACTGTGATTTTAACAATCACGAGCAGTTTGTGCGTAGAGTTGGGCGTATAGGTAGGCAAGTGGCGGTTTTTCTCAAGGCTTGACTCTAGGCCCACTGTAAAACTCTATGTACCTATTACTTAGATTTATTAGAATCTTTTTCAAACATGCAAATAAAATCATCGGAATATGATTTTTGTTAGGTATACCACTATTTATTTGTTTAAATCCTATCGCAAAATAATGTAGGGAGGTATCTCTGATTCGATTTTTGTCCTACAATGCTCAGTAAGGAAATTTACATCGCAATTTTTTCATAATTAGCTATCTGTGTTTTCTTTCAATTATTAATTGCACTAAATACTAAACAAAGTATACCTATAAATGCGGATAACCAAGTTTCAGAAAATCGGTTGAATTACATTAATCCCTCAAATCTAAGTGGTTATCAATTTTTCGTTCTAACTGGATTTTGAAATATTGCGGAACGGGCACATCAATGGTTAGCATCTGGAATAACCAACCGGTTATAGAGGTTAATCGATAATAATAACAAACCGGCCCTTAATGTGCGCTGCTATTATGTATACCTACAAAATCACAATGGTAACATTATATTTCACACTTTATAAACAAACTATTTTATATCCGTGGAAGGTTAAACGGTAACAAGAAGTTAGTCCAGAAGTCTTTAATAGGTATTCTAACAGTTTCAGTTCATGGACTGTGATTTTTGGGAATATATATCCCTACCTACTGGGATAAAAGGAACAATAATTTAGTTTAAGCTACAAAATACCTAATCCTAATTCTCCGATCAGTAACTAAGCATAAAATGGTAATTGGGAAATACAAATGTTTGTTCATGTTCATGCGTAACGCATATGTAGCTACTTGCAGGTACGATATTAAAATGGATGATGTATACAAATGACCGGATGGTAGACTTTCTCGAAATAGTGAACATGATGCTCCTCGAAAATGCTAATTGTGTGTCTTTACGAGTAAAATTATTCATTTGCCGAAAATAGGCACATATTATAATTTTGAAAACCAAATAAGATTCTTAAAATAACATGAGCAGCAGCATCAAATAATATTAGCATAACAATATGAATTGGTTTATTTTTGCTAAATCTATTAAGAAAGCAAACAATATTTCATTGAATTGCTTACAAAAATTCATTAGGTAATTAGGTATACGGCTGCCGTTCAAATGGGGTCATTTATTTACGATATTGACATAGGTTTCTTATGGTAGATACCTAGGTAGGTACCTACTACAAAAGAGTGTATTTTTTTTTTCAAATGAATATGCATATAAAAAGCCAATACCGCAATTACTCCAAGAAAAAACTCACATGTAAAACTGCGGGTAGATAGGTATAGATATCTATATGTGAGTGACATTTCAAATTTCTTCGAGACAAAACTTACCTAAAGCTAGATACAAACAAGCGTCCGTTTTATAAGAGCGTTATTTTATGCTTTTTATATATGAAAGATAAGACCACACGAAATGCCCTTGTAATGAATCTATTTAATTAGGAAAATTTTGAAATATCAATTTGTATAGAAAAGAACACTTTTATTGTGCTATCATGCAGAGATGAATATAATATAAAATGCCATATTTAACTTATAAAACTATAAATTGAACGCTTTTCTTTGGTAGCCATATAGGTACATAACGACAAACACTATTAGTAAATAAATATTCAAAGACTGGTGAAATTGTTCTCAATATTCAGTCACAATCTCCCCTTCCTCATGGCGCCTTATTGGATCTCCTTCGAGCAACGACGATATTAGACTAGAAAAATATGAACTCTTAGAAGTTAACTGGTCATTACAATACAAAATGCACTTACTAGTAAAGCATAAGAAAGAACATAAAAAAGTAGTAACCCAAGTACAGCATACAATTCCTCAGATGCACCTTTAGCAGACCACGACTATGAATATCAACAGGATCATAGACACCGAGACTACCGCGAGGTTGTTTGTTGAGTTCGTAGCCCAGCCACACGACCATGGGAGCATTAAAAATCACCAGCCACCAGTGACCTCCAAGCAATAGCAATACAAATAGAATCGCATGTACTCCAAATTTGGGAATAACCCAAAAATTTAACCGGGCACAACATTCTTGAGCATTTAAGCAATCAGATTCCAAATCTGCTAGAGTTAGAACCTGCAATTGAAATCGTTAAACAATGTATTATCCACGTACCGATATTCGTATATGTATATAAAGCGACAGCATCCCTTTTTCAACTTACATAGTAAATAAGAAGCAGTAGTATTCCCCCAAATATCACAAGTGATAGAAAAAACAAGTAAGTCTGTGGAAGCATCCTCGGTTATTCTTTATTCATTGGCACAAAAAAAAACATTTTAATAAAGATTGTGGAAATGTATAATAATAAATTATCGTTTTGTTTTTCTTTCGTGTCGCTTTTCTCTACCTTTTCTTAGCAATAAATTGTGACAAATGAATGTATCACAGCATATTAAGTATGACGCTTGCGCAATAGAGATTTGTCAATGTGCTCGTTTATGATTTCCAATAGTATTACCAACGCATCCATTATGTATTATTTAAAAATACAAAATTTCACTTATTCTTATTTTTCATTAAAGTAAAATTCAAATTAGGCATTTTTTTGAAAACAGGGTCAAAAATGTACTGAATAAGTACATTTTATTCTTAAGCTAATCGAGATGGTTTTGAGAATACGAAACTTCCTCGAAGAGATGTTTATT
The DNA here is from genome assembly GCA_916610125.1 of Cheilosia vulpina. Classification (NCBI taxonomy): domain Eukaryota; kingdom Metazoa; phylum Arthropoda; class Insecta; order Diptera; family Syrphidae; genus Cheilosia; species Cheilosia vulpina. The sequence goes on along the minus strand of OU744280.1, from coordinate 455,224 downwards.
GATTTACTTTGTAAGTCAATTATTGGGTTCTTTAAATTTCCAATAATTTCACAAAAAAAAAATAGAAAAAATCTGAAGGAATTGAGCAAGGAAACATAATATAGCTAGGTGTATTTTATTATTATTTATAGGTAACATATTGTCAAATACATTACAAAATGTATTCATTTTAATGAGGTGGTCAATGTTAGAAATACTTTTATCCAATTAAATTGGATCAAGAAGAGCAGAATATGCATTTTATAGGTTATTTGGGTCATTATCTTCAATGCAGCTAAAGTCACTTAGATACAAGTTGAATTTGACGTGTCTTTGATATTGATAAAAGAAATAACTTATGAAATTTTAAATTCAAACATTATTAGGCGTGTTTTTTTAAGCTTCGATCTCAGCAAAGCAAAGTAAAGCAGGATTTTCAGCACGTAATCACAACAACTACTATGAGCTCTCGAAGTGTCAAGTAGAACGTTCTTGTTGTAATTACGTGCCGAAAATCCTGCTTTACTTTGCATTGCTGAGATTGAAGCTCAAAAAACAGGCCTATTGTTTCTTTTTAAAATACTGGCATTATTTTGTTTGTTTTATGCCGTTTTCCATTGGGACCACCAAAAATCTTTTTCAGATCTCAGATTTGATGCGGCTCATGGAACATGCAATGAAATTGATCTGCTTTTCATTTTTCAATTTCAATTTAATTTATTTGCAATAATCTTAACACAGGAAGATACAGTATCTTTTAAAGTTGTGCAAGCTTCAATAATGTATATATTATATGTTACTGTTTGGAAAAAAACAAGAGCGAACAAAGAAACTAAGTTCAGTAGATAGAATTTACCGTTATAGTATGTTCCTAAGACTAATTTAAAATAGAAAGATAGAAAAGAAAAAAAAAGAAAAGTACAATGAAATAATGAAAAGTAATCAAAATTATTGAAATTAATCTTCATCATCACTACCTCAAAGTGCCTCCAGATGCCGCCTAAGTCAGCTCTTGAACTGAGATGTACAACTTATTACTCATATGGTTCGTGGTAGGGAATTCCACAGCCCAATTGCGTTTACCAAAAATTGACGCTCAGAGATTAAATAAGAGAAACGTACTGGCGCAAGACCAGACGTTCTAGCTCGCTGAGTGGGTATCATATTGTAAAGATAGAGTGGTTGACAGGTATGTAAAACATTGTGCAGTAGATTTATTGTCCTAGATTTGAACAGATTTTCCAGCGAAAGGCCATATATAGATTTCGAGAAACTAGAAACATGGTCATACCTCCTTAGTCCGTAAATGTATCGTGCAATGCTGTTATATGCAAAATGAATTCTTCTTTTATGTTAAAAGTCACAATTTCCATATATTTCACAACCAAACAATAGAATTGGGATGACTAATGTCTTGGCTAGTATTATCCGCGTCTGAATGGGTGTAATTTTTTGACTTGTCCATAACATTCGGAGGCTCCCATATACTTTTCCTAGCGTCAACCTAATGTGGTTATTCCATGTAAGAGTTTTGTTGAAGTTTATATCCATGTTCTTAGCCGTATTCACAAAATCAGTAGGTATATCACATAGATATACTTTGGGCAAAGTAGAGGTATCAACAGATGTTCTCGAAATAATCAGGCATTTTGATTTGGCTGGATTCAAGCTTAAGCCATTGGTTCTTGAACAAAGTAGTATATTGACTAAAGTAGTATATTTTTTTTTATTTTTTAAATCTTCATTTACCTCATGCATACCATTCTCGACAAGACCCAAGGGACACTTGTTGTACAACTGAACATCATCGGCGTACATGTGTATGGATGAGTTAGACACATAAGAAGGAAGCTCATTAATGTAAAGTGCAATGAAATTGATCTGCTTTTGTATATAGATTAGTGCGTTATTTGACAGCAATGTCAGCTGTTCAAATTGCATTTGTTTTTGGTAAAATCAACCATCGAAATCGGCTTGAAAAATGTTTCCTCTGTTGTAGATACAAATGGAGTAGTTTCGGTGATTCGTAGTTTCCATATGATGAGGAAAACAATGAAGATAATAATTCCCCCAAAACTATGTCCATTGCTGTTTATATATTTCTTTATTTTGGTTTTCACGAAACTTTGCATATTGGTTTTAAAACAAATTTCTTAAAATGACGTAAAACAGCTGTATATATGTATTTATATTTATAGGTATTGGTATTGGTGGCAGTATGTGTAAATCTGAAAAAATATCGAGACCTGTAAAAAGTGATCCAAATCAAAAAAAGAATTGATTTTTTTTTCAAATGGAACGCGAAAAGTGATTTAGATAAAAAAAAAAGATTGATTTTTTGTCCCAATGGAATATTACTTCTACAGGTGATCGTGATTTTATTAGAACTTGCATTACCCATTACTGCTTCTGCTAATGGAGGAACACGGATAAAGATCAGCTCTCAGTATGTTAAATTATACACAAAACGCATTTCAATAATTTATTTTATTACTCGTATTATAGACAAAGAACTGGCAGAAAAGTGAACGACAATGATAAGTTAAAAAGCATTGCAGTGGCTACATACACCAAAATGTGCGATTGCAATTAATTTGTTCTTCGTATCATCAATCCCTTAAATATCTAAAAGAACCGGTTTGGATTCCTTGGCACATTTTACTATTGAATGCATAAGCTTTACAAATCCTGTGTCCTTTGGTTTCTCAAGTCCTCTTAGTAGACGATTCTTCATTACCGATACAAATTCTTTGTTGCTTAGCTGTCCATCCACTATAAACGGTCAAATGTATATCTTAACTTTTATGAATGCAAACTGTTACAACTTACTATTCTCGTCAAAAATTGTAAAGACCACATCAATAACGTGGTCTGATAAATGCACTAAAGCTACTGTCTTAGCCACGTGCTTTAACGTAGCTTGATCAATAGAGGCACCAGCAATATGGTAAAATGTCAGTGCAGTATCCACATCATTGATATTATTTAGGAAGTGGAAGAAATCCAAGTAATCCGACTTGGAAATACCCTTGCTGTGTTCGCGAAAACGCCGCTTAACTCTTTTTACCTTCTTTTGTTTCTTCTTCTGACTATAGCCGGCATAGGCTATCATTAACTCGGCAAAATCGGCTTCGCTTATCATTCCATTTTCATCGGGTTTTTTTCTCTCAAATTCTAACGACAACATCTCCCGCTGTAGTTGTCGTTGAAAGTCCAAGAACTTTTCAATGGTAAGCTTTTTATCCATGTTTGGGCCAAAGAAATATGTGGTCAATGCTGAATTAACACCCTAAAAAATAATACCAAAATTCCAGTTAGAAGGATAATAGGTAGGTACAAACCTGTGGTACAGCTCTGTTTAAGTACAACATTTTAGAGGAAAGGTGTTTGAAAGTGCAATAAGGAAGTTAGGAAAGTGTGTAACAAGTTAAGAGAGGAATACCTTGAGTGTCTTTTTATAATTGTTATTAAGTAGGTACACACAGAGAAAACGAAAAAAAAACATTAGTGAATTGTAGACAGAAATTAATTGGCACGACAAAAAGGGCAGATAGAAATTTATATAGTTTTGCCTTTGTTACCTTAAAAGTGCTTCCAGTATGAGCATGATCTCTGTGTCTACTTCCGATGCTCGTCTGCTGACGCACTAATGTCGCCACTTTTTCGAATTCCTCAGAATCCACATCTCCGTCTCCGTTCAAATCAAACATCCTAAAAGCTATCTCAAAATGGCGCCTTGATGCTGAAAAGGACAAAAATGAAATATTAGACGAGGTGCAATCAGGTGGTTTGCTTCTCTCCCCTAAAAGGCTCTTGGTTAAAGTTCAAAGCTCTCAAAAGTGCGTAGCCTTAAGGCAGTAAACAACAGTATATTAACACACGCGTCCTGGCGCATGTCAGTAAACTTTCACTCTCACAAAAGAATGACAAGAAACTTTCAACTAACCAGGGTGGGTGCTATTCATCGTCGATAGTTGCATTCGCTCGCCCTACGTTGCTTGGTCTCCATAGAGTCCGCCACCACCTCCACTCTTTTCCGGAATTACTGAAGAAGAAAACTGTGGATACATTTTTTGTCTGCTGTTTGGATCGTTTAGTGTTTTATATTCTCCAAACAACAATTAGGTACAGATTTTCATCTCTGTGAAATAAGGTACAGATTCTTCGGTGTGAAAATCATACTTCCTAGCATTTACCAGCAAGAATAAATAAATGTAAAGAAAAAAATCACCGCACGCCCATTAACCCACTGCTGTCGTCATACGTGCGTGATATTGCAAAAGGACATTGGACATTCAACAAGGTGCTGGTGCTCTAGTTTTCCATCAGTTTCGTTTCTTACTGATTTTATTTAATGATACAATAATAGTGAAAAGTTGACCTAAACTATTGCTTTCATTCTCAAATGCATGTTTTAAACTTTTGCGGTGTTGCTATTGTTTTGAACTGCAGCGCATTAATATGACAGATTCCATTCTATTATACATTTCAGAAAAAGTGGCATGAATTGGCAGAAAGAACGAAAAAAACCCAGAAATAATGAGAAAACGGAGAAAATTTAAAAACCATATAATCTAAATAGTAAGAAGATTAGGGGAGATTGTCGGAAAACAATTTGAAGCTCTTCAACTTTACCTGCGACGAAGGGTTGTGCATATCCATTTAGCATCATGCTGAAGCGTATGTGCTCTAGGCGACGTATAAATGTCTATTTCAAGTTCGTTCTGGTATTACTGCTGGCAATATTCTATTTTACTTTTCTCTTTCGTGAGTCTTTGAACGCATTTGAAATGAACAAGGATAAAACACTTAATAAAATCGAGGTATAGTGGGATTTTAATTCAAATTCGTTTTAAGTGAACAAGTTATTTATAGATAAAGCCGAAAGCTGATATAGTACGAAAAAGACACCATCAAGTCAAAGTCGAAGCGGAAACATACGCTGACTTTAGCACTAGGACCACTAAGATCCCAACGACTCTGAATCCCGTCTATGAATATTCAGAAGAGATTCACAGTGCTACTGAAAAAAACTTGACTACCCGCAAGATGCATCTAAACGAGATTTGTAAAAAACGAAAACTGATTTCTACTTATCCACCGAAACCGTGGGAGTTCTTTGTCTCCCCAGGCCACAATCTAGTGTGGTGCAATATATTTAAAGCCGCGAGCAGCACGTGGATGTACTATTTCAATATATTAGGTATGTTATAGGTTATACTGCGACATAACCGTTTTAAGTATATTTCATTTCTAAATGGTTTGCATTTAGGTGGTTACGACATCAAATATCTGCAACGAACAAAAATGTCGCCTTTAGAGTTGGCGCGTAAACGTTTTCCCAGACCAGAGTTGTATGAGCTGTTTGAATCCCTTGCATCTTCATTGTCATTTCTAACAGTACGGGAGCCCTTCGAACGCCTGCTTTCAGCGTACCGGGATAAATTAGAGGGCTGCCGCAATAAATTTTACAAGGTACTTGGAAAACAGATTATTCGCCAATTTCGAAAGGGAAAAAACTTAAAGCGACATAACTCTGGACCAACTTTTAAGGAATTTTTGCAATTCCTTGTGCACAATCATAAAATTGGGAAGCAGTTCGATGAGCACTGGGCGCCTATTTACAGCTTTTGTACGCCGTGCACCATTAATTTTACACTGATTGCGAAAGTTGAAACTTTTCAAAGAGATAGCGAATATATAATTCGGCAAGCTGGATTAGAGCCATTACTGTTGGGGAAGTTACCAAGAAGTAAGATGCGAAAAATATCAAACCAGTCTGCGCACAATACTGGGAATCTTATTCAAAAGTAAGTTTAACTCTAACAAATTAATTCAGCTGACAATGAATGCCAGTTAAATGCTGTTAAATGCATTCACATCATTCTCATACTTTTCGTTTTTTTATTTCAGATATTTCTCTCAAATTAACCGATCAACATTGGATGCCGTTCTTGATATATACCGATTAGATTTTGAACTCTTCGGCTATGATGTGACCAAATATTATTACATTGTTCAGCCACCTTCCACAACTACACCACCATATTCTCCGGAACTTTTTACTACAAATTTGTCTACAGTCTCACAGACGACGACCAATACGAAATCCTCCACGACTATTACGGACCAGTTTAATAATTTGTTTTAAACCCACAAACTAAATTACGCCCACAAAAGATAAAACCGTACGAATTTTACACTTATATAACTATATTGCTTTTACAATGTGCATTGGTTTCACACCCATACTCAATCTGTATTACCTTCATTGGGTACACCATAGTACATCTTAATACCTGTTGTATAAATTAGAATATAAACAAAATCGTTGCCAAAGAACTACTATTATTTAATTTATAGGTAAGTGTATAATTATATTTTTACCGATGAAAAGGGAATACGAATATAAATATGAATATGCATTCATTGTGTGTATAATAAGAATTATGTTTTTTCACCGAAAGTGTCAAATATTTCTACTTATGTGTTAAGAAAGTAGTATTAAGTGAATTTTGCCTGCCTCTATTTTTGTTCTTCTGTTAAGCACAATACTAACATCTTCGTACAAGAATAAATAAACTCAAAAATTAAGTCCTTTGTCTACAGAATTATGTTATACATAAAAAGTTAAAACTATTGATTTTTTCGGTTTTGTTTTTAAACATTTAGTTGATAATGAGGAACATCCAAATGACAAAAAAAAAACTATTTTTGATTGAATATTTACTGTAGGTGCAAAGGTATAATGTTGTCCTTTTAGACAATCTGCTCTCGAATGTGTTAGGTGGTCCATTCAGATGTTGAAAGGAGAAAACAAATATTTATATAATTTTTTTACATAATATTCGTTTACATAATATAGATAAAAACAGATGTATGAAGTATGTATTTATGACTTAAGTATGCAATGTAAGATAGTAGTATTTTAATTCATCTTTTTTTAAATAATAAAACTTTTATTCAATAATTCAAGATATGTTTAAATTTTACTGACAAAGGAGGTATGCAATAACCATCAATTACATTATTAACTTCGTAGACAATAAACAAAACAGCAAGGACTCGGAGAGCTGTCAGTGGTGCATTTGGTTAAAGAAGTTAAAAATAATGTATGCTCTTGACAAGATATGCCAAGCAGCGATGGACAGCTATAATATTTGGGGAAGCGAAGTGCTTTGGCTGGGGTGAGCTCCAGCAATGACATTAGCGCTGAGATCAAGCAAAGAATTACTCTTGCGCAACCAAGCAAGCCCCTTATTATCGTCGTCTTGATTTAGGGAACAGAACCATGCATTTTTCAAGTGAAAAGCGCAGAAGTTTGAACGAGAAATTATTGCAAAGAACATCGATATGGACTTAGGTAATCAAGAAGATTCGTTTTATGGAGGTTCTACTTGAGCATCCTTATGGATAGGCCACACATTAAAAATTAATGAATGAATGACCGTTTTTAGCCCTAAGTAAAGTACATTTTTATAGATGTAATTTTCGAAAATGTAAATGTGCAGGAACAAATATGTTCAATTTTTTTTTCAAATTCGCCGTTTTGTTTTCCTGTCGGTGTAATGTCAATTAATGTCGTTTTCCATTGGGACCACCAAAAATCTATTTCAGATCTCAGATTTTATGCGGCTCATGGAACATGCAGTCAAATTGATCTGCTTTTGTAAATAGATTAATGCGTTATTTGAAAACAATATCAGCCGTTGAAATTGCATTTGTTTTTGGTAAAATCAACCATGGAAATCGGCTTGAAAAATGTTTCCTCTGTTGTAGCTACAAATGGATTAGTTTTGGTGATTCGTAGTTTCCAAATGATGAGGAAGACAATGAAGATAATAATTCCTCCAAAACTATGTCCATTGCTATTTATGTATTTCTTTATTTTGGTTTTCACGAAACGTTGCACATTTGTTTTAAAACAGACTTCCTTAAAAGACGTAAAACAAACATCTGCGCTGTATTTGTTGTAGTATGCGTAAATCTGAAAAAAATATCGAGATCTGCAAAAAGTGATCCGAATCAAAAAAAAAGATTGATTTTTTTCCCAATGGAACACGAAATCACTTAGATCAAAAAAGATTGATTTTTTGTCCCAAGGAAAACGACATAAGAATCCGTGTGACATGCAAAAACGTACAAAAAATACAAAAATAAATGCTGCCAGCCTCGGCACCCGTGGGAAATGTGCTAGAGTTCGGTAATACCACATTCTTACATTCCTGAATGCCATTGGTTAGTTATTATAAATTGTTAAAAGGCGAATAATTTGATTTCTTTGGTTAATTTTATTTTCCTTCAACCAATCTACGTTGTTCATTTTTCATATATATATTAAGCAAATGTACACTATTCCTAAAAAAATATCATCCACAGGTAACGAATAATTTTAAATTGAATGGATATAATTCAATGAACGCTGTCAGTAACTTTGCCTACAACGGAAATGGCATATGCAAGGTGCGATTCTGTTGGTGAGCCGGAAGTTTTGAAATTAGGTACGTGACATTTGTCAATACGAATTTCTATTAACATTCAAGAATCTAGTTATTTAAAATCGACTATATTGGTCTGGATGAGATATAACCTGAACGCAAAAACCAGATTGGTCGGGAACGTCACTTTTCGTACGGCATCCACATACGCGAACTGCCAACTTAGTACTGTCACGAATTTTTGACTAGATTCGTCGGCTACCAATCATAAACGTCAACTGAAACAACTGCTCACATGACCGATTTCGACTAATCAAAACCGAGATTCACTTAGTGAGAGAGCTGTCAGACTTACTAAACTAGATACTTGAACGTCCCCAATACTAGCGCACTAAGCATTTACGACCCCATAAAAATATTGCAAGTAACGGGAAATCGGCCGAAGTTGGTGGTCTCAGCATTGTCTCTGGTATAGATGCTTTATGGCTATCCGCTGCTTAGAAGTGTGTATCTAAGCATATAGTAATTCACGTATACCATCTAGCATTTGTTACTTATTGGGTTTTAAATTTGGGACATGGAAGACTGGCGAAGCGAAGGAAGCGCGGGTCAGCTAGTAACTGATATGATATAAACTTACTTGATAGAACAGTCAAAAGGAAAATGTAATCAGAAAATGTGATCAATCCAAAAGATCCCAATTTGTAGAAGATGCTATCCTTCTCGAGATTTAAGTCCAAGCGCTCCGTTACCGACTGTGAATAAAAAAAAAGGAAATGAGTGTTGTTAGAGAAAACTTAATGTGGCTTGTTAAAGACAATATAAAGTGCATCAACCTAGAGGTGCAACAAAATAGATCACAGAAGACAAAAACCGTTAACTTTTCAAACAGTCGTTCCCCTCTGTTCTATGTCGTATTTATTTCCTAAGCTAATAAGAATATGAAATATGTATTAACGTCGCGTACCTATTTGTAAAAAATTAAAAACTATATAACAAGAATACGAAAAATCTGTTAAGACATGACCGTTAAGAGATGGAGCGTAGTGACAGAAATCAGTCAAACTCATGCAAATATTATTATAGTCTTTTCTTAACAACATGCAAGAAGTAATGGAACTTGTTAAGTAAAACAAGACGTTCAACTAAAAACCTAGGGAAACAGTTTTGTTAGATTGCAAATAAATGTGTACCTCGCCTGAAACCTGAAAAGATACATTTAGAGATAAAAAAGAAGGATAGGTGTTAGAAAAAACTAATACTGTTTATTGCGATTGCGCAAACAAAACTGTATAAGGATAAAAAAGAAAGAAGAAAATATGAAAAACACTTCTTAGAAGGAGTTAGTTCGGCGAGGAACCAACTAGTGTACTCGTAATTTAAAGACTTGACGAACAAAAAAGGTATAAATATTATAAATGTTCACCCACCTTTATGATTAACCTACCTTTGGATCGTAGCGACGATATTGGTCCAAGCCAAGACCTGTGTAAAGAAGAAAATATAAATAAATGTAAGAAGGATTGATTTACTAAAGTCGCGTTCGAATAAAGTTATAGCTACTGGAAAAAGAGCAATGCAGGGCGCTATATTGAACTACTGCCTACCCTCTGGTTGTTTTATGCCTGGTGTCATGCTTGTTAAAAAGTCACTTGGAGTCATAAACACTTCATAGCGATCATCCACAGTTGGCACTTGAATTGTTGCAAAGTAACGAAAAACCTTGTCCGGGGTCGAAAATTGTCGAATACGATTTTCGTACTCAATTATCTGTGAGACGTAATATTTAAATTTTAACGAGTATAATTATTAGACACACAATTGCATCAAGTCGAACGAAATAGAGATAAAAGGAGAACATAAGTTTACTGAACAAATAAGTTTAACAAGAGTAAAGAGTTTACCGAACAAATAAGTTTAAAAAGAGAAAATTGCTTACTGACCAAATAAGGTTAACAAAATTAAAACGATGTATGTCTGCATTTTGTTTCAGAATCGTCTATCGAAATATGGACAAATTGGCTGCATGATACTTTACATATCCACAGAGACACTACATCGCTAGGATCAACACATGTTATCAGATGTTCGTTCTTTAGTTGTCATCTTTATATATTTTGCATATAAATGTTTATGGGTGTTGTTCTTAAACAACAAATGTTCTGGAATCAATGCACAAAATAGATCAGAACTAATTAATTCTTCTTAATAGAATAGTCAGTTTTGGAAGATAGATATTGAATGACCACACCTGGTCACATAACGGATAAAAAATGTCTGAGTAATAGACCCACGACCAAATACAATTAAACTAATATCACCTGAAGTTATGACCTTATGCCTCTAGGCGCAGAATATTTGACAAAACACGACTGATGCCGAAATCAATTAACCTACTATTTCGGTTTATATATACAAATATATTTATGAATATCTATTATAAATAAATATAAACTTCGCCAACCAAAATTACACAACCACACTTTGTATATTTATACCCAATGACTAAATCAAGCAAAATATTAGTAACTGATTCAAATTTGGCGAAATTAATTTTAAAGCATAAACTTTCAACAATAGTTCTATCAAGGACTACAGTTTTTTTACCATCTGGCTGCTTTAGCCCCGGATAGATAGCACGAAGGAAATCGTCTGGGGTCATGAAAATTTCAGTTCCTCCGCCCTGAGTCGGCAGTCTTACAGTTGCGAAATATCGAAAAATTTTATCTGGTGTTGAAAATTGACGGATTCTGTTTTCATATTCCATAATCTGAGCAAGTCAGCAAGTCAGTACAAACAGAAAATAAATGAAAACAAAAAGAATATAAATCAACAAAGAAATAAAAAAAACAAAGAATAAAAAAAGAAAATAATGAAGGAATTACGTGGTATCACTCAGATACTATTTTATTAGAGATTCCAATCTAACATGTTACCTTTCGATCACGAAAACCTATTTTTTCCTTTTTGGACTTTTTCTTGCCACCTTCCTCTAATTGATTTTCGTCTTCCGTGTCAGAATCGTTACTTTCTTCATCGGATTCCGTCGCTCCTTTACCAAGTTTCGTATGGGCAGTATTTTGTGGTTCTTTCTGACCAGCATCTGCATCAACTTTCGGCGTGAAATATTTCTTCACTCTGTAGACGAAAAATAGATTAGAACTATGTTGGCGATATAATATTACTGAACCTCACTTCTTAAAGTCAGTCACAGATATAATAAAGAGTGTTCCAATAATCAAATGGAAATACTTAGTCAGGGAGGGAGTAACCTCCTTTTCATGGCCGAACTTTTTATGCCCTCTGGTATTTGGACGTTCTGTTTGGCTGTTGCCTGTCCATTGTAGAGTCTTATATGGCAAAGGTGTAGTCGAGCCTTGAGCGAGTCGACTTGCTCCAACTAAATGCCTTCCCAGAGCGGCACCACACTGTCGCAGAACTGACATGTTGCAAGATGGAGCACTATGGTTCAATCACTGTTTTGGGGCATTTATTTTATTGTTAAAATTTGCTGTATAAAATTATATTTACGTTTATCGACAAAATTAATTTTCAGCTCTCAGTTGCTAGCTTTTTTTCCAATTTGCTATGACAATTTTGACAAACAGCTGTTGTCACTTTGACAATTGATTAGAAAGTGTTTGGAATATCTACCCACTTCTGCTGCAGAATATTAGGTGTTTGTTTACTATTTATATTTGATGACTACATTCAGTACATGACAAACGAAATTGGAATGTAGGCAGTATAGTTCTAGGATTTCTAATTATTTTAATTTTGAAATTCAGCTGATTGCATACTTTCAGTTGTATAGTAAAGTTACTTATATTCCTCAAGAAACTCACCCAAAATTGAGTGCTTTTGGGGGCTTCTCAGCCCAGAACATCATCCAAAAAATTCTAAGGTTAGAACTTACCAGGAAGTGCGTCGTTTAGCCACATAATCGGGCCCAAACGGATTTTTTTTTTAATTTTCCCAAAATTGAGAAAAAAAGCGTCCAACAAGAAACCCACAAAAAAATGCTTTTTAGGCGGGGTTTAAATTTTATCGATTGTTTTATAAATCAGGTTCGGACACGCAAAAATAAGAAGTAAAACCGCAACACCAAAATTTTGAAATTTAGTTAAAAATTAAATGTGACAAACATTCGTTATTATTTCAAATAATATATCATGAGTTTCTCCTATAATTCAGATGAAAGTAGTTAAAGCGTCAATGTGTTGTAGTTTCGCTTCACCGGAAAAGTATCTATATAAACAAAATCTACGGTTTCATTTATCTATATGTTGTGCCCTCAAAACTGTGTTCTTTAATCAAATTGACAATAGAAGACTCATCTTCGTTTCAGTTGCAGATTGACGTTTAAAATCTATCTTAAAAAACGAGCGCGGTGCATTTGTATTCGAATCATAAGTGAGTATGAATTTTAGTCTATGAATGAAATCATGTTCATATTCCGTGCAGTAAATAGTCTGCAATTCATTGTCAGACTTAAGAGGTTTTCCCCACTTGGTAAGACTAATTGTGCATGCCAATGTGTACCAAAGAGTACCAAAGGGCGACAATTGTACATGAGCGCAGTGTTTCTTTTCCTGGACTGCGCCCAAACTCGTAAAATTTGAAATTTTACCTATGACGCCCATTAGATGGACGTGGAGCAAACGATCGTGTTTATTGAAATTTCATACTTCAGGGTATAACTGGACAATGCTTAAAGCATTTCGTCACAAACCCACCTACAAGAATAATTTACTTTGCAACTCGCGGAAGCAATAATCAATTCCTCAGTTGGGACGAACACGCTTAAGCCTGGGTGCGCACCATACATCTGCGCAAAGCCATAGTAGAGAGAACGTCTTTATCGAGGTAACCAGCATGCTGTAATGTACAAGGAGTATACAATCATGCTGGCGCTTGCCACCAGCTAAATCGAACTTCGTGGACAGTGGAATGAACAGTCAGTACCTATCTATAGTTATACCGGCCATACCGACTTTCAACACAGAAGATTCAACTACTGCCATGCCGTTCTGTCTGGATCAGACTCTGTGGCTGAGGAGATATTATCTGTGGTCTCTATTAGGCTTTGCGTATATGGCGAGACGAGCTATTTGTTGTTTCTGCTATACTTTGTGTGTGCATATACGAGAATGTACGCTAATGCTTGTTTGTCAAGAAAATCAAAACCGAATCGGACGTGGACGTACGTCTTTGAAGAACATTTCAATTATGTGCCGGTAAGTAATTTTAGACAATTTGAATGAAGAAATGGTTCTGAACCACAACAGTGGGTATCATTGTTTTAATTGAATAAACTTTAAGATATGGTAGGTTTATAAAGGGTCCGCCATATAACTTTTTTTTTTCAACTAGTGCTTATTTCGCGAATGGTAACTCTTAGCTCATGTCTGATTTGACAGATAATTAGTTTTACCCTTCCGCTGAACGAATATGGTTGTGTATACGCTTGAACAACGCTGGGAAATATTGCGACATTACTTTGAAAATCATGGTAATGTTGCAGAATGTGTGCGAAAATTGCGTACGGATTTTGGAAGAAGAGAAGCACCGTCAGCTCCGTATGTCCGTTATCTGGTGAAAAAAGTGAAAGAAACTGGCATCCTCATCGATAAACCAAAAGCCAAAAACAGTGCGATCACCCGAGAAAATTGAAATTTTGGTCCAGAGGCATAATTGGGCCATTTTTCTTCGAAAATGAGCAAGGAGTGGCCGTTACGTTTGTTCACAAAAATTGAAGAGGAGGATATTGGCAACATTTGGTTTCAACAGGACGGCGCTACGTGCCACACAGCCGAAGCTACACTCGATGTTTTGCGCCGTGTTTTTGAATATCGCATTATCAGCCGCAGAGCTGATATCGTTGGCCACCTCGGAGCTGCGATTTGACACCGTTGGAGTATTATTTGTGGGGTGCCGTAAAAGATAAGTGTTACGCCGCCATGCCAGAGACAATTGACGCTTTAAAGGACAATATTCGTGAAGCCATTGGTGCAATACAGCTGCACACACTCGATAATGTGCTTAAAAATTGGACCGATCGTGTAGGCTACTGCATGGCCAGCCGAGGCAGCCATTTGAATGAAATTATTTTCCATTATTAACCGGAAGGATTGTACTTTCAAATAAAAAAAGAAATTTGAGAAAATATTCAGTAGTTTTTTTTATGCATTTTTCAAAAAAAAATATAGTTATTTGGCGGACCCTTAGTAGGGTGTACCACAAGAGGGTGTATCTTAAACCCGATTCAGTTGCTGACGATCTTGACAGAGATAACTCGATAACAAACCCAAAAAAATGTAAGTTTTGGTATTCGAGTCAATTCATTCGCAGATGAGAATGGGTTTCATCAAGGTGAACACATTGAAGTTGTCGGAGAATTTAAATATTTGGGAGTATTTCCAAGTAATTTAAATTTCTCAAATCTGTAAAAAAGAAGAAACAGAAGCTGAACTTTTTCGGTAATTAGAACATAGATGTAGCGTCCAACTACCTCGCGAATCTCATAATTCTTATATCGTGCTTCTTCGTCCAGTTCAAGTAATTTTTACAAAAACTTATCGCATCGAATGGAAAATAACTATTTCTCCAAGTATATTTCTGTCTCTGCTATAGAGACTATATTTAGAGCCAGGGTTTCGCA
This sequence comes from Cheilosia vulpina, assembly GCA_916610125.1. Classification (NCBI taxonomy): domain Eukaryota; kingdom Metazoa; phylum Arthropoda; class Insecta; order Diptera; family Syrphidae; genus Cheilosia; species Cheilosia vulpina. Next base: position 440,146 of record OU744280.1, on the reverse strand, counting down.
ATAGAAACGAAGGAAATTTCTTAGCTATTTTCCCACTACTAAAAGAAATCCGTAAATTATATTTTAATGTAATATCGTTCTAAATTGATGAATCTTATAACATTTTAACTGACTCCAGAAGTTGGCCAACTTTATATCAGTATTGCAAACAAGCTCTTTCTTACCGCAACTGTTTCAAAGTTATCGAAGTTTCCGTTAAAATAATGTCGTTTTTTTACAACCTTTTCTCATGAAATAAAATAAACATAAAATTTTATTTTTAATTATAAGTGTACCTATGTAAAATATGGAACTAAATTGTCTGTTCATATTTCTTGTCATTTTGGTGACTTAAAATGTCATGCCTATGTAAATTGAAAACAAAGTGGACCTGCAAAGGGTTTGGGGGGCGTTTTCTGCTCTGATCTAAATTGCAAAATCTCATTCAGCCTTCCTAGTTATTGTTGTGTATTCCAGGCTGAAATCATGGCGATCAAAGAGGTCTAATCGTGGCTTCGGTATAATGTAATATCTGTAAATGATATCACCATCTTTACCGACAACTGCCCTCAATTGCCGATTATCTCTTAACGAGATGGCGGAACAATTCAAAATTCACCTTTTATGGGTGCCGGGTCATAGAGAGATTCCAGGTAATTGTATGGCCGACGAACTCGCCAGACAAGGCACCACTATGTCGACTCTACCGGAAAAGGAGAATCTCCACATGCCTTTTGCTACTTGTAAGCTCCTCATTAAACAAAATGCATTATGCGCCACAAATCTCAGGTGGTCTAACTGCACAACGTGCCATACCTCGAGACAGATCTGGCCTCAACTGGATCTCAAGCGCTCCAAGAATCTTATTTCACTGAAAAGACCCATGGTAGGCACTTTAGTAGGTGTCATCACGGGACACTGCATCATAGGGAGACATGCCCTCAGGTTGCGCCTCCCTTCAAATGATTTCTGCAGAAGCTGTAGGGACGAGGAGGAGGAGGAGACTATTCTTCATCTTCTTTGCACGTGCCCAGCACTGTCAGTCCGTAGAAAACTGTACCTCGGAGAATACTTCTTCGACAATCTCAGCGAAATTGCATATATAGGAATTAATTGCCTCCAACGCTTCATTCTTAGCTCCGGCTGGTTCAACGGGTAGTGTGAAAACACTGATCCTGTGGTATCACAATGGGCCTTCTTTGGCCTAAGTGAGGCTGCACCTGAGGCGGTCTGCCACTCTAACCTAACCTAACACATGATTGGGAAGATTGTTCCACAGTTTGACAGCATAAATGAAAAATTGCCTGCGTGTTGAAGGTTTTTTTTTTAGCTTTGATATGCTGTACGTGATCCAAATATTGTTGGAAACTATGGAAATCAATGATCTATATAGATTCCGTGGGCATATCAAAATAGACCTAATATATATTTCACCATAGCTCAAGGAATCACCACATCACAGTCCGAATCTCTTAACCTACCAACTTGCTTTTAATGTATATACATGTTTGCAAAAACGCAGTCAGGTTTAGATTTTAAATAATTAGGTTTTATACACATTTCAGCGAAAAGAGTAATATTGGTTATTAAATAGTTTAAATAATAGCCCCAGATGTCACGTAGGTGACAACTTACATGTTCTGGAGCTCATCGGTATACTTTTATTTTGAACCTCACGTCCTATCATAGTTAATGGTAGCATTAAATTATCGAACAAAAGCCAGGATGGGCAAGAAGCAAATCATCACGTTTCAGGGCAGATACTTAAGATGATACGAAGTGCAGTACCAATATATGCTTGCAGAATTCAGTTATCGTTACCTCGTCCAACTACCTCGCTGAGAACGACATTGAAAGAACTTAAAATATAACATCAATATAATAGGGGCGTGTTCTTTGAAGGACAACAACAAACAATAGTTCTTTGCTGTAGGTATTTAGCTGACGTATACGGTCGCCTTTGTTATTGTTACATTTGGGAACGAGGAATATAAGTGTGAAATGTCTGACGATTGTTTTTATAATTCCCAAGAGAAGAGATTTTTTTTTCTAACTAACAATGCATCTGAGCAACTGACCACTTGCATTGGAGTAGTAGGTAATCCACTTAAATGAATATCGCCGTACTGATTGGATTTCCTTACCTATGTTTCTTGGAGTGGAAGCGCCTATCGATTTCAGTAAATTTTCGTTCTAATTTTGCGGTTAGGCAGGTAGTTTTTCACCACATAAAGAGGATCATTATTTTCGAAAACAACCAAATAAATTAACCTATCTGTTCATGGTATGGATTTTGAACGCCTCATACATACCTAACCTACCCTCCGATGATGACCTCTTTTAGCCTTACAAAAATATTGTTATGTATTTTCCTATACATAAACACCGGATTAGTAATAATTTTCTGCTCAAGTTATTATTAATATTTCTTTAAAATTTCACCACATTTATTTTCGTATCGAGTTATAGTTTTCTTCAAATTTATTTGAATACCAAAACATCTGAAAATAAATTAATTCTTTTACAAGCTGAGACTGATGAAAAATGAGTTATGCATAGAAGACACCCAATGTCTTATTGCCCAACACAAATGATATAGTCTGACTTTAAGACTAGCAAAATTAAATAAAATATCTGTGTTTATCCAAATATTATCTGATACTCTTAAAGTGGGTGGATATTCAAATTAATCATGTACGTGGAAACGCTACCATAGTACAGGGTCATTCATTTCGTGGTTTGAAGTTGGTAGCGCTATCATTTGATACCTGTCAAACTCATCTGTCATTTGAAGTGTCGTAACGTTAATTGAATATTTGCCATTTACGATAATGGATCGCTTAACAGTCGAACAAAGCATTAAAATTATTAAAACTTACTACAAGACGGGGTACACAATACGACCAATTATGGCTTTATTGCGTGTGAAGTTTTGTGGTCGCGTAATTTCACGTTTTGGCGACATTAATTGGCCACCAAGATCATTCGATTTGACACCGTTAGATTTTTTTCTGTGGGGCTACGCAAAAGACCGTGTTTATGCGAATAATCCCCGTACTCTGGACGCATTAAAAACCAATATTACTTAAGTTATGGCCGAGATACCGCCCGAAATGTGCGAAAAAGTGGTTACAAATTAGTTCAAAAGAATCGCATGCTGCGAATTTTTCCGAAGCGGCCATATAAATTATATTGTATTACACACTTAATGGCAAAGTCCAAACTTTATAATGAAATAAAATGTTCATCAAAAATGTGTCACTCTATGGGTTTCATATAGCTTTACTTTCGAGACCGAAAAATGAATGACCCAATATTAACATCTTTTCGCGTTTAGCAAATGATTCGAAAATGGTTAGCGGATGGTATTTTGACAGTTTCTTTTTGTTAAATGCATTGCATTTTTAGTAAGAAGTTTAGAATAACATTTGCCTACTACGTGCATATAATATACTTATATATTATAAAGTAATTCATTTTGTAATTATGTTGCAAAAACTTGCTTCCATCATTTTACTTGTTTACCGCCGATTTATCATGTTGAAAAAATGTCTATAGCCATCATTATGCGATATAGATACTTTGAGTCTCTATTTTTGCGTCAGCCCATACCGTAAGTTACGTTAGCCACTTATCTACACGTTAAAAACACAATCGATCGTTGCTGTCAGAACAAACGTGTGCAATGACCACCGAAAGATTTTTCTTGGGCGTATAGAGGAGCTCAAGTTGGCACATACTTGGCTGTAGATAAAGCGAATTTCTCCACAATCAAAGCTAATATCTATAGGTATTACTGGTAGTCTTTTGATTTTTGTCCGGATTCCAAGTTGTCAATCAATCAATCGGATTACGTTGCATTGTCCAGGATGTGACACCCTTACGTGCCTGGCATATGAGTACAGAAATGTTTTTATGTTTTCCTACATGGAACGAGTTTATGTAAGTATATAGTCACAGCTAGTGTTAATAATCTTTAAAATGATTTCTGTAGTATTAACCCGTGACCCAAACCGTACTATTTTAACGTTTCTAAGCGCTATCGGTAGTCCCTGCATTTTATGCCTTATACCTATTTGTTATTCGTGATTGCAGCCGATGTTTCTGCTATGCGAATGCGGTCTTGCCTACTGCCATAATAAATTACAATATATTTGCAGACGTAGGTAAGGTAGCACCAGCACTGACTATCTTACCAAATCATTCACTGTTGACTGACTTCAGAGCGTACCAGTCTATAAACAGCTTATCGTGCTCTTTTTTGTTTAATGTTGTGATTTATTTGATAGCGTCATTTTTGTACTTAACACATTGCAGACACATTATCAATGGCATTAGAAGCCTTTTCGACAATTTTTTGATATCTTTCTACTGAAGCAGAAAAAGTAGTCAAATTAATAAGACTCAGTCGCAAGTGACTCAAAAAATATTTTATGTTTGAAGTGTTTCAATAGCTAAATCGTATCCAATAAAGCAATTTCCAAATTTATCTTGAAATTAAAGAAAATATCTATTATTTTTATCATTAAACCAAACAAAATGTTACGAAAACCGAAATTACTAGACTTTCTAATTTTCGTGGGAATCTATACCTCACACTTGAAATGGATGCAGTAAAAAAATGTTAGTTACATGAAAGGAACGAGTAAAGGTCACTTTACTGATTTTTTGATTAACCCACTTGAAAGAGATCCATCAGAACGTAAAAGGATTTTTAGTGTGCGATATGATGTGGTTTATATACATAAATCCTACAAGTCGCAGCGTAATGGCGCAGACACAGAATTTATATTTTAGATGGGTTGTGGGTTGGGTTTAGATTATTGATGCCAACTATAATTTAAGAAATCAACAAAACGATGCCCATTGTATGGTATAACGTCTGTACCACTCGTACTCTAAGATTTAGACCAACATCCGCCGTCCTCTAGTTGCGTAAGGCCAAATTCTCAAATTCTCAAATTTGGCCTTATGACGCTTGGCCTCATGTCACGACACCACCCCTTTCACATTTGGTTATCTCAAACATGACGTATCCGTACCTACATCGAACATGGCGTTGAACTTCACTATTACCAGAAATAACATTGCAAGATTTACCGGAAGTAGGAGACATGAACGTTTACATTGTTATTTCGTAGATTATTTATAATACCAGGAAGTGACAGTCACCTTTAATACACCTATAAGATTATATTTCCACACTACCCTTCCTAGTGATGTGTACAATATCCATACCTTAGTTTTCACCCTAATTGGAACTCCATTAGCTAGATGTTAACACTCGTGAGACGCATTTGGCTCAGATTTTGCTTATTACTTATTATTATTTTTATTTATTTTCATATACAGTATGTCTATATAGTCCGTCGAATGTGTTATATGGTTTCATTAAATCAGTCAGAACCGTAAACTATTTTTAAAGCCAACGATGAAAAAACTTAAATGCAATGAGAAACCACTTGTATTACAGTAATACACGTTCGTACGTAGAACGAATTTTAAAAATAAATGTCAAACAATGTGTTTATGAGCTAATTCGTAAAATTAAATTACATTCTTCGTAATTTTTTCTTCGACAATGGACTAAGAAATAAAATTATGACTATACCAAGAGTCATTGGCGAACAAAAAATTACGAAGAATTTCATTTTACGAATGAAGGATCCGTTTTCGTCGTTTAGACAAAGGAATAATATGGACTAACCTAATATCCGCGAATTTACTCTTTTATATTGAGTTTGTGTACAAATAAAACTATAGTTGTTGAGATTGTGTCTATAGGGACCATACTAACACCCACGTTAGTATGGCGTATTTAGAAACTCGTGTGCACAGCTCTCCCCGACTAGATAACGCGTAAGAACATCTATAATTTATATCCTTGCAGATAGATAAAGTGATAAAAGGGATGCATTTCTATGTCTAGGGTTTATGCCATTAAACATTAAATTCCTTTATCTATAACATTGTTTCTCCTTCTCTTCATGCCTACGACTACTCATTTTGTTTGGGTGTTAAATTATCTAGAAGGATATTTAAACATGTCAAATGTATGAAGCAATTAGTGTCCAGGCAAAAAATCGGTACATACATCCACTAAAGGGTCAATTTAATTAGATAGAAAAATTTTAGAGCGGAAAAAGCATCTCGAGAGTGCTCTCATGAAATTTATTGCCCGTAACTAATTAGCACTTAGACCTCTAGATATATACAATAAAATAATAAAAATGTGTTGCTGAAATGAATGTACATGGTTTCTGCATTTCTCGGCATCGAACTGCACAACGTACAGCTAATTGGACATTAAATGGAGTAGCTCAGGTTAATATATGAACAAGGGGATTTTTTATTGCCAGCACTTATTTTAAAGTTATCAAAAACAAAAATCTAGGAGACTCAGTCAAACAATTCAGGCCGAATTGGTATGTCCCTGTTAGAGCTGATAAGCGATTGAAACATAAAATAACCACTTGCTGTTTCATTTTAATTTATAATATTTTCTTTGATCATTCGATATAAAGTATAAGCAATGGAACAGAAAAATATTTTGGATTTTTATTTTAATTGGTATAGTTTCTTCTTCAATTCAGGTCTTTTAAAGAATATATTGAAAATAATTCTCTCCTTTCATTAAAAAATGACTGCAGACACATAGTATAAGCATTTACAAAAATTTGTTAAATCGCTAATATTCTAATTTACAAAGATATCTATCATGATATGTTTTGCTCTAGTCGGCGCAGTGGCTCAGTGGTTAGTGTGTTGGACTACTAAGCGAGGGGTCCCAGGTTCGAATCCCGAGAAAAACCCAAATTCCAACTTAAGGTTTTTTTCACTGCGCCACCTCTCGCGAACGTCTGACAAACATCCGAGAGTATAACTGTCATGAAAGAGCTTCTCAATTAGCCGTTTGGACTCGGCATAAAATTGTAGATCCCTTCCATTCGTCCCAAAAAATAAAAACTCACACAAGACGAATGGTTGTGAGAAGCTAGGCTTGGGTCCATACGGACCTGTTGCGCCAATTATTTATTTATTTTATTTTTATGCAAAATAATTCTCTCTTTTCATTAAAAAATTACTGCAGACACATAGTATAAGCATTTACAAAAATTTGTTAAATCGCTAATACTCTAATTTACAAAGATATCTATCATGATATGTTTTGCTCTAGTTGCATATGTTTTTCGTAGTTGCTCCAAAATTGTTTTTTATTTACCATCAAAGCCTCGCGTCTGTAATTTATAAAGCAGTTTTTAATACTCTTGGACCAAGTCGGATCTTCCTTTAAAATTAATTATGCATCCCAAATCTCTATAAAACATAAGATTGTTTTTGAGTAGGGTATCTCATATGAACAAGAGAACGCCAGAAAAAACAGGGAAAACAAATCTGTCCTTTGTATTCGCGTTTCGTTTTCGGATGATTTTTTTTTTATTGAATCAAAACGTAATCAGATTATGAAGAACAAGGTGTGCTTATGAAAATAAGAACCACATTGTTGTGTCTAGTCCCCTTTTCTAATATTATATCTGACCAAGCGACCTACCCAAATATTAACATTTCCTTTTTTAACGGAAATCTTCATGTAATCGCACGCCCAGTGGCAGAGTGGATACTTTGTTTGTGATACCTATACTCACCAAACAGTAGTTACGGTTTGAGGTTCTATCTACAACTGCTGCACTGTGCGATGACCCGATAAATTGTTAGACTTTATGAATGAGTTTGATTATTATTAGAAATTATGAAGCCAAGCAGATGGGGACGTTACATTTTTAATTAATTATGTTTAAGCTCAGGAAGCTGAGAAGATTTTTATGTGACCAGCATCTGTACCTACCTACCAGTAGTCTTTAGTTGTATTTGAAAATATTTGGGATCCATAAGATTTTGCTGATTTTGGCGCAAGTTCATAGGTATTATTAATTGGAAAAAAAAATGTTGGATGTTATGAATTTCGAATAAGATAAGTATACTACGGTCAACTCAATGACCTAACATAAGCGAAAATAAAAAATATGAAAATATGTATAAAAGGCATTAACGTGGGCACAATGGTAAGGGTACTGGTTATTCCCAAATTCCTTCGACCCTCTTTATTGACATCACAAAGGCTTTTGATATGGTAAATCATACCTTACTACTAAATAAATTATTTAATGCGGGTTTCAGAGGCTTTACTTACGTCTGGTTTGCTTCTTATTTAAGTAACCGTAAGCAGGTAGTAAAAGTAAAAAATGTTATTAGCTCCCAGAATCAGATAAATGTAGGTGTTCCTCAAGGTTCTATCTCGGGTCCGATCCTGTTCCTGATATGTGTTAATTCACTGTTTATTCAATGTTTTAAGGGCAAAATTACAGCATTTGCTGACGATACTGCCCTTTCCTATTCGAGCAAGATTTATCTTAGTTTATTCTCGGATGTAAACAATGACTTAGGCATACTACGGAGATGGTTCAAGCAACATAAATTAACAATGAGTCATAAAACAAAGTTTATGATATTTAATATCAAATGTGTGATAAATGACGAATTGCCTCTTTTTTATCACTCACCCGATTGCTTACGACTTTGTCTAGTGGATGCCCATTCCAATGGTGCTAAAACCTTTAATGAAAACGTAAATTGCCATAACAATTGTTTTAAAATTGAGCGTGTTGAATATTTTAAATATTTACGTGTCATATTGGACCATGAACACAGCTGGACTAATCATACGCTTTACTTAAAGCAACATTTGAATATGGTTGTAAGGCAGCTATATCATCTAAGTCTCTACTGTAATTTACCAATTCTAAAGTTGGTTTATAACGGTTTATTGAAATCAAAATTGCAATATGGAATTTCGTGTTGGGGCGGAACTTATTTCAGTAAAATAGAACCCCTATTAATCAAACAAAAGCATGCAAGTAGGATTATTTGCAAAGTTAATCATAGAACACCCAGTTTTGAATTGTTCAAATATCTCGAGGTACTTCCTCTAAGACATCTTTATTGCAATAAAGTTTTAAAAATATTCTTTGAAAATTCCGGTTATTATGATGTAAGATTTCATGAAAATTATAATTTACGAGCCAACAGCAGAAATTTCGTTACTGTACCCACAATCCACAAAACGCACTTCTCGCGTTTTTATTATGTAACTGCGCCTCGTTTGTTTAATATACTACCTTAGGTGTGAGAGAATTAAATCAGTAGTTTTAAACAAGATCAAAACATGGCTTTTTTCCTGTAACTATTCTCAAATAGATTCTCTTTTGATTCCAATGGTATAATATAGTATAAGAATATAAAAGATTATTGTCTTCTCGATGTATATCTTTTGATTTGTTTGTAATTTCATGTAATATAATTTGTTTCCCCATCAATAGTTTATTACTTTTCCTTTTTTTCAAAATAAAAGTACTTTCGCCTCTTGTCATTTTGACAACAGAACGTACTATGCTATTTCTTGCTAAAAACTAAAATGGTCTTCTTAAAGTAAGCTTGTATGTAAGTAAAAAACAAAAGAATTGTTGTAACCCTTAGTTTAGTTTTTGGAAAGAAATAAAGAAATTTAAATAATAATAATAAAAAAATAATAGTAACTTCCAATGCAAATATTTGAGGTAGTAAATAGTTAAAACTTCTACAAATGCTTATACGAGAAGAAACTCCTTTTTATTATTTGCTATTGCTTATTTCCAAAATATGCACCAATTCTGATTATTTATAAATGTCTGACTTGATCCAAGTAGAGATAAATACAGCAAAGAAAGTGGTTCCTAAAGTGTCGACTAAAGTGTAATAGTGTCTTTGGGCTTAGCTGAGTGGAGTACACTTTAACGGCACACCAGCCTGCAGAATTCGGTCAGTTTCTTAAAATGCATTAAAGTTGACAAACTCGGTAGATTTATTGTATTGCGTTGTAAGCTGCTCTTTAAAAGTTATATACTACGTTGAAGTGTATGGCCTTTATGATTTTTTTATAGGCAGCATTTCCGGGAATGGATCAACAACCTTTTATAAGCTTTTTACATGTACATAAACTAAATAATTAATTGCCTGCGCACTTTGGTAATAAATATCTATCACAGCTAAAAACATTGATCCCACAGTTTGCATTTGTGCTGCTGTTGAACAATCTAAAAGTAGGTCGTCAACATTGTGAGTTTTGTTGCCAGTAATCCACGAAAACACGACTTCCAAACATGTTGTTCGACATCATCATCAGCTCATCACTAAAATTATAAATAATCTGCCAATCGTAGAAAAAATTCAAAAAACTGTGCACTCAATAAAGACGAAGACACATAGCCACTTACAAAATGCAAACTTTGATATTTATGTCAGCAGAACACTAGAAAATCACAGAATATCGTATCTATGCTATCAAAATTTACGAATATGCTAGCACTAGCAGAAGCGACTCTGTGACTTGTGACAACACAAAAATAGTCCAAGGAAACATGAAATGAAAAATAGACAAAATTGCTTCGATGTGCTTACTTCAACATCGAGTGGAATCGAAGTGTGCTTTAAAGTTGTATATGTATATATAGGAATCTCAGAATTGCACAGAATTATCGGGAATCCGTGGGCATGTCCCAGCATTAGTTGGCGAAAAAAAGACTATGCCAACAGATTCACACTTTTGCCGCGCGCCACACCGTGCCTAGGCAATCCGCCTACGCAGAACGTTCCCAAAATATACAAACATTAGACCTACGACAACAGATGCCCTCGATGACGAAGTGTTGCACTCTACTATAAGAGTCGATGCACTTTGCGGACAACCCACACAGCACGACCGAGATCATCGCAAGAAAACGAAGTATATACTATACCTACATGTATACCTACGGCAAGCATCTGTAGCGATGTGTATACATGAGCATGATTCGATCATCATATTTATGATATGGGAGAGACAGTTGTCTCAGGGGACTGAAAAACCACCTAGCATTAATTTATGTGTGTATACTGTATACGAACATTTGCCCGTTGCCACAACCGCAATCAATAAGGGCCATTACTGGAGCAAAGCCACAAGCAAAAGGTAAATTCAAATATAACGCAGCCCTTGACCTTTCTCCATCTGGTCTATTTTGGAAGAACCATATTCGCCTACACTAAGTATTAAAGGAGGGCTGTGCTCGTGTTTCGTAATGGAAATTTGGAAATGGAATTGATAGAAGTGACACACAGAGAAATTGCGATGGGTGAGGATGGCACTAAAATAGATTCCACACGGAAAACATTCTGAGATGCTCTCGAGACAGACCGTTGTGAAAAGCAAACAAGTTTCGCAATTTTACTGGGTTACACGGGAGTCGGCATTTCGCTGAAAAATTCCAACACAGCCAGCTATTAGGACTGAGATTAATTGCCGAACCATTTATATTGCAGCATCTTTTTGCGGTTTCTATGTTATTTTTCTGTCTTTTGCTAACAATACAAGCCTGTGAAGTAAATGAACGTTTACGTGCACTCCAACTGCCGACACACTCCATTGTTGGCTTAGTTGTTTGAACACACAGAGTTCCCTCACTCCAACCACGATTGGCACTCGGCCAGAAGCACTCCTCCTGCCTCCTGCGTGCGGTCTTTCTGTTTTCATATTGGTGAGTGTTTGTCCACTGGCAGAAGATACTACTTGCCTAGTAGAGACAGAAAGTGAGGTCCCGATTTAGTTTTTGTAAAATATTTTAAAATATGTGTTCCAAAATGATGTATGTAGTTTTATTTATCAAAGACTTCCGATATCAGTGTGCCGTGAAGAAAGAAAAACCAGAGAAAAATCACAAAATGATTTGTGGGGAAGCTGTCGTTGAGGTTATACGTAGGCAAGTACATTATCTAGTGGTCCTGATGTGTACGCCTTTTACCTATACATATTTTAAATTGTTTGTACGTGCAGTGCATACGAAGAAGTGTTTAATGAATGAGAGACAGTAATAATAAGGTTAACGCTTTGGGCCACTTTATTTAAAGCAATCTTCTAAAGACCCACATGAATAGTTGCCGTGTTTTTTTAAATGGGCGTTGCTATATGTACTGTACGAAATACAGTATCTACTATCTACAGAGGTGGCGAGTGATTCTTCGTGTGAAATGTTACATCATAGGTTTCAATTTCATTAATACTAGGTGAGTGAATCGTTTGGATGTTCAAGACCACCCATCATTGCAATAGACGCGCTCTAATTTGTCGGTGCATTTATGCATGTTTTTGATACAAAGCGATGTAAGCACTTCGTTTGAAAGATGCGCTGCAGGCGGCGCGGTCGGCCAAATGCTGTGAAATGACGTCGAATGTCTTATGAGCCAAGTGCTGCGGCTGTGATTGAAGATTATATTGGCAATTGATTTTCACTCATTTTAAGTGGAAGTGAGATCATTATTAAAAACTGTTCAGGATGTAAAAATAATGAAATTATTTACCTAAGTGGCAAGTTGAATGTTATAATTGAGGTAAATGTGGGTTAATGTTTTCCAGGCGAATGCACGATAATGTCTCTGCGGTAAGCAGATGCTTAAATTATTATGAGTGAAATAGGTGCTTATTGCAGTGTATCGGTTCATTGGATGAAATATTTTTTTATAATATTTGTTTGTGTACATAATTTGGATTGCCCAAACTTTTAAAATTCCTTTTGTATTGAAGGATTCCTTAAGAAAAGAAAGCTTTCATTATATATGGCATCCTTATTCTGGTAAACTTAAACAAATGTTTCCAAAATGTTTAAGAGGGTAAAATTATTTATTTATTTGAAATAGAGTGGTTTCGTACAATTAAGAACCAAGTTCTCTTACTAGTACATAAGATACGGGAGAATAATAAAATGGCAACAATATTAATACATAAATTATAAATAATAATAATAACATTTAGGAAAAACAGAATACATTATGAATTTAAACATAGATTTCGAATTTTTGAAAAGACTAACAACTATAGGTATTTTTAAATTTTTTAAATTTTACAATAAAAAATTTGAGAGCAACAAGTGTGTTTTGTGTAATTTTATATACTTAGTTAATTTACTTTATTTATGACTATTTTTGTGTCCAGCCTGCTTTAGATATTTTTAAATTGATTGTATAGAGAAGCACTGAAAATTAACGAATGATACAATACAATAACTATTAGAATGCGATCGACCAAATTCTGAGCAGAGTTTATCCAAAGAATGATATCGAAAATCGACCTTACTTTTTTAAGTATGTAATACTAAAAAACGTACTACAATTTTCGATATTTATGTTGCTCTTCTTTATAAACTAAAAAGCGACATCTAGTTTTAGTTTGCGAAAATTACTTATGGAAAAGGAATGAGCAGCAATATTCATACAAGCTGGATTTATTAAGAAACATTGAAATGCTTAGTGATCGTTCTCAATAAATACTAAGGCCGTCTGTCAAAAACGAAAATTGAAACTGTCAAAAAATGATGTTGAACCAAAATTTGAGTCTTGAAGAGGAATTAAAACACTGAATTTTAATTGATTAAAAGCTAGAATTTAGAGAAAGCTCTGTTTTAATTTTAAGTTTGATCAACTATCTAATCATTAAACCTCAAATTAGTTTCATGACTAAACATTGAACCCCGTATTTATAAAATTTGTGTTACACGGCAGACACCTTTTATTTATTTATGATATGTCATGCTTACTTACGTGTGCATATTTATCAGTTAATGCAGGAGTAAAATGTATGTTTTTATTTAAGTTTTCAATCCTATGTAATAAAAGAATCTGATTTGTAGATTCAGAAATTAACAAATTAAAATTAATGTTTGCAAATGACTTTTCAAAAAGTCTTGACTGGAATATGGTGTTTATTTGAGGTGGACGATACAGGAAACCGATATGTTATTACAAAAACAAGGTTTGCGATTTTTAGAGAAGTAAGTTTACGTGTAACTTATCGCTCCCCAATTACTGAAGTGCATAAGCGGTTTTTGGTCACTAGCCTGAAATAATTGTAATTATTCATTACGTTCGTTGTCTGTAATATTACAGTTTCTCCGCGAAACGAAACGAAAAATTCTGTATAGGTACAATAAGCAGGTGTTTAAAATGATTGCTGGCAAGATTCAAATTAACGCAAATATCATTATATTTATAATATGTAAACATCAAAAGTTTCCGTACACTTTTCAAGTATTTATTATGCAATGAGGAGAATGAAACTTCCAGTGCCATAGATGTGCACAAACAAAAAATGGTGGGTACCTATATGTCGCCATTAAGGCTGGTAGGTTAGGTTACGTTAACGGGTGGGCAGAACAGTGAAAAACCCTACCCCACTTAGGTCCTCGTGGACCCTTTGTGATGCCCTTGTTGGAGTCGACCGTTGGTGTTGCATCGGTGTTCTTCATCACCTCTTCTTGTGGTTAATAGACGCTGTCTAGCCATTCCTGGTAAAGACTGGTAAAATTGAGTTAAGAATTCCCCATACAAAATGCTTATAGATTAAATGAAAGCATATTGGTGACATTCAATTAGTAGCCGCCATATTGCCATAGTACCTAGCTTATTCAAATACATATCATTTTAGATTAGAACCTATTTTTGAAGAAATGCAATTTGACTTTCCCTTAAAGAAGGCAACAGTATATATAATTTTAATTCAGGGGCATATAAATCTGCGATGTGTTGACAACCACTATTTATTACGATGGACAAAAATTTTCAACAAATAGAAGTGATAAAATAAAAAAAAAATATCATGAGCAAAACTTATTTTCAAAGGGACGCATTATTTCGATGTCTGATAAAGGAGAACGTGTATTGTCAAAAAGCATTCTCGTTTGCGCCTAAAATCTAAACTCAATTTGCATTATTCGATTATCCTTACAGTATTCAAATTTAAATTGCGCTTGTTTTAAGTGCAAAGAAAACATATTAACAAAATTAGTTCAAAAGCTCTATAAGATCATCAGCATCACATTAACACGTAATATGTTTTTTCAATATTTTTTTTGTTTTTGTATTTATGGGGTTACTCTCATTAACTTTTAAAGGCAATATGTCCGAGCAATTCGAATTATTTAAATAAACTAATTTAATTTAATAAATTTATATCTAACAATTTCCTTTACGACAGTCAACATTTTTATTATTTTCCATAAATAACCTACTAATTTATTGTTTTACCTTCCTATTTGTAAATATAACGTCCTTTTTTCATTAATTTTATACAGGTACGCAACGAACTTTTTAAAATAAAAAATAAAAACTAAATAAAATAAATACAGCATTTGAACACTTTTCTTTTAATTTTTCAAAATATTATGTAGGGGAAATCTTACGTCGGTTGGAAATTTTTGGACCCGTGGTAGGTATTTTTTTTTATGCCTGTCTATGACGTCTTTGAGGAATCTTGTAAATCTTCTATTATTTTCTTTTTAACATATACATACACTTCTGAAATCAATCTCTCTGATTATAATTTGCGGTTACGAGCAAGAATGCCTACTCAATAGACGCTACTGTTCAGCAACCACAACAATGTTGCCCTGGATTCTGTGATTTGGAGAAAGACACATAATCATTAGAATTCTTCCATTTTTTCAACAAGCTGCAGAGCCGGCGCAGAACGGCCAGCTATACTCTAGCATATCATCATTGTCTATAAACAGTCTTTATATACAATGATATCATGCATGCTGCATGCACTTGCAGATTGCAGTGCACTGCCTGCCGCCTTTGGCGTAGCACTTTTACATGCACATTCGTCTGGCTGGTGTTTACAATCAACAAATTTTCTTAGCGACGAGGCTAGGCCATTGTATATAAACATTTCTATATACAATGGGCAAGGCAGGCAATGTTGCGCTGCGCATTTAAGCCCTTTTGTTGGCGCTGTGCTGCTGTGGGGATGTGGATGTGGATTGCATATTGCATAGCATTACCAAAAGAGCCAAAAAATGTTTATTTTGAGGAGTACACATATACATAATACATACAAGCTTCTGTTGACTCGGCACTCGTCAGTCGGTAGCTCGGCTGCGGGCTGACTTGCTTAGCATCATTTTTTGTTGCTCGGGCAAATGCATCCAATCCAATCAGTTGTTATCTCAACGTCGAGTTGTTCGGTTGGTATAGGAGTATATTTTTTTCGTTGTCCGATTTATATAGTTTTATTTTGAATGTAGATTTTGCTGTGTGTATTCAGATTGTGTTCATGGAATGCAGACGCAAAGGCATTAATAAAATTATTCTTGCGGGATATTTTTATTCGAGTAGATAGTGCATGTCCAATTCGCATTGTTGGACACATTGTGCAGTTTTTGTTTTGTCCATTGTGATATGCATTTGAATCCTGATGGTTCCGGGTACGGGGATGCTGAACGTGGGTGCCTGTTTGGAAAATTCAGTAAATAAAATAAAAGAGTGCCATAATTTGAGTGTGAATAAAAAATTGCGAGACCAGAAATATAAGTATATACCTATGTTTATAATGGAATAAGAAAATTTAAAACTGGATTATTAGTGCATATCCGTGTACCGATGGCCGTAAGGGAATAATACGAAATCGAAAATTGAGAATATCTGAACGATAAAATAAAATCGTAATTTTAAACCCAATTGACAGCAAAACAACAAACAAGACAGCCATGCCGAGGCTGAGGGCAATTTTCATGTTTGTATCTGTGCTTGTGTGCTTTGGTTTGCTGCCGGTTACTCTGGGGTATCTGGATGTTAGTGGAGGCCAGAGTGAAGAGGATTCGTTGTCGTCATTGTCAGGGAATGAATTTTCACATTCGTTACGACATCAGGACCACTACAATCATCGGATTGAGCAGGGCGCATTTCATTTTAAAAATAAATCACAAACATCTCCGCCTTCTGGTCTGGTAAAGAACAATACGGTGCCAGCCCATCAAATTTATCTAAGACACAATCATCGAGGCAGTCTTAGCACGCCATCGCCATTACCACCGCCTTCTAAGCCGGGACATCATTTGCGACATCATAACCGGCACCATGAGTCATGGGAAAATCGTGTGTTTCCATCGCTGGGTCAACAGCACCAAGCAGTAGTGTCACTTGGGACGACAACCACCGTGAGACCGGGTAAATTGAATCTGACAACCACTCTGCAGAGTCGTTTATTTGATCGCGACAGCCTTTATAAATTGCCGAAGGCAAGAACCACTACCGGTCCGAAATCAAGGCACAATTATGGGAGTCACATTCTTCCAGCACTAGCTAGCGATAGAGCCTATGCTGATGACAATCGTTTCGACGATCGGGGTGAGTCGAAAGTGGACCATCCACAAAAGTACTCAGTTAAGAACAATGCACATGCAGCAATGCATCGGTTCTCCGGAGAAGACTATACAGAGGACGATGATGATTATCAATATGAAAGTGATGAAGAGGACGAGGCGCAAGAGGATGAAGAATCAGCTCTGGATAGTGAAAAGTGGAATAAGGTTGAAATAAAAGACCTGAGAAATAGAAGAGATCATCACCCATCTGCGAAACACTGGACCGTCAACGATGTAAGTATAAAAATTACAATTTTACTTTGGTTTCCCTTTTTCTGAATATGCAATGCTGTAGAGAATTATAAATCATAAATGAATTTAGTCAGCACCAACATTATAAGGCTGTCAATAAGTACGAGTAAATAAAATGTTTTGGGAAAGTATTTATAGCCAGTATTTCACTTCATTATATATATTCAAAGATGATCTGCTTGTTCTGCCTTGGTGGGCTTGGTGCATTCACGTCGCCCACCACCGGTTACGCTTGGTTAGTATTTCATGTATCATGAGTGAGTGTATTACAAATCTTGATCTCTAGTTTGGTTTCGCCTTGAAGTTTGGTCAATCTATTGACTCCTTTGTCGGTGTGGGTGGTACTAAAAGTCATTGTTATTTGCAGCAGCGTTGTGCTATTTGTGTTATTTTATTAGTTTTTTAAGCCATTCTTCTGTTTTTATTACTCACATATTAATTTTATTCCTTCCATCCTATACAAATATATACGGTATATAAAGAAGAAGCATATATAATATATAATATTATAGAAAATGAGTTCATAATAAATCTTTTACACAAGCAGTGAACGCATATTTTGAATGAATTCAAATAAAAGTGTGCTACAGCAAGAAAGATACCCCAATTCGTTCTTACCGGCTGAATGTGATAATTTCTTCTTCTTTGTTTGTCGCATTGCTCATACAAATTCAACAATGACAGCATCATGAGAATAATCTTTAAATGACCATCAAGAGTAAGAGAGAAACCGCTATTATCGGTGCGTAGCGTACCTACATTTGATAACGAAGGCGGCTTGTTTACTTTTGATTTCTCTCCGCTTGTCATGCTGCTGAGTATCGACCCAATAAACTGTCAACTGAATTAATTACAATCCTCATGAGTATAAGTACGATTGCTATTGGAGTCGACATCATGATGGAGAAATTTAATTTAAGCTGATTACAGCAACTCTGCTGTGCTGTCCCTAATGTAAAAATAATATTATATATACATTTTTTTCCCTATTTTTTTAGAGTGCTAATTTATGCAATAATGACAAAAAGAGTCGCTTCAAAATGCGATGTCAATTGAACGAAAGTCAGACGCTGTTTCAATTATATTAGTTTGCCAATCAGAAGAGTTATCTTAGCGTTTGTAGCATTTTGCTTTGCTGTATATGATTACCCGCACCGCATTCAAGTCGAGATTATGAATTAATTGGTAATTTAGGTCAAATTGCATCGGAAAGATGGGAGTTACTTTCATGTCCAGGCTTACACAAATAAAAAAAAAGATTATGGTTGTGGTGCAGATGAGCTCAGGAAAAAAATATGCATTCTTCTTTCGAGATGCATTTGAAGAAAAGGAAATTGCTCAGATACCTTTGTGATTAACCATCAGCTGTTAAAATGGCTTTCTGCATCAATGCAACGTTCGGGATAGACCTATACATGCGTGAGAAATGCGTCTTTTGATAGCCTATTTGGTCAGGGTAATATGATATCTGACATTGTATAGTTTGAAGGAAGAACTATCTTTTTCTTTTCCTAATTACATTTAGGATGGTAATGTAGTTTAAATTAGACGTAAATTTCCTCCTTCAGGAGGAGAGAAAAAAGGCGTAGAATCTATTTATTAACTACTAAATTTAGTTATTTTGTGAAGGCGTAAGCTACGTTAGGTGAGCCAAATACGGTCGTAATAATCATCATCGTCAATAATATCTCACCTATTCATTTGGATTTTCTTGTTCATGTGGACCCTCAAAAGCACTATTTTGCGCCACCGACTCCAAAGCATCAGCACCCATACGCATAGAGCGGACAGCAGAGATGTCGGACTTCATGAAACTCCATAGCCGGTCACATATACACCTATGCGCTTGTGGTTCTATTATCCTTATCATCACCCAGCACAGCGAGCTGAATGCGGAATCTACAAAAGAGTTCAAAGTTATTTCTAATCTCACAATTGTTATTGACCCACATTGTAACATTAGTAAATTAACTTACAAAATACATATGTCAATGTATCACAGATTCGATTTATTGTAGCTGTTTATAAATACATACATGACCTGTGATATTATACATGTCAAAAGCGATCAAAAAGATTGTGTTGTGTATAAGCTTTATAAGGAACATCAACCGCGTTTATATTACTGTATTATTATTATCTATTACAAACTATGATTGAATTTGTTAAGAATCTCCTGTTTTGCGTTGGTTGCAAATTCGTTTACTGTAATAAAATACACCAAATAGAATTTGGTACATAGAGTTTAGAATAAAAATGGCAATACATAGAAAATTAGCAATACAATGCAAATTAAACTTGACGTTTAGCAACCCAATTAATTGGTTAAAAGTAAGCAAAACTTATGAGTACCCTTTAATATTCATTTCTTCCACTCCATAGGGAGATGAAACAAGCCGCGCTAACGCAATCCGTTAATTATTGTCGAACGTATTGTTATTACATGATCCCTTTTTTGCAAGCACTCCAAAATATTTCATGGTCACCCCCACAATATGTAAAACTCGCCATCCAGAATACTATTACACCATTTCCGATTTAGTGGTGGGCACTCCCTGACCCACTTTTCTCCCTCTTGCATTTCAATTGAATTTGAATTTCCACAAACTCATTGTATAGCAGCAACGTGGTGTGTTCAGATCGGACACTAAACACTATTTTTAATAACAAAATGTTACAAAGTCGAAAATAAATCATTTACACAATCGAATGCGATTAGAGATTGTTGTGGTGTTACTCGTAGATGTGCCCCTTAACAATGCATGCGGAGTAGATGTTTAATCCATTCGTCATAAGTTATAACTCTGTGCTCAAAATGACGTACTTTAATTAACAATTAAAATTGTTTACTTACCCCGATCTTATATTACACGTTTACGAAAAAGGGTTACAATTTTTATATTAAAAATTAATATAAGGTAAAAGATACAACCAGGTCAGCACTGAGGTTATCCTCAGATAAACAAAATCTATCATCGAGATAAGGTAGGTAAATGGAGATTTATAAAGAGGATGGATCTGAAAAGTGTATGCGGTGCTCCTTATACACGAATTTGGACGTAATCTAATACCTAACATTTCGTGCTGTAGTGTGGACGTGCCTTGTTTAAAATGTTTTGTTTGCGTGAAAATCTCTTTGATTTGTTATAGCATCCGCAACTTGGTGTAGATGGAGCGCAATAAAATTACATTGCCTCCTTTGTTGGAGGCACTCCGGTTTGATGATGTGTTGGGTAAGAAGTGGATGTCAATATTAAACCAAGTGATTTACTGGAAATAAGAAGAAGAAGAAGTAAAATATCAGGCTTATATTTTGCATTTCGAAATTTTAAAAGAAATATCAATGTTTGTACCAAAAGTATTAAAGTTGCCTACATTACGACTTAAATTTCAACTTACAGAAACTGTTGTACAATAGCTTCTCAATAAAACTGTGGATCATTTCAACTAGTCCCAGAAATAATACCCCGACTGTGGATCTTTTATTTATTGCTAAAGTGTTAGACGAATATTAGCTGTATGATGATAACATATAATAAGGAGCTGCTATCGAATGCCGTTCCGCCTATGCAAATTGATTTTCCTGATTTAAGAGATCGAAGTGGGGAAAAACATTGTTTAATTTATTACACAATCAAAAAAAGATCTTAACGAAAACATCATTGACTAATGCTTTATTTTGTTACTTCACGATTTTGACCCAAAACTTATAAAACAAAGGCTTTACGATTGATTGTCTATCGCCCACTTTTAAATGCATGCATGGAAATTTGTTTTAATTGTTTGTATTTCAATTTGTGATAGGGCAATAAAATTGCCTCGAAATGGGTTTTTTGAATCTCAGAGTAATGTTGTCATAATTTTGTCCAATGGAATGTTGGGTGGAGAACAGTGATACTCACATTCCATGCATTATTATTAAAATGAGTTTTTTTTTTTCGAAAACACTTTACATTTATATTTAATAAATCAAAGCTATCTTTTTATTACGGAAATGTAACACGACTCCTATATGGAAACTATTGTATAGAAAATCAAAATGTCAAAGCCACTCGTCACATTAAATGTCACATTATCTTGTCATATGTTAGAAATAGGAGACACAATAAGAAGGCAACCGACAAAAGGTTAGGGTATAAACATTATATGTATATAAGAAAAAATTAATTTATGTAATTAACAGATATGTACTCTACATCACCATGTATAGGTTTAGCTTTAAGAGAACTGTTCGTTTGCCTTGGGTTATTGTTTCTAATAAATAGCGAAGCCTTTATTTAGCTGTACCACATAATAAATGGATAAACATCGTTGCATGCAATTTTTGAATAATTTCTAACTGCTGTGCACTGTGTGTTCAAAATGGTATTTTTTTTAATTTCAAAAAATACGTTTATACATCTGTACGTGATAAGCGACTAATAGGAAGAATTTCCTTTACATGAATGTTTGAGACGAGGCGTAAAAATGGTATATTTTAAATCATTATCTTTATTTGCAGCATGTTTGTTTGACGCCCTGTCCATGGGTTCCTAAAATAGACCACATGTAACTAACTTTCAACATGCAACTTAAAATGTGTCACATCACCTATTACACGATTCCTGAATTTACCGGATAACAAGAAAAAAGAAGATTTTAATAAATATTATGACAGCCGAAGGTAAAAGCGAAGCAAATTGCGTTTCTCACATGCAGCCAAAATAACCCAGTGGCATTTTAGCAGTAGCATTTTTCACCGCCTTATAATCAACCAAAGTGTTGTAAAAGCCTGTTCATGTTCACTATGCCATTAAAATCTCCTTCTATATATGAACATAATTCACATTCGCACACAACGACTACGCAGAAAAAAAAAAAACAAAACCATCAAGGGACCCTTTTTTTGCGGTATTGAGGTTTACTTCAAAAGAACACCTGAGAGCGAATATTTATATACTAGTGTATACATATATATGTGTTTATGCAAGTACAATATGCCTCCATTACCACCTGTGCAAGCTGAAGTCCCTTGCAAAGGACTTAACCCTGTCGTTTTATTTCGATTCCTCAGCTCTAAACTCTTAGCGCACGGAGCTAGACCCCCTCAATCGTAAAACTCCTTTCGTAAATTTGCTTTGAATACCACTATGAATAAAACAAGAGAAATAAAGTTACAGTATAGATGTATTCCTTAAAAAAAAATAACAGAAAAAAACCCGGACAGTCGTACGAAGTTGGTACTAAGGCTTAAAGCAGTAAACAAAGGATGTGCTTACGTTACGATAGATGTTAGAACATTTTATTTGGCATAGCAGCAACGTCTCTACAACTCTACAACTGCCTCTTTTATAAACTTTGTAGGTACTGTATATGTGTATAACTTTCATTTCAACATTTCGCATGCTTCCTTCCATGGCATGCAACTTTCCTCGCAGGCTCTCATTCAAATGAAATTTCCATGCATGCTATATTAAAGAAGTTATTTAAGCAAACAATTTTCAGAATGCCGCCTCCTTTTTCCTCTCCTTTCACATTTCTTTTCCTTCCATGAGCGATATGGCCAAATTTTCCTCGCAGATGGTATTTGCAATGTTCAGAGATTAAAAAAGTGTTTGTTAGTTTCGGTCGGAACTAGCCCCACCTTGAGCAATGGAGATTAGCACGGATGAGTTTTTCAATTTGACCCAAATTAATGGAATAAATGAAAAGTATACGTAAATGTGTAGAGGAATATTATGTTGGTATTTACCTTTAGCCAATTATTATTTTATTTTATTTTTTGTCGGTTGGAGTGGCAGCAAAGCGATGGAGGAAGATTAATTGTTTGAACATCAGCATAGACCAGCAACTACCGGTCCCTGTTCGATAATGGCAAAAGTTTATGCTTTAAGTTCAGTTTTTTGCTTTTAAAAATATTATGATGAATAGCTTCCCGTATTGCAGGAATTGTTTTTGGGTATATTGAGTACAATTCCAGAGTATAGTTCGATATATTGTGGGCTTTATTCGCTTTGTGTATTTAATGTTACTAACAATAATTATGAATGATTTTTTTGTGTGCTTTAGTTGAATACCGACGTTCATACCATTAAGTATAATTGAATTATCTTTGAAATGGAACGTTAATTCAAATGATATATATATTAACATAAGAAAAATCTTGAAATAGAATTCTTTCTGTGAACCATACGTCTGGTGGAACAATTTTAGCCTGGGAACAGATTCCGTAAATCAACGATCGTCTAAACGATATCGTTTTTGAAAGTATGATCACCAAAATAAGTCATATTGTGCTCGATTTTTTTTTGACAGACGTCACCTTTCTCTATATTTGTGGTAAATGAACTGGATTAAGCTCTCAAACTTGTAATTTTAGCACTTAGTTGCTAGTTTTGGAGGTATATCGTTTCGACGATAATCGCCTGAAAATTTACGGAATGAGTGTCCTGTATTCATAACAAGCCGTAAATTGAATAGGTATTTAAAAGTTTAGTCGGAAACAAAAGAACGTGAATTGTGGCGATTTTTTCTATTGCTCCTAGTCGGGTTATAGTTTCCAGTTAAATCTATCCAACCCTAAGACAACTTACAAATCTCATAGATACCGGAGCAACTTATGCCTAATGACATATTATCTAATATACAAGTTTCACCAACTCTCTTACGCAAGGAGTGTTTTAAATAATAGGTGCACCTTTATAACTAATCCGGTAGCATCTAAAATTTAAAATTCGAAACCAATAATTGAGTGTGGTATGGTTAGGACTTTATACACATAGTCGAATTCTTTTGGCGATATTCCTATCCAGTAATTTGATGAAACTTTTATAAATCACATGCTAACAATAATGACTTATTGCACCGAAGCTCTGAAAAGCACATCCATTTTATGACTTTCACTTCCTCTTTATGTTTAATTAAATTCTATTAGCGACTATCGGAATATAAATAAATTAAGACGAACCGACAGCTGCTCAAAGGAGAAACCATGAATGGTAAACCCTCCAGTCTGTAAGTGTGAGCATTCCGATTCATAGGCGTGATATGATTAAAATACTTTAATGATGACAACTGTTATCACGATGTTGCTTGCACCCCGCCAGAGCAATTCATCAGACAAAACGACATAGGTATACATTAGCATATATTATTCCATCTACAATATAAAGTCTTTATATATTAGTATTCCCGTTGTATACTCTTGTACAAATTCATTTTTATTTTAATGATTCAATAAATACTTGACAACGCTTCTGTTGGCTGGCGGGTTTTGGGTGCATATTTCGTACTATGTTTATGTTTAATTTACGACCACCCATTCTTCACACAAAGGAAACCGAAAAATTCGTTTAAGGGGTCAGTTCGGTCGCCCATAGCTTTTGGCTTGTGCTAGTGCTGGGAGAAAATCCAAAATGCTTGTCTCTATAGAGTAAAATGTGGAAAGGTTAATAATGTACATACTCCATGTGCATACCAAATTAGTTATGCTGGTCATTTTGATTTTGTTTTCTCTTGGGATGATGTGTAGATGTCTTGTGACATGGCGCCCACAAATATATCTCATCTACTAAACCTCCAATAGGAAAAAAAATACTTAATATTGACTCAGAAATGGCAAAAGGCGCTCTTTTTTAGGAATGCGATTTTCAGCCTTATTTACTCGTTAACGTTGAATGCCTTTAAAAACTTACATTTCTTAAAACCAAGATGCAGTGTAATTGCATTTTGTTTTCTATTTTTAAGAAATATTTATATATTGTTTGTCTGAATAGGAATTAAGTTTATTGTTTACTTAAAAGGGAAAAAGCTACTCGTATAATGCCTTTGGAACGTGTTTTTTACACTTCGGTGCATTAATAGGCTTCGGAAAAACTATAGATATAAAATCGTATGCATACAAGTGCAGCCAGGTGATGGGCTGTATTGGGAGTTTGTTTATTTGTTATGTTTCGAATCGACATACATAAGTTTGGGATAAAAATAATTTCACTTTCGTCTAGCAGCAGAAGGGTTTGCCTATATTTGTGTGAGCTCTGTTCATTTTGATGTTTTGAATGCTGATAAAGAATGTGAACTTTGCAGTATTGCATGTGTAATATACATAGATTCTACACCATAAAGTTTAGTTGGATCTTTAAGTTGCATGTTTTAGTTATTTATTATCAAGCAAATAATAGTTATTACAAACAAATTAGGTTGTCTGTCAAAACAAGTCAAACTGCGTACACTTGACCCTATGGGCGCAGGCTCTGAAAATCAATGTTTATATAGCTTAAACGAATTTTAAGAACAGTGTTGATTTTGTTTTAATCAAATTAGCAGATTTATAAATCTTCAGATACAAAAAAATTGTATACGATTAAAAATTTAATTCTATATTTAATTAACCGCAAGAAAACATAACATGAAACTAAGTTTATAAAATAGGTATTTTAGAAACTTAAGCACTCATGCATATGGATAATACCGATATTTCCAGTTCCGCTGATACAACATAAGCCAGGTTTTTCGGAATTTTTTCGATTCTTTGATCGAGGCATACCTGTTTGGAAAAAAAAAATTTAAAAAAGCGAGATTTTAATAAACGTACAACATACAAAAATAGGATACTTGTAACTTATTAAGTTTTCACCGCAATACAACCACACATCATCTTTTAAAAATCATCTATCAATAAAAATGGAACTTAAAGCTTTTGAAGAGGGTCAGGCATCTACTTAAGTGGGCATTTGCAAAAATTGTTATTTCCAAGCGGTTTTTAAAAAAATCGATGTGCGTACACTTACCCACTGCGTATACAGTAACCACACATGCCTCCGGAAAAAAAAAACATTTCTCACAAACAAGGGTTGTGGTTTACAAATCCTTGTATATAGTCGTATGATCGCCTCAAGAAAACAAACATCTTGAAACATTATTCACAATTCCTCAAGAACGCTAATAATGGGTTTGGCCTTCCTTCACGGTGCAAGGGAATGTTTGTGCGCGGTACAATAAAGAAGATCATGGGGTTAAGGCTGATGCAAAAGATAAACTCAATTTATGCGACGGCGCGCAGGTGTCATTGTTAACGCCCTGTGCGGTATCACGACCATCGCACAAAAAAGGCGGAAAATGCTAATTGCATTTATAATTTTTTATAAGAATTTCGTTTGCGAGTGTGAAGACTTCGCGGTCTACCTATTCTGAAAATCGCTATAGCCAACTGTGTCATTGCAAGCATATGCACTCCCGAAAAATACAAAACCAACTTCAGGCAAATAATCAAAGTGTTAGCAACTACAGTATAAACACATATGAACGAGCAATGTATGCACATATTGTAGGTGTCTCCACAGCACTGCACTTGCACTACATAGCATTATAGTAGGCAATCTGTATGTTTGCATTGTCAGTTTTCACTTCACGTCTGGGTGGAACATTGCTACCAATTAGCACTTACGTTTTCGAAGTGAAAACAATTCAATTGAACATAGAATTTTAGTTTTGACGCACGAGTAATTAGTATTCCAATGTGATTCCGCAGTTTTTGGGAGTTCCGTGTACCGTTAAAGGGTACATATCCCATCCATTACTATACGTGATAAATGCCACACATTCACTGCTTTCGAATATTTTGATGGTTTGTAGGCCACCTATAAGAATGAGTTATACTTACCTAACTAATACTAATAGGTGCAAGTAATTATACATTCATCATATTTATGTGTGACAACGACTACTTGATTGTAGTTGGAAGCATTACTGGCTTGATTTACTTTAGAGTAAGAAACTCATAGCAACCACATTGTGGACCGTTGGACCGTGCAGCTATATGCCATACTGTTGAACAAAGACGAGAACTGAGCGTCTAACTAATTGGAGTTTTTCCGATCTTTTAGTTCGAAGATCCATTTAGTCCTGTCCTCGTGTAGTAAAGGCATGTACCATCAATTTAGTCACAGCATGAATGCATTGTAGCTAAGGGAGGATTGAAATAGGTATCGAGTTACCCTATAAAGAAAAATTTTCATCATAAATACTATGCAGCAAATTCTCTTTTTTATACCGAATAATATAACATCGGTCATCGGTGCGTACAATTGGCAAGGAACACAAAAAGTTATGCTGTCCTATTATTCATTTGCTGCTGTCTGTACACCCATTGTTTTGTTGCGTTGCAGTTGTTTCAGTCAGCTAATGGCATTAGTTTTTTAATTGTTTATATGGCTAAATTTGATTTAAAATCGTGTATAGTCTTAACCATTGTAACTTTCAGAATTTACAGGTGTCTGTAATTGTCCGCCAAAATTATGCTGAATTTGCTCGTACCTACCTTAACAGATTCTTAGTAGTGATAAGTAATACAAATTAAATGAGTCCCTATTTCCAAAATTTTAGAATGCACTACACCGAACAAATAAACCCATAAATCAATTATAAATTGTATTGTGTTTATCAATATTGTCTTAAGAATGAAGTGCATTGGCATTCATATTGCACAATTCGATTGAGTAATACAGGATGTAAATCTGTTTGTGTCATCAGTGCGTATTATATAAAATTTATTGGGTTAAACAGATGAAATAATTAATGGAATATGGTTTTTGGGAACTTTCGAGGAAATAGGGAACACTTATTCCGCATACCTACAGCAGAAAATATATCAATTCCCAACAAAATGCAAACTAAATTGCCTTTAAGACTAAACTGTTAGATCGGTTTAAAATCCAATTTCATTACTTTTTAGGTTTATCTGCGACATTTCTCCGGATGAATATTTGGTAAATTGTTTCTATTAAAAGTTTCATTAAATACAACCATGGCATATTTGTCCAGCTTCAAGATTTTGCACGTGAATTCACATATATGCACTGCACCTGACGACTTCCGCTATTGAATAATTTCAACAGCTTAAGCAATGTGCATAGAGTAAAGTCAAGTTAATAACAAGAGGGAGGCTTCGACGTATTTATAAAGGCGCATCTATATTTATACAATATCTATTAATAAGCAATGACAATATCGCACTTATAATACAATACTGTAGTAACTCAAAATTTGCCAAATTTGAGATAGATCATTAGTCAAACGTAAAACTCAATTCTCTACACGAAAATAAAACTGTCGTTAGCATAGTGCCAGAAAGAAAAAAGATATAACACTATGAGTCATTACACAATAAAAAATAATTCATCTCTCTGAAAACTTTGTTCTGGCAATACAATCCTAAATCAAAAATTGGAAACATATTTATTACCAGCAATATTTAAAGTAATAGGTAAATAGACTATTTCTCTATTTTTATTAAGTGTATGAATACTTTATCATTTCTTTATAATCTATGACAGAGAGTAAGCTATCACTTTTTCGCCGATTCTGAAAAACCTCACATTTTGAGTTACAACAGTATTGTATTATTAGTGCGATATGTATTCTGTTAAATTGCCTGTACGACATACTGTTATTCGCCTCAAATACACAAGTCTACAGTGCACACTATCATAAATCTATAAACCTGCTGATTGATGTGATAAACGATAAAAACTCGCTAACAATTGAGCAACATAGGTATTTCTTTTAATCAAAAATCTGATAACACATTTTAACATTTTCTGGGTCTCCCTCAAAACAAAAACATATAAAAAACCAGGTAGACATATTTTCAAGGTCGAAATGCGCCTAATTAGGGCGCCTCCAATATGCTCTTCATTTACATAAAAAATTAAATTAACTCCAATGCGTTGATAAAGCGGCCGTCACGGTGTAGCAGCCATCGTTTCAGTTCAAATCACTTTTATGTAAATCAGATTGAGACTTGAGCTTTGAGAGTAATGTCCATACTATTTCTGTCATTTTGCACGCCTTCTGTTGTATTGAAATGTACATAAATAGAAGTGGGCGGTCGCAAAATGCAAAATAAAATGAAAAGAATTATGCAAATAGGAATACAAATCACCTGAAAATATTATAATAGCTGATAAGAATTGATTGCAAGATTGTTTTCTAATGGGGACACAAAAGTGTCATCTTAAATTGCATAATTTAATGAGCTATTAATTCGCATAACCTTATTAATGATTAAATGTTTGCTATTAATAAATAATACCTAACGCCATCATTAGATTTGTAATACATGGCATTGAATTTGTTTTATAGGTAGACACATCTTAGAATGTGTAAGATTATTGAAATGAGCTCAGTTTCCATCGAATCAAAGCATTAGGTTCTGTATTTAAGTTACACATTGTAAAATTGATTATGCCAGGCAAAGAGGTTATGAATTCAAATGCCTATTGAAAAACCCCGAACACAATAACTACAAATATTTGGGCTCGTCAAATCAGTTTATATCATTTTCGGACATCATCCTTTACGATTATAAACCAACTTTTTGCTCGAATTGTTGGATCACCCATCGCTTACTAATTACTAGTATAGTAAAGCTAAACAACAGGATAGTCATCTCAGAAAAAATTACATTGACTACTCGCATATATCGGAATCTGAGTTTTTATACTCCAAATATTAAAAGAGATGTAAAGATACCAATCGGCAATATCTACAATCAGCCCTAGACTTCTGCATAAGATAAAGATGCATTTTATGGAAATCTTACCAAAAGCTGAAAACCTCAGTTGGTGATTAAATAGTGAGAACAAACAAAAAATCCAAAACGATAACAAGAGATATACAAATGAATCTTAAATGGTACGAAGGCTCAAAGTCTTAGTATCTTAGTACCTCATCTGCATTTGTCATTCAAGAATGTGCAATCTATGGAATCTTAACGAGGCGTTCCCATCCATACACATGCGGTCTATGTTGATCGCTTCTCAATCAATTTCTTCTGAATGAATTGCTGGCGATCTTAGTTTCCGCAATGCAGAAAATGTAAGTGGATCAAGTGGATGTCGCTACCTTATACACAAATGATTTATAATGCCGTTGTCTTTTGTAAATAAGAACTCCAAAATGTCATGAAACAAGAAAGGTACCTATACAAATAAATTAACCGATGTATTTGTTTCAAATCCACTACTTGAAGTTCGTGCAATGCAGCAAACCAAACATTTGGTTAATCAAATATCGAAGGAGTGGCTGTCGTTGAATTCGGAATTGATTACATACATTTTTTCGGAGGTGGTCATGGCAGACCTTCGGTTATTGCTTAGGTTGAAATTGTTTATAAATATCTAGAATAACTGCACATATATAGAAGCATGTGGTAGATACATATATATGTTTGCACATTTTTACAGACACTTTTGTAAATTATTTATGCAGCCGATCACAAGTTAATGCATGATGATTTATTTTCTATTATTCATGACGAAACCACTGCAGTTTAGATATGACTCACTGAGAATACATGCATACGCGCATGGTATTATCGTTGATCGTTTGTTATCTTATGTGTGTTTAGATAACTGCATTTAAACTTATGAGGATTTGGTGGTATATAATTCTTGAGAACTTAAATCGATTTCGAATTGAAGTTGATGAATTCGTTGGCTGATTGTTTCCAATAAATGTGAAGATGCTAAAATAATTTTTTTTATTTTATTTATTATTATTATTATTTTATATCTTATTTTCGAACTTAAAAATTTTTATTTTTATCGGTATTTGTATTATATATTCCCCATAAATAGTTTTATTCACTGTTTTTAAAAATTAAATTTTGTAATAATAGATACATTCGCCTCTTGTCTTCGACAACAGATTGTATCTTAATATTTCATGCAATGCTAAAAAAAAAATGTATTTTCTTATTATATCAATTTTATTATATTAGTTTTTGTTATGAAATAAAAAAAAAAAGAAGAAAAAAAAATTTATACAATGATTCGATCTATATGATTTGTAGAATAATTGCATCTCTCGACAAGGACTTCATCGTCCATTAGTTAATTGCCACAAGGAAAATGTGAATTTACATTATCAAGTGATGAATTTAGTCACATTTATATGGTCATATATCACCCAAGCCAAAACCGTTATTTCAAGTTAGTTTCTAGTTATTTTTTCAAACGTTCTTTAATTAAACAATTATTGTGTGCAGGCAGAAAAAAGCGAATAGTGATTTTCCCATTTAAAAACTGTGTGTATTATTTAAAAGGGAATATTTCTACGAATACTGGAACTGCACATAACTTTATACAAATTATATTTCAATCTACCATTCAAATCTAATGTTAGCCTGCTAAGGTTTATCATCTGCAATAGATTGCAGCACGATAAAAAATATTCTGAGTTTTTGTAATTCGTATTTATTTTTCCATAATTGAGCCTGAGCGAGTATGAGTAGCTAATCTCAGTGGTTGAACAATTCTTAATTGCGAATCTGGTTTCAATTGAAGAATTATTTGTTCGCTTATGGCATAAGTAATTATGAGATAAATTACGTGCATCCCTGCATTAATATTTGCGCTATAGCCAGATGCTTCATTATATGAATCTAATAAATGTTGTGATTTTTATCATACATCTTTTTCGATATATTTTTGTACAGTTAACTCTGTTGGGCTTTAAAAAGTATACAAAAATTTCAGAATTAAAAGATTAACGTGAAAGAGAAAAACTTCCTTGTTTATGCTTGCAAAAGAGCAACATTCGATTATTCTTTTATTGTGTCGTGTTTTTAAATTTGTCGAAAAGTAGTTGTTTAAAATAAAACAATTTTCAAATATTTGATTCATGGAGAAAGCGCTCTTAATTAATAATTGGAAATGCGTGTATCAGCAGAAAGATACAGCACAAAAAGGGACTAATCGAGTAAATTTTGAATAATGGCCTCATACCACACCAATAAATACCACCTCACTTTAAAATGCAAGTACCTACATTTTATTTTCTTGCCCGAGACTAGTACTGTCTGTCCATCTTTAGCCGACAAGACCGCATACGTTTCGACATATTCGCAAACATATCAGAATGCTTAATTGATTCTGAAACTTACTAATGCAGTTATACAGGTTTACGTTGCATGTTGTGAAATATTGCAACTGAGGCAGTGTCTGGTGTCGCACCACTCTAAACATTAAATACTGAACAGAATACTGGGAAATTCCTTCAACGTCAAAGGTGTTCGTTTTAATATTCACTTGGTGCCTTGAACAGGCCCCGACACTCGAAAAGCCACCGCTACATGCTACCCATCACCTCTTGTTTTATTGACTCGTGAACAACTTTGAATTTAAAATCGCCCAATTAGACACTGCCTGCATTAACATTTTCCTAAGGTTAATGAATATTTGTATGTATGCACTTTACCTACTAATTATGTAATAAAATGAGAACGGCAGTTAGACGCATAACACCGGCAGCCACTAAGAATGTGTAGCTGCGCCAGACAGCAGCTGAAAATTCGAGGGAAAAAAAAACATTGATTGATGATGATCAAGCGCATTTCGGTAGATGCGATTCGTTTGGATTGGAAGCCAATCATGGTATAGAGGAAATTGAAAATCCACACCATCAACTGACCATCGCTCAATCAAAGAGAAGTTCCCAATTCAAATGGTTTTAATTTCGTCTGTTTGCGTGTTGATGTCGGTGATAAACGGACAACGTTTTTCAGCACCACAGCATCCATTATGTGGTATTATTTATATGACTTAGGATATTTATCTTCCTATGCCAGACGTACTCGTAATTATGTTCGAGTTCGATACATGTATTTACATCAAAGAACTCAAAGCGACAAAAGAACAATTCCATCCGAGTGCAAGTGTAATTCCTCTTAGTCCCCATATGGCACATGTAATCTCAACAATATTTACACAATCCATGATGGGGAATAAAACACGATCAAGGCTTTGTTAAAAAAAAATCTCAATCAGCCTCAAAATAGTCGCGTCTAATTATTAAAGTTGTTAATTTATTTTTGACAATTTGTTTACAGAGTGTTTAAGCTCTATGAAAAGTTCAAAATGTTGCGGTGCGTATAAATCAGAGACACTGCATGGTTGCATGTTAATTTCCAGCTTCAACACTTGTTTGCCTATCGCGCTGTATTGGTGTATGCAGTATGCATCAGCGCACCCATATGTGTGGTAGCGGGCGAGTTCTCGTTGGTCCACTTGCAATGAATGCTTTCGTTACAACCGAACAGTGATGTCATTGCTGAAATCGGTACTACGCTGTGTGAAACGTTTGGGGCCAACGTTTGGTCTTGGGGTTAATGGGACGGTTGGTCCCGTGCGTTAAAATATGTTTATTCTTTTGCCTGGTTGCGTAATTTGTTTTATTATTGTTATTCCACTGATAACGAGTTTTAAATATGTCCACCTTAGCTGCTACATTGGACCTTGTCAGCGATGCCGATTTACATTATTGGAATCAAACATTTTATGCCAATTAATAAGCATATAAGAGTGGTTCTACATATTTTGTGACTAAAAATTAAGCAACAGGTTAATCAGTTGTGTTTCGCTTATTGTAGGTGTTGGGGGGAGTTTTTAAGAAACTTCCACAAGAACCTTGAATACTTCGTGCGTCCAGCTGGATTCTATCATCCCATGAAGGATTTCTTTATAATTGCGTACTGAATTGATGTTGGTCGCTTAATGCCATCCCTCTTCTTTATTTTTATTTACCAGCATTTTCTCATTTCCCAACTCATCAGCTTACTTATTTCCAAGTATACCGCAGTTGAGAGTGATCGAACTTTAAGGGGTGATGCAACTGAAAAAAGTCTAGGTGCAATTTGAATAAACCATGGGTCCTCGCTCCTTAGTTTGATGCGCCCATCACTGAGTCACTGAGACTAAGATTTATTTTACTGCAATTCAATTAAAGATAGTTCTCCATTCCAATAACTGTATTATGAATTGTGCGATGAATTGTAAAGAGTGCACTATTTCGTTTTTTTCCCAAGAATAAAACGTAATGTTGAACATATCCGCATTTGCCTACGCTTTGAATTGAAATGTCATGCCACACATAAAAGCATACATCAAATTCACAATGACGCGAAGAAAAATAATATTATTTATAGAATCCATTCATGCACGCACGTGTAAAATGCAACAAAAATCACTGACATGGCTCACATTAAGTGACTGGTTTGCGAAATTACTTATTGCTTTTCAGCCGCAATCCCTGGGATACATTTATCAAGGCACAGAAAATGTCATCTTAACTCATACTACACTGGCAAACGAATGCGATGAATGCATAATAACGATTGGCAAAGTCTGCAATTTGCAAGAGATACTGATAAGTTAAGCACTGCCTATTAAATCACCATAAGTAAAATTAGAAATGCTTACTTCAGTCAGTCGGCATTCAGCTGAGACTACTTGGGAGTCAACTCTGGTACGCAAAACAAATAACGAAACGATTATGACTTACAGTGAAGACATCGCGTTGCGACGCGGTCTAATGACAAACTATTAATAATTACGCTTAAGCGTTCTTCAATTACAGCTAAATGCCGATTTGCTGATTAATAAGCCCACCTATAGGTAATCAGTGAAATGGCAAAAGGTGAATAACACCAAATCATCTCCACAGAGATAATCCTTGGCCCCGATTTAATTTCTTACCTGCTCTGATGGATTGCCGATATGGCGAAAGGTCGTGTCATATTTATTATTTTTCGCGTTGGTGAAATCCGCAAATAAGCCAGCTGCTAGAGGAGAATAGTCAATAATTATACAAATCGCGGGTTATTTAGCTTCCTTTTGTTGCATCGTATTATACAAAAAAAAAAAAAAAAAATGAAAGTGAATTCTTGGTTCATTGTCTGCTTTGCACTTGGCTTTGTTTTCAAGCATAGTGGTGTTGGTGGAAAAACGTCATTTGTTGCATGTAGTAACCGTTCTGCTTATCCGCCTTTGTGCACGTCCTGATCTGCGTAATTTTCGCAACGCTACAGCCAACAAACTGCTTGGCTTAGATCAGCAGCCTCTGGCATTATGCTGCAAATCGACAAACCGATATTCCGTAAATAGAACTGCAGCACGTAGACGTAAGATCTTATAGTACTGTAATACGTTTTCTTCCCGCAGATAGAAAATCTTGACTAACGAACGAAATTAAGACTCGGATCGCATCACACACAATTTTAATTCATTAATAATATTGTTTGTAAGTACACAGCGCAAAGTGAGAAAAAGCGTGACTCATGCACGCACTGTCTGTCGTGTATCTATTAACGATGCAGTCGCATGTCAGCCAATTTGTCAACAAATTGTGCTTATATATATCGTATGTATGTAAGGTTGAATACCACGATCGCATGTAAAGACTAATTTGAATATTTTCTTCCAATTGAACAATCATTTGGGGTTAAATTATAAATTGATTTCCCCATGTCCGCACTCTTGTGGCACATTAGAGATACACACATGATTAACACTTATGAGTTTTAGTAGGATAACTGGGAATGATATTATAATATGAGATTGAACTGCTTGCAGTCTATATATTTATGTATGGATTAATTCCACAACCACCGCACCGCACTTACCTGATAACAGGTTCGATTTAAATTGCTGGTCATTTTGTGGACACAAGTTTTATACCGAGTATGGATTAACCTTTTAAATTAGAAATCAATATACACCATACTTCTGTATTTATGTAATAAAAGAAAAAACCTAATGAATTATATGTGCACTATACACTCTCTATCTCTGTTTGAAACATTCAAGTAGGTGTTAATATGTTTCAAATCAGCTCTTTACTAATTTTACTATCTTTTGTTTTGCAACAACATTGATCAAAATTGGTTTGGAATACATACAAATCTAGAGAAAGGCTTTGCCACGCAATGAGGCGATATATACTAGGTATAACTCACCATTGGAAATAGTGACAAACCTTGAGGGGCTAGTTAAGAATATGAATTTGATTGGTGGTTTTCGCAGTCGATCTTTAATATAAACCGATCATATATTTTAAACAAATACATAAGTACATATACGAAAAGAGTGAAGTTGTGCATTATTCTGTGTTCCATCTTTTCCTCAATTCTAAATGCGATATATTTTTGTAATTTAAGGGCTCATTATAGTTAAGACTTTCCGTCGTTTTTATTTTACCGCTGCTATTAAAAAAAGCTAACAGAACGAAAACTGCGAATTACTTGAATTTTGAGCCGAAACTAAGTAACTTACATAAATAAGTATCCAGGTAATGTACCTACACACTCGTACATTATATTATATGACCGTGGAGAATAATTTCACTAAAATCAGTGTCAGAAAGGTATGCAACCAAAATCTGTAAAGGTACACCTATCACCTATACAATATATAATAAACTCACAAATTGAGTCTAAGGAACAATTTTATTGATGCCTCATTTAGACCCCAAACCAAAAGCATGTCCTTTCACATTCCGAATTCACTTCATTTGGATCATAGTACGTACTTCTCCATGTATATATCAGCATTTAACTTTTCAGCACGTATGGTTTGTTTGATTCCCTAACATACGTACGACTACTCACAGGACAGCGCGCATGAGGGAAAGAATGTAAGAAAATTATCAGGGAGCCCTTCTTACACACGTTTTGAAATGGAATAATAAAATAAGGACGTGATACCTATTTCCCTTCGGGCGCATTTCATGAATTTTGTACATCACTTTAACGGGGTAAAGCAGCTAAGTCATGCACTCCTCTTGTGTGCTGTTTCGGTATGTTAGTCGGATAGTTATTACCACTACCATTTTATGTTTGTGTACCTTACTTACACATATTTTTTTTGGGTTATAATGTCGAAATATTTATGAATAATTAAGGGAAAAGAATCCGGCTATTACAACCATACACCTATCTTTCTTCGAATACGTTTCAACAATAGGTATACTTAACGCTCGTATATATACTTTAGACTCCATAATTGCATACCGTTTTTTTCTTTAAATACTGCGTTTATACTACCAAAATAAATATAAAGCTTTAAGGAATAAAAGGAGGCCATGTTTCGATTGTAAAAATATTCAACCAGCTTAATAACGCCGATTGCGAATACAAATCGTTGAGTACATTCTTGACAGGAACTTCAGCACGGAGCGAATCTTTTCTGTAGTTGAACTTCAGATAAGACTCGGTTAGAAGTGAAAATATTGAAGACGATTCTAATCATCAATAGTAACTTAATGCGTTGATTTCTT
Organism: Cheilosia vulpina; assembly: GCA_916610125.1. Classification (NCBI taxonomy): domain Eukaryota; kingdom Metazoa; phylum Arthropoda; class Insecta; order Diptera; family Syrphidae; genus Cheilosia; species Cheilosia vulpina. The sequence continues at coordinate 402,557 of OU744280.1, read as the reverse complement.
TGAATACCTCAAAATAAAGCCGGAATTTCTTCGTCAAATTTATTTAAAGGACAAATACAAAACAACAATCACAAAAGGAGATAAAGAAAAGGATAACGCAGACGATTCAGTTGATGGCAATGAATTGTTCGTTGGTTAAATTGCTATCGTTGTCAATTTTCATTGAACAAAATGTATACTGTTAATTTTTTCAAATCGATTTGCTGTCTTTTTAAATTTTTTTGTGAAATATACTGTTTTTTGCCCGAAAAAGATACGAGTGTTAGGAGTAACCCATACAAATATACCATAGCAATTAGTGAACAGGAGAGTTCTTGTTTAACATTAATTTGTATTTATCATCAAAAACTGAAACTTAACCTCCTATATGTATTTATATGGGGTTCAGCTTGAGTTTATGTGCTTCGTTCGGATCTCATTATAGTTAAGCTCCTATAGGTAAATGGGTTAGATGGAAGACCAAGCACTTCAAGATTCCTTAAACATATATATGTACCTATATCTTTCTATGTTCATCTTTTTCTTGAAACAAATTTTAAATATAAAAATATAAAATATATAAAATACAAAGAAATTTAAATATTTTCTGGTTGGTATCAAAATAAAAAAATTGGTTGCAAATTTCTTTCTTTATATGTACAATTTCAGTTGGGCTTACATTTATTTTAAGCCTAAAGCACTAAATCCAGATCGCAAATTGATTTTAGTTTAGATATGTAAGCATTACTTGCATGTAAAGTAAAATTGTAGCAGACGGACTAGATTTTATTAAACTTTTTTTTTTTTGTTTCTATAGGTGTGAGTCATAAACCATATGTACTGATATTGAAGCCTCATATACTTTTTATAATATCTAATTACTTTTTATCGTACAATAATCCTATAAAAATCAGACTGATTTGGTATGATGCATGGGGGCAATTATTTCTCCAGTATCCACCTATAATGCACCGATTCATTATTGCAGAAGAAGCGTGCTTAATCTCTTCAGTGGACAAAAATGCTTGCCCTTTAAGATCTTCAAATTGAATGTAATAATTAAAGTCGATTTTCCTCGACAGATGAAAAATAAATATGCGCTAGAATTTGATGGTTACTGCCTATCTTCAAATTGAGTTTCAAATTTCCCATCTCTTAATAATTTTCAGAAAAACACCCGGCTCGTCGAATCAAGGGAAAACAATATAAATCACTGAAGCCCGTATAATTTTGACTGGTTGGAAATATAAACTGCATTCGTAAGGAAGGCGAACTTATCCTATGCATTACATATAGACGTATTGATGAACCCCATATTGCATCTCTCTTATAGAAAAAGGATATGGGTTTAAGTCAATGATTTGATCCGAATTTTTTTGATGACTATGGTGGTAAATGCATGATTAGATCTCGATCTGGTATATTGAGTATCAATGAATCAATACGGTTTGACATAGTAATCAGATTATTTGGTATTTTGCTCTATTCGTCGAGGCTTAATCTGTAGCCTGTTTCGCAAACATCAGACATCACATACATTATATGTTTCAGACAGTTTTGCAGTATTATTCTGATTTTTAGAAATTGGAATATTGTAACCTCCAGTTTAACCTTACATTTATGGTAGAATTTACAATTCAATCGGCCTAACCGATAATCAACTTTAGTCTGGCAGTTTACGCCACGCTTTCCAAAATCCCTTTACCAATAAACAAATATAGTTGCCAGAATATCGCTAACTGTAGGTGTAAATATTACTGATGAGAAACCCATGTTTCCAAAATGATGGTACAGAATGTCGTAATAAGAGCAAATTTAAATACGCTGTTGTTCAGCCTGAGTGTTTATAATTATAAATTTATTTAAGTAAATTGTAAATGTTTTCTGATTTGGAAACGTTGGAAAACACAAATTTGTATACTAATGTATACATAAAATTGAAAAATATATAGCTATATCCGTGCTTTTCTCTGTTTTATCTTGTTTTACCGGTAGTCCTTGCTTTTCGATTGGTCTTCCCTTTTCAATAGTTTGCAAGTGACGAATGCATGCTTAGTTAAAATAAATTTGATGTAAGTTTGGGATATTTCCAAGACTTACTTGAGAGTCGTCGCAAAGATTACGACTGTTCAGTTAAGATTGGATAGCTCACTTGAATACCTACTTTTTGCTACAATTCTCCGTACCTTAGACGGCTTAGATAGATATTTGGCTGCAACCAAAGCTTCTGTTCCCTGAGAATGAGAATCTCTAATGTTGGTGTGGTTTTGGTTAGTGTGAAAAGGTTGACTTCGCGAAAAATATAGATATAAGAATTATCAGGATTTTGCTGAATAATAGATTTAGGGACTTCTGGAGGAGTAACAGGTTGTGTGTGCGAATTCAAGACATAGTTACTTCTGTATTACTTGGTGCGAATTCATAGAGGAGAAAACGTGACAGATTTTGTGTAGAATAATGTCCACGGCTTTATATTTGTCGGTATTTAAGTTTCCCCGAATTGGTTATGATATGGTATACAGTTTTTAAAAGATCAAATTGTATTTATTTTCACACTTCTATATTCTATTCAAGTACTATTTCGTTGCTTGGCAAATTATAATTCAACCGGAAATGAATTAGTAGCCAATTATTTCTTTCGAAAATATTCACTTGCTAATGGTTCAAATGTGATCCTTAGACTACCAATAAGATATGCATCATCAGCCTACGAATAAATCAAAACATTCTAATGTGTTCCGTTTATTGAAAAATTTGAAAGATATCTTATTACGACACAAATTCGAAAACAAAGGAAATATGATATTTGACAGATCAGCGAATATTTTGTGCATTTCCTATTTTCTGTTTTGGTTTTTGCTTATAATAAACTTCAAAAGGCCGTTGAAAAATATCTGTTTGACAAGAATAAAATCCTCGTTGTGACATAAACCATTGATCTTGTTTTTCACGAAAACCGGTTATGAAATTTGAATTCTGCGATGACAACAAATGTAATAGATTCTAAAAACATTGTCGGACTTGGAAGTGTGGAGTTCTAATTGTTTATTGGTGCCGTTGCACTGATGCTGTACATTTTGACTAAAGCTAGCAACCAGCTAATTGTCAACATTAGTGTTTTATTATTAGTAAGGATGAATGAACAATCTTTATTTAAAATTTGTAAAACTGCTAAGTGTTTTTTTTTGTGGCACAGTAGAAACATACCACCTGAGGGCTTTAATAATTTTTCCATGCCCAACACGAACAAAGAATAAACCCTTTCCCGCCCTGTTTATACTTCCTAAATACATATAGAATATGAGTCCAACAATAAAAAGTTCACCCTTTACTGTGAACTGCTTTACTTAATTAAAAACCGGCTTGATGGCAAATGTATATTTACCTAGTTTAAAAAAAATGCAGCGCAATATGGCATACCCATCCGCCGCTAACCACGACCTCTTTGTCCATGTACCTGGCTGTGCTCTGAAGCGAAAGGATCTAATTAGTGCGAAATACCTGGAAATGCAACCACTACTATTTATAAAGTTCTCTCGGAATTAAGGCTTCGTTAATCTTAAAAATTTCCTTTCGACGATGATACGACGAAAATTGTCATGAGAATTTAATCCTTAAAATGCACCTCTTGCAATATAGATGTCTTTCTATACTACACCTTTTCTGCAAGTATAGGGATAGAAATATACAATGTGTATATACCTATTAGGTACGAGTATGTATATCATTTTGCGTTTTTTTTTTTTTCTTGTTTTTTGTCCTTGGTTTCATAGAGGAGTCAAATGAGCGCATGGTAAAAGAATATCCGTAGAACGTGCTTTGATTGATAGCCGCTTTAACATTTGACTGCGGAAATAATTTACTTAAGTGTGTGTATATTGCTTGGTGCTATATATTGATATTAATATGCATTCTTGTATTTTAGTTATTACATATCTGGTTCACCAAAGAAAAGGGAGCCATTCAAACAAGTATTCATAAAACATTCCAGTATTCTTATATTCGAAGGTAATGTTTTTGAAGAGCTAAAGAACTTTTACTGAAATAATATAGAGACATTCATATAAAGCAATGATGGATGACATTGCTTTTAAACAGTTATACGCATATGAAGAAAAGAATTGCTAGTTTTTATCAGCAGGTCGGAAATTGCACATCTATTGTTTAAAGTTCTTACACAACTTTTAGTGTAACTTTACAAAACTGATTTTGAAGCGAAATATTTTTCGGAACTTTATATTTATGTTCATATCCATTTTCTTTGACTGAAGTGAGCTAAATTTACATTTTCGTTACAGGATCTTAGCGTTTGATACACTGTGCGAATCAAACTTGACGACGCCGACCACGACGAGACGAATAGGACGCCCGTCCTTGAAATTTGAATTCATTGTTGTTACTTAATCTGACGTATTCTACAAGTGTAGTATGATATACGTACTACAGTGTGCTGACATTGTCACGATTTTCGTATAACGAGTGCCTGCCTTCACCTTCCATGCGGAATGCAAAACAGATAGATAATTTACGCTGTCAACCACTACCTATAAAGCTACTTCTGTCTGCTTCCACCGGGGAGTACAGCAGTCATCGTCTTCAGTCCGATGTGTCATTGACACTTGAGATTCCACTTCTACCTGCTAGGCTTTGTGTAAAGGAGACATATCTCTTTAACGTCGTTGTTCCCTGTTGTCGTGTCAAACTGCATAGCAAAACCGTTCCTCGCTTATGGTCCCTAGTTGAATGAAAGCTCCACTTCCACTCAAATGCGCACACATCATCATATTTGCATCAGATAATTCTATAGAACTACTAAGTCTGGGAAAAGTGACAGCTCACAAAAAAAAATACTTAGGCAAGCTAGTTGAATGATTTTACTAAGAAAAATTAATTGGGTGCCAGCCGGAAGAAGTGATGAATTTTTAAATTGGAAACAGGTGAATCTTGATAATACACATTGATTTTCCTCACGCCTACAATATTTTTTGTGTATAGTTAAAATGCACGATATGCACGAGCTTTTAATGTGGCTGTAGGTTTAATTAAAATGATAAGTTTAGAGGAACAATCTAAATAATACGTATATTGCTTCTGAATGGGAATATTTTTAATGTACCGACGTATATATTCATTCTTTGATTAACGAACTCTTCATGTGTAGAAATAAATGAAATATGGCATATGGCACGCATCATCGTCGTCATTATTATCATAGTCTCGTCAGCTTGTAAATATTTAATGAAATAGAAGAAGAGCAGATAGGCTTGACTTAAATACCAGCCAAGAGACAGACAAAGTGCCGATCAATGCAGACAGATAGAAGACAAACTTATAAATTGATAATTGCTCGAATTAAACGGACAGTTTGTCATCGGCGGCGCATATCAAGTGCGTTTCGCCTATATATACTGTTGTCAATGGTGCTGCTATCCGGCAACTGCTTCGTGTCCACATAACTATGCCGCTTGCTTCAGCCTGAGATCTGAGACATTTCGCTACTGCATTGAGTAAGTACATTTGTGTTGTACGTCAATGCAATGAGAACTCATTCGTGCATGTTACAGCCATTATTACTCGGCAACATATCAGAAGAAAGTTGTAAGCAGCGCTCATATGCACAGCATACTTCAACTTTAACCTGCTACCAGCCGGCGCGCAGTACACTTAAGCTGAGTGCTATCAATAAATTATTGCGATCGTCGTTAACAGTTATTGTTTCAAGTGCTTGAGATATTTGTGGTCTCAAATATGGGCAGCTTTGCAATGTATGCCACCGTTTGGGGAGGGGGTATCGCCCGAATAATCTTTCTCTTGAAACATCCCAGTAGGTTTTCGTCCATTTTTGACACAGTCATTGCATTATTTGACTCGACATGACAGCTTATTATTATTCTTAAAAGTCATATCGCTATTATTTAACAAGCTCTGATAATCTAACTTCAAATCCTTATACTATTTACAGGATACGGAAAGCATTTACTCGCACTATAGCATTCCAGGTACACTAACACGACACAAATTTGAGGAACTGGGAACACACGATGCCGTTAAACAGTCACGAAAGGCTCATATCACGAACCACTTGCATCACAAAGGTACGAACGTATGACTGTGTTTATTTAAATGCTTTAAGTAGAACTTTAATTCGACCATAAGAATCGGTAAATCGTAAAGCATTAGCGATTCATAAAGTCGTAAAATCACGATTACAATAATACCCTACCATCAGTTGTTGTGTTCTACTTGTATATATTAAATTTTGAATCTCTGTTTCTTTACAGCAATGGCTAACGCACATGCCACAAGGGTGTACAGTGGGGCTAACTGTCAGCTTCCCCAGCAAAGAGTGGAACGGATACAAAAGGATCCCTCAAAAATTTACGTGCCGCACTGTACGATCCTGCATAGATGCGGAGATGATACTGGATGCTGCAAAACCGATCGCCAAACCTGCGCAGCAAAAAGAACGCAAAGTGTGGACCTTTACTTTTTTGTAAGTTTTCGATGAGACATCTATGTATATGCACTTGTATGGCGTAGCCTACCTATGCACATTATTTCATTTAAAACAAAGTTGCGAGATATGCAACTAAGAAGTGGAAATAAAATATCTGCACAACTAAACACCAACACTAAATGTTCAAAGAAAAATGTTGCATTTCGTGGGTGCAGCTCAGTGGCTCAATGCGGGTACGAGATGGTTTCATCATACCGCTGGCTGTGTGGCATATTTAACTCTTTGTGGTTCTTTCGTATTCAAATGGCAACAATTAGTAATTAGAGGATAGTAAAAGGGAACCCAGCATTGGTTGGCTCTTTTCTCATTATCGTCACTGTTGAGTGGTTTCAGCAGTGGGTAGTTTTTTTAAATTCAATTTGGCTTCCACTTGTGTCTATGAGAAAATGATAAATGGACAATTGGTACAAACTGAGCCATTCATATTTTTGGTAAGCAATGTAAGATAATATTACAAGCCGTACGATTAATACATAATAAATTATGAATGAAAAAATTAGTAAAGTTAAGAAAAAGTGAAAGAGCTCAAAGCATTCAATTTTTTTTCATAACACGAGCACCGCAATCAGACCATATTTTCTTTGGTACGACCACTTACACATCCTTTTGTTACTTTTGTTTTTGTACACGCTGCAGAAGTGCATGATTTTTCGCATATTTACAGAGCTCGGATTTCTTAAATAAATAAATTTACTTAATTTTATAGATTTCATTGATTATATAAAGCATTTACTTGAGAATATCCCATTCGCAAAATTTGTAAAGCATTAAACATTTCATTCAGGCTCCCCGCACCTTCCGCACCCTAAACCGAACGCTCAATATCCCTTCGACTCTGTCTCAAGTTCTCCAAACACAAAACCTTATTAAAAAACTCAGCTGACACTTGCAACGACATCGAGACTGTTTCTTGTGTTTCATACGTTATACATTCATTGGTATCCATAATAACAGATATGCACGATTAAAAGCAATTATTATTCTCGTTCTTCAACGGTACCTAATCAACGGATTCAATAAAGATGTTTACCTTAGGTGAACTTTTCCTTCAGCAAACAGTGTGTGCTTTTCAGGGAGAGTATTTAAGTAGAAAAGGAATATATACATACTACCAAAGGCCAACCTTTGTGTTAATAACGAATTTCTCAATTGGCGTTTTACCAACACCAGCAGAATTAACCCATAACCCTCTAGACCACTCCTCGGTATTTATCATCAGCTTCTGCATGGCAAGAGTCGAACATAAGCCGCATTGATTTCGCGCACTGTGTAGGCATGTAGCCATTTATTTACGTAGATTTTCAAGTTTTCAAGCTTTGTTAATTAAGTTCATTAGCGAGCACAACAAAAAAAAAAACAAACAGGGGCCAGGGGCAGTTTATTTTAAGAGTAAAACCAAGAATTGTTGTTGGTTGATTGTTTAAAAGTTTCCTATCGAAGAAATAAATTTTCCGAAAAAGTAACCAAGCAACGGCACGGTACCCAAAGCCAAATGAATGTTGTTCATTGTTATTTGGGGAATTTGCAGTTCACGGTATACAGCTGATAAATTATCAATAATTATGCAACGACTTAATAGCGCTCTTAAATTCTCTTTATATAGTTAGGTTCAGTAGTCAATTGACGGGAGCAACAGTGAGTTGTTCAAGGGCATTACATAAGTGAATAATAATATTATTAACGGCATCGAAAGACAAATGAAGACACACGAATTTTAATATGAGTTGCAAATTAATAAACTTTGGGTTTTTTTCTTCAAGGAAATTAAAGTTTGGGCGGAACCACAATGAGGGAATTTTTTATTTCGATTTTTACGTTTTTACATTTTTTGTTCTCATTGTAAAAAAAAATAACCAATAGATTATATAGGTATGTATATTGAAAAGGTTGATGAATAGGCTGGACTTTTATTTACTGTGGCACGAAAATATAAATCTTCCGGCTCATTGCGCTGGACATTTGTGTAACTATTGATGACATCGATTGTCATTGCTGAAACTGCATAGACAAATTTTGAGGAAAATTAATTTGCAATCCGTTTGTTTAAGCCAAAATGTATTCCAAAAACTTAAAAATGTTGAATCGAGTACATCCGATACATTTAGAATTGTCTGAACGAGAAATTGTTCCAACTCTGCAAATGTGAAGCACTTGTTTGAATTCATCTGGGTCAAGTCAAAATGTCCCTGTCAAAAGCTTGTATCTCAAATGAATCATATCAATTTAAGATTGCTCACTAACATAAGCCGCACATTATTTTTTAAATTTTATCGAGTTTAGTTAGGTATAGGTACTTGAATGTGTCTTGTTCATATCTTTTTAATTCTTTTTTTTTACAGTCAGTCGTATTTAAATTGGTATTTAAAATTGACTTTATTTATTCTTAGGAGTTTAAAAACTTTTTTTGTTGCTTTCCGGTATTAATACATTTGTTTTTAAAAACTATGAAGCGCATTTGCATTCTTACTGTTCCTACGTAGCATTATTAAACTACAGATTTTCAATCATATTATGATTTTGTACAAATATGGTGTTAAATAAACGAATTTGAAAACATCCACCAAGACCAATAAAAATTTATTCAATGTTAATGAACATTTTCTAAAATTCACTTATGCCCTAGTGGAAGCTTGGGGTTAACTTGTGTGTTGTTAACTCATTTTTGAAACAACCACCACGGATTTCATATATGCAGCTGCATGAATTTTGCTGTCAAAAAAAGAATTCATACAAATAAAATTAAAAACAAGTAAAAGTGTTATCATCGGCCTTGCCGATACTTTGATACCCTCCACATACAAGTCACGCAAAACTGGTTTTGTATGGGAGGTACTAAAACTACTTGACCGACATAGCCCAAATTTAATATAAACTTGACGACGATAAAAGTAAGTCCTCTCACAATATTTCACTTTTCTAGGTCGATTTGTTTTGACGATATCCTGTTTTTAACAGACAGAGAGACACATAGGCCTAATATTGATTTTGTATGGGAGCTACCAGAACTACTTGACCGACATAGCCTATCTTTAGTAACAACTTGACGACAATAAAACGAAGTCCACTTACAAAATTTCACTTGCCTACGTGGATTCTTTTGGACAAACAGAGAGACACATGGGTCTAATATTGATTTTGTATGGGAGGTACCCGAACTAGTTGACCGATATAGCCTATTTTTAATACCAACCTAACGACGATAAAAATATGTCCTTTTACCAAACTTCATTCGCCTAGCTTGATTTCTATGGACGCTATCGTGTTTTCAACTGGCAGAGAGACACATGGGTCTAATATTGATTTTGTATGGGAGGTACCCGAACTACTTGACCAACATAGCCCACATTCAATACCAACCTGACGACGATAAAAAGAAGTCCTTTCACCAAATTTCATTCGCTATGTCAATTCCTTTGGGCGCTATCGTGCTTTCATCAGACAGATAGACAGACGGACATGGCTAAATCGATTCAGAAAGTGATCCTGATTCAGAATATATATACTTTATGAGGTCTCCGGTGACTCCTTCTTGGCGTTACAAATGTAATGACAAAGTGAATATACCTTCCTGTGGAGGTATCTTGCTGCCGAAGATAGATAAAGAACAAGTTATGCTATCTAAAAAAATTATACTGAACATTTACTTTTTTATATTTATTGTTATATAAATCTATTTACAAATTGTTTGTTATTGAAATAGTGCCAACCGGCGGCTATTAGCTATTAATACACGTATTCACAGACAGGAAAAAATAGGGCTGTCATTCAAAATTCAAATTAAAAAATCGGGTAGGTGCACGGAAATTTGACTGCCTAGTTTGGTTAGTCTATGACTTGAGCTCAAGGAGGTCAGTTTAACATGAATGCATACTCAGTATTTCGCGAAAACATCGAACAACGGTACTTTTGAAATTGGACATATATCGAAAGCGGTCCATACAATTCTATCAGAAATTCATTCCTTAGGTAATACGGTCATTTCTTACCTAATAACAAATTCAGTTTTTCTTTACATTGCCGTAGAATGGATTTTTTAAAAAGGAATTTTGTAAAAATGGGTTTTCTTTAGTTTACCTTAAAACGGCACTAACGGTTTTGACCCAAAGACATTCTAAGAGTAATATATATGTTTTCAAAATTATTGTTTCCTTAAATTTCAATTTGAATTACTGAAAACGCTAATTTTAGAAACTGCTCATATCTCGAAAACCCCATTTTCGATTTGTTTAAAACTTGCTTACATCCCAAACAATATATTATACTCATTTTTCAGTGAATATTGCAATATTTGTTATAGGCTTGTATACAGAATTTTACAAAAACTGGTCTAACGATTTTGATCCAAATAGACATTAAAGATAATATAATTATTCCAAATAAGATCCCGTAATCAGTATTTTAATTAATTCTCAAAAATGACTACGCAAATCACAATCTGTATTCACATATCTACGGTATATTTTTGTAATAATCTCTCTAAGCTCACTTCCACTAAAAAATATATAACATCTTCATCAAAAATTACTACTACTTATTTATAGTGGATTTTATTTAACACTATTCACATATTTTATGATCCGTGTCTCTATATAGCATCGCTTCTCAGATTTTTACCAACCTACCTAATAAAATAAGTAAACATCCAACCAAACTTTCGATGGACGAGAGAGTTTTGTTCGACCCAGTCGTGCACTTTATTCCACAATTCCAAGCAGAGATATATTTCAAAGTTGACATTTTAAATAAACTTACAGCATCACATTGGTAAATAAATAGAAATAAAATTGGCAACAATAATCGTAAATACAATACCTACATTTATCTTTATTTGACATAGATGTATAATATATGTTATAGATTGAAGTGCGCGCACTAATTCAATGTCTTAACTTTAATTTGATTGCTTATAGGTTAAGAGTTTTAATTCAAAACAAGGTTCCATCGAGCGCCATACCTTCATCAACCACACAGAATGTCACTGTGTTGATAAAACGAAGTATCAAATACATTCCTTTAATGTTCCGGCACAAATAATGCGGAAAGCAACCGTACTCGACTGCAACTGTCCAAAATTATTCGAAAAAATTCTTCAAGAAAATGGCATATGTAGGTGTGACTGTTCATCGGGTAACATTGGATGCAATTATCTCAAACGTGGAATGGAACATTTTTCAATGGTAGACCGAAAGTAAGCTGTTAAAAAAAACATAAATCGCAAATGCATTCATTTTCATTTTTCTTTTTAATAGATGTATCATTGAAGGTCGCTGTAAACCACCGACATGTGAGTTTGGGAACTATCTAAAGAAGCACGGACGATGTCAGCGCAGCAGTGAGGTAGTGCAACACTCCGCTTGGAGTTATAACTGAACTGTGTGCAACTGTTAGCTATACATATAAATATTTTAGTTATATATAGATATAAACATATATATTTATATAAATATTTTAAAAATTCATTTTAGAATTTTAAGGGAGCAAAGAGGACCTCAACTGAAAAAATGGTTAGGTGCTTTATGAATTTCGTACTTTTTAATATATTATATTGATTCAATGATTCCAATGACTTTGTAGCTTTATTTAACTTCGATTTTAAAGAAGTCTATTGAAATGTTTTAATTGTCACTGTTTATTATTTGTGTACTTTATTTACAAAGAGAGTCATCTTTCATGCAAAACTCTAGTCAATTTAATTAATTGCTTAAATATTATTATTACCTTGTTATCAAGAAGTGTAGGATAATGCTATTAGGCAAATACGTATGATATAATGTCGCATAATAAGTTAACAATTAAAAGAACAAACTAAAATATATCATGCAAACCAAATAAAATATAAATCCCACTGCCTTTTTTCCCTTTAAGATTAAGCCAGGAAAAATGTTATTTATGTATATTTATGTGATTTCACTTGTGAAGACGAGACTGTACCGATTTATTTTACAATTAAACTTTAAAATATATATCCTTCTATTATATTATGAAACAAAAACCAGCCAAATATTGAGTGCTTAAAATATCAGAAGCACACAAATGGAACAAGGATGCCCTGAGTAGGTAGATATGACACCTGGATATCAATAAGCAATAAAATGCATTAACCTTGGGTTGGGTTTATGGAAAACTATTGCATTTAGTTAGATTAGGAATGATACGGAGCTTTGTTGGAAAGAGAGCATATTTTATTTTATTGGTCAAACTTCTGAAACTACAAATTTGTTAACGCCTACTTACTTACTTTAATAAAAAGGATTAAAAGTATACACAGTTACTAAAAAAATGTTCCCTTTTATCTACACAGTCATATTCATATACATAATATTGTGTAATCTATTTGAAATTACAACCACATAATATGCAGTATGACAATATAACCTATGCCTATGTTATATGAGTAATAAAAATATTTTTATTTTGTACCAAAATTGAGTCGAGAAGATAAGCTTATGCCATTTTGTCACATTTTTGTGCAATTGCTAACATACCTAAAAAGGGCCGCATTTCGTATGCAAATAGGCCTATTTATTTCTTGAGAACTATCTCAATTGGAAAGAAAAGTTTATCACACTAGTTAGTTTAATAAGCAAACCATGTTCTTCCCTAAGTTTGCTAGAAAATTTTTGGGTATATGTAACAATCAAAAAATGTTGCCCTATAAACTACCGCTTAATCAGGAGCTATTCAAGGCCAAATACAAGTTTCTTTTTAAAAATACAATACAGCAGGCGCGTTGGGTGCTTCATTTCGGCTAAAACTTCTTTTCAAAAAACTTACTGCTTGGTCTACACAGCACTCACTTTGGAAATAAGTTCCAATATTTCCCAACGTTCTTCAAGCGTAAAGCGACGCATTTTGTTCTGCGGATGTATGATACTGACTTTCTGTAAAGATTTCGAGCGGGAAACAGCTGACAGTGCCAAAATAACCTATGATGGCCCACCCTTTATTTAATCTTAAAGCCGACAAGTATATGAAGAACAATCAAAAGAAAGGTAGCTACTGATATACTTTTCAAAATGTAACCTCGACTCCATTTACATAAAGGTAATGGCTCCCTTCACATGTGGCAAAGAGTATCCAGCAACTCCATTAGAAGCTTATGTGCTCGTTTTCTAGTTCTAGGTACTATAGTTTTAACCTCAGTTACATTGAGTTTTCGAAAAATAAAACCCCAAAACCTTTCAACATTAAATGTTACTGAAACTTAATGGTCTCCTTTCCGCAAAGCTCAACAGTTTATATTACAAGTATTTAAAGTATTTAATAATAGGTATATATTAGATATATATATAATCATATACACATAATATGGTAGGTACATGCATACTTTTCTTTTATTCTTAGACTTCGTATTTACAATTTGAATAATAGTTTAAAAAATAAAATTGTTGAGATATAAATAAATTATCAATAAGTAGCTTAATACAGAGTGTTACTGATGTAAAATATAATGTTATGTCGTAATCTACGCTCAATTATTAAGAATGTAGGTATAATATTAATAAATTGATTATTTATTGTTACTTCAATATTAGATATGAACGAAAGATAAATGTTTAGTTATATTTGGCACAAGCATTTGTAATTATTTGTATTTAATTGCTGCAAACAAAAAAATGCATTGGATGTTGGTAAGAATCGTATTTTCTATGAACAGTATTCCGAAGATTTATACGCAATATAGGCGTAAGTGCATGCTATTTGTTGAATTTTTATATTAACCTTTGACTTATGAGCAATATTTGTTGACAATATGTGTATTTAAAACTCAATGCTCGGTATCATACATGCAAATAGAGGTGCATGCAAAGGTACATTTAGTCTTATACATATAGATTAACATAGTGGGAAACAAACAACCATTTGATTTCATCATTTTGGTGAATATCCTAACACCTGGTATTCTAAGGTCGCATAACGAAAGTTACATTGCTTAATAGCAAAGATGGTTTAGTGTCATCACAATGATGTCAAGACATTTGTTTTTACAATTTCTAACAAAACAATTAAAATAAATCAAACAAAAAAAGAGTTTACAAGATTGATGATTCAATAATGTATTTCATTAGTTTTTACGTACAATCGAATAAATTCACAAGCCGCTTCAAGTCGCATTATTTTGTTGCCCGTTTAATGTGACATTATAGGGTTCGATTGTGCATAAAAGTACGATTCTCTACCAGACATATCTGATTGTTAAACGTTATTAAATTGAATTATTTATTTACTAGTACCTACTAATTCTAAATACACTTTATAATAAAATGTATTGAGTTTAAATATTTACAATTTTTAAAAGTTCTCGACTTTTCCTTAAAAAAGGGATATGTATACAAATTACGAAACCATTATACTCGTAGTTCAACGCCGTAGCTTATATTTCTGATTACATTGAAATAAATTTAAGTGATGTTATAAGCAAATAAAACGGTAACTTAAAAAAATAGAATATTTTTATTGTGTGTTAGATTTGTTTACCACAAAAAGAAAATTAAAAGCAATTATGCAACTACAAAAGGCATTTTTAATATATATTTTCTATTACGGACAATAAAATAAGTAACTGATCCATACAGCCAATAATTTCGGACTCGGTAATTACATCGCAGGTTTAGGATTGCTTGCATATACACTCCATAATAAGTACAGGAGAGCATCTTACGAAAGCATGAAGACTTTAGCATTCAATAAATTTTATAAAAATTAATAAATAATAATCAATTTTATTTAGCTTCAGAAGCGAGTTTTTTTCACAACGGCAACTAGTATAGTTAAGTTGAAGTTATCAGAACCATATTCAAGGGGGAAATCGAAAACTATTGAGCATAAACAGGAATATGGAAATAAATGTTAAATTTATCTAAATATTTTTTTTATGTTTCGAAAAAAAAACATTCAACTATGATTTTATATCGAGGCATTAGTTTTAATAGTAATTAATAAATTATTTTTATCAAAATCCAAACAATACAAAATACGACCTTCGCTGGGTACTCAGCTAGTATGTTAATAAAACTTTCCATCATTTGAATAGCTATTGGAAAATGTTTCAAATTGCATGGATCCCACTGAAGCCCCATTGTAGTATCGCATCATAATTTGCAAGTAAGCTGCGTATATAAACTCTTATAAATAACTAAGATATACTAGGTTAGGTATATGACATACATCCTTTTAGAGTATTGATAGCAAACCAAGAAAGAGCTTAAAACATATTTGCCTTTTAAACTTACGTGAAAGAGATATCAAGAGCTATCTATAGGTACAGCGAAAAGCAGCAGGCAGAAGTGTAGATCTATTAATAAAAGTTTGGTAAATGTGTTGCACCTGAAGTCTACATCATGTATCTATAGAGTTTCCTAGACGCAACTCTTTCAAAACTCACCTAATCATTAATCAATCCCACGCTAAAATATTGAATTACCCACTACGAACCAATAGATGTGCAATAGGTCTTTAATAATCAAATTATGCATAAAGTTTAGCAGTATGTTGTGTAAACATCCCACATAACGAGGCTCAAATACGCTGCAATCATCATTATGACGAGGTTTTTTTTTTTAATTTAAATGCAATTTTTATTGTCCATTTTTCCTTTCATTTCTGTTTCACTCATTGTGTACCTACTCGTAAAACACATTCACGAATCTGCGTTGGCGAAACAATTAAACGAAATTGTAGTGGTTTGGTCGAGAAATACAAATTTTGGTGCCAAGTAGTTTATTTTGTTTTGCATAACCAACAAATTGCACCAGACCAGACCTATAAATGTATAATTGTACAAATATATAGTTTGCTTAACAAAAGGGAAAATATACTCCAACTTCCATACTCCGTAGCTTGTATTCCAAAAACAAAATAAAAAATAGAAAATGAATTTACTGGCAATAGAAAAGAAAACGGCTCGTCTACATTCTCCGCCTGTGGGGGAAATATACTTAAAATGCATTGAGGAGTGACTCAGGGTGAACAAGAGCGAGATCCCGGAATCGGTATATAGGTCTGCGAGAAATGCTGTAAGTCGGTATGCCATTGAAGCGTTTACTAACACCGATTTGTCAATTTCGTCAGACGGCAATAATCCCCAAGATATTTAAAGTGAATACATTGCATGCACTGCCTTGCTTGAAGGAAATTTCAGCATAATTTACATGAACGGAGAATGAGCTCTCCCAAGTGAAAGGTGAAAAGCGGGCATGGGCATCCGCTGCTAAGAGCCAATTTTAATTTGCATATTTATGATAATTATCTGACATTTCTTTCTCAAGTGCATCACAAGAACTTATCTGTTGGTAATTGAATGGAATGTTTGTCCAAATATGATATGTGGGAGCTTGCATGGAACACGGTTAATTTTCCTTAAACAACACAACACTTCACTTGTCCTTAAAAAGTCTGCCACATGTGCCTATTATCATGAATTGTACCCAAATTTGGGTCAGGTACAGACAAGTTTTTCCTTCTGAACACGTTGATGTGTGTGGTTTAATGCAAAACCGTCTGAACTTGGTGGTTCTTAGCTCCAAGTTTTTGATAGTTTGATTAAAACAAGGCGTTCTCGGATTTTAGAGGGATTCACATTACTGCAACTTTTTTTCAGTGCTTACTATACTGATTGAAACGATTTTCAAATTTATTAAAAACAACACAAAATGATTTTTTAAAGCACAGTTTAAATGTTTAATTTAGAAGAAAAACGAAAATCGCACGCAAAACGAACAAGAGAAATATAAAAACTTTTAGAAAAAAATTCACATTTTAGAGGTTGAAAATTTCGGAAGTTCACATTATAGACATGACAATGTAAAGTTTTGCCGATTTACATTTTAGAGAAATTCACATTATCGGTAATTTTTTTTTATAACAATGAAAAATATTATGTCGACTGGTGTCCTGATGATTATTTTTGATTATTTTTTCCCCAAATTAACCGATGCTATATACAAAATAAACAAAACAATATCTCTTGTTAGGAGGAAATACGACGAAATTGGTTTCATCAAAAAGGGTGTAAGTAGAAGCATACCAATAGTTAATCTTCTCTTATGAATATAAATAGTCTTCTATGAAATATTACTATTTGGGTATAGGGTTGCGGTTAAAGCAATGAATACAATGAGCATCCCAAACACATACTGTCTCGTTTGAATTTCAAGACCCGCTCAATAGATTGCAAGAAAATGATTAGATGGCGATAAGTAGATGTTCTCATTGTGAATACAATATTTTATATTAGTATGTATAAAAGGTAAGTGAGGTAGGAAGTTGCTTTCCATTCTAAACAAAGCATATTATCATTTTTCTATAAATCTTAATTCATTCGTGAAGAGTATAAAATTCAGATCGGAGTTCTTTTGGCAACGCTGGATTGGAGGACCAGCAAATTGGCAGTCGATCAGCAATTCTGTCGCGGCACGTCGAAGTCGGATTTTCTCAATAGCTTTCCGACAACAGCAACCAGACGGCATGTCTCATTCTCGCAGTTGTAATTGTAGTCAGCGAAATATCTGCATATATAAAACATAAAATATTTAAATTTAGAATCAAAATGATCACTGGGCTTGGAAAGTGCGAAGGAACCAAATTGTCGCCAATAATACGCAAACGGAATTTGACCCACAGGCGAAATTGAAGAGGAAATTTGTTTAATGAATTTCTATTCAAGTGGTTAAAAAAGTTAACATCCAAAATTGTGTCATTGAACACATGCATATTTGGGAACATAGTATTTCTCTCGAAAATATAGCTTAGCAAATTTGCATGTCGCATTTATAAAATAAGTGAATATGCTATTAGTGATGAGCTGATGAGCGGTTTTTATGCATTAGGTGTAGGTAATTGTAGTTTCATAAAATACATTTATTTATTATTTGTTTATTTATTTAAGTCTACCATTTTACAATTTACAGACTATGTAATTAGATAAATTAAAAAAAAAAAAACAAAAAAACTCTCAACATAAGAGAAAACAAATTTAAAAATATTTAAAAAAAAATAAATAAATATATGTATATAAAGTAAAAAAGCTCTTCAAGTGAAGAGAAAAAAAAATTTAGTTTAAAAATTAAAAAAAAAAAAAAACTTCCACTTAGTGTGCAAGAAAAGTAATCAATTACCCTAAAGGAAAAATTTGTGCTTTAAATAATTACATACGTAAAAATTTAAGCAAAAGTAAAAAAACCCTAAGAGCAATTATAACAATTCATTTAATATTTTTTTAAATACAATTCTGTTGATCGAAATATCGACACTGGAATCAACGGAGTTGCATATTGAATTAAAACTCCTAATGCACCTTGTTAAAGGCTCATTCATTCCATAGCTTGTCGAATGATTAGGTTCATAAAACAAGCCATGCACACGTAACGGAATTCCCGGAACGTATAAAGAGAGATTGGACAGTACGTTGAGTTTATTCTCCCAGAAGCGATGTCTTTTCCAAACGTTATGTCCTGAATAAGTCTTCTCGTTTCCAGGGACTTTAAGTTTATTATCCGACATCTTTCTTCATAACTGGGCATTTCTACTGACACATTAAAGTGACGATGGCAAATTAGAACTTTGTAAACTGAATTGAAGGCACTTGTCACTGCAAAATTAGGCCATCAGGAGAATCTTCACACTTAGATAGATTCTGAAAAAGGATACAGTTTATATATAGGTAAAAAATTCTTTGTTGTCAGAAGTTGGGGAAAGTTTAAGCGGGTTTTTTAAGGGTTAAACTTTGAAGAGATGTATAGAAAATAATATATAGTTTTTGATGTCATAATAATCAAAAATGTGCGCATTATCGAATTATATTATTATATAATGTAATAGATATATACCTATTTTCCAAATAAAATGTACTCGTCTTTCCGAACATATTAATTTTATACACCCAAATGAACTTGATTTCTACCGGTTTTAAGGCAAATCAAGGAAGTCGATTAAATTTGATTGATGATCACCTGAAAACCAACCAGGCAGCTTGTTACACAACATCACCAACAACGACATGTCATGCTCAACACTGTCTCTCCCGTGCCGTTATCAAAATTCTACACATTATGCATGCCATAATCGCATTTAAGGCATTCATTGTCTGCTCCGCGTGCTCGAAAGATTTCTCTGACCTAAAGGTATGGGTGTAAACTCGACTCATACGTTTATCCTGCAGAAGAACCTGAACTCACATTTAAACTTTTCCTCTCCGACTGTTTGTCGCCCGTTTTTCTTTTTTATGGTGTCTCACTTCTCTTGTGTTTCTTTGCGGTACACTGACTTATGTGGCTGAACTGTATAGACACTCCCTCTAAGTTCAAATATTTATGCACCATGCTATCTCGGTTAAATGATCGCTCAAATTGTTTACCTACTTGTGTATGCATTGTTGTTTCCTTGTGGTACTCGTACATATACAACAAATGGAAGCGCTTATAACTATTTAAATCAGGATCAACAGCGGGTTGTGGCTTTGAAATTCCTCGAACCGGAAGATATACAACATTTCCGAGATGTGAACTTATGTACATTGTGTAAACAAAGGTATTGTGGCGAACGTTAGGTCGGTTCTTTATCGTTCGTGCCTAATGTCGCGAATGGTAAAGAACCGAAACTCCTTATAACAATAAGTCGTAATACTGACTTATCGTAAAATAGTTTATATAAATATCTATAAACGCACATACCTCTATAGCGATTAAACGCATGAACATTTTGAAAATACTTAGTTCGGAAACGCTTCTAACTGCTAGAATGCTAGAAACGATTGGACCTTGTTCATATAAGGTATCAGGTATCGAGCTATTTATGCAAGGTAAGCTGCCAGCCAGATTAACTTGATGCTAATGTACTAGATACTTAAATAGAGATGGAACAGTTCAAAACTGCTTTTTACAGCGTTAATATTATCACTTTTACATGTGTTGGGCGCCAGTTTGTACTCTCGTAAGATACATTTGTATAAACACGGAAATTTCTTGATATACTTTATTTTTCAAATCCAACCCTTACAAATAGTTATTACTTCTCGTGTAAGACATGTCGAACAGCGGCGTTTTTTCATTTCGAATTGCCGCACAATATTGTTTGCATATCACCAGACCCAGAATTCCTACACACCGCGTATCTACCTGAAGTGCATACCCATACATCAAAGACTAGATACGGGATGATGGAAATGTGAATGTTATTCCTATCACCCATTTGCTTCTAAATAAAGTATTTTCATTCAACACTTAACGACGATGTTATTGCGAAATCGTTTGGTGTTAGAAATACGATAATTAACATACTGAAATACTAACCACCCGTGGTTCAAAGATCTGTCGTCACAAATGCATAGGTACTCAGAAGACGCAGCCTCTCAATGGAATGGCCATCAATCTTCCATTAAAGCTGGTCTACTCTATTGCTTAGATAGCTGCTGATAGCTGATGCCATTGAGAATATTGCAGTAGTGGGAGCAGAATGTTGCAGCAGCATGGGCTTGCAGCATGTTTCCCATGACCCTTACCGGTCGTTGCCAACTGTTTGCTCGAATCGATTCGTCTAGTCCGTCCAGTGCAGCTGCAGCTGACAACTGACATCAGTTGCTTGTGATAAGTCGTCGTGTAAAGACTTCTCTTCCTTGTTTTGATTTTACTAAAGATGGTGCAGAATTGGTAAACAAAACACAGTCTTACCTCTTACCGAACGTTTTTAAGTGCTTTAAAGAGAGAACACATTTGTAATTTGTGTTCCCAATTCCCAAATCCCAATATTTTCTCTTTCTCTCCCCAACGAACAATATCAACAATTGAGAACTTATTCATGGAGGAAACCAGATGGAATCGAGGGTCTTCTTTTCATTGGGAGAGCATTTTACTAACAGAAAGTCGAGAACGTTGATCGCGACAGCATCAGATTGGTCATCATTTTACCGCTTGCCGTCGGTGTACTCGCGAACTCATACAAATTTGCTTTTGGTTCAACTAGGGATCGTGTGTACAAATAAGAAACATCCTCGTTATCTATTTTGAGCTTTATCAAGAAAAATCTAATCATAAGTGCCAACGGTGGAAATGATATACTAGAAAATTGTCAATAGCTACCGCAAAGGGGTAGCAATTATATTTTTGAAGAGCTGTCTCGCGTTCGTGATTATGACTCACTCAGCCACAAGAAATTTGCAAAAGAATTCGCGGTTTATTTATATTTAAGTGCTGACATATACGGATACCAACTCGTGGATATACACATTGAAATCGAGCGCGTGTCTGCCTGTCTGGCAGCGTGAAATGTAAATGTATGTCCTTAGGCTATTTAAAATACACCAAAAGAGGGGCGGTAATGCGTGGGCGTTAAATTGATAATTTGTCTCAATTAAATGGCAGCAGCTGTGTATTTGAGTAAATAAATTTGTGAGCATGAAAATAAGACCAGGCAATCATCTGCTTCGTTTTAAATCCGAGATGTTGAACAATCAGTTAATTAATACTACCGCCAATGAAATCGTTATCTGTGCAATTATAATGGTAAGCCATTTATATTGATAATTGCAGTATCCTTAGTCACAAAGTGGATTATAATCACACAGTGCATTTCGACAAACTCCACCCCCATATTTAAACAGATAAAGAAAGAGTTTTCCCATCGTCGCGGGTGTCAAGTAAAACGCTTTAATAATGAGTCAAGTTATTTTTGATAGTTTACATTCACGTGGACTTGGCCTTATAACTCCCCAGCATCCTAGTGAAATGTGCAGCAAAAGTGGTGAATATCTTTCTTTTTAAATTTCGTCTTTATTATCGGCAAACTTTTAGTTAAGTGAATATTTTTTATCCATTGACTGATTGTTAAACGGGAATATGACCTGCAGATGGGGTAGATTATCTGTGAGAAAAATGATCCTTTCCGGTATCTTGCTGATGCTGATTCTAATCAGATATTCAGTCAGTTCGTATCAACATGGCTATAGACCCAGTTCTTCAGTTGGACTAAAACAGCAGCATCATCAAGCAAATCTACTGCATTCACGGACTGCGCTGTCTCACCCGCATCGTCATCACCGCGAATACATACACAGCAGTAATCGTGAGATGCACATGAAGTCACAATTGCACTCACATATCAACAGCGACAGGGATTACCGATCGGGCCGACCGGTCACAAAACCAACTACAACAACAGAGAGAACAGACCCACGGACTTCAAGTACAAGTACTGTAGCGTGGAAATGGAGCTCTTCAACTACAGCCAATCTGAGATTGGCTGAATTGACACACATAAGCCATCAAGGTGGCAATGAAACCAGTGCTGGTTCTACAGCACTCAAAAACAGGATTACCATTGGCGAAAGGCAACAATGGAGTGCGAATAACAAAAAAATTTATATTGCACCATTGCGAGTGGAATTCAAGAGCAACGTATTATCGGATTCGAGCATTAGCAAACTAACACCCAATCACTTGGATAAATCTTCCTGGTCGCATTTTAGACATCCAGTGCAGAATCAGCAAAGGCGACGTGAAGAGCATATCCTACGAGTCGAGAACAATCATCGAACATTGTTAGGAGAGACGTCTACAATAATTGTTGATGTTGATCCCAAGAACAAAAAGCGTCACGAAGATCAAAACGACAATGTCAGAATCAAATCTGACAATGATGATTATGATTATTACTACGACGAAGATGATGAAAATAAGGAAGTCATGTCTGAAAATAAAGTTGCAGAATCAAAGAGCAGGCAGGACGTGGCGGACGATTTCAACTTCGTAAGTGCGTTTCTTTTTTAATATGTAAGATCGTATAGTTATTAATATGTCAATATTATTTTATAACCGCACTTTTTAATAGTGATAATATCCACAAACAAGACATATGCATATCCATTAGATAAATGAAACCCGATGTTATATTTCTATCAATATCTCGTAGTTCAAAGCATGTATACGACAATTATTAAAGAATTTCTTTAAAATGAAGCGGTTTGCCAAATGAGGTTCTGATAGTTTTTGTTTTAAATCCTGTTGGAAACCTCCTGCTATTCAATGTTAGCTTTGCAGATATTCTTTATGTGTTTCAAAAATGTGGCTTTAATCAAAGCAAGATAAAACTATATACAATTGGTACAGTGAAAAGGAAAAAAAATGGAAATGCTGCGCCTATATGCATACTATGTTAATTGATAGGCTTAGATCTTGACGAAGTTTATGAGTAAAAAAGATAGTTTCATTATTACCTATTATTATCCATTATAATTTCATTCACCAGTAATTAAATATCAGGATTAATAATAGGACAGCACTAGCTGCCCGGCGTTACGGCTAACTGAGAGTTTTATTTCTGACACGAATACGCAAAATCCACAATATGCGTAATGCCTTTTGGAATGTGGAATATTGCTATCGGATATTTTATTCAGACGTTCACTGAGTAATCAAAAAGCTTCGTTAAGTAATTGTAAACTAAGTAACGGATACTTATCAACTTGTCTGGGTTTCATTTTCATTCAATTCCCATCCCATTACATTTATTCGTTGCAACAAGTACTCAATTATTTTTCTCAATTTAATTCCTACTTTTCTTTAAAATTCTGCTGTGGTTATAATCCAAAGAATGATGATTTTATCGAAAAGTATGAAGAAAAAACACTTGATGTATGTGCTTTTTTTACAAGATTTATTTTTTATACCTACCTCGCTAAGAGTTAGTGAAAGAAAAATGTTGAGTTATAAGTTTTTCGAATTCCTTGATAATACATAATTGATCTGTGTATTCAAAAATGCAAATAATTTGAAGCTTGCATACCAATTTCAAAATTAAAGCATTTGGTTCAACACTGCCATTAAATTCCATTAACTGATTCTATTAAATCAAGTTGATTATTGACAATTCTCTCTCAAGCTTATCACGAGTTTTGAACAATTAAGATCAATAAAAAGTTTCAATTCAATGTTTAATTAAGGGTTAGTTTTACATCATATCTGAAAAGCTGAATTGAGAAGCATTCTGGTTACATTTAATGCCAGTTGTTTACACTGATCTATATTCGTGTAAATATGGTTCATATGCACACTTATTGCATAATTGTTAATGTTGCTAACCATTTCTGATAGCCACAGTATATGTACGGTGACCATATTTTAGAAATAAATGAACAAATAGTGAACAATAGAAAATTTCAAAACAATAAAAATAAAACTTAAATTTAGCTCACTTTTGTGATATGTACATTACTAATTGTTTGCTCGTTCACTAAGTAAGGTCACTCTAGCATACCACTTTATTGATTGATTTTTCTTTGTGTTTACGTTATTGCTTTTAATAATTTGATTGAAATACGGAACAATTAATAAACAACTCCTAAACTACAGAACATTTTTATGCTTTTGCATACAAAATAATTCATAATGAACATCATCTTCAAATACAGAACTATTCATTATTATAATGAACGGATGTATATATAAATGAAATAAATAACAATGTTTTGACTATACTAATCCATGCCATACGGAAATGCGCTAAGTTTTATATACTATCAAAACAGCGAAGGTAATACAAATAACAATAAATGAAAAGTATGCACATAAGTTATCATTTGTGGTGGAGCCTGGCAACTAAGGTTCATAACCACAAATTTTATCATTTATACATTGATGCTATTAATTAATCATAATATTTGAAAAATTTGCATTCTGAACCGGATTTTTTTTAGTCGAAACTCGGCTGCAGTTTTCATTGCATTGGTTGAACTTTCCAACAGTTGAATAACTTCGCATTTAAATTTCATTTTTTAATCTGTTTGTACGATAAATACTGGTTCATTATATGAATATTTAAGGAGCTGAAAGTTGAATAGTATTTGTAGATCATTAAATAAAATTAAGCCCGATTCAATGTGCGACTTTAGTCAGAAACAAGGAAAAGAATACTGTTTTGATCAATGATTTGTGACTGGCATCTTCAATTATATTTTATTCGCACTTTGCGACGGCAATTATATTCAAACTATTCAATCATATTACAGTGTAGGGGAAAATCAGGTTAATCATTCGGAAATATATGTAAAGGTTTAAAGCATGGACGACATTTGAGTGCGGATGGGTTGGGTAGAACACGGCTTATCCTAAAAAGGATTATAATTAGTTATATTAGTATATTGTATATCGCACTACAGAGCTTAACATCTGGACACCACCAGTGATAGCCATAAACTAGGGTTTAAATATTATATAACATTTAGGTTTATTCCGGTAAAAGAGTTCAATTTTAGATTTTTCCGATGAAAAGCTCGATTTCACATTATTCTTCTAATAACGTATCGCGATAAGATTACGAAAGAAATGAAATACCTAGGTATGCATAGTAGTTTAGTATACAACCATTAACGAGAGCGATCAATACAATTGGGTTGACTTAAATAATGGGTACGGGTGAACTAGATTATCCGACCAAAATAATTGAGCAAAATCGAGTGAGCTTTCTTCTTTTATACGAAAACATGCGAGTGTCCTATACATCATAAGAAACGCATTATTATTCATAAGTTTAGAGTTTTTTTTTTGATAAATTTATAAACTGAAATATAAGTACCAAGACCCGGACCCGAACGTGTACCGTGTTCTGATATTTAAACTAGACATTAAAAAATGCGACAATATACGTCAGGTATTTATAATTACAATTGCTTACATATATGCAAGTTAGTCCATCGATTAAATCGGTTGCACTCCATACAGCCTACCGCTAATACAGAATTGCAGTTGGCCGTGTCTTGAATGGAATTTTAATTTCGTTTACCATTAAATGACCAAGTGTTTAAGGTGCGAAAGTCGTCATGAAGAGCCAAGTAATTTAAGGTCTCATTACAAGAAACAAACTACTTTTGCTGTTGCCACCGCAAATAAATTTAAGTTTATTGTTTGCTTAGTTTTTCCTCCTACACATTTTTTCACTTGTGGGGCACAATAAAGAAAATACAAACCATAGGTATTTGCTATTGGTATTCAAATTGCAAGTGGGTATTCAAATTTCTTGTTGAGAGATCTTGAAAATATAATCGTCTGCATTTCCTATTCAAAGTTTGTACTGGAAATTCAATACCAACCTAGTAAAGCCAGACTTTACATACGAGTATGTTTGCAATGATTCTCATAAGTAGGCGTTCATACTCGTACATATACAGTATGTAATGAAATGCGACGAATGTCGTGTCGCAAAAGTACGTGTGTCCTATTATTGTTAAAGGGCTGAACTGGGCGATGTTTCAATCTTTGCATTCGAATCAGCACTCTATTTGACCATATAAGTATTTACAACAATATTGTGCTACTGAACAATAAGGTATATTAAGGTATTTTCCACACCTCCACATCTTGCGAACGTCTGACAAACATGCGATGCATAACTCTCTTAATACCATGTTCCCACCAACGTGATTTAGCTTAATCAACTTGATTTTTAAATAACGTGATTTATCATACATTTTTGTTATTTATATTTACGTGATTTATACGTGTTTAAATTTTAATTACGTATCTGACATCGCAAATCCACATAAAATAAAATCGAACATACACAAATAAAGTCAAACATACCTGTTATTAACGTCATTTTTTATGCTTTCTTCGGAGAACATTTCTTCTGGTTGAAAATGCAGAGATTAAAATGCTTATATCATTTTTGGCTTCTTTCTTCAGACTTCAGACTTGTAAGTGCAGTTTTATTCATTTCCATAACTTAGAGTTTGTAATCAATTAAAGCTATCTGAATAATAGAAGCAGTTTTTGTTTAATGTAAAATGGAAAATCTATAGAGAAAAATTATCCTAATATTGTAATACTTTATTTAATAATATGCGTATTACAACTGTTACGTACATTAAAAGTGTTATTGGGACATAGTCAGCTGTCACGATTACGAGTACCAGTGAAGTTTTTATTTTAATCAGCTGCATTTATTTGCTTTGGTGTCTATAATTCCGGTGTTTCCCTTTTACTTGTAATCAGAAATTTTTATTATTCATCGAGTTAATATATACATTGACTTTGATTTATGGTATTTTTTTTTTCCTAAATAAATTCATTCATTCTGAACCGACGTATGTACTTATATGTATTAAAAATGTACTTCCATAGACTTTTGTTCTGCTTCTTCACTAAAATGCATCGCAGTTACCTCGATTACAGGTAGTACATAATTAAAAGGCAGATTAGTGAAATAGATAGGTGTCATAAGAATCATACGTATTTTCTGTACAGTCTTCTTTCAGTAGAAAGAGTTCTGGAAAAAGACGTCAAGAAAATTCTTAGAATATAGAATATTAGAAGTCCATATTCAAACACCATTAATTTCTTAAATTGTGTTTCATAAAAAGTTCAAATGTAGATGTACATGTATTGGCACAAGTGTTGTTTCGTATTACGAGTATTTCAATTTTTAATGATTTTTTAGGATTACCTTGATGATGAGCCAAACACACAGATAGATGATCAAAATACCTTCAAGACCGAAAGCTTGACCGAAGAGAAATGGAAAAACTACGGGACTGTAGAAGCTGTTGAAAAGTCGCGTCGACGATACACCAATGAAGGTAAGCGAAATTGTCTTCTTTTTCTACCTAAGTTTATATTCGTAACTTTAATAGAAATTATTATTCGGGATTAAATTTTAGTTTTACATTTCTGATTTAATATTATTCAATACCATGATCAATGGTTAGCGAATAATTGTTTAACAATAGCTACCAGTTCATATACGTCATAATTACTCATACTGGCCTACAAAGCATGCGACTTGTGGAAAAGAAGTTATTTGTTCCATGCCAAGAACCGTACCCTTAATTCAGTATTTTTTATTTACTTACTACCAAAATAACAACACCTTAGGTATTACATGTAATAGCAGGTTCAACTTTGAGATGTCTTCTTCACATCAGCTATACTGCAATCCATTGATTAGCTATCTATTATTCTCTGGCCCCGATGTATACAGAATTTTATTGACACGCCTCAAGCATTCGAAGTGTAATTGCCCTGCTCGGTAAATCATGCGGATAATATGGAAATTATGGGTCTCGTCTCGTCGATGTAAAATGTTTGTGTATTTTTCCTGATGCCTATCTATTGACGACATCTGCGCACGCCCCGTGTAATAATTTTACGATCGATAATAACTTGACTGGTTTCGTAGTTCTCTCTTTTTCTGGGTGGTATGTGGTATCTGTGTTTGCCTGAGCTAAATAAATTTCTCCACATTGTCAGCGGATTACTTTTTTTTTTGTTCACTTTTTTTCGCTCAGTGCTCAAAGGTGGTCGTATAATCGTTAACAAGAAACTGAAACTACGTATACCTACTGGCTGTCTGTTACCAGCTCTAATAGAAGCATGGAATTGTGCGATTTATGTGTATTCCTGGCCTCAAATTTTCTCTATCCTTGTATCCAAAAAATTCAAAGCACCCGACTGTAATAGTGAAAATACAAAATCTGGGAAAAGCTTCAACAAGATAGCGTCGCTTTTCAAATTTAAGATGCACTGTAATGTTCGTTGTTTAATATGAATAGCTTCTAATTATAATCTACCTCGAAGGTAGCCTAAAAATCGCTTTTATTACATTATTTAACGCTCTCATAATATATGGGGGTCGTGCCAGTGGCATGATTATTCAAGTACGAGCGGTACCACAAGTTATTCATTTTTAATCGGGGTTAGTTAACCTTAAGAGTACCTAATACCCATGACATAAATAGGTACCCAATTGAGAAAGATTCATTAGAGCACCTAAAGCAACGCTATCAGTTGGAAAGATTCCTATGAATTTATAAGTACTAACAATTATAATAGGGCCTGGTACCTATTCGTAGTGTGTTTTTAAGATCAAACTAATTATAAAATTAAAAATAACGCAGGAACATATCAACTGAAAAGAATAATATCTGAAATTACCCGACCAACTATGCATTGTGTGAGTATCACTTGTACATTTTGTTCTTATATTTTCAGGCCAATCTGCGGCAACCGCACATATTCAGCGCATTAAAGAAGAGAGCAAGTGCCGGTGGCCACATCCAAAAGTTATTCCGGTGACAGAGGCATCAAAGCGTTTCGTGCCGCATTGTACTATATTGCATCGTTGTGGAGATGACACTGGATGTTGTGATTCTGACACTAAAACATGTGTAGCAAAAACCACAACTACTGTTCAACTACATTTCTTTGTAAGTTTTGCGCACACATCATCAATTTAAACAGCTTGTACTATATAATCAAATGAAAATTTTCCCGTCAGTCTGTTTTCTAGTGTTCATGTAAAAACGCGATAAAACAGTGGTCTTAAAAAAGGCACACTTTTCTGTGTTCGGCTTTACATATTATGTGGCGCAAGCGCAACTGTTCTTTGGTTGTTAGTAAGGTGAATACTGAGAAAAAGATTTTTGTCATTATTACAAGTGGTTAAAAGTTCAGCTTTCCAAAAATTTGATTGGATGTGTTATGAGTCTATACCCATAAGGCCGATGATTGAGGCTATTTTTTGTAAGCTGTTGTTATTTTTCTTTACAATTTATGACTTTGTTGACTTCGATTCAATTTTTCCACATTGGGTAATATAATAATTTTAACGGTAGGTGAAAGCGCATTAATACCAATAATAGGATGCCATACGTAACAATATGTTACATGTGCATGTAGCATTTTTTTTTTTTTTTTGGTTTTTATTTATAATTACTATTCTTATAAGTTGTGTAAAATAATTTTTCTGAGGAAACTATTTTAAATTCATTTTCAAGTGCGCACAATTGTTCAATCGAACGTAAAACTACACAGTTTTTGTTATTGTTGGTATTCGCATGTGTATTTTGTAGCCGTGGATATTTATTTCGTTTGGTATATTCTTTTACTAATTTGACTACAATGTATTTTGAAAAGTTCACTGATTTTTTTTATAAGCTTTCCTAAATTATTATTATTATTATATAAAAAAAACATGTGCACTCTATGCGTTTGGAATACAAACAAGTGTTATCATCCGATGCTTTGATACCCTCCACTGTATACAGGTCATGCAAAATTGGTTTTGTATGGGACGTACCAGAAATACTTGACTGACATAGCCCAATTTTAATATCAACCTGACGACGAAAAAAATAAGTCCTTTCACCAAATTTCATTTAGCTATGTCAATTCCTTTGGGCGCTATCGTGCTTTCAACAGACAGACAGACAGACAGACGGACGGACATGGCTAAATCGATTCAGAACGTGATCCTGATTCAGTATATATCTTGAGGTCTCCGGTGACTCCTTCTTGGCGTTACAAATGTAATAACAATGTCTATATAGCTTCCTGTGGAGGATATAAAAATGATCAAAACATTTTTACGTTTCCGATTAGGTTATGTAAATAAAGGGCGATCTACATAGCATTTTTGTATTATTATCTTTACCAGAAGAAATGGAAAAAAAACCAAGTACATAATTAAATTTGAGAGCAATTGCATAAACGGAAAAAAATTTACCAATTTCAGGTAATTAAGCTGAAACTAAAATATCTTTCTGGTAAAATATTTTTGTATTAAAGCAAACTAAAATAAAAGATATTTTCTTTCAAATAGATAAAAAAAAAACCTTGAACCTCTTTTAACAAAAGTGCAAGCACTGTGTTAGCTCATTTTTCTCTGATTAATATCAAGGTATAGATATCTGTTAGACCTTGACATTATATGAAGGTATTTGGCATTATCGGGAGTTCCGTTTGATACCAACAACTTTATAAACTTTAAGAACTCTTAAACTCAACTGTGATCTGAACTCCATTTAGCGTGTAACTGGACAAGAAATCTGGCACAGCTTAAACTTAAACATTAATTTGTGGGCAAAAAACTAGTTATCTGCTTATATTAAATCATTCTTTTTTGTCCAAAGCTTAAATTTGGCTAATGATTTTAGGACAAGAAAACTCCGTATTAAAAATTATCCAATAGGTGTGCAAAACCAATACATTCCCATTAGTACACCCTAATTAAACTATAATTCACTCAAGTCGATATATACGCAAATGTAAGACTATTTATAGCCATTCGCAAGAAACATTTGAAAGCATTTAGGAATAAACTTGGCCAATACTTACTTCATGGTGCAGCTTGCATAGTACCTAAGCACCTTTTAGCAAATCGATTATATCGTCAGCGGCTCAGTGTCACTCAGTTTTATGTTGCTGCCTTTTCTCTTTGCAGGTCATTCCCCTAGGTGGGCCCGCAAGCGTCGAGGTGCGGTCATTTGTTAATCACACGGAATGTCAGTGTGTGGATCGATGCCTTTTAAGCTCCTGTGCAGATAGTGGCGGTGTTAGCAATATCAATATCTATGTTGGAGCTGACGCAACAACAGTATTAAGCAGTAATGAAACCTGTCGGTGTCCTAGCCATTTCGACATCGATCAGGAAGAATTTTCTAGAGGCCGATGTCGATGCGATTGTTTAAACAGTAATCAGGCATGTCATATACTTAAGAGGGGCCAAGACGGGTTTCCATCTGAAGATCAGATGTAAGTATATTCTTTTTAATGTATATGTTATGTTTCTATGTTTAATGGTTGCTTCAGTAATTCACAATTATTACGTACCTAGGTGGTAAACTTTCACAATGGACAATTCGTCATAATGTCATAATTCAAGTTTTTTAAATAATAACTAAAATTAATACAATTCCTTTCACACAGAATATTTCTTTTCTGGACTAATTTAATTTGGTTTTTGAATTTAATCTTGTTTGTAATAAATTTTGTATTTTTTCCATTATTTCATACGTTTTTTGTCAAATGTGAAAATAACGAAACGGGATATAAATAATTTTAAAATATTAGATGACTTCAAGGAAAAAAAAGTTCAAAGTTTTGTGAATCGCGAAAGACTCTACACGTATGGTACCTTCGTAGTTTCTGGAACTCAAACATTGAATCTTGTCCAAATTATTTGAGTTTTATACATATACGTAAAAAAAAAAAACATTATCTTATCCCTGTTATATGCAGTAATAGTTACACTCTCTAATGTATATTTATTTGACAACACATAATGCTTACAATATATTCTCTATTGCAGCTGCATATCAGACGATAAGTGTCAAACGCCAACATGTCAATATGGCCGATACAATAGTTACAGTGGGCGTTGCCCCAAAGTCAAACATCAAAAGAGAACTATATCGCGCTATGACTACAGGTAGCCAGCCATACCAGTGAAAAAAACAAACATTTTTGGAAAGGGATTGAAACGGATACATATATTTTTAAATAATTTTACATAAAAGGCATTTTTATTTTTGTATTTATTTAGCGGATCTAGTACTTAAAATATATAGACTTCTTAAGTGATTGTTTGTTTGAGATTTTTTGAAAAAATTTTAAAAATACCTTTACCTTTTATATATATATAGATAAGTGGGAAACATTATTCAAGTACATACCTACATTTATTACAAGCTGAAATGAAACAATTCAATGTGCATAAAATAAACCTAGTCAAAATGGTAACAAGGCGGTTATATTTTGTTTTAATCAATGCTTTTGAAAACGGCTACTAAATAACTTCTTTTTCTTGTAATTGGTCGTGTTTTTTTAGTTGCATTTGTCAGGTTCTTAGTTTTATTACACCTTTACGCGTTTGCGGAGATTAGAGTCTGCTTAGAAATATAATCCTCAATCAAAAGCTCAACACCAGCACTGCGTGTATAGTCTCTCCAGGACAATGAATATTGTTAATACTACAATTTTCATCGCCGAAACTACGGCGTATGAAAAACACAGTAAGAAAAGGTATATATCAATATTGAGATATTGTATGGTGTTCATGAGTTTTGTGGGAGTTTGCATATGTGATGCACCTCTGTGGCGAATGACGTATTCTATCCAGTGAACTGCGGTTACCTCGGGTGGAAAAGGCCTATCCTTATAAATCTGGGATGCTCTTTTAATGTTGTTGGCGTAGGTGTTGTTATTCAATAATTGTGAGATAGATTTGCGCAACAGAAACTCTGAAATGCCATCAGACTTCAGTTTTAATCCAAAACCATGTGACTCCAAACGACTAGCCTCTCCAAATTGGTCTCCAAAGATCGGAATAGCGATCATTGGCACTGCGTAATATAGAGCTTCTGTTGTGCTGCCTTTCCCACCGTGAGTGATAAACAATTTAGTATTCGGATGACTTAGGATTGCGCTCTGTGGAAACCATTTACCGGTGAAGATATTTGTAGAATTTTGTGGGATATAGTCGATTTTCCAAATAACCCTTTGAGGGATGGAGGAGAAAACTTTGCAGAACGTTTTTAGAGTAGCGTCGTTCAACCGTTTGGGTGATACCACCGTTCCAAGACTAAAGTAAATAACGCCTTCTTTTGCTGCATTCATGAAATCTTTAAGTGGCTGTAAATGTATTCAAACTATTAGCTTTTAATGCAAATCTTCAAGTAACATTTGAACACACCTCGGTTAGTCTATTATTCCTTTTGATTTGGATACCACTTATCTCGATCAGGCTTGGTAGATGAGCTGCAATTGGTCCCTGACTAAAGTGATGATTGCAAATTACTAAGGAAACATTATTTTGCAAGTCTGCCAAAGGGGGATACTTAGGAAAAGGAAAAAACTCCCTTTCAAAAATCAGAATTTAAATGAAAAAAAAGAAAGACATTTATGAGATTTTGACAAAATAATAAAACATGTATATAGATATTGAATTAAATTATGACAAATATAATAGCAAATAAATTTCAGCACTACATAAATAATCCAAATAAAATAATATAAAATGTATCGAATGCAACATCATTTTATTAATACGTGAACATAAAAAGTTTCCCTACACTTTTTAAGTATTATGAAATGAGAATGCTCCATACAAAATGCTTATAGGTTAAATGAAAGCATTTTGGTGACATTCAATTTGTAGCCGCCATATTGCCATAGCAACCTATTCAAATATATATCTCCTTAGATTAGAACCTAGTTTTGAAGGGATGCAAGTTGCCTTCCCCTAAAAGTAAGCAACAGTACGTATAATTTTAATTCAGGGGCATTATATCTGTGAGAACATATTTTCGACAAATATTTTGCTCTTTTACTTAATCATGAGTAAAAAATATTTTTAAAAGGATGTATTTTTTCGATATCGATTACATACCTATTTAAGAATATTTGCTCAATACCATTATGAAACCTTACCGATAGACGTAGTCCATTATTAAACTAACAATCAATTTGAAAATGGTATCGAAAACTCCATACAATATGCCACTTAGTCCAACCGCCTGACTTCTTATAAATGGCTGCGGCACATATGACCATCCATTTGGATTCCCAATAAATTTATTCACAAAACTGACAGGCTGTGTTGTCCAAATGACTACGCTGGGACAGTTGAAATGAGCTGCTACGCCCAATTGATAATCGTTAAATAAATAGCCAAGAATAACCAAATCAAAATGATAATCTTCTCGTAAGAATTGATGAAAACGTGGATCATAGAAAAGTTTGCTGTTCGCTGCAACCACAGCAATTTGGCGAAAAATTCCATGCACACGATCTGGTTCCGGTGGCCTTTTTAATTGAATTATTTGGATGTCACTTGACAGCATATCGTCGACTGGCAGGACTGTCATAATCGTAATATTATGTCCCCGCTTTATCAGTTCCTTAATAATTCCGATATACACTAACATATGCGATTTATGGGGGCTGGTAAATAGACCCAATATATTAGAAGATTCTATCCCGTAGCTTATTTGGAGCAGAACACACACTAAACAAATTTTTTTGGAAAACATTGTCTCGAAAAATAATTCCAACTATCACAAAACTCGTACCTCCACTCTCGTCTTTCTGTTGACTAATATTTGCATTGGGCTGAGTTTGTTCACATGCAGACAAATTCTTATTGGAAATAAAAATAATTTTTTGATTGATTGCCTATGAATGATGTACGGTATACGGAATGTGAAAATAGTGGTCTGACTTTCGTGACAATTATATGTATGTATGTAGTTACCAATAAGTTAATTATTTTTTTACTTTTCCATTACTCAAGTTGATATCTCGTAAAAGATTTTAAAAATGTAGGTTCATTTGTGCACTTAAAGAAAATATTTATAATCTTCTTAACTTTCTCGATAACGTAGTAAAAGATAGATATTCGGCTCTAGCGAGGTAACCGTTGGAACGGAAAATCATCCGATTTTATACGATTTGGAGAATTGTTCCGATACAAATGTCACGCACTCTAGCGTTTTGCGTTGCTGCGCCATAAAGTTTGTATTTGTTGCTTCAATTTGTGTTTCCAGTGCAAAATAAAGCGAAAAAAAACAAGCAACAAACAATACGAGGATGTGATATCAATGCGTCACCTCATTTCAATAACATTTTTTTTCCGAAAACGGATACCTCGAATGTAATTTGCGGTTCCGACAGAGTATTCGCTGAGGAAAATGTTCCGTTCCGACGATATTGCCGATTGCATTCGTACAAAATTTCTATTTCGAGATTTAAATTAATTCTGATGGATAGATAGACAAACCCAAAAAAAAGTCTCACAATTCTGTCTATCTGTCCGTCAGCTCCTGAGGTCTTAACGTCTGGACCGATTTGGAGTATGTGCGCTTACAGTTCGAGACACTCCGTTTTTTGCACATTAGCCCCATTATTAACGGTATTTTCAATATAACGGTTTTTAACAAGTAGGCGGGGTAAATTTTTTTTTTGTATACAAACTTTATATCAATTAAAATATAACTTAAGGCTGAATACCCAGGTTTTCGCTAAAAAAAAATTAGAATAACGGTAGAACTTTGAAAATCTGATTTATCTCAAAAATGGTCCATATGATATTAACTTAATGGGAAACTCAGTTTTTCTCTTAATCATTGTACAGCGCACTTACTTAAAAAAAAGGCATTATTTTTTAAATTTGGGTTGCAATAGTTTCCGTCAAAATTGCTGTAACGATTTTAACCAAAATTGATATTTGAGTTTATTTAGGTGCGGTTAACACGGCTGCTTAACCAGTTTTTCGCTAAAAGATCGAATAACGGTAGATACTTCGGAAAATCAGACTTATCTCAAAAACTCAGTTTTTCTTTACCGATTCGAAAAAAATGCAAACTTGGAGTAAAATTCATATTTTGAAAATGATTGCGTTCCTCATTTTCCATTCAAATCACCGAAAACGGTACATTTCTCGATAACCGCATTAGGTTCATATTTTGAGGAAACTTTATAAACCAATTAATGCTTACATCATAAACAATTCCTTGTACTCAGTTCTTGGCGTAATAGAATTTTTCGAACTAAACATTGCAATACCTCTTACAATATTCTCAGCATAGTCTTACAAAACCAGCTCTATCGATTCTGATCGAAATACCTACATAGGTATAAGAATTCCCAATAAGATCGTATCCTTTGTTTTTTCTTTATTCAATCTTACACGATTGAAAACCCTTCATTGGTACTCCGACTTCCAAACACTTAAATCGGCCTTTTTGTATATAAATTTAAAAAACAAACTCAAAATTTTATGCATACCGGTGTAAGGATTTCGGTATTATCATGAACCTTAAAGACTTCCATAGGCACGAAAACCGATATCACCAATCTATTCCATTCAAAAACAATAACTTGTCCTAACAGATTAGGAACTCCTGCTTGTTCTTGTAGTACTCAAATATTGTGTATGAGCCTGTGAACAGAGCTTCCTTTTCATTAAAAGCTTAAGCCTTACATTATTATTTAATTCACGCCATCTGAAGTGAATATGTTTAAGCCAAAATTTCATTTTATTTAAGTTTTCCGTACGGTTTGTTTATCTAGATTCTAGAATTGCTTCTGAGTTATTTACCTAGTTACGTACCTAGTAAAACAAAAATCAATCAACCAAGCTGTTGATATAATCGAGAATGTTTCGTGCGACCCTTTAAAAGCTAGGTACTATTTGACGTTAGTAGCGATTTTGAATTTTCAGATCAATAAATAAATATAAAGATTGATGCTAATGTGAAGTCGAGATATCGTTTGTATTATTGTGTAAACTTAATCAAAAATTTGGTGAACAAAACGCAAATGAAATTCTCATAAACAGAACATAAGACAAACAAACATAAAATGTCTAAGAACTTAGACTCAGCAGTAGTGCCGTGGCTCGTTTTATCCAACAGTCAAAATTATCATTTCCAGACTTCAAATCGACAGTAGTTATAAAAGACCCAGCTCTCTGAGGATAATAGTATGCTGGACACTGATAAATTCCTTTAGTTTTCTTTTTAGTATTTTCCGAAGGCTTGAAATGAATGACTGGCATTGGGCAAATTAACTCCATTGGCAACGGGTCCTGCAAACAGCGCGCTTTCCTATTCCAGCCTCCACCTTCCAGGTACATCCCACGCACATATACCCCTTCACTCTGAACCATTCTAGCTACAGCAACTTCATCTTCAGCAAAAACTGAAAATTCCCATGAAAGCTCATCAATTGGTATCTTGTTCGTCCTAGCGGATGTCTGAAGTACAGCTGTAAGAAAACCTGTTGGAAAAGTATATGCCGACAGCCAGAAAAGTGACGGAGGTTTTAGAGTTTTTGCCCATTGGGCAAAATAGTCAATTCTGTGAATAAGATCCCGTGTCCATGACGCTAGAGGTTTCTGAGATAGGTAGAATTTTAGCCAGTTAGACGGAACTCTGCCATCGTATATAGCCTGTAAAACGACTTCAAACTCCGAATCTATTACCAATAAACCTCGGATGCCTTTTTGAAGGTCTCTCAAACAAGCTTTGATGGTTGACAAAAGAATATTATATCTTAGAATTTCCTGCAGTAAAACTACTTCCAGGGGAGTACGTTTGATACCCAACACTTTAACGATTTGTCCATAGTTAATTTCCTCCGGGATATTGGCCTCTATGTCTTGTGCCAATTTTAGCACCTGGCTTTCCTTACTCTCACCAGCTGTGGTTAAAGATTGAACCTGAATGGAAAGCAGAGTATCGAGAAGTTCTCTTGTTTCACCGATCAAAGACGCAATATCTGCGTTCGGGTGTTGCCCAAAAGCTTCTGGCTTATCGACGTTGGGTAAAAGTTCAATATTATCCTTGTAGAACTGAAGGTCTCCATCTTGTGGTATAAAATATGTTCTCAGTGATGAAAGCCTAAGAAAAAAGTTAAGAGTTATAAGAAAGCCATTATTCAATTAAATGCACCTGTAGTTTTGGACTGTAATCGCATCGTTATTAAAAAAGGTATTGATATATGTTATTAGTAAACGACGATCCCACTCATCTGTTATATGCCCTCCATAATTAACTCCCGCAATTAGATATTTTAGGGCTTCCCACTGAGTTTCCTCGTACTCATTAATGTAAAGAAATAGCAAAATCTCTGAAACCTCAAAATCCGAGTCATTGAAGCTATAAACAACATTCCAACCGAGTTCTTGGAACTTCCTGCGCTCAATTAAAATCGAGTGGAAGAAACACAGAGAAAATAAAAGTTTTTTGTATGTTCTCGGATCTACACATTCCTCAAAGTTTCCAACAGCAATGTTATTGTAGAGTCGTTTCATATTGGCTTTAATCCCTCTTGGTGGCTCAGTTGTCATTTTGATACCTGTTTGTAAAATCGAGACAGGGAAGTCTCTGTGTGGATTGGAGCTTAGCCACAAGCGAAACTTTTTGTTAACTTTAGTTGCTTGTATCATTTGAATGATCTTATCCAAATCTGGCAACCAGCTAAGCGATAAATGACAGTTGGCCAGAAAAACCCAATGTCCATTCTTTATACCATCCCTTATAAGTTTAGTGGCAAGGGGAGCTTGTCCTTGTCCTAAACTAAGCGAAAAGAGCTTTGAAGTCATACTAAGTTGCTCTGCCAGACCGATGAGACCACCAGTTGGGTCTACTCCAGGTGATAGAAGGAAAATTAATGGAGTTTCTGCTGAGGATTCTTCGTAAGCTGATTTTAGGTCGAGAATTGGGGCCTCCACATATTTGGGACCAAGAATAACTGAGGTAAATTGAGTAAGGCAAAACATTATTCTGTCAGCACGCAGACACCGAACTACACAAAACTTTTGAAAATCCGTTAGTTTCTCATTCCAATCGCCTACTAGTTCTTCGGACTCAGGAGTAGTTTTTCCGTACCATTCTGTAATCGAAAATTATATAATTACTCTATTATCAACACAATATCGGATCTTACCATGCCACAACTTTGGAAATTGTTCGAAGGAGTTTAAAATCCCATGGAATCCAGCAATCTTATCAAGTTCCGTAATATTATCCCATATTTCTTCGGTTATCCAGTCTATTTAAAATAAATAACTAGTAGTTATTCATAAACATTGAATAGTATTTTGCTGAAACTAAAACTAACCCGAGCTGGGATTTGGGGCTTGATCATGCCTTTCTACAACTAACCCCCCATTAAGAATAAAGTTGTACTCTGCCATTACCAATTTTCCAGAGTTTTCTAAAATTTTTGCCCATATGTTAATTGATAACATTAGCTTGTGCTTCTCGAACAGACCACGACATGTATTTTTGTAAACCGAGTACGTATGGTACTCATTTATGTTTGCAATACGCTCCCTCACTTCTTGGTGCTTCGGACTACGTTCGATTGATTTAACGAAAAGAAGAATGTAGGCGCCCAAAGCGAACTGGTACATCGGATCAACCTTGGCCAAGTCAGTCAAGACAAAAAACAGAATGGATGCCCTTTCGGCAGCCGGCTGATACGCATGTCGCGCAATATCTATTTCAACCTCCGTTATTTCTGCGATATTAAGTGACTCTTTAACTAACACTGATGTCTGCCGTGATTTTTGAAGAGTTTGAAACAATTCATCGTCTTCCAAAAGTGAGCGCCTACTTTCGTTTAAGAGCCGAAGTATTTGATTATCCAAATCGATTAAGATCCTTTTGTTGGTTGCAATAGTCGTAACCATATCATCTTTTTGTTGTTCCAATGCAGGTTTTTCTTTTCGAACGATAATACCCAATAGCTGAGCTTCGAGAGCACTTTGTTTTACAGCGAAATTAATAATGGCGGTTTTCGAGGATATTTCCGGCGCGTAATGCGGATTACTTAACTTAGTAGTTATGTAAAGTCGGAAAGTGTCTTTGTACATTAGAAGTTTATCCATAAATTTAATTAGTTTTTGTCCACCCTGTATAGTAAATGTGGACCGCAATATTGGATTAATTACTGGATCTAAAGATTCGGTAACATTTTGCAAGAGAACTGGTGACCCAAACTGAAGCGCTCGCTCTAATGTTCGAACGTAGTCGGGTTGATTGAAGTCGATAATTTTCAGGTCACTTTTTTCAAGATTACGAATCCATTTGTTAGCCTGGCTTTGTGGATCTATTATAAGCGGCCAACGGCGGCCTTGCGTAGCAATTATACCATTTTCAGTGCTAAAATCATCCAGTGGTAGTCCTTGAATATTCCACTCTCTGATGGTTACCGGTTCACTAAGAAATTGTGTGATCCTAAAATCATCTGAGTGTGGAATTTTATTTTCTTCGATCTTCTTTTGCCATAAATCCATAAGAATTTCCCTATATTTAGAATCAAAAGGCCCGAGGTATGATGCAAAAGCTGTGGCTACAAGACAGTCGCCAGGTAGTTTTTCAAAACGGATATCGAGGAATGCAACAGTATCCATCCAACGTTGTCGTTCTCCAGATAATGACTCCACCAAAATAATTGCGCGGTCCAGTTGTTCTCTGTAATAAGTTTAACTAGTTAATATTAATATGCATCGTTCCTTTTAATGTGGCCATAGATAACCTTATTGTTCATTTCTCAGTATATAATTCATGGTTTAAAACAATTTTTTTTAAACTATTTAAACTAGAAATGAGAGACTAACTTTTATTGTAATAGGTAAGAACAGTTTCATTTGCGAGATTTTTGTCTTTATCTTTGAAACTCAGCCTTATTTCGTTTTCGCTTTCATTTATCTATGTCTTGTTTCGAGCCAGCATCTAACACAACTACGCAGAATAATATTAACAGAATTGTTTGCTTACTGAGAGAGTATTTATGTGTATGCGATAGTATAATGGGAGTCCCTATATATATAATGCGTTCAAAATACAATACCAAAGTCTGTTTCAGTTACAAGATGTTTTTAAAAATTGTCCTTTCGAGTGAGCTCTCTTTAATTATTTTAGTTTGCTAACTCTTAAAACCTCAAAAATACTATACCTTAATTTTTCGGCTCTGTTCTTGAGCTGATCCAGCATATCAGATTTTTCTTTAAAATCTGCTTTCAAAGTTTCAAGCTTGGCATTTAACTCCTCCAGCTTTTGTCGAGCCATTTTTAAAAGCATTTGTTTTTCAGTTAACGATTGCATAGCATAATCAAGTCGTTCTTTCTTCGGTGCTACAATCCTGTAGACTTTTCCATAATTTTCAATTGCTATTATCCAAAGCATTAGTGATTTGCAAGCCAATGAAACAGTAGCAACTTTATCTGGTTCCAATTCAGGATTCTGGGTGAACAAGGCAATACGTTTTAGAGTTTTATCCGAAATATGATCCCTATCGAAATTTCTCAAATCACTGAGGAAACTCTGCTCGCCGAGCATTTTCTTGGCCATCTCCCAACTGGGGTCCTTCCCCAAGAGTATCATCACCGCTTCCATAACTTTTTCAATTTTTAGCGGTGGCTTAGCGTATGACTTAACTTCGGATAAATCTTTTTTGTTAAGCGCATCAAGTGCTTTTACAGCTGCGTCAATCATCGGCATGACAAAGTCTAAATCTTTCTGAGCAACAGCTGCCAACTCTTTGCAAACTACCTCCTCTTGGGATATAATTTTGCTTTCTTCATCGACTTTTTGTTTTTGTCCTTCAGCTTCTTGACTTTGTATTTCAATTTCAGCAATGAATACCTCGCACTGGCTTGTCAGTTCCTTGACCTGTTCCTGACTCACCTTAAGCTCCTCTGACATTGCAAATACTTTTTCCTGTGTTTCCTGTATTTTGGAGAGACCATTACGAAGTTTATTTGAATTTGATGACACTTCTATTCTTTTCGCCTGTAAGAGATCCTTAAATCCAGCCACAAGTTCGAGGTAATTAATTGAAGTGACATAGTTGATACGTTGCATTTCCATGAACATTAAACTAGAAGTATTAGCAACACTTGAGTGAATGTCTGAGAATACCTTAGCTACACCAAGTTGTAGATTTTCTTCGGTAATGTTCGAAAGGCTGTCTCTGGTCGTTAAAATTAATTGGCCAGGTATAGGAGCATTTAGCTGAATATCTGACAAATAAGTTTGAGCCACTTCCAGCAGAGCTTCCTCCGGCCACATTCGGAACCAATTTGAGGTTGTTGCATTTATAAGACCGGGATATTGCCTTAAAAAAAGTCGAAAATTCTCCCCAATCGGGCTTAAACAAATTATGATATGTAGGTTATTGCAAACATTTTGCATAAAAAGATTATAATATGCTTCTGTTGTGGTTTGTATCCCCATTTTTTTAGCTTGTCTATCAAGCCCTGGTTTAAGCTCTTCAAATTCATCAGTCTTGAAGAGATTGGCCTCTCCAGTGCTCAGCATATTATTTATTATTTCAAGGAATGTATTCTCCATTACCTGTTCCCCACTAAACAGAAAAACACAAGGCCGATTTTTGATTCCAGTTACCTTGTATAGAGTTTTAAGATCTTCTCGAAATTCCGGAGTCCTGTACTTCCGAGTTACTTCAATTTGAAACACAGCAAAGTCACATATGAATATTGCCATTCTTGATAGAACTTGTCGCCCTGAACCTCCAATGCCAATATGGAGCATATGACCCTTATTCTGTGATATTGTTCTTACAATTCTGGTCACATGCTCTATAGCTTCTCTAAAAAACACCACATTTATTCTAACTGCTCCGGGAACCATATTGTATTCCCCTAATTGATTGTTCATATAAGAACGGAGTACTTCAATATTACTTAAGTCTTCATAGTATCCCTGAGTGCTCATGAAATCTCCGAAAATCGGAGCAATT
This sequence comes from Cheilosia vulpina, assembly GCA_916610125.1. Taxonomy (NCBI): domain Eukaryota; kingdom Metazoa; phylum Arthropoda; class Insecta; order Diptera; family Syrphidae; genus Cheilosia; species Cheilosia vulpina. The sequence goes on along the minus strand of OU744280.1, from coordinate 359,030 downwards.
TTATTAGGGCACAAGCTGTGAAACGTCACTCCCATATGTTTACCAATTTTTTCATTAATCTCAGACACAAACCACGATTGCTCAGACGCATCTACTAGCCGATCACTGAATACGCGAAAGCACTCATGAATCCATAGACGCTGAATAGACGCAATATTGATTGTACACTTTGGATCACTTCTCAATAAGCCTTGAAAAACTTTGGAGATATCACGCAAATTAAAGAGGTAGTGCGTTTTAGCAGGAGTTGGGAGCAATTTATTTGTCACTGCATTATATAGATCAATAGTAGCCGAAGTTATTGGTTTCCACATAGACATTACATCTTGTGTGTGGTTGCTCAACTTTTGTTTCAGCATGATTCCGAAAATATGGGCTATTGTTATACCAGTTGGGAAAGTCATATTGATAACAAAGAACCGGCTTAGTGTTCTGGTTGATATTTCTTGTCGTCCACCGCCCGGCGGTCCCATTGCAGCAATGAGTGACGTATTTTGCACATAGACTCTTTGCTGAGTTTTTCGATTAAACCAAAATTTGTAATCGATCCATTGCCTGATTAATTCCAAAGGTGGTTGTGAGCCGTAAGTGTCCTTGGCTGGCATATTGAAGTCGTCCATGAAACATATCATTCTTTTTCCTGCTGCTGGTACATACAGTACTTTTGTGCGCTTTTCAGTGCGACTTTCAATTGATTCCTGAAGTCTCGCCGGTGATGTCTATATATCGAAAAGTAGATAGAATATAAACAACTGTACTGATTTACTTACCAGAGCTGATATGTTAATTGAAAGAATTGTGTATATATCGCGATCAGCTGAATCTGTTACACTTATTGCCGTTGAAGTCTTTCCAGTTCCCACTTTACCCACAAGCATTACTGGGATTTCGGAGACTAAAAGTTTCGACACCACATATTCATATCTTATAGTGTCTATTGTCGGAACAATGATCTTATAAAATGGAATACTAAAATGCTTTGTGAAATTAGCTAAGAAAAACTTGTTCCACTTACTTACCTTGGATCATATTTCCAATTTTTTGGTAATTTGTTTTCCCATGATAAAAATGACCTGTATTTAGGGTCGACATAATAGTCGTACACTGTGTCCTTGATTGGAAAACAACTTTCGCGCTCTCTTATCATTGCGTCGATCCTTAGACGACTGTCTTCATCGACTGTCGCGCATATTGACCAAAGCATACAAAACAGAAACCAAAGCTTTGTCATTGCCTGTAAATTTTCAATGTTGCCTTCTACAATACCGTTTGCTTTAGTGCCTATGCACTCCAAGAGCTTGCACATGGAAATGACTACATTCAGCTCATTTGTAGAGACAGTCTCGCGACATCGTATCTTTCTAAATTCCAGTATCTTATCAATATAATCATCAAATAAATCTCGTAAAATATTCCCATATTCTTTTAGTGGCTGTCGCTCCAGCCATGACTGTACATACGGACGCCAACCCCAATCATTATAGTCATTGTAAACTATTCCGCAACGCGAAACTGTCGCCGGAGAGGCTACATCCAAATTTGCAGCTTCAAAAAGTAATGATACCTGTGGCGGCATCGTTATTCTCTCACTATTGACCAAAGTTAATACTTTATTGTCATCCATTACTGAGTTCATATTTTCAATCCAAACAGCATCCACTGGACCATCAAATAGGACCCATTTTTGTACAGCCGATTCATCCGCGCAAACAGTTCGCATAATCGAACTAAGGACCCCGTCGAGCCACTCGCCTGTAGCAAGATTGTACTCCCCATAAAGTTCAGCTAGATTAAGCGCTTTAGGATTCATTGGGTACACAATTACGCTTTCCCATCCCTCTTTCTTTATATTCTTTAACCTGTTACAAGCTCCTTGAAGAGATTTCCATGTTACGCTCTTGGCCGTGCAGGTATCCCCCACTACCATTGTTGAATGCCTTGAAATTTTTGTTTCATACAACTCTATTACCTTTTTGATGGCCATAGGAACTAATTGCAATCCGTTACAGTGAAACTCTGCCGTTATAGCTGATTCCAATTCGGTGTAATCCACAGTGGGAATGATCAACCCTGGAAAGATATCTTCCATTATTCCATTGAACAATGGAAGATCCACTGATGTTAAGCGCGCAACATTCATATCCCGCATTGATAAGTAAACTATTTCATCCTCGTTTGTTTTCGGCAATTGACGACGTTTCCTGCCAGCATATCTCAAAAGCGCAACCATTGATCGTAATCCGAAATCGTAGTGACACTGTTTTGACAATTGTTGCTTCGCCAGCTCGTATAGTGTAAATACTTTCCTGGCGAGGCTTCTTGTGTTTTGAAAACCATCGGAAATAAGCAGATTTTCTGCAATAATTATGTTGTCTGGGACTATCATAGCGATCGGCCTGAACATTGACTTTAAGTTATCGGGAAGCTCAGTTCGTCCAGCATATCCAGGATTCATTGTTATAAACAAACCTACTGTATGTCTTAATGATATTAATTGGCCTTCAAAGTCGAACGTGGTTAGCTTTGCAGAAAGTGCGCTCATTATTGACAGAATCTGTTGTGCCACTACTGATAAAACTTCGATATTTATGCGATTGAACTCATCGAAACAACCCCACGCACCCGTCTGGGCAAGACCCGAAAAATTCTTTCCAATACTCTTGTAGTCCAAACCTTCTGAACAATTTGTGACTACTACCCACAAGCCGAGGGCTTTACCTAAATCCTTAACCGTCTCAGTTTTGCCTGTTCCTGCTGGCCCCTTTGGGCTTCCTCCCCTATGCAAGTGCAAAGCAGTTGTAAGCGTAATGTAGCATCTATCCGTAAGCGGAGTGATTACCAAACGGCCAGAATTTCCTGTATATTCATAACCGTATTCAAAAAGCGTATTAGTTTGCCTTATGACACAAGTTTCCCGGTCTCTCTCCCAGTACAATCGCAATTGCGAAAACCATTCAAAATGAGTCACATCCTTACAGTTGATTTTATACATACGATCGATTACATCTCGGCCATGTATTTCTATTGTAATGAGAGTATTGACTTTTAAGCGCAATATCATGGGCAGTTCCTTTCGACTTAGTTCGGAAAGCGTTGCCAAAACTTTATTCTGTTTGCGCTTTAGTTTTCGAAGAGGTTTTCTGTTTTCGACAATTTTGCAATGAACTAAGCTGCGAGTGCATTCGGCAGTCCATTGCATTAATGCCGACGTTAAACACAACTGGCCAGGCCATAGTTTTAGCCATTTTTCACGATTTGCTTTCAACTGTCTCAGAGAGCTTCGAGCAAGTCTTAGCTTGTTTTTAAGTACTGCTAACATATGGTTTTCAATATTGTTCAACCATTTCTCCGAAGCTCCCTCGATATACAGGACGGTGAGGAATTCTACATATTCTCCGTCGTTTGCATACATACCCAAAACTTGCCAACGGATTTGTTTTCCAACACTCTTTCGCAATTCCAATTTATAGAGGTTATCAAAAAGCTTCTTCAAATGAGATTGTACCAAGTCGGGTCTCTTTGCGTTTCCTAAAACTTCCAGCAGATCGTCATTTGATATGAAATAGAACCTAGGAAATAGTTGTCTCTTCGTTTCCAGGTAGATCTCCAGAGCTCTCTGGATCTGCTCCAAATCCTCTTCTATTTTAATGCATCCCTTTAACAAAAAATTAGGAATGCGGTGATGTACAGCTTTAACCGCGGTTTTGGCTTTGTACATTTTCTCTGTTATTGTTGCCCATTCGTTGGTTAGTACACGAAATAGGTAATTTTCTTCTGGTAATTGTTTGCTAATATCATCTCCGGTAAAGACATTTTCCAAATATAGCCATTGGCGTTGAACAGTTAGTGCTTTCTCCAAAGTTTCTGATACATTTGCCAACGTTTTCTCCCAATAATCTACCACCTTTGTGAATGGTTCCACAAATCGTGTGGATTTCATCGATGAAATTTGAATAAGATGTTCCTCCAAAAGCTGAATGCACTCATCTACATTTCTTATCCTGTAAACTGCATCCTTATAGTGGATAACCTCAAATTTCTGCTTCTGCCAGATCGCCGCAATGTTCTGTATGGCCTTTTCGATTTGTAACTCCATAGTTGCCGAGTTTGATATGTCGTGAATCTCCTCAGAAAATGCTTGGAAATTCATATCAATTATTTTTCCTAGTGTAAATTGCGGGGAGTTTTCATCAAATTGCCTACAAGGAAATGAAAATTGAACGGTAAGTTTTCACTCGTCATATTTTATTGCAATTAGTTACTAATATAGAATAGGTAAGTAGAATACGAACTTATTCACTGAATGATGATGAATATTCACAGAATTGCGTTTCACAGATTGTCCTGTAGGTGTATTGCAAACAATTATTCATATTGTTTCGTGTTGGAGCTCAAACGTCGGTAATATATTGGAATATATTTCGAATGGAACAAAATTGTCTAGCCTTTGTATTATGTATACGACATTATTGGAAAATATAGAAATTACACTGTCCTTTTTAACATGAATTTCAAAACAATGATTTTTAAAATAGCTACGGCTTATTACAATTACGTAAAAAACGATGGGCCTTACTTATAATCATTTTTTGTAGGTCACAATAGGTAATTTTGTATGGAAATATGTAGCCTAGATAATAAAAACGATTATAAGTACCGAGCAATAGATTTAGTACGACACATTCGTACACTTGTTACTATTTTAAATATAAAAATTTACTATTTTATTGGTTATCGTTCACTTGTTACTATTTTAAATATAAAAATTTACTATTTTATTGGTTATTTGTTTTTGATTTTTCCCTATTTAAAAAAAATTTAAAGTTCAAAATATATTGGAAAAATAATGCGACTAAAATTGTGCTTTTTACTTTGCAGTACTTAAACAAAACTTTCACTATACACTGTCATATAACACATTGTAAAGCAAATACTTAATAAAATTACGATTACCTCAACCAAGGTCACTGTATAACCCATAAAGGTTATCGTTGAACCTTATCCTCCATATTTAATCGACAAGAACTGGACCATATGCAGTCCTCATTTAAATACCCAAACTAGATTACTGCACAATGTTCTTGGGCTTAAAACTTAGAAAAACAAATTAAACCTACGGGATTTTTCCCCTATCGGGACAGTCTGATAATGAAACGAGGGCATCAATGTCCATTTTATTCGTCTCACAAAATAAAAAAGGTACGCGACAGCTGGTTGTTACAAACTAAACGGGCATGTTGTATTAGTTATTTACTACTAATATTTTATCGTTATAAATGTAAGTCTGAATAGTATATGACATTTTTACACAAAACCAATTTAAAAAAAAAGGAGACAAGTTTTGAAACTATGTCCGAAACCAACTTCTAATAACATTCTATATTCAGAAATGACAAATATTAAAAAAATCTTACATATCGACCACACGTCGCACTTTGTTCCAATGACGAGTACGCATAGAAGGGTTTTTCAAAGCCGTTATGAGTGGTAATGTCTTTCGAAATTCATTGACGTTTTTTCTTACGGTGTCCAATATTTCCCAATTCCGATCACTATACAATTTATAAAATTGACTAAATTGATTATACAACGAAATCACAGTGTCCTCTATTAAATCGATATTAATATTCCAAAAATATTCAAGCCTCCATTCGTTCCAGGAGATTTCCCATTCGAGTATCACTAGCCAAATATTTTGTAAAATTTGCACTTCCTTCTGTATCTTTCTCAATTCTAGGCTAGTAAGATGAGTTATCCCAAAAACTTCTAGATCTGCTATTAAGCTCTGTTCAAACCGAAGGCAGGCCTCAACTTTTCCAGCGACTATTTGCAGGTATTTTAATGCAATTTTTGGAGATCTATGGGGGATTTTAGGACAAAAAATGTAAAGACAGTAAGGATATAGGATTAGCGGTCATTACATTCGGGAGGAAGAAGGAACTTTAAGGAGAAACTCTTCCATTAGAATTTTAATTGTTGCTTTGAACTTTTCGGCTTGCTCCAAGAGCGCAACCTTGAACTCTTCTTTTGTGTTGCCCAACATTTCATCGGCCTCGAGAAGTTTCTTTATATAATTCTGCCATTCAGGATCCAAATTTAAAACTAATTGGCGTGTATTTGATGGAAATTCGATCCGATAGTTATCTAGAACCCTAAAAAGGTCTAATACGGCAGGAAATTCAGCTGCTTTCTCAGCAAGCTCTATAACTAAGCGCTCATATAATTTAGTCGATTCCTTAATTTCCTTAAGCGTTCGTGGAATAATAGAAATTTTCTCAATATTGTAACTCATGTATTTGTAAACACCTAAAATAATATGCATGCAGTTATCAAAGTCTATATTAAATACAAAATATACCTTTAATTCTTGCAGTCGACTTCGTTTTTAGTAGTTTAACATTAAGCGCTTGCCAGCGGTCGATACAATCCAGAATTGAATTTTTCAACTTGCTGGAATTAACAGTTATAAAATGGACAGATGAAACCGTTTCCTGAACAGCCACCTCGTTGGCCAAGCTAGTGTAGTTAGCTATACTTTCGTTGAAGGCATCTGCTGTTTGGTCAGTCTCTTCCCACTTTTTAAGGAACTTAAATTCTTGCATTTCCCATATGGATCGAAACTTTAGCCAGTTGACAAGAAATGCATTAAGTTCAGAAATGCTGTGCTTAACTTCGTGCATGATATTGTTTTTAATTGCAATGCAATCGGAGCTAGCGTTTACGAGCTGACCAAATGGCAGTGAATATTTTGATACGGCGAATTTTTGCCAAAGACGAGGAAATTCATCCAAAATCTTTGTGATCCGCGGTAGTACACTTTGAAATACAGCAGTAACGGTAACTACTTCTGGTGAAAAAACAATCTGCCAAACATATTTAGCTAGTTGGAATTATATTTGTCTGTGATTGCGATTTACCTTATGATTCTCAATATCAACATTCACTTGCAATATTTGTGCTGGTCCCACAGATCCGCTTCCGTGGAGGATATCGTAAATATTTGACAGAGAAATTCTCACACTCGCAAGAAAAGCTGCTTCCAACATGTCATCCAATCGTTGAATATAATGTGTCCATTCTGAATCCATCTATCAATAGTGCACCCAAGCATTACACAAAAAATTATTATTTCAATTTATTTTAGAATTACCTCATTATTGAAGCTCTGAAATTCCCTTAAAACTGCCGTTATTAATTCAACGACGCATAAATATTGTTTAGCCAATACCTTAGCGGCTATCTTACTCTGTTTTTCTAAATTTTTCTCAAAAGTCTCCAAACTCTGTCCTGTATTTGAAATATCAAAGAAACTGAAGTTACAGATTTGCTCGCAAGCTCTGCAAATATTTAAATTGGCTCTCTTGTAAATATCCACAGCGTTCTGCAATTTTTCTGTATGCTTCGAGCAGTCTAGAATGTAAGCATTACTAAGGTCACCACCCCAACTGAGCTTGAATATGCCTGGAACAATTTTCTTTTCGCATACTTGAATATGAACCATAAAAAGCTTTCTTTCCCCATGGGTCAAGGCTGCTAAGATACGATTGTAATCTAAGCAAACTGTTATCACACTATTGTAGACAAACTTAAGACTTGAATATTTATTGTATAGTTTATTCAAGTTTGGTGGTATTTGAAATCCTAAATGGCTAAAAATGTGGGCTTCCTGACAGATCGTCAATACTGACCGGTCAATGTTACATTCCAGAAGACCTTTTTTCACTTTACTTTTGATTAAGAGTGTTCGATTTAATTTAGAGAGCAAATCATTATCAAATGTGTTAGTCCAGGTTTTGAATGTTTTCTGAATTTCTTTTCGGTAGTCGGCTTTGCAAGTTTCAAATATTTCTAAGGCAACCCTTGATATCGATACTTCAGGAAGCCATTCCGCAACTTGCAGACGCTCCTTAATCCGTGTCAATTGTTCTAAGTTTATCCTGTAAATCATTGCTTTCGATGCGTACTTCGAAAACCAAGTTTCGTGATACTGCGATTGTTCCTGGAGCTTTTTATTAGTGTAATTGATATCCGAAATGAACATGGACCAGACTTCGGAGACTTTGTTTAAGTATGTCGTACGCAGATTACCTCGAAATGAGTAGAAGTGAAGTGTCATTAGGACTTCTAGTGCTTCTTCGATGTTGCATGCAGTCTGAAAAGCTGTAGACATTAGGCGTTGCACAACTTCTTCCAAACTGCGAACCATCTTGCGATACTTTAGAACTTCGGTATACCTATAGAATATGCATATTGATGTAATAATAATAAATAAATTATAATACTCTTATTTCTATTGTATTGCACACTAAGGAGTCGTCAGCATATAAAATCATATGTAGTCAAATACAATACAAAAACAGAAAAAACTTAAAAACAATTTAATACAACCAAAATACCCGAATGACTGTAAAAAATAACTAAAAGGTTGTAAACAAGACACATTTAAGTACTACTAATTGACAATCGGAGGCTACCTACACAGACAAAAATATTCGTAGCCTTCGATGCCAATTACTTATACGGGTGGGCCAAATACAAGTTTCTTTTTAAAAATGCAATACAATGAACAAAATTACATTTTGTCCATGTATTATGGCCTTATTAGTAAGAGCAAAAATTCCCATTAATTATGGAGCACAACGTAGTTTAACTGGCTGCCTCAGATGGCTTTGCAGTATCATACTGTTACTGCAATTTTCCAAGACCTTGTTGATGGTTTCGGGCTGTAGCTCACGGATTACTTGGATGATATTGGCTTTAAGGGCTTGAAAAAGTCTAAAAGGTTCAAATCGCAGCTCCGAGGTGGCCAATTGACATTGCCAAGACGGCAGACAACACGATTTGGGAATTTTGTACGCAAAAGATCAATTTTTTCATGGGCTTCGTGGCATGCTGAGCCATCCTGCATGAACCAGAGGTCGCCTAAAAGCAAAGTAAAGTAGGATTTTCAGCACGCAAATACAACAACTACTATGATTCCTCGAAGTGTCAAGTAGAACTTTGTTGTTGTAATTGCGTGCTGAAAATCCTACTTTACTTTGCTTTGCTGAGATCGAAGCTCAAAAAATCAATGTCGTTTTCGATTTGGCAAAACGATACATTTTTTTGAGAAAAAATCAATTTTTTTTTTATTGAGGTTGCTTTTCATATTCGATTCGCCGCAAAAATTAATCTTTTTTTTGATCTCAGATCACTTTTGAGAAATCAAAATTTTTTCTCAGATTTTACAAATACTTTCACTAACACCAATGTTTATGACACACAGCTGGCGGTTACGAATTGTTTATCGCTGGAGGGATTGCTTTTCAAATGAATTATTCATTTTTTGAGTATGGAAACGATTTTTTATATTAAATTATTTCGAAATGAGATATTATAAATGGGTAAAAATCAATTGAACTGGATTTCCAGTGCAAGTGCAAAAAAAATATTTTTTTGCGGCCAACTCAATACAAGCACCAATCAAATTCGGATTTTATGTTCGATTTGGCAGCAGAAATCTGAAATCTCAGATCAAATTCTGAAAAGCCAAATCAAAAATGACATAATACTCAAAATAGAATTGATTTGTAGTGTCACATAACATAAAATTTACTAGTAAACGGACGGATTTGATTCTGACGTTAAAAGTGCGAAAGGGAATGTGGGTCGTGTATCGATATCAATAAATGTGAACAACAAACAATGAATTAATGATTTACGAATTAAAGTAAATTAATAAACGCAGTTTTCACAAATTGACGTACATATTGATAGATTAAAATGCACAAATTGAGAGGGGGCATTGGAAACTTTAAAGCGCGTATGACTGCAAACAAAAATATATAGATATTATTATTATCCTGGAAAGTATATTTTGTGCACCTGATATGAAGCTGTTTCTTTGAGTACTTTTATAAAGTCGTATCCGTCGATGCTATGGTTTAGTTAAAAGTATATATAGGGGAATACTATGCCGCTTCTTACGAATCTTACAGGTAAAGTCGAGAGAAGAAGTTATTGTAATTATAGAACAAATTTGATTTAATTTATTGTTGTGGACTTGTTGAGTTTGTGTTATTGTTGTTAGTTACTTGATACTAAATTGTCTAAATCAGAAGTTACCCTTTTACTTAACACAAAGTATAATGCGTGCGATTGCTTTTGTATGATCCAATAGAAATGTGCGCCATTAGAATACAAATTGTATCGAGCTCAATCTAACGGAGTGCTTTGCATATGAGTTGATATTTTGCAGATTGTGCTCGATAGGGGAAAGATTAGCCCACCATTCAATAAGTTCGGATAATGTGTTTGGTAAGTTTAGCAAATTTTGTCGGATTTTCAAATTTGAAGAAGGCCTAGAAGAGCCATTTGCGTTTTTCATTGAAGATCCGAGAGAATGGCCGAAATTCAGAATTACTTTTTTTAATGAAATTCGTTGGAGCACTTTGCAATAACCATATATATGCACATCATAATTATAAAAGATAAATGGGCATAAATACGACGGATGGATAAATGGACCAAATAAATATATATCAATTAAAGTTGCACGAGTAATAGCATATTTTCGGATCACATAGCCCAAAATTTGTTGTTAACAGCACAACACACATTTCTATCTGACTTTTTTTGATATTGCAAACTGTTTTCATTTAACAAAATTATAGTAAGCTGCCAGATTAGCTGACTCTTCAAACTGTTAACTTAGTACTCAGTATTGATTACAACGCATACCTATTCTTATTAAATATACGCATCTAATCGGGCAAATCTCGCTCTGCATAAAGACGCGTCATCGGAAGCAATATAAAGGAAGTTGTTATGTTTTTACCATTCAGTTTTGTGGACATTCAATATTAATTCCTTTGAATCCGTTTTCATTGCTTCAAGGCCCTTTAAAAAAGTACTTTCGACGTTTTCCGATTTAATTTTAAAGTAAGACCCTCGAGTTCCTCCAAACAAAGGTTTCGGAATCTTTTCTGTCTCGTCCAATCTACCAAAAACTATCATCGACTGGCAAATATCAATTAAATCGTTCAATCGTTCTTCAAATGCATTGACATGGTTGAAAATCATGGCTTCGTCAAGATTCCATCCGTCACTTTGCGCTGAGATTTCAGCATATATTGCTTTGTATGACATGCAACACTCAATTGACATATTGCACAATAATATACCAAATCTCGGGTAACCATCGAGAACTTTATCAATATTTGTTTGCGATGTGCAATACTTAATAATCTGATTACTGAGCTTACGAAATAGGCCCGTGATGAGTTCAACTCTATTATAGTGTTTAGAATTCAGCCAAATAAATCGAATGAGATGAATAAATCGAGGCAGCAATGGTGGTATCTCCGTCGGGTTTTTTACAGCATGTAATACCTGCGATGGCTCGATCAAAAGTTGTAGATACTTTACATTGGATTTCGCTTGAATAAACTCATTGTTGCAGTCTTGTATCAACTCATCGATTTGTTTAACATACACGGATTGAACTGTATGAAGGACCTGCACGATCGCTTGAATATCACCACTCTGAAGTTGAACGCTTAGACCCTGAAGGACTTCATCTGTAAATACCAATTTCTTATAAATGCATAGTCATCTTTGTATTTGAATATAGTTATTTACATCGGTACACCCAGAACGCGTATTCCTCAATTGGGCAAACCAAGTCATGAGGTGTTACCAACACCTTATCGGTAAGACATGCTCTTATTTGTGTTCCCCAATGGACTACCATTGCTTCAAGACTCTTCACAAATTCGCGGTCTTTTGCGGAGACTCCATGTTTTATTTTGTTGTGTATATTGGGTACATATAGCATAGTCATTCCTGCCATTTTATAATGCAGCGCAGTTACATGCGCCAACACTTTATTCAATGCCGTGTAAAAGCGAAACATTACATTGTCACTCCATTCTGTATAGTTGCGAAATATAGGCGCATACACTAATTTAAGAGTCCGAAGGAATATTCTGTCTATATTTTCATGTATAGTTCCATGGATTATTTCATCGTGAAATGTTTTGGCGTCAAATATTTGATTAGGTTTTCGCATAAAGTAGGTAATGTCCAGCACCTGTGCTATTGGAAATCCCAGACAGGCAGTTAGCTGGTTTCTGTCATAAAAAATTGTCAATACCACCTCGTGGACTTCCAAAAACCAGCTACGAATTTCAGAAAATATGCTTTCCGACCAATCTCGATGGTCTAGACCATATAAAATTGTCATTTTTTTAACAAAGCTTACGAGGTCCGCCAATTCTTCTTCTGTATACGACGGACGTGGTATTTCGGGAATTTTTTGAATCTGTTCGTTAACGACATCTTCTGGAAGATAAAATGCTTGCATTTTAACAGAAAATTGATTTTACTTATATGGGCCTCCAACCTTCTTGATCTGACTCGGTTACGCTACTCAGTATACTAACGTGGTCACCCGCAGCCATCAAATTGCGTGTTTTTTTTTTATACTAAAGACAATACTGATTTTTTTTTCACTGACAGAAACTCAAATCCTTACTAAAAAAAAAATAAAGTAAGAGTTCGATTAAACACGAAATCGCAGGTTTGGTTTCTAAGGAGCCAAACAATTTATATGCTCACACAACACAAATTATTTCCTACCCTTGTCAGCGAATATGGGTTATTTTATAGTAACAACGACCTTTTTTTTTACCAGTTAGACGACTTGCAATGTATTCATTGGGCATTACTAATAGTCATTTTTAACCTTCACACTAAATATTTTCTAGGTCACAATATGCAATTTTGGATGGAAAATTTCGACATTATGAGTTCGAAAAAATTAAGCCTGGACACTAAAAATGATTAATAGTATCGCGGATTATGTACTGTGCTTAAAACCCAATGTAAACTGATGTGAAATTGTTTTAACTCAAAAATGACACACGTGCTCAAATGAATTCAAAAATAAACCGCCTCAAACTTTTCGTCACAATTCTGTTAATTTTGGGAACTATCACTGGAGTACTACTCATCTGTATAACCACTTACTATCATCGAATCCTTGAAGTTTACTTTGCGATAACCGAACGCCAATATCTCGTCGCTCAGTTGTCTAGTATTTATATGTTGGGAGTTGAGGTAGTGGTATGCTATTCTTTCGGTTTTATTTTGTGGCTTTTCATTTTGAAGAGTGGTGCAATACAAGAATATACGAAATCGTTGGCAGCACTTAATGTCTTCTGCATATTAGTTTTTCTTTGTGGAGCAATAACGGTGTGGTTTCAGTATTGCAGTATTCAATCTTTAAAAACAGCAGCGGAAATTTCTTTATTTCGAGGAATCGACTTGTACTTCTCCGAACCTGAATGGAAGCTACTTTGGGACGAAATTCAGTATCAAAATGGATGCTGTGGTGTGAATGGGTTCGATGATTGGAACGACGCAGTTTGGATGCCGGAGGATCAAGCGATGTTAGTCTTTATTATCTCTGTTATCGAATATTTGTTTCCATTCTATTATTTTCAGATACGACTTTAACATTTTATCAATGATTCCTTATACTTGTTGCAAGCGTTCAGTGCCATCCTGTTTTCAAAACTATGCCCCTCATGTAGGTGAGACACAAGTGCCCTACATTAACTCGATTGATATTAATACAAAAGGATGTTCAACTAAGTTCTATGATGATACCTACCGGCTTTTTTACTTCGTTGCTGGAACGGTCCTTATTGTTTTGCTTCTACAGGTTGGCAGCAATATTTAGTAAATTAGTTTTTACTTCAAGTAAATCTTACTTTTGAATAGATCATCCTTTTTATTTTAGGACTCATAACAATATCAGAAGCAAAAAGAATTTTGTTCGGATTGCGAGATTTCATTAAGGATAATGATGAGCGCCCATTAGTGATTGTGGTAACAAATTTTAATTCTATTGAAAATAAAAATTCAACATTTCATTTTAGACGTATCCTCGAAATGTCCGTTGTGTGACTCTATCGAATGAACACTTTGAGGACGTCGATGAAACAGTCTGCGAAGAGCGTTTCAGTTTAAAGTGTCGAGTAGCAGAAGATTTTTGCTTACAACGAGAAACTATCAATAGCTACGAACCCGATCAAAATAATATCTTTCTGCACTAGGTTTAAGTTCATGGATCTATTTATATAATATGTTTGTTTATTTGCAAAGCGTTTTTTCGCAAATTATATCTACACCATAAACTACTTCTGGCGCACGGTCAATGTTATAAGACAAAATTTTCTGTTCCCATTTCAAGTTATTCCTTAGCCAAAATTTCCAAATCATTTTCGTTATACGAATTCTTAGTTCTTAGCCACTTCTTGATTATTATAATTGTAGTCAACAGTAACACACGCATATTATAATATATCTCGTATAATCGTCGTTCCCACATTGCAAAAAGACCTGATTGACTATAAAAAAGGATTAAAAAGATGTAAATAAGATACATTCAAGTATAACTATTTCACAGTCGGAGGTTACCTACACAGACTAGGTAATAAAAAAATACGTAGCCTTCGACTGCTAAGTAGTTTACTTGAATGCAGTGATGTCAACTAAGGCATAATTATGCCTTTTTAGGCATAATTCCGATGCTTGAGGCATTGAGGAATAATTTTGAGAAAAAAGGCATAATTTTTGTGAATTGTTTTTATAATCAATTGATACAAATACATTTTCGTGCCATTGTAAAATATGCAATTTTTATCTTTTTTACCAAAAAAGCATAATTTTTTTCGGGTTTAGGCATAAAAACTTCGATCAGGTTGTCACCGCTTCAAGTGTCCTTTCTTTTTTCAGGTCAGTCTGGTATTTATTTTTTGTTTATTTTAAGCTTTTCAGTCTATTACACTCCAGGGAAGAATACGAATCTAATGACACCTCACTCTTCGAAATCGGTCAAGCAGTTTAGCTACAGGAGGTCACAATGAAACGGGCATACGTAGATACGCTATCCTACTTCTGAGTACAGGACAGGTAAAAAGGTCCGTTGCAACTCCAATACAAAATAAATTTCAAACTTTAGTTCTCGGAGCTAAAGTTGTAAAATTAAGATTATTAATGCGAGAATTAATATGAAAGACAAGGCACGTGCAAAGCCGGGCGAATAAAGCCATTTTATTTACGTTTACGGGTACGTTTATCTGGAATAAATGAAAGTCTCCATAAAAATACAGATTCCTATAAGTACCGCAGGCAGGTCTAGCTTCTTACAATGACCATTCGTTTATGGAGTCGAGTGTATCGTGTTGGAGTATGCGCGGTTGAGGCCGTTAAAATGTATTAATTTATAATTGCGCTATGCATAATACATTTTTGGAAATTGTTTTAATTTGTCATTACTGGTTTTATCAAAAATGTGGTTTTATTTTCGATTGCTTGAATGCAGTGTTCTCATGCAATGCTATGTTGGGACCACCAAAGATCTTTTTCAGATCTCAGATTTTATGCGGCTCATGGAACATAAATGGATTAGTGCTTTATTTGACAACAAAATCAACCGTTCAAATTGCATTTGTTTTTGGTAAAATCAACCATGGAAATCGGCTTGTTTTGTTTCCTCTGTTGTAGATACAAATGGAGTAGCTTTGGTGATTTGTAGTTCCGGATGATGAGGAAGAAAATGAAGATAATAATTCCTGGCTGGCAGAAGAATGAAGATCTTGGGACATCATTGGGTCGAGACCCAGTCGATGAAACAGATCTCCCATAAACAGATGCTAGCCTTAACACTATGAATTAAGCCCAGAGAAGAACTGTGGAGAATTCCAGAGGGTCTCTCTGAGTAAGATTTACAGTGGTAGAGAGACGAAAAGAGACCCGACAATGGTGGTCTGATTCGAATATATCTCGAAATCTATATATATATATAATAATTCCTCCAAAACTACGCCCATTGCTGTTTATGTTGGTTTTCACAAAACTTTGCACATTTGTTTTAAAACAAACTTCTTTAAATGACGTAAAACAGCTGTGCTAATCTGCAAAAAGTGATCCGAATCAAAAAAAAGATTGATTTTTTTCCCAATGGACACGAAAAGTGATTTAGATAAAAAAAAAGATTGATTTTTTGTCCCAATGGAAAACGACATTGAATTCGCATAGTTGTATCTAAGAAGCAATATTTGCGGCATAGGGAAAGCTGTAAACGCTTAAAAAAAATGTCTTGAGACGTGCTCACCCAGTCTAATTCATAGCCTTTCGGGCACGAGGAAAGCGAAATAGAGCTGTGGAGGTATAATTTTTTTAAGCCGATATAGAGTTATCATGAACTGTTTAATCTTATATTGCATTTTCAATAAACTGAACAATTTAAATTTTAATTTTTTTATTCTGATTACATGATATAAAGTGTAATAGGTAGGTACAATTGTTTCTCATTTTTAATATCTTATTTTTAATATTCGTTTAATGCAAGTAACAAATTTGTATATAAACATTTTTTATCTTTTTTTTATCATATTATCACTTTTTTTTTTACAATTTTCCAAGCTATTTTCCAAAAGTAGAAATACAAAATGCTATGATTTAAACAAAATAATAATAAAAAAATTAGATTACTCATACATGATATATAAAATAAAATAAGAAGATTATAAACTGGATGGATTGTTATGTAACGTTTTTTGATCTTAAATGAAACTCTAACAAAAAGATAAAGGTATATATTGTTTGTTAGGTATGTAGCACCGGTATAGGATATATATTTTTGCATTTTTTATTTTCGTTGCTTTTTACTTGCAGAACTTTTTATGTAAATCAATTGTATAAGACCATTTAAAATGCTACAACTGTCCTCAATTTATATAAGGGGAGAGTATTTATAAAAGGAGAACAGAAAGTGTTGTTAGGTATGTGGTTCTTCTGTAGTACATAAATATGGGAGATATTTTATGCCAATAGAAAAAAAACATACTCTTTAAACATGTTGGTCTTTTTTGACGTTACTAAAAGTTCTTCCGTAAAGACAAATAATAATAGTTTTCAACAAGCAAACCAAATAACCACTTTCACAAAGATTCCTATTGGAATATGTGCGCGTTTCGTTGAAATAATACATTATTTTTATAATTATTTGTCGCTATTAATATTGATGTTGATGTTTAATGTTACTATAATATCGATATAGACTATAAATTATAAATTATTTTAATTGTGATTAACCTAAAAAGGTTTTGCGTTACCAAAAAAAAAAAAACATGTAAAGCACTGACATTTTTGTTTCGTTTTGGGATTTTTGAGTTTGGGAAGGATTTAGGTTGGTGGTGGTCCATTAGGATAAGATAACATCGGCTCTAAACTTCGGGCGAATGTATTCGAAAACATGCACGTGTAGTCCTCACCGTGGGGCACAAGTGTGGCAACACCCAGTAATAGCAACATGAGCGCTTGTATGGGTAGCGAGGCACGTACTACGCGACCTAAGAATCGATAACCGCGTGCAAGAACTGTGGTGTTGATAACATCTCCATCGGCAGCATCTTCGGGGCTGAAAATGAGAAAATAAAAGGTGGTGATTTTCAATTAATAGAAAATACCACTAATCACAGTCGCTTAAGGTCAGCTCCAATAAAGAAAAACTCATTAGCCATTCCAATGAAATTGAAGCTGCCTTTACCTTATATTTATAATAAGCTGGACTGCCGTAGTGTAAGACTGTGAACGTAGGCAAACATATACTATAAGGGAATTGAGCTTTGTAATTTATTAACAAGCAATTTGCTTAGGTTTCAAGTGGATAGCAGATTAGTAACAAACTGCTGATAAAATATTTGTTTGGAAATTTGTAGTAGACACATATTTTTCTACTAACTGGGTCTCAAGTACTCAAAAATGACGATCCCGTTTTGAACTCAATACAATTGCATGTGCCTGCCAAAACCACTAACCTGCATTTAATTAACTTTTATAAAACAAAGCTCATTTCTCTGTGTAAAGGAAAAATTCAAAGGCATAGAAAATCAATTTGTAACTCTTGAATACCAAACAGAAAATAATAAAAATTACATTTCCTACATTAATTGAGTTAAAGTTTATAATTAATCTAAACTGAAATAAAAATAATCAGGATAGTTCTAATATTTACTTTGCAATTTCAGTGTTGTGCGATGATGTCTGAATAGCAGAAGAAGAAGAAGGTTGAACTCTTGTTTCGGATTGTTCCAGAAGCTGCGTAGCAAAAACAAAGTAAATCAAGAAAATGAAAACCGTATACAAAAATAAATAAAGAAAAAATAAGATTCAACAATTACACATGTATTTTTTTTTTACTAAAATTTTGAAAAAAATTGTGAAGTAAAAGCGTTTTGTAACTCTGTCAATCGGTGCTAAACACTTTTCCAATTTATATATGTGCAAAAATAACTGCATCAAGCCTACCTCATTGGAAAGCATATGCAGGGATACACCCATATTTTCTCCATCGTAGCCAAGAACAGCGCCTAGTTTGACAATGTAAATTCCCGAAAGTCTACGTAATGATTGTAAACGCAATCGTAGATCGTTTAACCTGGAAAGAGTTCTGTAGATAATTTTGAGATTTCATGAGAGTGTCACGCAAGATGTTGTTATTTGTTTATGTAGGCAGACGAAGACGAATAGAATATGAAAGAAATATACAGTTTTAGAATAGTAAAAAAATAATATTAGAAATGGCATACACACTTTTATTTCGAAATGGAAATAAATATCTAAAAAAAACATATTATATAAAAGCAACTATCTTTAGCTAACGACACAATCTGTTATTAGTTGTTTTCTTTCGCATGTACTGAAAATACAATAGGTGTTATACTTCTTCTCAACCATAAAGTTTTTACTCAATACGACTAACAGCTTGTTTTAAAGTAACTAATAAAATTGTGGCTTTAAAATGTACACAATTCACTTTTTTTTTGGTATGTCTAAACCAAAAGAATTATAATTTGACTTAGCTACTTAGAATCTTAAAAACTCTGAATGCGATCTTGAAATCTGTAAGAATAGGTATCACAATAGTCGTGTTTTTTTGAGCTTCGTTCTCAGCAAAGCAAAGTAAAGTAAGATTTTCAGCACACAATTTACAATAACTACTGCGAGTCTCGAAGTGTCAAGTAGAGCGTAGTTGTTGTAATTGCGTGCTGAAAATCCTACTTTACTTTGCTTTGCTGAGAACGAAGTTCAAAAAAACATGCCTAATGTTTCATTTCATATTGATATAATAAGCGCCGAGGACTGAAAAGGTTATAGCCCTTAAAAAAGTGCTTACCATTTTACTTTCCCAAAATTGATCAAGGGGTAATTTTAAAATAGTTGTTTGAGCATTTTTAACAAGCTCCCTTTAAAAGGGCAACGAGGTCATATCCAATAATCCGTTCTTAGTGAACGTATAAATGACATTTTAGATTTTTGATGTGGCTCTATGGTAAGCTTAAGCAGTCTGGGCTATGCGATAATTATAGGAATAGATCGGAGCTGACAGTTTATTATGCAAACTTTTTCGATTTGTATAAATATAGGTTTCAAATGTCAAAGATTTTTAAGACATAAATAATCAGTTTTAAGCAAAAATTGATGCGAATAGGATTAAATAGCGCTAGCGATTATATATTCCAACTGCAACGAAATACGAACTTACTTAAGCCACTTTTAAAAGTTTTCTCAGATTGGAAACGTATTCTGTCACGCTCTTTGGACTTTTTTCATCAAACCTACCTTGCATATGTATGTGAATGCGATGGTCCCTCACTGCCGTCAGCGGTCTTTAATAGTTGGTCAGCAGCAAACTGCAAGCTAACTACTCTTGGCTCGCAACGTTCCAATTCAGAACGTAATTCCTTGAACTTTCGGAACTTCGCCTCCAAAATTTGACGGTCTTCAGTTAAATCAACAGGCTCGGATGCTTTTATGTTTTGCTCAGTCTGTTGCAACCAGGTACAGAGCTCGTCAATAATTTGATGGAATTCGCTATTTCCCATTAGTGCTGTCTGTAAAAGCCCTTGCCATTTTGTGGCATTGATACAAACAGTATTCCAGCGAGAATTGTCATCTTCCAGCCTAGCGCGCAACTGTGAAGCTTTCTCCGTATCTAAGGTATGGGTGGCCAAGTGATCTCCCACGACATTCAAAGATGTAATTATTATTTTGTGACTTTCTAGATCCAATAAAAACTCCCGATGATCTTGAACAATATCCTCGAGGATTTCAATATTGCTTGGTGGAGTTGTCTGCGAGCGCTGAGTACTTTCAGCAAATTGTAACCACTGTTCAAGTCGCCATAAATCATTATCGATTTGTTGCCAGTTGCGCTGAGTACATAGAGGGCAGGTCAATCGTCCAACATCACTAAAATAAGAAAGGAATCATATGAAGACAAAACTTAAAGAAAAATGATCGCCAAACCACAAAAATTTACAAAACTTTACATTAAAACCATATAAACTGTGTAAAGATACAAAATTTGGAATATATTAATGTTAAAGTGTTATTTAAAATGCTTGCTTGCAAATGGATTTATGTGAGTTTATCAGGTTCGACTTTGAAGATTAATTTGTTAATCTTTACAATCGTATACTTACTGCGGACATGTGAGATTGTAAGCGGCAGGAATATTAGACCTGTTTAGACACACATTAATGTTGTATATAACAAGGCAAAGTGAGCAGCATTAATACAAAGAAGATGATTTAATTGTGAATTTGAAAATAATAAAACAGTTATAACGTATTTGTATTTCAGGTAAAGGGTTCAGAAAGGGCTAGGGTTAAGCTTGTTAAAAATTATCAACTTTTAAGGCTTTTATAGAAACCGGTATAGTATGTGTTTCAGAAACAATATCTTTCCAAGCTTACTCAAACCAAAAACCAAACCAAAACCATACCCATAGAGCCCAACCACTATGCTTGCAAATCTCATCAAACTTACCTTCCACTTTCATCGTGTTGTTGCCGTGCCTTCCATTGTGATTGCAAGGTCTCAAATCGTAGTATTAATTCGTTGACAACTTCTGTTTCCGCTTCTTTGTTACTGGCCGAGCATTCGGTTATAAGAAGCGTGCTCAAATGTTTCATTAATTCAGTGGACGATTGCGCATTTGCCATCAATTTGGATATGCGTTGAGGGCCAGGCTTTCGAGTTTTGTCCGTGATTGTGCGTTGAAGTTCATCTAAGTTGTTCTGGCATTCTTTTATGGCAGTCTCAAGTTCCATGATATAAGCATCTTTAGGTGTAATAGAAGTCATTCGTGGTAAATGTTTCTTTGTAGAAATAGTGTCCACCTGAACACCTGCTTCGGTTTCCAGTAGTTTTGAAGCACTCAGTGGAACTTCTATTGCAGCTATCTTGGTCAAAATGCTCTTCTTAACTGTTGTAACTTTTATTTGTATTTGTTGCCATAGTCTACTATATTCTGTTATAAGCATCAAAATACGTGTTACATCTATATTTTTCAGTCTCTTAGCTTGTTCACCAAGACTGTCCGCCTTCTTTAAAGTATCATCATATTGCTTCAGACTTCTCTCTAATCGTTCAATATTCTTAAGACTAGTTTGAGGGTCTGTATTCTGAATTTTGTCTAGTTCAGAATTTAATTCTGTAAGATTTGAGATGATTTTATCGTGCTCAGTTACAAAATCTCTATAAATCTTTGCCTCTTTGTTGATAGTATCGAGGGTGGCATAACATCTAGGAACTAGTGATTTCCACTTTGTGATCAATACTTTAGAGGGCATGGTTAATTTTTGTATGTTTTCCAGATCGGTTCCTTGCTCTAGTACAAGTTCATTATAGTATTTCTCTAGTTCGGTTAGCTTGATATTTTGAGATTTTATATGGCTGACCTTTGCTTCGATATTATTCTGCCTTTCAGTAAGCTCATCTTTTGACAATTTAGTTAAGTCCTTCTCCAAAGCCGCTACTTCCAACTCTTGCTTAGCTACCCATGATTTGTTTTCTGTGGTAACCTTGACAAGAGCTTGAAGCAAGTTCCAAATCTTATGGATTTTTGTCTTTCTTGCAGTCGAATGTCCACAAACTACTTTCCAGCGGTTCTCTAAGTTAAGAGCACTGGCTTGAATATTGGTTGTATTTATGTAAGCTTTCCATGTATCGGAATCATTCAGGAGGACTTCAGCAAGATTCAGCACTTCTCCTACATTACTGCTTTGATTTTCTATAGAGCGTTGGATTTTATCATGTTCGCAGATTTTGGTTTCAATCAATTGCGGTGTGTGCGACTCAAAGTTCAGTGGTTCGGCAAGTTTTATTTCAATTTCAAGCATCCATTGTCGAATGATGGCTATTCGCTCCTCAAGCCGCAATACTGTTGACCTGATATCAGCAATTTTGTTGGAACGTTGTTTACATAAGTTTTTCAGTCTTTCCCAACGATAGATAATGCCATCGGACTTTTGTTGTATATCAGAGCGAATAACTTCTGCATTGGGAACGTCGCTTTCACTGTAGAGAGATAGGAGTTCCCTGCTTGTAGACAGCAACCACTCACGATCTTTTTCGCATAGCTGAAGTTCTGATTGAATTTGTTTTTCGATATTCTTTGCAGCTTCTTCAGGATTCTGCATTGAGCTTATATCGGAATCCCTTAAAATACGCTTTTCCAACTCGTTGGTAAACAAGATTATCTGGTTAAAGCGGGTATTGAAATTGGAGAGAAGATGTAATCGATCTTCAATTGTGTTTATCAGACTTGAGAGCTGATAATCTAAATCGCCATGTTGTTGCCCCAAAATCCAAATAGTTTGTCTGATAGATTTCATATCGTGTGGACTTATACATTCTTTCAATTCTTCTTGATTTACATTTAAGTTGTCTAGCTCCTGCACAAAGCCTGCGAGTTGTATCCTTTGATTTCTTAATACACTTAGTCTCTCGTGACCAATGTTCGGTTCGGTGGGCAGATTGTTTGTTGTCTGCTCTACTAATTCCTGGATTGCCTCGAACTCTGATTTCAAATAGTTTACTTTCTGATTGTAGCTTTCAGATAAATCACTGATCTTTTTCAGGAAGTTACCCCACGTTTCAAGAGCAGCTCGGAGGTTTTGTATTCTTTGATTAACCGAAGCATGTTCCATTCGGATAGCTGTGGCCAAAGCATCATTGCTAAAATTCAAGAGAATTTGTTGTTGATCTTTAAGTCGTGCGACCATAGCTTCCCCTACAGGAATCTGATTTACAAGTATACATATTTTCTCCTTCAATCTTGGTACTCTTTTCAAATGGATGTATCTTAACTGCAGCATTGATTTTTCCTTTTCTCTTTCCTTTAGCCATTCAAAAAGTGTGGTCAATTCGGAGCGATAGACATTCCATGCGATTATCCTGATTTCAATTTCCTTATTCCTCTGAATGATTCTCGATAGGGTTTCGTTATGAATATTAGTAAGAACATTAAATTGCTCGATAATTGCAGGTTCAATATTCTTATCAGATTTACCGTGAATCGATTGCAAAGACTGTTGACTAACAAGGAGTTTTTGATGAATTTCGCAAAGCTGTTGCTGTTCGCTCAGGCTGCTGTAATCATCTGGAATTGTACACACCAGGAATGATTGCACGTGTTGCAGATATTGGCGCCAAAGTTTAAGAGCCTCCGCACTGTTCTGACTGCAAACTAATCGAGAAGACAATCTATGATAATCTTGAAATGTCTCCTGGAAAACTCGTTGCCACAGTTCCAAAACTTCAATGATTGACGAATCAGAATTATTATTTTCAATATTACGGTCTTGCAAATGTTTAAGCTGTTCTTCAGTCTTTGTAAGTGTGTGCAGATGGTTCCTTAAGGAAATTAGCTGATCTTCGCTTTCCTTTGCATTTGCTGGAATACGAGACATGTCCTGAAAATGAAAAAGTTATTAAATTGAAAAAAGTTGCTGGGTTTGTCTTGAAATACGGATTACATAAAAGGACCAAAAACAAATTTAACATTAACAATTTTATTGTAGCCGATTAGTAGGGCTTTATTCGTGTCTGTAATTAATACAGAACAATTAGCAAACATAATTTATATGTGGGCTTTTTAAATCTTTGATACAAAAAAAGACATCAACCAACAAAATTCACTGCCACATTGTGTAGAATGCTTCCAGCAGGTAATATACGTCCATTTACAAAATTTCAATGCTAAAGCCTTATTTAATTTTTAAATAATTTTGTTGTAAGTGATACTCCCAGTTTTTTTTTTTTTATCCTGCCTACTTTTTTTTCAAAGTTCGTTGTTGTTATTATTGTCGAGAAATAGCGATTATATTTTTTTTGCATGGAACGTGCCTCACCCCATTGTCGATTTTTGACCAAACTTTACAGGACAAGATTTTATATGTTTCGTTTACTCATACAATGAAGCATGGGCAAATTATATCTAATGAAGAAATACCACTACATTTTAATTTCTATTTATCCTAAATCAAGTATGTATATATATATATATGTCTTAAATTTATCTTTTATTTGTCATTCATTTCTTACCTGTTGAACATTGTTTAGGTAAACACGAGCTTGAGTAACATTTTCATTAATACCCTTGCGTTCATTATCTCTCGTTTCAGCTACGTTAGCCAAAGTGGTAATGCTCTGTTTCACTTCTTGCAACTTTTGACCCAATGCATCTAATTCTCCTTGCAATAAATTGGATATATCTAAGCCAACGTCAGCAGATATTTTTGTAACCATGTCACGAAGTTCGTGCAGTTTCTCGTTTTGATTTACCAAATTCTCCTGAGATATCTGCCACAAAAAGGGAAAAACATAAACATCATTAGTGTGATGATTCATAAATGGAATTTTATTTTATTTCTTATCACAATGCCAAATGCACGAGACAAAGAGCCTCGCAGGTACACGAAGATAGCAAATGTCCCGCTGTCGTTTTTGGTTCTATTTTTGTCTGCAGTATTCTAATTCTGATCGCTGTTGAGCTAATTATGTATCGAACAGCGATAAGAATTCCACAGCGTTAATGCCGCATTTAGAGATCACACACACTGTTACGATTTCATGCTGTTTTTATTTTTGTTTTTATTATAACATATTCCTATGGATGCTGCAAGCACGTCATTTTATTCTTATCACTTTAGTTTGGGTTATTTAAAAAAAAATTGATAAGAAATATATGGAATGCTGGTGATTAACAATGCTTAAAGTTGAATTCAGCTTTAATAAACACAATGTCGAAAGAAAGTTTAACAATTTTGCGACAAACAGACTTCATAATATTACATTTATCACGTCTTTCGGATGTAAAGTGTTAATGACTAATCAGTTTATAGGTTGCATATACGTCAAATGGTTAAGTGAGCTAACATTCAATGCTTAGATTTTACCCATAATACCGCACCAAAATAGGTGCATGTGGTACAAAAGTTTGTTTATTAACTTACCTTGGCATGTTGCCTAATTTCCAAGGGCTGCTCCACGGCTTTTACACTTTCCATTTGTTCTTCGATAAATGTCTTCACTACAGACGATGCTTTACGATACTTATCCCAAAGCTCGACAGCGCGTTGATAACGTGTGCACAAGTGCAAGAGATTGTCGGACGTATCATTCCACGCTACGACTGCTTCTTGGACGGCAGCTTCAATTTGCTCTACAATTTGACCGTCACAGGTTTCTATCAATGGCTTGGCGGAAGTCTTTAATTCTCCTAGAAGTTCCTCGCGGTTTTGAAGATCATCAGATAGTCCCTATTAACATAATGCAATATATCTATTTAATTCCCAGACTTTAAGGAAAACAACACAAAATCAATTTCTGAGATAGAACGTCCACACAGTACTCGAGCTCGCACCAAACTAAAATACACAATAGTCTGCAAGTGTCTCATTACACGTTCGTCGTTTTCACTGCCCTCTCAGAAAAAAAATGTTTTGTAATCGAAAACTGTCGTTTTGTGATAGCAACAGAAATATTTGAAAATATCGAAAATACAGGCAGCAATAAAACGGATTTTCAGAAAGGGAAAAAGTTTCAAAAGAATTAAAGTTGTGTGGCCTTGAAAGGGTGTAAAATCAATGCCTGTATATGTGGGAATGATAAGCATTTAGACGCACCAATTTGCATTGGTTGTAGGCTTTAATTGTGAAGGTAGTTGGGAGGGTTGAACAATTTGCAAACAAATTGTTTAACGAATGCACAGTTAGCCGAGTTGTCTGCATCTAATAAGTAGGTTAAGCGCATGGAGGCCAACATAATATGTTGTATATAATGGGGCTTTGAAAGAGTAATGGAATTAGGTTGTACATAACAGATGAGCAACTATTGGTAATGCTATGCAGTGTTAAATTCAATGAATTGTAACGTTTAAAGGGAATTTTATTTTAGCCAAACCAATCATATGCATGCCCATTTAAATCGTAGTTTAGTTAATTTTAGGCCTTTTTTAAGAATTACGTAATGTAAATTAGGTAATAAATGCGAGTTTGCGTTTGGCGTTCTACCCCCTAAATTTAGTAAGATGAATTAAATCAGATATACCTCTAATCGCTCTGTCGCTTTCTTAAGTCTCTCGTAATCTACCTGCCCATGAACCTTGAGCAGTTCAATCATGAACTCAGTCTCCTGAACCGAATTACGCACTAGATCTAACTGCCGCTCGTAGCGTAACCATAGAGAAAGTCTATTTCGTAAAATGGTCATAATATTTGCACACCTGGATTCCAGAAAAGCATGTTCATCTTGTAATTGCGATATTTCCCGCTCTAATTTAATTGGGGAGACCGACATTTTCAGACGCATTGGTAGGGTATGCAAAAGTTGCCTCAACCGCATTATCTCCTGCCAGTTTGATATTAGATCTTCACCAACTGATTGGCAGTCAACTACGGCCTTTTCAATTGCATCACTTCCCAGCTTTTCAGCATTCTCACATTCGTCCAAAATGACAGAAAGCTTTGTTTGATTCTTTCTTAGATTACTAATGCCTTCTTGAATGCACAAAAGTCGTTCCTTTAGAATGGTGGCACCTTCAAGCTCCTCGCTTATCTGGGTAGTGATTTTATGGGAAAGTGAAAAAAGCTGCCCAATTTTTTCTGGTTCCGCATCTGCCTTAAGACCAATGCGTCCTAACTCATTACCAATAAAACCTACTCGAGTGTTAAGAACTTGAATTCGTTCAATATATAAACTCAGTTCCTCTTCATTTTTAATTACACCCTTAATACTTGTCATTGTCAGGTAGATTTCTTGCAGTTCACGTTCAAGCAGCTTTAGTCGGTCTTCTTGGGGTACATCTTCAGAAGACATGCTATTAATGATGTCATTCTGAATATCTTTAATCTTTTCTGATACACCTTTCCAGCGGTGTTCTAACTGAGCATGAAACTGGCGTTCAAGCATCTCATCGGCCAGTGGAATTACCGTCAAGGCTTTTTCAAAGCTGACGCCAGCATCGTGTCGTATGTTATTGTGCATCTCAAAGAGGGCTTTCACCTCCCAAAATTGACGCATATGTTCGATAGGTTGTTCTCGCGGATCATCAGGAATATGAATTTGGCTTAGCTCCTTTTCAGCGTCACGAACAAAAATCTCCATCTTTTCAGTTTGGTTTTCGTACTGTGTCCAGATTTCCTTAAATATAAGAAGGCGATGAAGGTAAGTCGCCACCTCTTCTCGAAGTTTAAGTAGTACTATGAGGCCTTCATTGCTCTCCTCTACCAAATTCGGTGCTTGAACTAGATCTTGCAGCTTGCCGGAAATATTGGAGAGCTGAGTCATTTTTATATAATGATACGAAATATCTGTGTTCAATGACTGATAAAGGGTGGTATACTGGTCGAAATCGGCAGACGTCACTGTAGATAAATCTGGAACGCGTTGTTGGGCTACCTGGAGCCATTGTCTTTCGTCTTTCATACCCTTTTCTAGCACAGTCCACCGAGAAGCTGCCTGTGCAAGCTTTGAGGCTCGATCGGATGCTTTATCCAAAAGCACCGTAGCTTGATTGTAGAGATCCTTATGCAACTCATAGTGCTTCTGTCTTGTTTCAGAATCTATATTCTCTTCAAGAGATTCCAAAATCGCCCGGCAATGACTCAAATTCACGAAAAACTTTCTATGATTCTGAACTTCATTGTTCAGCTGATCGATAGTACTTGCTATAATCGGACTTTCTACAAGTTTATTGGCTAACACAGTAATCTTGGCGAACTCCTTAAGTGTCTGTTCATAATCCTCGGCCAATAGTTGCAGCTGTAATAGTCGATCTCTTTCTTGAATTATATTATTCTCTAGATTCTTAGCTTCTTCGAACGAGTTGTAAATATCCTGTGGAACTCTTTTGTTAGGGAAATCTCTTTGGAAAGAACGTGCTGAGTTCATTAACTGTGATAGCTGATTCAGCGTTTCTATGTTTTGTGACTCAAGATCGTCTAAATTAGCCAACCTTATTGCAGGAGTTGTATCTTCAGATATAACGTTTTCAAAGCGTTCTTGTAAATTTTCCACGAATATGGTCATCTGATTAACCAGTACTTGGAAGCTATTCCACCTAGCTAAATCTTTAGTGTCTTGCTCCCGATTGTTTTTTGTAATATCTTCAACGGCGGCAACGTGTTCCTTAAGTGTTTCGACGCACTGCAACATCTGTGACTGAGACTCTAGATCCGTTACGTGACCTGCATCCCCAACCTTTGATTCGAGTAGATTTACACTCTGTTTAATTGAGTTCAATTCGCTACTCAACTGATTGTATCCATCGACTTTTTCCTCGCTAGGTCCTTCGTTTGACTGTTGACGAGTAAGATAAACCCTGTACTCGATCGTTTCCAACCAGGTTGATACCTTTTCAATAATTGTGATGACAGTGGTTTGTATAACTGTAGTGTCAGCCAGCTCAATTACATATTCCAGATTTTGCAAACAATCGTTAACATCTTTTATACGGCTTTCAATTGGTTCCTCCTTAATATGTTCACTAAGGGTGGCCAAATGCAAGACATTGCTGAGGGGAGTTTGCTGCTTGAAGGGGCATTCCTTTAGGTGACGAATTCTTCCTCCAATGGCATCCTTGGTTTCAGTCCAAATAGTTGTTGTTTTCTGCCCAGGGTAATGGATAAGACTTTCGGACATTAGCATCCTCTGTGTAGCATCTTTGGGACTTTGGACCATTGCACTGGTTGCTGTTGCCCACAAATTCGAATCTTTACTTACATTGTCAGGACCAGGGGTGATGGGAACATCGATGACTTCGGTAGGAGACATGGCTTCTTCAATCATTACTAACGAGGTTGGACGAGATCGTGTTTGCTTTGAAGTAATCATTATCTTATCTTGCTCGCGAATATCGACAGGATCGGTGATAGCTTCAGGAGCAATAGTGATTTGTGTGATATGAGATGTCTGTTTTTCAACATTATCTAGTTCTGGAAAACGTTCGTTCGAAATCACAATAATTCCAGTATCGGGAACGACATTGCGGTCAAACTCAACGCTGATATTTACTTCTGGTACGCTATCTGCGATCTTGTTTTCGATGTCGGTAACAACATCTTTTGATTTGATTTTTTTAGGCAACTCCAGAGTCTGGCTGTACTTATATAGCACTGGTTCAGTTTCGGAGGCATCTGTATCTGGAGGTATAGCGACTGTAGTACAGATTTCAACATTGAAAGGTTCTGACGCTGACGAGATTGTGATTGATGAGTCATCAATTTCGGGTACGTGTTCAAGAGAAGTTGTTTGCATAGCAGCTTCTGAGGTTGGTTGCAATTGGAAAGTTGTCGTCTCTTTGTCGATCGAAATTCTCTCAAGCGGAGAAGATGCTGTATCTCTTGTCTCAACCAATAAAGAAGGGTTTATATTTTCTGGGGTTTCCACTTCGATGGTTTGTACGGAAGTCTCGACAGTTGGTTGAATATATGTCAGAACCGCCTTGTCTTGGGATTGGATCTTCGGAAGCTGTAATTCTGAAACAATATTGTCCAGTACTGGCTCAACTATTACACTTGATATGAAGCTCTGCTCCTGTTCAGGTGATTTTTTGGGAGAATCTTTTGGAGTTGTTTGCAATTCCTTTTCAGTGGTAGCAATTTTAAAAGTTTGGATAGATATCTCGGCAGTGGAATTTGGTTGTTCTGCCTGTGCGGGTTCATCGGTTTGAGCCTCCTCCGAGTGAGTTTCTACGGTTGTTTGCGCTTCATTGTCGGATAACTTTATAACTACTGTCTGTGACTCCGCTTCCTGAATTTCAGGTTCTACTTCTAAACTTGATTTCTTTGACAGCACAACAATTGCTTGGTGCTCAGGTGAGGTTTGTGCGGATTTAGTTTCAGTTAGTTCTGCACGCTTTTCTTCAGGGGGGACTGTTAGTTGTCTAGGACTGGTCTGCTGTTCCTCATCTTCAACATAAGTTACTTCGATAACTTCAGTAGGAATAACAACGCCAATTTCAGCTTCTATAGGAGTGTCCGAACTTGACGAAATTATAGTTTCTTCAACAATTTTCACGGATGGATTTTCTCGTATGCTGAACACCTCACTGTCTGGACTAATTTCGTCAATGATCTCCATCAGCAATTTTCCTTCAGACTCGATGCTTAAAGATTCATGATCATTAGCGTCATCGGACGATTTTGGTATATAAGAATCCTCATCCTCCTCTACATTGAGTTGTTGTTTCTTCTTTTTCTTTTTGCGTATCTTTTTACCATTGTCTGTATTCAGAGTGATATTTTCTGTGGGTGTTACATCTTCTGGTTCATAGTCTTTGTCCTGAGGTGTTTCAACTTCTGATGTTGAGGGAGTTTGTTGGTGTAACTCATCTTCACTATTTTCAGAGTGTTCTTTATCCCTTCTTTTCTTTTTTTTCCGACTTCGCTTGGCAATTGCGACATTTATATCAGTGCAAGCTGGATCGCCTGCTTCGGTTTCGGGTACACTGGTTTCGACTATGCTTAGGTTAATCTTCGGTGATGGAGATGTTTCTGCGATGTCCATGGTTAGTTTGAGGACACACTCCCCGGAGTTGTCTAAAGTTGGTGCTGTCATTTTAATTAATTTTCGGGGGGACTCTGACATAGCAGCTTCTCCAGAAATGAACAATTTTGTGGCATGTCTAATCTCAGACATGTCTAATTTAGGTACATTTTGGAAGTTCGTTGATATTTCGTCAAGGGACACATCCGTTGGCGTTTCATTTAATATTGAAGTACTCACAAGCTTCTCTGCTAATGCATTCAGATTTTCTCCAGTTGTTGAAATTGCTGACCCCTTCACATCTTTTTCGGTTGCTGGGAGACTGATGTCTAATCCTTCTGGAAGTTTTGAAATGAAAGGTTTCTCTACCAATGAAACAGCTTCTTTTATTGATGAGGAAACTTGCGTCTCAGGTAAATCAGTTTCAGTACGGAGTATAGTCATCTCTTCCGAAGGCTCAGACGCTTTTGAAACAGACTCCTCAATATACCTAGAGCTTAATTCGGAATCATCTACACCAAAAATTAGTCGTTCTTCTTCCTTGGCAATAAGCTTAGGTACAAAAGCTTTTTTTACCTCATCTTGCTCTACAGATGGTGTAATTGATTTTTCTTCATTTTCTTGAATTAGTACCGGTCCCGGTATCTGCTGAGAAGGTGCAGATATGTCAACATAATTAGTGGACTTTATTTCTGCACTTTTTGTTGGTTGAACTTCTTCCTCAATAGAAGCAGTTGGCAGTGCCAGTGATACGGTATCCTCGCCTTTAGGTTTACTTTCAGAATCAGTTCTCATTGCGTTAGATTCTGCTACCAATTGAGACGCATAGGCAGTATCTGTATCGTTATCAGCTTTTGTTTTTGTTTTAAATTCTGGTTTAGTATTAGATGGAATAGGTATTTCACTTAAACAGATAGGATGCCCCGTTAGTTCATTGACTGGCCAAACATCGGCGATTTCTACAACACCTTTCAAACACGGTTTCTCCTCGTGATCTAATACGTCTGGCGTTATATCATGAATAGGTTCATCGTGATGTGAGAATTCAATGGATGTTGATATCAAATGATGCTTCGTTGGCCATATTTCTTGTATATTTTCCACATACGGTTCTTTACGATGCTCTAATGTGTTGCAGATCTCTACAGCAGACAGTTCTTCAGATGGTTTTTGCAGCACTGACATCGAGGGTATAACTGACTGCATTAGTGTACTTTCTATTTTTCTCTCTGTAACGTTAGTGGTAGTAGGTATTTCGCTTATCATCTCTACTATTGGTGCTGTATCAAAAGTTAACAACTCTACTGGTGCTGGGTTTAATTCAAATACCTGTGATGTTACCGTTGTTGTGTTAAACGGTACATGTACATCTTCATGTTGCTGTTCGATCACCACACCTGGTTGTTGCTTGAAATTTTCAAATTCTTCTTCTGTAACAGTTTGTCCATTGATAGTTCTAACAATTCTTACTTGTACTTGGGGTGGCATTTGTTCTTCGGTAATTTCAATTTCTTCTGGCTCTTCAATTACCTCTTCTGTAACAGTTTCTTTGCCATCGATAACCACAATACGTTTTACTATCTTCCGTGTTTTTCGGATGATTTTACGGGATATTTGTTGAACTTGAGCACGAATACTAGAGGATTCACTTGCTGTTACGGGAAAGGGTAACACATGAGTGCCGATTGCTGAAGTATATGCCGTTGGTTCAACTTCTTCCACAACGACATCACTACCTTTGGTTATTGATGTAGCAGCAGGAATATTTCCAAAAGTTTGTTGAATATTCAAAGGTGCACTTGTCAATGTAGGCATTTCAGTGCGCGATGTGGTGCGCATCAGTTTTCTGACAATAATTTGCTTAGTTCCGTCAGGACTGATAAAAACTTCAGTCGTTGTTTCGTCGGGCTCAACGAATGTCGTTTCAAAGGATGATGGTACGTTTCTCATAACTAGTTCTGTAGCTCGGTCGGCATCATACTGAGGCTTTTGATGGTAACGGGCTTCAACAAAAACATCTTCAGGTAACTCGGGAATTTCCTTATTTGGAACAGTGTCAATTTGAATTGTTTCTCGGTTTCCGAGAACAGTTTGAGTGACAAATATGTTTTCAGTGGGCTTACGCTCCGTCTGTGTTTGCATAGAAGTATCAATTGTTTTAACCAGGCTTGTCTGTGCCTCGACCTCAGTACGTGTTACAACTGGCACAGGAGCTTTTAAGATCTCTGAAGTTTGTGTGTTCACTTCAAAATGTTCTTCTTCAGGCATGGAGGCTGAATCAATGGTGTTTTCATCAGCAATGGAATCATTCTGTTCATCCGACTTTGGTACTATTTCTTCATCTAGTGCAGAACTTTCGATTCGAACTTGTTCAACTACACTTCGAGGAGACGGTTCATCTTTTGAAAACTGTGATTTTTCAGCATTTTGCCCTTCTTCAGCGAGTATTTTTGCTTCTTCAAACTTTGATTTGACTGCCATTTCCCTTTTCAATTTTTCAACCACTCGACTCTGTTCTTCTTCTTCTTTCATTTTAATTTCATTGATCCTATTTTCGATGTCATTAAATCGATTAGTTGTTATACAAATCTCTTCGCGAATCATAGTTATAACCACTGTCAGTTGTTCTAACAGAACCTTAGCAAGATCAGAGACCTCAGGGTGTTGCTGAAGCTCCGTTGTATTTTGTATAAGATCAAGCAAAGACTGTTCCTTTTCTTTCAAATTGCTAAGCAAATTCTTGAGAATAACTGTTTGGTTTTCAAAAGGAGCTGCCTCGATATCTTTAATTTCAGCGAAGGCGCTTTTAGACCATTGTTCAATTTCTGCTAAATGGGTTTGATAACCTTTAATCTCTTGTTGATGTTTGCGCTGTATCTGTAATGCATTCTGCAAGAATATTGAAATCTGATTTTTCTTATTTAAATACTTCGATCTTAAATAACTTACCTCAATCATTGTAATTCCCTGTTGTGATCTAAGCGTTAAGAAATCAATACGATCAATAATTTCGTTGAGCACTCTATCAATCTGTGGATCTGTAGGCAATGATAGACTGGCAGTTTTTATGCGTTCAGCTTCTTGCATGTATGAGTCCAAATTTTGCCGAATAAGCTAAAAGCCCAATTATATTAATTATTTCCACAAAATATCGAGGTAATAAAATACATGAACATTGATCCACCTTATCAGCACTAAATATATTTCAGAGACAAAAGGACATTTAAAATCCTAATTCCTCAAGAAAGTTTATAACGTTCGTGTCTGACGATGTAACATGGATGATGTATGGCATGATATGCTTGTGTTAATCACATGCATTCATAAAATAAAAAAATTACCCAACATATTTACTTACCTTCAAACCATGCGCCATGCTCTCAAGGCTACTGTTAGGTAAGCTACCGATTCCGTCTTCAACAGTTGAAAGTGATTGAAGCAATTCATCTATTTCTTGTGAAATTATCTCCTACATACACATATATTTGTTTTTAAAAGGAATTATTTTAGGTAAAATTGTGAAAAAAGAAAAAAACATAAAAATGTATTAGATTCAATTGAAATAAATAAAAAAAAAATATTAAATATTAAACATCTAAACAATTCAAATTATTATAAAAAGATGCAAATTTTTTGGCTTTCTTTATAGCTTGAGCTTTTTTAATTTAAATAAACCACGATCGTTTTTCATTTATAAATACTATCATATTCATATTCTTAATTGAAGTATTACACAAATGATCCACGATATATGCATTGACTTGTTATAAATAGAAGACGCAGGATAGCAAAAAAAAATCGTCAGCATTTATTTCTTAACATTTTCTAATCTCAGTCGAATTATCTAAGTCCTGTTCTTTTGTAATACATGAAATATGTATATTTATAAACATATTTACTCAGAATAGATTTGTTTACGCATGTAAATATCCTAATTTTCTTTTCATAGTAACTTTGAAAATTCCTAGAGAAAACCTTAGCAGTTCAACATCTTCAATTCACTTTTCGTTTCGTCCTCTATTAACATTTTCCATCTAATAAATAAATTACAATTTCCGAGATAAACTTAACAATGTTAAGATACACACATTTCTTTTGAAATTTGAAAATGATTCAGACAAAAATAAAAATTTGAGTACAATTCAACTAGGTTTGTGAGCTTAAGAAAATTCCTTCACAATAAACAAAAGTAAAATAAATTGTATAGACAAGGATTATGTATGCATTTTATATAATTTTTTTGACCTCGTTTTTATTTCTACAACTATTTCAGTGACTTTTCTATTAACTTTGTTTGATTTTTATTATGAAGTGTGGTTACCGCGTTTTCTAAATTTTTTGTGTCCATGATTGAAAATAATAAACTTCACTCATTTTAACCGATACCTAGTAATTTACAAACTTGCTTAACTTACGTATTTTTGGAGTTATGAAGACAAGTTTTCTATTTCAGGCCAATTCAACTCGTGTGTACGAATGCAGAATTGAACCTTAAGTCTGTATAATGGAGTTCGAGTAATTGAAGACATTGAACTTTATGTATTTTTTTGGAAGAAATAAATGTGCAGTTCTCGCCACTAATTTTTAAAAACAAAATCATTTCGTTAATTGGCATGCTAAAGAAATAATGTTTTTAATTTCAAAATGACTAAACGTGAAATGTAGCACAGTAAAAGGTATCAACAACTTAAAAAGCGACTAGGCTATATTTTAAAGAATATAACTGAAAAAATATTTACACTGAAATATGGAATTAATACATAAAAAAATAATATAATTATATTTGTATCTTCTGTGTGCAGAAAGAAGTGTTTAAAAGAAACATACAGTTTTTGACTGTAAAGAAAATATGCTAGCGGTTACGAAATAGAGGAAAGAATTATAGAAGTGTTAAGGCAGACATGTTAAACATTTTTTTTAAATATATTTGAACGTAATATAATTAATCAACCGCTTTTTTGATATCAGTTTTTTAGCGCCACAAGCTTACAGTCCGGGACGGACCACAGCCTTTTTTGTAATATTCAAGTTAAATGTTTGGTTATTGAAATACCGAAACTGGAAACTTATTCCAAGTTTTCTGAAGTACCATTTAACTATCATTCACATTATCACAGTTAATTTTTCGGGACAATTTTCTTATGATCGCTTGCAGAAAGGATATAAGATAATTAATACGAATTAGTTTAATTATCGGATATATTTGATGGCTGGGAGTTTGCAAGAAAAAAGATTTGATGTGGCAAGTGGCTATTTTGCCAAATATATTTACTTATGTCATTGTTTATTGACATTCAAATTCAAATTAAATTATGCAATGATGAATATAGCAACATATTTATTTTGACGACAAATAATTTAAAACTTAATTTAATAAAAACATAATATTAACTATGAGTGGTTAGTTAATTGATTTATACATGTGTATTACAAGCTACTTGCCATATAAGGTAAGAGTCAATATTTGACCTACATATTTAAAAAAAAAATGTTTAAAACTCGTTTCATATAGAAGACTATATATATATAATACCGTGTTTTCTTCTTGTTAATAGTGTTTAGCATTGAAGTCGATGGTGGAATTGAATGCGAATATTACCATTACCTTTTACTGTTCTGCACATTCTATACTACGATTTATATTATTCTCAAAATCAAAACTACTTTTATATTAGTATTCATATTTTTATTTAATTGCTGTGCTATTTAAAAGACAAAATATATTGCATGCAGGGACTTTACTTAGGGTATAAAACAGTCGTCAATCCTTCATTGTATTTTCAATACACATATACATATATGTTGTTAAAATCAAATAAAAAAAAATGAAAACAAGAAAAATATATGTAGGTAGGTAAAAAAATGTTTCACTATAGTAAGTAGAAAATAAAATTGAAGAATATTAATTCTTAAAGTTATATATATATAAAACTTCAAATCAGATATAACATAATTTAATTAAGTAAATATATGTGTTATTGTATCGTTATTGGGAATTGGTATTTTTAATGCGTCCATTTTTTGGAGTTTTACCTTTTACCAATCACAAAAATTCAAACTATTTAAAAGCCAAAAACAAATACCAAAACCACAAAAAAAAGCTGCAAATAAAATAACTACAAATAAACGGAGACTCATCGTTATCACCTTCTGCTGACGGTTGTACTCGAGAACGAGATCGTCACTGTCTGATGGGATGATTGTTGCTGATGTAGATGAAAGTCCCCCATGCGGAGCGGTCAGCGTTGTTGCTGTTGTTCTTGTCGTTCTTTTTATGACCGTAGGTGTGGTCCTTTCGGAGACTTCAGGCGCTAATAACTCATCAGTGGTTGTTGTCATTTCTGTTGTAGTTCTGGTAAATACTTTTTGTTCTGGGTGCATATTTTCGGGTGTAATTGTTTTTGTTTGGGTAATAGTTTTGATAGTGGGTGAGCTTGTAGCGGCAACAGCGACAGTGGCGAGGTTAATAGTGGGCAGAGTAGTTAATTGACCCACACTTGTTGCATTGTCAATAACACTGGATGCTATTGTTGATGTTAAATTTGGGTTAGGCACAGGACTGGGTGGAATAATAGGAATTGGGAAAACATTTGCAATGGTTGCGGGTTTGTGTTCGATTGCAGAAGATATAGTTTGCTTATCAATAATTTCGGTTGTTTGTTCTGGTAGTTCTGGTTCTGTTAATGCAATATAGGTGCTTTGATCACGCCAATTACCAATACCATGTGGAAGATCGGCTGTTGTGTTGTCAGATGCATAATTAATACTTTCTTGAGTTTTTGAAGTTGGTATAACGGAACCACTTGAAGTGCTACTTCCAGAATTACGATCGTCATCGTCGTCCTTGTCAAAGTCAGTTCGTTTAATGTCGATAACCGATACAGGTTCCTGTTCCTCTTCATCCTCGTCTTTATCTTCAATACCTTCATCTGCGTCATGTTCGCTATGCAGTCGAACCCGACACCCTACTTCACGTGTATTCAAATAGGAACGTTCTGGCGCTGAGAAAGTGTCAATGTATAAATTTTTAAAAAGTTGTGAACTAGAGTCGTCTTTTTCGGAAATGTTCAATATGGAAGGTATCTCTATGGATACTTTTTCGTCTTTAGGTAAAATCTGTTCGGTAAGTGCGGTATCAGTCTTAATAATTTCTTTAGAAATGTCAGTCTTAATAATAACGGTAGGAATGCTACGTTTTACTATTGATAACGCCCAAACATTATCAAATGAAGTCAACGTAGGATACTTCGTGCGGAAATTGTCAAGGTAATAGTTAACAAGAGTTTGATTATTCGTCGAAACACTAGGTTTGGTTTGTTCGTCCTCTAAGCTTAATTTTTTGGATTCTACTGGTAAATCCTTAGCGGGGTCACTAACGTTAACAACCCTATCATAAATTGGCCTATTTAAGATGAATGATTCTCGATCAAGATACAAATTGCTGCATGATTCCGTAGTGTCTAAATCGGTGGATGTTACTAGCTTTCGATTAGAGGGACTTGTTATTATTTCTTTCAGCGGTTTCTGTAAAAATTCAGTTGTTCTAGCTATTGCTTCAGTGATCTTTTTTAGAGCATCGCTTTCAGTTGTAGATTCTGGGGTTTTTATTTCGGCCTTACTAGTCGTATTCGAAGAATGAATAGTTGCTGACCAATATTGTGGTAGTGATTCGGCAATTGTTTCTGGTATGTGCGAGTCTGCTACTTTGGATTCAGTAACAAATCTAACGGTTGTTGACCAAGTACTTTCTGGTTCTTGTATGTCTGAAGTAAAATGCTCAATATCTCCCTTACATTCTTGTAGACTTTGGATTTCCTCTGACGACTTTCCTATTGAGTACTCATGATCGGCGTCCTTAGGTTTCAATAATAATTCAGATATATTACTTGGACATACTGGAACTGCGATGTCAAAATCATTTGTGTGCCGTGTATATTCGTCCTGTACTGAGAATGTTTCAGCGGTGGATTGTAAAGAGGGCTCATTTAACAGACCTTTTGTTTCTGTAACTATTTGAACAACCTTTTCTGGTGATATAACTGTACTACTACTAGGAGCTGCTTCTTTTTCTGCTGTTGTTAATTCTTCCATTATTGGTTTATAGGATGTGTTCTGTTTGACTGGCTGGGGCCAAGATACTTCACCCATCGGTGACTTCAAATCGTTCACAGTTGTTTGAGAATCCATTACTGTATCGCCTACTATCTTAAGTTCTGGAACTGACTCTAAATCCTCTTTAGCTAAGATATTTGATGATACTTCAATTAGATTCTCAATATCTAACTTCGTTGTTGCTTCAGTTTCAGATTGGTGACTTTCTAGTAGATTTTTTATTTTCTTTGGTTCCGAAGTTAATTCGGAAATACCACTTGATGATACTGGCACAGCGACGACAGCATCAATTGTCTGCAGTGAATTCTCGTTATGTACAGAAAATATCTCAGTGGAAGGTTGTGTAAATGACTCATGAACTTCATCTGTTGTTTTTGGCCAGGTTTCGACCTTCTCTGCGGAGATACATGTACTAACAGGAACTGCCTCCGTTGCTGTTATTGATGTTTCTTCCAATTGTTCCTTCTTCGGTTTATTAAATGTGTTCTGTTGTTCTGAATCAATAAAACTAATAGTCTCTTTTATTGTCTGATACAAAGATATTTTACCCTTGGATGACTCAAAATCGTTCACAGTGCGCAGATCTACTGGAGGATTTGGTTTTGGTTCCACAGCGGTTTCGGATACTATATCATGTTCTGGAATGTCCTGAATTAATAGCGGAGCAGGATCATATTTAGGTTGAAGTTCAATAGCTTCTTTGTCTAGTGGTTCCAAGACTTCAGATTCGTGAACGTCTTTTTTAATAATTGACCCTTGTGCATTGATGTTCACCTCAATTAATGACCCTGTTGAATAAACAAGAGGTTGTGTATCTGTTGCTGAGCTTTCAGGTTCCAATAATACATCTGCTATTTCAAGGTCTTTATCTGACTCTTCAATGATAGGTTTAACAAGCTCCGGGAGTTCAACCGTAGTCAAAGTGCTTGATGTTAATAAAACGTCCGCGTTGTCCGTAAATATTTTATCATATAAACTCTCCGAGTTATGTCGATTTTCGGATTCTGGGTCAGGTTCAGGTTCTAATACATCGACTTTTTGAATAATATCTACAGTGATTTCTTGCGCACCGTCGTCAACTTTTAGTAATGACAATCGATCGTCTGGTAAATTTGTTATGCTATACTGAGCATCACAATCAGGCAAAGGCATTGTTCCTTGTATAGATTCTTTGTTACATTTGGACAATAACGATTTTTGAATTTCACTTGACCCCTTCCTAAGTTCTAACTTATCCTTTTGTGCTCTGTCGGGGATAGAACCAGGTGATTTCTTAGCTTTCTTTTTTTCCTTTTGGGATTTCACCGAAGGCTCTGGAATTGCATCCTCGGTTTTGCCTTGGGGCTTAGGTTTTGTCTTCTTCTCGGTTGTTTTAGAAAACTCTTGTTTAATTTCTAAAGGACTGGTGAAATCATTTTGGGCCAGCTCTTCTTCTTCAGCTTGCAATACAACAGAAGACCATGAAAGGTTCAAAGTTTCTTTATCCTGTTCGGTGTTCGCCGTGAATTCCTCAAAAGAGTCACCGGTATCTTTTTTTTCAGCGTGTTTTATCTGTTCCTTGTTTTTATTTGACTTTTTTGGTTTATTTTTCTTCGGCTTAGACTTAAGCTCTTCATGAGATGATTCCAACACATCGTTCATCAACTGTTGTGATCTGGAACGAGATCTTTGACGGTGTTTTTCTTTTTTCGAAACATATTCCATGAAACCACCACCGTCCAAAGGTTTTTCAATTTCATGAGTGTACTCAGCTACTTCAGTTACTTGAATAGTAGGCCGAACTTCCGGGCGGGATTTTCGCTCCGTAATATTTGAGTTTATAGTCGCAATTTCTGTCTGATTCCCCTGTTCTGGGGAGTTTTCTTTAACGATAGCAGCCCAAGACTTAATGGCGAGATCATCTTCGTTCATGATTTCTTTGCAAGATAAAGTCTTTATTTCGATTTGTTCTACATTATCAACGAGCTCATCTCTTGGTACCGCAATTAACTGTTCAGATACGCTTTCGATTGGTTCAGGTTCTTTGACCTCTGAAAATGTTCGAATAATCTCAGACTCACCATTGAAGTCTAAAATTTTGAATTCTTCTGTATTGACCAATTTTTTAACTGATGCTGTCTCTTCATCAATGACTACAAATTCTTCTTCTCGAGGTTCAAGTTCACCACCCTCGTTCTTTTCGGTTACGTAGGTTGGTTTTGTTTCTGTAAAGTAAACGGAAGGATTTTTAACAAATCCTGATTTCCTTACAACTTCTGCATACGTTTCGCCTAAAGTCCACACATTGGGAACTAATTGCGCACTCACATCTTTTAATGGAAGGTTTTCTTTAGAATGCTTTTGAAGGTCATTTGCAGGTTTTTTCTTTTTCTTCTCCCTCTTCCAGTTCTCAGAGCCCGGTTTTTCGGTTGTTAATTTTTCTTCTTCGCGCTCATTTAACTCGATTTTTACATTTTCTTCACTAGTGCTTGATTCTATCTCTTTAGCCGGCAATATTTTAACTTCGGGCTTTAAACCCATGTCTTGCTTCTGTACTGTATCTTGGAGAGTTGACTTATCTTCGCAGATTGTGACTTTCTCTTTAAAATTGTCTTCATCAGCAGAGTCATCCCTAACAACTTTTTTTACGTGCTTCTTCCGTTCAATGGAAGTTAATTCGGGCGTTAGATTATATGACGAAGATGTTGGTGACGGCAAAAATGATTCGGGAATAAAATTCGTAAGTTCAATAGGTTCATCTGTAACCGCAGGTGTTACTTTGAAGTCGTCCACTTGTACCGGTAAGGTTTTACCAAAATCTTTATATGGGACGTTCGTCATCTGCTTCTTAGATTTGCGCTCTGGTTTCGAATCTTCTTTTGCTTGAATGCCTTTACTTACTTGCACGGTTTCTTCTGGGTGATATTGCGTTTTTAACTCATCCTTTACAATATTCACATCCACCGGCTTTTGTTCAGTGGTGATCAATTCGGTGGTTTGACTTACAACAGATGACCAAGTCATTGTTGGTGGCGAAATATCTACCGAATCTGGAACAACGGATTCCAAAACACTCTTGGAAAAGTCATCACGTTTTTCAGTGAAATCGGGAACAAATTCGACTTGTTTGTTCGCTTGTACCGGTGAAAGTGATTTATCACTTTTTTGCTTTAATGATTTGAGTTCGGGCTTAGAAAGCTTGTCTTCAAATAGTTTCACATCACGATATTTTACCGATTTCTTAAGTGTGTCTTCTGTTACTGACTCATCTTCCACAAGGTTCTTATCCACCGATTTTTGTTCACTGGCAAGGAATTCGGTTGTATGGCTTACGATAGATGACCAAGACATTGGAGAAGGCGGTGGAATTTCTATTGATTCTGAAGCTACGGCCGACAAAACATTTTTGAAAATATCAACACCTGCATCTTTAATTGGTTCTTTGGGCAAATTTTCTTTTATTTGATTTTCTGATTTCCTATCTAGTTTAGAAAGCTTATCTTTTTCAGCCTGTTTGTCTTCTTCATCGTGCCCTTTTTCTGTTGGAGCATGTTGTGCTGCTGACTTTTCCTTTACAAAGTTCTTGTCAATTAACTCTGCTTCTGTAGTAATTAACTCGTTTGGCTGACATACTACAGATGACCAAGACTTTGCAGAAGACGACGGAATTAATATAGATTCTGGAACTATGGTTGGCAAGACCTTCTGTGAAAAGTCAACATTTTCATCTGTAATGACAGGAGTAACTTTAACTGGTATATCCACTTGTACTGGCGAGGATTTTGTGATTTTTTTAAACGACTTGTCCCTTTGTTGCTTTTTGGATTTGCGGTTAGGTAGCTTGTCTTCTTCAAACTGTTTGTCTTCCCAATTTTCTGTTTTTGTTGAGTCTTGTGCTGTTAGCTCTTCCTTCACAACGTCTTTATTTACCATATCTTTTTCAGTGGTAATAAATTCCGTTGTCTGACTTACTATTGATGACCAAGACATTGTTAAAGGAGACGAAATTTCTTCCGATTCTCGAGCAATAGTCGACAAAGCATTTGTAGAAAAGTCATGATTTGCATTTGCGGGATGAACTTTGACTGGTTTGTCTACTTGTTTACTTACTTCTTGTGGTGACTTGTCTTTCTTCTGCTTCTTGGATTTCCGTTCTGGTTTGAGAAGCTTTTTATCTTCTGAATACTTGTCTTTAGCGACATGCACCTTTTCATCTGGTATATCTTGCGCTGCTAACTCGTCCTTATTCACAGACTTTTGTTCTGTAGTAATGAACTCTGTTACAAAAGATAAAGGTGACGAAATATTTACCCCTTCTGAAGCGTCATGTACATCTGTAGTTTCTTGGAACTTGGAATCTGTAGGAACTTGGATTTTGGATTCGCGATCTGATTTAGAAAGCTTTTCAATCGATTTTGATTCACTGTCTTCCACTTTTTCATTGTCTGTATCTTGTGCTACTAAGTTGTCCTGCACTGCAGTTTTATCAAGCGACTTTTCATCTGTAGGAATGAATTCGCTTGTGTGACTAACGATAGACGACCAGGATATTGTTAAAGGCGATGCAATCTCTACCACTTCTGGAGCTGTTGTTGGTAAAACAGTGTCTACTGGTTTATTCACATGTACTGGTGATAAGTTGTTTACTTCTTGTGACTTGTCTTTCGTTTGCTTCTTAGATTTTCGATCTGGTTTAGAACCCTTATTTTCTTTAGTCTTTTTGTCTTTATTATTTTCTACGTACTCTTCGAATGTTTCCTGTGCTGGTAACTTATCCTCCACAAAGTTCTTATCAATTGATTTTTGTTCAGCCGTAATGAAATCGGTTGTCTGACTTACAATAGATGACCACGACATTGTTAAAGGCGAAGGCATTTTTGCCGGTTCTGCAACTATGGTTGATAAAACATTTTCCGAAGAGTCAGCGTCATCACTAATTGTATGAACAGCTAATTGTACCGGTGAGATTTTAATAAATTCTTTAGGTGAATTGTCCCTACTTTGCTTCTTGAATTTGCGCTCCGGCTTATATGGCTTTTGTTCTTCTTCCAATTTCTCGTCACGATCTTCCAAGTTTTCTGGTGATGCATCTTGTGTGGCTAACTCAGCCTTTGCAAAGATTTTATTTTCGGTGGTAATAAATTCAGTTGTCTGACTTACAATAGACAGTGTTTTTGAAGGATCCATTTCGACTGATTTCTCCACTAGTACTACCGAGGATTTAGTGCCCTTTTTACGCTCTTTGGTCTCTGGTTTAGTGATTATATCTTCTGCTTCGTTGGCTGTTTTATTAGCTTCACTGTTTTGTATTTCTTCTTTTGGAATCTCTTTATGTTCGATTATGCTATTAGCTTCAGTGGTAATGAATTCTGTTGTGCTATTTACAATAGACGAGACACATTTGGTTGACGGCAAACCACTTTCTTCAGGTTGCGCTACAAAAGCTAATAAATCGCTCTCCGAGGAT
The DNA here is from genome assembly GCA_916610125.1 of Cheilosia vulpina. Taxonomy (NCBI): domain Eukaryota; kingdom Metazoa; phylum Arthropoda; class Insecta; order Diptera; family Syrphidae; genus Cheilosia; species Cheilosia vulpina. The sequence goes on along the minus strand of OU744280.1, from coordinate 314,584 downwards.
TCAATAAGTTTATCTGTAATTTTTGGCAGATTTGCAGGTGTCTGTATTACTGATACCTGAATAGGTTTACAGACTCCACTGGGCGACTTGTCTCTTCTGTTCTTTTTCGATTTTCGCTCCTTAAGCTCTGGTTTCGAAATATTGTATTCCGCTTCCCTAAAGATTTGTTTTTCTTCACGGTCCGGCAACTCTTCTTCTGGTACGGCCTGTTGTGCAGCAATATTTTTATCAAGTGACTTTTGTTCTTGAGTGATGAACTCTGTTGTTTGGCTTACAATAGATGACCGATCGTCGTTTGCTGACTTCTCCCTCTCCTGCTTCTTGGAGGTCCGTTCGGATGTTAAAATCGTTTCTTCTGTTGCTTTTGGCTTGCTGTCTTCGCTATCCTGTGCTTCTACTTTTTTAATCTCTTCTCCTAGAGGCTTATCCTTTAAAATAATTGTTTCAACTTTATTTTGTTCAGTGAAATCAGCTGTCTGACTTACAATAGATGACCAAGATGTGGGTGAAGTTTGTGGTATTTCTATTTGTTGTGATACCACGGCTTCCGTAATATTTTCAGATAATTTAACTTTTTTCTGTAATGACTCTTCAGTATCAATGGAAAGTTCGCTATATCCATGCTTGGTTTTCTTTTTAGATTTGCTATCCTTGTGTCTCTGGTGAAGGTCAACATCAGTCGGTCGAACGACGATAGGTATCTTTTCATTGGCATTTTGTTGCACTATTGACGACCACGAAACTGAAAATGGATTGTATTCGGCTGTTTCACGATCTAATATTGATAAATCAGGCAAAATCTCCAGTGCACTCTTGGGATCAGGTTCCAAATTAGATGCACATTTTATTTCATCTGTTAAAAACGAAATTGGAGATGAAAGTTCTTCCAAAGGTTTGACAATTTCATTTGGTAGTTTTTTGTTCTTCTTTTTAGTTTTATCTTTTTTAGGCTTAATTTCAATAGGTTGCATTTGTTTCATGAGATTTTTTTCAAAATCAGCTTGTTCAAATGAAGTTGCTTCAGAAGTAGTGATGGGTTTTGAACAGGCGTCTTCTCCCAGAGCAGAAACGACAGGTTCAATTGGTTGGATCGATTCAATTTTTTTTTCATTAATATCGAGGGGTTCTTTCATTGTTTCAACATTTTGTTGTACGATAGATGACCAAGAAAATGTAAGAGGCTTTAGTTCTTGCTTTGTACCGTCAAATGGAATCTCATGTTCTAAGATAAAATCGCCAGTTTGTTGATCAATGCTAGTAATTGGATAAGCTGCTATTTCCAAATCGGTTTTCGGTTTGTCAGTAGTCTTTGACGTTGACACAGGCTTTTCCGCTACTTTTTTGTCTTTTTTCTTTGATTTGTCCTTTTCCGGCCTTTGTTCTTTCGATTCCTTTTTCGAAATAGTTTCTGCTTCAAGTCTTGTAGTCGAGATCGATTCGATTTCTGGTTTACGTAATGCTGTATTGTCATTAGCTCCTTGTTCGTTCTTTACAGTTAAGTCTGATTCAAAAAGACTGATTGGTTTAATATCAGGTTGAGTTACTTCAAGTTTTAGATCGCAAGTTATATCTTTAACAGTAGTAACATCCTCTACAATAAATGGTTTCTTTGTTTTGCGTTTTGATTTACTTGGCTTGGATATTTCAAGGTCAGATTGGAGTTCTTCAAAGTTTGGTTGAAGTGGTATGTGCTCCTGTATTGTATTATCTTTTACTACAGAAAGCCGGGACGATTCAGCATCCGGAATCACATCTTTTTGCGTTGAAATCCGGACTTCGTGATTTGGTTGTTTTTCAGATTGTGTGGTGATAATTTTAGCAGTTGACTTTATTATTGTTGACGAAGGCTTATCTTCATTGCATTTTTGTTTTGTTATTTCCTCTTTAGTAGCAGTTGCTTTTTCTTCATAATTCAATGGCTTTGCTACATGTGCGTTTTCAATCTCCGTTTGCTTTAATATTATTGTAGGTGTAGTGGTGGTATCTAAACCTGTGTCCGATAGATTTTCTATCTGTGGAACATGTTCCCTTGCTTGTTTTGTGTTGTTATCTTTCAGATTTAATTTTTGTTCTGCCGGAACGGTCTTATTGTGAACAGGCTCTTCTTCACAATATAGTTGCACGGCTGCAGGTTCATTCGGGTGCAATTGGTCATCTGTATGCATTAGACGACTGTTTTGCACATATTCAACTACTTCAGGTTCTGCTGATTCGACAATAATGATAGATCTTTTGGCCTGTGGATCAACTTCAATGTTTTCTGGCTGTTCTTTTTCTGTAATGTCTAATTTGAATTCAATCTGTGGTTCCGCCACCTTATTTTCAGCCTCATTTAATATTTTTCCCGTTTCAAATGCAATGGAATCTGTAGTATATTGAATTACATTTGTAGTTTCACTGGAAATATGAATTGGATACAAATTTGTTTGCAGCAATTTGAATACTTCAGGATCATCCGAACTCTTAAAAATTGCTTCTGGATTTGAGACTCGAAGAGCTGTTTCTATTGATGTTGGTAGGTTATCTAATGTCAAATTGTTAACCACTTCACTAATCTTTACATTTTCAGGTAAATTTTCTTTTAAATATTTTTGTTCTTCACTGACAACAGGAAATTGCTCTTCTTCCTCTGTGTTTGTTGCAATAGGCGTTTGTAGTTCTTCTTTTTCAGTTATAACATGAACCAAATTAGTTGACCACGAAACCTTAGGTTCCTTTTCGAGTATAATGACTTCGTCGGGTTCGTTTTTCCAAAACATGAAGTTATCGAAATCAGGATCTGTTGGTGAAGTAATTACAGACTTTTCCAATCGGTTTGGTTGTCCGATTTCTTCTACGGTCCCGAATTTCTTTACATCGCTTGAGTCTTTTGGTTGATCAAGTTCTTCATTTTCTGGTTTCGGTTTCTCGAACACAACATCTTGTTTTGAAACTTGTTTGTTGCCGTCTGGAGTAATTTGCTTTTGCCTTTCAGCATTGATAAATTGATCAATTTCAGATACTATTGTAGGTATTAATGCGACTGAGATTTCTGGTACTGGTTTATTTTCAACTAGAACGATTTCTGTGATATCAAGGGTTGCAGAAAGCTCTTGAAATTGTTCCGCTGCATTCCCCTTTGAAGGAACATATTTATCGGGATGGTTTACTTGGAAAGATTCTTCGACTCTAGGTCCTACAATGTCATCAACCTCAGATTTGGTTGTAACACTTTCTGGTTCTAAATCACTTTTAACTGAAGAAGCTTCCTTGATATCAGTTTGTTTGGTTATTTTTTCTTCAGAAAACTCAGCCGATATGTTCGCTTGAGTGGAATCGATGATATTTGCAACCTTCAAAACTGTTGCAATATTAATTTCATCTGGCTGTTCCGGAAGAAGTGGAATTTCAACCTCTTCATCGTTTTCGTATTCGTCTTCTAAGAGTTCTGCCCATGACTTGTTGCTGATTTCAGGCTGAGGTTGCTCGATGTAATCGGCCTCTTCTATTGAAACAGTAACTCCGGTTTTAACGGGTTCTGCGATTTTAGCAATCGGTTTGGGAAGTGAAACGGTTGGCTTTTCTCTAATTTTCAATACGGGTTTCTTTGATTTAGTCGCTGGTATCCGCTCAATAGCCGGTATAGCCGAAGGCTTTTGATCGGATTGAGTTGGCTGGCTTACAATGGAGGCCCAAGTTGGACCAGTTGGTGTATGAACATTTTGATGCGGGTTATCAATTTGTAGTTCTACTCTCGGAATTGACTTTGGCTCCAGTCTAGTGTCCTTAGTTGGCTCCTGTTGTACAATATTTTTAGAATGTAGACTTACAGTGGACTTCAAGTCAACTGCATGCTTATGCTTCTTCGACTTTTTACTAGCTTTTTGTTCTTCTTGAACTTCTTTTATTTCATGTTTGAGTTGAATATCGGTCCATGTATCAATCTGACTGGCGACCTTAGCCCATGTTAGGACTTCGATAGGAGCAGATTCCTTTTGGTCTCGTTGAAGATGTTCCAAATGAATGTGTGGGGTTGACAATTCTTGTTCAGAAACATCTTCTTTCTGCACTTCATCACTATCACTGCTATTGGATGTATGGGAGACAGCATCTGAAACGTGTTCTACTTGTGTTTTGTCCTTTGTTCGTTTAGTCTTATAAGACACCGGCTTCTTAGGAATTTCTTTGAGCGTTTGATGTGGTTGAGTCACACGATGTATAGTATTGTCAATCCACTCTCCTGGCTTTCGAACCAGTGAAGCCCATGTAAAACCTTCTGTCTTTGGCACTTCCTTAGAATTTTTAAGATCTTTGATAGGGTTGACCTTGATTTCATCATTAGTTGACTTTGAACTGCTTGGCTCTGGTACACTCTGTAAGGATTCAATTTCGGGGTCATCTGAATCAGAGTGTATTTTGGCCTGTAATACCGTTTCGTTCCAATTATCAGCCTGTGGTAATTTTTTCAATGATTTATCTTTCTTTTTCGGTTCCGTCTTTCGTTTCCTCTCATCGTTTCTCTTATGAGTTTCAGAAACAGCTTTAACATTTGAAGATGTGGTTTCTTTTTCTTTCTTTTGAGGTGTATCGTCCACCCATTCTCCAGGGCGACTTACCAAAGAAGCCCAAGAAAATGGAGCAGCAGTTGCAGTTGTCTTTGCAGCGATTGGAATACTTTCTTCCTCACTTTTTATAGTTTTAGCTGATTGCCCGACTTCTTTTTCTACTAATAATCTATCCTCTTTTTGTCCTTCATTAATAACTATTGGTTGTTTTCCTTTCTTCTTTGATTTACCTTTCGATTCAGTAATCGTTTTTGTTTCTTTAGTATGCCTCGTTTGGTCTTCTAAATTTTTCTTGGACTTAGATTCTGGTTCCTTCTTAGATTTTTTATCTTCAGACGCAACCTTCTTGGTTTCTTCTGTATGTAATGCAATGTTATCCGATAAAGTGATCGGTGGCTCTCTAAATCCTCCAAAGAGAATGTCAGCATAACTCTTACCTTCGGATAATGGTTTTTGAACTGGATCTGTAGAAGCCGACAAAGACGGGCTATTACTATTAACTGTTTCGCAAATACTATCTTCTTTTCTTGGAGGTAACGCTTCCGGTGCAGTTGAATTTAGATTATCAGTTTTGTTATGGTAATAATCAGAGGACTTTGGACTTACAATGTTGGGCTTTTCAGTAGAAATAAAGTCAAGAGTTTCCTTCATATGTATAGCCCGCATATATGATGGTGTGAACTCTGGAGCGTCAGCTGATAGCTTCGAAACTACGGGAATATTATTTGCAGGAACGGAATCATCAAGAACGCTGGACCATGTATCAATAACAGATTTTTCATCATGTATTGGTTGGTTATATGCCGGCTGCTTCAATTTCATTTGTGGAGTAAATTCGTAAATGGGGTGGACAAGTGTTTCCTCTGTATAAGTGTCATCAACTTTTTCTGAACCAGTTTGTAAGGGAACAGCCACAGTATCCGTGAGAATAGGTTTATTGATGGATTCTGCATCATCTGTTGAAACCTTCAGCGATTCTTTACGTACATCAATCCAACCGCTGTAGGTCTCATCAATATAATTGACTTGCTTAGTATTATTAATTACAACGGATGCAGTTGCATGTTCTGATTCCCTTACAGCTTCAGATGTTTCAATGATGGGGGAGGTTGAATCTTTAGTTTCGGCAATGAGATTGGTAACAGGTTCTCCAATTTCATCCTTTGCTACAACTTTCACAGTAAAAGCAGATGGTATGTTTGCACTAGTTTCTTGTTCTTCATTTCCTTCCTTTCCAGTCGTCAGAGCTCCGCCTTTAGTTTCGGTTCCTGTTTGAGCAACTGGTTCTTCAATAACATCCTTTCCTATAATGTCCAAGGTAACAGCTGATTGAAGTGATGTTTTTGTTTTCATCAATGGTAGTGTTTCAACAGGTTTGTCGACGGCTTCATCTTCACCAGATGAAAAAGTCGGCGGGTCATCAAGAACATCCATCCAGGCAGTTTGTGTATCGTCAATAGGAAGTCCTACAAAATCAACTTTCTTAGGCTCCTGCACTACAGCTAGTTTGTTTACTCCTTCTTCCTTCACTTTTTTCACAACTTCAAGAGTTTCAGTGGTTGTCAGTGTTTCACTTGTATTGTCGGTTGACGTTGGTGTGATTGATTCTTCATTTACATCCTTCTCTATACCGAGTAAGGTAACAGCTGACAGCACTGGTGCTTCTGTCCTCTCCAAATCTACCGCTTCAACAAATTTGTTGACGGCTTCATCTTCATCGGATGAAAATTGTATCGGATCATCAAGAACATCCATCCAGGCAGTTTGAGTATCGTCGATGGGAAGACCTACATAATCAACTTTCTTGGTGTCCTTGACCTTTTCTGGTTGGGTTACTTTTTCTCTAACAATTTCATAAGTTTCTGTGCTCGACAGTGTTTCACCTTTATTTCCGGGTTGTACTTGGGTAATTGGTTCTTCAATTACATCTCTTCCTATAACTTCCAAGGTATGTAGTACATCTGTCTTCACCAATGGTGCTGCTTCCACAGGTTTATCAGCAACTTCATCTTCATCGGATGAAAATTGTATCGGGTCATCAAGAACATCCATCCAGGCACTTTGTGTATCGTCAATAGGAAGCCCAACATAATCAACTTTCTTAGGCTCCTTGACTTTCTCTGGTTGGGGTACTTCTTCTAGCTTCATTGTTCTGACAATTTCAAAAGTTTCTGTGCTCGTGAGCGTTTCGTCTTTAATTACGGGTTGTGCTGGGGTAATTGGTTCTTCAATTACATCTCTTTCTATAACTTCCAAGGTATGTAGTACATCTGTCTTCACCAATGGTGCTGCTTCCACGGGTTTATCAGCAACTTCATCTTCATCGGATGAAAATTGTATCGGGTCATCAAGAACATCCATCCAGGCAGTTTGTGTATCGTCAATAGGAAGCCCAACATAATCAACTTTCTTAGGCTCCTTGACTTCCTCTCGTTGGGGTACTTCTTCTAGCTTCATTGGTCTGACAATTTCAAAAGATTCTGTGCTCGTGAGCGTTTCGTCTTTAATTACGGGTTGTGCTGGGGTAATTGCTTCTTCAATTACATCCCTTCCTATAACTTCCAAGGTATGTAGTACATCTGTCTTCACCAATGGTGCTGCTTCCACAGGCTTATCAGCAACTTCATCTTCATCGGATGAAAATTGTATCGGGTCATCAAGAACATCCATCCAGGCAGTTTGTGTATCGTCAATAGGAAGCCCAACATAATCAACTTTCTTAGGCTCCTTGACTTCCTCTGGTTGGGGTACTTCTTCTAGCTTCATTGCTCTGACAATTTCAAAAGTTTCTGTGCTCGTCAGCGTTTCGCCTTTAATTACGGGTTGTGCTTGGGTAATTGCTTCTTCAATTACATCCCTTCCTTTAACTTCCAAGGTATGTAGTACATCTGTCTTCACCAATGGTGCTGCTTCCACAGGCTTATCAGCAACTTCATCTTCATCGGATGAAAATTGTATCGGGTCATCAAGAACATCCATCCAGGCAGTTTGTGTATCGTCAATAGGAAGCCCAACATAATCAACTTTCTTAGGCTCCTTGACTTCCTCTGGTTGGGGTACTTCTTCTAGCTTCATTGCTCTGACAATTTCAAAAGTTTCTGTGCTCGTGAGCGTTTCGTCTTTAATTACGGGTTGTGCTGGGGTAATTGCTTCTTCAATTACATCCCTTCCTATAACTTCCAAGGTATGTAGTACATCTGTCTTCACCAATGGTGCTGCTTCCACAGGCTTATCAGCAACTTCATCTTCATCGGATGAAAATTGTATCGGGTCATCAAGAACATCCATCCAGGCAGTTTGTGTATCGTCAATAGGAAGCCCAACATAATCAACTTTCTTAGGCTCCTTGACTTCCTCTGGTTGGGGTACTTCTTCTAGCTTCATTGTTCTGACAATTTCAAAAGTTTCTGTGCTCGTGAGCGTTTCGTCTTTAATTACGGGTTGTGCTGGGGTAATTGGTTCTTCAATTACATCTCTTTCTATAACTTCCAAGGTATGTAGTACATCTGTCTTCACCAATGGTGCTGCTTCCACGGGTTTATCAGCAACTTCATCTTCATCGGATGAAAATTGTATCGGGTCATCAAGAACATCCATCCAGGCAGTTTGTGTATCGTCAATAGGAAGCCCAACATAATCAACTTTCTTAGGCTCCTTGACTTCCTCTCGTTGGGGTACTTCTTCTAGCTTCATTGGTCTGACAATTTCAAAAGATTCTGTGCTCGTGAGCGTTTCGTCTTTAATTACGGGTTGTGCTGGGGTAATTGCTTCTTCAATTACATCCCTTCCTATAACTTCCAAGGTATGTAGTACATCTGTCTTCACCAATGGTGCTGCTTCCACAGGTTTATCAGCAACTTCATCTTCATCGGATGAAAATTGTATCGGGTCATCAAGAACATCCATCCAGGCAGTTTGTGTATCGTCAATAGGAAGCCCAACATAATCAACTTTCTTAGGCTCCCCAACTTCCTCTGGATGGGGTATTTCTTCTACCTTCATATCAATGACAATTTCGTTAGTTTCGGTGCTCATCAGTGATTCACCTTTAATTCCAGGTTCAGTTTGAGTAATTGGTTGTTCAATAACATCCCTTCCTATAACATCCAAGTTATGTAGTACTTCTGTCTTCATCAATGGCACCGCTTCAACAGGTTTGTCGAGGGCATCATCTTCATCAGATGAAAATACAATCGGGTCATCAAGAACATCCATCCAGGCATTTTGAGTATCGTCGATGGGAAGGCCAACATAATCTATTTTTTTGGGCTCCTGGACTACAACTGGTTTGTTTACTTCTTTTATATTTCCTTCTCTGAAAAAATCACAAGTTTCAGAGGTTGTCAGTGTTTCACCTTCAGTTTGGATTTTTATTTGGGTAATTGGTTCAATCAACTTATTTTCTGTACAGTCCAATGTAACTGATGATTGTGGTGATTCGTTTTCTTCACCTTTCACTAATTGAGTTGTTTCAACAGGCTTATTATCGGGCTCATCTTCATCGGATGAAAATGCCATTGGTTCATCAAGAACATCCATCCAGGCAGTTTGTGTATCGTCAATAGGAAGTCCTACATAATCAACTTTCTTAGGCTCCTGCACTACAACTAGTTTGTTAACTCCTTCTTCCTTCAATTTTTCAACTTCAAGAGTTTCAGTGGTTGTCAGTGTTTCACATTTAGTGTCGGTTGACGTTTGTGTGATTGATTCTTCATTTACATCCTTCTCTATACCGAGTAAGGTAACAGCTGGCAGCACTGGTGCTTCTGTCCTCACCAAATCTACCGCTTCAACAAATTTGTTGGCGGCTTCATCTTCATCAGATGAAAATTTTATCGGTTCATCAAGGACATCCATCCAGGCGTTTTGAGTTTCATCAATTGGAAGGCCAACATAGTCAACTTTCTTGGGCTCTGATATTGAAGGTATTAATATTTCTTTAGCCTTTACAACTTCAACAACTTCTCGAGTTTCAATTGTCGTAATCATACTTAGGTTATTTTCGATTTCGGGTTCAGCTATTGTACTATGTACAATTTTGTCCACTTTTGCGAGTTCTTCAATGTTCGTAATATCAGTTTCCATCATACGCACGACTACACCTGGATCTGCTAGTTTACTTGGTTCTAAGCTTGGTCTTTCTTGCGGTCTCAAATTTTCTAATGCTACTTCAGATTCAAATATTGGCTTATATAATGTTACATAATGGCACTCAGCTTTAGTCAAAAGTGAGGTGTCATATATGGGCACTTCAAAATTATAATGGTTTGGTGATTCTTTTGCATGTGACAGATCTCTTACCTCCTTTGTATCCTCCTGGACCGGTTCGCAGCTGGATGTAACTGGCGCAATCTCCACAGGCTCAGTCATACCTTCTCTACCACATACCTTGTAATAACTATTTTCTGCTCTATTCAAAAGCGTTAAATCATAACGTGGCACTTCAAAACAATTAATAGCATATGTTATTGCTAGCCTAGATATTGGTGCAAGATTAGCTGATGTTAATATGTTATTGCTAATGCTGGTTGATTTTTCTTCAATAACGTCCCTATCGATATCAAGTATCTTTTTATGTGTCGGTGTGATGTTATTGGTATTGTTAATAGAAATTTTTGGTTGAACTTCTTTCTCGGGTTTAGTTTGAACATCAATTGAAATAACTTGCGCTTCTTCTGAGACCTCCGGGAATTGATTTTTAACGTGAGGGGCTGATTTAACGTCCTCACCAGGTATGACATTGTATTTTTTGTCATCCTTAGAGAGCTTATGTACATCAAAAGACGACTGAAAATTGCTGCCTAGTTCGGCTAAAAGATTTGATGCATTACCTATACTTTCCCTGGGCTTTCTATCTTTATCTAGAACATTTTCTATGGCATTAGTCTTTGTGTCTGAAGTCTGTCTAGCAACAATGAATGTTGTGGAAGAAGCATTGATTTCGGATGTAACCCGAGTGTCCTCTCCTATAACTGATTCTGACTCTTTGCTCAGCCTAATGAACTCTTCAGGAATTGTTGGACGCTTCTTTTTTTCCTTTTTGGTAAGTTTTTTCTGAATCTCTTCAAAAAGTTCTTGTTCTTCAGATGTCATGTCGTCTGGGAAGCTTGATGTTCTATTAGATTTATTAACCTCAGTGGTCTTTATTTGGTCAGTAGTTGTGTCTGTTCTATCTTCATTTAGTACCTTACTACTAATATAAGTGTCTTTGTCTACCCTACCGTTGTCTGACCTAATAGCAAAAGTCTGATCCTTAGACTCTGACTGTTCCAACTCTGTAGGAGAGTCTATACCTTCAGTTACTGTACTCGTTATTTTAAGAGTAACGTCCGGTAGCTGCATATGCATTTGAACAAGTGGCTTTTTGAGCTTTTCCTCGTGTGTTATTAAAGATATCTTTTGTGTTCTGCCCTGTGGCAACTGCAATTGTACATCTTCTTCACTAATTAAAACTACCTTATCAGTTAATGGAACCTGAGTACTTTTCGTCGATACAGTTGTGTATTCTGTTGTCGTTGTAGTCAGAGTCGTTTGTTCATTCGTGTTTTCGATGCTGTTATGATCATCTGTCAGTGAAGTAGAAATGGTTTCCTTTCCTCTAGCATCACTATTCGCCTCTACTGCGCATACAATTTGAACCCCATCGATTTGTTTCAGATCGGAAATATCTTTTTCAACTTCAAATGCTTCCTCTATTGAATGTGGGGTTTGGTCTATCAAATTAGTACCCGTTTCAGATGTAGTTTCTGGCTCATCTTCAATTACACTTTCGATAAATTCTTCACCTTCTGAAGTGATCCTTGTAATAGTTTTCTTGCTTCTTACGATAGTATTTTTAACATTACTGCTGGTATTTTTTGAAGTTACTGTAATCGCATCTATTTCAACAATATTGGGTATTTGTGAATAAACGTCTTCCGTTGCAATGCTACCCTGAGTCGTATTTGACGGAACCGAATTAAAATCTGATACCGGAATATTGACATTTTTTAAGCAAGCTTCTGTTATATCTGCTGGCCTAGTGCCTAGTGACACTTTTGGAGTCAAATCAGAAACAACCATTTCTATTTCTGGCTCATTTTCAATAACCCCTTCGAATACTTCATTGCCGTCCGAAGTAATTTGCTGAATATTTTTTGTTGTTTTGACAATCGTAGTTCGAAGAAAACCACTCTGGATCGTTTTTGAAGTCGCATGTGTTTTGATAGTGGAAATCGTTTCGTTTACATTAACTGGAGCACTTTCTATATCTGGTCTTGTTTTTTCAAATCTAAGTGGTTGTTGTAAGTCGAGTTTTTTAACACTTAACTGAGCTTCACTTTCCGAAGTTGAAATTTCTTTCGTTATGGCAATCTCTGAGGGAAATGTTTCGATTGACACTTTTTTAAAGGGTTCATTTTTATCAACGTCTTCATTAACTGCTTCACCTTCGGAAATTATGCTTTTTACTACATTTCCAGATTTAGCTGTTTTAGGATCATCAGTTGTTAAAGAAATCTCTTGCAATAATTTAGTCATCGGAACACTCTCTTTTATAGGCTCGGTATCCGTTACCGAGCTTTCTGGTACTGTATCTGATTGTTTTTCCCATTGAGCAATATACTTCCCAACTCCAAGTATTCGTTCATCTTCCGTATTGTTTACAGGTTCAGGATCTAAAGTGTTTATTTTGGTTCTCGTAACTGTGAATGTAGGAACTAATTCTGTTGTCAAGGTAACAATTAGTGGTGGTGCATCATCAGTTGCATTTTCGGCGACTCCTTCATCTTCCAAAGTGATTCTTTTAATGATGTTATTGGTCTTTGTAACGATTCTAGTTTTAACAATACTACCTGGAGTCACTGTTGTAAACTCTTGTTGATCAACATCATCTCTTATTCCTTTGGGAATATCTACCGCTGAACAGGTTTGTTGTTGATCTTCAATCATTGGTAAGGATATGTCAGTATCCGTGGTTTCTAGGATAGTTTCCGATGGCAAAGTTATCGCTGCTTGTTTCGCAAATATGAAGGTAGGAACAAGTTCTTTTGTTACATTTATAATCTGTGATTCATCTTCAGAAAGGGGTTCTATCGCATATTCGCCTTCAACAACCACTTGCTCTTCGTCAGTAATGGACAAAGGCTCGTGAACTACAACTGTTTGTATCTTCGGTTCATTGTCAATCACGTTTTCGAGAACTATATCACCTTGCGCTGTGGTCTTTCTTGTTATTCTTGTCGTCTTTGTAGTTGTTGTTTTGACTACACCACCTCCCTGTACCCTTGTAGTTGCATTGACCGCAACTGGCTCTTTTTCATAGCTCACTGAATTTGAACCTTCTGAGACTGACGTTTCAATTTGGGGTTCATCTTCGACTACACTTTCAACAATCTCTTCGCCGTGCGAGTTGATTTTAGTGATAATTCTTTTTGTAGTCGTTACAGTAGTTCTAAGAACTCCTGCTGACGGAGCCGTTTCTCCGAGGTCTGAAACGACTATTGTTGTGCTTGGTGATGTTTCAGGTTCGTCATTTGATACACTTTCAGATATAGTTTCACCTTTCGAGTTAACAGTTCTAATCACTTTTTTTGTTTTAACAATTGTTGTTCGATGAACTCCACTTTGAACTTCAACTGAAGTCGACGTAATTGTGGGCTCATTATTATGAGCAATAGTTTTAGAATGTTTTTTTTCATTTTTATATACTTTTGACTTCTTATGGGGTTTAGGTGACTTAGGTGATTCCTCTACGATTTCTCTTATTTGAACAGTTTGAGGTTGGATAATAAGTGTCGATGTCACTGTACTTGTTGTAGGCACATATATTCCATCGTCTTTTTGTACATTTGCTGGTTTAGATTCGCTTAATTTCACATTTGTGTTTTCCAATGCTTCCACTGCTATTTCAGTAGCATCCGAAAGGTTGACATAATTGCTACTTACAGCTGACTTGACCGCTGATTGTGGATTTTCAACATCCGTCTTGGTTGTTCCTACAACATCTAAGGTTTCCATAGAATCTTTTTGTTTTTTTACACTTTTATATACCGAAGTTGAAATATTTTTTTCTTTCACTGGCTCCACATCAAAAGAATCGGTTTTTTCCAATTTATCACTCGGTTCGCTTCGTTTATGGGATTTTTTGTGTTTCTTCCTTTTTATTTCTTGTTCTTCTTTAATGTGTTTAATATTTATGTCCTTCAACGGCAGAGAATCGTTCGATTGTAGAGATAGTTCCGCATCTGTAGACCCACTCTCGGTACTGAAGGTTACCTCTTTGGGCTTGTAAATACTTGTTCTATATTCTTCCTTCAGCTCAGTTCTCCCCTTTTGTTTCGACTGAGCTTTTGGAGTTGGGTGTTTGTCTTTACTGGCATTTATAGCCGTTGCAACATTTGATTTAGTAATATCTACAGTAGTAGTTGTAGTTTCTTTAGAAACAACAGGCTCTACCGTTCTACTATGTTTCGTTAGTTGTATGTCTTTCGTCGTCTTTGATAATGGCACTTGCCATTCATCGTGTTGCTTTTTCGAACGTGACCTTGGTTTGGGTATTGGGGCTTGTACGTCTTCTCTTCTATGCACATCTTTTGAGTCCATAGAAGGAGACTTGGTTCGTTGCCAGGCCGTACTCGTAGTTGCAGTACGTGGAATTTCGTCTCGGCCATGTATTTTCGATTGGTAAATAATTGCTTCTTGTTCTTCCCTTTTTGGAACTTCACACTTTTGTGCCTGTCTTACAGAGGCCACATACGTTATACGTGATTTCTGACTGCTGGATGGCTGGAAAACAGGTTTGGCTTTACTATTTATAATGCCAAACAATACTTCTGCGTATGTATTTCCTTGTATGGAACTTGATTTGTTTATAACGTCTTCTGTTGTGACGCTAGAAAAAGCTTGTGTTTGAGTAATTGGGTCTTGTATAGACTGAATTTCTACAACCGCCGCTTGCGAAGCTTGTGGGAGCTGATTGTCTGGAGGTTGTACCTCTAATTGTGGTTGTGAATAAGAATACTGTGCGGGAATTGAATCTTTACTGATTTCCACATCGATTTCATTTATTCCAAACTGTCCAAATGTGACGTCGGGTCGTCGTTCAGGCTCTGTTGCAGGTATACTTTCTTGGCCTTCGTACATCGCTATATTATGACTGATTTCATAAGTTGGATGTGCAGAGGTACTCTGCATTATTGAAACTAGCCTGTTTTCGTCCGCATCAAGTACGTTTGATTCAGTGATGGATGGAATGTTTTGATATTGGAATTGATGTTGTTTTTGTTGTTGCTGTTGTTGTTGTTGTTGTTGTTGTTGTTGCTGTTGTTGTTGTTGTTGTTGTTGTTGTTGTTGTTGTTGTTGTTGTTGTTGTTGTTGTTGTTGTTGTTGTTGTTGTTCTTGTTCTTGTTCTTGTTGTTGTTGGTGGTTGTGTTTTTGTTTATGTCGTTGTTCTGTAGGAACGGCAGCGAGTGAAGCAGGCTGCGATTGTTGGTATGTTGGTATACCCACTGAGCCTGTTTCGATTGGTAATGCCTCAACTTGTGGATAATACAACTGTGGCTGTTCAGAATAGAGTATATTTGCGCCCGCATTCTGATACTGGTAAGTTTCGATGCTTGGCTGTTGAGGATGATAGTAACCCGCCATTGTTTGGCCAATAATCTGATATCCCGGTTGATATTGTGTAAGATTGTAACTACCGTAGTTAGATTGCGGTGTGTTTTGTTGAGGTTGGTATTGCAGTATTTGCTCATAGAAATTGGGTTGAACTTGCTGAGTTGGATATTGCCATGAGCTCTGATTTGTAGTTATCGCTGTTTGCATTGCCTGAGTGGGTTGATAAACTTCATATGTTTGTTCTGTATAGTTGTTCTCATCGGGGTATGTTGATTGGTCTATTGAAAAGCTTTCACTAACTTGTTGTGTTAAGCTGTAATCCGGCACCGACATTTCCGATTCTGATACGATTTCAGTCTTTTCATAGCCCTGAGCTTCACTTACGATACAATCCCTTTTAGGAGTTTGTTCTCGCTGCTGTTTTTCACCAAATTGCTGCAGAAGTATTTCTTGCCGTTGTCTTTCCAATTCAGCACCACGCAGTACCTCTGCGTAAGATGTTGAACCTGGAATCCAAAGTGGGCTTCTAGATCGACCTCTTAATTCGGCAGGAACGCCCAAAACATTTTCTTCAAAGTTTGATGGGTCATCCAATTTTGGCTTCGAAGAATATTTTCGTCTGGGAGATCTGGCCCTTCTCGACTCTTTCCTTGGACGATGTCCAGACATTTTTTCTTGTGTAATAAAATGCTCCGTGACAGAGGATGGGTGTGTACTTCCACTCTGCTTTGGTAACGTCTGATAATAATCCTGTGTTTGGGGAATATCGATTTGCTTTTGCGAAACTGATTGATTAATTATTTCAACAGATTTTAGTTCTTTGTGTGGGTGATGTTCTTGTTCGGTGTGCCTTTGCGATTTGTTGACTTTATCGATTGACCTTATCTCGTGTTGTTGTTGCTGTTGTTTCTTCTGATGGTATTCACTGAACTTAGTTGCAGTTTGATATTCATCTGAGAATTTCTGCTGCTTTGAAACAAACGGTAACTGTTCTTGCAGACTAATATTATATTCGCCTGAGAGTCGTTGTTGTTTCTGCAACTGGTCTTTCTGAGATGGAAGTTCAAATTGTTGCTGCTGCTCTGGCGTGATATAACTTGATATAGTTTGTTTAGGTTTTTGCTTTGACTGATCGATAGCTATATGTTGTGGACTCGATCGGCCTGAGAGCACTTCGGCATAGGTAAAACCCAGTTTCGATGGTTTCAAAAGGATCGACACAGCAGATGATGTTGCTACCACTGAATATGTATCAAGGGCATATGATAAGGCGGCTACCACATCGTATTTATGTTTCAAATCATCGATTGTTGTTTGAGCAGCCTGCGCGTGGAAAATGGAATTGAAGAGATGTGCCAAATTGGTTAAGAAAGATCGTCATAAAAATATATTTTATTTTGAGGAAAAAAAATCTACCTTTTCTACCCTAGCTAAAACCTATTTCATGTAAATATTAAACTTCTTTCAAGTTTTGCTTTGCATTTATTTATTTTACGATTTTGACAGAGGATTTATATATGTTATTTAAAAGCGTACATGTCATATTTGTAATGCATGCATTTCCTAAACGAAACAAAATCTTGTTTAACATATATTATAGAAGCATAGTTTGGAACAAATCGGGAGATAAACAGTCCCAAAACCGTACTAATATTAATATAACTATAAATATGTGTATATACTTATACATATGTATATATATAGGCTTTGCCAAATACCTCATATCCATAAATTGGCTTCTTTCGTTTTAAATATGTACATTAAGAGTACATTATATATAGGTATAACTAAAATTTAGAGTAATAACTACGTTAAACTATTTATCTAAGACAGCATCGTCCGGAGTGCCACGATGTATAAGTAGTTTGATACGCTCATTACGAGCTGTTATTTTTGAGTGAAGATTCTTAACGCGCTCCCGACATGCCTTTTTTTAGAAGCAATTCGAATGAAAAATATTTTTATCAGAACCGACAAAATATTTTGTCAGTAAGCACCCAGATACCAGAGAAGAAGTCATTGTTACATGTTAAACAAGTGAGAGATTGTTATGAGGATATATCAAAAGGATTAATAAGGTATTACATTTTTTTTAATGTTAGTATTGTGGATGCAATATGGGATAGGCATTAGAATTAGTTCCACAATTGATAACATGTACATAATTATATGCACATTATATAAATAAGCAGCAGTGTTTTGTAAAAATGTTTTGAGTATTTGTTTATATGTAATGAATATTTATATTATACGTATTGATTTTTTAGGGGAGCAACAACACCAGAATAAGTAATGAAAATAAAAGAGGAAAAGAATAAAAGTAAAAAATATTAAATGATAAAATAAATAGAAGAATTCTGTATACAAAATACTGATAAGTAACAAATAAAATATTAAACAAAACAAAACAAACTATGTAGATAACTAAATCTCAAAAAGCTATTTCAAAATATGTGTGCGGTAATCTTAAGAGATGACGATGAGATGAAATGAGTACAATGTGATAGTTTTGAATTACAGAAGAGAAACTAACTACAATAAAACCCATCACCACAATATAAAAGCTACTGTATCTAAAATATCACGCGAAGGTGTGCCTTTTTACAATTTGATATGTAAACAAACTTTGTGATTGCAATTACAAAAGTGTTTGGTGATATCACTCGTATCATTTCTTCCTTAAAAACATTTTTTTATTTAATTTTCCGCAATTATTATATGCCTTTCAGACATTTTCCCATAATAAAGAGAGTCGAATGTAAAAATAGCCTTGCAGCGAGGATATCTATCTAAACATCGAATCAAAGTCATTATGTCAAGTGTGTGTTTTTTTAAAAATATGTAGTAATATGTAATTTGTTGTATACAAAGCAAAACATAAACTTACCCAAAATAATTGTTTCCATTGTGTAAATATAAATATAGTGGTAGGTATGTACGTTTAAAACAGAATAAACTAAATATTTTCTAAAAATATTCTGATTTTCCTCACAAAATATTAGTATAGCGATCATTATAATATCATTGCATGTATGTATAAACACATTGTATTAAAACACTGACTCACCAAGGCCCGCGCTCTTTGGAGAGGATTTTTTTTTTCTATAATTAGACTTGCTGACTTTCTCACCAATTAATTCGTATTATGAACGTGCGGAAACCCTATTTCTGTTCACAATTTCTAATAATTTATTAATTTTCAAATGTCTAAAAGGAATGGGTACAATTATGTACATATACACACTTGACAGTTAGATCATGCACATGAAACGTATGATAGAATGAAACGTCTTTTTGTGCACAAATGAGACAACAATATGGAAATAATGGACATTTGAACAAACGAAAAATAAAACGCTAACATAAAAAACTTAATAACTTAAAACGTTATTTTAACTTGTATAAAAAAATTTCCTATAATATATATGCGTAATATACGCGTAATATATGCGGCAGCAAAAAAGCCACTTATTTAAAAACATTGACCATATGGGTAGCCACTTTATCTACATAGGTAACTTAATTCCTAATCAAACCTCACAATCTGAATATCTATCAAAAATGCCTAGCTCTACCATGTTTCTTTTGCATCAGTACGTACCTGTTGTTCGACCAAGGCTTGTTCCCGATCATGTGGTAGATATGTCGGCGCCATCACCAAACGAAGCTGCTGTTCTTCCTGTATAATTTTTTGTCTTAGAGACTGCATCTGTTGCTGATAAATATCAATTTGACTGAGCGTCTCCTCCAAGCTGGTAGACTTGGATTTTACTAACTCGTGAAGGTCGGTTAGAACTCGAAGGAGATCATCAACATTCTCGCTAAGACGAGGGTCACCACCAATGCCAGAACGGAAGTGAACCTTATGAAACAAGAATATATGGATAATACCCAAAAACAAATTGCCAAACACGAGCTAGTACTTACTTCGAGTTTTTCTATCGATAGTCTTAATTTAGTTTTTTGCACATTAATGTCCGCTACAGTCTTTTCACAGTAACCCAATTGATCGCGAAGTGGTTTCTTTTTGTGCTGTGATGAATCCAAAGAGCTTTTAGTCTTCTCAATCCAATTTCGAATGTCCTTAATTTTACGTTCACATTGATCCCATTCTTCGCTCGTTTCTTGTAATAATGCATTCTATAGAAAAACAAACAGAAGATGCAGATCAGTAAATTTACAATTCGTATATGCAGAAATATACCCTTTCTAGTAAAATAGCTTCAACTTCAATTTTGGCTTCTTCAGCCTCCTGTAGCTTATCCTTGAGATCGCCGACCGTTGTTACTTGGCCAATATGTTCCAATTCCTTATCCATTTCACTCAAATGCTTAACAATCGGTTTAATACTTTTGACAGCGTTAGAGTAATCATTTAATTTCTGGCGTGTTTCCTGTAAAGTTTTCAAATCGAGTGGTTTTTCAAGGAACGCCTTCTTCTCAGCTACCCATGACATCACAATTTGATACAAATTCATAAACCTTGTCCATGCATCCAAGCTATCACCAACTTGTTGTTTCTTTTCATCCAACCACGACCGAACTTGACCCAACTGCTGGGCAAGTTGATCGATTGTGTTCTGTACCAAAATCTTCTCATCGCTGTTTCGACAGTTCTCAATAATTGCTCCTCCATTGGTCTTGACCAAATTAAATTTATCATTTATTCCACCAATTTCTTGGTTAATTCTGTGTAGGACCTCTTTCAATTCGACTGGCTGTAAAGAGCGATCTTGAATTTGAACTTCAGCTTTTTGCAACCATGTTTGAATCTCATCTACTCCAGTCAAGTATTCAGTGCGCACGGTTTTTGCGCGTTTGAAATCTCTTTGTTTCGCATCCATGTCTCCTTGTACTCTCTCTGAGAGCAACTCTAGGGCCGTGAACTCCTGTGCTATGTCTGATGGAACTAAGCTTTGTTGCTTAAGATATTTCTCCTGAGTGGATTTAATTAAAATCTTTCCTTCTTCTACTGTTTGATTAACGCTCGTTTGTAATCTACCAAGTTCTTCTTCTATTTTTAAAACGTTAGCGTCAAACACGTGTATCTCACTGATTTTTTCAAAAAGCGCGTTGAATTTATCTTGCAATTCAGATATACGGCGGAAGTAGTTTTCAATTTCTTCTAGATCCTTGCTAACCTTACGGTCTTTATCTTTAAGGGTGTCGTTCAATCTAAAAATGAATATAAAATACAAAGTGTTTAAATACTGTAGATCTGCTGCTTATTTTGCTATTAATAAAAATAATATAGCCTTCGTTTTTTCAGTAGGTATTCAATGAGACAAAATTTAAACTAAAATCATATTCCCTCTTTTAAATACTGCGTGTCCGAAAATCGAAAAAAAGCTTTCAGTTCTATTTTGTACTCTGTCTCGCAACAGCCCACAGCGAATCCACTATTTCTCACTTACAAACTTTACCCACAAGGAATTTATTTTCGTCTAGTCGTTTGTTGTTTCCATTTTTCACATATGCATGCGTATCCCCCCTTAGTTTAAATGTAGTACAGTACAATTGGTGTGTAAGTTATAGTTTTTTACGTATAGATTTTATTTAATATTTCAACAGTAATGCCTGTAAATTTAGTTAAAAATTGTATGTATAGATATATATTAAAAAGAATCTCGGTTTCATATTAAAGGCCTGTGGGATTTCAGTTAAAAGGACGAACATGAAATGCATAAGATTAAAGGTTAATTTGAAGTATATAAAATATTAAGAAAAAATTAACGATTATGAATATTTGCTTATTATTATATCCGCTAAGCCGACAAACAATTGAAATCGCATAAAAACAAACATGACACATGCATTGCTGATGCGTAACATTTTGATGCATTCATATGTCGCAATGATCTCATATAGATTTAACTTCGCCGCAGTTAACTAGGTAAATAAAAAGCATTTTTGGAAACTTGCCAAAATTCTTTCTTTAAAAAAAAGAAACAATACAAACAATTGGACCGAAAATTTCTTGGATAAAAATATAATCGTAAAAAACTACGCAGGAATTTTATCGTACAAATTATATGAGAATATATGTGTGTTTTATATTTTTAAACATTACAACGCTATACTATATAGAATAGAACAGCTTAAATTCGCTGAGGGATAAAATTATTCGTTGAAATTTATGTATGTCACTATCGCCAAAATATATAGTTCCCTCATTAATGCAAAATTACTCAACGATCTCGCACGCGTATTGCTACCAATGATGACTTAATCGACTTAAAAACAAACCGAAATTCGAATAATATTAACTTAGTACCGGCAAACTAACCTTTCGCTTACACCGCCTGTCGTGTATAACCATTAGAAATAAATAGCAAAGGCCGTTAAAAAACTGCAAGTATATATTTTAGTAATGTACTATATCCTTTTGATTAATCCACTTTTCTTTAGTTAAAAGATTTATTCCTCGTTTTGCGCTTGCTTTTTTATTCTTATGCAATAATTTCCAGCCATCCAGTCTTTCACGTCTGCTTATAGCTAAGTTATAATTAAAACTGAAAACATCGTTTGCCGATTCCTCAAAATGCTCGCTAGTTTGTCTAACAATCGAGAAGGCCAACCCCAAAAAGCTGTGTGATTGTGACACACGAAAGGCACACAAAATAAAGGAAAATGTGTATTAAAACGAAAATGCCTTAACACAAGAACAAGATTAAAGTTGAACGCTAAAAGAGAAGGCCCGAAACTATGTGTTTTTATATATAGTGGATAGAATATAGGAGGGGAAGTATATCCTAAGTAAAAATACAGCCAATAGGTATTAGTGTACGTGCTGAATTTGCGATACTCAAAATTTCTCTACCAAAATCCAAAAGTCCGTACCGTAGATCTCTGCCAGTCTGGCTGAGCGACGGTTACAGCAAAGAGAGAACATTTACTATAAGCAAAGTTTTTCTCGGTTCTGTCTGTGTTCTGTATTACATTCATCTAAAAATAGATTTGTTGTGTAGACTACGTACGTAAATAGTTAATGCAACAAATTGTTAAGTAGGGTCAGAAGACACAAAGCTTTAAAACATGCTCTCCCTTTCAGTTTGAGGAAAGATTACTCCACCAAATTATAGTGAAATTATAGAGCTTTTAAATTGTTTGCCTGTAACAAATATTTTTGTAAATCCAATACAACATGTCATCGTTTAATTATTTATTAATCAAAAATAATTTAAGGTTAAAAAGAAATAAAAAAAATAGTAAAGTTTGAATACAGTATTGGAGCGGAGAGCATTTATAAGGGTAAATGCCACTTGAATTGTCATATTTGATTTGATATTAATTCATCTTGACATCATTAATAAAATATGTGGCTGTTAAAACGATAAAATTTGTGTACGTTATTTCCATTATGGCAGATGAACAAATAATGTAAGTAAATAGCTGGCTACAGAATTATATTTGACATTTTTTTGGTTTTATATGATTTCGATTTATTTCTGTTATTTTGCAATCGGGTTTTCATGAATCCGGAAAAGAAATATACAAACCGATATGCATGTGTATGTACTCTGAGGTATTTTTGCGGTAAGCAAATGAATGAAAAATGAAATCATCATATGTACCGATATACACTATGACATAATTTCAATGAAATGTTGTTTTTATTTATTTGCTGTTACTGCTCGTATCTTTAATGTACTTGGAGTTATTGTTTGTTTTCCGAATGTACATATTTACATTGAGCAGTTAGCAATAATAATTAAAACAAATTAATCATAAAACTGTTTAATCATTTGCGAAAAATTAAAAACAAAAAACATTTTATACCTGTATCTTATCTTGCAGCGTTTTGTTTATCATTTTTTGATTAAAAATGCAGTTTATGCATTTTAATATGTACAAATTATCTACTTTCTTTGGATAGTAATACTCTCGGAGGTTTGTCGGACATGCTAGCTCTGTGTATGTTAAATATTGCATTCATCGAATAGCTTAACTCGAGATACGTTAAAAGAAGATTTGATTTAAAAGACTTTAAGTTACAAAATAAACGTATTATTGTGGGTTGTTAAATTCAAAGACAGAAATTTACAACTCACAAATATTTCGACAATAGCTCTATTAGTTTTAAATGTAAGAAATGTCAATATCGTGATGACGTCAATCAGAGGAATCTTTTTAAAATAGGAGACTTCATGCAGGAGATGATTTTAACAATTGATAATGAGTTACTCTTTGATGCAAAGAAATAACCCCCTCGGTCTTATTCCCAAAAAAAAACCCACGCTTTTTGTTAAATTCATTTTGAAAATATAAATAAATACAATGGTAAATAATGCTGAATTTTGTTTGCAATTGTAATGGGTTATATTTCCACCTTTATTTTAAATAAGAACCCACACAAAAAAGGCAATAAAATCCACAGCTTTTACAGACACTTGAAAAAACCCATGGGCAGTGTTTTTAAATCGTGGGATTTATCCCCTTTTATGGGAATATTGATGTCCGAAAAGACTTTCGTAAAAGGGAAAAAGCAGCCAAATCGAGGAAGTATCAAAGAAAAGATTTAAACTACATATTTTTGCTGAAATTTCATCAAATACATATCGCTCAGGTAAATCACCTTTTAGCAAAATTTTCTAGTACAAATACAATCTTAACAAAGTGTTATTTTTAAGGTTAATTAAGTGTGATCTTCTTTCGGTTTCATACAAATTTTACCTTTAACATTCTATTTTTTTTTTTCAAAAAAAAAGTATCGAGGGAGTTTAAAAGGGAATTTGATTGCATCGGAAAGCGAAATATATGCTTCGGGGGAAAAATGAAGAGATACAACGGAATTTTAAGAGAAAGTTAAAAATATGTTGGATTTTTTCCACCATAATTGTTTTACTTATTTGAATGCAGACGTGAAGAAACACTTTAGCATGGAGAAAGACCACAGATCGGCAGTAATGTATCTATCAACATTTACAGTTTGGCTATTTTGAAGCAAATGTATTGGCCTTGCATCATTTAGACTGTAACATATTATTATATTTTAAATAAAATTGACAACGCCCGTGCATGAGTCAAATAATATAGCAATCGGTTCTACGTGGTGATTTTGTACTATAAATTCAACATAGTTTTCTTCTCTAAGTTTTCTTTATTATCTCAGCTCAGGTATTTTATTTTATTTAAAAAAAAATTATATTCATATAATAGTGTCTTGGTAACTTATCAACAGTACAAGTTCTCCATTCTTTAAAATGTAACTGCGTAAGACTTCGAGAAATTCTCTCTGTAGCTTTTCCTTATATATATAATTAATTCAATTAAAATTGCTTCTTCCGAATGAGTCCCCATACACACTTTTCAAATACCTATCTACAATAAGACGAAGAAAAAAATCTGCGAACTACAGTTTATTCTTCATTGGTAGTTTACACAACTACACACAAAATGGTATATCCAACTAAGCACAGTCAAACTTTCGTCTACTATATTACAGCAACAAAAACAATTGACTAAAGTAGGTATTAATTATCACCCATACTTGGATATCGCTGTATTTCAATTTTATTTCCCGTACTTTTTTAGGTAGTTTGTTGGGCTGCCATAGAAATATTAATTAAAAATACTAACACAAATTATGCAGAATGTTTATCACGGTTTCGATAAAAGAGTTGACATATATGGTCAACGGTAGAGTGCAAATTATATTTCGGCCAGGAAATAGAGAAAAGCCAATTGTTATCCGAACATAACAGGTTTAGATTTCCTAATATGAGCAATAGTAAAGAACTGTTCAAAAAGCACAGCTAGTAACATATGCCTTCGCACGAATTGTGACAAGCACGCCAAAAGGTTAGACATGACCCTTAATTATAGCTTTTTTTTTAAATCATTAATCAACATAATATCTTTTTATTTTGCTTTTAACGAATTTGGGTGTTGAAAAATGTCAGGACTAACCTATGACTGTCATTAATCTAAACATTTGCTATCAATGCTTAGAAACACTTTGTTCACTGGTTCCAACATGGGGACAAGTGGTGTGTTTTCGAAACCGCTTTTTAAAAACATTTTCAATGTAATATTGCATTAAATTGAAATGAAAAACAGTTGCAATGATGAATATATATATATTTAATTACTGCAAATTGTAAGCCAACAAGTACCATGCGTCATTTTCGTCCTTTAAAAACACCGCAAATTTAATTGCGACAATACATGCAGAGTTCAAGATATGCAAAATCACTTGCTTGTATGAAAATTGATAATAAAATGTTGCGTGTGTGTGATGTGGTTACTGTTTCCGCCGCTTATCTCTTGATAAAGGGTCAACTGTAAATTTGCGAAAATGTAGTATCTGAATTATCTGAAACAAATGAGCACCCCGCATCGCTGTCATGTTGTCAATGTTTTTCTTGGTCACTGGACTGGACACCAGTGATGGAAAAGCGGATATATTGTATCTTTTGGATACAATTTACCCAACATTTGTTTGCTTCAAAAGTTACACAGTTACAATCCTTCTTTAAAATATACAATTTCATACCCAC
This sequence comes from Cheilosia vulpina, assembly GCA_916610125.1. NCBI lineage: Eukaryota > Metazoa > Arthropoda > Insecta > Diptera > Syrphidae > Cheilosia > Cheilosia vulpina. Next base: position 288,946 of record OU744280.1, on the reverse strand, counting down.
GCGACGAACACATCCACAATTTCTAATAGGGAATATAAAATGCATTCTGGCCTTAAGTTCAACATTCGGCTAACCAATTCACTTTTGCCAAACACTCTCCAATGCAATAAGAAAATACCATTTTTTCATATGTCATGCGTACTCCATTGCTCTTTCACAGTGCACGCCACGCATGAGTTTTGAGTTTTCATTTTCACTCACAGAAGTATTCAATTCTTTTTTTTAATTGTTGTTTTATTTCAAAGGCAAAGAGGGACAATATGTATTTGTTTTTTTTTTTAACAAGAGCTAAAGCTAAGATTAGACTGTATGCCAATTATGCATATGAACGCCAACAGGCAAATGACCAGATTAGCTGTCAAATGAGCAAAATGTCAGGATTATCAAAACTGCATATTAGACTTTATGACCAAAACTACCAATATGGTCATATTTGCCTTGACGGTCATTTAAGGCATTTGTTATTATTACCAAATGTTGTAGTAAAAGCAACGAAAATGGAAATAAATCGCAATTCCGCGAACTCAAACGCCGATGACAACAAAATAATTCTTGTTTCGTCAAAAATGTCAGCAATGCCATAACGAAATTTCAATTAAGTCCATATGGGCATTTAGGCTTTATGCTGGCATTCGTGCTTATTGTCCGATTACACTATATACTTTTTGGGCATTTTTGTCTGTCAAATTCAGCCTGGTCATATGTGGCATTTAGGTCATTAGAGCATTATGCGATATACCCAATACATTGTATGACCTTATTTGGACAGTAGAACTGTCAGAAATTGGCATTTTATGACCACTTGGCATACAGTATAATCTCACCTTAAGTAAATAGGCAGTACGAATTTTCACAACGATAAAGATACACATCTGTCCTAAGAGTTACAATTTAAACTTGGGAAAAGTACAATTTGAAATGTTCATTTCCCATTACTGCTGGACACTTATCGGTGCAACTAATCCTGCAAGGTCCAAACCTCCATATCCTTGGACACAACTATTAAATGATAAAATTTTGCCGTATATATGGAAACACCAAAATATGTGGCAGCAGAAATTTATACATATTTGTGACCTGCATCCTGCATTGGATTACAATCGACATGCGCCAACGTTTGTACACAATATTTAACGCCAGAGATAATTCCTGTAGCAAAATTATTGTTTTTGTAACATTAATGACACATTGCCATCAGCTCCTCACCTCCACAGCTCTACTTGTTTATTATTATTTTAGATTTGGATTCGCCTTCTCATAAGTTTCATATAAAATTGAATGACAGCTAAACTCAATAAAATGTTTTTATTAACTATCCATTCAAATTTGCAGCAAAATTATACGATAAAGTGTTCCTCAGGCAATTCCTCATTCTAATATGCGCCAATATATGTACAATTTTTTAACAATGACATAAGCGAAGCAGACAAATTTGCATACATAATTAACATTCATAAGTTTGTATTTCACATTCATGATCATATTTTATTGCTAAATTATCTTACTTCTCGCTGTTGGCCAAGTAAAATATTGAATTTTATATCTATATAGCATTACAGTAAATCCGCAATGAAGCAAATGGCTAAAATATATGCTTAATAAAAACACAAACTCACTCTGAATTTTGAATGACTATGTTATCCACTTTGGCCTGAATGGCCTCCGCCGAGGGTTGGTGTACTTTCCCAAGGAATGTGACGATGGATTTTGAGAGCGTCTCAATCTCTTTATGTGATGGTTTAAGTTCTTCAGATTCGCTGATAATTTCCTACAAAAAAAAAAAAAAAAGTGCAGTAATTCTCGTGATTTCGAGTTATCTAAAGTTCTTATAATTGTAATGGCGATATTTCCGATACGGGTTATAGATAGTAGAGCATTTAATTCTTCGCACTTATATATTATGTATTGAGAAAGCATGCGATAAAAATAACAGGCGTTGTACATATATTTTTAGTTGATTTGACCATCAAACCCAAGGTCGCATTTATTATCTTTGGTCATGCTATTATTGGGTACATTAACAGGAGAACAGTTAAATATTTATGATGGGGAAGTTCAAGTTGGTCTGGAATTTCGTTTATATAGGTACTGAAAACGAATTCCCCGAAATCTGAGTGCATTTAAACTCGGCATTATGGTGTGTGCGTTTGTCCATGAATAAGAGAACTTTTTCATATTACACTAGATAAGTGTGTAAAGTTGCCATTCAAACATATTGCATTTACACACTACGTCAACTACAAAAACAATTAATAGGACACCACACCTGTCTTTGATGTTTGCGTTCTCTGATCTAAATATGCAAGTCCAGGGTCGAAAATATTGTTAAAAAAAAAGTTCGGCAAATTACAAAAAGATTTCAATTAGTTTTCTTCGCATTTGAGGTAATATTGCTTAGTTTTTAAATTCAAGAAACTTTCTAAAAGCTATCACAAATGTATCAATGCAAATTATTCTAATTCTGCCTCGAAATCAAAATGAAGCGATTTATGTATGATTTATATCTATAAATTTAACTCACCTGGATAGCATTCTTCGTATCTTCCAAATGTCGTCTGGATTTTACCACTGGGTCGACATTTCGGAATTTTTCTTCCAATCGAACAATTGATTTTTCCAATGAATGGAACTTGTTCTCGAATTCCTCCCACTTCTCGGCGGCAGATTGCAATGTATCGCGACGATTTGCCAAACCCTTAGTTAAATCCGTCCACAATCGATTCAACTCCAAGTTATCCTTTTCAATCAAGTCGCGATTTTGAGAATCTGCTTGTCGTATTATAGCTTGAGCTTGTTGATTTACTTGGCTGATGTCACCACTTTGACTCTGTATAGATATGCGAATGAATATAAATGTTTTACTTTTTATAAAATGTTCAGTTGCAAACTGATATTTATTTAATGCAAGTTTCTTAGTATTGACAATATGGTTCACAGAGTTATGCACTTTAAAACTTTCTGGGAAGTATATTAATTTATTAAACTATATTTGTATTGTATTACGATGTGTAAACAATTGTCAAATTTTTCTCAGCGAAAATAAATATGCGACTTTAATATGTTTTCGTCCTATCTCTATAATAACGTGTTAATCCAACGAACGTCGCAACTTTAAATGTGGTATTCGAAACAAAAGTTGGACTGGCCTTTAACATGACTTTATTTAATTGTGTAGGTATGTTCACTAACACTAGACAGAACCGGTATTTCAATATGAACTCCAAAACAGAAAAAAAAAACATACTATACTGTAGATACAATTTTTGTTTATAGTGGAATACTCGTACATGCACAGAAGTATCAAACGAAAACGAGCTTTCCGTTGCATGAACAAAGTAGAGATGTCGTCATATTTCTAAAAAAAAAAAACAAATTCAAAGCATTCCTATATTGTACTCATATGTATATGGTTAATGCCGGCACCGGCTCTCGCACGTACACTATGTTAAATAGTTGTGTATATAAGCAAGGCCCATTGCCGGCTTTGCATGTGCTTTCAGAGTTATATATATTATCATTTTACGAATAAAACTGAAAAAACAGATGAAACTCGCGCACATCCACGTGCTGAAATGAGAATAATGTATTTTAGAGAGCAGAGCTTTTGATGGTTTTTTTATGACTTGTTCTTTCTCTCATTTGTTACTACGTTGTGGTATGTCCAAGGCAACTTCAGATATCGTACCATATGCTGAAGATTTTTTTTATGATATAAAACCTGAATGGTAATATATTGTGTGGTTTTGTTTGTAGTTGCTGAAATGTTACTGCTCTTCAAGTCAGTTTCAGTTTGCCTACATATTATAACAAAACCAACTTCACGAATCATGACGTTATCACTTTACTCACACATAGTCACAAACGATACTTGTATCTTCTATATAGGTATGTAAGAATAGGTGATGTCATCTTTCGGAAGCAGACTGTAGAAAATCGTTTTTCTTTTCAGTTCGCCATATGAAACGATTAGTAGCAATTTTTTTTTATGTGGGAACTCCAATTTGTTTACCTTAAGATTGCCTAAAAAATTACATACAATACATTTCATACATGAAGATTGTATTATTATATAAATATTGTACAGGATATAGGTCAGAGATATATTCACCTATAATCACTATAGTTGCATTATTTGTAGATAAGCCAGTACTTAGTTATAGTATGATCAACTTATCAGTCGACAATCAGGTACTGCTTAATACGAATCAGCCGACGAAAACATATGCAAAGTGTTGTGTTACAAGGATGATCCAATTACGGCTACGAATTGTGCTATACCTTATCTTCTCTTTATTCGCACAGCTCTGCACCTACATTATAAACAAGAAGAGGGCTCTTTCTATAGAATAAGGTCAAAACACTCCTGTTTTTGATGACCATAAGCATTTAAGCTATAAAAAAGTCTTGGGTGGTACACCAATTTCAAAATGTTTCTTTTCAGATAGGTACAACAAAGAAATATTCAGCCACTATTTTATTTATTTAGCATAATTTTTTTGTTTGGGTAAACTTTAAGCAGAAAATGCAATAACAAAAATAAATATTCTAAATGCGAATGCGATGCTTTGTAAATCTTACGAAAATAGTACGTATACGCCATACGGTCCGGTTGCATAAAGTACAAATTTGTTTTCGGCTATTCCAAAGAAGTAACCACTTTTCGTTTTACTGAAAGTGCTCACGAAGAAGAAGAAGAACCTAAAGCATAGAAAAATCGCATAAACTTTGGAACTTTTCTGTGGTTTTGCAAAAAATAGCGAAAGGGGTATCGTACATGTTTGTTTGGGCGAAGGCAGTGGATCAAAAATTGCATACCCGGCTTGTGTGTGGAAGTGATTATTTTCTTTTCTTTGTAAACGTTAAATCAGAATGCAGAAAGAAATACAGGAATGGAATATAGGAATATTGTTTTGTTTATGAAAGAACAAATTGAACAGTCACATGAATCCTTGTCTCTATTATCTACTTCATTAAGTTTTTAACCATGACTTAATTTGAAAATGATAAAAACAAAATCAAAAGCCGACAAATAAATTATATAGGTACTCTTTACGGATTGTCGAGGTTATCACACTATGAGAAGAAAAAAACGAAGGCTTACATGAAATATACCTTTAATATACTTACAATATATACTTTTTATACCCTCCACAGGAGGTATATTCACTTTGTCATTAAATTTGTAACGCCAAGAAGGAGTCAGTGGAGATCACATAAAGTATATATATTCTGGATCACATTCTGAATTGATATAGCCATGTCCGTCTGTCAGTCTGACCACATAAAGTATATCTATATAAGTATATCTATTCTGCATCAGGATCACATTCTGAATCGATTTAGCCATGTCTGTCTGTCTGTCTGCCTGTCTGCCTGTTGAAAGCACAATAGCGCCCAAAGAGATTGACATAGGCAAATGAAATTTGGTGAAAAGACTTCTTTTTATCGTCGTCAGGTTGGTATTGAAAATGAGCTATGTCGGTCAAGTAGTTCTGGTACCTCCTACAATACAAAATCAATATTAGACCCATGTGTCTCTCTGTGTTTTGAAAACACGATAGCGTCCAAAGGAAGTCTCTCCGTCTGTTGAAAACAGGAGAGCGTCGAAATAAATCGACCTAGGCAAGTGAAATTTTGTGAAAGGACTTACTTTTATCGTCGTCAGGTTTATATTAAAATTGGGCTTTGGCGGTATAGTTGTTCTGGTATCTCCCATACAAAACCAATTTTGCATGACTTGTATGCAGGCCGATGATAACACTTTAACTCTAATTTATTTTTATAAGGCTTCACTAAACTATTGCAGCCTTATTTATTAGAATTTGCTAAACGCGCCTAAACACCTGTATAGTTATGCAGTGTATAAGTATTTATACAGCATTTATACACGCTCCCAAAAATTCTTACATTTTTTTAACATTTTCCCATGGATACTAGTTATACAGGGCTTGCGTCAAAAACTGAAAAGGAGAAATCTATTACGAATATCTGTCCGAAAAGATGAACAAAACATAGCAGCTTGTGAGAAATGCAAATTAAAATACAAATAGGTCTAAAAAATATGGAAAAGTAAAAAGAAAAAGTTGGGTATTATGGGCCTTCCATGATATGGTAGTCTTGTGCAAATTAAACCAAATTTTGAAACAATTCAAAACTTGTGTCTGCCCATATTTCTTATCGATGATACTTTTAGAATCTTTAAAATTGAAAAAAAGAACCTCGACACTTCTATCCAATTTCTTTTTGATTTAATTTAAAATAAAATCTGACAAATTTTTTCAGTCAAAATGACATTTCGATACTATTCCACCTCTATGCAGGCACTAAACAACCTCCAAGCGCGTTTAGCTTATACAAGCCTTATAAAACGTTGAATAATTTTTATAAATAAGGTTTATGCGTATAGAGACATTATAAATAAGGCTGTTGGTCTCTATGTGAACAAGCCGGCGACGTTAGACGAGCTCTAAGCCAATATTGAACGACAAATAGCGGCCCTATCAGTCGAAATGTGCGGCTATGTCATCGAAAATTGGGTTTAACGTATTGACCGCGGCATACTTTCCCGTGGTGGGCATATGAACGAAGTCGAATTTGTTTTGATAGCAATTCAAGACAATAAAATAAATCGCTATCTGAAGTAGTTTGCATTATATTTAAAATAGAACTTGTCAAGTCCTTAATGAAAGACCTTTTATAAAGGAAAGTTCCCAAAAAGAGTTGTTGCCGCTAATCTCGATAACCAATGAACTGATTTCGATGCGGTTTTCAATGATATGATATAAATTTCTCAGGGAAGGTTTAAGCGTATTTAAAATTTGCTCCATAGTTTTAGTGGGCCCAAAACAGTTAAAACTTCGCTAGGTGCGCAGTAGGGGTATCCTTAAGGGGATATATTTAAAAAAAAAATAAAAAATATATATAAACACCCGTCAGTCGTTCTAAGTAATTATTAGTTCGTCCCTCATTCATTTACGCTATTAACAACCATCTCTCTGTGTAGTCCTATAGAGCCAAGTAATGCTCAAAATAAATCATAAAATATGCACCAACCTTTTTTCACCAGCGCCGACCAGAGGCAAACAAGCGGCTCTGGCGCATGTAGGATGTAGCTGTGTTTAACGTTGCCATAATATTAGTGCATGTGTGTGATTATTCGCAGTCGCCTGACGCCGGTCGGATAATTGAATTATTCAAATAAAAGGACACAGTTTATTATTTTTGAAACTCGAAAAAATTAATTAGGGCCGCCGCTGCGAAGTGCGAGAACTCTCGGATAATTCATAATACAATATAATTCAACTTTTTTCAATTTTAAATAAATATGGTATTAAATAAGAGAGCGGGTCGAAATGCTACTTTCAAAATTCTGTCTTTTCTGTGGGTTCTGCTTTACAAAATCCCCTCATATTCAGAACTGCGCTAACTAAAGAGGAATAATTCTCCTCAATGTCACATATAAGATCTTGTCGGCTGTATTATGTGAATGTCTAAAATCTTTTTCCAACAACCTGATCGGCCAATATCAGAAAGGTTTTAGACCAGCAAAGTTGTTCACACACCAACAGATCTTAAAAAAAAAAAACCAGGAATTTCAGATCGATACACACCACCTTTTTATCGACTTTAAAGTCGCCTATGTTATCGTATATAGGGACGAGTTGTATAAAGGCATGACACTTTTCGGCGTTCCTGACGACGGAGAAATGTCGCTTCTCCGTCAAAATCCGCAAAAACATCGTTGAAAAAGTGTTGAAATAAATTGATGCGCTATCGTGTAACTTCTTTAACATCATCTTTCAAGTAATTGTACAAAACTCACAAGCCAACATCAGAGGTACAATTTTTCAATAGTCTGTTCAACTGCTTACATATGCTGACGATATTAAAATTATCGGAAGATCACAGCGAGCTGTCAGTGGAGCATTTGCAAGGATTCAAACGGGGAGGCGGCGAAGATATGAATGTTAATCCAATATGACCAATGTAATTAAACCCTAAATTAGACACAACAGTGACATCTACCGGACGCTAGATGTCCCCGACGATAACTATTAATATTGGAGAATCTGAAACTGAAACTTCACGTAAATAGCGCATAATAATTGCTTTCAAACTCAAAATTAAAAAACCCAAATGAATACAGTTTTTTTTAAAACTCTGAAGTAAGGCATCCACTGTCATTATTATTTTTAAACAGAATTCGCTAATGGTTTTATGTCATTTTTATAGAAAATGGAAAATTAAAAGAAGTGACTCCAAAAATAAAGAATTTATATAAACTTTTGAGACGATAGTAGTAATGTACCCATGCGAATTATTGCCATGCCCCTGCTTGAGGTGTTTTGTTGTTAAAACTCGTCGCGGAATAACCAGCAATGAAAATGTTTTCCTGCAATTGTATGCAGATGACGACCGGAATTAAAATGTCATAAAATTGTTGCATTCTCATTACTGGCGACCAGATGTGGAAAAAAAGGCTTAAGGAAATCTGAGAATCCCAATTGCAAACCACATGAAAATTTTTGAAGAATCGTTGTTTTTTCAACTGGACAAATTGTCTTTTTAATTTATTTAGTTAATGTAAATATTATGTATGACTAGCGAAATTTAAATCTAATTAAACTGCCAAGCGAGTTTGGTTTCACCGGTGAAATAAACAAATTATTTGTTCTAAAAATGATGAATTATCAGAAAACCGGAATGTCTTTTAACGCACTGTTTGTAGATACAAAATTTGACGAAACAATAATTAATTATTACCTAAATCATACATCTGTGAACGGATTAATATATACGTAGTTATTTGCTCTATGACTTACCTCAACATTTCCAATGGCATGTGTAAGTTTCTGTATGTTAAAGTGAACCCCAGCTAAATTTGTTACTGGTTCATCGGTAAAACTTGTTCGCTCAATGTAAGCTCTAACCTTTTGACAGCTCTGTTTATACAACTTCCAATGATCAGCTTCCTTTTCTAGTTCATATTGTTGGGCTTTAGCGTTTGCAAGCGTCTTCTGCAGAATTTGCTGATATTGTTGCAATTCACGAGATAGTTCTGTTTGTTCAAATGTACTTAATGATGGCCATATTTTATCAGCAGCTTCCTGTATATCTTTGTGGACCAAATTTTTTGCAGTGGACTCATTTCCGAAGAAAGACTTGTGTTCCTCCAAGTCACGTACCAGATTCTCATAGTCGATACCATGCTGTGCATTTTGCAGGCGGGTTTCAGCCTCATGAACCCAGGCGTTAAATTTGGAAATTAACTGCATGTATTCTATACGGCTTTCCTTATTTTTTGTAAGATATTTCAAACGCTCGTCTAGTTCATGTGGTAAACTAGCAACTAAAGAACGTCCCTCTGAAAGCAACTCTTGCAAGGAGCTAGGCATTCCAATCTCTGACTGAACTTCATTAGTGATCTTCATTATCTTGTCCAGGTTCTGCGTCACCTCCTTTGCGAGATTGTGGTGTTTTTGTATCTCATGTTCAACAGAGTCCGGATCCCTTTCCAGTACTGGTCTTGACTTAGCTTGCCCTTCAATGCCATGCAACCAATCCAGTAGTTCTGATAGTTCTGCCGCCATTTTCTTATGGTGTTCCAACTGGTTTTGATGTTTTTGGCGTTGAGTCTCCACTGCCTTGCGAAGATTTTGCAATTGCTTTTTGAGGGATTGCAGTTGATCAGTGATACTGTTTCTATCGGCTGCAGTTCCTTCGGAAGCAATTTTTTGTCCCTTATCCGTGGCAGCAGCTAACAAGGCTTCGCATTCTTGAATCTTTGTGATAACGTCATCATATCTGTTGATTTTTTCTTCAAGATCGTCTGGCGAATTTTCAATATCGGTGATGACTTCAGTGTATTTCATAATAAATATTATTATTTGATTGATAAGGGCAATAAATTGCTCACGCAGTAGTAATAACTGCCTGAGGTGGGCCAACTGATCTTCAATTAGTTTAATCATGTCGTCCTGTTGCAAAAGAATACTTTGCAATTCAGGAAGGTCATCACACTGCATATCTCCCATTTTATGTTTGCTATCCCTTAACTCCTTTAATATGCCTTCGTAAGAGCCAAGTAAATCTTGAACATCTTCAATTTTGCTGCCAATGGGTTTGTTCAAATCACGTAAACGTTGTTGAACGGTATTCAGGAACTGCATACAATCATTCAATTTACTCTTGGCATCCTTGTATTTTTTGATGTTTTCTCCCAAAGTGTTAACGCGATCATTGATGGTCTGATTGATTTTTCCAAATCTTTCCCTTAGGTTCTTTAGTTCATCATTGAGTTTAAGTTTATCGGGGTTGCTTAAAGTTGGTGAAATGCCCTTTCCTTGCTCAGCGACATCGTTCATAACGACACCCATTTCTGTAGCGTTCTCAGCAAGTTTCATATAATTAATCAGCTGTTCTTCAAGAATTGGAAGGCTTGATGTTAGAAGGTCATCAGATGTGGTAGCCTCTGCTTCATCAAGCCAGTTACCTACTTTCTTCATAACATCTTCTAGATTTCTTCTGTTTTGCAACAGATCCACTAGTACTTTCATACGCTTAGAGTTCTCATCTTTGAGTATCTGATTGTCACTCTCGAGTTCATCCAAGATTTTCTGTAGTTGATGTCTCTCGTCGTCGGGGCAATCTTTTATAATGTTATGGGCTTGCCGAATAACATCAGTTAGAAGACTTTCATTAAAGTCCTTAATATCATCATCATGTTTTTTATTGACTTGCATTTCCTGCTCAACATTGGCAGATGATAATGGATGATATGACGGTTGTTTTCGAATTTCAGCTAATTTCGACTTTAACCAATTACGAGCTTTCTCTAGTTCTATCTCTAAGGCACGTCTATTCTTGGCTGCTTCTAATGCTTTCTCCATTTCGTTCTTCAACAAGCTGTTTAAATTCTTCTGATCTGAGCCTACATTTCTTAAGGCCGAAACAAGTTGTGTATATTCAACTGGCTCTAGTTCCGGTTGCAAATTCGAAGTACGCTTTTCAAGCGATTCGGCTAGAGATTGTTTTGCTTCGGCATCTTTCATCATGCCCTTTATTTGTTGCTGGCGGGCTTCAGCTGATTTCACAGCAAATCCCATTGGTGGTGGAGACTGCAACTCAAGAATCTTTTCCTTTACCCAATTTTGTAATTGGTCGATTTCAGCTTTGGCACTCTCAACGCTTTTGTGGGTAACGTCTAGCAATTGGGCTTTTCGGTCGATTCTCTTACCTATATCATTATACCTGCGTTCCAAAGATTTCATTTGCTCCTCGACTTGTTGCCCATCGAGATTACTAATAACTTCACCAATAGCCGCAGATTTGACTTTAAGATCCTGAAGTTTCAGTGGACCATTGCTTTCGAAATCATTTTTAAGCTCAGATATAGCAGCCATTTTTTGACCGCAATTCAGACCGCTACCCTTATCGAGAACATCCATTCGCTTTATCAACGAATCAAACCATGTTTGCATCTGCTGCATAGTCTCACGATATTCATCGATTATGGACTGTCCACTTCTTTTCTTGGCGATGGCATTCATCAGTTCTCCCTCCAACTGATCTAGGTGCTCTTCAAGGTCTGTTGTATCTTCATCAGCAACTAAGATGAGGAAAAATTGTTGCATAAAAACTAATATGCGAAAATTATTCAGTACTTACATGATCCAGTCATATCTGTCAACAGTTGAGAGCGTTTGTTTTCAATAGTATTAAGAAGGTCATTCATAGCGGCTAATTCCTGTGTAGCAGCTTCCGGGCGCAGTTTACATGGTCTTGACAGCCAATCGGAAACTGAATTCTCTTGCTTCTTAATCCAATCTTGAAGTTCAGCTCTCTGCCTTTGCTGCTGCTCTAGTTCACTAACTGATTGTGTTAATCCACTCAAATGGGATTGAATCTAAAACAACGGTTCAATGATTTAATAATGTGACTTGTGAAGAAGAACATATGAGTTAAAATAAAATGGATGCGAAATAAAATAAGAAAACAACTTAGAATGGTTAAATGAAAAAAAAGCTTATTAAAAATAGCGAAGCCTTTGCAATTATCGCGCAAATGTGTTACGCCTTTCATTATACTTACCTTAGTGATTAGTGCATGTAATTTGGTTAAGTGCTCGCTTTTCGTATTTATTGCTTCTAGTATATCGCTACATTTATTGACACGCTCGCAGGCTACTGGATCCGATTTTGAGTTGTGCTCATATTTTGTTCGTAGCGACTTGGGGTTTGTTTAAGTGTTAGGGTTGTTTGTGTGTATTGCGAGAAATTGGATAGCATTTTGTGAGGAATGTTTATTTTAATTGGATAAAATTAAAAATGCAAATAAAAAATTACAAATAAAATTAAACACGCAAATGTAACACGCACTTAATTAAATTAAAGTAGGTACAGTTATTTTTAAGCGCATTCAAATTCCTACCTGATCAAGAAGATCCTCCAATTTTGCCCTAACAATTAGCTCTTTCTCTGGTATAGGTTGCATCGCAGTTTCAAGTGGGGAACTTGGGCGACTAATCGACGCTGTTGCTGCTTCACACGCTTGCACTGCCAAAGCTAAACGAGATTTTTCCTGTTGTAATTTATTGTGTAAGGCTTGTGCATCTTGGAGCTGCTTCTTTGCCATTACCAAATTAGTTGCTGGAACGTCTAGCTCTGTTTGAATAATGGGTTCGTAGGTGTTCAGATTTTTCATAATGCTAGCCAGGGTGTCTTCATAGTCTTGAAACTTCGCTAAGGACTCATGCAAACGATTTTTAATTTGGACCGAAGTATGTAACAACGAATTGTAACTCTCTTGAATATTCCCTAGTTGTTCTTCAACTATTCCGCGGATTGCAGGAGTTGTTAATTCATACCGCTTAATTTGGCCTTGACCCTTCGCATTTAAATCATCCAAAGGAGCCAAGTACTTTTGTATTTCTTCTAGCAATGCCTCATGTTGTTTAATTTGCTCTTGAGTTTGTTCACGATTTGAAATGAAAAGTGAATTGTGAGCCATTAGTTGGAATGAAATTTGTAGAAGCCATTTCTCAACATCTTGCAGTGACTGATGGTAGGCGTTGTAGTCAACTATTTCAGATTCAAGCGATTTTATACGATTAGCACAATCGACTTTAACCTTATTGAACCGGCTCTGCAAGTGTCCGACCTCTTCAAAATCTGTTCCTAATTCACTAGCTTCAGCTTTAAGACTGTCCATATCAGGTGCCTTCTGTTTAATTTCAGTTTGTAATGCCTTGAGTCGTTCTAAAATGGTTTTCATTTCACTGAGTTCACCCTTAGTATCCGGTGTAGGCCTTAAAATAGCTTCTGTGTTTTCCAACCATTTTTCAAGTTTTTCTTTATTGACAGAAAAGTCATTCCATCTTGTCTGGACATGATTAAGCTCACTTAGTTTTTCCTTTACTGACAAGCCTAAAGTATCCCAATTTTCACGAGCTTTAGTCATAAGATCACGAAGTTTTCCCTGTTGTTCTTCTGGCGTAACATTGCTGGCTTTGTTATATGCATCTTGAGCCATGTTTAGTATATGTTGACCCTCGGGTAGACGAGACTTTAACGACTAAAAAAATAAAACGAGAAATATCAATATTAGTTTATTATTCATACGTCGGTACGTTGGTAGATCTGACACAAATCGGAGAGTATTACTTTCCTGAAAAAGTTTCTCAATTTAACCGGACGAAATCGGTATTAAATTCTGGGACTCTTTATTCATCCTAAAAACAAAGTTTCGCACAAACGGCTGTGAGAAACTAGGCCTAGGGACTTATACGAGACTGTTGTGCAATCTTATTTGTTTGTGGTTTATTTAGCTGAAAGAGATACATACATGCTGCAAAATCCTACACCAGGCTACAAAATAAGATGTTAACTAAAAGAGACAAATAGGTGTTTCTTTTCCTCAGCGCTAACTGTGAGTTTGTGACTTTGACCACCTTTACATCGCACATTGGTATACATTTTAAATTTACATTTACAATATGATGTAAAGAAACAAAAACGATTTGTGTTCAAAGTAAATATACTCTCTCAGGATGCCTGACTCCGAGAAATTATTCTTTGCATAAGTTTTTGTAAAGTTTTGCGCATTTGAGATCTATTTTTGGGATGAATGAAAGGCACCCATAATTTAATGCAGAATCATAAGAGTCATATTTCAGGATTAATTATTTCCAAAAAAGTAAATGATCTAAATAGTTTTAAGAGTAAAGCCAAATTTATATGTCCGACTTACGTTAACGGTCTCTAGTTGTCCAGCAATTGTATTTGTATCACCTTCCCCAGTACAACCATTAAGTATTTCATTTGCTTTCGCTGTCCAAACATCCATTTCGTTTTTAAAGTTAAGGAATTCGGTATGATCTGAGAGATTCTTTTCGATTTTAGCTACGACTCCTATTTTGAAGGAAAACAATATTAAAGCATTACATTTAATAGTGTACAGCTGTGCATTTATAAAATTAACGTAGAGTAATGTTGTTATTTACGAATAATTGGATTGGGAAGTTCGACTAACCTTGTGCTGCCGTTAGCAATTTTGTATAGTTGGCTTGAGTTTCAACGGTCTGATCCCTCACGCGTGTGCAAGCACTTCGATCCATTAATACCTCACAAGCGTCATTCAGATCCTCAACAGTGTCCCTTTCATTTAGGACTTCCTCCAAAAGTTTCTAGAATGGATTTAAAATGTTAGGCACACTAAACAACACTAATCTTAAAATACATGCGAATTAGTTGTCGAAGGGAGAGGTTAAGTTTACATAAACATATTTATAGCGGAAGACAAAGAAATTGAGATGATTGAATTTAGTGACATAACTTACCTTAGCGTTAACGAGATCATTGGGGGTTTTGCTATCAGATTCATTGGCGGAATTAACTCTGCCTGATATGTCCGCAATCCAATTGTTAATTTTAGAAAATTTATTGAGAAAACTTTTCCATGAAGAAAGACACTCATCAAGACTAGAACGGGCTTCCCTTGATAACACTTGAATGGCATCCCATTCAATATTCAATTGTCTTATTTCTTGGACAATTGCATCCTGACCTTCACCACCACTTGTATCAATCACATTTTGGCTCAACTCTATAGTAGCGTCGAGTAGTGATTTCCCTTCCGGCATAGAGCTATTAATATCACCAAGTTTGTTTAGCATGTCTTCAACTAAATCCTTTTCTCCATGGCAATCCGATGATTGTTCAATAGAAACTCTAGTCTTTCGGAGCCAATCTTGGATTTCCTTAAAGCCCTGCTTGTATTTATCATGGTTGTTGACTTGGTTTTCCAAATTTTCGATAATCTTGCCAACAGATTCTTGAATTATATCGAATTTCTGAAGGCCATCCTTAAAGTCATTTCGATCCAAATTTTTGTCTTCTTCTAGACGATTGTTGATCTTTTCAATGAGATCGCCGTGCCCAATGATGTCGCGATGTATTGCACGGTACTTTTCGAGGGCAGCACGTTTCTCACTCAGGTCGTTTAAGAACTCTTCGTTAAGTTTAATACTAGGTTCAATCTCCTCTATCCATTCAAGTAAAATCTTGTACAGCTTACCGACTTCTTCCAGCTGGGAAGCGCGGGCAGTTAGCCGCTGTTTAATGTCATTTAAATCAATTAAAAGTTTCTCAAAATCTTGCTTCAGATTTTCAGTATCTTCTTGAATTTTCGCAGCACCGTTTTGTTCAGTATTCATTATCACCTTTTCTTTCAATTCCAATAGGTATCGCAATTTATTCTGCCCTGTTTCAAAACCTTGCCGGAGATTCTTGACGGTATTTAGTTTCATTTGAACGTCTTTAAGATTGCCCGGAATTATTTCGCAGTCATTCAACTTTTCGCGAGTCTTCTCAATCCAAGATTGGCATTCTTCATAAATAGTATGGTGTTGTTGATGCTCTTGGTAGTGCATTTCTAACCTTCGCATAACTTCTTTAGCCAAAGTTAACAGCGCGTTGTACTTAGTTGTCAATTGTGTAATAGCATTACTTATCCTTGTATCGGAACATGTTTCAAGTAACATTTGAGCTTTCATATTTAACCGATCAAGCTCCCTTTGCCAATCGAAAAGAGTCTGTAAGTGTCCTTGGAATTCTTCTAACACAATCTTCTTTTGACCCAAACTGTCTTGTAATTTGTTGTACGACTGAACTAGTGCCTCAGTTTTGGTCAGCCATTCGAGAGCATCCGTGTATTGGTCTTGATAATCAGTCCATTTCACGATTCCTACTTCAAGATATTCTTTGGCCTTTTTAAGAGCTTCAACATAACTGTCGAATTCCTCCTGAAGAAGAGCCACTTCTTCTTCAATAATTTCACGGTCAGCTGCCTCTGCAGACTTACAGGCGATTTCTCCTTGCGCCAACGCAAGATCCAACTTCTTTTGACCTTCTGGTACCTCGCTTTGCAGAATCTTCAGTTGATGAGTTTTTTCAGCTAAAATCTGTTTGTCACCAGTTGGTTCTGAACACTTACTTAGCCTTTCTTTAGCATTTCGAAGCCACTGCGCGAATTCGTTACCAGCATCAATTAAAGCCTGATAATGTTCTATTGCATTTCTTTGTTTTTCGTACAAATCTTTGGCCTGCTTAGTTAACGTCTCATATTTATTAGATATCTCTGTAGCTGGCGCTCCTTGTTGAAGATCCGATGCCTTCGATGCTACTGACTGAATCATTGGCTCAAACGAAACTATATCTTGTACAATATTGTTTGTCTGTCGCAGATAAGCCTTCTTCTCACTTAGCCCTGAACTAAGACCTGGTTGACCTGTTCTTGATTTAACAATTTTCTGTTCACAGGCTTGCTGAAGCTTAGCTTCTCTATCAGATATCCACTGCTGTAGTTGGGAATAACTTGAACTGTAATCCGCCCATTGTAGGAGACTAGTTTCTAAATGAACTTTAGCTGTTGACATTTTCTTAACAAGTCGCTCCCAGTCATTTTGAAGTTCTTTCATTTCAGAATTGATGGCATCCCGACCATCTGACCGGGTATTTCGAACCACTTTCTCACCATTGTTTATTGCAGAGTTAACCAAGTTTTGACCTTCTTCTCGCTTTCGAATTAAATCTTGAATTTGCGCTAGGCGTTGCTGTAATACTTCCTTTGAGTTAGCACTAGAAGCTTCACTGCAATTACGAATAACCTCTTTCGCATTGACTATCCAGTCCTGAGCACTCTTCATATTATCAAGATAACCCTTATGTTGTTCATAGTTTGTTTCAACCTTTTTCAAGACATCCTTCGCTAGATTAACTTGAACCTGATACATTGAATTGAGATGCCTCAGCTGGTTGTTGACATATGTATCCAAGTGTGATTTTAAAAGTCCTGCAGCAGAGTTATTAAATTTGTCAATATCAGCTTTTCCGTTTTCGAGACGATCCATTATGCTATGCATATTTTCAACTTGTTTCTTCTTATCGACTACGTTGGGAAGAAGATTCAATTTATGATTCTTAACCAATATATCGATTTGTTGTAACCATTCTATCAAACGTTCATATTCTTCCTTATATGATCTCCATTGTATCATAGTCGCCTCAAGGCTTTCTTTTTGCTGAATTATTTCCCGGAAAAGACCTTCAAAGCTATCGCGCAGGGCTCGGATATCATTTCGAATGATTTCTTGACCTTGCGGTGAGGTACTAGCGAGCACTACTTCTCCCGTATGTACCAAGTGCTCTACGAGTAGTTCTCCTTGAGCTTGTTTATTAATCAGTGCTTCAGTAGATTGAACAGCATTTTCAATAGCGAGTTTATCGCTTAAACTACTCTGCTTAAGTGAAGGGAACTTTTCTCTGGATCGACTTATCCAGCTTACAAGGTCGTCGTATGCCTCCTTATAGAGCCTATGATCGCGATATTGATCATGTCGTGATGAGACCAATTTCTGAGCTTTAGTGGTTAGTTCGTCGAATTTGTCCAAAACTTTCTGAGCTTGGAAGGCCTGTTGGCTTTGTTGCCCTGACCCTAACATTTCCGGCATTTGTGCTTTTAAAGCATCCACATCGATTTTCTCCATTCGCACCTTTTCCTCGGTGCTCTTTATCCTGTCTAACTGGGCACGTTTTTCCGTCATTGTAGTTTGATATTCAGAAAGTTCCTTTAAAATCTCTTCCAGCCAATCGTTAATTTTTCGAACATTTTGAACCTGTTCCAGGAAACCGCTCCACTGAGTAATTGAATCGTCCAAATTAGCCCTGACGTCTATCATTTTCAAAGCAATAGCCGACCAAACCTCCTGTATCTGTGCTAAAGACTTATTTATTTGCTCATGACCTAATGGTGCTGTATTGGCTAAAACACCCTGAGCCAATTCGACTAATCCCTGAATTTTCGCTGATCCCTCGTCCTTAAGCAAAATTACATCTTGAATAGTGGACAATTTCTTTTCTAACTCAGCCTGATTCATTGAACTCGTATCGGAACAGAAGTCCAATTTCTCTTTAATGGAATCCATCCAGTTGCTGCACTCAGCAATTTGGTTGTCAAACTCTTGATGGGAAGAAACATACTGGTGCCAACGATTATTAAGTTCCTTGACCTTGTGGAAGATCTGTTGATATTTTGTCACCAACTCCGGACCTTGAAGGCTTCTAACGCTAGATGGCCCCTTAAGCAACAGCTGACCTTTCTCAGATACGTTATCGATTTCTAGTTCCTTGGCACGAACTTCACCTTGTAGAGATTTGAGTTCCTCCAACTGAGCTTTCTTTTGATTCAGAGTTTCCTTAAGGTCAATAGCATGAACTTTATTATCAGAATCTCGAATCCAAGCCAAGCATTGGTTTCTCAATTGTTCGTATTCCCCCCATTGTGCAAGACGGTTCTCAATAGCTTCAATTGTGGAAGTTATCGAAGAAATAAGACTTTCCCATTCCTGCTGAGTGTTATCAATTTGAGACTTAATATTTATCTGTCCCACATCAATTGTTCCTGGAATGACTTTTTCACCTAGTGCCCGAACTTGATCCACTCGAGGAAATTCATCAGCAAGACTAGCCTTTAGGTTTTTCAAACGATCTAGATTCGTATGAAGAGAAACTTGTTCTAGATCCAAATCACCCCAAAGGTTCACAGTGTTTCCCGTCGCGTCTATGAATTCCTGGGCATCCATGACCGCTTTACAATACTGCTGATGATCGCTTACAATACTCTCATATCGTTCAACATAGTTATCACCTCTATTTTTTAAAGCTGAAAATTGGTCACTCAATTTCTTGGTCGTTGCATCAACATGTTCTGTTTTCTCCGGAAGATTTGAGGCGATTTCTTGTAGATTACCGAGCTCCACCTTATGGCCATTTATTTCGTTTAAGATGTCTCTATAATATTGCAACTTAGCCCGTTTCTCATCTAGGGTGGTTTTAAGTTCTATTTCTGTCAACAATTGGTTTTCAATTTCATTTAACCAATTCTGTAACTTGTCAGCAATTTCATCAAATCCTGACCATTTGGACATTTTATCCTGAATTTTCCTGGCAGAGGCAGTAATGTTGTCGAATAATTGATCAAATGCTTGCTGCAGCTCATCCAACTGGGAGCGTATAGCATCTCTACCTTCGGTAGCAGTCGATGGATAACATTTTTCACCCAACTCCATTGTACTATTTAAAAGCAAAGTAACAGTAGGCTGCTGCGCGAGAAGCTCCTGAACAGAAACTTGATTTTTAAGAAGATCTTCCCTTGAGCCGACTTGCGAAAGATCGCAACAGTCGTCATATTTAGCTTGGGCATTAGCAATCCAATCGGAGCAGGTTTTATATTTATCATCATAGGACTGGTGGTCATTTACTGAATGTTCGCATTTTTTCAAAATTTCCTTGGCGGTAGCTTGAATGGATTGGAACCGGGAGGTAACTTGCTGAACGTTGACTGAAATCCGTGTTTCACCGCTACTTTGTATCAATTCGGAAGAATCGTCTTTAATTTTTTCGAATTCAACCTCGTTACGTCGAAGGCTCTGAATTAAGGATTGGAAACTGCTCAGTTGTTCCAATTTTTCTTCTAGTGTAGATTTAGGATTGTAATTCTTCAGACTATTTTCGGCTTCTCCAAGCCAATTGATTAATCGATCGAGGTTAACTTCATAGTCGTTCCATTGTTGAAGTCGGTTTTCTAGACTGCTTTTAACATCACTTAACGAACCACTGAACTTTTCAAAGTCTGCATTTAGGTTTGCCAAATCACGGGCCATAGCTTCCTTGGAACGTGCAGGAATCAACTTGGCATTTTTGTCAATATGTTCAGAAAGTGCTTGTAATTTAATAACACCTTCAGGAAGAGCGTGTTGAATTTCTATAACTTTATTAAGGCGAGCCTGAAGTGCAACCTTGTTTCCAGAGTAGTCAGAATAACCGGT
The DNA here is from genome assembly GCA_916610125.1 of Cheilosia vulpina. NCBI lineage: Eukaryota > Metazoa > Arthropoda > Insecta > Diptera > Syrphidae > Cheilosia > Cheilosia vulpina. Next base: position 268,563 of record OU744280.1, on the reverse strand, counting down.
TAAACGATCCCAAAGATTTTTCTGATAGTCTTGTTGAGATTTTTGAAGATCACTGAATTGTTGATAAACATCGAAAGCTTTTTCAAGCTCGCTCAAAAGCCCTGTACATTCCTGGACAACCATGGCGTAGCGATCATTAATGTTGGAGACCGATGTTTTAATTTCATTAACATTTATAGGTACAGATGCTTCTAACAATATTGTAGCTTTTTCATTGACCGCTTCAATAACTCTCTTATGTGCATTAACATCTTGAGCAGTTGCCTTGTACTTAAACAATTTAGAACGGATTTCTTGCCCTGAGGTCCAGGTAGTCGGATTTTCATTCTTTAGGGTTTTTTCAATTGAATCAAGCCAACTCAATACCTGGCCGTAGATGTCTTGATAGCTAGATAGCTGTACTGTCTGAGCTTCTTGCAGTTTCTGTAAGTTCCTTATACCCTCATCTAGCTTATCCCACCGGTCACGAACATCACGTAATTGCTGACGAATTTTTTCTCTTCCTTGTGTTGATGTCTCTGGGAGTGCTTTTTCTCCAACAACGTTGAGAGAAGATAAGAGGTTGTCAGCTTGCTCTCGCTCTGAAAGCAAAACGTCTAAGATGTTTCCTGTTTGGGAAGGTTCATCTTTTAGAGCTTTTTCAAGTTGGTTCTCAATAGGTTCAAGCCAGAGGTTTATTTCGTTAAATTTATCGTTATATGTCTGGTGATCGTCAACTAGGTTTTGCCAACGATTTACAACTTCCTTGCTTAGAACTTGCAGTAAATGGTAACGATTTGTTATCTGTGAAGTTAGATTTTTAAGGCGATCAGTTCCACAGTTACTAAGCAACGAATGCGCCGCATCAGCAAAAGCATCTATCTCCTTCTCCTTTTGCAGGATCAGATTCCGTTGGGTCTTATATTTCTCTAATTGATTTGTTTTGTCTTCAAGAGTTGATTGCAGCTGCTGATCACGGAACACACCCTCGGCACCCCGACACCACTTGGTAAGCTCCTCAAGATCATTTTCAAAATTGTTCCATTGATTTAGTACATCCTTCTGTTTCCCTTCAATTCCTTCAATGTCTTGGAAATGGCTTTTTATCGTTGTTTCCAGTTCTTCAACTTCTTTTTCTATTAAATCGTTTCCCTTTACTGATGTTGTAGTTTTAACTTTTTCCATTTGATCGCGAATGTCTTTGATCACTTCCTCACCTTGCTGCTTAGCCTCCATAAGACGAGATAGGGTATCAAGTTTTCGTTTTATATCAGCCTTTTCCCCATAAGAATCATCACAATCCAACAATTTTTCTTTCTCACCTGCAATCCACATTTTGCCTGAGCTAATCCTATTATTAAGATCAGCATGCGATTCAGCACAAGCTTCCAGATTGCTTAATATGTCTTCTGATTTTTTGACAATGTTGCTGAACAGTTGTTTTATTGATTGTAAGTAAATATTGAGAGAAGAGTCCTTAATTTGATCAACGAGCATTTGTGCTTTATCACACACATTATCCACCAGCACATTGTGTGTTGTAATTTCCTGATGCAGTAGCTTGTGGTTTTGCAATTGAGCTCGTTTTTCTTGTAAGGTTGTTTTTAATTCTGTGTGACTTTGCATAGCCTTATCAACGTCTTTTAGCCATTTCGTCAACTGCTCTTGCGCAATTGTAAACTCATTGAACTGCAAAAGGCAGTGGTCAATCTTCTGCGTTGCAGAATTAAGATCATCGGTGTAGTTGTCCCATGTTGTTCGTAGAGATCGGAGCTGTTGGCGAATTATTTCCCGACCATCAGGACTAGTGTGGCTATAAAGTTTTTCTCCACAGTCAATAAGCGCTTCAAAAGCTGTGGAGTCATTAATTCTATTGTCTGACATTTCTCGGATCTTGTTTTGTCGATCTTGTAGAACATTAAAGTCCCCAACAATTTCGTTGTTTTTGCTAAGTTCAGAGACGCAACTTTCAAGATTTTTTTTAAATTCGTCATAATCGTTGTTAAATGATTCGTGGTCTTTGACGTAGTTTGTATACTTAGAAATATTTTCTTTACAAAGATTCTTAAGAGTCTGGTAGCGAGTATTGAGACGAGACAGTTTTAGGTTGAGATCGGTTTCACCTTCTATTTCTCGACCTTGATCCAACAATTCATTTATTGCAGGAGCTCGGTCTTGAATATCGCGACTAATATCCTTAAGTTGTTCTAAATATATTTTCTTTGCCTCGGCAGTGCTTTTAAGGCTCTGGTTCTTTACAACGTTTTCAACATTTTTCATCCAAGAATCAATACCGTCAATGAGACTTTCAAACTCATCCCACTTGCTACAAAGCTGTTTTAGTTTTACAAGGGAATCTTCACAGAGTGATATAAACTCCTGCCAAGCCTTATTTGGTTCTTCAAAGCTTGTAATAAGTAATGGATGCCCACTAGAATGGGTTTGTGTCAATACTGTCTGAAGAAGTTTGTTGCATGTATCAAAAATGGAATCACCCTCCGATTTTTGTTGTATCAAATTTTCTACTACAATTAGTTTCTCCTCGGCTCCTTCCTTTTCAAATGTAGTTTCATTGAGGATGTCAATTGCTTCGGATTTAATTGTATTCAGCCAGTCTTGAGCTTTTTCAAGAACCTGATCATAGGCTTCATGTTTTACAACCTGATTGTTAACAACAACAACGCGGTCATTGATTTTCTTTGACATATCATTGTATTCCTGAATCGACTCCTCAGTTTTACGCTCGGATTCATCGTCACATAGGCTAACCGCTTTATCATGCAATTGTTTCAAGGCATTTTTATGCAATGCAATTTCTTGTAGAAGGATCTTATAGTTTTGCAAAGCTGCTTTCTTCGCAACGAGGGTAGGGTATAAATCATCAGAAACTGAAGCCTTGGCCTTAGATTCATTCAGCCAGTTTGACACCTGTGTACAGCTCTCTTCAATTGATGTTTTTTGTATAAGGACAGCTTCGAGTTGCTGCATCAAAGCGTTTGCTTCATCCCTCAAGTAATCGTAGTTTTCGCGGAGTTTTCTTAAGTCAGCCCGAATAGTCTCTCTATTTTGAGGAGTTACCATTGGATAAAGGATTTCTCCAATATCTACTGCTGTATTTAAATAAACTTGACCATTTTCGAATGTCTTTATAAAGTTCTTAACAGTTTCTAATTGTTGAGCTGTGGCTGACGAAGATCCCGGAGATCCCATCCGTGCAAGCTCTTGGAACTCAATCTTGGATTCTTCAAACCACTCGTTGAAGTCAGTTACAGCTTTATTAAAGTTTTGGTTGCTTTTTTCTGCATTCTTTATACGATCAATGTAGTTGTCTAAACTCTTGGCTATAGTTTGATATCTTTGCAATAAGTGATTAACAAATTGTGTGATTCTTGCTTCAGGATTTTTCTCAATCAACTTCAGTGAGATTTTTTCCAAGTTGTTCATTGTTGGTTTTTGATTCTGAATATCTTGTTGGAAACTGAATAAATCCTTAAGCTTGGACTGTATGTGTGGCAAGCTTATTTGGCTAGTAGTCTCGACTTTAGCACGGCCCTCAACTTCTCGCAACCAGGAAGAAATTTTTTCATTTGCGTCTTCGTATTGACTCCATAGATCAAAGTTTTCATCCAATACATCTTTAATTTTATCAAAACTTCTTTCCAAGGCCTTCATTTCTTCACTTAGGATAATTGCTTCTTTCTTCAATTCAGCAATATTTTCAGGAGTTTCCACTAATTCTAAAAATTCGAGTGATTTCAGTATTTCTGTATGTCGGTTCTGGCAATCTTCGATAGCTTTATTAACCTCCTGTAGAGACGATTTTTTTACATCCAGATTATACTTGTCACTTGAAGTCTCTGGTTGACACCACGCTACCTTCTCCTGTTGTGTAGTTATCATTCGTTTTAGCATTCCGACCTTATCGGCATGGAATTTCTTAAGGAATTGTAGAAGAGACTTTTCAATTTTCTTTCCATAGAGATCAACATTTTCGAAACGTTTCTGAACATTGTTAAGTTCTTTTGGAATTATTGACTCACTGAAGGTTGGATATAAAGCCCTCACTTCATCGACGCGGAGTTTCAGTTTCTCAATATCATTACCATTGTTGTCCAACTGCTCCCTGAGTGTCTTACATAATTGTAGACGTTCCATTATCTTGCTATTATCACCTGACATATCATCACACTTAACGAAAGCTTCTCGAAGTTTACTTAAGTTTTCACCGGCTATTTTAATTGATTTTCGTATGTCTTGTTCTTTTTCATTAAATGATGTCGTAATCGAGTCTAAACGATTTGCATTTGATTCAACCTCTGCAAATTGATCTGCCAAAAGATTATTTAACGCAGTTAGTGCTGGAATCGGGACGCCGTTGTTAACTCTTAAAAGCTCCTGTGTCTTCTCCAAAATATCGTCTTTAAGTATCAAGAACGATGGTAAATCAGCTTTGTATTTGCTTAGCCTCATCGGTGCAAATTCAATTTCAATAGTATTATCAGCAGCATCACATAATCCTTGATTTGTCTCTGTCAACCACGGTAAGATATCCTTTTTAGCATCCTCAATTTGACTCCATATAACGGTTTCTGTTTCATATTGGTGAGCATTCTTTGAAGCGTTATCATGAAGGTTTTGCCATTGCTCTTTTGCTTTTGCAAAGTCTGAAGCAATCTCTTTTGGAACAACCTCTCCTATGTTGCCGAAAAGCTTGGCAACGTTGTTACCCTTTCGCTCTAATTCGTCCAAGTTGGCCTTACATTTTCTTATCTGCTCAAGAGATTTACGGGTTTTTTCCGAAGCTTGCTGGAGCTCGATTTCATCGCGAGGTTGTGTCAGAACAGCATGATAAAAGTCAACCGCCTTTTTTAATTCCGTATCAAATTTATTTTTAACTTCGGCATATTCTTTAAGACCTTGGCTTACCAGAGTGTACTTTTGAATTCGATCCAAAATATCATGCTGAAGCACGTCGTAGTTTTTGTCCATTACTAAGAGCACTTCCTGAATTGCCGGTACGCTAGCTGTATCTTCCCTCATGAGCATTGAGCCCTCGTCATGAATTTTATCTTTCAAATGTCCCTGGTGTTTTATAGCTTCATTCAAAGTTTGTAAATCAGCTATTATCTGATCAATGTTGTCTAAGTTAGGGGTGACTTTTAAAATATCGGCTAGCTTGACGCGGTTGGCTTCAAGGTTATTACCAAAATTATTTTCTAAATCTTCGAATTTCGTTTTTCGCACAACCAACTGCTCTTGCTGCAACTTTTGATTTTGAGACCGAATCTTAAGATTATCTAGTTTGTTCTCCAAATCATTAACAAGCTTATTGGCTATGATTGGTCGCCTATTTAATTGGTCTTTTAGTTGAATCACAGCGTTTTCATCAATCTCCTTCGCCTGATTCTTCCAGTAATTCAAGGATTGTGCTATATTGTCAATCTCACTAATAATCTTGCCAAGTTCCTCTGGAGTTGGATAATCGGGTTTTTCTAACTGATGTTTTAGATAGTTCATATGGTTTTCTGTTTCATTTTTCCAACCCAAAAGCTCGGTCCACTTTTCAAGCAATGTTTTCTTTTTTTGCATATTTGTTTCCAAATTTTGGAAGTTCAAAACCAAGGCAGTGTACGAATCGTTCAATGCATTTGCCTCCTCTGGTAGGGAGCTTAAGGAAAGCTGTTTCACCTCATCGTAGATTGAGTTGAAACTTGGCTTTTTGTCGGCATGTTCTTGCATGAGAGCATGTATAACTTGGAGGCTCGTTTCTACAGCTTCTGGACTAATTTCTTCAACTTGACCCACTTGGTTTCGCAACTGATCCATCCATGTAGAAAAATTTGCCATTTTCGCGTTAAAGTCTTGACGAGCTATAATAGCATCTGATACTTCATTAATTTTCGCTCGAGTTGCCTCTGATAATTTAAGCAATTTACTCTTCATAGCGGTTACCCGTTCTTTTACAGCTACAGCCCCCTCCGGGGATAGATTAAGGCCAATTTGATCACAGGACTGACCCAAAGAAACAAGCCTAGCTTGCTGCTCGGATATTTCGTTATTAAACGATTTTAACTTGACCAGTTCTTTTTCCAGTTTATCTACATGTGGAGAATTCAAGAGCGATGGCCTCTTGACAATCATATTTTCGCCATCCTCAACCCATGCTTCTAATTTTGCAGCGTCCGCATCAAAAGACTGCCAAGTTGAAACAAGTTTCTGCAATTTGGCATTGGTTTGCTTGGCATTCTCATGAATAGCGGTCCATCGGGAGTGCATCGCATCTAATTCATCGGGGGCATTTGTTTTACACAACATTTGATGGCTAATGTTTGATATGCCTTGGAGTCTGTCCAATTGCTCCTGACATTGGGCTTCAAATTGATTAGCGTTCTGTTGCAACTGAACGGCTTCTTGTAAGGTAAGGGGCTTGGGGATTATGGTATTTACCTTTAATTCTGAATCCTCCACAAGCGGCTTAATTTGTTGGATACCAGCCTGATATCTTTGCCAATTAATAAGATCTTCTTGAACAGCTTTAGCTTGATGGTCCACATTGCGGTTGATTGCGCTGAATACTTCTTGAAGTTTGACTATTTCACCTTTAAGGCGCTTGGCTTCAGTGACATTACCCTCTTTGGGAGATAGTTCCGAAGCGTCGGCCGCAAGAATATCAAGCTGTTTCATTTTTTCACCAAGTACACGTTTAAGTGTATTCACTTTAGAAACACGTTCCTCTGGCGTTAAGTCTTCTGACTGCAGAGCTTCAATGTTCTTTGGAGCAACCTTGTTTGCCCATTCTTGCAATTCGGCTAGTCGTGTTTTGTAATTATTCCACTTTGCGCTGTAATCTTCAAGGTAGCCTACACGATCTTTAACGTGTTCCATAGTATTAAAAAACATTTTCTCAACTTCAGCTACCTCCTTTTCTAAGATTGGACGCTTTTCAGAAGCTGCCAATGGGGCTAGCTGCCCCCTTAAAGCCTGCAATTTAGGTATTAGTTCAAAGGACGCTTGTTGTAGAGATAAATTTAACTCTCGCTTTGCCTTTAAGTCCTGGCTCACGTTTTTAGGATCAGTTTGAAGCGGAGTTAGAGCTCTGAGTTCGGTTTCAGCTGTCTGTAGGAGTGAGAAAATGTCGTTTTTCTGATCAATGAACTCATTCCAAACAGTTTGAGTGCCTTTTAAAGATTGAAGCTTATCAACCGTCTCGGTGTAGGCTTCATTCCACCCACTTTCGAGATTTCTAACTTCTGTGCCAACAAAGGATGGAGCATGAACATCCTTGCTAAGATCTCGACCGCGTTGTAACATTGACATGATATGTGGCCGTTGGTGATCCAATTGATTTATGGCGTACTGCTGTTCCTGAATCATTTTATTCACCTTTTCAAGGCTATCCGGCGCAGACGCATTTGCAGTTTGATCCTTTACTTTGGACAGCAGGCATACAACTTCATGCACTTCTCGCCGATAAGTAAAACATTTTGAGAAAACTTCAGTCTTCACCATGGTAACTTCAATAGTTGGAATTAGGTTCTTATAACGCGCGATTAGTTCTTCCAATTTCTTCTGCTCCGTATTTGCTTCCTCCTCAGTTGCATAACTTAACAGCGAATCCAGTGTCTTAACGAGCCATTTCATATCCTCCCGTTTCATATCGGCTTCCTGACAAATTTTCTGCAAAGGAAAATATAAAATCTCCATAAATATTAGAATACTAAAACAAAATTAAAAGGCAGAACCATAAGTGCTTAGGCTTTATTTTAGTCTATGATCTTTGTTGACATAGTCATGCAAAGGTATTTCGCCAATTTAATACCCTTATGGTTGTACCGTATCGAATGCAAAATATTACCACTAATTCCCTTAGCTGCACGTAAGTAAGATCAATGAGAAGCAAATTAAACTAATCTTAAAACCACAATCTTTAAAACATTCGAATCTTACCTGGAAAACAACTTTTTCCTTTTCGAACTCCTCCATGCTGTTTACTTCGCTAACAATATTTTTTAAACTTCTGTCCACAGAATTCATCCAAGCAACCATCTCCTTAAACTTTTGGTGGTAATTTTCCCACTGAGCAGGGATCTGTTGCAGTGTTTGAACCAGATCATCAATTTTATTAGATACATCCTTCCACTGTTGTTGGGCTGTATTGTAGCTTGCCTGCAAACTTATGTCCATTGGAATTTGGTTATTGTAGGCCTGGCTCAAACGTTTCATTGTATCAAGGCATCTATCAATTCGATTCCCAAATCCTTGGGTATTAAAGAAATTCCTATTTCGGTTTAAAATCGACTCGACATCTTCATTGCGATTTAAAGCTTGTTCCTCTAAGTTGATTTCCTTCTCTATTTCCTTGATATATTGATAAAATATGTTCTCATCTAGTCGGAACTCCAACTTAAGCAAATGCGATGGAGCTTGAGCAAGCACATTCTGCCATTTAGATTGAAGCTTTTCAACGGCGTCCAGAACTGGTATTTGTTCGTTTTCAGGAAGACATTTAGTGAGCTCGTGGGCAGACTGAATTAAATTGCTCATCCATCCCTCGTTTACATTCTCAAAGAAGTGCTTCTGACTTTCTATCGTAGTCTTTGATTCAATGTGCTTTTCAAAGAGAGCAACTTCAGCCTGTGAAAGCCATTCACTAACCACGCGCTCATTTTCCTTGAAGTTGTTCCAACAGCGAACAGTTTCGTTTAGTTTTTGTTCCCATTGTTGGGCGCTCTGAATGACGTAATTGAACCGGTCATTTAAGTGCTGCATAGCCTGCATTGCAGCAGTAGCATCGATGGCGTCATCTTCAGCCACTGATTTTAAAAGGTTTTGGAACACTTTATTTTTGCTCTCCAACATAGATCGGTAGTACACAGTCCTTGAAAAAAATTCTTTGATTTTGTTAAGCACCCCATTAACACTGTCTCTTCCGCCGCCTAATGTGTTTTTGCTTAGAAGGTTTTCGGCTTCATTTAGCCACTGACTTATTTCCTTTCGACCAGCTTCTAATGATTCTTGTTGCAGAAGAAGTTGGTGGATTAGATGAAGCTTTCCGGGAATCTGAGCTCGAACTCTTACCAAACTTTCCTTTTCTTGTTTGAGTATTTTCATAGTTTTATCTACTTCATCCCTTGACAAATCCTGAATTAATCCTTGGAAGTTTCGGCTTATTGTTTTGAATAATTCTTCATTATCATCGATTTCACCAGCTAAGCTCTGAAGCTCTTCGGCGTAGTTTTTCATTTCTTCTATATTACCAAGGGAATGTTTTTGCTGCAATTTATTTTCTGAATTCCTTAGCCAACTGCTTAGCTTCTCAATGCCGGCTTTGTATTCCTGCCGAGAGCGTAAAATATCACCAGCATGCATATACTGCTTAGTGTTAGCAAAAAGTCGTTCAAATCTGCCCGATAAGTTACTATGCCTATTCCGAAGCTCATTCATAATTGGATCTTGACAAGAAGCAATAAGATATGTGACTGAACTAGAAAGTGTCTGGAATTTATCTTTCCACACTCCAATATCTTGAAAGAATTCCAAGCGTTCATCTTCTGATTCGCCCACCTTTCTCTCTGCTTGAGTAAGCCAGTCTTCGCATACTGGACTTAACGAATTCCAGGTCTTCCAGCAGGCAACAACTTCTTCAAGGGAATTCTGACAGCATTTCAGTTCCATTGAGACACGTTTCCAACGCTCTTCTGTTTCAAACATGAACTGATCAATATTTGCAGCTTCGTTACGGGATACATTGCCATCACGCTTGTACTCGTCGACAACTTGTTGCATGTCAACGAAAGCTTTTTGGAATTCTTGGAAAATTTTATTTCTAGATACAAAATTTTTATATTGTTCCAGTTGTTGTTGAACTTTCTCTTCAGCTCCGTACTTTCCAGTCCATCCTTTCATCTTATTTTCCACCAAATTAAGGAAGGCTATAAGGCAACACTTGTGCTCTAGGAACTTAAGCTTAATTCTTCTTTCGGCTGCTTTTGATCCAGTTTCTTGCAGCCGACGTTCTATATTCCTTAACTGCTCCAATGGCACGTTCTGTGCATATGGAGATCGTTTAGCATTTTCGAATAAGGCCTCAATTTTAGGTAATTGCGCAAAAAATAATTTATGCTCCTCCAGCTTTCTACTTATCACTGATGCCGTTTCTTCATTCATTATGCTTGGAATTTCGTTATCCATCAAAAGCTTATCCGCTTCAGCTAGCCATTTGCCAACTGTTCCTAAATCCCCAGGAAGATCCGAATCTAAAAGCCATAACCAGTACATTATTTGATATTGAACTAGTTGCCACAAGTTATGAATTTCTTCCCAAGATTGCTTAGATACTTGCAAGAAACCACTTTGCGTTTCGACTAGGCTTTTAATCCTGTTATAAATCGATAGATGGGCATCAATCTCTGATCGCGCGATAAGGTATTCACCAAAGTCTCTAGGGAACGAGTTTTGATTCACCAGTGGTTCATATTCCAGAGTCTTTTCTTTCAACCAATGTCTTAGTTCTTCGACCTCCATTTGGATGTCCGAAGAACCTCTTCCAGCACCCTGTTAAAGTAAATGATAAATAAATGGACTTAATATGGTTGGTAAATTACCTTTGGTTCAGGATACTTGTGCAAAAATTGGGCGACATATGTCATAATGCTTTTCTCATCGGGTTTTGCTACATCCACATCCTCAGCATCTAAAAGTTTAGCAATGCCTAATTTGCTTTCAGCCACATTGAAAGCCGTTTCCAATCGCTGCCGATTGCTGGCTTTTTTAAGTTCAGCTAGATTGATTAAATTAGCTTTGATTGCATCTATGAGTGCCAGGAATGCGACGCCATCTCTCCAACTTGCGCCAAAGTCACGCACCTCTACGCCAATATCTCTATTATTAGTAAAAAGTATTTAAATAATTACACAAATACAATTTTTTGCGAAGTCTATAATAAAGGTAGGTGGGAGAAGCCAAAAAAGTTCAAACAGCCTAATATGTTTATTTAATTTAACTTAGGTGAACAACTTTCTAAGTAGATCAGGAAAAACAAAACAATTTGGCTTTGGTTTAAAAAGTATGGAAAAGTAGAGCCTGATCTACTTCACCGTCGCGGATACCCAACCTTACAAAGACTTTAAGGAATTTAATATTGTTACTTACTTTGGCAAGGCGTTGGTTACCCAAGAAAGAAGAGTCTTCCTCGCACCCTGCTTCCATTTTTCAGCCTTTGTGTCACTAACAGTTTTTCCAACACTGTCTAAGGAACTAACAGATCCACTTATTCCGTGACCCAAATATTCCAAGGCACGGCTATTTTCTTCGATCTGAGGAAAAGTTTCATTAAAACAATAATTTAATACATTGAGAAAATTGTATACATGCGATTAAATTTGTTTGCATATAAATAACAGCTATTAACAAAATAATATATCCTATGGAATGTTCAATAACATATTATATTTAATAATTGATTTTAAATGTTTAATCCAATTTCATATTATTGCAGCAGTAGATATTAAAGTTTTCTTTCGCACACACTTGAAAATAATACTGTTAGGATAAAATCGTACTTATTAAAAACGAAGTAGCTCTGGCTTACATTTTAAAGGACGTTTTTTTAGTTATGTAGATAGTATATTATGTTGTTTCCTAATTTACATATTTTCTTTTAAATTTAAAAGACAGTAATATGTTTGGCACTTCCTCTTAGAATATGAAAGGGGGGGTTCGAAAATGAAATCTTTTATGTATACATATGTACCTACATATATAAAAGAGACTATCCTCCGTGTGCGTACTCATAACTCGAGAACGGATGGTTCGATTTTCACGATTTTAGGCTTGATGGATTTGTATTGGCCTATGGAAGGACGATATGAAGGAAAATCATGGTTTTTGACCCATAGGTCGGGCTGTTGTCGATATCCGAAACACTCAAACGATTTCAATGAAATGTTGTGGATGTGTATGACTTGGAATGAAGAAAGATAGAATAGTTTTTGACCCGATAGGTAGCAGTGTAGCTAATAATAATTCTAAGCAAGTATTTAATTGTCAAATGGATGTATGTGTGCTGCTTTTGATAATATTTGAAACATAGGTACCTGTGAGTGGTAAAAACGATTTCTAAATATGTAATAGATATTACGAGAACTACTACTTTACAATGTCAGTTGTTTAAACATTCATTTGAAAGGAAAGCAAAGTAAAAAATGTGCAGAAAATAAATATGCTTTCGTTAATAAATCATAAAAACGTTAGCTACCTACCTTAACCTTAGCTTTGTAACTAATTACTACTATTCGTTTCCGCCTCTTTTTACGAAGCTTGCAGTAAGAAGAAACATATACACCAACTTAATAACATATGTACTTCCAAGTATTTTTCTACTTAAGCATAATTTATGTGCAGTGAATATATTCACTTTGGATATGACAACGATACAAAGATGTACCGAAAATACTATGCTTAAAGAGTGCAACAATGTGCACACAAAAAGCGTGCAACTTTGTACTGTGTGCTTTTATTACCCAAAACGAATACTAATACACAAGCTTTCAAAACACAACAGACTTACCTGGAAGTACAAGATTATTGTCCATATTAAACCCAACACAACCGGTGGTCTCCCATCCACCAGATCCGCCGGATTTATGTTAACCAATTTAATTCGTTTGCTAGCTAAAAATTGTAGGGCTGTATTTGCATTGCTAAGGAAATGTGGTCGTCGTAGAACTCGTCCTTTCTCCACTGGTAGTCGTTCCCCGGATAAAACTTCCAATAACGCGATGAGTTTGGTACCATCGCGTAAATCATTGATTAAGTCGTCTACCCGAAGTGGGGGAATGCGCTGCAAAACATAGAAACAGATTTGAAATAGCATGATTAAATGTTGAAAAATCTTTCGTTTAAAAAATTGTTTAACGGCAAAAAAAATGATATCAATACATGCCAACGCTTCTTTGATATGTAAAATAATTTCATTTGCTTAGATTTTTTTTGTGTTCATACCGATGACTAGCTTGGGTATATCAATTTATATATGGGTTTCATTCTTGTAATTCATATTAAAGCATTATATGTGTGAAGGTAGGTACATTTGGAATTTTATGGGAATAAATCTTTAATATTTTCTACGGAATGGAATAAATAAATAGTTAGAGCAAATGGTCAGTTTTAGACTCTAGACCTAGTTTCATACAATTATTCCTTTTTTTGAAAGAATAAAAATTACTGATGAATACTGTAGCTATATAATAATTCTAAGCAAATTGCATTTTCTTCATACGCGTTTTTTTCCCCTCTTATATTTAAAAAAATAATCCATAAGGCGGTTTTAGAGAAAATAATACAAAAAACTAACTAAATAGATGTGAACAAGACACATTCAAGTATAAGTAATTGACAATCGGAGACTACCCCTACGCAGACTAACAAAAATATGCGTAGCCTCCGTCTACCAAATCGGGTTTGAGACAAAGGACACATTCGAATATGTAAGCATTTTGGTCAACACCCTTATGCTTATATGAAAGCTAGTATAGAAATACAAATTAAAAACAAAAAATACCTTTAAATACATATTCACTGTACGATAACTTTGAAAAAAAACAGTATGCTTTCATATAAGGAATGAACAAATAGATACATATCAAAAAAGTGGTTTCGAACTCTAAGCCAAAACTACAAATAGGGAGTTTAATACAAACTAGTATCGCTTGTGGTCGAAAATCGGCCATTCCTTTTATAAGTATGTAAAATGGAATACTAAAAAACGTAGCACAATTATTTTCGTTATTTATTTTTTTTTTTATAAACGAAAAGAGCGACATCTAGATATCGAAAAAATACGTAAATGAGCTACTCTATTGGAAACAGGTTCTAATCTAAGATGATTTATATTCGAATACATTACTATGGTAATATGTTGGCGACAGATTAAATGTCGCCAAAATCCTTTCAATTACCTGTTTTGTATGGGGAATCCATAATTTAATTTTACCAGCTTTAATGGCGACATGTACCCACGATTTTTAGTTTGTGCACATCTAAGGGACAGCCCCTTTCGAATGGTATAAGTTTTATTCTCCTCATTTTGTAATAAATACTTAAAAAGTGTACCGAAACTTTTTATGTTCACGTATTAATATAATGATTATTCCAGTCGTTAAAGAATAATGGACAGGAATGCGAGACCCACTTTTTTTAAGTTCCTCCATTATTGTTTTGTAAAACATCTCGAGTGAACAATTTTGTACGAACACTAACTGCTCCATAGGGCGAACTTCACACAGAAACAGAAGGGCCCCACAGCGTGGAGTATTATTACCTCGCTTGTGGCTACTGGTTATTGATAACATTTTAAAGAAACTAAGTTTTAGCGGGATAAGTGTCACAGCGTAACTTATGCAGACGATGTAGTTTTCAATTCAATTCAATTCAATTCAATTCAATTTATTGTAATTTAAACAATGTACAAATAAGACTTGGTCTTTTATAGTACTTAAATTAGCAGATAATTTATAACATTAATGGAAACTAGGACTTAAAATTAATATAAACATTAGGGTACTTAAAAATAAGAAGCTTATTAGAAAGGATTGTGAAGAGAAGATGGTGAAATAAAGAATAGTACAAGAAATGAAAGAGGATTTGAAGTGAGTATTTGTTGCTTTTTTATTCGACGTATTCCATTACGGCATTTTTGAACTTAGTAGCCCCAATTATTTGTTTTGTTGTTGCCGGTAGCGAGTTCCAAAGCCTGGTGACATACACAAAGAAGAGACGCGAAGAGTTCAGATAGCTAGAGGAGGGCATTATAAGATTATGTGTTCTAGAGGACTGACCAAATTGTAGTTTTTCAAAAAGATACATGGGGGATCTGCTGTCAATAACTTTGTGCATGAATACAAGACATCTAATATCGAGAAACTGCTGAAACGTACAACCAAGAACCAGTTTGTGATAGTGTGAAATGTGTTCAAATCGACGTAGCCCATACACGTACCTAATCAAATCATTAAACGCAACAAGTAACTTGTGCTGAGAATGGGAATCAAGCTTGCAGTAAACAATAGTAGCATAATCAATAATAGGGATAAATAGCGTTTTTATTAACCTAAGCTTAGTGTCAACTGGAGTAAAACTTGAGGATAACCTAAGTTTACGCAGCCCAGCATATATTCGCCCAATAACGTAGTTTGTATGGTCGACGGCGGAAAGAGAGCGATTTAACTTGAAACCAAGGTTGGTGACAGTATCTACAAATTTAAGTTGCTTATTATTTAAGAATACAGGCGGCAATTGATCGGTATCGCAAAGTTTCTTAGAGATAAGAATAAGTTGGGATTTGTTAGGATTTAGATCGAGTCCATTGCATAATGACCAGTTGAATATTGCCGACAGATCTTCGTTTATTCTAACAATAAGATCCTCAACGAGCCCTATTGGTCGCGACAAGTAAATCTGAGCATCGTCAGCGTAGAGATGAATGTTCACATTCGAGCATACTTTAGGTAGGTCATTGATGAAGATGCAAAAGAGTATAGGTCCCAAAATTGATCCCTGTGGTACTCCTGCAACCAATGATCTAAGCCGTGAAGTTTTGCCATCATGACCAACCCTTTGGAAGCGATTTTCTAAATAGGTATTTATCAAATGCACAGACCTTTCACTAAATCCAAAATATAATCTGAGCTTGTGACATAGTACCTTATGATCCACGCTGTCAAAGGCCTTGGAGAAATCAAGCAAGCAAAGCACCGTTAAATTGTCTTTATCATATTCGACCCTTATATCGTCAAGAATTTTAATCATAGCCGTCGAACAGCTATGATGTGCTCGAAAACCGGATTGAACAGGGGATAGTAAACAGTGTTGATTTAAGTAGCTTGAAATTTGGTGTGCAAGAATTTTCTCCAAGACCTTTGACAAACAAGGTAAAATACTTATTGGGCGAAAGTCGGTTGCCGCAGATGGCTGAGGTTTCTTCGGAACTGGAATGACTTTAGCCACCTTCCAAATATCCGGAAAGGTAGAGCACGTAATACAGAAATTGATGATATGTGTGAGACAGCTTAAGATATGGGGTAATATCATCTTCACAAAGCGAAGAGGTACTCCATCCTCACCTACAGCGTTGGACTTTAGAGAACGAATGGTATTTATAACATCAATTTCTGAGACGACTTCAAAGTTAAAGTCAGAGCTAAAAAATAGTTGGCTATCCGGAGTAAAGCACGTACTATTAACAGATCTGGTAAGAAATGCATCGTTAAGGTCGTTTACATTCGGAACGCTATCAATAATGGCCTTTTTCCCAACTCCAATGGAGCGTAAATTGCTCCACAGTTTCTTAGAGGTTTGGTCAGTACTTAGTTTAGATAGAAAATATCTTTTTTTTGCTCTTCTTGTCACGAACGTTGAGTAGTTACGAGCGCGACAAAAAATCTCCCAATTTAGGCTAGAGGGCCTAAGCTTCCATCTGGCGTATAATTTGTTACGAGATTTCATGGCACTGTGAACTTCACGTGTGAACCACGGGCATTTTGTATTCCGTATTGCAACAGTTTTTAATGGAACATGGCTGTTAAAGAGGTCAACTAACAGGGTTTGCATATGATCTACTTTTTCATTCGCATTTGAGGAATAATAGCAGTCACGCCATGGGAGAAGGCTAGCATTCAGTTGTAAAATATTGTTATCTACAGAGGAAAAATCTCTAAACTGGAAAGATGATGGTTTAGGGAAACGGGATAAGTCAACATTGTATGAGCAATATATTAAATCATGGTCAGATATGCCGACTAAGGACAGCTGATCGTGAAGTAAGACATTAGATCGATTTGACACCATAAGAACGTCAAGCAGACTGGGAGGAGCATCCGGAGCAAATCGGGTAGCAAAGGAGTTAACTATCGACAGCCCGGTCGCAGCCGCACAATCTAAGAGTCGACGTGCTCTGCTGTCGTTTTTAAGTAGATCAGCATTAAGATCGCCGCAGATAATAATATCCTCATACAGAGCGGTGAACTCGAGGATTGCCGAAAACAGCGGCTCTGGAGAGTGACACTGATTTGGGTTGTACGCAACACCTACCAGACACTTCGAGTTGCAGTCACTAACTTCAAGCAGCAGATATTCTACAACACTTCCTTCAGATTTCCTTAGTATTTTATACTTAAGAGAGGTACTGCAGTACAGAGCAACTCCTCCACCAGTGGTGTCAGTCACCCTATCATTACGTATGAGTTTATACCCCGGGATGTCATACAAATCTGTAACTTGATCCTTATCATTTGGATCTGTTGTCAGCCAAGTCTCTGTAACACATATAATATCAACCCCCGCGTCATTGAAGATATATTTCAAATAATCCAGTTTGGCTAAGTTTAAGCTTCTAGCGTTTAGATAAAATATTTTGATACCCTGACTAGCAGAAGATAAAATATTGACGACTGATCGCACCGCAGCTCCACCAGTAACATCACCAGACGAGGTAGAACGTTTAACCATCACTACGACACTAAATAAACAAACAAATGGAGCACAGTGTAATTAAATAAAAAACAAATCATAACAACTAAAGAAGCAACAACTACAGAAACGTAACGAAAGATAAGAGAGAAAGAAGAAGTAAAGTAAATTGAGAAAGAAGAAGAGGGAATAAAAGAGAAAAAAGGAGAATACAGTATTTTAATATGTTTGTAATGTCTGTTAAATAAATACGAATCCATTCCATATGATTATGCTCCGGTCCCGATCAGTGTTGAGAATAGCGGATTAAGTTGAGGTGTAGACTTGTAGAAGCAGCAAAGATTTTAAGAGAGTTTCGTTGTGGAGAGAATTTTTGTCTCAGTGTCATCCTTACTCTTTCTCACGTAGACCAAACCATTGCGCGTTCTTGCAGAGAACAGTAAACCCTCTCTGCGCAACCGAAGTGCAAATCTTAATATGGAGCTATTCTCTTGCGTTAAGCTCTCGTTGATATATATACGTGTGCGTGAGGCTGAAGACGTGCTGGCATCAGGCACCTGAGATATGTTCTCCAGTTGTTGCAGTGACAGCCCTTTGTTTGCTCGAAATGCAGCTAGTAGTGCACTTTGTTCTGTATGCGATGATAGTCTGACAAGCAGCGGGCTGTGACCATCGGCGGTTTTGGTGTTAAGACGAAATGCATCGAAGTGCGGGGAAATCTGGTGGCATAGTTTCGCAGCGATGCCTCGTACAACTTCAATAGGGTTTTCGTTTGGTGTCCGTGGAATACCGCGCACAATCACATCACACAACCGCTCTTTACGCTGTATGTCCGCTAGTTCCTCTCTCAGCTTTCGATTTTCATCTCGAAGGTCAGATAAACTGCTCTCAAATTGTTGCACTTTGCTATCAAGGGAAGCAATGGCTTCGCTTAATTTTTGGTTAAAATTGCATTCAAATTCAGCAAGCAACGATTTGAATTTGTTCACTAAGCTGGTTTCAATATCCCGAAGCTGGTCTGATAAGGACGTTTTTTTATCTGACGCGCTCGATTTAACTGCTGGCGATTTATCTGGGTTCGATGCGGAGGTAGTAGCGGATTTCTCTCTGAGAACTTGTTGACGTGTGATGGACATGGTGATGAACAAAGAAATAAAGATCAGAGACAAAACGAGGATTTTCTTTTTGGTTTTATGTGTTTCTGACTGAGATATTTAATCACTAGTGTTCAAAAACTATTTGGCTTGAAAACGTTGACTTAAAAACTTTGACTTTCAGTGTTATATTTAAAGAGCTGGTTAAAAAAATACTTCAACGACCAGGAGCGAACTACAAACACGTCTATTCACTAGATATCATATTCCAGTCCGATCCGATTTCTAAATCAAATCAAGGAGGATGCTTTAAGGATAATTAGGCAGTGGGCCAAGGGGTGTGGACTCAATACTAACCCATCCAAAACGGAACTGATACTCTTCAGCCGAAGGTATAAGATACCGCACTTCAATCTTCCGAAGCAGGAAGAACTAGAATTGCTTCTATTGCCGGTCATCCAGGACAGGCAATTAAACTGGAATCTAAATGTGGGGGAAAGGATAAAAAGGCATATAATCCTCTCTGTGGTTGCCAAGACTTGGGATCTAAGACCCGCAATGATGCACTGGCTATATACAGTGGTGGTCAGACCCATACTCACATCTGGCGCACTAGTGTGGTGGAAGGCCATCACAAGGAAAACGAAACGAAAACGAAAGCGAAAGACACTTTTCTGCATCTTATTGCTTTACATTGCTCAATACTCTGGGCTACTTCAAGGATGGAAATTGCGGACATTGTTCTATTCTAGCTGAACTGTAATCAGATATAAACGGACGAAATTTTCCCTTTAGTTTATCTCGACATTCCCTACGATGTATCTTATCCAGAAAGGAGTGAGTGGCAATTTGACAATGTCACCAAACACTGTGAAATAGCGGTTTACACAGACGGCTCGAAAACAGGGGAAGGCACTGGTTCTGGCCCACAACTAAAAGTGTCTAATCAGAAGTTGTATCTTTCTTAAGTCGGCAGAGCTTCTGCAGATGAGATCTATATCTGGAAAGGATATTGCTATATACATCCATAGCCAGACTGCATTCAAGGAACTGGGATCCCATAATATCAATTCCGAAATAGTCAGGGACTGGCGCACAATGCTCAAGGCATTATGCAGTCAGAACCGAGTGTGACTGTGATGGGTGCCAGGACACTGCGGTATGAGCAGGAAACAGATACTGTTTCCAACATCTAGAGGAGATCGACCACACAAACATTAACGGGCTACTTAATTTCTTTAAGGAGATTCATTGTCATGCAAAACTGTTCGTGCGGTACATTGTACTAAATAACGGTTTAGGAATTTTGCTGCCAACACACTAAAATATATTAGTTAAAAAATAAATAAAAATGGGACCTATAAGCAAAAATAATGTTATCTCTGCTTGTTATGTATCTACCCCTAGGATATGAAGTCGTTCGTGAGCGCAATAGCTCAGTGGTGAATATTTGTGTCTTAGGACGAGCAGTTTCAACCCAAGGAAAAACTTAAAATACACCTTAAATTTATTCTCGCTGCGTGAACGTATGCAGGCCGGCACTGCTGGCGTGTTTTTTTTTTAACTAGATTATTCTTTTGCCGCGATTGGAAAAACTTTTGAATTAAATTGTTCTGATTACCCGTGCAAGTGAAAGTAAAGTTATTTAGACGGCTAACTCAATATGTTCGAACAAAGACCAATTAAATTCGGTTTTTACGTTCAATTCAGCAGCAGTATAAGGTATAAGTGGGTGAGGGGATCTAGTTATCTACCAATAAACTCCTCAGTTTGATTAGCTTATTGTTTTCAATTTCGCACTCCAAGTTTGAGGTAAATGACAGATGTGCAATTTTTTGACAATATCGCTTCTTCAAAATCCAATCAAGGCAAACGGGATCGAATATGTTTTACTGACAGGTTAATACAAGGTAACGCAAAAGTAATCCTCCTATCAGAAAATGCTATAAATTTTGCGATTGGCCCCTAATGTCAGTTCTGTTTTGACATTTGTGTAGTAAACACATGCGAAATACACGTTAATAAACAATGTCACGCTACACTGCTCCAGAACGCGGAATATTGGTGACTATTTATTTGAGCAATAATCGGTCGGTGACTTTGGCACAACGTGAATTTCGTCGCAGATTTCCTAGCCGTCCAACGCCTACTGGTGAAACACTGCGACGTTTAGCCGCTCGCCTCGAAGAGACTGGCACAACACGAGATGCTGCCAGGCGTGGCAGACCCCGGAGTAGCCGTTCTGCAGAGAATATTGCTGCTGTAGCCGAAGATGTCATGGAAGCGCCGTCGACATCGACCAGACGACGTGCCACGTAAATGGGTATCAGTCGACGGTCTTTACAGCGAATTTTAGTACAAGATTTGAAGATGTTTCCGTACAAAGTCCAGACGGTGCATTAGCTGTCTGCTGACCGCCAATCGCGTCTAACATACTCTCAAGCCATCCTTAATCCCCACCAAGAGGAAGATGATTTTTCATCAAAAATAATCATGAGTGATGAGGCCCATTTCCATCTTAGCGGGTACGTAAATAAGCAAAATTTACGCTTCTGGGGCACTGAAAATCCGCGTGTAACCCACGAAGAGCCATTACACCTGCTCAAAGTCACTGTATGGTTCGCTGGAGGAGTCATCGGACCTTTTTTCTTCGAAGACGTCGCGGGCCAAACGGTTACTGTGAATGGTGAGCGCTACAGAGCAATGATCAACGATTTCTTTTTGCCGCAACTTGATGAATTCGGATTGGAAAACATGTGGTTCCAACAGGACGGTGCAACGGCACACACTGCACGTGCCACAACCGATATGCTGAAGGATGCATTTCCCGGGCGCCTAATCTCCACTTTTGGCGATTTGCACTGGCCAGCAACATCGCCTGATTTGATCGCTCCAGACTTCTTTTTGTGGGGCTTTTTGAAGTCGCGGGTTTATGTCAACAAGCCTCAGACTCTTGCAGCTCTTAAAGACAATATCCGTCAAGAATGTGAGGACCTATCGCCGGAAGATTTGGCCAAAGTGATGGAAAATGCCATAAAAAGGGCTCAAATGACAATCAACTGTGGCGGCGGCCATTTACATGACATAATATTCTCGACTTGATGTAAAAAAAATTAAAAGACCAAATAAAAATAATCCACAAGAAGAATCAAAGTTTTTCATTTTTTTTTTTAAATTACAGCCAAAAAACATCGGAAGGTTATTTTTGCGCCACCTTGTAGAATACACTCTAGGTGGCACAGTTTCACGAAATCAAGGCTCAGCCATCCATTCTGACCTTGAAAAGCTTTTCACGATATGTATGTGTGTATAATCTATATAATATACTCTCTCTCTGGGCAACAAATAACTTTCAAAGATGTACAAACCCATGATCAAATTATAAATTAGCATATTTAACACATGTGGTTTAGCCATGTTATGTCTACAAGCTTATACATTTTGGTCTAATATGCCGCTTATCGATGGGTGTTTTTGTTTTTCTCTCAAACCGAATAAATTTCATTAATACCATTTAAAGTCAAATGGACATTTACGATAAACTGGAATTTCTTAAAACAGGTAATAAAATATTGGCTCTTATACCAAGCCTTGTGTGTTTCGGTTAAAGTAAACAAGCTTTTGAAATAAAATTTGCAATACTACAAATATTACCATTTCTTCATACCAAAATGTTATATTAAAATGTATTTATAATAAATAGTACACATACCTAATGTGCCTTTTGTAGATGTAGATGTGCCATGAATTTGCAGCATATTAATAAAAGCATTTATCATGATCAAAACTGTTTATACTAAGCGATCGATCATAATGCGTTTTTTTTTCAATGCGCCAACTCCCGCGAACGTCTTAGATTCACCCCTCAGATTAAGCACACCTACTGCAAAAAACATTCTTGGCCAAAATATGTATAAAATTTTGAAATGTTTGTTCCACGCCCTTGTTCAATTTTAAACAAATATGCCTATCTTCAGTTCATCGACATTCCCTTTGCCCAATTACATAACAAATTTATATATAAGTGTTGATTGATTTCATTCGCTGAGTAACCCTTAGGAAACAGGTTTCGTGTGAAACAGTTCACATCGCTTCAAGAAAATCCAGATGTAAGAACTGCCGACAATTAGCCAAAACAGGTTTTTAGGAGAAAACAATCTTATGTCATAGAATATGTGCCACTTCCTTATATTTTTCATTTCATACTACTGTGATATTTTTTCCAAAAATGTGCAATCTGCGTTTTTCGCAGAATATTCACCTACTGATGTATATTTAAAGTTGAAGTGTACATTGTACTATCGGACATCTTTGCTATGAGCACAGAAGTGCCCCAATGATCCATAATTTTACAACTCAATTTCCTCTCCTTAGCTTTAATATTGACTGCGCTCTTCCTTATTGGAAGCTTCGAATGATTCTTGTAACTGCCGAAACACAATGGAGTAGTAGTCGATAAGTGGCGATAGTACAAGTTATTAAACCGAGTGGCAATCGGAATTGTATAAAATTAATTTTTATAGTGGGAAGATACTGCAAATCGTGCATTAATAGTTTTATGAACTATTAATTCGGGATTTTGCCGTATTTCCACTAAAATCACAAAAAAAAAAATTAAATTGCTATCTATATCAAAGATTTTGATTTCCATTTATTTTAATAAAAGCAACTTGTATCTCCAAAGCGGCGCGACCCATTAAGTTCGCACTTAATTTGCTATTTTCACAACTCCATGGACTTATTATTTAGGCAGTAAGAGATACAAGCAAGTTGATTCTCTCAGTTTTCCATAACCTTTCCGCGGTACTAATAATCATTTTTAGTGTCCAGGCTAAATGTTTCGAGCTCACAAGGCTAAAATTTTCCATACAAAATTGCATATTGTTACCTTCAAAATATTTAGTGCGGAGGTTAGAAATGATTATTAGTAAGGCCCTTTATCTCTAGCTTTCCGCTCAACTGAAAAGAAATATCTTTTCTGATGGATTTTATTCCGAAAAATTTATTGCGTCGATTTGCTTTGCAAGTTGTTTTTTTAGATGGCTATAAATATAAAATGTTTCGTAATAGACCATTTAACAAAATGTAAAAAATCTAAAAATCTGTCTATTTAAGAAAAAAATGTGCCTAGAATGCAATTTAATTCTGATTGTGTTTGCCGATAAACTGTAATGGCAGCGTTCCATTTAGGAACTCAAACAAATTGGACATTAAGAGGAATGGTAATGCATAATGCTGAAACAATGGGTCGATAGATATCGTAACATATAACAATTTTGTTGGACCCACAACTGTGTTTAATTATTCGCAATTTGTCCTTGGCTATTACAAGGGTACGAAAACTCTTGCACTGTTCGCTCTGTTTCTTATGTGCCAGAGTTCTGAACCAAAAAGGAATAAACACTATATGGAAATCGCTCTCTTTTGATACTTCATATGTTAAGATTGATTGAGTTTAAGAACCGCTAAAAGGATCTAGGTATACTAAAAAATATATAGAGTGGGGTTGATAAAGTACTCACCTTAGACAGGTATGAATTAATCCAATTAGTGAACGTCTTTTTCTGGACACGTTCTTGTTCCTCTGAAATTCGAGAAAAGAAATATGTTATATTTATGATTTACTTAGTTTGATATTTTAAATAGAGTTCTAATGAATCTTGCATACCACATGTTGAATTATCTTGCATTTCCAAATCAATGTTCCAACACTATACATAACGACTTCATAAATCCTAAATAAATCTACGTACAACATGCTTATATCCGTGCAAATAAACAACTTCAACTCAAGCACCTTTCATTAAATTATGCAGCGAAATCATTCACCTAAAATAATTCCTTCGCCCACCGCATACATCCAGGACGTTGTAAGATCTTACTTAAAGTCCGCAATCCGCGAAAAAAAAAATAAAAAAATTGATAGCAAATAAAAATGCGACCAAAGAATTTAGCGCGACCTTTTATTCTTTATTTCATTTAGAAAGCGGGAAGAAAGCCACGAAATACTTCAGAACAATAAGTCTCACCCCCTTGTACTTAAAACTCCAGATCAACGGAAACAGCTCTCCACGAAGTAGTGTGGGCAATCGAAAAATCCTTACTCTGTAAAGAATGCACCCTAGCCTCCTTTCTAGGCATAGTGCGAGCTTTTTAACAACGTGCACACTGAAGCAATTCTTTAAATCCTGATCGAGCTGGGCATAGAGGAGTTTATCAGTCAATGTATAGTCACTATGCTCAGAACAAGAACTATTCTGGCAACACTAGGCTACAGCTACTTCTACGCCTGTAGCAAAACCTTTGGAAAGAAGTGGGGACACAAAAGATACCGCATTATGCAGGGGCGGAGTGTAAGACCGTATGACCACAGCAACTTTCTGGACTCGTATCCAAACGGCATGATCACGTTCCCAACCGACTACATCACACCCCAACATAATTCCAATAAAGGCTCCCAGGTAAGTTTCACTCCCAGAGCTCAATGGAAAAGAAGTAGTGCAGGGTTTCGACACTGCCATGCACACCGACGGATTTAAGATAAACTGTGCGGGGCCGGGGCCTACTCGGAATCACCGAATATATCAGTATAATATCGCTTACCGGATCTTGCCAGCGTCTTCCAGGCGAATTGATGGCTATCTGAGAATCCAGCACGCATCTATGGCGTGACACAACGCACAAACAAAACATTGCTATCCTTATAGATAGCCACCATCAGCTCGGCTATCATATCCTCTAAGCTAAAGCAGGAGTGCCGAAATGAGCTTGCCCGTCTGGGGCATATAAGGTAATGAGCGTGCAGATGAGCTGGCCAGGGGTTAGCCTACATACGATCAAAACAGAACAAGGAACCTGCTAAACTGAACCCGCTCAGATATCGCCAGAGTCACGGCATATCATAGTGCTACTTAGGTTCATGTTGAACCGCCACTTCTACGTACCTACCTACCAACTCCAACTTTCTCAATAAATTAGACACAACTTTTAATCTTGTCGAAGCTGGTTAGGTACCTGAGTATCTGTCGAAATTACATACCTATTTCGAAAAAAAAAACAAAACGATTTCCAATCGGTATGCGTCGTATAAAGAATACAGTTTGTTTTAACATATTAGGTGAGAACAAATATATTGGACATTTACAAATGTGTACAAAACTAAGCTAAATAAAGTGCACGACGTGAGATCGCCGCAATAAGTTGACGTTTATTTAAATCGTTAGAGCACTATGTCCAAAAAATGCTCTATTCATCCTATCGAAAACTGCGCTCAGGCCGACAATTTCAATTTCACACCGTATCTCCTTCAATCCTATTGACATTTTACACCCTATTTCTCAATCTCATTTATATATCTACTCATCACATCAGACGGTGCCTAAAAAAAGTAAAATATTAAAGTGAATAACTAGCGCATCTAATCGTTGCCACTGTGTAAAAATATAGCAAGTAGGCAAGTAACGGTAAATCAGTCGAAGTTGGGAGATTGGTATGATTTGTATGTGATAAATTCCTTGCTCGCGGTTTGAAACTAATTCTTCTCTCCTAACAATAATTTGTGCCTTAATGCAATTCCTTATAATCGGGTAAATATTATTTCCTTCAATTAAAGAATTGTATCACTACCTAATTGACAGTCCACGTATAATGCCGAAACAAATTTGGCGGTGAAGTCATTAATTCTATTATGAGATAAATAGAATTAAATAAGTGTTTTCTATTTTTGTTGGTTGCTATTGCTTTATTTTTGCAGTGGAGATAACAATGATGTCAGCGTATTTTTTTGTTGACATTTTTTTTCGAATCATACTAGGCTAAGCTTTTGTAGCTTTTTAGTTCACTGCTGCGGTCGATTTAAATTAAAAACAAGTAAAAGTGTTATCATCGGCCTGGCCGATGCTTTGATACCCTCCACTGCATACAAGTCATGCAAAATGTTAGGCTATCGACGCTATCGTGTTTTTAACGTGTGTTTTTTAATATTGGTTTTGTATGGGAGGTACCAGAACTACTTGACCGACATAGCCGAATTTTAATATCAAACTGACTCAAACTGATTTTAATATTCAAATCGAACGATCCGTCCTCGAGTTATGCGTGCACACACGAACGTCAGTCTCTTTTATAAATATAGACTATATTCGTAATATAAACAGATTCTGTTAAGTTCTACCTCCTGCATAATTGATTGATTTGATCGGAATAAAAAAGCCGTGGCCATAATATGCAATTATTTGTAATGATTTATAACATATTACTTTGGCAAAGATATTAGGTACTGCAAGAAAAAAAATATATCGTCGCTTTGAAAGCAAAGTGACATAAGTCAAAATTTGGTCCTTTCCAGCTAAGTATACAGAAAATGTTGAAAAATATACTTTATTTTTGGGGCAAATCTTCATATTTATATCTTTTAAATTGACTTGGCGAGAGCGAACAAAACGACACTTTCTAATATCTCTACTAAAGTAGAGTAAATATTCTTCTACACAAGTAGAATTTTTACTGAACGAATTGAAAGAAAAACAAGTAAAAGTGTTATCATCAGCCTGGCCGATGCTTTGATACCCTCCACTGCAAACATATCATACAAAACTAGTTTTGTATGGGAGGTAACAGAACTATTTGACCGATATAGTCCAAATTTAATATAAACCTGACGACGATAAATGTAAGTCCTCTCACAAAATTTCACTTGCCTAGGTCGATTTGTTTTGACGATATCCTGTTTTCAACAGACAGAGAGATACATAGGCCTAATATTGATTATGTATGGGAGCTACCAGAACTACTTGACTGACATAGCCCATTTTTAGTAACAACTTGACGACAATAAAAGGAAGTCCAAATTTCACTTGCCTACGTGAATTCTTTTGGGCGCTATCGTGCTTTCAACAGACAGACGGACAGACAGACAGATGGACATGGCTAAATCGATTCAGAATGTGATCTTGATTCAGAATATATATACTTTATAAGGTCTCCGGTGACTCCTTCTTGGCGTTACAAATGTAATTACAAAGTGAATATACCTTCCTGTGGAGGGTATACAAAACAATAATTTTGAAATAAACAACTTTTAAGTTTTTATTTAAATTCAAAACGAAATCATATTTTTTGTACCACGACAAATTTAAATGGCTTTTATGGACTTAGCTTTTAAAGCGACGATATATCTATACGAGTATATCACGTTACTAAGGGTTACATCACTTTTGTCGATACTTCATCTAAAAATAGAATCTGGCAAATAAAAAAATGCATTAAGATGACACAAGCACCAGCATTCCATTTGGTTAGACGGTGTAAACAATACTAATACCCGATAAGTATCAGTGGTTTTGCTTCTACTATGTGCTGTTACTATTAACCCAGGGTAATTCAAAATATTATTTAAACTTAAACTATACACTTGAATAGTCACCTTGATTTATCCATCATTCAATGGAAATTAGAATAAAAATAAAATCAAGGAATACCTACGAAGCGAGTGGCACTTAGCGCCAATAACATTGATCAAAGTATTGCTAAACGGGTTTTCCTCGAATAAACGTATTGGAATTGAGAATAGCTACGAGTATTCGCTACGTTGATTAACATCTTCATTTAAATTTTTAAATGGCAAAAATTACAAATACGGTTTCCAGTGGATCTTTTTATAGGACCGATTATCTGTTATAACTCAAACCTAACTCGTAAGAAGTCAATCGTTTAGTTTCTAAAATCAGAATTCAAATCTTCGTATTGTTGTTATTAAAGCTTAGCATATGCAATTGGAAATAAATTCGAAAACGAAAATTCTTGGTAGGTAAAAATAACTTTATTTGTAACGACCTACGTACTGCAGTTTCTCATTATTATATGAATACGTTCTTACTATCACTGTATATTTGTATGACACTAGCTTGGCTGTAACTAAATATCATCATTTGTCATGTTTCAAACTATGTATTCGCTATTACCTCATTAGGCGTTTTTCTTTTTTAGTTCAGAGCACAACCTGAACTGTTATACAAAAAGTTCGTGTTTCTTTTTTAGCTCAGATACATCAGAGCTCAGATTTGTGTTTCTTTTTTCGATCTGAGCATAATCAGAGCGCGCTCGATGAGCTCAGAATAAATTGACTGAGCAGGATGAGTAAAAAGCTGAATACACACTCACAGTCACATTTGACAGAAAAAAAAACAGGATAAACAAAATAAATGGACGAACTTTGTTGTTCTGGAACTAAAGGTTAACCAATTTAATAAATAAAAATTAATAAATATTGAATTTATACATACTTTTATTAAAAATGTGAGCTACGTGCTCAAGTGTGTTTCATAAATACATCAGAACGATCTGAGCACGCTCGGCTCAGAGCGCGCTCATAATGTTCGAGCTCGGTTCAGAGCTCAGCTCTGAACTAAAAACAAAAAACGCCTATTGTGTACACTTCTTCCTAAAAAAAATACTAACCCCACGTAACGACAAATTTCAAATTTAACGGATAAAATTCTGTGAACACTGTCAGCAACTTTGCACACAGCGGAAGTGGCTCGTATTGTTTGCGAGTGTATTGGTTACTCAGAATTTTTGAAGTTACGTGAGATTTGTCAATACTTATTTCTATGTAACAATACTAGCGCACCAAATCGTGACGGAGTAAACTATAGCTTGTAGGCTAAGTAACGGGAAATCGGCCGGGGTTGGTGGTCTCAGTATGATTTGTCTCTGTTCAATATACCGACAGAAACTATTATCTAAGTTTTTATAATCCTTATTTTTGATTCTCTATCTATCTATCTATCTTACACAGAATGTAGATGAACATTTTATTCTCTTTAACGTGGGTATTCAGATGAAAAAATATTTATACCTGTTCATATTGTGCGATTCACCCAGGATACTTTTGTGTATAATGTAGATATAAGATTAAAACAAACTTATGTGTTATGTCAATTAAGAATCCGTATGACATGCAAACATATACAAAAAACAAAAATAAATGCTGCCAACCTCGGCATTCCTGGGGAAATATGCTAGAGTTCGGGAATACCACATTTTTACATTACTGAATGCCATTGGTTAGTTATTATATATTGATAAAAGCCGAACAATTTGATTTCTTTGGTTAATAAAACTATTTAAACGAGATGTTAACTTATTTTGATAAACATGATTGCGTATTCTCCGTTTTTGAATATTATTAACGTCGATTTCATGTGTACATTTTTCTTAGATAACTGAAGAAAATTTGCTCAAAATGTTTTTATTTTCCCTTAACCAATCTACATCGTTCATTTTTCAAATATATATCAAGCAAATGAACACTTATTCCTAAAAAAAAAAATCTATCACACTTAACGAATAATTTCAAATAAAATTTTTAGACCAGTTGCATCGGATCGTGAATACCCCCAATTTGTTTTTCATAGCGACAACAATTTTTTATCTAAATTACTTTTCATGTTCCATTGCGCAAAAAAAAGCATGTTAAAAATGATAAATATAGTATCGTAATAAAACATGCGAGACCTAATTTCTAATATTCCTTTTCGTAGTTTTAAAAACTCGGATTGAATATTATTGAAAACTGAAATAAAATATCAATTGTGACCCACAAAAATATAGTTTGTAGATTAAAAATGTGTGTATAGGTACTAGTTGCCTTTGTCCACCTATGCAAACATTATAATTTGGATGTCTAGTAGTAGTTATCTTACTATTTCTAAATAGTTGCTGTACATGACAACAAACATTTTTTATATGTATATAGGTTTAAAGTAGTCAAATACAAAATTAAAAAAATAATAATTAAAAATTGAAGCAAATTCATTTTATTTAACGTAGCCGAATTTTTCTCAATTATATTTTAACCAACTGATACAACCTCAGTGAAATATATAATCTACTACTGTTTTCCAGTACATACCCAACAAAAAATCAATAAAAAATGCCACAGTCACACGCATATAAGATTGTTCACCCTCCAAATTATGTTAGTTAATAAGCACACAATATTTATTTGATTCAAATAACTTTTTTTGTAGTATAAACTATATAACATTGTAATGGATACCTGCATAATTGCTCCCTAGAAACACAAAAGTCGGTTGACATACCGATTGCAGAAATATAACAGCCTAAGGCTATATCGATTAGACATTGGCCTGTAGTATGCCAACAAAATTGTTAGGTTATAATACAATATATATACATATATTATAATATCTTTACGAAAAATAGGTTTGGATCATATTAAGTAGCGTTTGATTTAAATGGGCGCGGTATAGTGCGTATACATAGAGAAATATCAAAAACAGATAAAAATCAAGTACATACTTCGAATTTTCATAAATGATTTTAGAATTCATAATAGGAATATTTACTAACTTTGGAGAGCACATTTACATTGGTATTTTCTATGTAGGTTTAACGTACCTCTTTTCTCCTTTATATGGCTATCGTACTGTGAATTACTTCGTGCGAAATTAATCGCTGTCATTGTGGACTGAAATTCCTTATACTCGACGTTGCTGCTGATGCTGCTGCTTATTGGAATACGTTTCCTTTCTTCGATTGCACTTCTTGTTACGCTGTAATTATTAGTTTTCGTAGTGGTTGGCAAATCTACGAAAACTGCGGAGCTAACATTCGGTTTAAAAGAACTACTACCAATTGCACTATTATCACCACTTATATGAATTGCAGATGAAGTAATTGATATACCACCAACGGTTGTAGTACCAATAGGACGGTTGACATCACCATCTAAGTCGCCGCCTTCGCATAAACTGGTTTTTGTTTTCGTTTCTATTAAAGGCGAAGTAGACGAACTAGAAATAATCCTTGTCGTTGTTTTTGTTTTCCTTTTCCATGACGAAGGCTGATTTTGTTGTTGTCCATGGTAGCTACGGTTGCCAACAGTGATAATACTTTCTGAGGTTTCCATAACATTTTGACCTCTGACATCAGCTATTAGCCGATTGCTGTCATCGGTTTCATCTGTGCTAGAACCATCAAGCTTGATTAGGATTTGTTGTCCACCAGCGGTCAAATCAATTGTACGAGGTGGAGTGGCACTTGAGCGACTTGATGATCGAGTGTGCATTTCTATTTCCTCCGAAGAAGCTCGTTCTTGGTCACTACCACAGGGGTATCGTTGTTGTCGTTTTATTTCTTCTTGAATCCGACCACTATGGGAGGGCACAGAGGCAGATCCATCCGTTGTTGTAGTAATAGTAGTTTTTATACCATCGGAAGATGTCATTTCCCTTGTTGTTTTCTTTTCGTAAGTAAATATTTTGTCTGGGACTTCTAGCAAATACTCTACCCCCTCTTCTTCCGCGCTTACTAGGCTGGTATGGCGCAATGTTACATTAAAAGGAGGTTTCTCACTTAAAGGTGAACGGGGCAAAGCTTGAGGTGTCGAGCGCAGTTTAACAAACGGAAATTGAGGACTTTCAAGAACTCTCCCATCACGCTCCTCTTTCAACCTCTTCTCAAAAGCATGGACATCAATGTCAAACGTACTCTCGTCGTCACCTTTAGCCAAATAGCCTTCCATAGAAGTACTGTCTGAGGAATCGTCCGAATGACGTTTCATTCCGCCACCTGATGACCATACTTTTTCATAAAGGGCAATTTTATTTTTTAATCGATGGTTAGTCGGTGTTAATGTTGAAGTAGTACTTTGATTTTCAGTGCTACTACGCACTGTAATGGGTGTGAATTCTTCATCATATCTTTCCGATTCATTAACCCGTGTCTGCATCATGCTTCTGCTATAGGCACCTGATGCAGAACCAGACTCCCCCCCATCATCATTTTTTACAACTTGGGACTGAGGAGTTGGATCTTTATTATTAATTGGATCTTTGTCCATTAAAAATGCATTAACATTGAACACGTTCTCATGGAATTTCAGTATAGTTTGCAGTTCAATTTATTTCACTTCTTGAAGTTTTTTTCTAAATACACAAAAACCTTGATAAGAACTATAGAAAAAGCCTGGCCACTACGCTGTATTATCACAAAATAAGCAGAGTTCTACTCTGTTTTCTTAATTTCCACTTCTTTTGGAAATTTAAGTCTCGCACTACATAGCGTGCAACTTATTTTTCTTTTTAATTATCTAAAAGACATCCAAGGATATCTACGGATTTTTCAACAATTTAAAGGAAAATAGCAATTTTCCTGATTCACATTTTATTTTTTACTTATTCATACACTACAACGCTTCGCAAGCGAAAGATGCTATTTAAGGCAATTTATTCCGAATCCAAGTCCGTTTATGTAGAAAGCCGGTTCGATACTGAAGTTCACCTCAAAAAAGTTTCCATAAGAGAGCTTTACTGGAACAGCGACAAGGCTAACTAAGTTAACTATAGTACAGTTGTTGTCCACAATACGAGCAGATAGTATAAACTGTAAACTCGAGTATTGGAGATATTTCACATCACGACCATCAACATAGGTAAGATTTTTCAAAGCTTAGAAGTGGGAATATATAAGTATATAGTAGGTGTACCCTGTGCATGAACAAGAATATGCCTACGCACATATATGCATGTACATTTTACGTATTTGTATGCATTGAGTGGCTGTGGGCTGTGGCAGCGCAGTGGCGTTCTCGCGTACTGTATCTGTTTGGTTTACCTAGACCTACTCGGGAGTCGGGAGTAGATATATATTGATGATGAGATGACGGCTCTCTGTTTCTCTCTAAGCCATCAGTGTATGATTCTTTTGTAGCTCATCGTTGTACAGTAGGTTAAGCTTTTAAATGAGAAAACTTCTGTAGGTACCTAACCAAACCAAACCCATTGCAGATGCCGCATATTATACAAAACTTCGAATTATGTATACCTACTATTAATATTGTATAGGTATGGTTATAGAACTGACTCCGGCTTCTGTTCAAATTTAAATCGTTCGAATATCAGACAGGTTCCTTCAGCTTTATGTACAAGTGCATACGTACTCATAGTTAGTGATAATGCGAAAGAATGTGGGTTTGTGGAAACGATACAAACATCAAATACAGATGCAGTGCACGATTCACTGGCAAAATTGTTATGTATGTACGTACATAACATGAAGGTTATATGCATATTGTTGACATGAGAAGCAGCATATGACTTATGACGTCATAATTATCACATTTAAAAGTGGCTGACAGTAAGAAACTATGCGTATTTACACACATTAAATAAACATAAATTAATTTACTGAAAGGAACTTTTGACGAGCTTCTATTCTGTTCAATAGGTTTGAAATCACCCACTGAAAGCTACTGTTCTTTCAGTGCATATGACTTATGACGTCATACTAAACACATTCAAATGTGTCTGAAAGTAAGTGATTAAGCGTATTTAAGAATATTAAATAAGAATGCATTTTTTTACTGAAATGAACTTTTGACGAGCTTCTATTCTGTTCAATAGGTTTGAAATTACCCATTGAAGAACAGTAGGTACCGCACAAACTATCTTCACATAATGAAAGCACTAAGTTTCAAGTATTGGTTAGGATTAGTATAGGCGCCTAACCTATCCCAACATTCGAACGGCCTTGTTTACGTTGTCGATTACAAAGAATGCAATACAATACAATTTATATGGAACTAATAGGTAGGTACATATCTTACTCAAAAATAAAACTACAAAAGCTTCTGGTGTGCATAGCTCAACAACATATGTGTTATATGGGTATACACTAATAAATATCTGATTAAAAAATTTAAAAAAGGGAAGAATAAGAAACTCCTGTCTGATGCCTCATATTTGTTATGTTAGATACCATAGACTAATGTTTTTCAAACTGTGGGTATAGGGGGGGTCGCGGTCACTTTGACATTTTTACGATTAAATCATTTTCCAAATTTAGCCTGTTTCTCCTTTTAGTTTTACTGTCAAACATTGAAGATAATGTGTACTCTCAGTTGCAAAAAAATAAATGACAATTCTGATGTGCACAAAAGAAAAAAAAAATAATACTAATACTGCAAGGCCTGCTACATTTTTTTTTTTTTTGGGAACACGGACCGGGTTTGGAATGAAGCTTTTTAAACACATTATAATGTGGGAGTCGCCAAAATCATTAAGGGTACCTATTCACTTAATCTCATAATTTTATGCAGCTCGAAAGTTCCTAAATTTCTGCGGGGCTTTAAGTGAACACCCCTTGAAAATATCATTGCGTAAATGGACTGTCAAGTCGGTTGTCAAGCTCAGCTGTTCAAATTATTTCCAAATTTATTTTTTTTTTTCGTTTTGCTGGAAATCATAAGCGTTTTCATTTCTAAGTACTCAAAATTATTTTTCTACTTAAGTTCTTACTATTTCATGATCTTCGTAAAAAAAAACTCTGGAAACAAACAAACAACAGACGTTTATCTGTCACATTTGTGATTTGCGGAACTTTCCGCGGTTGATTTCCGAGCCTAAATCATCGCGGAAAATTATGAGGTCTGCGTAACTGACAGTTCATTTACGAGGTGGTAAAATTCTGCAGTTCACGCAGTTTATGAGGCTTTTATGCCCAAAACACATGTGCAGAAATCGCTGCGCAGCAAGATTATAATGCACATATTTATTAGGATATAGGCACACGTAAATTCTGCACTCACCGCAGCACTGCAACAGGTCTCTATTTCTAAATTTGCTGCAAAATTCAAGCGTACCACAACACAAAAGAAAATAAATTGCAATTTCAAATATTTGGCATCATCGGCTTTTGACATTTGCTGATCGTGTTTGTTTTTGTTTTGGATACAAACACATCAGCTGCTTAGTCAGTGAATGACAGTAGCCATATTAGCCGATGCAAGGGATGTCAAATAATCTTATGCACATCTGTTTTACTTGCAGCACTGCATTCTGTGCTGCGTCCAGAATTTCTGCACATCTCTTTTGGGCACTACGCGCTTAAGTGAATACCCTTATTTTACTAACAAAAATCGCGTACTCAAAAAGTTTGAAAAACACTGCCATAGGCAAATCAGACTGAGACCCCCAACCAGCGATACCACTTTACTTCATTTGAAGTAGAATTACAAAAAACTGCTCCCTACTTCGCACTATTGTTAAATTCTTTCGGCCTTACGAATAATCAACTTCAGTCTGGCAGTTTACGCAAGGGCTCCACACTTACCAAAATCCCTTTATACAATAAACAAATATAGTTGCCAGAATATGTAGGGTTAAATGTTAATGTTGAGAAACCCATGTTTATCTCGGGTATTAGCTTAAGAAACACTCCCTAAATGTCATTCTCATGAGGAGTGTTGCCCAACCACCAAAAAATGGTGGTATGGAATTTCGTAATAAGAGTGAATATAAATACACTGTTGTTCAGCCAGAACGTTTACAATAAACTAATTTTAATGAATTACAAATGTTTCTGACTTTGTTGGAATACAATACAATAATGCTAGTGGTTTTTAAGTTTATCAAAGACAAATTTGTACAAATGTATGCACAAAATTGGAAAATAATGCATTTTTGTTTTATTTTGGAAATATACTTACAACTATATTTCGAATAATTTGTTTAAATGAAATCATTAGTGCTTTTCTCTGCGTAATTTTGTTTAACCGCTAGTGCTTGCTTTTTGATTGGCTTTCCTTTTTTAATAATTTGCAATTAAAAAATAAATGTGATATAAGTTTGGGATCTTTCCTAGACTTTCTTGAGAGTCGTCCCAAATAGAATAAAATATGTGTTCACTTAAGATTGGACAGCTCATACCTGAATACCTACTTTTTTGTACAATTCTGAGTACCTAGGCGGCTCAGGTACTCGTAGATATTTGGCTGCAACCAAATACCAAACCCTCTTTAAAAAAGAAATTTGTTAGCCGGGAATTCTCTAATGAATCAATGGCTGGTGGGAAAAGGTTGCCTTGGTGAAAAATATAGATACAAGAATTGTTAGGAATTTAGGAACTGCTGGAGGAGTAACAGGTAGTATATGCGAATTCAAGATATATAAAATTCTATTTTATTTGGTGTAAATTAATAGAGGAGTACACATGACAGCTTTTCTATAGAAAAAAGTCCACTGCTTTCAATATTTACTTCTGCAATTACTGTTTCGTTACCTGGCGGCAAATTGTAATTCAAACGTAAATGAATTAGCGGGCTATTATTCCTTTTAAAAATATTCACTTGATAATAATTCAAATGTTATCTTTAAGCTTTGATTTGCATCTGATATTTGACAGATCAGAGGATGTTTTGTGAATTTCCTATTTTGTGTTTTGTTTTTTGCTTATAATAAGCTTCAAAAAGCCTTTGAAAGATATCTGTTGGGCAAATTAATTTGCAATTATGCTCTCTCACTAAGTGCATCTCGGTTTTGATTAGTCGAAATCGATCATGTGAGCAGCTGTTTCAGTTGACGTTTATGGAGGTGTAGCCGACAAATCTAGTCAAGAAATTCGTGACAGAGTACTAAGTTGACAGTTCGCGTGTTGCTGACGTAGAAAAAGTTACATTCCCGACCAATCTAGTTTTTGCGTTCAGGTTGCATCTCATCCCGACCAATCTAGTCGACTTAAGATGACTAGATTCTTGAATGTGGCCATTGTTCATTGGTACCGTTTCACTAATGCTGTGCATTTTTACTAAAGCTGGCAACCAGCTAATCGTCGACATTATTGTTTCATTATTAGTAAGGCCGTTTATATCTACTTTATTTTAGAAAACCCTTATTTAATCCGCTCTAATTTTAATAAAAAAAAACCTTAAATCTACTTCCAAAAAAAAAAGAATATTTGAAAAATGTTTTACACTCTTTCATTTAAGCCCAGATACACTTTTCAAAAGAATAAATTGCATCAATCTTCAATTTGAACACATGTCACGTTTATTATTGTTTTTCTTTCTGTTTCGAAAAGTTTAGACAAATTCGTAAAAGAATTAATACAATCGCGATGAAAAGATATTTTCGGTACGCAAAATTATAATTGAATAAACATATCGTTTATGATATTTTTTTCTAAAAAAACTTCGAACAATCAAGATTTGCAAAAAATAGTGAAAATGAAGTTTATTTTCATAAAAAAAAAATATTGTTAAATCTTAGAACAATTTTTTGGACATGTTTTATATTTATACAACTAATATGGAATTAAATATATCATTAAAATTATGATTTTGAAATCTACTTCCCTTTTGTTGAATCTACTTCACTTTTTAGATAAAATCTACTTCGCATATTTTTTTTTGAAGTGATAACGCTGTCCCCAACCCGCGATCCTCTTGCCGCTAGCCCCCTCAATTTTGTTTTTCTATCGGTCTTATGTCAATTAGAATCCGTGTGACATGCAAAAACATACACAAAAAAAAATAAATGCTGCCGCGGCCAACTCTGGGGAAATGTGTTAGAGACCAGGAATACCACA
This sequence comes from Cheilosia vulpina, assembly GCA_916610125.1. Taxonomy (NCBI): domain Eukaryota; kingdom Metazoa; phylum Arthropoda; class Insecta; order Diptera; family Syrphidae; genus Cheilosia; species Cheilosia vulpina. Next base: position 230,635 of record OU744280.1, on the reverse strand, counting down.
TTTCTACATTACTGAATTGGTTAGTTATTTGAAATTGTTAAAAGACGAATAATATCATTTGTTTGGCTAATAAAACTACCTACTATTTTCCGCTTTGGAATATCAATAACATCGATGCCATTTTGTTTTTGGTACTTTGTATATGTGTTTGCATGTCACACGAATTCTAATTTCTAATTGACAAAACACCGATAGGAAAACAAAATGAAGGAATTTGAAGAATTGAAAATTGAGGGGACAGCGGCAAGAGGATTGCGAGTTGGGGTCTTAGTATGATTTGTCTATGTCTATGGTTATGGTATTCACATCTTTTCTAGTGAAAAGATATATGTAGTAGGTATATTTTTACAGATATGTATATTTAGATTTTTCGCTATTCTTACATTTAACTGAACTCAGCGATAATATTTTACCTTGAACTTAAATTAAAAAAAAAAACGTACACAAGTCTCAAATACAGTTATCGGAGCAAATCCCTCGAGCATATCTTATGAGGCATTGTAAAAAACAGAATTGATCAATATTTAATTTCAATAAAACGGACTGGATGAAGAGTTCTGTGAAGTACCCTTAAATATAACTGAATTAATCGTTTTTAGCCACTGGGCCAAGTTGATGAAGCCTATTACAAATTAAAATAATATGATAAACATTTTTACATCGAAATGCTTGCAAGTTCCAGGGCGCAGGAAGTTGGCTGCTATTATTATATAAGGAAAAGTTAACTAGCGGAGCTCCGCCTGCTTTGCTAGGCTTACAAAATTTGAATTTACAAATACATAATTTGCTTGAGTGAGTCCGAAGCTTCGAAAAATGTTTATGGTATATGATACGGATTTCAAATTTACCAACATGAGCTAGTTTCATCTTTCTGATCACTTAATCAATTTGTATTAAAAAAGATCGCGTATGTATGTATGTTGTTTCTATAACTATATATTCCAGAAAGCAGAAACTTATTGAATGTTGCTGATTATTTTAGTGAATATTGTAATTATCAGTTTCGGGGAAAACAAATTGTACGTATGTAGAAATCGTTGTCATATTATAACAAGAGTAGTACATTATGTGACAAAACAATTTTACATATGTAAGGTGTATAGGAAAAGAGTGTTCTTGTAACGCAATCCAATTCAACGTTTTCTATTTTTAAAGTTTATGTTTCAGATTGAATTTCTAGTTCAAACTGAAGTTTTTTTAATTTTATAAATTAAAATTCGGGAAGTGATTCCGTTGCCTCGCCAGATGACAATTTTCATAGCACATGCACCAGTCCACTCCTCAGGTCCAGCGTGGCCATAGAAGTATTCACTTCAAAAATTAAGTTGAAAGAATTAAAAAAATAACAGCACCACTTATCGGGTCCAAAACTTTCAAGCTGCAACCAACCATACACATCCACAAAATTTGATTGGAATCTGTTGATTGGTTTCAAGATCGACAACAGCTCCACCTATCGGGTCCAAAGCTATCCTATCATTCAATCTCTAACCAACCATGCACATCCACAAAATTTCGTTGAATTCGGTTGAGTGGTTTCGGAAATTGACCAACCATACACATCCACAAAATTTCATTGATATCGGTTACCTGCACATACAAACTTTGGTTTCGATGTCACCTTTCATGGTAATTTTTCAGACACAAAATCGGCCAACGCATTACAGAGCAAAAATTCTAACAGAATACAACTTATTTTTATATAGGAGTATATATTTAGCTAGATTAATTTAACTGAAATACGAAATGTGCGCCTACAGCGCCGCCTGTTAAGAATTTTCAAACTATCCTTTTTTCCTCAACCTTCGCTTAGCATACAGATTATGTTTAAGATCGAGATAACAAACTAGCTACCGCTATTGATTTTTTTTTTAAATTCAAACTATCCCAAACTGTCTTGCGGATTATCGTTACCTTTCTTATTCTTATTAATTATTCATATTTATTACCGAACATTTGTAGGTATTTGTGATAGCTACACTTATCTAAAGTTCCGCTATGCATGAAGGTACTTTTGTCTTTAAGCACTTACCTATTTACATATCAAACTATCTTGGAATGCATAACAGGATGGAAATAGCGCTTGTGGTTTGAGTGATGGTGGTTTTATAGAAATATTATCTGACCAAAATGTCTCCTTATTACAAACCCACACTGATCTTTAGGACTGCGCCATTATAGATGCTTGCACGTGTGTACAGACTTTGTTGGAAAGGGAACAGGTAAGTTGAGAAATGTTTTATTAAAACCAGCTTCTAGGTAGATGTAATATAAATATATAATATTATCGCGTAACTTTTACTGTGGTCATAATATGACCACAGTAAAAGAATATATTATATTCTATAATGCTACCGCATAAATGACTTGGAATGGTTATGGACACCATTGTTAATTTCGAGACGAAAATTCAGTTTATTTAATTTCATAACTTTTAAATCAACACCTAAAAAAAACTTAGCACTGATTTTATGGTTTTTGATTAATAAAATTAAATATTTATTATATAGACCTTGCTTCTCACATCCAGTTTAGGTTTTTGCAAGAACATAAGGTAGACTTACTTACAATTTAAAGTGTAAGCGAAAGAAAACTTTTGATGCAATATATGTTTTTCTGTTTTTGAACATAAAACCCACACGGACATGTAAAAAATATAGCTCACAAAATAGTTTGGATTTAGTGCGCTTGGGGCCACAATCGATGAATATAGTCGAAACATAAAAGGAGCACCGACGACGACACCAACAGAATTTATAGATTTTCAGCAGCCCGGATTTAAATTATGCTAAAGTATTCAGATTTCTCTCTTTAGATTTTGAACACATGTTATTTTACTTCAGCCTATATGGTGTTTTCCACCCATCGGTGAACTCAACAAAATTAAACTATCTAAATGTAATAAGCTATACAAAATGTTGGATCATATAATATACAAATCCAATAAAGTACCTACACTTTAGCAACCGCATAAAAATATTACAACAATAGGTCAATTACTCAATAGCTGTTTGTACTATTCGCTTTTAGATAGATAGATAAATATTAATTTATTTCAAAAGATCCTGTAAAAATTTAGTTTGTAAATTTAAATTCATAGATAATTATAAGTAAAGCATGCCTACGAGAAATTTATTGGCATTCTGTTTTATTATTACAAAGTAAGCAAAAATAGTGTTGAATGTGAATTTATTATAAATCTCCATTTAGAATTAGATAATAGGTTTGGATAAAATTTGCAAAACCATTTTTTGTTTTGCTTTTCCATATACTTGTAATGGTAGATTTGAATAAAAACCCGATTTTACCATTTTTTTACTTTCTTATCTTAATTTTAGATAATGATTTGCATCATTTTTAAACCCAACGTGTTAATTTAAACATCGCAAGCAAGAACTTATTATGACACATACTTTTAGCAATATCTGATTTCAAAAAATAAAGCTAACAAGACCTAAGCAAATATAAAAATAGAGCTCTGCCACTGCAATTCATTACTTCCTTCCTTTCTATTTCTCTAAATATAGATTTGTTTGATAATAAAATAAAGAGTGAATCCAGCATACAAAAATATGTTCGTTGAGCTTATAAACAGCTTTATACACAAATAACTACATAGAAGGATAAAAAAGATATAAGATTATTCGTCAATGTATGGGGGAGGTAAACCAGGAATAACGATCTCCACACAGATCTCGGAATTCAGAATAATAATAAACTAGGTACTATTCATATGCGAAACTAGGTGGAATTTGATAGGTAAATAAAAATCTCATACTACTATGAACATAATGTTTTGTAGAATAGGTTAACCTGGTTAACTTGGCGAAAAAATATATAATTAGATATGAATAATATGTGTACTAAATTTTTTAAAGGTAGGTACGTGTGCTTATCTTATATTGTGATTGAGCGATTTATTTATTTATTACCAAAATATGTATGTATGCGGTGGGTTTTGTTCTTGTGTAGGACTTCTGAGCGAACGATGAGGAGTTTCAGGTTCAACTTGAACATAAAAATAACACCAAAAACTTTGTAAAGCGAAACATCCTTTCCGATACGACTCTATAATCCTTCCATTCGTTCTAAAAATTAATGAGAGTGCAAAGGAACCTATGTTTTCTAATGGATAACTGTAGCATTTGGCAGTGACTATTTTAAAATTTGAGTTTGTATATTATATTTATATGTTATTATCTCTTACCTTGCAGTTGCAGGATAGTCATTTGATATTCTGCTAATTTCTCATCAATATAATCCTGCGACTGGTTCGCTATTATTTCTGCTGTAGACGGACCTTGTTCCTCTTCGTCATCATAAATCACATATGATTTAGGTTGTGGAGGCTCCAGCGGTACGCCGACGTATTCGAATTGGGATCTCGATGAATGTTGCTCGTATAATGAAGGGGGCGGCGGTTGATTGTTGTACAAAAATGCAGGAGAACTTTGGCACACAACTGGAGAAGGAGTCGGTGATAATTGAAATGAACTTATTCCATGTCCGTGATCGTGCCCCTGACTTTGAGAAGTTGATGGATTATACATTGGTCGAAATGGTCGCGGACCGTTACCGCCTACAAACGTTGGAGGCGATGGGCAGACGGTTGGTGAAGGGGTGGTGTAATAATTTGGTGTCGTTGAATATGACGGTGCTTGATAAGGCTGTGGTGACTGAGTATCCGACGAATATTGCTGTGGCATACGGTAAGGCCATTGAGGCCTCGGATGTGGAATACTAGTGACACCACGTGATCCACGTAGTCCAGTAGAACCTTGTGGTCCTGGTGACATTGCTTGCATCCTACCAAACGTGGGACTCATTGGAGAACTCATCATTCGCGCAGGGGATTGCATGGCCGGCCGGCGAGGACCCGAAATAATTGGTGGTGGAGACGGTGCTACAGGAGTCCATGGAGATGGAGGCCTATACATGAATGATGGGGATGGTGATGCCGGATTATTGGCACGTGGATTCCAAGTTCCTCGTCCGCCACCTCCATATGGAGGCTGTTGTGAGGGCGGCGGTTGCTGCCCAGACATTTTCCTTTTAATCTATTCTTTTTACCAAAATTTTAAAATGTTTTGTTTCAAAGGATTTATTTTTTGTTTTTATTTTTCACTTGTATATTCGCAATTTGATAATTTTGTTATTTGAATTTGTTGTGCTAATTTATATTATTTCAGTATGTTGAAGATTTTATGAAAACACGCAGCTCTGTAAAAAAATACATGATAGATATTTTCCGAATCCCGTTCTTTTGAGGTCACTGATTCATTCAAAATATCTAAAAATAATGCCACTTTTCGCGCCAGATGTATTAATAGAGATGCGATCAACAGAACGTACATATGTGTTATTTGATTGCAAATTCTTAGTCAATTAAAAATCTTTTAAACCAATTTGCATGTTTATTGCATACTCATTTAATGTTTAAAAAGTCCATTCAAAATTAACAATAAATTTAAATATCTATTTGAAAACCCAAAGGAAGGGATATATAAAAGTAGTTTTATCTATGACAACATTGGTTCGAACTTGAAAATTCAGACATAGATATGCGGTATACATACCTACAAACTTATTTTGAGAAATGACAACTTTAGCATACGTGGTAGGTATTGTGGTTTTTATTGGTTCATAAATTTGCGGTAGGACTTTGAAAACGTATTTCACAATACGAATCATATATATTTATATATTAATTGAGCTATGAATGGGAACAATTTTCTATTGTCTATGGTCTATCTACATTATGTTCCAAAATAAACAAATATGGTTTACCTAGTGTGCGACACAACAAATAGGACTTTCGTGCACATACTGGCACAATAGATTTTATAGGCCGAAGTGCCTCTACATTATGCTGACCATTCGTTAAATATAATAATGAACAGTTCTGTATTTGAAGTCGACGTACATTAAGAACTATTTTGTATACAAAAATATTCTGTATTTTAGAAGTTGTTCATTATTTGCTATAAATTCCATTTAAATTCTTAAAACAACAACGTAAAGATAATTCTTACTTTCTGAACGAACAAACAAGCTTTAAAAAATAGGTTCTATTTAAGTTTTTTTTTTAGTTTTCTTTATAAAGTAAACGTATTAATCAATGAAGAATTAAATAATTGAAAATTGGTTCTTTTTCTATTGTTCAATATTTGGAACTCTAAGTACGTTCGCGCAGTAATTTAAGGGGAAATGTTGTAATTTTCAAACCATGAATTCAAAGAGTTACAGCTAAGATTGTTGAAATCGTTACGCTTTTTTGTGTCTGGCTATTTGGCGTACTATAGGTAATACAAATCCATATACTACAGAGTAGTTTTTCTATATCTCATGATAAAAGGTGTCATTCTGGATTCTCAATATTTTGACAAGATTATTAGGTTAAAAAAAATATTAGTTAATAATAATTTCTTTAAATAAAACGAAAAAAAATAGCCGCAATTACAAATTAAGCCAATATCAAAATTTAATTCATTTTGCAAAATCTCTAGCACATCATCTTCTTAATTTTTTTTTAACACAGTATCCAATAATAGAATATACTTTTCACTATTAGTTTATTCACTTTCACTAAAAATATTCCACAATAGCTGAAGAACGTTTTTTAAAAGACAATTATTGACTTGTGCACTTTTTTCCAGCTGTAGTTAAAAAGTATTTTCACTTTTTCCATAATAAACACGCACACACTTTCCTTTCCTGTTCCGCACGCACGCAGACTTAACTATTTTATTAACTGAATTGCATACACTGTAAATGTGTGAGTATCGGCCAGGTTTTCTAAAATAGAAATGAACTCAGTTCGTTAAACTTGGAAATTATCCGTTGCTTGCTTGAAAAATAGATGAGCCATATTTTTTAAGCAGATATATATGTATTAAAAAAAGAATTTGAAATTGCACTTAAAAATGTTCACTTAGCGAAATTTTATCTTATTTGTATCTATATATGTGTGTATATTTTCTTTAATAAAGTCAAGTGAATTATGTAATTTTATATTTGGACTAAAGAAAATGATTGCTTTATTTTCAATATTTTATTATCTGCTTTACAACAGCCCACCTATAAGGAATGATATTTTCACACGCGTACTGTAAGCAATAAACCGAATCTTTTAAAAAAAAAAACTAATTATACTACAGATGATCTTTTTTTAAATGCTTGGAAATGAAAAAAAAGAATAGAATAAAACGATCCTCTTGGAAACGAGAACAACACTCGACGAGAACGAAACACTAACTGATCAAATTCAAAGTATGAATTGCTCTCCGAAAATAAGTTTTCGTAAGAAGTATTTGAAAAAATGTTTTTTATTCGAAATAAAATGAGAGAAACGTACCTATTTGCGCGTGCGGATGCGGAGTATTTAAATTAACTCTCTCCGAGTCAATGAAATCTTGAAAGAACTTAAAACAAGAGACGAGCATCATTTCTTTCCATGTCGGTATCTCTATTTTCGAATATAAAATAAATATTGAGTTTGAAAGTCTTTAAACAATATTGTTTCGAAAACGTTCATAACAATAGTCGGCACATGTTTCCGCACACCATTTATCCAAAATAGTACATATACATGCCTAATTTAAAAAAAAAAAATTTCGTTCCTGTATATTGTCGAATTGAGAATATCTACCTAAATGTGTAGTTTTTGAATACGAAGGTACTTAAAATAGAAATAGAAATATGGAGTACGGGCATAGGGTTAAGGAAGTGCTTATGTCGCTTTCTCATTCGTATTTAGGAATTCAATTATAGGAAAAATATCTAAATAGATGATTTTGAATATCTTTGGCGTAGAAAAAGTTACCTGATTTTATTAAAACGGTAATTTAATAAATGTTTTGTGGATGTACTTATTGCTTTTAGAGCACAACCTGAAGCGGGTGGGTGCAGTGGCTCAGTGATACTGGTTAGTGTGATGGACTACCAAGGGAGCAGTCTCAGGTTCCAATCCCGGAAACCAATTTGTTCTTAAGATTTTTTGTATTGCGGTATGTCTTGCGACCAGAGATGAATGAATAAAAGAGATGGATATCTTTCGTACGTCTATCCCTCCAAAACCCATTTGTTTACATTGTTGTTTTTGTAATTTCAACCCTCGTCTGTGAATACGTGTGAGCTAGAAAAAAAAAAAAACATTAATGACCGGCCACCAATCAAAATTCAGTGTGGTGAGTTCTTTTGCTGTCAATCGAATCGTGGCTGTCTAGTATATTTAAGTTCATTATTATTATCAATTTGTTATTTTTCATAGTTCTCATACTCATAGGTAATAATTCACACAGGGAAAAATGTAATCCTAAGTGAGTATTTCAAATCAAATTTAAAATCACGTAGATCCTATATTGAACAAGTATTCGCAGAACAAAATTACAAGAATCGTTTCCCACACCAGATTGGACTAATCTGAAGCTGAAACCCCCAAATCGGAGAAGATTGTGAGTAGGTATTAATGTAAATATTTAAAAACAAGCAATCCAGGTAATTCTTTTCAGAAAGGATAATATAATGAAAATCGTGAGCAGGACATCGTATACCTTTGGAAATTGAACCCTAGTAAATCTGAGTGACCTAATAGTTCTTACTTTGGCAGTTCAATAAAAGCCACTTATTTAGTTTGTCGCCATTTAGAATTCTCGTTCCAATTTATAGAATTATGTTTTACTGTTGCTGCATGATTGTGAATTGTGTTACTTTTATTTAAAAACGTTAATCCATATAAATAAGGTTCTACAAATACATTTCCACACCACCTATGAGGTATGTATATGGTGCGTTACCGATTTTTTTTCCTTGGGTGTTCGGTTCCCCAGTAGGCCTATCGCACCCGTTCTACAAAAGTAAAATATATAAAATCAATAAATAGAATAAAATATATTAAGATAAGACATGCAATAAATTAAAAAAAAAAAATAGGTATATATTATATATATTTTGTACTTCGTATTACACATGCAGTCTAATTCATTAAATAACAATAAAAAGTATATATACGACGATAAGTTAAATAAATAAATTCAGTTAAATCTTAGATAAGTATGTATGTTGTAAGCCACATGTGGTTAAGGCTATTAATGTAAATGCTTAAAAATAGCATGGAAGTTTAAAACCAAATAAAAATAAATGCCAATTCAGTTATAAAAGAAGAACTTATTATTACAGATCATATAACAATTACAAGTGAGCGACACGAAGCATTTTGTTCCTGAAAGTGGGATCGTTTAAATCTCGGTTCCAAAATTTGAGAACGAAGTATAATCTTACTCTCAAAAAATACTTAAGAATGAAATGTTCATTCAATCCTGGGCAACAGATATAACGCGAATCAGGTGCTATTAAAAGAGAAAGTTGTTCTGTAACGCCGTTTAAATGATAATAATCATAGAATACGTTATTAAACAATCCCTCCAGCACACGAATGTATTATACAAACGCTTTGGAGGGGGGGCAAGTAAATTACAATTATCGAATTGCTTAAATGAAGTAAATAATAAACTCGACGAAGGCTCTGCGCTATCAAGGGTAGGTAAAGGTAGCTCACAGTTATGACTTTCATAGCACTTTCTATAGAGCCAACCACAGACATATGCAAAACTGTTTTCTTTCAAATCGGCATCTCTTTGGACTTGCATAATAGCATTTTGCCGGCTCCGTGTCGTGGTCAAAAGCATCTCCCAATGTCAGTGAGATATTTGGTATTGCAGTTTGTATCAACCGATGTCTTTTTTGGGACGCAAACATGTCAACGGAGAAGTGGTTGTCGCAAACTCGGTCGGTTTTGTTGAAAGTTTGCAGATTTAATTGTTTACGCCATATCTCCATACTAATAAATCAAAGCATTACTTGCACATATATATTAAAATTATAAAATTATGTAAAAGAGTGTTGTGTTTATTGTTCTTAACCTAAGCTAAGTTGTATGTTACAAATTTCTTTTTAAATATCTCTTTTGTATATTATTTCTTTATTTTTCTTATACTTAACATGTACTTTAATTTAAAACAAGGGAAATTACTTCTAGCTTATTTTGTAAAGGTATACAATTCATCTTTATTTCGCTTACAACTAAGTTTTCTTACAAAAACTAAATAAACTCGAAAGGAGCATACTATGCCGAATTTAACTATACCCCATTGCAGTGCAATTATATATGTTCACCTTATCGTTTAACCCGTGCTCGTGCTTTGCCCGTTTTAGCTACAAAAAGGAAAAAAAAAACTTTAATACTACTCAGTATTCTGCACAATGACCCGCTCGCAATTAGAATTACTTATGTTGTTTTCGATTAAAGAAACACATTTTTTTCAATAGAAGTACTTTTTCTATATTCTTCAAGTTTCAATGAAGAAAAAGAGCTGTAACATGTCAATTCTTAACACAGGCAGAAAAGTCCGAGATTATTTTAAAGATTTACCCTGAACTCACGGACCCACCTTTGGTAATTGTCGATTGTTTTGTTAGAAACAACTTTTACGCTGTGATCCGAAAATATGAAATTAACGTGCAAATGTTATTGCATTAACAATAACACGACGAAATCTTATTTTGGCAGCTATATAATACGATTCACATTGTAAAGTATAGAGACAGAAGAGATTGAACAACCAATAAATAGTATAACAACGTGCTTATCACTTCCCTTTTATAATAAAATATAGAAAAACAAAACCAAATGTCTGCGACCCCAACCTCACCATCTACAGAAAATGATGGTTGGTAGATTTTGTCAAATTTGAAAGAAATTAGTTTTGCTTTTTAGGACCATTAAAACTGAATTGTCTTGCCCAATGTTTCTTTTTGCATGTAGATGATGAATTATGAAACCAATTTGTTAAACAAAAAGTTGAGAAATCAAACAAAATTGGTTAGAAAAACATTTTTTTTTTGTACGTAAGATATTTGGGGGTACATACGTATAATCTTTTTCTAACTACCTTTTTTTGACAAATTGGTTTTATATATCATTAGCTTAATGCAAAGACAATCATTGTGCAAAACTATTCAGTTTAATTGGTCTAAAAAAAGTTAAACAATTTTTTTTCTATTATATGTATGGCGGGCTTAGCCAGTATCTCTCACATATATTTAGGGAAAACAAAATTGCGCTTTGCAAAGTAATTGTTTGTTTAGATTGTTGTTGCTTGTGTACTGTTTATAAAACATAAATACAATTATCTACTAGATATCAAACCAAAATAGGTAGCTTACTTTAAATTACTAGGACAGTAAGTGTGCACATAAGTTCTGCATCCCATCACACATTTTGAGTCCATCCTGTTATGGTCATAAAATACCTGTAATGATATCTCATTTAATATTAGAACTAATGTAACAAATTTTGACTCACTATGTGCTTTCAAGTATAGTATAATTTTGTATCCTCCTTTCGGTATATTAAAAAGCTGAAATAAAAACAATTGGAATCAAAATAGAGTTTTATTTTTATCTGGCCGAATGTCATAAAACAGAATAATTTTGTATTCACCATATGGTGACACATTCTCTTTTAGATAGGTCTGTTCGTTAGATATACGATTTTTCGGTTACCTCCAGAATGACCCCTTTGTATTAATCCCACTGGAAGGAACAACTGGTTTTATATGTGAATTTTATATTTAAAATTATTTATTGGCAATATTTAATTTTATACACTAATGAATTTTTATATTTTAAAGAGCGGTTAGTACTAGGGTTCAAATTATAAAAACTTTGATAAGAAACATTACGAAAGCATTATCTTACGTATAAATTGCGATATGTACTTGGCAATTATCTGTTGTTTTTTTTTTAATAAAAAAAAAGTTATAATTTAATTATATGTGCAGTACTAAAATGCAGAAAACAAAGTATTGAGGTTTTGAAATAATAAACAACAAAAAACATTTCATGCCGAATTATAGCAGCCTTGAGCGATTTTTACGTGATTAAAATATTAATCATTTTGCATTTAAAATTTAGTCTGCTTGTTTTGTATTTTACAAGAGAAATTTTTTCATTCCTCTGTTAATAAAAATGGAATTTGCATTGTTATTCGTAACTTGTATTAATCATGCTTGATAAAAGGCAGTGTAAAAGTGAGAAATGTATAAATTATTATATTCACTGCAAGCAAATTAACAGTCAACCGTCAAAATTCAAATTTTGCTAGTGAACATGCCCAAACCAGTTTTCCAGGATATTTGAAAATTTTATGAATTTCGGTGGTGAATTCACCAATTTTCCGCCATCTTCTGGGTGAATTCACGAACTCACTTATACTAGCATAGAAATGAGAATGTATGCGTGACTTCATGAATTTTTCGGGAAAACAGCTTGTAGGCAGCCGCCTTTCCACTGGAAAGATATATATCTCTGTATTCCATTATCTTTGCTTGCGACCATCAAAAAAACGTTCCAATGCAAATTACGTTACGGACGGCTGAAACATGTTTCGAATAAATTGCGTGCTATGATGGTGACGGCTATATGCGCGATTTTTAAAACGGTTTAATTACTCATTTCCCTGCTTTCTTGCCGAATATTTGATTGCACAGACGATTTGTTTTAAACATGTCTTAATTAAAAAAAAAATAATTGCACCGTTCTAATTACAAAGTTTAGTCTCGAATTCAAATTTACGGAAGCTCACAATTGCTAAATTTGTATGGAAAGACCCATTATGATTTACCCGCAGTTAGCAGAGGACGCTGCCAGATCGTTTTGACCAGAGACAAATTATCAAAGTATGATTTGTCTCTGGTTTTAACAATAGGGAGATAAAAACCTCAACAAAAAGCGCTAAATTGCGCTAGATTACACAAAAAAAAAGTTGCTTCATCGAAAACTAAGGGCTTTACCAATAAACATTTTTAGTTTCGACTTTAAATTTTAGTAGCTCATAGTGGCTATATTTTTCATACAAATTTCGCAATTTTGAGCTTCCATAAATTTAAAGTCGAGACTTAAATTTATTATTAGTACGGCGCTAAGAGGTTCATTAAGTATACTGAAATTCTCATATATTTTATTTTCGTAAAAAATAAACGATAGGCGAGACGATAGTAAGCCTGTTTTTGTTAGCTTCAATTTCAGCAAAACGAAGTAAAGTAGGATTTTCAGCACCACATTCCAAAAAAAAACACATAAGTGTACCCAATGATGCCAACTAACGCTTTTACATGCCCTTTGGCATTATTTCATTAGCTAAGGCTTTAAGGCTTGTTTTTTTTTCAAAAAGGCATCGTTTTTTTATTTCAAATATTTGTTTTATTTTTTTTTTTTTTTTTTGATTCAACATAGATACTGACTTTTTATTTTTTAAAGATTGCGTTTCCACCTTCTTGAAAAATAATTACAGCTTCCATTTCCAGTAAGTGGATATTGAAATTGGAAACAAATTTGAAAAGAGTTTGTTGCATAAATAAAAATTGTTTTTGTTTATTTTTTTTTTATATTTGTGTTAAATGTTTGATTTATTGTTTTTGCTTATTTTTTTTATATTTGTGTTAAATTTTTGATTTATTGTTTCACTTTACCTAAACAAATATTTTAAACATTATTTTATTGAAAAAGTCAAAAGTGGTTGGTAAAGCTAAGTATCCTGCTCGCGCTAAATTGTATCTCCCATACAAAAAAGTCTACAAAGATAAAATTTAGCGAGGCAGTTTAGCAAAGCAGTATCCTGTTCGCACGCTAAATTCTTAACTTCATATAGATGGGCCGATGAAAAGTCTCCACTCATTTAGCTCGCGAAATAAATGTCCGGTACATTAAATCGAAGATAAATGTTGACATAAAAAAGGAGGAAACAATTTGTGTTATGTTTACTTTGGATTTTTTCAGAGGAAACCGCAGAAAATATTTGAAAATAAAAGAGAACGCAAAACCATTCGGAACGATTCAAACAATGCATTGCCTTTAAAGTTTGAAATTCGAATATTGTATGTACGGGAATAATTAAAATAACGTTTACTGTCATGATCAAATGGTTTTTGTCCCATCTATATGATGTTTTATAATTTAGCGAGCATTTATCTTTGGTGTGGAGAAATGAAGTGGAGACTAGGGACGCTAAAATTTAGCGCAAGCAGGATACTAGGCTTAACGCTGAGTATACCCTTGTCCTTTTGACAGTTCGCCAAATGTCAGTGTTACTGGCTGTCCGTAGAATTGGGGAAGTTCAAATATCTAGTTTAGTAAGTCTGACAACTGTCTGACTAGATGTATCTCATGTCGTTTTCCATTGGGACCACCAAAAATCTTTTTTAGATCTAAAATTTTATGCGGGTCGTGGCACATGCAATGAAATTGATCTGCTTTTGTAAATGGATTATTGCGTTATTTGACAACAATATCAGCTGTTCAAATTGCATTTGTTTTTGGTAAAATCAACCATGGAAATTGGTTTCAAAACTGTTTCCTCTGTTGTAGATACAAATGGATTAGTTTTGGTGATTCGTCGTTTCCAGATGATGAGGAAGACAATGAAGATAATAATTCCTCCAAAACGATGTCCATTGCTGTTTATATATTTCTTTATTTTGGTTTCCACGAAACTGAAAAAAATATCGAGACTGCAAAAAGCTGTTTCAGTTGACGCTTATATAGGAGTAGCCGGCGAATCTAGTCAAGAAATTCGTGACTGAGTACCAAGTTCGAATAACTCGGCTGAACATTTTTTTACTATTACTTTGTTTCATGATCATAAACACGACTTGGACTTTATTAAATTCTAAAAAGAATAATTTTCATATCAAAACTTCAGTTCTTGATCTATAAATTAATAGATAGAGAATTTGAGTGGTAAGTTATCGGCACATCGAATCTGGACTTGCATCAATACAAATTCACTGTAATCATTAACAACTGTTTGTTAATTGTGATAATTTTAATTATTCATTCAGGACTTCTCAGCGTTAGCTTAAGAATGTCTCCAATAAGATGATAAAACATTGGAGAAGACAATAGAAGTACGAGGCGAATGGCTAATGTACATGCGAATGAAAGATATGAATACCGTGCACAATACAATGAACAATTACGACTGCCTATTGTTAAGTTTAGAGCTGTCGATAAGAGTCAGTAAGCTAGAATTAGATAAATGTTAGTTTTTTTTTAAGAAGAACGAGACGATCTTACGGAAGCAGATTATGTAATAAAAGCCTACCGTCGTGCAAATGATAATTACGATCAACGTAACATCAATCGTGGGCTGTGCTATGCGACTCGAAAATCAGTTTGGCGACATACCCAAAAACGTGCGATTTTTCATTTTCGAATTAATACCTTAATATTGTATCTATTTTCCACTAATTACAAAAAAAAATGAAAAGGTATCGAAATGTTCTTTTTTGTATTGTAAATAATAAGTAGCTTGGTTTTATTATATCTTACAATATACTTTTAATTTAGCGATTTTTGGCGACGGAGATTTATTAATTTGGCGATTTTTGGCGATTTTCATTTTAAGATTGGCGATTTCGATTTAAATAACCTGGCAACCCTGGTCACAATTCCACATTTAAGGTCCCATAATGTCCAATATACAATTCAGATCCAAGAAAAAATCCGCCATCGAGCAGGAGCTATTGCCGCAATTGAATGATGATCACAGTTTCTTAAAATTCGAACGCATTACAATTCTCACAGCATCATAATGCTGCCGGACCGACGCACATGCACAAATAGGATGCAATGACATATGTGCGTCGTAACTATACATTTTCGAAAGGGATATTAATAATTTAATTAATTTTAGTCGGCAAGAAGTTTCAATAATATCAATAAAAGTAAACTTTAGAAAAAGATGGCGGAATGTATTTTTATTGTAGCTGCAGATGCAGATGTATGACACAATACACAAATACGAAATATGATGGACACATTGGGGACTTTCAAGTATGTAATTTAGTAAGTCTGACTTGATGTACCTCAGTATTGATTGGGCACATTCAATAATCTTAAATCAACTAGATTGGTCTGAATAAGATGTAACCTGAAGCTTAGCTAAATTTTCGCTCCCATGCAAAATTCTCTCCCAAATTTAGCTGAGCTAATTTTAAGCGAACCCATTTAAGTGAGTGGTACGCAGCTTGAGCTAAATAATAAAACTTTTGTTTCAAAATGTACTTGGTGTGTCTGCCAAAATTTAATGTGCCCATTTAATGGGTCGGCTCATTTTCTCAAGCGTAGTACGCTGCCCCAGCTAAACAAATTTTATTTGGTCTCCAACTTTTCTTTGAAAAAACTTCAGCTACAGTCCTAGCTAAATTTTGACATTGAGTACGCCGTGGATAAGTGCCACATAAAACCATTATTTCAACTATTTCTGATTCTAGATACTTTTCGTCCATTTAATAATTAAATAGGCTCCGCAACAGAACAACAAATACATAACGATCTGTCACAATTTAGCTTACGTGACTGATTACTAATGTCGTTTTCGATTCGGCTTTTCAGATTTTGACCTGAGATTTCAGATTTCTGTTGCCAAATCGAGCATAAAATCAGAATTTTATCGGTTCTTGTGTGTATTAAGTTTGCCGCAAAAAAATATTTTTTTTTTCACTTGCACTGGAAATTAATTTTAATTGATCTTTACACATTTATAATAACTCATTTCGAAATAATTTGATATAAAAAATCGTTTCCATACTCAAAAAATTAATAATTCAGTTAAAAAAGCAATCCTTCCAACGATTGGTGTAAGTGAAAGTATGTGTAAAATCTGAGGAAAAATTGAGATTTCTCAAAAGTGATCTGAGATCAAAAAAAAAGATTGATTTTTTTGGCAAAATGAACATGAAAAGCAATCTCGATCAAAAAATTGATTTTCTCTCAAAAAGATTGATCTGCTTGCCAAATCGAAAACCACATAAGTTCACAGTTCGCATATTTGGTTGATGTAGTAAAAGTTACGTTCCCAACCAATCAAGTTTTCGACTTCATGTCATGTCGTTTTCCATTAGGACCACCAGATATTTTTTTCATATGTCAGATTTTACGCGGCTCATGAAACATGCAATGAAATTGATCTGCTTTTGTAAATGGATCGATATCAACAATGGATTTTGCCTTGAAAAATGTTTCCCCTGTTGTAGATACAAATGGAGTAGTTTCGGTGATTAGTAGTTTGCAGATGATGAGGAAGACAATGAAGGTAATAATTCCTCCAAAATTATATCCATTGCTATTTATTTGTTTCTTAATTTTAGTTTTCACGAAACTTTGCGCATTTGTTTTGAAAGCAAACTTCTTAAAATGACGCAAAACAGCTTTGCAAAGTATATTGGTATTTGTGGTATGTGTAAATCTGAAAAAAATATCGAGATCTGCAAAAAGTGATCCAAATCGAAAAAAGATTAATTTTTTTGCCCAATGGAACATGAAAAGTGATTTAGATCAATAAAAAAAGATTGATTTTTTGTCCCAATGGAAAACCACATTAGTTCTAGTCCAGACCAATCTAGTGGACTTAAGATAACTAAATTTTTGAATGTTTTAGCCAAAATCTTTTTTAGTCTATTGAACGATCTCATTTTGTTACATTCAGACAAAAACTCATGATTACATAGAATCAACGAAAAATAATTGTCACGAATGACAGCATCAAAAGAAAACGCCAAAAAAAAATAAATCGGCGAAAATATATACGTTGTTTAGGAATCGAAAATCGGAATTGTTTTTCTATAATTACTACTTAAAATCTTGTTCAAAAGTGTTTTCATAAAACAAAATATGTGTACATTTTACTTTCAATTGACAAAGAAAAACTGTTAATCTATTAGCATTTGCTCTTTTAAACGTTAAACAACTTAAAGACTTGTACAGATCGCGCAATTTAAAAATTGAACGTCCTTACGTTAATCCAATAAATTAAACATATTTAAATATAACTTTGGTAAGAATTGTCGAAGAACATGACCAAATTAGTATATATAGTGAAACATTTAATTATAAACAATGTACATTTTGTAGAAATGCGAAGTGCAGCATAAGTCGATTCCAGAAAAGACTTGTCTGCAGTTGTAATGAATGCAATTAGTCTTTATGTTTCAACCTCCAGGATCATCCTGCATAATGATCTCAATGCAAACGATCATAAGATAGCTGATCTTTACCGCATTGTTCCCTACTTAAGACAGTCTATGTCCTGTGCAGTTTGTGGACGCCTTCTGAAAGATCCTTTTTCTCCCAAAGAAGCAAAATGTCAACATAATGTATGCCGGCTATGTGTACGCGGCCGAAAGAATGTTCGACCAGTTTGTAATTCCTGCAAAGACTGTCAGGATTTTCGAACTTATGAAGAAAACAAACAAATGCGTATTCTCCTCCAATGTTATAAGAGCCTGTGTGAGCATATTATGTCGACGGCGCTTTACAATTATATATGCAACCAATCAATACAGACAAGTAATGTTGCTAGTGGTGTCATCATTCCAAACTTAAGTTTGGTAGAATTAATAGAAGAGGGAGCTAACTTTGAAGACATACTTATGGCCTTTAACGCCGAACTGCCAAAGTCCTACACAAAGGTATTACCAGCATTAGTAACTTCAGTGCCTGCATCAAATATACATACAACAGTAAAAACATGTACAACGCAACAATTGCCGTTAATTATAAAACAAGAGTTTCCGATGATTGATATGTCTCTGCCTATTCCGATTGTTGTCACACAAGCTACTTCCACGGCAATATCATTTCGCAACAATTCTTCACCGAGCATAAGTACTACTTCCACAAATATAGCACCTACAATAATGAGTTCATCCATCAAACAAACGCAATTCAACAAAACGCCAAATTTCGCATCACAGCATAGAAATGTAATAAACACTGCAACAGTGGATCCAAAATCAGTTATGATGGCACCGGCGGTTTGTAGCACAACAACACAAATGCGTAACCCACCTCCAATTAAAACAGTTTCAAATGGGACTGCAATGTACTCAGTTTTATACACAGGTATAGGCAACAAAATAACGATAAAACGAAAGACGGAACTAGATGAAGAGAATCCATCAAAGGTTAACAACATTTTAAATATATACTTCAGAAAATGTTCTAATCGTTGTCTTTACTTTCAGAAGACGATAACACCTACACTCTTTCGGCAAGTGACTAAACAAAACGCCAAGCGGCGGGGCTGTCGTTGTGGAAACGCAACAGCAACTCCTGGTAAGCTTACTTGCTGCGGACAGAGATGTCCTTGTTATGTTGACTCAAAGTCTTGCATTGGTTGCAAATGCCGGGGTTGTCGAAATCCTCACCGGCCAGATGGTGGAAAAGTAAGACCCGTCATACCGGAACTTGCTTGCTACGAGATACATATGGCCGATGATAATACAAACATAAATGCAACTGATCTGCCAATAAAAAAAGAGATAAAAACAACCAACAACATTACACCTGCGTCGTCTTTTATAAATCGGAAAGAATATTCCTTAACTGATTATCCAATGACTTCGAGAATTACGGTGACGCCAGTTATGGGAAATACGGGCACTATATCCCATCGAAACCAAACATTACACGTCCCCCATCAACAAAATCTGAAGCGATCACAGACGTTTGCTTCAGCTAATAAAGTACAAAGAGAACCAGGAGTAGTGCAATTGGAAAATCTGTCTAAAGAGTCGCTATTGATACAATCACCAGAAGGAAAATATCAAGGTAATATTCCTTTGAAAAGCATAACTCTACACTAAGTTATTTGCACGAACGAGACTCTAGAATTATAATTCTATTGCGTAAAAACATACATTGAAAAGGATGACTTTTTGTAGGAGCCCTAAACCTAGCTTCTTACAATTGTTGTCGTATCCGAACGGTCTTATTGAGAAGTTTTGCCAAGCCAGTTATATTGTACGTGGATGTTTGTCAGACGTCCTACCAGTGAGCAACTCCGATCATTTTTAATAACTGGATCTATTCCATTAGTATTAATCATTCTTCGTCTATGTCGGGACAAGTTTTAAAGATTCTCTAAAAATGAATGAGAGACCCCATGACTACATCGGAATTTAATATCTGGCATCGGGGGAAAATGCAAGACAAATAATTGTCGTATACGAATATTATTTCCGTTTGGACTCTTGTACGATTTACATTTACCTGATTTTTTGGAATCATTGCAGGTTCATTTAAAACTCAAATTCGATTTCCTTTAATTTGGAGTTTTTATTAACAATATATTTATATAACACAGAAACCTTTATATATTTTAATATCTGCGAAAAAAAAACACCGACTTCAGTAAACTTATTCTCATGTGTTTCTGATAACAAGTTTACCTACTTAAACATTTTTTAATTAGAGGAAATTTCTTTTAAATTAATTTATAATCTTCTCAATGAATCCTTGATTGCGATTTTTATCACTTATCTCGTTGCCGCTTTTCGGAGCTCGCTAGATGGTAGTGATATGAGTATAAATAAGTGACTATCTAATAATTTCACATACACAACGCTAACAATATAATTCATCATTTTTGTTTAGATTTTTATTAATCAAGCTTAAAATATAAAGTATGGTAAAATATTATATATGTATATGTATATAAAAATATACATAAAATCTTCTTTTTTTTCATTTCAGTTGTTAATGTTTTCACCTCTTCAGCTCATCAAAATCAACCAACTATTCAAAGGATTCACTCAATTTCACACAACAATAACGGCAATACTTTTATTGTACCCAACTCTAATTCACAAATTTGCACGACTACAATTCATCAAATTCCAGAAATAAGTACGACGTTGCCTCAAATTCTTATGCAACAACAACAGCCACCAAACAGTAAACCACCATTGACTGCAACAACACCAGTTTCTACATTTTCAAAACACAACAATGTAATTACTGTGCATACAGTTCCCCCTAATACTGTATCACAGTCGAAAAACTCCGCAATCTCTATATCAACCACTCCTGCTACTTTTACCCTATCTCCAATTATAGTCACGTCGCCGAGCTCGTTTACGTCAGAGCTTTTTCAAGATGATGACTACTTAACAAGTTCACATGCTTCAACAGGTGGCTCGCCTTTGTCAATTTCACATTCGTCACTCCTTGAAGTTGTTGAAAGTGAATTGTAAATGGTTTCACGTTTACCTGCCTTTTCGTAAACTCACAAACCCGTTATACCCTCTTTAGATAAGTAATATTAAACACTTTAGAACTAAGCGAACCTTAGATAATTTTTGTACGAAAAGTTTATAGTTAAATTTTTTTTTCTGATTTAATACCAGACGTAAAACAAATTTGTCTGAAATATATAGGTATTTAGTTTTATTTGCTAAAAGAGTTACAAAATGCAAAATTATAAGCTTTAGGTTATTCATCAACACAATTTATGGTTCTAGTTATAAGATTAAATTTATTTTAAAGTATTAAGTATCAACGAGAAGTAAAATCTAAAATATACTTTAGACTTTTTTTAAATACTTACTTTTCTTTACCGGTAAGGGGTGAACTACAGTCTCAAAAAATAAGCCAGCTTGTCATTAGCTGGCTTAGCTGCCTCAATTTATGAACACCAATGTTAGTTCATGTCGTTCACTAATTTTGAGGACCACGTAATATTGGTATATCTTCTGATACACTTAATGTTAGAAGACACTTCGGTCTGCTGCGCTTTTGTCCATATACCTTTTGCCAGTAAAATTGGTTGTTGAATCTACGATATAAACAAGAATCTGTCCCTAAAAACCCTAAGTAGTTTTTATCCCTTGTCGACATAGTCCATGTTTCGGTTATTGTCGAAATCGACCCCACCTTTGTTTATGTTGTTTTTTTAAAAGCGAAAAAGCGACATCTAAATATCAAAAAAAAAGATGGCCTTTTGAAAATAAGTTTTACTCATGATTAAATATTTTAGTACGTCGCTATGAACGTTTAGCGCAAACAATTTATGTCGAAAAATGTTATGTCGTTTTCCATTGGGCAAAAAGAAGCGTCCGGAATCGAAAAAATCACTTCTGAAACCGTTCCATTGGCACAAAAAATACTCTTTTGGTGATTCTAAGGAGAGAATTTCGCTTCTCGATTTGAAGTCAGAATCCACTCAAGAAGCACTCACACAAGTGTAATTTTATGTATTTTATACAAGCCAACTGACAGCAGCCGTAGATAATTTTTTCGCATTTCACCAATACTATTGTGGATTATTTCAGAAGCTATTTTGTTGTTCCATTGGATTTCAGAATGAGCTGATCCCCGAGTGAAACCAATGGAAAACGACATTAGTGTTCATGTAACATTATTGAAACGGAAATGATTGGTAAACACTTCGCAGATATAATATGCCCCTGAATTAAAATTGGACATACAGTTGTTTACTTTTAGGGGAAGGTAAATTGCGTTCCTTTGAAAATAGGTTCTAATCTAAGATAATATATATTTGAATGCGTTAATATGGCAATATGGCGGCGACAATTAATTAATAAGCTTTTGTTTGGGAAATTCTTAACTTAACTTTACCAGTCTTAATGACGTTATATGCCCACGATTTGGTTTGTGCACATCTATGGCACGGTACTTTTCGAATGATGTAAGTTTCATTCTCCTCATTTTCTAATAAATACTAAAAAAGAGTACGTTAACTTTGGATGTGTACGTATTAATATAATGATGATGATTGAAGAAGGTAATGATACAACTTAAATTTTTTTTTAATTTTCGATGCTGCTGGCTCTCAGCAAGAGAACATTCAGAGCAAAACCTGAACGGTTATACAAAAAGTTCGTTTTTCTTTTTTAGCTTAGACACATCAGAGCTCAGATTTGTTCTTCTTTTTTCATTCAGAGTATGATCAGAGCGCGCTCCATGAGCTCAGAATAAATTAACTAAGCAAGCTCTGTAAAAAGCTAATAACTCACATGCATACACACATCCAGTAACATTTGACAGCGAAAATAAAAACAGGATAAAGCTAATTATTGAATTATTCAGAGCGCGCTCATAATGCTCGAGCGCAGTTCGGTGCCTAGCTCTGAACTAAAAAAGAAAAACGCCTAGTATTACAAATCTCAATCATGCACTTATTGATATTTTATCTGAGCTGTAAGGTTTTGCTATATATTTGCACTATTAAATATATTATGAATAATTCACACATGCATTCAGTTTAGAAAATTAGCTGAACGCATTCTCATAAGCCGTACTTTTTTAAATCTCAATACAAGCTCATGCATACGGATGCGCACAAAGAAATAAATAAATGCATACATGAAATCTATTTTATATACTGGCATTCTGGCAATCTCCCACTTTCGCTTACTATCTCATCATCGCACGACCCTTGACCATTTAAAGATCTGAAAATATCGACCGCGCGTTGATTATCAGTTTTCCGGTGCGACGATGTATGAATGTTTTGTGGAATTGAACATACGAAATTCAGTTTTCTTGCTATAAGGCATTTTAATAGTGACTGTTCACTCTGTGATAGTAAACGTTTATTACAATGAGATATCTAATGTCTGCAATGCCCTTGTTATTGCTTTTATATGGAGTGTACAGCCATGATGAAGGTAAAAAACCCAATACTATAGATTTGTTTTCAATAAAGAAAATCATTTTCAAACAGGTGAACTTGGCGATTCACATGAAGTGGATTATTCACCTCCATCAGAAACTGTAGACGAGCACAATCTAAAGGTAACTGAAAATCGATTGGCAGCCCAGCTATTAGCAGTACTCGAACATTACAAACAAGAGGACCCAATAGGTTTTCCAGGAGCACCGATTCCCGATCCAATGGAAGTTCCTGAAATGATAAAGAGTTTAGGTATGGCTTCTCTGAATATGAAGGGTGTGCAAGCACATGGGCTTTCTCAATTTCGGATTAAGTATCTAAATGCTGATTTAAAGGAAATGAAAGTGAGTAGAATAGGATTATACGATTACATTGTGTACTGAAAACAATAATGTATGATCTAATTCATTGATTAAATTATTTGTCTCCGTATGCCTACACGATAACAAAAAAAATAATGTAAATATTATCGCTACTACGATTTCAAAAGTTCGTCATTTATTTTTTTTTTTGTAAGCATTCATAAACTAAATTGCAGTCTTATTCATTGAATTTCCACATTATACGCTTGTTAATAGCGCTTTCTAACTGGATTATAAACAGTACAGTGAAATATTCAAGCAATGCAGTAACAATACGAATTACATTTTTTTTATAATGGTTGTTCTTTTGTTATATTAAAAAGTTTTTTTTTAAGTTTATCCGGCAAGTAATGTTTTAAAGAGTCACTTGGAAATGTGCATACAATCGACAATTTAACCAAATTTAAAATATCTTTTAGGTAGACGCTGGAGTACAATTAGACACCATGACAGTTAGAGGATCGTATACATTAAGCTCATTTTTCGCCAAAGCAGATGGTCCTTTTACTGTTATACTAAAGAACGTAATAGCAAAAGCCACTGCCATATTATCAGTGCAGATTGATGGACATCTAACTACAGACCAAATAAACATGGATCTCACATTTTCAGACATGTCTATGGATTTTCAAAATCTCGGATTCCTAGGTACAGTCTTCCAAAGTATTGTGAATTCAGCACCTAATCTGGTATTTGATGCGATGAAGCCTTTTATGCTAAAGGAGGCGGACACACAGCTCCGAGAAGAAATCAATAACAATATTAAGAATCTTATGGGTGACCGAAAGTTGCCCAACTCAATATCTCCTTTGGATATGGCCATCGCTGAAGGCCGAAAGCAAATTCGGGCAATGGGTTACGATCCATACCGTCTATCCAATTATAATCGAACAATTGGAATTTTTTCAATGCATATGGTTAATACATGGATAACAGGAGCGTCTTCTTTTTATCGGGTCGGTAATATGATAGTTGCAATGAAAAACAACACAGTTTCTCTAGGTTTTCAAGTTGGAACTCAAAAGATAAGTGGTGCTACTCAGTGGGAGATCGGTTTTGGCATTGGTTTAGTTTCGCGTGTTGGTCATGCACATTTTACAGTACAACATATAAAAGTAGCTGTTAACGTTAGCCAAGCTTTGGACACTCGTCAGAAACCTCAAATCAATGATTTGCAAATAGATTTGGGCAATATTCAGGTGCGTTGTGACGGTGCTGGATCGGCTGATTATATAATGGAATTCTTAGTAAATGTATTGCCTAACATGCTGCGGTACCAGATAATGGACGCCATAGAGAATCCTATTAAGATTCGTATCCAGGAGAAGTTTAACCAAATCGATGTTGAACATGCTATTAGAGAAAAGGTTCACAAGTTCCAAATGGGTAAGGAGTTTTCCTTTGACTTTAAATTGTAGTTCGTACTGAAAGCTTACTTCAGACAACTATACGATTTAAAATCAAGCTGGATTTACAAACAAAACAAAAAAAAACAGGAACGGACATCTCAATTTGTTTTGAAAGAATTAAACTGACTTAAAGTTCACTAATTTTAAAAATGTGGTTTATTCAAAACCATAAGATATAATCGAATTATGCGAATACATATCCTATTATAAGTCTGAAATTTCGTTTAATTTGTTATCCCCTATTTTTTCCTGGATTTTTCAATATTTTAACTAACAATTCATATTTTGTGTACAAATTGAGCTGGATATAGATGTTATGTGCACGTAAATATTGATGTCGTTTTTTATGTCTTAAAATTCAATGGAAAATGGGCGTATAAAATTGTATATATTGTTAAATTTACTAAGTCCAGCTTTACTATTTACGCAAAAACGTCGTAGGTATCTTAAGGCACACATCTAATTAAAGACATTTAATAAATATTCAAAAACGGATTTAAGTTAATTATTTGTACATAATGGACTAATGCAAATAAATGTGACTAGTGTGTAATTAGAAAATAATATGTAAAATTCACAAAATAAAATTTGAAAGTACGAGTTTTATTGTCAATGTATTAAAGTTTTGAATCGTCTTGTTATTTTATTTATTTTTTAGACTTTTTTAGGAAATTAAAGGACTTTTCTTAAAAGTCCAAGAATACAAAAGAAAAGGAAAACATAAAATTTAACTTATCTTTAAAATATTTTTTTTTAAATTGTATTTAAATAAGAAAAACAGTAAACTACTATAATTACAAAACATTCACACAAACGGATAAGGAGTGGTACTTTTTCCCCCAAAACATATTTTTATGTTATAACATATAAAACCTTTTGTAAAAGAAGGAACTTAGGAATAATATTACCCCGTTACAGATATATAGGAATAGGTATAATTTACAAAGAAATTGTAATTGAAATTGCCTTTTCCTGTTTTTCTCCGAACATGGATTTTGATTTGGCTTAAACTGCAACTGAAAGACTAGCGAAAATAGTTAACTACGTTATTAAAACCAACAGATTGCATTAATTATGTGGTATTCGATTGGATTTTTTTTTCCGAGTTTCTTAAGGTTTACAAATACATTTAATTTTTTATAACTAGTGGAGTTAGTTTACATTTTCGTAACATTTTTTAACTGCAAAGAAAATTATTGCATCGGGTGTAACTATTTTTGTTAATTTTTTATGTACAATTGTCTAGAAATCACACATATTCATATCGAGCGAACATCAACGAAAAAGGGAGACAATATAATTTTTACGTTCGATTGGAGACACGAAATTTGAAGCCTCATGGAATGAGAGCAGAATTTAGGTAACCCAATCGAAAACCACACTATCCGAAAACCGAAAAAGGTTTCCGAAAAATTAAGATTTGTTGAGCTAATGGGAAACATTAAAGAGTATTTTAAATACCATGACACCAATACATATTCAACAATCAAATGATTTCGTTTCTCCTATTTACTTAAAATAATATAGAATTGAAAATACAAAGATAACTGCAAAAGTTTTTGCGTTTGTTTTTTAAGTAACATACGAGTTTTTTTTATTTAAGGTATATTTTTTTTGAAATTCGTAATTTGTTTATACGTTTGAAACTGCAAAGCACGCGAAGTGCAGTTTCATACGTTCCCTTACGTCCTGAAGAATCGATTCTGCTTTTTTAATTTGCTCTGCGTTCATCTGAGGATTTATGGCATCAAGAGCCTCTACAAAAAAAGATCTGTGAATAATTAAATGGTAATAATTAATCAATTAATTATGTTTTAATTTAATAATTTAAATTAATTCTCACTTTGCAGTTTCGTTGCTATAGAATTTAAGAGCGTCTCTCATTAATTTAATATCCACATTTGCCTGTATAACTCCTGTGTAACTAAATTGTTGAACGCAACTCATAAGACGAGCAAGTTCTTCAGCTACCGTTTGGACCAAAGGCTCAAGAATCGACCGAAGTAATGATGGACAAATTGTAAATATTTCTGAATAAACACCAACCAAATTGTCGCAACACTCATGAGCGTATGGACGTAATTTTCCAATTTCTACGTCATTATCCCATTGGAATCGTCCTATATACATTGAAGGTTCAATCGTTCCGACAAGTGGGTCTCCTTTGTGCTCAACATAAGCCTCAAGCAAGTTAGTAAAAAGTTGATTTATTGAATAGCGAGAAGTCTCAATTGCAAGATTAGGTAATGGATAACCAAATTTTACGAATACAGTTCCAATATGTGAAAAAAAGCTTTTGCTGCAATATGCACAGTTAGCTAGACAATAAAGCATTCGCTGTTCCCATGACACAACTGATCCCCACATCTTGCTGTCGGGGCCACTCTGTTGAGAGTTAGGAAAACCCAGAAGTTGTGATATTGTTGATATATTAGCCTCATCGTCATGTGTTTGGAACGCAAGTTCTTCAATAACGCCACAGAATGTAGACAACATTTCTTGTAATCGCTGAGAAACCTCGCGCTGACCATCAGACTGTGGCTCAAGAAGGTTTCCCTCCCTGCATTCGAAACAAATAAAAATATTAACAAAGTTAAAATACAGCACAATCTTTCGCTTCATTACCTAATCTCTGGATTCATGCAAGTATTTTGCCCTTCTTCTAATGTCTCCACGATTATGTCTTCCAACATCGAGGGCAACAAAGTTGCTCCGGGAAGTTCATCAACTCCGGATATCCAATTTTCTTTTGCACCAAGTTTTTTTACTTTGTCATTCGAGCGCTTGAATATTATCGAAAAACAAAACAGGCGCACATCATTTATCAACTTTTGAATAATATCTAGAGCATTGTTGGGTAAATCCAAACGAATCAGCGTAGCATACGTAATGCGAATAAAACGTAAACACTGCTGAATCCAAGGTAAAAATTGATGTGTTGCAGTAGAAGATCCTATGGGCCAAGATACTCCAGTTGTCTGTCGGAGTGCCCGCAAATCTGAAGCTATAAGTATAGCTACGCGAAGATAATTGCAAAATTTTTCGATGGCGGTCATAATCATTTGCTACAATGCAATATACATTTTTAGTACAGCTTTACTAGCTAAATTTAAGTCGGAATAATGCATACTTTAAAATCTCCAGGTTTTGGATCATGTGTTCCGCGCAGTTCCCCTGTAAAATAAAGTTGGCCAAGTCGCCATAGATCTGGCAATTGGGAGGCGGCAATGTCACAGAGTTCCTCACAAAATACAACCCTATTGGGTAATTGATTTGGGTCACGATTTCTCGATTCTGTGAAAGGCGAGAGAAAATGTTTGTGGTCGATTGAATCTAAATTTAAAATGTCACTTACTTTCATGTCCATATTCTTTTGAAGAGTATTGATCAAATGTGTGCTTGAAAGTTGCTTCCAGGTACTTAGCACGGGCATCTATCGCATCCCATGCTGGATCGGTATCGCGTAACTTGTCGGTTACAACATTTCCGCTTTGCTGCAACTAAAATACAATTTCTTTTGTGTTACAATACATTTTAAGAGACTTGCCTCAAGATTGGTTAAGGCTTTAATACATTTTTTTTGTTGCTCTACACTTTGAGGCATTTTAAGAACTTTTTCGTGAAGTTCCTTTCTTATTTTTAACACTCTCTGATCTACTTCGTCCAAAATTCTTCGAAAAATCTAAAAATCGAGACTGCAAATAAATGTGTACAGTATTAAAGTATTTTTGTCTATAACTTACAGGTATATCAGTTTTGCCAAACAAATTTTTTGCTCTTGAGTAATCACTTACTAGAATGTCATAATCACCTGCTGCCGCCCTACGATCCACAGAATTTGGCATCGAAAACAAAAATCTAGGATAAACTACATTTGTAAAATATCATATAAACAAATTGCATTCATTTACTTATGCCGTGAAAGTGCCAAAAGTACAGCCCTTGTAGAATCAGCTTTCTCCCTTCTGATTAGAACTTCGTTAAAAATGTTTTTAGACTCAGCGATAGAACCTGAAAAGAGAAATGACTTATTTCATATCAATACAACCTTGCAAATTAAATGCCCAACATTCTATCGCTGTATTTAGACGGCGCAAAGGATCATTTCCATGCATTTTGACATCTTCTTGAAATTTATCTCTAATATTCATTAAGGTGTCAAGCTGATCGATTACAGATCCAGCATTTGACTTTAAAAATGAAAGTTGTCCTTCCTTCTGACTCTCTACCCTTCGCTTAAGATAAGACAAGCCAGCCTTTAGATCTTCAAAAGAAGTAGCTAGATGATTTTCCAATAAAAACCAAGATGGCGAAAAGTTTTCCTGTGATAAGTCGCCGCTATTATCTGGAAATAGTTCTCGTAAGTCCTCGGGAATCTTCTGTTCATTACCCTCAATCGATAATCCTAGTGGATCTTCTTGTGTATAGCCGGTCTGAGCAAGCGTTCGCCTTCCCCATGACAGCGTTTGCGTTGGCGATTCTTCTATCCAAACCGCCGACTCTTTAAGTGGGCCTATTGTTTCATGATAAGCACGAAATTGCACTGTAGAAGTGCCAGCACCGCCACTTAGCGTAGTAACAATGATATCACCTTTCCCTTTCGCAGGGCCCGTCCGAGCAATTATCTTATTTGGACTTTTCCACTCCGCAGACAGCAGGCAGTCGGATCCGCAAATTGTAAGACCTTTTTTTCAAAACACAAATATTTAATTGGTTCGATAAGAATGAACATTTTAAATTTACCTATTAGGTCATTAGCTCTGGCTCCAAGAAATTCACCACGTATTGTAACCCGAGTCCCCGGAGGTCCTTCCTTTGGAGAAAGACCAGTAACTACAGGCTGCGGAGCCATAACGCTGTTAAAAAGGAAAATTTATAACAAATATTTGTTGATTCGCTAAATGCCTTAGTTTTTTTTATCAATCACGTACATACCTAATACACAAAACAATAATATAGTGTCCAGAACACACAACAAATTATAAATTATAAATGTGCGACCACAAAGAAAAATAATAATTAACAAAGACCGTCAGGTGAGCTAACGTCATACGCATACTTAGGAAATTCTGTGACTATTGATCAGAGATGGATGCTTTCGTACGTCTATCCCCCCAAAACCCATTTGTTTGCATTCTTGTTTTTTTAATTGCAACCCCCGCTGTGAATACGTATGACCAAAGATAATCGAATCAGAGATATAATCTTTCCAGTGGAAAGGCGGCTGCCTACAAGCTGTTTTCCCGGAAAATTCATGAAGTCACGCACTTATGCTCATTTCTTTTCTAGTATATGTGAGTTCATGAATTGAACTTTAATGCAAAAATTTGCTATTCCGAAATGTATATTTCACTATTTTTTTTATTTTAATCGAAGCGTTAACAAAAACCAAACAAGTGTAATACCAAACACAAAACAATTGAATAACGCGATGCCCATAAAAGCAAAAGAAATATTGGCCGGCCATTAGCAACATGCTTTTTTGTACCTCACACGTATTCACAGACGGGGGTTGAAATTACAAAAACAACAATGTTAACAAATGGGATTTGGGGTGATAGACGTACGAAAGATATCCACCTCTTTTATTCCTTCATCTCTGGTTTGGTGATTGGTGGCCACGAATGACAGTGACAGCCAATTTAATTACAATAAAAGTAAAATAAATACTGACGAAAGAATTTTGTAAAAATTTTACAATTACGACTTTAAACATTTGTTAAAATTTATTAAAAAAAATGGTTGACGTTGCATCGGCTCAAAGTGAAAACGACGTACTTCGGAAAATCCGCCTCCGGTTGTTGCAATGGGAGTCCAAAGAGAATCCAATAGCAGGGCTTACACGCAAGCAAGAAGAATATATTGAAACACTGACATCCCAGTGGAAGAAACCATATGGGGAGGTTTGTAAAGGTATTGTACATCCATAAAGTATTTTTAATTTTATTGAATTCGCTTTGCAGTGCTTGGACGCAAAAACAACTGTTGTGAGTATTAATGGTGAGATAGAGACCCATAATACGGAGCTAATAAGTCAATCGTTTCAATATCTCCATAACTCCTCATTCGGTATTAAATGCACACATGATTTTTTGGTATGGTACGATCGAGTAAATGGCGAAATTCACGACCACGCACATATTTCTTTTGAGAGATATCTGGAACAATTGAAAATACGGAGTCAGGAGTGTCACACAACGCTCGAGCAGGTTGAGTTAGCTATGGAAAAACTTCGTAACTTGAATTTGCAGTATGATTTTGTTTCAAACAAAACAAGTTCATTAAACACAGCTAGCCAACAACTTATTGATGAACAGAAGAAGATGCAAGAAATAAACGAAGAAATTAAAACAAGACTGCAATTTTTTAATCAGGTTGAACTTTTATATCAACGAATTCAAAGTCCAACGTTGTCAGTGGCGAGTGAATCGTTTAGAGAGTGTCTAAACAAAATAGATGATTGCCTGGATTATCTGCGTCAAAAGGTATTTACCAACACTATACCACGATATAAATATTGTATTTTACTAATTTCTTTGTTTTTATATAGCCCAAATATAAGGATTCATTAACTTTTACTGTTAAATATAAACATATTTTATCTAAAGCCATTGCTTTGATAAAAAATTATGTGATGACAGTTATGTCACAAGCCACTCATCAAATTTTAACACCCAACAACTTTGGAATCCATGAAGCTAAACCAAAAGCGGAAGCCGCTTTTGCACTATACTACGGTAAATACCAGACTTCTGCAGTAAAGATTAAAAGAGTATCGCAATTAGTAGAGGACCGTATCAGGCATGGGTCAGAATATGAACAACTTCTTGCTGAAATACATAATAACTACTTATCAGAGCGGGCAAGCCTTATGTCACCAGCTGTAGAAAATGCCATTCAGGATTTAAAATCGAATTATAAAGGAGATCAATGTTCGTTGATGCGCAGCGCTTGCGGATTCCTCGTCCATGTTTGTCAGGATGAGCATCGTTTATTTTTCCAATATTTTTCACTCCCTAGTGAACAGCTAATGTGAATTTATTTTATATATTATTCTTTAATTTCTGACTAAGTTATTATTTATAGCTCTTATTTGGAGGGAATGTGTACTATACTATATGACACAATGCGACCAATTATTATTCACATCAATCACTTGGAGACATTGGCCGAGATATGTAGTATTTTAAGAATTGAAATGATAGAGGAACAAGTGCAACAAAATCGTAAGTCTTGATCAATTCCTATAGAATTTGAGTAAGTGCTGCTTTTGAATTTTCGGTATGATCAGTTCGTTTTATACCTTTTACTTTTGTTCTATTAATTTGAATTTATTTATTCTTTGGATTACGAAACAAGTCAATGCGTCTATAAGGCTGAAAACACACCAGAATATAACAAAATAGAACGTTGTGTTTTCTTGATATGTGTGGTGTGCGTTAAAATAAAGCAAAATAGAAATGTTTTGGCATGCTCTATCTTAATAATTGTAAATGGAGCTTCTTGTCTCAATAAAAAAATAACATTTTTTTTTCCGTCCAACGTCCATATTTCTAGAAATTTCCCCACAGAATAAATGTGAAAAGAGCAACGAACGAAAGAATAACAAAAAATTCGGAACCAAAATTTTGTTTTAATATCTTTCGTTTCATTTGGTGTGTGTTGCACCATTAGAAAGCAAGCAATTATTGACAATAACGCTTGCTCGAAACAGTTTTGTTGTATTCGGTGTGTGTTGGTCGTATACAATGTCAAGTATTTTCGACAACCAAGGTGTGTTTTCAGCCTAAGTGCGAACTAAGCACACCGTAAATTCGAAATTTGCATGAATTCAAATATAGGCGGAATTGTCAAAAGTCAAAAAGGTCGTATAAAATAAATTTACTCTTCTAGCTGAACAATTGGAAGCATTTTCTCGGACTGCAAACCAAATGTTACAAGATGTCCAGGAGCGTTTAGTTTTTCGCGCGCATTTATACCTGCAGTCTGATATCTTAAATTACAATCCTTCTGCTGGTGACCTTGCCTATCCGGACAAATTAGAAATGATGGAAGTAAGTTCTTATGGGGATCTACAGAAAACAGTTAACCGGGTTAAAAATTGCTTCTTACATCTGAACTTACTAAGTGAGTGTGTTCGAGTCGCTTGTGCTTGCTGGTGAAACGTAGTCGTAATGTTGCATACAGCACACTGCATAAGCATTCACTATACTTCCATCTTCATAAGCATACACTATACTTGTATCTGCAGAAGCATACACTATACTAGTATATTAGCAGATGAACCGCTAATTGCAGCTAAAATAAATGATTTGTTTGACTTTTTCAGAGCATAGCGTTATCACTGCAAGAAACACAATTAAGGCGTTCCGACTCCAAATCATCTTTAATATCTAGTGTGTCAAGTCTTGTGGAGACTGAAAATGTCGAAGCCAACTTTAGGGCTCGAAATTTTAGTGCGTACTTAAAAATTCTAGTAGTAAAGTTCTAAATTTCAGTGTTTTAGATTCTCCGGCTGATATGCATGGCATGTGGTATCCAACTGTTAGAAGAACACTAGTTTGTTTATCAAGGTTATACAGATGCGTTGACAGACCAGTCTTTCAAGGACTATCTCAAGAAGCTTTAAAGTTATGCATACAGAGTGTATCTAAGGGCGCAGCAAAGATAAGCTCAATAAAGGTGATATAAAATTTGTTTGGAACAATGCTGCGGTATTAACAAAACATATTAAACATATTCTAGACCCCAATTGATGGCGAACTTTTTGAAATCAAGCATTTACTCATTCTTCGGGAACAAATTGCACCTTTTCGCGTAGATTTTACTGTAAAAGAAACATCTTTAGATTTCAGTAAAGTGAAAACTGCTGCGTTTGGCCTGTTACAGAAGCGAAAGCAACTATTTTCAATGGGCAGCAATAACGCTTTGCTGGAATTCCTTCTTGAGGGTACGCCACAAATCAAGGAGCACCTGTTGGATTCAAGGAAAGAAGTGGACCATCAGCTTAAATCAGTTTGTGAGCAGTTTATAAAAGACTCTGTGGTAATGTTAATCGGGCCAATATTAGCATTTCTCGATAAGGCTCAAGCACTTTTAGCTCAAGCACCGGCACCGAGTCGTGAAGCCGCGCATAATAAAATCAACTACAATCTTCGGCAAAGTCCATGGGCAAGTCCACAGCACATTAGTAGTATTATTCAGGAGTCACAGCGAACAATTAAAACCAAATTGTGCACACTACAGCGAGCAATGCAGCTTTATCTCAGCAACCGTGACACCGAGTTTATTATATTCAGGCCAATAAGAGTAAGTCACAAAATGATTTAATTTTAACAAGAACTACAACATATATATAAATATATTTCAGAACAACATAATCAGCTCTTTTGTAAAACTGGAACAAATTCTTTCAACAAACGGGTATACACAAGACGATATGATTATTACAGGTTGCCCTTCCGCAGAACAAGTATCAATTTTGTTATCAAGTGCAAGCATTCTTGCTGCTGAGAGTATTGTTAACTTTTCAGCTGTGCGTAAAGTTAGTACATCATCGAATGAAGTACCAAATGTCCAAAAAAAGATAAGCATTGATAAAAAAGTCAGTTTTGATAATTCCGTAGTGATAAAGCATGTACCTGAGGCGAAGGAAGTTATTGCCGAAGGGGATGTTGTAGTAGCAAACAGTGTAACCCAAGTTGACTCTGTAATTGACCCTTAAATGCAAAACTTTTCTTGAAAATTGTTTGTATATTTATTTTATTTTATTTATAAGGGAACTGCATTTTTTATGCAATGCGTCTTTATTTCAGCTGAAAACCACCTACCCCTGAACTCTAGTTCAACAAAAAATGTAAGCAAGCATTCGCAGCGAAAAATAAGACAATTGGTAATCAAATCAATCTGTACAAAAAAGAATATAATTTGACAACGACAGAATCACTAATGAAATTTTAGGAGACGATATTTTGCTATTATACACAACTAGGGTTATTAGATTAGGGAACTCGATTGTAAAAAAATGTCAGTCATGGTGCTTGAAAACTGTTTACCAAAACTTGGTCCTTTACTACTGCTTACTGCTCAACACATTTGTACATACATTCACAGTACACTTTCTTTGGAAAACCAATTCATAAACAAGGACTTTCCTTTTTATGGAAAGGAACCTTTTAGAATATAAAATATTGTTTTAGAGAGATATATTCAAGTTGCAAGTTGAAAAATAATCTTGGATATAAGCACAGTTCATCAACCATTAACATCCATCCTAGGGAAATTCTATTTTCTAATAATTTTACTAATTCGGAAACATGAATTGATTAAGGGTGAACAATGTGTTTTGAGCGTGGTATCGATACTAGGTGTTTTTTTTTTTGTGTTTTCTATGAAATTATAAAATATCACAATTTTTATATTTATGTTGATTATTTTATAAACGAAGAGACATCGAGATAGGTATCGAAAAAATCATATCAAAGCCAAAGGATTTTCACGAGTTTTACGATCAGAACTAGTAAAATTCAACTATTAATACATTACATGTCTACGTTCACTAAATAAATCGTTTGTACCTACTAGCTACTAGTTAAGTTTTCAATCAAATTTATTAAGAAGATACCTAGAATTATTGATTAGCAGCAAACCTCATAACCCAGGGGTATAATGAAAAAAATACTCGTACTACAGTAATATAATAGTTGTAGTCGTATTAAAAAAACATATTTTTTCTCCAAAAAGCTGCGAGTTTTTTTTTATTAATTTAAGGGTATAAAATAACATATTTAACTAAAAAGCTGGGCACTTTCGTTCCTCCTGTGAAATTTCAAATTTTGGTTACGAGGTTTTATTAATAAACCGACGTTGTGAGGTATACGGTATACCATTATTATATTCTTATGTATGAACCCGGCAACTATATACAATCGATTGTATGAAACACTAAACAAATCTTCTATTTTATCGACTGCCTATATACCTACTTAGAATGAGTTATTTTGGTAATTATATAAGTATGTAATTTTAAGAATAAAAAAAAAACGACAATGGTGCTACGAGAGCGAACACTTTTCTTTTGAATTTCTTTGCCCTCCGACTGCAACCGTTGGGCTTTGCTGAGCTGTTCTTCTGTTCCGATCGGCAGATTCATCGAGTTCCATAATTGACAGAGCTAAGGCATGAGCCAAAGCCTCATCTTCACTCTGAAAAAAAAACTTTCATTTTTCGAGATTTCTATATTTGCGTCATAGACTAACCATGTTTCCCTGAATATTTTTGGCCTGACTGCTTCCTTGAGCTATATTATGTCTGTTTATATTTGGTTTTGGGCTTGTTATATACAAAGATGTGGGCTTATTATTTTTCCGGTATTCGGCAGCATTTCTAA
The DNA here is from genome assembly GCA_916610125.1 of Cheilosia vulpina. Lineage (NCBI taxonomy): Eukaryota > Metazoa > Arthropoda > Insecta > Diptera > Syrphidae > Cheilosia > Cheilosia vulpina. Next base: position 193,942 of record OU744280.1, on the reverse strand, counting down.
GTAAAGAAATCAAAAATATATAACTATGTTTACAAATAAAACTAACAAGTCAGTTATCTTACGCTGCCATGCATCGTTGTATTTTTTGTGGTCCCATGCATTCATGATCAGCTGAATGACGATGACGTAGGCAAAAATTTTGATGGCAAATAGTACAGTTGACTGGAATGAGTTCCTTCTTTTTGCAGTTTTTATATGTACAACGATTTGTAAAGATCTTCTTTGTTTCTGATTTACAATACTGATCCATATGCTGGCCGACAGTTTGATCGGGAGATACCTCACGCGGAGTTGGAACAGGTTCGCCACATAGTGGACACACCGGAACTTGAAAATCTTTTTTGTAAGCTCCAGGACAAGAATGTTTCATGTAACTGAAATGCTCAGAACAGAACACCTCATCACAAGAGTCACATTTCATTGGAAGAAAATCTGCGTCATAATAACTTTTTCAATTTTACGAGCCATAGATATTACGATGCGAAGTCCAATACGTACCCAATTTGTTGCATGATTGTTCCGAGCAGTTTTTTCCTAGGTGGGGAAATTCCATCTTGTACAAAAAATTGATTTTACAATTATACCAGATATATTTCCAAGGTACAACAATATCTTTTAGAGCTAAGCGCTTTTCACTTAAAAACAAAAAGCGGAAGTATGTATGACTATAGCCAAACGATTTGTTAATGGGTATAGTGTATGACTACACAAAAATGTTGGATTTGATTATAATTATATAGTGACGAATGAAGATAATAGTGGGAAAAATGACATTTGTTTTACTCGTCTGAACTGAGACATCATCAATCAGCTCAGTGATGCCAGTCCACAGTACAAATTAATTTGGTAGATACCAAAGATAATTGAATACAGAGATATATATCTTGCCAGTGGAAGGGCGGCTGCCTACAAGCAGTTTTCCCGAAAAATTCATGAAGTCACGCACATATGCTTATTTCTTTTCTAGTATATGTGAGTTCATGAATTGAACTTTAATGCAAGAATTTGCTATTCCGAAATGTATATTTCACTATTTATTTTATTTTAATCGAAGCGTTAACAAAACCAAACAAGTGTAATACCAAACACAAAACTTGCTTGTAGGCTAAGTAACGGGAAATCGGTCGGAGTTGGTGGTCTCAGTATTGTCTCTGCACAAAAAAATTGAACAGCGCGATGCCCATAAAACCAAAAGGAATGTTGGCCGGCCATTAGCAACATGCTTTTTTGTACCTCACACGAATTCACAGACGGGGGTTGAAATTACAAAAACAACAATGTAAATAAATGGGTTTTGGAGGGATAGACGTACGAAAGATATCCATCTCTTTTATTCATTCATCTCTGGATACGGGTGCCCTCGTTTACACCCCGACTGCACAGGAGAGAATTTCTGGTCATAAGATGAAATATCTCGTGTGGTTACTCTATTGCATCTCATGATCGGATGTTAGCGATCGCTCTCTGCGATTATTTTTTAACATTGATGTCTGACATATATTTAACAGTTGTTTGCTTTCTTTTGCAATTTTCTGGAAATGTAATTTTGTACACCTGCAAGCTACAACCTCCCTTGCTGTTGCGATACGAAATGAAATGCCATGGCTTGATATGCACAGCACAGATAAAAGAAAATTGTATGCTATAAATATGGAGTCGGGGTGTTACGTGTAGCAATTTCATGGCCAAAACTATAAAAAATAAATACCGATTTGCTCTTTTTGTTAATGCAAAGTTGTTTACAAATAAATATGAGCTTTGATTGATTTCGTGCGGATTTTCACGCAATGTTGCGGAAAGGGTTCACGTCAAAGAATTTGGTACTTTTAAACTATTATGTTTTTCATCACATTTGGGGAGTAAAAATTGCGTCTGGGCAGCATATAGCTTAATTCGGTATTAGCCGTGTTTTATTTGAGCTTCGAACTCAGCAAAGCAAAGTAAAGTAAGACTTTCAGTACGCGTTTACAACAACTACTGCTAGTCTCGAAGTGTCAAGTAGAGCCTAGTTGTTGTAATTGCGTGCTAAAATACTACTTGACTTTGCTTTGCAGCGTATTGCTCGAGTTAAATTAAATTTTATCTGGTCTCCAACTTTTCTCTCCAAACATCAGCTAAGGTCCTAGCTAAATTTTTACATATGTCGTTTTCGATTTGTCTTTTCAGATTTTGATCTGAGATTTCAGATTTCCGCTGCCAAATTGAACATAATATCCGAATTTTATTGGTTCTTGTGTGTATTGAGTTGGCCGCAAACATGTTTTTTTTTGACTTGCACTGGAAATCCATTTCAATTGATTTTTACACATTTATAATAACTCATTTCGAAATAATTTAATAAAAAAATTGTTTCCATACGCAAAAAATTAATAATGAGTTGAAAAAACAAACCTTCCAACGATAGATAATTCGTAACCGAAAGCTGTGTGTCATACACATTGGTATTAGTGAAAGTATGTGTGAAATCTGAGAAAAAATCGAGATTTCTCAAAAGAGAGTCAGATCAAAAAAAGATTGATTGTTTTGGCAAATCCAACATGAAAAGCAATCTCAATCAAAAAAAATGATTTTTTCTCAAAAAAAAATGATCCTTTTGCCATAAGTTCACAGTTTGCATATGTGGTTGATGTAGTAAAAGTGACGTTCATAACCAATCCAGTTTTTGAGTTCATGTCATGTCGTTTTCCAAGCGAAAATTTTGCTCGAGCACGTACTAACTTAAATAATTAACCACATGCAATGCGTTTATTTGCAGTTGAAAAATTTCACGAAAACGTAACCAAACACCATTAGTTTTCAAACTCAAACGTACTTGCATTGGTAAATCTGAGGCAAATTTGAGAAAAAATCCAGATTAGCAAAAGCGTTCTAAAATCTGAAAAAGATTGCACAAAAAGTACCCAACGAATATAAAAAGTGCTCTGTGAGCAAAAAAAAAGGGTTCTGAACCGCGCAATCGAATACCACATTAAACAATAGTCTGGCAGCAGTTTTCACGTTTCACTACTACCACCATACAAACAACAAAAAATGGCACCAAAACTCTCCACTCATAATATATGTCAACCAAATCAAATTAAGTACACAGTTCAGTGGTGAAAAGATATGTTGAAGTAGGAAGGTGTGGAAGACGGTTTTTTATTTTAGTTATTTTTTTAATTGATCTATATGTTAAATATCGCAGTTAAATTGTGCATTTAATTTATGTATGATTACTATTTAATCTAAATTGTTACCGGTTGTTGTTTTGTTCATTGTTAGATTTTTCTAAGAGTAACTTGTATCCCTGTTTGGCTTTTGTGCGTTTGCACTTTTTGAGACGACAGTGGTTTTCTTGTGTTGAGTGAAGTGTTTATAGTAATTCTTATAGAGCCATTATTTTATGATTCGCATATAATATATTATTTAAAATATATACCTATGTAACTCATTTAAAAAATTGCAATTGCTGAAGTTCTTTATCTAAGGTGAGTTTAATAATTAAGACAGACGTGTAGCCGGACGCTTCGATACTGGATCTCACTTTTGTTTGAAATCGTACTAGAAATTTGTTCGATATTATTGGATGAGGGTGCGGCTCTTAAACGTAGCTAAACATTGTCCTCAAGAAGCTCTAACATTTTCATTTTGTGGAGGCGCACAACTGCACTTGGTAAGTTCTTTGTCTGAGAATGATTAAATCAGATATTTTATTAGCTTCACCTGTTGCTAAATGATCTAATGTCAAAATTAGTCATCAGGTAGAACCCACAAAATGTATTTAGTTAAAATGCTAGGCTATGGATGTCGCAGGATTGCAATGTTTTCCCCAATTAAAAAAGTGCTTAGATTTTTTTTGTTTTGTCTGATTTAAGAAGAGTTCTACATAAATTGCCCAGTTCCATTCAAAAAGATCTAGGTAGATATACATTTGCACATGATTATTTTTTTTTAATCTAACGCAAGCGAATGTTTCTTTAACTTCAAGGGAAACGTTAATAAAAAGTTACACAATTTAAATTTTAGATTTGTTTTCATTAATAAATAATAAAAAAAATGCTGCAGAAATATAATGATGAAGGAACAGGTTCTTTGCTTTCAATGCTATAGTATAGTTTTGTATTGTTAGTGTTGCCGATTTGTTTAATTTTTTTTTATCATTTAATGTATTTTCGTTTTTAATTACCCCTCCCGCCCATAGTAAATTTCTTGTATTTATTTAACTCCTCTACAAAAAGCCGTTATCATTGTTTGGCAATTGCATTTATCGCTTTTCCAATGTTATTGTATTTGCATTTAAACCCTTTTTAATGAAGTAAATAAATATAAAGCGAACAATCCAACCTATATTTTTTTTAAATAAAGACATTCTACGTTGTTACGGTACTTGGTTTTCTCGAAAAAGGTAGATACAATTGAAGCAAAAGTTTATTCTTAAGGCCATATATGGTCATTCCAAAGATGACCGTGAACTTTTTTCTAAATTATTTTACCTAGAACGTATTTTAAATTACCTACAAATTTTTTTTTAGATTTGGTTTTCATGAAAACTGGCGTAACGATTTTGCCCAAAATCCATCCTTGTACTCAATTTCAATTAAACAGTTGAATAATATCATTTTTCGAACCAAATATTCTAATATATATATTACAATTATATTGAGTATAATTTTGCAAAACACTGATCCTTGGGTGCTCCAAAATCAACATCAACCGACTTATACTTGGTAGGTTATATTACACATTTGGGATTTAGGTATATCACAGACGCTTTAATTAAGTAGGAATTCAACTTATCACCTATTCTTGCCGGATTATCCTCAGAATTTCATCCAAACTTACTTCCACTATAATTTTACTCTTTTATTTTGATATACAAATAGGTAATCTCTTTGATATCAACTGCATATTTCAATTTGGGAAATAAATAATACAGAGACATGTTTTCAGCAACGTATCCGACAGTTCGTCTCCAATTTTGCGAAGCGCTTTCTTTCACAGATACTTAACCTTTTTTATTCCAATATTAAAAAAAAACTTGTGGGATAACAAAACCTTTAATATGGAGAGATTATTGTTTTGTTCAATCATTGTTAAATAGCGCACAAATTTACCATTTTTTTTTTTTAATTTTTGCACTTTATTTTAAAACTTGCAGCAGTTTTTAAAAAAAATCTACTTTGTTTTACAAGTTTAATTGTTAATTTGTACAAGCGTGCTTTGACCTTAAATATAAACTTTGCAACAACATTTCTACAAAATCTGCTTTGTTTTTGATAACAGCAAGAGCAGAGACAAACGCCACAAAAATAAAGTGAACAACTGGGTCGCACGAAACTTTTTCGTTCATCAAAAGTTTGGTTGGTTATTTTCTTATTTTATTATTTAGGTAAGTAAAAATCTGAAAAGAGATTCGGAAAGAAAGTAGATAAAAAGGTAGGAAATGCTTTATGTTTGTTGTACCTGGATTCTTATTTTAGTATTTAGGTAAGTAAAAATCTGAAAAGAGATTCGGAAAGAAAGTAGATAAAAGGGTAGGAAATGCTTTATGTTTGTTGTACCTGGATGGATTTATAAGTCTTCAAGACTGTAAATATTTAATTATTTTAAATCTGAAGATAAAACAATAAGTTTTTTGAGAAAATAAATTGATTTTTAGCTTCAGACAGTTTGAGAAAATATAATTAAAAAATTCACACGAATTCGGTTCCACGCAATGCGACAAGGTGCGCTATATGTCGTCAGAGAATTTTTCCGAAAGTTGTAACCGAACGGATATATACAGTGTTGGCCAAAACTAAAGCACGAAAAGATGTTGCTTTGTACAGTAAAGAAAATTCCAACCTTCGATAACTTTCCAGCTTTATTTTTTTACAAAACAATATATATCAGTTCTCAATTTCTTATAAAAAAATGTATTATAACCCTCAACTTATTTAAAATATAAAAACATAAACTAGAGGAGATGTTACCGTTTACTTTCAAAATGCCACGAATTCACCGTTTCTTTCTCTCATGCTTAATTTAAGCAAAGGGAAAACAAGTAGTTTTGTTTCATCGCCTTTGCATATCGAATATTCGAATTTATTTAAAAAAGACATTAAATGCCGCACAATAAGTATTCCGAACAAATGAAACAAAAAATAGTGTCCGATTTTAATAACGGCGAATCTGTTACATTTATCGCCAATAAATTTGATATAAGCCATACAGTTATTTCTCGATTCCGCGACCGGGGAAATGTCCAAACCCCGAAAAACGACCAGTCGCGAAGACAAAAGGATCATCAGATTAATAAAAAAGGACCCCTTCATATCGTCCACGTGTATTCAAAAAGAATTAAGTTTAGATATCTCAAGCAGGACGATTCGGCGAAGAGCGGACATTTATTACTCAAAGGAATTGACGTGCAAGATTTGAATTTGCAAAGGCACATTTAAACTGAACTGTAGCAAAATAGAGAACAGTGCTTTTCTCTGATGAATCCAAATGCAATTTAAAGGGATCTGACGGATTTCGAACGGTACGGAGACCAAAGGGGGAGCGACTAAATCCACGTTTCACAAAGTCCATAATTAAGCACGGAGGAGGGTATATAATTGTCTGGGGATGTTTTTCCAGTCAAGGAGTCGGGCCGATTCATAAGATTAGTTTCATATTGGATCGTTTCGTGTACCGGGAGATCCTTCATGCTTCTTCATGCTAAGGAGAATATGTCGTTGCGATGTATCTTCCAACATGACAACGATCCGCAAATCTTGTGAAGGATTGGCTTAATAAAAACAAAATTACAGTTATGAAGTGGCCAGCACAATCACCTGATCTCAATCCTATAGAGAATCTATGGGAAATTGTAGATCAGAGAATTGATCGTACAAAATGCTCCAATTTACCCTCACTCACTGCTGGAAGAGGCTCAAATTGCCTGGAGTAACATCCCTACGCACATTATTGGCTCCATGCCCCGACGATGTGTTGCAGTGATCAGAAATAATGGATACGCCACCAAATATTAGTAGAAAATGTTTTTTTTATTTATGAATTCTGAAATGTGCTTTAGTTTTGTCCACTTTTGTCCATGAATATGTTAATGTTTGTCTTCAAATTTAAATATAGTACAATGCCAAGGTATTTATCGAAATACATATTACATGTTAGTGAAATTCACCCGTATAATCTCAGAAATATGTGTGACCTTAGATTACCAAATTTTTTAACAGCAAGAGCACAAAATTCTCTAATTTACAAAGGCCAAATTTTGCTAAGACCATAACAAATTTAAGAACATTTAAAAATTGTGTAATAAACTTTGTAAAACTTAAATTTTAATCAATTAATGTAAAATGTAAAACAATAGCACAATAAATGCTAAATAAAGTAATCTATCTATCTATCTATATCTTGATTGGAATTCCTATTATTTCGCACAAACCGGAAAAAATTCTGTTCCGAAGGTATACCTCGATAGGGGTGAATTACCTTACCTTACGAATGAAGTTTGAAAAACTGAGTATGCATTCATGTTAACCTCACCTACTAAGCTCAAATATCAATTTTGGTTTAAATCGTTAGAGCCCTTTTTCAATATATCAAACTGGTATGAAGATTTTATATGTAGATTTCAAGAGCATACAAACAGAATTGCGCGACCCACTTTTTCCTAGGTACGTTTTATATGTTGTATTTTTTTTCGTTATATTATCTACACAGAATTTATTGGAGCGTTACAACATATTTTTTAAAATGAAGCAACATTTTTTATCCCTAAACATTGAATAAATTAAAATTAATAAAAATTAAATAGTTCTCTATTGTTTCCTGTTTTTAATGTATAAATTATCTCTATAATTACAGACCAACGCAATTACAAAATCGTAATTAGGAGAAGAGTGCAGTGAAAAAATGTTGAAATTTATACGCGGAAAAGGGCAGCAACCTACAGCAGAACGGCAGCGTCTTCAAAAGGAGCTATTTGCATACAGAAAGGTAACTATTTTGTCATAAACAAAATAAATATTCTTAAATATTTTTAATTTCATATCGTTATTCCATATTGTGTTTTGAAAATATAATTTATATGATTTTTTGCAATGTTTAATCCATTAGTGATATGATTATTTGTAGAATATCGTTACGGAATCACAATGAACTTACAAAATGCTGAAAATAACGAAGTAAACAACTATTTATTTGAATATTTTTATGGTTTAAGTCAAGTTGCATTTCAGATATGCACTTTTTTCTTATTTAAAATAATTTTGATTTTATCGGTAACATAATGAAATAAAAAAAACTAATGTTTCGTTCGAACCACTTTCTTTTTGTGATTCACATACGATAGTACGTAGTAAAAATTACCACAAATAACTAATTGGATTCATTTGGAAAATCACAATTTGTCAACTTTTCTTCTGATTTTGAGGGAAAATGCTTGTAAGTCTAAGTTTGTATGTTGCTGAAATAGGCAACGCAGGATATGTCATTGTCACGGACGAGTTAGTATTATAGTTTATTTTTATGCTTAAAAGATGTCTTCACAACCTACATACATGTATACATATGTAATAATCATACATAGTATTACGTAATTAGGTACGAGCAAAGGTAAAAACCCTTTTGGTTAATTAATAATATAAAAAATAAATGTCATCATTCTTTTCTTGTAATTTGTGTAGATAGCAAATATTTGTACGCATACTTCTCTTATTTTCCGTACCCTATTTGGTTTTAAAATGTTCAAAAAATACTCTCAAAGTCCCAGGCTTTAGCATTTGATCTGATTTGTTTCAATAGATTCTTTAGCTAACTACAGTTTTTAAATGAATAAACTACTAAACCTACTCAGGATAGCTACAGAAATAAATATTACCATGATATATTCCATTCAACCATGTATTACTGTACAAATATTGATGATTATGAGTGGCACTTTTTAAATATTCATCGAATAATTTATTTAAGCAGTGTGTTCAACGTGATCTTTGTGTAGCTGTGTGAAGTATATTAGGTATGTATTTTCTTACTGTGTTTAATTTTCATTCAAACAAATTATAGACATATTACTTATAGTCAGCAGTTTATCTTATCTTTATAAGGGCTAGCATGTTGTCATATTTATTTTTTGTCGGTTGATTATTTTGTAACATCAAACAATTGATAAGACTATACGACTATGATAAAAATAATATCTGGTTTGTTCAGAAACCACAACATTATTTTTGTATGTCACCACTAACCTACTTTTAAAAAGACACAATATTATTATTTACTATTATATTAATGAGCGCAACTACAACTTCAATGGGCAAATCCATAACAAATCTCTGAAGTGATGGTTGTACAAGACCGCCTACTGCATGTTGTTGGGGTTTGTGGTTGTCGTTGAGAGACTCGTTCAGTAGTACAAAAAATGAACGCAGTGAACGCGCAGTAAAACCGTAAATGCGAAGTCTAATGGAATTCAAACAATGAAACGAAACGTTACAATGTTTCCAGACGGGGTCGCAAGGCAACTGCAAATATTTTTTTTACTAAGTTTATCCCAAATTTAAAATGAAGGCAGTAGTTTTCATATGACATTTTTTTAATTGAAGACACCACAAAACACAGTAGGTACATGGTAACTGAAACTAACATAACAATATTTTAAAAAAATTCGAAAAACTATATAATTTTAAATGCAATGTTTGTTTCAATAAAATGAAAATGTAATAAAAACTAAACAAAAAACAACACAACCGTATTCAAGTAGAACTTCAACCATCTTATCTACAAAGTTCACACTTAAGGCGTGTATCAATTGCGTTTAATAATTATCCTCAGAATTTTCTAGCATTTATGTATGTATGTGTTAGAACATAAATTTGTTTTAATAAACTATAAATTATGTATTAAGAGATTCGGTAGATAGAGGGGATAGTTTTAAATTGTTTGATACATAATGTAATTCGTCATTTACAAGGCATATTTCCATGTGTTTTTTTATGTATAATTCCATGTACGCAGTGTAGGCTATCTTATCATTACTTAGATACTTGTTTTGTCAACCGTAAATTTGTTTAACGAATAATTCAAAGAAATGTGCACAATATGTATACCTACCCCGAAGTCCATTACGTTGCGGTTATGTGAGTCATATAATTATTGTTTTCTTATCTTATTTATGAAGCGATAATATTTCTTATGTGTAATCAGTTTACGGTTTTTGAAATTTAAGTTTAGGGTACACCTAAAAGAAGACGGCCCGTTTTATACTGGTTTTTTTTTTATAAAAATTGATATGTTTAAAGAGACTAGTATGATACATAGAATTTGCTTAAAAAAATAATATGGTGAATATGTCTGTCTGTCCGTATGCTACTGAAGCCTACAGCCTACACGGTTGCATGGATTTGATTCAAACCTCGGTTACCCCCAACTCGCAATCCTCTTGCCCCTGGTGCCCTCAATTTTTTTCTTCAAATTCTAAATTTTGTTTTCCTATCGGTGTTATGTCAATTAAGAATCCATGTCACGTGCGAAAACATACGAAAATACAAAAATTATTATTATTATATTATTAATTTGTAAGTAAATTACTAGCACTAGCTGCCAGGGATTACGGCTAATCTAAGCACCTTAAATGATTAAATTAGTTTCCAGTATTATGTTACATACGGAATTAATGTTATCGATGCATATTGTGTTCAAAAGTTCGGTAATGTTTTGGTTGGTGAGTCGTTTGCAGATATTGTTAACTTCCTCGCATACTAAAAGATGCTTAACAGTCAACGAAGTTTGATCGGCACATAGATTGTAAAGTGGTGGTGGATCTTTGGTGAAGAGATGAGAGTGCGGTGCGTGTGTGCGTCCCATCCTTAATTTTATGAAAGTTTTAAGCTTCTTTGGTGAGGCATTATGTTTGTAAATAGACTTCACACCATTGGAGTTAAATTGTTTGTATAAATGCTTGTGATTGGCCCATGAGGTTTTCCTTCTAGATTTCCATACCGAAGATTTGTACTTTTTTAAGTCCTTCTTGTTGTAGGCGTAAAATGTCAATAGAGGTTCCTTCGCTGTGACATCGGCAAGTTCATTGCCTGCAATGCCACAGTTACCGGGGACCCAGAAGAGCTGTATTAAGTTGTCTCTCAAAATCAGTTTATCTCGGATGTACTCTATAATTTGGGTGTTGTTATTTGTGTTTTGGATAGCTGAGATGGTGGAAAAGCTGTCAGTAAAAATGATTGTTTTGTTTTTGTCCGTGTGAACCATTGCGCTCAAGATTGCAAACGCTTCGGCTGTGGAGATTGATGTAAATGATGGAAAGATACCTTTTGAGACTGTCGTTCCATATGCATCAACGACGGCAAAAGATGTTCCATCTTTAGATTTTGAAGCGTCGGTATAAAAGAATCGCCCTCCAAGTTTCTTGTTTTCTTCTACAGCTTCTGCGAAGAGTTGCTTGTAGCTGTCATTGGTTGTTGCGTTTTTGGGATGCTTTCTGAAGGTTGTACATATTATGTTTGGTAATTTCCATCGAGGAAATGTTTTTCCCAAAATCGGCCAGATTTGGTGGTCTTAGTATGATTTGTCTCTGGTTAACATGACTGCTTACTCAGTTTTTCCCAAAAAATAATTTATACGTTTTTTTAATTATTTCTCAAAAATGGCTACCCAAATCCCAATCTGTCTTCGTATATTTTTGTAAAATTTAATACCGAACTTCCAAAAAAAAATACAATAACGCTGTTTGTAGATTTGAGTATGTTGGGTTATTTTCATGCTTCACACGCATTTAAAGAAACTTTGCATATACCCAACCTCTAAACAGCGATCACAAGCAGGGGGTTTGCAGGGACAGCATGCCCCTCTCATAGTCGTACATAATCAAAAATGAAAATAAGTAAAAGTGTTATCATCGGCCTGGTCGATGCTTTGATACCCTCCACTGCATGAAAAATTGGTTTTGTATGGGATGTACCAGAACTACTTGGCTGACGTAGCCCATAGCCCATAAAAATAAGTTCTTTTACCAAACTGCACTCGCCTAGGCTGATTCCTTTGGGCGCTATCGTGTTTTCAACAGACAGAGAGACACGAGGGTCTAATATTGATTTTGTATTGGTGGTACCAGAACAACTTGACCGACATAGCCCATTTTCAATACCAACCTGACGACGATAAAAGCAAGTCCTTTCACCAAATTTCATTCGCCTATGTCAATTGCTTTGGGCGCTATCGTGCTTTCAACAGACAGACGGACATGGCTAAATCAGAACAACTTGACCGACATAGCCCATTTTCAATACCAACCTCACGACGATAAAAGCAAGTCCTTTCACCAATGGATTCATAATGTGATCCTGATTCAGAATATATATACTTCATGAGGTCTGCGGTGACTTCTTCTTGGCGTTACAAATGTAATGACAAAGTGAATATACCTTCCTGTGGAGGGTATAATGAAAAATTACTTTAATTTCGCTTTGGAAAACGAAATAATGCCAAATTTTGGGAATTTCGCCTTGTTTCATTTAGCTTTATTTTACGTCACCAGTTTTCACAAAATTCCTTGAATTCATGAAAGTAATAGCTACTTTTATATAAGTGAACCTTACTATTATAAATTAAATTACATAAACAAGTGCAGTTTCTTAAATGTATAGTTTTTTTTTTCGAGTACAAATTGATCTAGTTTTGTTTTTTATTGCTCTCTTTTATATAGACCGCGCAACATGGCTTCCCTCATAAACCATCTGCTCTGGCCTTTGACTCGAAAAGCAAACTTATGGCAATAGGTACACAAAACGGTGCCATTAAAGTTTTTGGCCAACCCGGAATAGAATTTTATGGACAGCACACGATGCAGTCTAATTCTGCAGCCGATTTAAATGTTCAGTTACTAGAATGGGTTCATGGAACTGGAAACATTCTATCACTGACTGCAGCTAATCAATTGATTTTGTGGGAGCCTGTTGGATCTACTTTAGTTGCTGTGAAAACACTTTCATTCGATGGAAAACTAAAGAAAGTTTCATCATTATGTTGTTCATATTCAAAAGATATCGTCTGGATTGGAACAGAAGGCGGTAACATATATCATTTGGATCTTAAGGACTTCAGCGTTAAAGAACCCGCAATATACCACGATGTTGTATTGGAACAAGTGCCACCTACATATAAACTAAATCCGGGGGCTATCGAGTGTATAAAACAAGTTCCAAATAACTGGAATCAATTGCTTATTGCGTACAATCGTGGCCTCTGCGTTTTATGGGACATGGAAAGTTTGTCTGTCCTTCGATCTTATATTGCCCCGGGTCACGGTCAAAGTGTTGGGTTACACGTAAATGCTAACGGAACACAATTTACTTGGTATCATGCAGATGGTTCATTTGCGTCTTGGAACTTAAATGAAGCTAACCCTCCAATGGATTTGAATTTTGTTCCATATGGACCTGATCCATGCAAGAGTATTAATCGACTGTATAAGGGAACAAGAGGGTATGTATTAAAACGATTTCGATCGATCCTTGTGATACTATTGAAAATTTCAGATCGAATAATATCGTTATATTTTCTGGTGGAATGCCCCGTTCGGCGTATGGCGATCACAATTGTGTCTCCATCCATGTGAATAACGAGAAAAAGATATGTCTCGATTTCACCTCAAAAGTCATAGATTTTTTCGTCGTTTATCAAAATGATTCTGATGCTGTTGAAGTGCTCATAGTTCTTTTGGAGGAGGAATTATGCGCATATGATTTGACAGATCCGAAACTACCCGTAATAAAAGCACCCTATTTACATTCAGTACATGCTTCTGCTGTGACATGTAATCAATTGGTTTCACAAGTTTCGTCCGAAGTTTTTGCAAAAATCTGTAGAGCTGGTGAAGTGCAGGATTCAGAATGCAGCAATATCGAATGGCCAATAACTGGCGGAATTTTAACGGATGATTTTGTTTCTGATGACGAGCAGTACGAAATAATGCTCACTGGGCACGAAGATGGCTCTGTAAAATTTTGGAATTGCACAGATGTAGTCATGACACCTATATATCATTTAAAAACTTCCATTTTATTTGGGTAATTTTGGAAAAAAGAAATATATCTTATCACTGTTATATTTCAAATTTGTATAAAATTTGTTTTTCCCCATAGGCAGGACAATCAGGATGATAGTCCAGCAGAATCATCTGAGCCTTTAGAAGATACAGAACCACCTTTCCGTAAATCAGGTCTTTTTGATCCTTACTCAGATGACCCTCGATTAGCTGTGAAAAAGCTTTCTCTTTGTCCAAAAACCGGTCGCCTAATTATCGGTGGCACCGCTGGTCAAATAGTTATAGCTAACTTTGAGGGAGAATCCGCTGAGAAAGCGGCACTTAAAATATCAAATATGAATTTAGTTAGCGATCGTGATGGATTCGTATGGAAAGGACACGATCAGTTGAATGTACGCGCGAACTTATTGGTCGAAAATGCAGACCCAGCTGGTGATCCTGGTGTGCAAATTACAGGGATTCTGCAAGTACTGCCTCCAGCAAGCATTACATGTTTAGCTCTTCAAACAGATTGGAATTTGGTATCGGGTGGAACAGCACATGGTTTAGTTTTGTTTGACTTTATAAACTTTCTACCAGTTTTTCATCGATGTACATTAAATCCTAATGGTTAGCATAGTCTCTTTAAGAAAGCAGAAGGAATTTTTGGTAATATTGATTTTATTCACAGATTTAACAGGCGCAGGAGAACAACTATCAAGACGTAAGTCTTTTAAAAAATCACTGAGAGAGTCTTTTCGAAAACTACGTAAAGGACGATCAACCAGGAACAACCCAACACAACCCGCAACTACGGTAACTTTTTTATTTAAACTTGCCAATAACAGAAACAGAAAGACCGTTTATGCACTTAGTTGGATGCTCGTCCAGTAGAGAGACAGGTAGAAGCCCGATCACCTGATGATGGAATGGGGTCAATGGTTCGTTGTTTGGTTTTCGCAAAAACATACATAACGAATGGTAAGGTATCCTTACAATTAAATCTTTACGTTAAAATGTTTAGATCTGTATCTCAAGATATCGATTTATGACATTAATGACGCTTAAAGAATGTTTCATCATTAATATACAAGTGTTGTATTCACAGTTCACACAACAGCAGCAACTCTTTGGTCTGCTACTAACGCTAGCTGCGTCTCTGTCTTCTTGCTACACTTGCCACCTCCACAGCAAAATAATCATGATAACCAGGCTGTAGGTCCCCCACGTCGGGTTTCAGCGCAATTGGCTAAAGAAATTCAAATGAAGCATCGGGCACCAGTCGTCGGTATCGCTGTTTTTGACCACAGTGGGGTTCCCTTAGATCTTCATGGTCCAGGAACTCCTCCTCATCGCGTGTTGATTGCTTCAGAAGAACAGTTCAAAGTATTTTCACTACCCCAACTTAAACCTATTACAAAATATAAGTTGACTGCGCACGAGGGCGCACGTGTAAGGCGCTTAGCTTTTGCTTCGTTTGCATGCAGAGTGCCCCCAGAGCTTCTTCAAGGAAGTCCGACAAAGTCAACCAAATCGGAACCTGGTGATGTAGAAAATGTTAGTGCAAATCGTGGAGATACTGTGCAAGAAAATCGAAACTACCATGAAGCAGGACTATTATGTCTTACAAATTTGGGAGATATTCTCGTTCTTTCAATACCAGAATTGAAGCGACAATTAAATGCAGCTGCAGTTAGGCGAGAGGATATTAAGTTTGTTTATATTTTTATTATATATTAGCTATTATAACAATTGTTTCGAAACATTTATGTTAACAGCGGTATATCCTCACTATGCTTTACTAATTTTGGAGAAGCTCTCTATATGATGTCTTCATCGGAGTTGCAACGTATTAGTCTGGCAACAGCTAAAGTAGTCACTTCTCGAGGAAGAATTCATGTTGAACATTTGGATGAAAGGGAAGGTGATGGAAGTGTAAATGAGCAGGAAACTTTAGAAGGAGATTCAACAGAAAGTATTAACAAACCCAATAAGGAACAAGTAAGCATGGATTCAAATGGACTTACGAATGGCACAGAAGGGTCCCCAAATCGTGGTAACGAAACAATTACAAGCTCTATGGGAGACATTACGGTCGATTCCGTACGCGATCATTTAAACGCTACTACAACTACTCTTTGTTCAACCACCACCGAGGAAACAGTTGGTAAGTAAACCATTATTGTAGTATGCGTTCTGTCCTATTCTGTGATGTATATTCGTCATTTTTGTGGTATCTGGTATACAGAAGGCATCCAAACCTCGCGCTTAAGTGAATGTCTCAAATTGTCTAGCAATCATCAGTATGCTTTCATGACTCCAATCGGAAATGTTTGTTTTTTAATAACTTGAACATTGATTTAGATTTAGAATTTTTCTTTTGTTTTTTAGCTACCGCAATGAAGGTGCAGTAATGCTGCTCTAAAAGTCTTGAATCAGGTAACGAGCTATTAGCACAAGCTGTTTGCTGTTTAAATTTAGAAACAAAAGTAATCTTTTCTGTAAGCGAAATGGTTCCTCATGCTCTGTTTTAAACGTTGGGGTTTACAAGAACTAGAGTTCGCCCAGTGTGACCTGTTTTTTACACAACATTTATAAGGCAGTGAAAGTGGTTCTTAACTATTTGCCTTCGCCTATTATATAAAGATACTGAAAATAATAACATAATATCAGCCGATATAAGTTATTTAAAAACGTTTAATCATATGGTTTCAGCAAATACGTTGATATATTAGAAGCAAAAAGATATTACGCAGTTTGCAATGACAGTATGCAGCTATGCAAACTTAAAAATCGTTTCAATGTAAGGGTTTTTCTAGTTTAGAAATTTCGTTGCGCGGAAAATAGGTTAATGAACTATATTTTTTTGAATGATTTTGTAACCTGATAGCGGATACAGAGTACACTATTCAAATCTACAACAAGATCTATTTACGATTAAATATTTATTCTTAAACCTGATAAATAATTCAGTCATAGGGCAAATCATGGTGACAGATGGGCCTAAAAAGAAATAACATGCAGACAAAAAAAGTAGTACACTAAAAAGCTATGGTGATGGCTGGGCAAATCAGGGAATCAAGCTATTAGACTTCGCAATTCGCTGCAATCTTACTAAACTTGTGGATTAGCTCACTCGGATCTCAGATAATCCATAATCTCATGCGTTGATATGTATTTTCGGAAAAGTGATGGTAACATGTAAGCGGAAGCTGAAAATTAAATAATTAAAATTTCTGCCTTTTTTATATTCCTCCCTCATAAGAATATAAGACTCATGCCCTGTTGCGTTTAACAAAGAATGTAAGCAACCCACCGCAGCTAAGAATAAAGCATTCAACCATCGGAAAAACTGTAATCACATTTCAGGAACAGCAATGACTATACGGAACTTATTCATTACACACGCCTTCTATCATTCTTCATTTCGACTTTTAATGAAGGCAGAAGGATCGGTAGCAACAACACCTAAAGAAAAGGCTGATGTTTTGGCTTCAATGTTTTCGGATAATTTGTTCCCTTTACCCGAATGTGGAAATTTTATAAATGTAAAATTTCGACCACGATCGATTCAAGGTATGCTTAAAGATCTGGATTATAAAAAGGCATTGGGAGTCGACCCGACAACATTCCGGCCATAATACTAAAAAAACTATGGTCTTTAAAATGTCATACGATACCTGAAAAAGGACTTTCTAAATGCTATAAAATGCCGTTGTTGAACCAAGAAAAGCTGTATAATTATTTATGTTTGTATACTCAACAGGAATCAATAATCGTTACTCCTGTTTTATTTTCTTGAACTACCTTTTATCTTTTCAAATACTGAATAAAAAAATTTGTTTTTCTAAATTGTAAGTATGCTTTGTTATTACAGGTCGCCTATCAGTTTTAAGTACACAAACAAATCAAACGGTTACCAACGTTAACATGAAAAACATTTCTGACTATAATATTCCAAACTTAATGGATTTGGCACCACTAAGGTAAATATCAAATATATTGAAATAGCTAAAAATGATAATTTAATTCATTCGTAGTAAAACCACTGAAACAAGCACCAGCTCCGTCGTTATTAAATCCGTTATAACCAGTATTTCACATGAAAAGACTAATGGTGAACACGAAACAATTGCCACTACGAGAAATACAACAAGAGAGGAGAGTCAGTTCTAAACATGTTTTATTCATCTTATTTAAATATCATTTTATTTCATTTACGACGATTACACATATCAGTACGTGTAGTACATGTTTGTTCTATTTAAATACCTAAGTTTGGTCTTCTTTTTTTGTAGTAGAAACGAAAATTTTTGAAAGGCTAAAACGAAGAAACAAATATTATAAATGACACAATGATAACTCGTGTGTCAACTTGGGATCGAAATTTACACCATCTACCCTTTCAATATAATTTCTTGATTATTTAGCTTTCCGTATCACGTCTTTAAATACTATACTATATATACGGAATACAATAATGCTGCTAAAACACCCATGTATATTTGAGCCAATATCAGTGAAGTTCATTAATCATCAAATTGTTTTTTTTTTTATTATTTTATGAAACCCCATAAATTTTATTAATAAGCTAACGATCTTTTACCGCGAAAGGTGGCAATTTAAACGAAATAATAAATTGGCCCCTGGCAGGGCTATGACATATACTTTTCATAAGTGAATTATTTTAATGTTTAATAATTATGATGCCCAACAAACGAGAAAAATATTGATTCATACAAGTACAATAATGCATTTGTTTAAGATTAACTGCAAATCAACTTTTAATAATGGAAAAAATTTTACTTATAACTTAAGATCCAATTTTGATCATTACAAATTCCCTTATTTTCAAGTTAAACACAGAATCACTATATTCATATTTCGAAATATTTAGTATGTCTTTCTAAATACACATTAATGTTTGTATGTTTATAAATTTATATTTTGTACATCAACTTTTAAACTATTGTTGCAAAAATTTTGAGAATAATATAACACTTTTTGTATATTACTATATTACTAGTTCTTTGCAACTATGTATTTATGTGGCCAATATTTTTTTGACCCAAATGAAGCTCTAATGTGCATCGGAATCCCGTATTGGAGATTTTTATTAGGTTATTAGATTTATCTGATAACCTTTTTGGCTTGATGCTCGGTATCAGTCGGTCGAGTCCTAGTCATTTATTGAAAAAATCTAAATCAAACTCAGATGTTGCTAGATACTGCACTGATCACCCCTTTCGTTGCCTTCGAATCCCTTGTGAAAACAGTTCCAGACGAGAATCAGAAGCTTTAAACGTTGCTTGAATATCTGACAATATGCTGACGTTTTACCTTCTGTGATTTCATCTTCAACTGATTACCGGATATGAGTTGTTCAAATTGTACTTCAACGATCAAAAACCTAGACAGCCACAGGGACGATGAGATACTGCAGGAAATCGCACTCCTATATGAAACTGTTCAATAGAATGTGCAGGAAGAATGCCGGTTATTTTAAGCAGCAATAATTGTGGCTCGGTTTGGCAGATGAGAAAAGTACTACTTGGTTTAAAACGTGCGTGTGAAACCCCAAGATTGTGCACGACTTACCGATGAGCAAAAACCCAGATAGCACCTCTTCGAGTTGTTCAATCCAGAAGAAGACATTGCAGAAGACACAGCAAAAAAGTTCCATTGTAGATGAAGTCACTTTTGCGATCAAAAAAAGTTAGGAAAATTGCCAGAGTGTCCGTCAAAAATGAGGGAATTTAAGGGAAACTAAGCAGTGTGGAAAATGTTCACGCAACGAAGCTACAAATTGATCAATTTGGTGTTTTATAGCGTCATCTTGTTGAAACTTTAATTTATAAATATGGAGATACAAGTCTAATGTCGTTTTCCATAGTGACCACCAGATATTTTTTTTTCAGATTTCAGATTTTACGCGGTTCATGGAACATGCAACGAAATCGATCAGATTTTACAAACGAATGTCTTCATAAATGTTTTTTGTTATGTTTTTCAGGCTATCATTTTATGAGATCTGCAAATGCATGGTTCATGGTCACTACGCTGGCGCTGAAAACGATCAGCTTTTTTAAACAAATCACAAGAAAGGCCATTACTTGAACTGCTCCTGTCAGGTCACTGTTACTTAGGATATTAAACCTATTCTCTTTCTAACAAAAATTGTCAGTACAAGCAGCTTTTTTATAAACACTATTGCCTGCACATGTTTTCAGGGAAATTGTCACTGAAATAAAAACAAAACCACTGATTTAGACGGGTTTTGTTTTTGTAATTCTTCTCAAATCCACGAACTTTCTCCGAGGAGTCTATATGACATACCATAGGCAAAGCATACTGAAACCTCCAACCTCGGCCGATATGTGTAAGCTATTGTTTTACGAACTAGCTAGGTGCGCTAGAATTGTTATATAGAAGTTCAAATTGGCACTAATACGTCGCACCTAATCTTTGCCATTTCCCTGAGGGCAAACCGCTCATAGAATGTTATCCGTAAAATGTGGAATTATTCCTTGGAAGTAAATTATATGTGGATAGTATTTTTTTAAGGAATAAGTGTACATTTGCTTGAAAAATGTATGCAAAATAAACATTGAACAATGGTTGTAGGGAAATAAAAACCAGAGACAATACAGACAGATTATTTGAAGTAAAATAGAAATATATTGAGCAAATTTTCTTCAGTTTCTAAGAAAAATGTATGCATGAAATCGAAGTTAATTATATTCAAAAGCGCAAAATACGCAACCATGTTTGTCATAATAAGTTCTTAGTATATAGAACATCTCATTTAGCTAGTTTTATTAACCAAAGAAATCAAATTATTCGCCTTTTAACAACATATAACTACTAACCAATCGCATTCAGTAATTTAAAAAAGTGGTATTCCCGAATTCTAGCACATTTCCCCACGGTTGCCGAGGTTGGCAGCATTTATTTTTGTATATTTTGTATGTTTTTGCATGTCACACGATAGGAAAACGAAATGGCGAATTTGAAAAAAAACTGAGGGGCCCAGCGGCAAGAGGATTGTGAGTTGGGGGTCTCAGTATCATTTGTCTCTGATAAAAACATTTGAGCAAAATTTCATTAGTCTCAGGCCGTGTAACGGTAAGAACGTGTGCATGTGCAGTGTGGCCGAGCGCACGAACAAAAATAAAAGAATATATAAACTGATTTTTTTATAAATCAATAAAAACAAGTCCACTCTGTGTTTGAAATCAGCGATACCACTTTACTTCAATTGAAATAGATTTATTTCAATTTTGAAACAAAAAAAAATAAAATCTGCTCCCTACTTCGCACTATTGTTAAATACTTTATATCTATTTCACTTCAGAAATCCCTTATTTAATCCGCTCCAATTTTAATAAAAAAATCCTTATTAAAATTTTCTGACGTTTGGTTTTGGTCTGTTCCGAAAAAAAATTAGCCAAATACGTGAAAGAATTATTATTACAAACGCGATGACAACATGTTTTGAAGTAATCAAGAATGTGAATAAAGATTGGTAGGTACGCAAAATTATAATTTAATAAATATATCGTTGTGCACCGTTTATGATAATTTTTTTTCTAAAAAATTCTGAACAATTAAGATTTGCAAAAAATTGTGAAGATGAAGTGAGTAGACCATTTATTTTCATAAAAAAAAATATTGTTTTTTTTGGGCATGTTTTATATTTACCTACTAATATGGAATAAAATACATCATTATAACTATGATTTTAAAATCTACTTCCCTTTTCTTGAATTTACTTCACTTTTTGGGTCAAATCTTCTTCACATATTTGAAGTGGTAACGCTCTTTGGAATACATATGTCGTTTTCCATAGGGCAAAAAGAAGCGTCCAGGAGAGTCCGGAATTGAAAAAATCACTTCTGAAACCGTTCCATTGGCACAAAAAATACTCCTCTGGTGATTCTGAGAAGCGAATTTCGCTTCTCGATTTGAAGTCAGAATCCACTCAAGAAGCACTCACACAAATGTAATTTATGTATTTTATACAAGTCAGCTGACAGCCGCCGTAGATAATTTTTTGGCATTTCACCAACACTTGTGGGTTCAATCAGAAGCAGTTTTGTTGTTCCATTGGATCGCAGAATGAGTGGATTCCCGAGTGAAACGAATGGAAAACGACATTAGAATGAGTTTTGTTGTTCCATTGGATCACAGAATGAGTGGATCCCCGAGTGAAACCATTGGAAAATGACAATACAAAGAGTATTTTACATAAATACAGGGCGATTTTTGTATTATTGCCTTTATCAGAAAAAGCCAAGTATGTGTAGGTATATAATTAAATTTGAGAGCAATAGTATAAACAGAAAACATCGAATGAATTTTTGGTATATTTAACAAATGCCGCCAATTATCCAATCGCAGATTATTATTTATGCAGAAACATCTTTTTCTTTTTCCCCACGAAATAAAAAAATCGTTTTCCCTAAACTGTATTCAGATATTTTGTTTCATTATCTACCTATGAAAACAGATCTAATAGTCTTCACTGGGAAGAGGAAAAATCTGGAATTTCGGCCCTTAACACTTTTCAGATCGAAACTAGGACATGGTAATTTCGGGTATCACTTAAGGAAGATGAGCATTGGAGAAGATGATACCTGTAAACTATGCCTGGAGGAACCTGAGACAGCGGCACATACACTGTGTCAATGTCCGGCGTTCGCTGGCAGAAGAATGAGGATTTTGGGACATCATTGGGTTGAGACCCAGTCGATGAAACAGATCTCCCTTAAACAGTGATGCCAGCGTTAACATTAGGAGTCGAGCTCAGGGAAGAACTCTTGAGAAATCCAGAGAGTCTCACTGGGTAAGATTTATAGTGGTAGAGAGACGAAAAGAGATCCGACAAGGTCTGATTCGAATATCTCTCGAAATATTTTGTTTCATTATCTACCTATGAAAACAGATCTAATAGTCTTCACTGGGAAAAGGAAAAATCTGGAATTTCGGCCCTTAACACTTTTCAGATCGAAACTAGGACATGGTAATTTCGGGTATCACTTAAGGAAGATGAGCATTGGAGAAGATGATACCTGTAAACTATGCCTGGAGGAACCTGAGACAGCGGCACATACACTGTGTGATTTTGGGACATCATTGGGTTGAGACCCAGTCGATGAAACAGATCTCCCTTAAACAGTGATGCCAGGGTTAACATTAGGAGTCGAGCCCAGGGAAGAACTCTTGAGAAATCCAGAGAGTCTCACTGGGTAAGATTTATAGTGGTAGAGAGACGAAAAGAGATCCGACAAGGTCTGATTCGAATATCTCTCGAAATCTATATACAAGGTGGGCCAAAAGAGATCCCCCTTTTGGAAGATGCTCTTATTTTTTGCAAATGGCCGCTAATGTCAAATCTGTTTTGACATTTGTGGACTAGACAGATGTAGAATATAAGGCGTTTTTCTTTTTTAGTTCAGAGCACAACCTGAACTGTTATACAAAAAGTTCGTGTTTCTTTTTTAGCTCAGATACATCAGAGCTCAGATTTGTGTTTCTTTTTTCGATCTGAGCATAATCAGAGCGTGCTCGTTCAGGTTGTGCTCTGAACTAAAAGAGAAAAACGCCTATGGTGCGCTGTTCACGCTGGAGGAGTCATCGGGCCATTTTTTTTCGAGAACGCCGCTGGTCAAAGGACAACAGTGGGCGGTGCGGGCTATAGGGCCATGTTAACCGACTTGTTTCTGCCGCAATTGGACGAATTAGGACTGGAGGACATGTGGTTCCAACAGGAAGGAGCTACGGCAAACATTGCGCGAGCCACAACCAATATTCTGAAGGCGGTGTTCCCGGGTCGCCTCATCTCTCGTTTTGGCGATTTACACTGGCCCGCAAGATCGCCCGATTTAACCGGTTCAGACTTTTTTTGTGGGGTTCTTTGAAGTCCCGTGTTTACGTGAACAAGCAAGAGACCGAGAAGTACATATAACAATGTCGATGTTTTTCAATCAAACCGCATTGATTGACGTGTCGGCCAACATTCCGCTTTTTCATTTAATACAAAGCGGAATGTTTGCCGACACGTGATATAGCCACATACAATTGACCATGAGAATTCAAGATTGATGTCACAAACATAATCGCTACGACTTATTAATTATTGTCAAAGCGAAAGCGAGACGTACAGAAATTTAAGGAGCTTAAATACAAATGTCAAATCGTACCGAATATGCAGAATCAGCGAAATGATACGAATTCTTATGAACTTTAACTCAATGCCGTTCCTTAACTTGAAAAATTCGTAAAAGATTTTATTTCCTGCGTATTAAAATTATACCAATAGGTGGCCAAATTAAATTGAATGCAGATCTTTTTTGAAAGTGCCGACACGAAGGGACAAACTCCACTACTTAACTTTTAATGCAGTGTTCATTAATGTTTATGTATTTCTTTATTTTGGTTTTCACGAAACTTTGCACATTTGTTTTAAAACAAACTTCTTTAAATGACGTAAAACAGCTACGCTGTATTTGTGGTAGTATGTGTAAATCTGAAAAAAATAGAGATCTGCAAAAAGTGATCCGAATAAAAAAAAAGATTGATTTTTTTGCCCAATGGAACATAAAAAGTGATGTAGATAAAAAAAAGATTGATTTTTTGTCCCAATCGAAAACGACATAATTTAAAGTATGAAAAATGTCTTGGTTTAGTGTAAGTAGGTGTAAATATCGCTCAGAAATCGAGATTCGCAAAATAGATCTGATTCTGAAAAGTGCTCTTTTTTTGAGGCCAATGAAGCATGAAATAAGTATGCGTGCGACATTCAAGTGCCTTTGAGTGTGACAACTAGTGGAGTTTGTTTATGTTTTCGTGAAATTTTTGAACTACTAATGTCGTTTTGGATTTTGCAAAAAATATCAATTTTTTTGAGAAAAAAATCCATTTTTTTATCATTCGATTTGCCAAAAAAAAATTAATCTTTTTTTCTGATCTGAGGTACTTTTGAGAAATCTCGATTTTTTTCTCAGATTTACACATATTTTCACTAATACCAATGTGTATGAAACACAGCTGGCGGATACGAATTGTTTACCGCTGAATAGATTGCTTATTTATCGCGTATAGAAACAAAATTTTTATATTAAATTATTGTGAAATGCCTTATTATAATAAATGTGTAAAAATCAATTGAAATGGATTTCAAGTGCAAGTGAAAAAATGGTGGGTATGTAACAAGAGTAAAATTCGGATTTTTTGTTCGATTTGGCAGCAGAAATCTGAAATCTCTGATCAAAATCTAAAAAGCCAAGTCGAAAACGACATAACATTTATGTAAAAAAAATCGCCTAAAAAACTCTTTTTTTTTTATTTATTTAATAAAACAACAAGCGTGAAGTCAAGAAAGAGAAAACTTAAATAAGTTAAATAACAAGCGCAACAAAACTTTAATTTCTTCATGATCGAACAACGAAGTCAAATTTTTAATTTACCTATAAATTCGGACAAATATCTAATTACACGAGTATTCAACGGAAAACTATTAAACAGTTTACGGGATACAATGAAGTAGAAGGTTTTGAGCAAAGCTGTGCGAAAAGTATGTGTTAGTAGTAGTAGTAAAAAGACAGAATTGCTTGCACGCAAAGTGAGTATGAGAATTTGAAGTCTGCATGTAGCCACCTCTTTAAAGTAATAGAAATATATTAGCTGTAACATTTTCTCTGGTCTGAATAAAAGCATAGAGGAGCCAAGCAATTTCCCCCCCAAACTAACCAGAAAGTTATATTTTTTGATCAATCTAATACCACATAAAATACGAAGTGTCAAATAGGAAAGCATCATTTTTATTTAGAATTATAGCTACCCCATTTGTGTTTTTAACGCGACTTTAACATTTTCCTCATATGTAAACGTGGTATCGGTTAAATGAACTGTCTCTGACTCTACTCTTCCTCCTTACGCTTGATCTAAAGCAAAGATAATGGAATACAGAGATGGATAACTTTCCAGTGGAAAGGCGGCTGCCTACAAGCTGTTTTCCCGAAAAATTCATGAAGTCACGCACATAAGCTCATTTCTTTTCTAGGATATGTGAGTTCATGAATTGGACTTTAATGCAAGAATACGCTATTCCAAAATGTGTATTTCGCTATTTTTTAATTTTAATCGAAGCCCTAACAAAAACCAAACAAGTTTAATACCAAACACAAAACAATTGAACAACGCGATGCCCATAAAAGCAAAAGAAATATTGGCCGGCCATTAGCAATATGCTTTTTTGTAGATCACACGTATTCACAGACGGGGGTTGAAATTACAAAAACAACAATGTAAACAAATGGGTTTTGGAGGGATAGACGAACGAAAGATATCCATCTCTTTTATTCTTTCATCTCTGATCTAAAGTCTATCAGTTCAGCCAATTACCGATTCAGTTTTGGTATTGTACTGACACGATCGTAGGTAGTTTTTGTCTCGGTAAATGTAAAGTAATGTTGTGTTTTCCGCAGTGTTATGCTTCGTAACTCCTCGAGATTATTTCGATTACAAACTACTTAGAAACTACGGTTGTTTGTGCTATAAACAGTGTTGAGTACTTACCTTATTATATATAGGTATACTGATGTATTCGTTGTCAATGGATTTTTACTTAAACATTAAGTTTATATTCAGAGAAATGTGTACCAATACCGTGTATGCCAACTAAAGAAGTGGTAAAAGAGAGCACTATACAATAAAAGTTCCTTTCACCCTTGCATTTTCATTGACTTAATGTGGAGTTAATTTAGTTATAACAGTATTAAAATCGAAAACATTTACACGACTAATTGCATCGAAATCATATGTTATTAGTTGATTGAATATCTATCTAGGTCCGCATTGATAATTTAGAAAATAATCGACTAACTGCGTAAGTGCAACGATGTGAAAATCTCAGTCGGTAGTGGTACAGAAACTTTCCCTTTATAGGTATCTGTAAATCTAATAACCATTAACTAGGAACACGGGTTAAATTACCTTAGCCTGGTTGGTATGTATTTGAATATTTTAAAAAACAATAATGATTGTTTTCATCTACTATATTTAACAAATTTATTTTGAGTTAGGTACCTACCTGCACTTAATATTTTTGTAAAAATAATTATTTATGCTTACTAACATTCGTAATTAAATAATATCTTCTCCTTAACGCCAATATTATATCTATATAGGTAACCACTTTTTATGTTCGTTTGGCACAAAAAAAAAACGAGATTATTAGAATCTACATAATTTTTTTTAGAGCTTGAGATTTTCCGAGAGAAATAGCTACATTTTAGGGTTCAAAGAATACAACCTAATTTCTTAGGAGCTACAGTCTGGGTGGACTTGAGGGTCAATTTTCGTTCTGTGATACTGTGAAATAAAGTGTTTTCAGAAGTTCACTTTTATGTCGTTTTCGATTTGACTTTTCAGGTTTTGATCTCAGATTTCAGATTTCTGCTGCCAAATAGAACATAAAATCCGAATTTGATTGGTTCTTGTGTATAAGCAAAAAAAAAAGCAATCCTTTCAATAATAAACAACTCGTAACCGCCAGCTGTGTGTCATACACATTGATATTAGTGAAAGTATTTGTAATATCTGAGAAAAAAAATCGAGATTTCTCAAAAGAGAGTTAGATAAAAAAAAAAGATTTTTTTTGCAAATCGAACAAAACCATTTCAATAAAAAAATTTTTTTTTCTCAAAAAAATTGATCCTTTTGCCAAATCGAAAACAACATAGAATCCGTTGCCTCGACGGATCCGTCAATATTGACGTATACGACGGAACGAGCAGTCGCATAGAATCCGTCGCATTTCGCATACGGTGACAGCCAGTGTTTAAATACTCTGTCCTCATATTTCCCACGAAACGTAATAATATTTCCCTATTCACCGAATATTCAAATTTCCTCTTAAATAATTATTAGGTACTTTTTTGTGAAAACATCTTATTTTTAAAAGTAAAATTTATATTTTACGGAAATAAAATCACATTAAATTATCTTTGGTATAAAAATCGCAGATTGTTAATATTATAATGATTACCTTTTTGTATTAGAAAATGTTGGTACTAGAAAATGCGATTTATATAAGCTCTTTTTTATGTACATTCAGTGTCTTAATAATCATGGTGAAATGTGGATACCAATTTCGATGAAATTTCAGCAAAAATTTATAATTGAATAGTTTTGCGGACATCGAAATAACCAATGACAGTTTCTCTCATGCTCTCAATATTTCCAGCAATGAAAACGTTGCCTCTCTCACTTACTTTATCCGTCACATCCGGCATGTGCGCAGCTTATGGGTCAGGTTCCATAAGGTGCTGTGTATTCCAAAGATAATGGATAAATGGGTTTTATCCATCTCTTTTATTCATTCATCTCTGGTGTATTCTATCTACCTGACAGTCAAATACGATGCCGCAACAGATGCGACGGATTCTATAGGTTGGGCCCCGATTTCCCGCGTAGTTTTTTCAATATAATATAGTTTCTACGTGTGAAGCAGCAAAAAAAAATTCTAAAAGACAGGAGGTGTTCAGTGTAATGAACTACTGAGACTCAGCAGTGTTCCTACATCGTGGTAACTCTACCTTTTTGTGAGAATTTCAATTTTTTAGAAACTTTCTGTTCGTAAAAGGAAAAATAAATTTAAATCTGACAGAAAAACATTAAAACAATTAGATTTCATTATGAATATCAACTACATGTACATAAAAAGGAGATTTGCCTTTAGCAACAATTTCTAGCACCAAAAAATAATTATTATAATGTAAGCAAACTGCAATTTTTAAACTGAAGATTCTTTTTATGTTAATTTCTTTCCGAACAATACAAATTTTACTTTTAAAAGTATGTTTTTTTCATAAAAAAATCGAGGGAATTTGAATTTAGTGAAAAGGTAGAAATGAACAAATGAACACTGACTGAGAGTTATGGCGTTTTCGATTGAAGAAAAGAATTCTATGAAAAGAACAAATCTAGAAGTGCTCTTTGGATGTATTCTATGTTTCATTGAAAAAAAGGTGCACTTCCAGGACAATTCTTAACACGAGTAGGTACACGACAGAACTCTCCGCAATATTTTTAGAGAATTGTCCTGAACTCACCAACCAACACACACTACCAAAATGTCAAATTGAAATATTTGTTGTGTTTGAAACAGATTTGTGATCTGATTATGCATGCAAAATATAAACTTAAATTAAAATATATTGATTTGGCATATTAAAATATTCATATTTACTGTAGAAAACGAAAAACAAGTACCTAGCAACAGAAAACCAAATCTCACATATTATCTACCCTATTACAAAGTGCTCCAACGAATTTCATTGAAAAGAGCAATTCTGAATTGAATGAAACACGCCATCAGTGTATTTGATGAGGTTCTGTCAGCTGATGGATGTGTTCTGAAAGTTTAAATTCGTTGTTTTATTTTACCACGAAAACGTGTAGGTATTCTTCAAAATATATTATAATAGCGAATGTAATCAACATAAATACATAAAAGAATAAAGTGTTAAAAATCATTAGTTGAAATAAAATAACATATTTTTGTTCCTTCAATTGTGTCTGTTTTCGTTGGTTGTTTTTGGAGAAAAAATATTTCGCCGGGAATGTAGAATTCTTAACGATTATTACGATATGAAATAAGATTTTTGAGTTATTATCTTTTCATGAAAATTCCGTTTAATAGTGGAAAACAAAAAATAAAAAAATTAAAAGCTATTTAAATTTATTAGAAAATTTGAGATAATTGCTATAATTAATGAAAAATAATGCCAGTTTTTAATAAAAAAAAATAGATACAATCTACGAAATTTCATTTATTTTCTTTCAAATGTACGGGAAAGAACGAAACTCAAAATGGATATCAGCAAAATAGCAAATAAACATGTTTACTGATTTGTACCCTTGTTGCGCATTAGTTGCCTAAAGTTTTTTGTTTAACTCATACGAAATCACATTAGAATTAGTGATCAGATATTTTATATTATTATATTTGTACCCAAGGTTTTTTTTTGCTACAAAAAAAAAAAACAACTGAAAAGTTTTTGGTAGACATTTTATGAACGAAAACAATGTCATTATTTGTACGCACATTTATTATTGTTTCTTTCCATTTTTTTTTTCTACGAAACACGAAGGTATTTTTTTACTAGACTTTTTGTTTGTAATTTTTCTTACACTTTTTAAGTCCGTCTCATTTAATACTGTTGTTAATTGTTTCACCAAGTCGAACATTGAAAAAAAATTGGAATGTGAATAAAGAAATATTCGTTTTCTTTATATCCTATAATTTGAACATTAATTTCTATTCAATTATAAGAAAATCGAACAACTATTTATATAAAAATGTAGCTAAAAATGTCAACTTGGGACTAGGGCTGTCGTTCCAAGACAAAAATGCAGCAGCACTACCAGTCGACAAAAAGCAGTACAGCAGTATATCGTATACGTATACGTTAAAATTAAAAGACTTGGGGCCGGTCTGTTCACAGCTGGTCAAATCCTTGGTTAGGTTACCATCGATTTAATTTAACCGATGATTACAAATCAGTGATAACCAATGAGTGTTTGTTTACCGCTTTTTAACTTACCAAACCATAGATTTGCGACAAATCGTTCCATTTTTCCAGTTCATTTGTAAATTCAGTGATAAGCCCAATCTATGGTTACATCATTTTCCTGGCTTCGTGTGTTTTTGTCTGGGTAATTTACTAATGAATATATTGTTACTGTTTAGTAGATACATAAATGTCAAAATCAAATGATACCTACAGGACTTTAAAAAAAAACATTAATATAATCTTGTTGGTGTGAGACAAGTAATTGAGAACATAGCTAAATCAGTACAAACAACCAATAAAAGTCGGTAACCCAATATTGGGCTTTCAATATTTCCTCAATTTATGAGAGCTGTCAAAAGACAAAAATGTAGAAAGCTATCTTAATTCATCCGGGTGAAGTTGGGAATCTGTCTGTACCCTCAATTTTCATAGCATGGCGTGAAGTTCGGCTGGTTATCGATTTCTCTGGTTAACTAACCAAACCAACGATTCTCTAGTTAATAGGCGTGAAGTTCGGCTGGTTATCGATTTCTCTGGTTAACTAACCAAACCAACGATTCTCTAGTTAATATTTTACTGAACAAACTCATTCGATGATTACCAGCTTAAATAACCGATGATTTAATATAACCAAGATTGAACAAACCAGTCCTTAACACACTTATGTAAATTGCTTATACTTAGATAACAAATAGATTGCACTGTTCACAAAAAAGAAACAATTCCAAATGCAAAGAAAAAGTATTTCAAAATTGGTTATTTATAACCAATACTGTTGTGCTGTGCAGCACAACAGTACAAAGATACAGAAAGCAGTACAAATTCTGCTTTTGCAGGCAGACAGCACTACTTGGGACTGAGAAAAACTATTATTTACAACACAGCTCCACACTGCTTGAATTTCATAATAATGTCTTGGAACATTTTAAGAACAAAAAGCGCATATTTAAAAAAAAAAACAGTATTTTAAGTAGCTGTGCACCACAACAGTACAAATTCTGCTTTTGCAGGCAGACAGCACTGCTTGGGACTGAGAAAAACTATTATTTACAACACAGCTCCACACTCGATAACGAAATGAAAACCCACCACAGGCTACCGACATCCGGTTCAAATCGGAAAAGTGTAGGCTGATTTATTCAAGTATGAGTTAGCCTCCTTTGCTTAAAATAGGCACAAATACATGAATGGATAAAGAATCCCTCACCCCAGTAGTATTATTATAAAAATCCCATGCCCTGATGGCTGATACTGCGAAGTTACTACCCCAGTAGTAACTTTGAATGTGTTATGACCAGTGATACCAGATCATGGGTAATTACCCATTTCGTGGGCGAAAAAAAAAACAAGGAATTGATAAATCACCATTGTTCATTCAATAATTACTCGTAGACTGATCAAACGAATTAAATTAACACAGAAAACGACAAATGATACTTACTTCGTGACAGGATTAATAATTTAGTACACATATCGGATCACTTTTTGCAGATCTCAATATTTTTTTCAGATTTAAACATACTAAATACCACAAATTCCAATATAGTATTACGTTATTTAAAGAAGAGGCTTCCATTGGGACCACCAGATATTTTGTTTAGATTTCAGATTTAATGCGGTTCGTGGAAATGGAACGTGCAACGAAATTGATCTGCTTTTGTAAATGGATTAGTGCGTTATTTGACAGCAATGACAGCTGTTTTTGAAAAAATCAACTATGGACTAAAAAGCTAAAAATAGTTAATTTAAAATAAAACCCGACTGAAGCTAATACTAGACTGTAAGCCAATTATGCATATGAATACGAACAGGCAAATGACAAGATTAGCTGTCAAATGACCAAAATGTCAGGATTATCAAAACTATATGACCAAAATTACCAATATGGTCATATTTGCCTTTTAAGACATTTGTGATTTATTGCCAAATGTTGTAGTACAAGAAAGATAACGAAAATGAAAATAAATCGCGATTCCACGAACTCAAACATCGATGACAACAAAATAATTCTTTTCCTTTTTTCCGTCAAAAATGCCAGCAATGCCATAACGAAATTTCAATAAAATGCATATGGTATTCGTGCTTATTGTCCGATTACACTATATGCTATTTGCGCATTTTTATCTGTCAAATTTGAACTGGTCATATGTGGCATTTAGGTCATTAGAGCATTTGAGATATGCCCATTAATTTGTATGACCATATTTTGTCATGAGAACTGTCAAAAAATGGCATTTTATGACCACTTGGCATACAGTCTAATCTCACCTTGACTGTAAAAAAAGAACAGAGATAAAATTGTAAAATTATTAATACAGGATTTAATAAGAAAGAGGAGGCACGGTAAAAGCCCGTCGAGAACAACTAGGTAGTAATAAATATAATTTGCAGGATTCAGAAACCAGTTACATATATAAAATCAGTCTTTCATTATATATCCTTTTTCTTTTTAAATGACTTGCACGCCAGAACAAGATCATTAAATGTTATGGATTTAAATTTTAAAGTTGTTTCGAATTACTTATATTATTAGCACTTTAATACAGCAGGAGTTAAATTTATTCGGTATAATTATACTTTATTCAGAAATTGCACTTTCTCTTATTTCTGCTTTTTGCAGTTATATATTAATTTTGGATATATTTTATTTATGTGAACATTCCTATTTTTCCTACACCTTCGCGTTGTAATTACTTTTTACATATGCGGCTTTTAAGCTGATGAAAAGATGGTGAGTCTCGACTTGAAATAATTCATTGTCAGGAACTCTTTATGGCTATAACCGAATTCCGTATACCGGAAAAACTGAAGGAATATGAAATCATTGTTATTATTATTTATTAATTATTATTTTTTCTAATGATGGCTTACTTAGTGTGTGGCGCGTTGCTTGATCTGATGATAGGTAGCGGTCCCCAATTATGTGTTACATATTTAAAGGGTTACTACATTTGCTGCAGATTGGTGGTGGTTCATGTTTACTAGGTGTTGGTGGGTAATTGTTCCGTGTCCTATACGCAGTCTGACAAAATTTGTAAGCATTGCTTTGGTGGCCAACATGTTCTGGCCTTTGCTTTGGCTGGGAGCTTGTCACAGATTCTGGAGACGATCCACACAAAACGGGAGACTGTCGAAGCAGTCACAAATTTTACGTTTAAGAGGCTTGTAAGTTTTAGCGCTTCCAAACGGCCAGAGCTTCCGTTGTAAAGATAGATGTTTTCGGATAGAATTCCTTGTTTGAGCACAGTGCCATCATCGAAGGTGAGTGCCAAAGCAGTGTGTTCGGTTTTAGAACCATCCGTGTAGATAAAAGTCCAT
The DNA here is from genome assembly GCA_916610125.1 of Cheilosia vulpina. Lineage (NCBI taxonomy): Eukaryota > Metazoa > Arthropoda > Insecta > Diptera > Syrphidae > Cheilosia > Cheilosia vulpina. Next base: position 160,039 of record OU744280.1, on the reverse strand, counting down.
CCTTCTGTGGATAGCTCGAATAATATGTCTTGGAATAGCGACCAGTATGAGCGACGGTTAGTGCTTCCTTTAGGGTCAACGAGAGCTCCATTGCGGATGCTAGTCTTTTTTTTCGCTTGAGATTGGATATGGGGTGGATATCTTTGCCGGTTGCGAAAGACAGTTTAGTTAAGTTCATTAATAGCAGCCCTGCTTCTGCTAGAGTATTTTTGATCAAGGATCGGGATGTGTGGTAGTGTGGCATTGATGCCTATTCTGGTGGCTTGGTGATGTGGAGCCTTGATGATTTGTAGCGTAGACTTTGGGCAGGATCCGTATAAAGATAAAGCATAGTCAATCTTACTTAAGATAAGTTTTTCAATTTATTTCTTTTGGGATGAACGGAAGAAACCTACAATTGTATGCCGAGTCCAAACGGCCAGTTGAGAAGCTCTTTCATCACAGTATATAATATCCATCAGTACTCTGGCGAGTTTGACTGTTTTCCCTACAGAGGATATAGACGTCATCTGCTTATACGCAGTGATCTAATTTTGTATACCTTCTTATGATTCCATAAATTTCTATATACATATGTAAATAAATCAATAAATTCAAAAATTAATTAACATCAATTAATAGTAATAAAATTAATAATAGAAATTCATTTGACATTCTGTATTTTATATCACAATTTTACTTAATTATTTCGAAGCTTAAATAGTTTCAAGAGAGAACAATTTACATTAAAGTAGAAATCAAACAATTAATTTATACAAAAATCGTATTTCTAAGCTTACACCAGATAGTCAAAGAGAAAAGATTCTACGCTAGCGAAATTTAAATTGAGAATCCATTTTTTTACAAGTTTGAGAGACATTTCAGGTATAGAGATTGACCTGAATGACTGAGGAAGTATGGAACTGGGGAACAGATACTGATAATGCCTAAGGGCACAGCGAAAATATTTCCTCAAAGTTTGTATATGAATCGAAAAGCTAAACCTTGAATCTAAGGTAAGACCCAGGTATTTGAATTCACTAACATTTTCGATCTGGAAACATTTATCACTGCAGTTCAGGTTATTATAAAAAGTAGGATAAGAAGAACAACAGTTAAGTTGTAATCTTTGGCACTCAGATGCATGAAAATAAATGTTCAAATCAGAGTCGGGAATAGTCGACAAACTAAAAAACATAATTTTTTTTTGGAGCTTATAACCAAGTTGTGTTTGGAAAACCAGATCATTATAAGATTAAGGTCCCAATTTATGTCAGAAACCAGGTCAATGCGACTGACAGAGCCATATGCGAAGCCTACATCATCGGCAAAAGCGGTTGGAACACCTTTAAAATTAAGAGTAAATAGCGAGTTTATGTACACAAGGAACAGAATCGGACCCAAAACAAACCTTGTGGTACCCTTAAGTTTAGAATCATATGAGTGCTCTTTATATCATCAACTTTCACTCCTTGTGACCTATTTTTAAGATAAGATCCGAACCAGTCTAACATGAAGCCACGTATTCCCGCACTTTAAATTTTTTTGAGAAGAATGTCGTGATTGACCATATCAAACGCTTTGGTGATATCGACAAATAACCCAGCAGTATACTTTTTACCATCAAGGTTAAATATAATATTGCAACACAACTCAAGAAGTGCATCTTCGGTTGATTTACCCTTTTGAAAGCCAAATTGCCTTGCATTAAAAAACTTAACTTTTGTGAGATAACTCACTAACCTATTTTTACAAGCTTTTCAAAAATTTTACTTATAGCTGGGAGAAGTGAGATAGGCCTATAATTACACACCTCTACAGCAGAACCCTTTATAAATAGACCCCATCAAATATGCACCGATTAAAGATATCTGACAGTACTTCCATGATATAAAAAGCAACTTTTTTGAGCAATATATTTGAGATACCGTCAGCACCACATGAATTAGTATTTTTTAGGGTACCAATAACTTTTAAAACTTCACGTGGAGTTATCGGTTCAAATATAAAACTATTACAGCACGTTTGTTCGGTAAACCAGCCACTTGTCGAACATCTACGACAAGAATGATGGACAGGACATGGTTGCAAACTGGTGGCTATATTAGTAAATTAGCAGTTAAAACCATCTGCAATCACTAGTTCATCCGATACGACGCAGTCATCGACACGAATAACAGACGGTTTATTCACTACCGAGTTTTTGTTTAAGACACTGTTAACTATTTGCCATTCATTTCTTAAATTACCTTTAGCGTAATTAAATTTAAGGCGGTAATAATTATCACGATAAATAGGAATTTCCTTTTTAAGTTTAGTACACAATTTTTTGTAGCTGCATCTTAGCCGAAGATTTTCGGGGTTCTTATAGCATTTTGTTCTAAGTTTATTTTTAACCTTGATTTTGTTCACTAAATATGAGGAAATCCAAAGCTTAAGCCGTTTAGATAAACTTTTAGTTCGCTATATAGAGGAACAGCTGAGAATATGTTTCTGAAGAGAAGCGATGAATACCGAATAGGTAGAAGAAGCATCTGTACACAGATAGACTTCATCCCAAAACTAAGTAAGCTTCCGTTTAAGCTTTTTATAGTTTACTTTCGTTACACTCTTACGGGACTTAGAACTATAATTCCGCAAATTATTGGAAATGTTAAAAAACAACCCAGTCATGGAATGATCAGTAATCATTAGATCAATAACGCATTTCTCGCAGTTACTGCAACCATATTTTAAACGCCCATAAATATGGTCAACATCTACCTGAGACAGCACGAGTAGGTTCATTCATAAAGCTTGCTAAGCCAATAATTCCAAATAGCTCGAAACAAGTTCCCTCTTTTCCAAAATGTTTTAAAATCTCCTAAAACAATAACATTTTTTGATTTTCGTTTTCTAATAAACAGGAAAATTCTTCTATAAACGTTGAAATATTAAACACGTGCAAGCTATAAACACACAAAAAGACGTAGACCTCACGATTAAATTCAATGGAAACCCTTAGTACATCAGCACTCAAACAGTCAAAACAAAGTACTTCACGAATTATGTAATCCTCTTTATCTTTAATAAAACAACCAACACCACCTGCAGCGTAATTTTCATTTGTTTTAGCAAAAAAAATTGAAACCGGGCATAAAATAATCATTTTTCTCAAACTCGTAAATCCAGATTTCAGACACAAAAATAATATCTGGAATTTTTCCTCGTACTGCTGCTGCTGCTGTTCCTCGCACTGTCGCTCCCAGTTGATTGTGAGTTAAGTTTGGTTTTGTTGATCTTCTTAGCATTCATTATTCTCTGCTTCGTATGTAGATCAGAAAATCTTACACAGATTATTGATTTAGTAATAGAGGAGCTCGGATTGGTATTATTTTTGACTTGCACATTTTTTATGTAGCATTTATCAATTTTATCATCTGGAACATCGATGGAGAGAGCATTTTTGAAGAGCTGTTGTGTCACGGTCATTACATTTTTGTCGTTGACGTCAGACATTTTAACAATGTCAATGCAATTCGTAAAAAGATGTTGTTGCTGCCAATTAAGTTGTTTTTGCGGAACTGCTATCCATTTGGTTTTTGTTGTTAATACATTGTTGTTATTTGGTATTGGCGATTTCGGTGGCGGCAAATGGAGAGAGCATCGTGTAAGCACTGAACATTTGTCACAACGAAAAGAATTTGCATAGTCAGCATCTTCTACAGTGATGTTAGCGCACGAATAATGAAAAAAGTGTGAGCAATCGATACAATTTATTTTTGTTAAACAATTACGATCAATTTTTTGCGAACAAACGGAGCAATTCATTATGAAATTGTCGAAAGATTAACTAAGCAAAGTTTTAAGTTAGTTTGTAAAAATGACACCCCACGACAATCCAGAGAGAACGATCGTTAAAAATAGAATTAAGCGTTTGATTAGTCACTTTTTAGCTGGGATAGTTAAGTTTTTTATCATATGATAGGAGATTTTGTCTCCACCTGGGGTTTTACCTTTAACCAAGTTCAAGCTATTTTCAAATTCGATAAATGAGATCGGTTGCTCTATACACTAAGCTAGTAGGTTATTTGTCATTGTAACGTGGATATTCAAGACTTGCCGTTTTGTTTATGTTGAATTTGTCGGGAAAATTTGTCCTCGGATACGGCCGAGGAAATAATATGTTTAATATTAAGATTAGTGGAGGTACCAACAAGCCTTCAGATGTTTTGGCAAAGTTGGGTAGTTTTTTTTTTACCGAGGGTAGGAGTGTGTTCCAAAGACACTATGAGAATAGCAAGCGTATGCTCATAGTAGTGTCAGATTTTTACTGACTAAAAACACCACCCCTCTATAGAATGTTAGATACTGGAACTAAGATATAACTTATCAAGCAATTTTACTATCACGAAATAAAACACTTTTGACAGGTAACTTTTCATTGAAAGATCCTGCATGTTCCGCAATTAAGACGGGGTTAATCCTTATCTTTCCAAGTCGAAAGGTTTCGTTCTTTGTAGTCGGCGCAACAAATAACTCGCATTCAAAATTGTCGGACTGTATTGTTGATATGTCCGATTAGTCGGTTTCGACTAATCGCTTACGCGCGAAGCTTTTAGTTTCAGCTTCGATTGTAGGAATTCCGAGATCCCTGTGGATATCGTCGTTTCTAGTATACCACGGTGCTTGGACTTTTTCCCATAGACTTTATTTTGAAAAGTTTTTAAAATATTGGTATTTGTTTTCTGGGGAAATCCCCAAAGTTGTATACCGTAGGTCCACACCGGCCTTAGCACTTGCTTGTATAAAAGCAGTTTGTTTTCGGTACTGAGCTGGGAATGTTTTCCAAGTAGCCAGTACATTTCTCTATATTTGATATCGAGTTCTTTACGTTTCATTTTCACGTGCGAATTCCATTTGCTTTGCGTCGAGTGCCATTCCCAGGTATTTGGCCTCGTTTGCAAAAGGTATTCGGGCCAAGTTTAGAAAAATTGGCAAGGCATTAGTTTTCTTATATGTGAAATTCACGTGAACAGATTTAGTTTCGTTGAGGTCGATCCGGCGATCCCTCGTCCATTCATTTACTTTATTCAGTGTGGTTTGCAATTTTGCAGACGTTTCTTCGATTGTATTAACAAGTGCAAGGATAGCGGTGTCGTCGGGGAACGTAGCAAGGGTAGTGCCATCTTCTTTTGGTATATCGCAAGTTTATAATAGATAGAAAAGTGGCCCAAGGAAGGTTCCTTGCGGTACGCCGGCCGAAATTTCTTTAAGCTCCGAATATTTTTGTTTCCATGTCTAACACGGAAGAGTATTCCCGAGATATGATTCTAGAATATCACATAGCGTAACGGGGAGAACTTGTTGTAATTTTAATTTTAAGCCGTCGTGCCACACCTTATCAAAGGCTATAACCGGTTGTAAACGCCTTAGTAATATCCTCTCGAAAACTTTGGATATGACTGGAAGAAGCGAAATTGGTCTATACGATTTTCCTGGTTTTAAAACCATAATGACGTCCGCAACTTTCCATCAACTTTCCATTGGCTCGGCACGTGTTTTAATCTGAGTGCAGAATTTATAATATGTAGAAGCTTAATTAATGATTTTCTAGGTAGAACTTTGAGAACTTCTCTGATGATCAAATCATTACCCGAGAATCGATTTCACATTTTAGTTCCCTTAGGGTTGCATTTGTGAGTGTAAAATCGTCAGATAGTAATTCCGTCCCATTGTTCCATTGTTACTCTCGTGAGCCGCTGACCATCGTACGGTTTAAAGGTTTCTTCTAGATGGGCGGCAAAAACGTCCGCTTTTTCTTTATCTTCCCTTGCCCAATCATTTTGATTTATTTTTATTGGCGGGGATTTTGGGTCTTTTGGTGCCTTTTACAGCTTTCCAGAGTGAATAAATGGAATCTTTTTAAACTTTCAACGTAAGAACCTATCGCACGATTTTTAAGATCGTTAATAGCTGTCTTCAACAAATTGCACAAATAATTCAAATGTTCTTAATGTTGCGGAGCGCGACTCTGTTGCCATTTTTTACGCGCCTTACTTTTTTCGTTGACCAATTCTTTTATTTCGGGAGGATATCGTAAACCATATTTGGCCGGCGTTTTTTTTGGGTTAGGTGTATTATTCCAGGAGGTGAGCTGAACGACTTCAACCAAGCGATCAACTTCAACCTCAAGTTCATAAGGTTGTTCTATCAGTTAATCTCGCTGGCTCTAGGTTATTGACTAGTTTGATGTGGTTGGTAGATAATCCTTTCACGACGAAAAAATCTATAAGATCAGGTATTTTTGAATACCAGTAGGTCGGTTTGCCCGTCGAGTGGAAATCACATCTGTACTCCATACCTGCCCATACCTTTGATAATTTAGCCAAAATTAGGGCAAAATTAAAAACACAAGTATAAAATTTTGTTAGTGCGTGAATATATTGGACAATATATTGGGTGAGTTTTTAATTTGATGAAGTATATTTAAAAAAAATCCTCCTGATTGTTTTAAAAGCTAAATGCTGTTAATGTGATATGGTTAAAGGTGGGTAAAGTGATATACTACATCACTGTACTAACGATATCACCATACACAAATTAGTTGGAAGAGAGTATTAAAAACTTTGAAAAACGCAAGAAAAAGCCGAAAAGGCTCATGCTAGTAAAAATCAAACGGCCAAAGCAAACAAAAGAAAGTTCCTCGAGCGATTCAGATGAAAGGTTGCATTTACTGAGTTCAACCGACGATCCTTGGGCCGAAACTCCACCTAACAACGACAACGGATACAAATGCTTCCAGATGGATAAGAAGACCAAAAAATGGGTTCCATGCTTGCAGTGTGATTTGGTTTGGTATATAACTTTATCCGAAGGGAGTGTATCACATTATCCACCAGTTTTATTAAGGGGAGTTACAGAGCTTTTTTTATTTTTTTTTTAAATAGCTGCAGATTGGATTGCTCTGGAGAAACCTAAAATGGATGTATATTGCGCAATGCATCAAAGAGTTATAATGAATAGTTCGACAAGAGCTATGTCATAAAATTTACGAGTAATTATTAGATAACAAATATATCACAATACCCGAAGTTACTCTAATCAAGTTAGTATAATCACTTTTGTTAAGCGCGGAGCGTGGTGGACCGTAGATAGATGATATTCTAAAAGTACGCTGACTATTTTCTACTCGAATCGTGCACAGTTGCATAGTTTCAAGCTCTATCTTCAGGTCTTTGTATTGTTCAATGCAGTCTTTAAAAAACAACGATGATCCGCCTCTCGCGTTTCCCGATGGGTTACAAGCGTGGAAATCATTATAGCCTTTTATTTTTAAAAGTGATCCTCTTTTACGTGGGTTTCAGAAATCAAGCAAATGTCAATACGCATTTTCCTTGAATTATTTTCGAGCTTAACCAACCGATCGAGAATAATTTTATTTATTTTGCTTTGTTCATCAAGTTTCTCGAGAATATCTGAGAAAACATGTGAAACAGGGTCAGGCGAAGTTTCAACGTTTTTTTGGTTCTTCGAATGCCGCGGCCTGAGTGTAGTGGTCCTCTGGCTGACCGAGGGCCACTATTCGATGGCTTTCCTGATGGTAATTTTTGAGTAGTGTTTCTCTGTCTCTCTTTCTTTGATATTTGTACGTTTAGGAACCGGAGGTTTTAGATTGCCTACTATCTCACAGAGCGGTCTTACGTTCTGTCTTTCGTTTTCGATTTGGCTTTCCAGATTTTGATCTGAGATTTCAGATATCTGCTGCCAAATCGAACATAAAATCCGAATTTTATTGGTTCTTGTGTGTATTGAGTTGGGCGCAAAATATATATATATTTTTTTACTTGCACTGGAAATCAATTTGAATTGATTTTTACACATTTATAATAACTCATTTCGAAATAATTTAATATAAAAAATCTTCAATACTCGAAAAATTAATAATTCATTCAAAAAAGCAATCCCTTCAGCGATAAACAATTCGTAACCGCCAGCTCTGTGTCATAAAAATTGGTATTAGTGAAAGTATGTGTAAAATCTGAGAGAAAATTGAGATTTCTCAAAAGTGATCTGAGATCAAAAAAAAGATTGATTTTTGTGGCAAATCGAACATGAAAAGCAACCTCGATAAAAAAAAATCGATTTTTTCTCAAAAAGATTGATTTGTTTGCCAAATCGAAAACGACATTAGTTAGCGGTTTTGATTGAGAATTTTAGGGCTTAAGTAGCGTATCTCTTCGTCGATTTTTACCACGATATTAATTATTGGTTTAATTATTTAGATGTCTTCGATACTATCTGACCTATCGAATGTAAGCATAAAGAGCGGAAGTCCCCGCCTTACCAGGATATCCTTATCGACTTCAGTTTGTTGCCTCTCCTTCCTGATAATATTATCATCATCAAGAATTTTAAACCCTTTGGCTTGGAGGTCGTTTATAATCTCTTCTTTGGTGCCCTTTCTACAGCAATATGTGGCCTTTCTGACTTTATTTCGAAAGTATACCACTGGATCTTCTCGGTATTTAGCTATTGAAACACTGCCCGGTATTCATCATGGTTACCGACGTTAATTTTCCACGCATTATTCCTTATAGATGTAACCTTAAATTTCGATGTCATCGTTTCTTTGAGGCGGTGCGAATTTGCGCTCGAAGTTGTTTTTCATGTGGTTCTTTACGGCTTTGTTCTTTAAGGGGCTCGACTTCGGGCGAAGATCCGGCTTTTCTTACTTGATTCATTTCTCGTGCTAGCTCTTCTTCGTCGGTGTGGTATTCCCGACGAGCTAAGCGTGGTGGAGTACATTCGCCCTTTTCTGCAAATGATTGTTCCTTAGTACCTTTTTTCTTCTTTCAACAGATCTATCTCTTTCTTAATTCGGTGTGCTTTACTTTCTTGTATCTTTCACTAGTCCTATTTTGCACGTGCTGGCGCTCCCGGCGGACTTCTTTTCCCGGGGTTATTCGATCTTGATGAAGGAGGAGATCGAGATACCCTTGAACATTTAATGAAAGGGTCAATGGATTGCAATAAGCGGATCTCCCCAGAATCCGTCGAGTCGACCCTCTTCGGAGGGTGGATTTTCCAGTAAAGCTGGACCTGGGGTAATTGATCTTTTCAATTTTTTGTATACACTATACGCTCGGTATACGGATGTTGGATTTCAATCGCCTCTTACGACAGGCATGCCTACCTCGGGTATATTCTTTCCCCTACCCGAAGTTGGGTAGTTGAAGAATTTGGACTAATAGATGAAGTAAATTCATTTAAACTTTAAGTTTCCCTGCTTTTTAAGTCTTCGAAATTTGGCATTTGATTTTTTGAAAGCTATCAAGTTTTTTGGAGTTGGGTTTCTTTTAAATGGTATGTTGTTTATGTGGTCGTGGTGGTTGTATACCTGCGTTCGCCCCTGGATCGTGTAGCCTTGGGGGCGTTCAAGTATCCAGTGTACTAAGTCTGACAGCTCTCTCACTAGATGTATCTCGGTTTTGATTGGGAGAAATCGGTCATATGAGCAGCTGTTTCAGTAGACGTCTATGGAGGGGTAGCCGACGAATGTAGTCAAGAAATTCGTGACTGAGTACTAATGTCGTTTTCGATTTCGCAAACAGATCAATCTTTTTGAGAAAAAATCATTTTGTTTTTTTGATCGAGGTTGCTTTTCATGTTCGATTTGCCACAAAAATCAATCTGTTTTTTGATCTCAGATCACTTTTGAGAAATCTCAATTTTCTCTCAGATTTTACACATACTTTCACTAACACCAATGTTTATGACAGACAGCTGGCGGTTACGAATTGTTTATCGTTGGAGGGATTGCTTTTTTAAATGAATTATTAATTTTTCGAGAATGGAAACGATTTTTTATATTAAATTATTTCAAAATGAGTTAGGTATATAAATGTAAAAATCAATTGAAATGCATTTCCAGTGCAAGTGAAAAAAAAATGTTTGCGGCCAACTCAATACACACAAGAACCAATAAAGTTAGGATTTTATGTTCGATTTGGCAGCCGAAATCTGAAATCTCAGATCAAAATCTGGAAAGCCAAATCGAAAACGACATAAGTTGACAGATCGCGTATGTGGATGACGTAGGTAGTAAAAGTGACGTTCCCCACCAATCTAGTATTTGCGTTCAGGTTATATCTCATCCAGACCAATCTAGTCGACTTAAGATAATTAGATTCTTGAATACGGCCATTGACTTGAATGCTGGTTGGAGTTTTCCAGGAAAAATAACGTGCAATGCGGTATTATGTGCACGAGCACTGGAGACTACTGAAAGTTAAATGACCTATGCTTCGGTCAATCTTTTAGGTGTTAAATTGTCTATAATTTATAGTTTTAATCAGAGACAACACTGAGACCACCAACTTCGGCCGATTTCCCGTTACTTGCCTACAAGCTATATTCTTATGGGGTGGCAAATGCTAGTGCGCTATCATTATTACATAGAAATTCGTATTGACAAATGTCACGTAACTTCAATTATTCCGGCTCACCAACACACTCGCACCTTGCATATGCCACTTCTGCTGTCGGCAAAGTTGCTGCCAGCGTTCATAGAATTTTATCCGTTAAATTTGAAATTATTCGTTACGTGTGGATAGTATTTTCCAGAGACAATACTGAGACCACCAACTCCGACCGATTTCCCGTTACTTAGCCTACAAGCCATATTTATATGGGGTGGCAAATGCTAAGTGCGCTTGTATTGTTACATAGAAATTCGTATTGACAAATGTCACGTAACTTCAAAAATTCCGACTCACCAACACGCTCGCACCTTGCATATGCCACTTCCGCTGTGGGCAAAGTTGCTGACAGCGTTCATAGAATTTTATCCGTTAAATTTGAAACTATTCGTTACGTGTGCATAATATTTTTTTAAGGAATAAGTGGAGATTTTCTTAAAATATATATGAAAAATAAATAATGTAGATTGTTTGAAGTAAAATAGATATTGAGCAAATTTTCTTCAGTTTTCTAAGAAAAATTTACGCATGAAATCGAAGTTAATGATATTCAAAAGCGCAAAATACGCAACCATGTTTGTCATAATAAGTTTTTAGTATATTCTCATTTAGCTAGTTTTATTAACCAAAGAAATCAAATTATTCGCCTTTTAACAATATATAATTACTAACCAATGGCATTCAGTAATGTGAAAAGGCGGTATTCCCGAATTCTAGCACATTTCCCCACGGTTGTTGAGGTTGGCAGCATTTATTTTTGTACTTTTTGTATGTTCTTGCATGCCACACGGATTCTTAATTGACACAACACCGATAGGAAAACAAAATGGCGAATTTGAAAAAAAACTGAGGGGCCCAGCGGCAAGAGGATTGTGAGTTGGGGGTCTCAGTATCATTTGTCTCTGGTATTTTCTTTAGAAATAGGTGTACAAATGTTCTTAAAATATATATAAAAAATGAGTAAAGTAGATTGGTTGAAGGAAAATAAAAACATTTTAAGCAAATTTTCTTCAGTTATCTAAGAAAAATTTACACATGGAATCGAAGTTAATGATATTCAAAAACGGAAAATACGCAACAATGTTTGTCATAATAAGTTTCTAGTATAAAGAGAATCTTGATTAGATTGTTTTATTAACCAAAAAAAATCTAATTATTCGACTTTCAACAATATAACTAACCAATGGCATTAAGTAATGTAAAAATATGGTATTCCCGAACTGTAACACATTTCCCCACGGTTGCCGAGGTTGGCAGCATTTATTTTTGTATTTTTTGTATGTTTTTGCATGTCACACGATAGGAAAACGAAATAGCGAATTTGAAAAAAAAAATGAGGGGGCCAGCGGCAAGAGGATTGCGTGTTGGGGGTCTCAGTATGATTTGTCTATTCTACTAATGATTTGTCTATGGTTTAAATTGCACACTCATTTTTTTCCTTGATTTGTTGTTGCAAGATTTTTTGTTTGTCGCAAAGAGAGTAACATGTCTTATCTAAAGAGACCTGTGCTTGAAATGTTCAATTAAGTTTGGACAGACTATACTAAATTCTTCTACAGAGATCGTTAAGCAATAAGTGGTTGCTATTCTTTCATGAGTTCTTGTCATTTCCAGAATACGACAGAAATTGTAAAACAATTTAATATCGCAGGACAACATTAAAATGCAAGAAATCTAGGTGGATGTCAATCAATAAAAATGTCCGGAGTTAATAATCACACTTACAAATTAAATGGAAATTTAATTAATGGCATTTCATTATCATCTGGAAATAACAAAAGCCAGCTTCAGCATCAGTTAAAAGCACATCAGCAAAGTCAACAACAAGTGGCACAAGTCAACAACAAGTAGCACATTTCCCCACGGTTGTTGAGGTTGGCAGCATTTATTTTTGTACTTTTTGTATGTTCTTGCATGCCACACGGATTCTTAATTGACACAACACCGATAGGAAAACAAAATGGCGAATTTGAAAAAAAACTGAGGGGCCCAGCGGCAAGAGGATTGTGAGTTGGGGGTCTCAGTATCATTTGTCTCTGGTATTTTCTTTAGAAATAGGTGTACAAATGTTCTTAAAATATATATAAAAAATGAGTAAAGTAGATTGGTTGAAGGAAAATAAAAACATTTTAAGCAAATTTTCTTCAGTTATCTAAGAAAAATTTACACATGGAATCGAAGTTAATGATATTCAAAAACGGAAAATACGCAACAATGTTTGTCATAATAAGTTTCTAGTATAAAGAGAATCTTGATTAGATTGTTTTATTAACCAAAAAAAATCTAATTATTCGACTTTCAACAATATAACTAACCAATGGCATTAAGTAATGTAAAAATATGGTATTCCCGAACTGTAACACATTTCCCCACGGTTGCCGAGGTTGGCAGCATTTATTTTTGTATTTTTTGTATGTTTTTGCATGTCACACGATAGGAAAACGAAATAGCGAATTTGAAAAAAAAAATGAGGGGGCCAGCGGCAAGAGGATTGCGTGTTGGGGGTCTCAGTATGATTTGTCTATTCTACTAATGATTTGTCTATGGTTTAAATTGCACACTCATTTTTTTCCTTGATTTGTTGTTGCAAGATTTTTTGTTTGTCGCAAAGAGAGTAACATGTCTTATCTAAAGAGACCTGTGCTTGAAATGTTCAATTAAGTTTGGACAGACTATACTAAATTCTTCTACAGAGATCGTTAAGCAATAAGTGGTTGCTATTCTTTCATGAGTTCTTGTCATTTCCAGAATACGACAGAAATTGTAAACAATTTAATATCGCAGGACAACATTAAAATGCAAGAAATCTAGGTGGATGTCAATCAATAAAAATGTCCGGAGTTAATAATCACACTTACAAATTAAATGGAAATTTAATTAATGGCATTTCATTATCATCTGGAAATAACAAAAGCCAGCTTCAGCATCAGTTAAAAGCACATCAGCAAAGTCAACAACAAGTGGCGAAACAACAAACCGCCACAGCCGTGTCTCAGTATAATACCCAGTCTCTTCCAAACGGCTTAACGCAACTTCAAACTGTGGCTACTGTTCATAATCAATCGTCATCGTCTTCTTCGGTGACGCAATCAACAAACAATCAGTGTACACAACGCATCCATCACCAACAACAACGGTCGCTGAAGGCCGGAGTCGGCATCGAACCGGCACATACAATTCCGCCACGCTATCATCCACCGCCGCAACCTCCAAGTGGAATTTTGAAACACCTTTCAAGTGGAAAATCTTCATACTATCCGCCCGCATCTTCGGATCTTAGCGCACCACATTTCAACATTAAATACCCACCAGACATTCCAAAACTCTCTTCAGTTTATATCCCAGAATCAGTGAAAGCTCAAGGTAATCCATCACGATTTATTCAACAGCGTCCAGTAACGTTACATAGAGGCCAACTATTGCACTCTGCTACCCAAGAACAGGATATCAATCTACGTCACCATCAGCAACAAGAAATGCTTAAGTTTGTAAGAAAGTCCGATCAAGAAGCAACCTTACCAAATACACCAGTGGTAACACCAACAGGAATTCCATCAACAAGTAGATTGACCTCGGAACAAAATCGAACACTTCAGGTATGTTTTATTTTTTTTAAATACTGATTGGTACAAAGATATTTTCTTGCAGCCCCTAATAACTGAACTAAGAGCACTGAAAGAAGCCAATCAGAGGTTGATTGACGATAATCAGGAGCTTCGAGATTTATGCTGTTTTCTAGACGATGACCGTCAAAAAGGTAGAAAACTAGCGAGAGAATGGCAGCGGTTTGGAAGATATACGGCAAGTGTAATGCGACAAGAAGTCTCTGCATATCAGGTAGATTGTTTTTCAATTTATGTATATAATGTGGAAATTAATGAATGGGCTTTGAATAACTCGATTATTAAAATTAATAGTTTTAGTGATGTTTTATTCCCATAGAATTTCTATATATTTCAAATATATGAATCCAATAGCTTGGAGAAAACGTACCTAACCTACTTACTGCACCCTCTATTTGTTGCAATTTTATATATAAAAGTGAAAGTAACCTTCGATCTAAGAATTTATACCGAAGGAGGTTGACGGTATCATACCATCTAATCCACATATTCACACTAACCCCAGCACAAGTCAATATTGAAAGGTTAGCAGCAACCGTGGTTTTTCGTTACTCTTTATAGCTTTCACAGCTTTCGACATTGACAGTAATCATTTGATTCGCATTGTGTGTGTATGATTAAAGTAGGACTCTGATTGATATAAACTTGCCGGTGCCCAGTGTCACTACCAGAGACAATACTGAGACCACCAACTCCGACCGATTTCCCGTTACTTAGCCTACAAGCTATATTTTTATGGGGTGGCAAATGCTAAGTGCGCTTGTATTGCTACATAGAATTTCGTATTGACAAATGTCACGTAACTTCAAAAATTCCGACTCACCAACACACTCGCACCTTGCATATGCCACTTCCGCTGTGGGCAAAGTTGCTGACAGCGTTCATAGAATTTTATCCGTTAAATTTGAAATTATTCGTTACGTGTGCATAATAATTTTTTTAAGGAATAAGTGTAGATTTGCTTAAAATAAATATGAAAAATGAACAATGCAGATTGTTTGAAGTAAAATCGAAATATATTGAGCAAATTTTCTTCAGTTTTCTAAGAAAAATTTACGCTTGAAATCGAATTTAATGATATTCAAAAGCGCAAAATACGCAACCATGTTTATCATAATAAGTTTTTAGTATATAGACCATCTCATTTAGCTAGTTTTATTAACCAAAGAAATCAAATTATTCGCCTTTTAACAACATATAATTACTAACCAATGGCATTCAGTAATGAAAAAATGTGGTATTCCCGAATTCTAGCACATTTCCCCACGGTTGTCGAGGTTGGCAGCATTTATTTTTGTATTTTTTGTATGTTTTTGCATGTCACACGGATTCTTAATTGACACAACACCGATAGGAAAACAAAATGGCGAATTTGAAAAAAAACTGAGGGGCCCAGCGGCAAGAGGATTGTGAGTTGGGGGTCTCAGTATCATTTGTCTCTGGTCACTACTCTCACATACACAGCAATCTTCGCTGTTCTACCCCCAAGTGGTAGGCACTGGTTTTGTCCATCCGGTTCCGACTTGCTAAAGATATAAGCGTAAGTTTTGGACCTGAAGAAAATAGAAACACTATAATGCTCTATCGGAATGAGTCTACCTATATAAAGTCCGAGTTCCTGAGGATACGGTCGGTTGAAATCTACATAGAATAATTATATGAGATGTTTCACTGGTCTGGACATACCTTTACCAAATCATTTAACGCTGTTTTGAATTGCTCGTCCGGAGCTCCGCTAGACTTAAGTTTAGATATAGTTCTGCTTCGGTCGGATCGACGAAAATATTCACTATTACAGTCCAAGTTGAGCGGATCATACACTGCCGCTTATTTGAATACGTTCAACTTTATTTTCACCTAACTGTTAGCCTCTCTTCATATTTATGCATATTGCAATGCCACATAGTTATTATACATGTAACGAAAGAGCATCATTATACGTTGGAGAGAAAAAAATTCGTCTTAAAGCTAACCGTTATTCTCATATGCTAGCTTTAACAAATGCATTCATAAAAAAAAACACATTTTTTGGCTCATTTGAATAGGTTCAACGAATGAAATGGATTAAAACAAGAATAGTTATTGTAATTTAATGATTTAGGTTGCACTTTTATATAGGTATGATTTTAATAATAATGAATAATGAGTATTGCCGCCTTTTCTGTAATGGAGTCTCGTAAATACGATTTGGTATAGAACCATTCAAGTTTTCCAGGTATTGAAGCGAAATTTCGGTCCAGGCTTTTTTAATTGCTTCAATTAACGACTTTTTGTCTTCGAATTGTCTCCCTGAGTTATTTAGGTCAGGGGAGTATGGAGGCCACTTCAGTATCCGAACCCACTGTTTAACCTTCCTCGCTTTGTTATAGGGGCATTATCATGTTAGAATGTCAACGTTATTGGTCCAAACAGGTCAAAAATCAGTGGAAAAGACTTTTCTAGCACACGTTTATAAGAATTAGCATTCATTCTCGATGTAAAAAATTGGAGTTCGAAGGTTGCGTAGATGGCAATAGCTTCCCACACCATGCCACCGCCTTCACAGTAATGCAAAAGGCTTAGATAATGTTCTTCTTTTCGAAGGTCATGAAAATAATAATTATAGCCGTCAGGGCCCTCTAAATTAAACAATTAAACTTTTTTTTTCATCTAAAAAAAAACACTTTTTGCCTCTCTGACTTCCATGGCATGTATTTTTACAAAATTGGAGACGGATTTCTTTTCTAGATTCATTAAGTGTTTTTTTTTCTGATTTTTTTAAATGTTCAGAACTTATAATAAACTTTTTGCTGTCGCCAAACTTCCACCTTTCATATTTTCTCCATTCTGTTCGACATTTGGCAAATAACCGCTTACTAAATTTTGACTTCTGCTAATTTTTTTTCGCGTTGCATCGTTGGCCTAGGCCTAATTTTGCGAAATGTTTTTATTTTGCCCTTTTCTTCCTCGCATAAAGATTTTCCGCGACCCATTTTCGTTGTTAACAGGTAAACTCAGTAAGGCTTAGTAGCAGAATAAAATCTGAGTAAAATTGACCGACGCAACTACACGTAAACTAAATTTTGTGTTGTTGAACCTATTGAAATGAGCCAAAAAGTGTGTTTGTTTTTATGAATGCATTTGGTCAAACTAGCATAAGCGAATAATGGAAAGCTTTAAGACAAAATTTGTTCTCTCAAACTAAGCGTATAATGATGCTCTTTCCTTACATGTATAATAAATATGTGTCACTGCAATGTATATGAATAGAGGCTAACAGTTAGGTCAAAAAAAAGTTGAACCTATTCAAATGAGCGGCAGTGTATTGTTGTTCTGAAATGTTTTTGACACCGGGAGACATTTATTAAATTAAAAAAACCGCATTTAAAAAAAATGTTGAAGCGTCTTCTCCAAGTAAAAAAAGGATCAAAATAGCAAAAAATTGTGGCAGGCTCTCGAAAAAAGTGCCAAATTGCAACCTGAGTCGCACAACGGTCACGCTGATTCCCGCTAGCATTTGTTTATGGGAGATATTTTTCATCCACTGGGTTTCGACCCAATGGTGTCGCAAGATCCTCATTCTTCTGCACAGCTAATGCCGGACATTGACTCAGTATATGTGCCACTGTTTCAGATTCCTCCAAGTAAATATCATCCTGCGTAAGGCCCACCTTCCCGCAATAAATATGTCCTGTAGTCAGTACCACCACCCATTTCAATGTTCCTCGACTCATGCCATTTGAGATTTATCCTAATTTACGCTATTCACTTTAAAGTTTGGCGATTTTTAAGCTCCTTAGTAATTTATTACATGAATACTTCTATAGCGAACAATCAGAATAATTGTGCTTAAAGAATTGCAAAAAATGTGCACTTTTTGTGTTTGGCTATTTTTGGCTCCAAGATTTTTGAAATTTTCCTCCATATTTCTTATAAAACCTGGTAACACTGCAGTATAAATGTCAAATTTTTGCAAGCAAATAATGTCCCGGACAATAAACGTGAATGAAAAGAGAGTTGAGAATTGTACCAAGCAATCTACTACAACTACCCACTTTTCCGACATAATTTCGCAGCAGCTGCGTACTGCAAAACGAAAAGGAGAGCTAAATTTTTCGTCGTGTCATTTTTGTATGGGATTTTTCGCTTCGAAACATGTCCGTACCAGCCTTAATACTTTAAAATTCATTTCTTAGCGAATAAGATCTCTTTCAAATTATTCAATAAATGGAACACAGTTTATTAGAATGCTTTGATTTATTCGTAGACTGATGATGCAAATCAAAGCTTATTGGTGGTCTAAAGATCAGATTTGAATTATTATAAAGTGAATATTTTTGAAAGAAATAATAGCCTGAATTCTTTTCCGTTTGAATTACAATTTGCCAAACAAGGAAACAGTAATTACAAAGGTAAATATATGGAAATGTGAAAATAAATATAATTTGATCTTTTTAAAATTGAAAGCCGTTGACATTTTTCTGCAGGAAAGCTGTCATGTTCATGTGTGCCTACTCTTCTATGAATTCACACCAAATAGAATTCTGAATATCTTGAATTCGCACATACTACCTGTTAATCCTCCAGAAGTTCGTAAATTTATTACTTCGAGTAGATTTTGCTGAATGCTAACAAGTCTTGTATCTATATTTTCCGCGAAGTCAACTTTCTCGCAGCAACCATTGATTCATTAGAGATTCTCATTCCCGGGGAACAAATTTCTTTTTCAAAGAGGGTTTGGTTGCAGTCAAATATCTACTTGAACTGCCTAAGACACTGATAATTGTAAAAAAAAAGTATGTATTCAGGTATGAGTAATCATGGCATAATTATTTTTAAGAAAAAAAAGGAAAAATCAAAGACATTCCTTCATTTCACAGGTTTTAATATTCAAAAAACAGTATTTGCACAGGATAAATATAAGTTTCCAAAAATGGATATTTTTCGATTAAGTTGGCGTTGAGAACGCATTTGCCTTTTAATGGATTTGGCATATTTTCACACAATACAAAGCTGCTGATGTGAATTTATAGGTTGAGAGTGTGCAGTGCTCCCCAAACCCATTAATTTTAAATGAGAACACCACTGCTACTTAGGTTGGATTCAATCGTTTAGTTTTAGTTATAAGAAAAATAGCTTATTAATGGAAATAAAACTGCATGGTTACAGGATAATTACTGGGTTTTTCACAAAAACACAGGAGTCAAATTTCTACAGGATTTTCGTTGAAAATACAGGGGTATCCTGTAGAATACATGGGTATCCTGTACAATACAGGGGTATCCTGTAGAATACAGGACATATGGCATGCTTAGGTATAGGAGCTGTCCAATCTTATGTGAACACATATTTTTTTCTCTTTGCGACGACTCTCAAGAAAGTCTTGGAAAGATCCCAATGCATTTATTTTTAACTATAAGCATAAATTACTTGCAAACTATTAAACAAGGAAAGCCAATCAAAAACGCAAGCACTAGCGGTTAAAGGAGTCAAAGCAGAGAAAAGCACCAACGATTTCATTTAATCAAAATATATTTACACCAAAACCTCGATTTGTGTCGTTTAAAAATGATCTTGGTTTGAAAGCTGCGTCGTTTTTATTTCAGTTTGTGTCGTTCACAAAATGCCGTGGTTTCGAAGTTGCGTCGATATTATTTCAGTTTGCGTTTTTGTTATTCCTTTTTTTGGTTAAAAGGGGATTAACATGAAGTTTTCTTTAGAAATTATTGATCCAAATAAAAAAGTTTTATGAAATACATATTTATTTTTTTATTATTTGAATTAATATTAAAAACCGTTATTTTGATTTGCGTCGTGTTTTTTTGGTCCGAATTAACGACGCTAATCGGGGTTTTGTTGTATATGTATATTTCAAGTGTTTAGAAATAAAACAAGGAATGCAATATTTTTCAATTTCGTGCATACATTTGTAAAAACTTTCTTTTGCTAAATTTAGCAACACTCTGGAAAATGACATTTAGGGAGGATTTCTTTAGCTAACGCTGCTCGAACTAAACTAAATTTTATCTGGTCTCCAAATATCAGCTAAAGTCCTTTCTAAATTTTGACAAAGAGTACGATGTGGATAAGTGTCACAAAAAACATGTGTTCTTTGAAAAAACTTCCTTCAAAAATTGAATTCTCTCTTATTTCAACTATTTCTAATTCTAGGTGCTTCTCGTCCATGTAATAATTAAGAAAGGTCATCCTAGTATACTTTTCCGCAACAGAACAACAAATACACAACGATCGGTCACAATCCCAAGATAACATTTAACCCTACAGTTAGCGATATTCTGGCAATTATATTTGCTTATTGGTGAATGGTCTATCAAAGTTCAAATAGGGACACATATAGTCAGAAGTGACAACGTTCCCAACGTATTTCCCTAGAATTTGTGGGTGGCCAAAATTGCATGGATTACAGGTATTAGTTTGGCTAATTCTTAAGGCACTTTTGGTAGCACATTCTTCAAGTGGAGTCAGATTGAGAATTGATTCCAATCCAGCAGTGGGTGTAGTTTTCATCGCGCTGGTTGTCCCTATACATGCTAGTCTTTTTATCTTTTTCATTGCCTTGAGATTGTTCGCGGCTTGCCACCAGACTACACTGCCATATGTGAGTATTGGCCGCACGATTGCCGTGTACATCCACAAGATTATTTTGGGGTTTGGTCCCCACCTCCTGCCAAAGATGCGGTTACATGCGTAGAAAGCATTAGCTGCTTTCTTTACACTTCTATTGACATTCGGCTTTCAATTAAGTTTCCTATCGCGGATCATACCTAGGTATTGCTTTTAATGAGAGTTTAAGCCTCACATTATTATTTGATGCACCACCATCTGAAATGATTATGTTTAAGCCAAAAGTTTACTTTATTCAAGTATATTCTTTTGTTTTATACGGTTTATTTACGATTACCTAGATAATACAATCGCCTCTTAGTTTTTTACCTACATATCATTATATTAATACGTGAACATCAAAAGTTTCGGTACACTTTTTAATTATTTATTATGAAATGAGGAGAATAAAACTTATATCATTCGAAAGGTACTGTACCATAGATGTGCACAAACCAAAAATCGTGAGTATATTATATGTCGCCATTAAGGCTGGTAAAATTAAGTTATGAATTCCCCATACAAACAAGTAATTGAAAGGATTTTGGCGACATTCAATTTGTTGCCGACATGTTAATATAGTAACGTAATCAAATAGAAATCATCTTAGATTAGAACCTGTTTCCAATGGAGCAGCTCATTTACGTATTTTTTCGATATCTAGATGTCGCTCTTTTCGTTAATAAAAGAAAACATAAACAACGAAATATTTTTTAGTATTACATTTTTCATACTTATAAAAGGAATGGTCGATTTTCGGCCACACGCGTTACTAGTACCTAATAAAACAAAAAGCAAACAACCGACTCTTGATATGAACAAGAAAGTTTCATGCGACCCAGTCGTGGGACTAACACCGAGCTCAATATTTCTGCCCTCTTAATTAAATTCTGAAGTGGAATACAGCCCATCACAAGACCCACTTACCAAACCACATTTCAGAGGCTAAGATTCATTCATTCATCTCTGCTAGAGGTTCCTTAGTTCAAAGCACACCCCTGTTTATTCTTCGGTTTTAGTGGAAATCAGCATTTTATCTATTGTTTTAAATTAAGATTATGTTTATAATTATTATTTTTTGCAACAATATAAGTAGATTTATTGTTTCAGAGTAAACTGCGCCAGTTAGATGACAAGCAACAGGAGCTTATAACAGATAATCTCGAACTTAAAGAACTTTGCCTCTATTTAGATGAAGAACGAGCACACATTGCAACAAATACAATTTGCATGAATTGTGGTACTCCCATTCGTGGAAACTTGCGTGATGATGGTGATGGCAGCAGTTCCAGCACAAATGCAGAGGAAACGTTGTCTGTTTTACGGAGCTTTGAGCGGCAATACCCGGTAAATTGATTTTATGTTGTTTTTCATTGTATGCAAACTCAAGCACAAATATTATATAAGTATTTATAGCCGACTTTCCCGAAAATTATTAACATCGAGATTCAAGTCTTTTGCTGAGTCGTGCGAAAAGTAATTGCAATTGAGTGCTGCACATTATGTAAAATATCGCGTGAAAGAGCTTTAAACAATTTTTTTTATGTGCTTTAAGGTATTTAGTTACTCCAGAGCACATATACTATTTAATTTTATGCATATCGTTTATAGAAAATGAATCAATTTTTTTTCTTTATGGCATTTTTCATTGAAGATCCGAGAAAATTGCTCCGAAATTCAGAATTGCCCTTTTTAATGAAATTCGTTGGAGCGCTTTTGTAATAGTGGTAGACACCATATGTGATATTTGGTTTTCTGTTGCTACTTCTTTTCTACAGTAAATATGAATGTTTTTATAGGCCAAATCTATATATTTCAATTTAAGTTTACATTTTGCACGCATAATTGTATATTTTCGGATCACAAGCGATACATTTTTTTCTAATAACACAAAAAACATTTTGCTATTGTGTGTTGGCGAATTCAGGGCAATTCTCTAAGAATACTCCAGGCACTTCTTTTGTGTTAAGAATTGACCTGGAAGTGCACTATTTTTTTCAATAAAACATAGAATACATCGAAAGAGCACTTCTAGATTTGCTCTTTTCATAGAAAGGGCAATTCTTTTCTTCAATCGAAAACGCCATTAGATGTGCATAAAATAATTATGGTTTTAACCATGTACTTACTTCTTATTAGTAGGTAACTTATTGTTTCTCTTTTTTACTCATAGGATGTTAACGTGCGATCCACCCTAAGTGACCAGACTCTTCAATATGTGCGTTCGTTAGAGAGGCGAATTCAACAGTTAGAAGAAGAACGTCTATCTGGCACAGAAAATGCTTCTCATGTCTCCCCAGAACCTATTCCTGGCAGGCCAGAAGCTGTAATTCGAGCATTGCAAGTTTTAGAAGTGCGTGAGCAATTGGAACGTGATCGGTTTGGAAATATATCTGGTATGCCAATCGAACAAATGGATGATGGCGAAAAAGCTCTTGTGAGAGAAATGTGTAACGTTGTTTGGCGCAAATTAGAAGGCAGTCCTAATGGGCCAATAATGGACGAATAGGAGCAGGTTTATTGAAGTTCATATAGGTATTTACGAAGATATATTATGTCAGATATGATTTTAAATATAAAGTGTAAAATTTTATTTATTACTATTGTCTTGCCACTTTTACAGATTCAAAATAAATTAATTTTGTATACTCCTTAGAGTACGATCTATCTTAGAAATGATATGTTTTAATGAATAAAGAACATTATGCAGCTGTCTTTATTGTGTATTTTGTAGTACGTACAGATATAGAGCCTTACCAAAAAACACATTTAGTTTCGATTTAGTAGTTCACAGTGGCTATATTTTCCATACAAATTTCGCAATTGTGAGATTCCGTAAATTTAAAGTCGAAACTGAAATTTGTTATTAGACATTTCTGCATTAGTAAACCTGTCTTCGACAAATGAACATTTTACTAAAGGTAAGGATAACGTAAGCGCCTGGTTAGGTCGCGTATGTCGTCTTGAATTTGGGGCCTGGAGGAATGGTACATATGGGCCAAGTTAAGCGTAGTTATGTATACAACATGTTATGAGTTAAGAAGTTTTCACCTCTCCAGAAGTCGGCGGGTTAGCCAATAGGCATAGGTCTGATTGACATATGCTCGGTCCCTAGGATTTAGGCCCTTAGGTCACCGCGGTGGAATTTCATATATTTATTTTTTTCTATTTGGGAATGCTACTAGCATAGCTATTGGTCAAAAAGGACATGAAAACGAGAGTATTGACGTTAGAGTGGAAAGTGTAGCAGGGGAGTTGACACAAAGAGTTTGTGATGAGCGGGTGCTAGTAGAGACATAAAAATAAAACAAGTAATCGTGATTGGGATAATTTCTGTTGTTCTCTAATTGTGTCAAATTAGAAGGAAGATAGAAAAATTGCGTTCGCTAATTCCCTGAATGTGGCCTACTTGAGTAATATATTTAGACAATAGGCACATCCGTGCAATGGATTGTCCATCTATGGCATCTATTATCATAATTATAGGCATTTGTGCCGACACCTCCAAAACTGTAGGTGCGCTTGGTATATCTGGTGTTCGCTGGGTCAATATCGATTAACGCGTGTTCTGAGCATTCGCCTAATTTAAGAGAGAAACGTTTCTGAGGTTTTCCTGCAACTCTCAACCAAGCCGTGGAAGTCCGAATGGGACGACTGCGGATGAAAGTTCGAGTTCATAATTTCTTTTACGGAGGTCAGTCCTATTTGTTGTTCTGACCCACCTTACGACTACTTTCCAATATTACCTGCAATATTTACTTTTATTTAAATAACTGCTAGGAGAACTGATTTGAAGTGAAGTAAAGTAGGTTAGCATTGTTGGTCTAAATTACCCAGGTGTGAACGAAGGGGTGGCAACGTTGCGGCGGTTTTGGGAGTGGATTCAGATTTCAGAATCCGAGGGTAGAAGTTTTTTTAATATATATTTTAACATCGGGTTTTTTTTCTTAATTCGAATTATACAATAGTAATAAAGAAATTAGTTGTAAACGTTGACGGATTACTAGTTTGCTGTACGCGAACGTTTCTGATGGTCGCTATTCCTTCAGAAAAATTATTTCAGGGAAGTAAGGTAAATCCCGTGGCGCTCATCCTTAACATCTACTTTCCCACGGCCTTTTCCATTGGGTCGGTCGGCCCTTATTGTCCTGCAACGCGGAACTGTAACGTTACAAACATTTGTGGGTGGAAAACCAATTTTTCCATGATCCTGAATATGTTTTTATGGCGGTCCGACAAAGAACGGTTGATTTCTCTATCAACGGGTGTCAACGCACACAACCTTGCTTCTCTTCACAAGTGCTTGCTGTTGATCCCACACAAGCAAAGACAAGATGCGTGTGCATAAACAAAAAGTTCGCTAAGTAGTTTTGTAAATTATGTGCTAGACGCTAGACTGAAAACTGATTGAAAACTTTGTGTTACTTTTTGCCCTGTGCGCGGAGCTTTAGATTAGGTAAGGTTAAAATGTGATAAATCTACTTAAAAGACTTTCATTTGAAAAAAAATCAAATTTCCGTTTCCCTGCAGAACCTACTACCTCCTTAAAATGCTGGAGAGAGTATAAGTCCGTATTATTCCAGAAACTTTCTTTGATTGCCCGGATATTGTTTCAACGTGCTATAGGTATATGTGCTATATTTTCCCTTGGCTTGCCGGTTGTTGCAGAATCTGTAAGTATTTAGTGTCTGCTAGTCTGAGCCTTTTGGCATGCTATCTCAGAAAACAGCACTAAGAGAACGCTCGTCCAGTGGTTTTCTGGGTAGCTTTCGTCAGAGAGCAGCGCATTCTTGGCGAAGAAATGTATAATGGTTCGCAACCTAATACTTCCCTTATTTAATGACATCTATTTTTACCCGACTGGACACAGGGAGGGTTATTACTAATTTGACTGTATTCGAACCGCTGTTCGTTTGTTAGTTATAGACTATGTTCGTCATTTAAATACAAAACATACAATCAACTATCATTAGAAATTAGTGACATCAACGCCTATACACACAGCAATGCATGCAATCCATAAAATAAACACATACCTATATTTATTTTTGTTAAACCTTTTTTGGCTCCGTTCAAATTGAAGCCAACGAATTGATTAAACTTTAAATCTGGTCTCCATATTATTCCATTCATCTATCACCTTTTACAGGATGACCCATTTTCTTTAAGCAAGTTATTGCACAGCATAAAGCTAATTCGTTGGCTCCGAGGTCGAAGCCATACATACACGACTGCTGTCATAGAACAAATTCATTTAACACACACCGCAAAATCAACACTATCAGAAATACTAAACAGCGAAAATTAGAACAGATAAATGAAAGCGAGTAAGAAGAAGTTCGAGTACCATTATAGAGAATGATGAATAGAAAGATGTTTAGTTTCTACTGTGGTGCTGTACACCAGGTACATTTATGTGAAAGTGGTACATACTGACATTGAAATAAATTTTACCTACGCATTTGAAGCTTAGAAGTGAAAGAAGAACATTCATATTGATATATACATTTTTGTTCATATTCTGCTTGCTAAATTAATTATATAAATAAATAATATAACAATATAAATTCAAAACAATGATAAATATTTTTTTTACTGCGTGCAGCATATTTACGATTACTGTAGTAAATGGAAACCCTGAAATTGATAAAAATGCATGGCCGATGAAAACAATTTTCCACATATGGAATGCAGCTGCAACTAATACGGAAACTATCAACCATTATAATACTAGTGAACTTGTAAAAACCAGATCTGTTTGGAATGCAGTGAATTCTGAAAATAAAAAAATAATGAAATACAAGAAAGGCAAAGGTATGGAAAAATTTATATTATTTTAATATTTCCTGTCCAGTGTTTAATTTGTTTCCGGTTCCTGTCGACGGTGAATGCCTTACAAATGACGGTCGTAGATCCGGAACATGTCTTAACATATACGAGTGTAGGTTGAAAGGGGGTATCGCCAAAGGGGAATGCTCGATGGGATTTGGAGTATGCTGTTTATGTAAGTATGATTTAATAACTATGTATGACGTACATAAATATGTAGGTTACACAAATTTTTTCTTCGGCGGGTATAATAAAAAAATCGTTGATAACGGAATGAGGGGATACAGCTTTGTGTTTTGCCTCAAAAATGTTTACAATTAAAATTATTTAGTAAAGCAAAGTATAATTTTTAAGAATTACTTGATCCACACTGCGTTGAAGTGACCTTACATCAGCAGATGTATTCTAAGCTTAAGGGGAAGTGAATTGACACCTTTTTTATTATTTTAATATAGTATAAACATTTCTTACTTCATCTGCACACAAAATATTTTCTAACAATGTTATTCAATTACAGTTTTAGCTTCATGTGATCAAACTGTTTCTAATAACGTTACATACCTCGTGTCACCAAATTTTCCCAGTTCAATATCCAGTAATAATCTTACATCATGCAGGGTCAAAGTAAAATTGATAGACAAAAACATTAGTCAAATTCGCATCGATTTTAATCATTTTTCACTTGGACAACCAAATCGAAAGACAGGAATTTGTGAAGCGGATATATTTAATATAAGTGGGGGCCCTACGGGAAACTTTTCACTATGTGGACAAAATAGTGGACAACACGGTAATGACTTTATTCGGCTAATTTCTAAAAATAACATTTTTAGGAGTATACATTCAATTTTAATATCGACTATTATATTACATACCTTTATTAATGCTGTTCACTTTAATAAGTTATGATAGTGATTGCTGATTGGCTTTTTTTTACTACTAGTGTATTATGACGTGGATGGGGGTAAATATGTTCGTAAACTATCGTCAGGAATGATTCGTCAGTCGATATTTAAGACGAATTTAACAATGGGAGACACAGTATTCAACCGCGTTGATACCATTGATATCACTTTGAGTTTAACTAATCGTTTTTTGCCTATACGTTTTTGGGAGATCCAGATCACACAAATTCCATTTAGTCAAAGAGCGCCAGCTGGTTGTTTGCAATATTTTACAGCCCCGGAGGGAGTAATTCAGGTATTTTAATTTTTTTTTGCTAAAGATAAGCCACTAACTTTAATCATAGACTTTCAATTTTGCTGAAAATGGGCGTCACCTAGCCAACCAACATTATAGGTCCTGCATCCGACAGGAGACCAACATGTGTTCAATAACGTACCAGCCCTGCGACGATCAATCATTTAAAATTGGGCCAAGTTTAACCCCGCCAACGGTAAATCAAATGGTTTCTGACTCTCTCACAGTTGAAACTTTTCAAGATTCGTCGATGGGTCAAGTTTCGACAAATTTTCCAGGTAATTGGTTAATTGCTCTTAATTTGGTATATTTGTAAATCTGCAATGTCAATGCAGTTCAATCGCCAAACGCTTTGGCAACCGATTCTGCAGGTTTACTACAGGCTGACACGTCTACTGCTAGTACTAATTTAGCTGATAACGAAGGGTCTGGAGAAGATATTGTAGAATTACCGACAGTAACTTCTAGAAAACCAATACGAGGAGGATTTGATATTCTCTCACTTTTTCGAAGTGCGTTTAGCTTAAAAAAATACAATAGATCTTCTAGGCAATTTTTAACTACATGTAACGATCGTATAACTATGCCGTGCATAATTGAAGACTTTGTTGAAGCTGGAATGGGAACACTTCCAGGCTGTGAACCAATACACTGCGGAAGCCAGTTTTGTGCTTCGGGAACCAAACCATGTCAAATTGAATCCACAGTGACACCGTTTTACTTAGGCGTTAACTTTGGAGAGGGTATCGGCAAAGGAAGTGCCGAAGACAACATAGGAGCTTGTATTCGGTATACACAAATCAAATGCATTTAAATTAAGAATTAAAAGAGTCACTTTTAAAAAAGTTTGCCCAACAACCAAAATTACTAAACCTACTAAAGTTAGTACAATGTCGTTTTAACTCCGTTATTGAACATAATATGATTGCTTCACTGTTTCCGTAATCTGAAATAAAGGTTCATGTTTTTTGCTTTCTGTACATTTTTATTTTTTTGTATTGTCTTCTATATTCCGTATATAACATATGAGCTATGAAAAAGTTTTTGAAATGGATGCACCTCATACCATAAGCAAATTTCCATTACTTGCGAAAGAAAAATGGATTGCCAACACTTATTGTGCAAAACATAATTTCATCATCATTACAGGCATTGCTATTAATATTTTAAATACATTCTTTGGATGTTCTAGTGTTAGTGATAATGAAGTAAAAATTGATTCTCAAATTATTTGGCTTACCAAATTAAATAGTATACACATTTTGTTTAACTAAGTATTTTAATGATGCTTGTAATACTTGAAGCCTTTTAATTGTATTCTTACAACACATTTGATATGATTTGTCATAATTTTCCATATACCACGTAATAATGACTACTCTATTTTTTAATCCTTCTTAATTTCAAATTAAACATTTTTACAACAGAACTAAATATGTAATTGTTTTAAGGTTGTATATTTTTATCCAAATTCCATAGTTTGACAAAAAAAAATAAAGAAAAGATTACCAACATTTTCAATTTTATCCATTAAACAATTACTTTAATATTTACATTACGATCTTTGGAAACTCTACAGTCTTAGTGATACAAACACTTATGATGACATACAAACGTATTCTCAAAATCTGAGGCTTCTAAAAGCATATACTATAACTGTCTTAATGAAGTGGCTTGGAATGTTTGCAACTTTGCATTGCACAAGCAATTATATTTCTTCTTATATTCTAGTAACGATATTAAAATGATATGGATTGTTTTTAAAAATACTCTCCACTAGATGAGTACACCTTTGGACAATACTTTTCCGCTAACTTTCCATATGCCACATTCGAGCCCACTTTAACTAAACGGCTTTTACTATGCTTATTCCAAACATGAACAATGTATGATTTTTTAGTTTTTTGCAAGGTAGCTTCTAAGTGCGATGCCTCAAAAAAATGATTCCAATTTTTCCATCGGACTGCATAGAAAGCTTCTTTAGGATACACATGGAACCCATGGCAACGATCTCTGTTCATAACCAACGGTGATTTAGTCTTACAAATCTGTTTTAAAACACGAGTTATAACTCCAGGACCATTATTACCCCAATCATTGCCGTTAAAGTGCAACTGAAAATCTTTTAAACATAACTCGGCGATCTCGTGCCCAAAACCAGAAGCATCAAAATTCATAACACCAGCTGCTATAAATGTATCTGATTCTGCTCCGGCATAATTCGATGGAATACCTTCAAGACTTCGTTTCACTATTACATCCAAGTCAAGGTAGGTTCCACCCCATCGCCACAGTGTGAGATATCGCAGAAAGTCTGATATGTGTGATAGTACATATTTCGATGAAAAAAGCTCACCGTTTTTCAACCAATCATAAATAGGCGTATCGGCTGCATATGTCCAGAGATTAAGATTTCGAATATAAACATTTGGGTAAGTGAGTATTGCTTCGAGTACTGGCTGGGAACTTACGTTATTTAAATAAGTTGGACTAGTAAAAAGAACGAAAATTTCAAAATTTGGGTTCGATAGAGCCGCAGATTCTATGGCACATGCTTGACGTGCACTCAAGCTAACAGTGTTTTCACCTTTCGTTGAGCATGATGTTTCGTGAAAGAAAATACTTTTACCTGGTTGTGGTTTCTGTTCACTTAGAAGTATATCATCAAGCTTACCAGCTTCTGGAATTTTTTTAGCGTGAATAAAACAATTTCGAGCGTCGCCATTGTTTTTATAATTGAGCAGCAAACTCATAGCGGTGATAAATAAAAGAATAGCAAACAGCGATTTATATCGATATTGCTGAACCTTGTGAAGACATCTGTTGAATATCAAGAACATCTGAAAAGAAAACATAGCAGCTTTATAAAATAGATGAATTAAAAATTGAGTACCAGAAGGAAGTCGGACGGTTAACATTTTGTTCCTCCAATGGATTAAATTCTTGTAGGGCCAGAAAGTGTGTTAATAAGTTGCAAACAACAATTCTTTGACTTCAAAATCTATGAGTGAGAACTGGGTATAATTTAGACCATTTTATACTTAATTAGGCAGCGGATAATACATTTATATTTAAGTTCGTGACAATGAAGAAAAATTGCTACTGCTTTCCCGAAATTATTGAAATAAGAACATTTCATAGCCGAAAATTGCTGCTGATTAATTACTTTCGAGTTTTTTATTTTAGGCTACCCGTTTCTTTCACTTTCATCAAATTTGCCAGTGTATACATAATATTCGATTTTTAAAGTCATTTAAAAAAATATAGGGAGAAGGGAAATTTAAACCTTGAAAAAGAAAGAGCCGCTCAAAATGACACTACTGCAATACAGAGACTGGTATTCATAGCTCAATTTGGGCTATAAGCAGGCACTTGTTAAATTGATCCTGAGTTCCGTAGTCGGGCAAATAGGAAACAAAAACTATTTTTAAGAGAAATATATTCGGCTTATTATCATCGCGGTCTAGAGCTTCATCCATCTAGTGAGAATCATTCATATTTTACTACATAAAATTGTTTTTAACTATTTATAAAATGTAAACAGAACTCTATACTTACTTTGATATTGCTTGCCAATATTTAACTCAAGGGTTTGGATGATCCAGATTATCATGTCTTTAGGTTAGTCTTCAGGTTTATGGATAAAGTAAAATCACATTTAAAGATCAAATGAGAAATTTAAGGCACTAAGGTGGTGTAATTATGCGCATTCTGGATGGATTTATGTTGGTAGATAATTGCCTTAAACTGAAACTAAAAGGGAAGGTGGTATGTAATAAAGAATGGACACAAATATAATATGCAAATGTACATAATATAAGACGAGTTGGTGTACCTGCTGCTGTAATCAGAGACAATAAAAGTATGATTCGTCAATGGCTGTAATAACCAGTAAATCCAAAATTGTTTTCGATGAATTCTAAAGTTTAAAGCAAAGATAATGGAATACATAGATATATAACATTCTAGTGGAAAGGCGGCTGCCTACAAGCTGTTTTCCCGTAAAATTCATGAAGTCACGCACATATGCTCATTTCTTTTCTAGTTATGTGAGTTCATGAATTGGACTTTAATACAAGAATGCGCTATTCCGATAATTGTATTTCACTATTTTTTTTATTTTAATCGAAGCCTCAACAAAAACCATATAAGTTCAATACTAAACACAAAACAATTGAACGGCGCGATGCCTATAAAACCAAAAGGAATGTTGGCCGGCCATTAGGAACATGCTTTTTTGTACCTCACACGTATTCACAGACGGGGGTTGAAATTACAAAAACAACAATGTCAACAAATGGGTTTTGGAGGGATAGACGTACGAAAGATATCCATCTCTTTTATTCATTCATCTCTGGTTTAAAGTTTAAACCAAAGATAATTGAATACAGAGATATATAACTTTCCAGTGGAAAGGCGGCTGCCTACAAGCAGTTTTCCCGAAAAATTCATGAAGTCACGCACATATGCTCATTTCTTTTCTAGTATATGTGAGTTCATGAATTGAACTTTAATGCAAGAACTCGCTATTGCGAAATGCTTATTTCACCATTTTTTTAAATTTTAATCGAAGCTTTAACAAAAACCAAAGAAGTTCAATACCAAACACATTATATTGATTTATTAATAATATAAATATTTTATAATGTTGGATTTTATTATTGTTATGTATTTGGATTCATCCTGTCTATCTTTTAACTAATCAGGATGCATATGCGGTGTCAGTTTAGGATGCCAAATTTATACTCATTAATGAAAAGAGGAGAAGGGACCAATGCATAAATCAAAGATAATGGAATACAGAAAAATATAACTTTCCAGTGGAAAACCGGCTGCCAACAAGCTGTTTTCCCGAAAAATTCATGAAGTCACGCACCATCAGAGATGAAAGAATAAAAGAGATGGATATCTTTCGTACGTCTATCCCCCCAAAACCCATTTGTTTACATTGTTGTTTTTGTAATTTCAACCCCCGTCTGTGAATACGTGTGAGCTACAAAAAAGCATGTTGCTAATGGCCGGCCAAAATTGCTTTTGCGTTTATGGGCATCGCGCTGTTCAATTGTTTTGTGTTTGGTATTGAACTTGTTTGGTTTTTGTTAAGGATTCGATTAAAATAAAAAAAATAATGAAATACGCATTTCGGATTAACGAATTCGTGGATTAAAGTCCAATTCATGAACTCACATATACTAGAAAAGAAATGAGCATAAGTGCGTGACTTCATGAATTTTTCGGGAAAACAGCTTGTAGGCAGCCGCCTTTCCACTGGAAAGATATATATCTCTGTTTTCCATTATCTTTGCACACCATGCTCATTTCTTTTGTAGTATATGTGAGTTCATGAATTGAACTTTAATGCAATAATTCGCTACTCCGAAATGCGTAGTTCATTATATTTTTTATTTTAATCGAATCCTTAACAAAAACCAAACAAGTTCAATACCAAACACAAAACAATTGAACAGCGCCATGCACATAAAAGGAAAAGGAATGTTGGCCGGCTATTAGCAACACGTATTCACAGACGGGGGTTGAAATTACAAAAAGAACAATGTAAACAAATGGGTTTTGGGGGTATAGACGTAAGAAAGATATCCATCTCTTTTATTCATTCATCTCTGCTTGTAGGCAGCCGCCTTTCCACTGGAAAGATATATAACGATGTTTTCCATTATCTTTGATCTCTGCATTCCATTATTTTGTCTCTGTATTCCATTATATTTGGTATTTATGCCAGAGATGAATGAATAAAAGAGATTAATATCTTTGGTACGTCTATCCCCCAAATCCCATTTGTTTACATTGTTGTTTTTGTAATTTTAACCCCCGCCTGTGAATACATGTGAGCTACAAAAGAGCATGTTGCTAATGGCCGGGCAACATTCATTTGCCTTTTATGTGCATCGCGCTGTTCAATTGTTTTGTGTTTGGTATTGAACTTGTTTGGTTTTTGTTAAGGATTCGATTAAAATAAAAAATATAATGAACTACGCATTTCGGAGTAGCGAATTATTGCATTAAAGTTCAATTCATGAACTCACATATACTACAAAAGAAATGAGCATGGTGCGTGACTTCATGAATTTTTCGGGAAAACAGCTTGTTGGCAGCCGGCTTTCCACTGGAAAGTTATATTTTTCTGTATTCCATTATCTTTGATTTATGCATTGGTCCCTTCTCCTCTTTTCATTAATGAGTATAAATTTGGCATCCTAAACTGACACCGCATATACATCCTGATTAGTTAAAAGATAGACAGGATGAATCCAAATACATAACAATAATAAAATCCAACATTATAAAATAGTTATATTATTAATAAATCAATATAATAAAATCCGAAATAAGATCGTGGAAAAGCGCTGTTTAAAACAAATATTTATTTCACCGATTTCTTTAAGGTTATGTATACCTAGCCGTCACCAGCCATCTCAAAAATGAATGTTCCTCCATCCGTTCCGCCAATGGCCGGTTTGCCGTCACCAATGGGATATCCACCGATGGTGCCTTCTTTTAACATGCCACCACCTGGTTTCGGACCACCACCGGAAATAGCTGCTGCTTTTGGTGCCACATCCACGGAATGGAGTGAACACAAAGCACCAGATGGTAGACCATATTACTATAACAATATAACAAAGCAGAGCTCATGGGACAAACCGGACGAGTTGAAGACGCCAGTTGAGAAAATCATAGCAGCGTGTGCATGGAAAGAATATCGATCAGATAATGGAAAAGTGTATTACCACAACGTAAATACAAAAGATTCACGATGGGAACCGCCCACGGAGTATGTGGAAATGCAAGCAAAAGTTAAAGCGGAAGAGTAAGGACAATACAAAATTTTAATAAAAGACTCAAATAATACCTCATATCTTTAGAGCTGCAGCGGCTGCTAAAGCAGTCGCAGCGTTGACATCGTCTTCCATGGCTGGCATGATCATTCCACCTTCCATAGCATCTGCTTTACCAGCCGCCCTGGCTGCAGCTTCCAAATTGTCTACTCCTGACATTGGCTCACCAGCTTGTGATACGCCACCTGGAAGCAATGAAAACTCGTCGTCAGCATTAGATCAAGCTATGGCGGCAACGCTAGCATCAATTGAGATTCCTCAGACGACATCTAAAGAAGAAAAAGATTGTAAGTATGTACATTTATACATAGTGGGTAATGACCTCTATTGGTTGAAAGTTTTACATAGTTAATGACTTAAATCGGTTAAATGTAGAGATTGGTAATGAATTGAGTTAAAAAACAAACACACAAATGTCGATATGGGTGGGTGGGAGTCGGTGAAGCATTATGATCAAAGCTGCCTTTTTTTAATTCACTAGCTGACAAAATGAAATGTAATATTAAGCATTATTTTAATGACAGTAAATGTGACGAATAATTTCAATTTATCGTGGGACGCTTTTGGTAGCCACCCAGCTATATCTACCTATCTTTATATATATAATATATAATATAAATTGTACAAAGTCGTTGGCGATTCTGAATATTTTCTGCAAGCTAAATGCAGGTGTGCAATTGTTTAAAACCTGATTGATTCGCTCTAAAAGGTTTTTTTAAATTGTAAGGCTTGGTTTGGTGTCGGCGCAGTGGCTTAGTGATTAGTGTGTTGGACTACTAAGCGAGGGGTCCCAGGTTCGAATCCCGAGAAAAACCCAAATTCCAACTTAAGGTTTTTTTCACTGCGCCACCTCTCGCGAACGTCTGACAAACATACGAGAGTATAACTGTCATGAAAGAGCTTCGCAATTGGCCGTTTGGACTCGGCATAAAATTGTAGATCCCTTCCATTCGTCCCAAAAATAAAAACTCACACAAGACGAATGGTTGTGAGAAGCTAGGCTTGGGTCCATACGGACCTGTTGCGCCAATTATTTATTTTTTCTTTTTTATAAGGCTTGGTTTGGTGGCACCTTTTTTTGCATATATAAACATAAATGTGGTGCCTTTTTTAAATTCGTAAAAATTTTTTTCTTTTGAAATAGATAGATAACTTTTATTTGCAAATAAATTAACCCAAAACATTTGTTCAAAAATAGATAAAAATCAGAAGAAGGCAAATGACGAAATAAAATTAGTATTTAAAGACAAAAAAGAAGCCATAGAGGCTTTCAAAGACCTTCTCAAGGAAAAGAGTGTACCTTCAAATGCCAACTGGGATCAGTGTGTAAAGATTATATCAAAAGATGCTCGTTACAACTCATTCAAAGGTCTAAATGAAAAAAAACAAACATTTAACGCATACAAAACTCAAAAGCTTAAAGACGAGCGCGAAGAATCGCGTTTAAAAGCAAAAAAAGCTAAAGAAGATTTGGAAAAGTTTCTCATGTCATCAGAAAAAATGAATTCTCAAATAAAATTCTATAAATGCGAAGAAATTTTTGCGACAAATAAAATTTGGACAATAGTTCCAGAACAGGATCGTCGCGATATTTTCGATGATTGCATTTTTAACTTATCCAAACGTGAAAAAGAAGAATCGCGAATAATGAAAAAGCGAAATATGAAGGTACTGGGCGAGTTGCTTGAGTCAATGGCTTCTATAACTTACCAAACGACTTGGTCAGAGGCACAAGTGATGTTATTAGAAAATGCGTCATTTAAGAATGATGTGAACCTTCTAGGGATGGATAAAGAGGATGCTTTGATAGTATTTGAAGAACATATACGTGCACTTGAGAAAGAAGAGGAAGAAGAAAAAGAGCGGGATAAAAAACGGCTAAAACGGCAACACAGAAAAAATCGTGATGCATTTCTTACGTTATTAGATTCTCTACACGAGGAGGGAAAACTTACATCAATGTCTCTTTGGGTAGAACTCTATCCGGTTATATCCGCCGATTTACGTTTCTCTGCCATGTTGGGTCAATCAGGCTCGACCCCACTCGATCTATTTAAATTTTATGTAGAAGATTTAAAAGCAAGATTCCATGATGAAAAGAAAATCATTCGTGAAATTCTGAAGGAGAAACAATTTCAGGTACAGGCCAACACTACATTTGAAGATTTTGCAACCGTAGTTTGTGAAGACAAACGTTCTGCTAATTTAGACGCTGGTAACGTCAAATTAACATATAACTCTTTATTGGAAAAGGTAAAATATAGAAGTTTTGTATTATAAGGTTGTTAAATCTGTTTACTTGTTTTTAGGCTGAAGCTATTGAAAAAGAACGTATAAAGGAAGAGCACAGACGTTTAAAAAAATTAGAGAGTGAGATAAAGGCAGAGTGGCAAGAAGGAAATATTTCAGCTGCCAATAGTTTTGAGGCAGCTAAGAAACACGTTGAGCAGTTAGAGGCATGTATTTTGTACGAAAAAGACTATAGCTTGGAAAAAGTGTGGGAAGATTTTATAAAGGAATGTGAGGATGCGTGCAGCCACCATCATTCGAGGTCAAGGAAAACAAAGAAGAGTAAAAAGCATAAAAAAAGAACTCGCTCTAATTCCAAATCGGTAACTTTATTCATTATTAAACAAAACATTTCGATTGATTTACATTTTTCTACCAGGATATTGAAAATGAAGTGTCTGAATTCGAGCAAGAAAAATCCCGAAAAAAAAAGTCTCGATCACGTTCGGTAAGTATTGAAAAGTTTTTATTGTATCTATTGTATCTATGCTAAGTATACGTACTCCTGCTAACGAATAAAAAAATTATGTAAATATAGGCATGTTTCAAGTTGTATCTAAGAAATTCGAAAAAAAAGTAACATAGTGTTAGGTGTATTGGAGAACTGAGCCAGGGATCTTAGATTCAACACACGGAAAACACTTTATGCAACCCAACATTCGAGTCCGCCAAAATAAGTTACAATTAAAAAGTCACTAAAATCCTAATTATTCGAACAACAAAAAAGATAAAAGCGTCTAGGGATTAAAAAATTCCTTATTCCTTAGAATCTCAAAGATTACTGCTAAATATTTTTGTTTAGTTTCTCTTTTAACTACTTTTCTTCGAATAATATAATCGGAACCTTCTTTATGCCCAAGGCCTTCGATTTTCAATTTGATGAAGAAGAAAATGATTGGAGATTACTATTTCTACTTTATTACCTCTTTTTAACAACAGTTTTAAATGTTTTATGAATAATTTGTAATTGCGGCAGGTACAATACTTGTGTTGGGATCCAGTAAGAAATCAATTTATTACCTAATGGTGAACGAAATACTGCCTTTATTACTATTATGATAACGGTAGAAAAAAATGTTCTTCAGTTAGAAAAAAAATAGCAAAAGGCAGTAATTCGTCTACGATTCCGCGAAAATTGCAATCAATAATCTTACTGACGAAAATTGATTGGGAGAATTATAACTTGCTAAACATTTGATTCAGATTACTACTAATAACTCCAATGTATTATATTGGATGTTATACCATTTATAGGCATTATTCAGAGCATTTTTTAATTAATATTATTTTAATTCTGCAAATGTATAAATTATTATACTTTAGCTTAGAACATGTTTATAGTATTAAAAACGGCTTTAGCTTTTGTCGTTATACTTTAAATATTAAATTAAACGAAACTTCTTACGAATTATTTAAAATATTAATGTATAGTTTTGGCTCGGCTCATAGAAGCTTTAACTTCTTCGTTTGTAACGAATTAATCCATCACATTTCCCAAAGCGTTGCGAAATTATATTAATTGTTGGAATTTGGTAGCGAGTAAAGTGTCAATCACTTCAATTTCTTTCTCTTTTAAAACTTCTAATCGAAGAATTATCTTAAAAAAAATAATAATAATTTACTTACGTGGCGCTATTATAGTCCGGTGTTGCCCTGGGGCTAAATCAATACACCACTTCAGTTACGCACTCGGTTTAGGTGTCTTTGACCAACATTCAATACATATTGTATAATAAAAAATAGTTAGTAGACAGTTAGGTCAACACATATTGTCTATAATTGACCGAAAATTAGAGCAAGGTTTTAAGTTAATAGCAGCTTGCAATTAGTTCAAAGGTAAAGTATTAAACATGAGTTGACTATAATTTTGCGCTGATGACTTAAATATAAACAAGTTCGGTCACACATACAAAGTTGGTTAATGTCGCTCTCCATTTGTGCGCCCTCCCGAGATGTGGTGTTCTCAACTTCAATATTCCTCTGGGGTGGACTTAAAGAATCGTCGGACTAGTGCGTTTTCGTTTATACGCTCCTAGTGATCCACCTCAGCCGTTGTATTTCAAGCCTTTTCATCAGATTAACGCTTGGGCTTTTTAGAAAAAAATTTTGAGTTTTTGATTTCCCTACTTTTCGAAATTTCGTTCAAGGCAATAACGTCTTCTTTTGCGTGTAGTCAAGTTGTGTGTAACAATGAAATGTTAGCCTGATCTTTTAAGGTTTTTGGCTTAGACATGTCCACATTAAACGCGAATTTCACCTATATAACGTACAGTGTTGGCCAAAACTAAAACACGGAAAGATGTCGGTTTCGAAAAAAGTAAAGAAAATTCAAAAAACCTTTGATAACTCTCTAGCTTTATTTTTATTTTATCATTTTATTCGGAATACTGAGGATATTGAGGACTGATAAAATAAAAATAAAGCTAGAGAGTTATCAAAGGTTTTTTGAATTTTCTTTACTTTTTTCCAAAGCGACATCTTTTCGTGCTTTAGTTTTGGCCAACACTATGTATAAGTATGGACTAACATGTCGTAAAAGGTTGAAATGACGATATATTCAATCAGTTTAATTGAGTTCAAAGCTATTATTACAGTTGTTTTTGTTTCGCATTTTTTCCAAACATTTGCGTTATTCTTTAATGAATTAGCTGATGATGATAAGCAGCAATAACAGCAAAAGATAAAGGGAGATAAGGTTTACTAGTAGACTGCTGCTATAGATCAACGGCACCAGAAGTAGCAGTGTCATTGGTGTTAAAAAAAAACAAAATCTTTAATTCAATTATATAATAGGAAAACGGAAAATTATAAACAAATAACAAACCACAACAAAATAAACCTTTTTTTTTTTGTTGCATGAAATATTGTAACGTTTGTTTACTAATTCAAAGTCACTAATTGTGAATCCTGTATCAGTTCTTTTTTTCTAGCAGCTCCACTTTTTAAGTTACAGCTACTACGTGTTGTTCCGAATCTGAGTTCAGAAAAGCTTAAAGCGGACATATTAAACGGTCCACATATTCGTAAATTGGTGAATGATCCTAATTTTAGCAGTTGAAGGTCAGAAATAGAGAAAAAAGCATGGGATTCGTTTTTTTGGGTTATTTAAAATTTCTTACGCAACAAGAAGAGTGACGATTACGTTGAGCACGTTGAAGAGATGTTGTCTCACTTACAGCTACTTGGATGCAGCACAAGCATCAAAGTACACTTCCTGTACAGGCATTTAAATCGTTTTCCTCCAAATCTATTATTCAAAAACTAGAGCTGATACAGAAAAACTGATAACATATTCTAAATAAGCGTTTAAAATTAGCTCAGAATCATGTAAAATACTCCATGCAATAGATTTGATATTGGCCAATGTAATAAGTCTCAGCATTACATTAAACTTGGACTAGGAGTTGAAAACTTTTCCAAAATATTATCTTTAACAAATAAAAATAAATACAAATATTTTCATATTTTTAGCATTCTGTAAGCAGTAGTGAGAGCATCGAAAGTGAAAAATTATCAAAAAAAAAGAAAAAAAAGAAGCATAGGAAATCTTCGAGAGCGGTAATATATATATATTTTTTAAATAATACTGTTTTTAAATTATGAAAACCATTATTCAGTCCTCATATGAAAGTGAACATGCATCATTAGCTGATGAATCAACAGTTTCCATGGATGTTATTTCAAAAAAGAAAAAAAAGGATAAAAAACGAAAAGACAAGGAGTTTCGAAAACAATCGCCATCATTAAGTCAAGCGAGTAATATATCAGATAAAGCACCTTCAGGTGGATCTTCAAGAAATAGTGACGAACAAGCTCTAAGCGAAAGTGAATTAGAGTCAAAACGTGCGGCACTGTTGGCTCAACTCAATGAACAAATGGAAGAGTAAAACTTAAATTATTATTTTAACTTTGAGCTTACATTTTATCACGAAATAAAAATTAAAATGTTCGTATGGTTAACACGAAATGCAGAAATGGCTTTGTTTTTTTGTTTGAGGAATTAAGATTTTGGCAGCTCGTCTATTGAACTCAGTCATCAATATCGGTCTATTTTATCTGAAAAAAATTGCTGACGCTATGCACATTTAAGAATACGACAGATAAACTCATTGAAGTACTTGTGGTACACACCGTGAACATCATATATATGAGAGATTTGGTTTTATTGTTGCTAATTTGTATTTGCTTGAAACAGTTAGTCGTGAATGTTGTTTTAGTTAAATTTTAGATTTGCGCGCTTATGTGGTTTTCTCGATTCTGCTTTCATACTTCGTGTGTGCAATCGAACCTAAAATCTCGATTTCCATTAATTGTAACCTCCACAGGAAGTTATATTTACTTTGTCAGTACGTTTGTAACGCCAAGAAGGAGTCACCGGAGACCAAAGAACAAAGTAGGTATATTCTGAATCAGGATCACATTCTGAATCGATTTAGCCGTGTCCGTCTGTCTGTTGAAAGCACGATAGCGCCCAAAGGGATTGACATAGGCGAATGCAATTTGGTGAAAGGACTTTTTATCGTCGTTAGGTTGGTATTAAAAATGGGCTATATCGGTCAAGTAGTTCTGGTACCTCCCATACAAAACCAATATTATAAAACACTTGTTGAAAACACAATAGCGTCGAAAATAATCTACATAGGCAGTGAAATTTTGTGAGAGGACTTACTTTTATCGTCATCAGGTTGATATTAAAATTGGGATTTGTCGGTGAGGTAGTTTTGGTACCTCCCATACAAAACCAATAACTCGTATGCAGTGGAGGGTACCAAAGCATCGGCCAGGCCGATGATAACACTTTTACTTGTTTTTAATTAAAATTCATGTGATCAGTGTAGCGTTCGGTTAGATTTCATATTATTTCTATTCGAAATTTGCGCCCAAATTGATTTCTAAACAAACATACTGTGGAAAACCCACTAACCTTATCGCGCCATCTAGTACTCGATAACCAACGATGACTTGGCACTACCTTTTCGATCGCAGTTTGGCACTTCTTCCCATGGTCAGCCATCTTATTTCCGCTTTACTATATTCTCGAAAGCCAATGAAAGGGTGCAAACCGCGGCAAGTGTACCTTTAAAAGAATTAATTGTATTGTTAAAGATTTCCTTTTTAGCAATAAACCACTACTAATTCATCAGCTTGAGCGTGCGCCTTTTATTTCCGCCATCGAGAACACGATTTTTTTAGGCTCTACAAATTTCTGTGGAGTGTTTGGCAACCCTTGCTCTCCAATTCGGACTATATATTATAATCCAATGGGTTCAGATCTGGACTTCCCGACTTCCAATCCTCTGTGGCTATAAAAGCCGGAACATTGACCCAGAGACACTCCTGTGTGGTTTTGGCTTTATACCTCCATCGGAGCTGATTCTTGTTGAAAGACCCATCTTTCTTCACCAAATAGTGTATTTGTTAGCGTCTTTACATCACTTTTGTACCTGTTTTGACACCTTTTTCACAGAAATGGAGAGATGTGACACCTTGGTGAGAGACCCCCACCAAACTATTACGGAAGTGAGATGATGGCCACGCTGTACCCTTGGAATTACTTTTTTTCCTTCCTTTGATGACAAAGCATAAACTGGTAAAAAAATTTCATCCGTGAAAAGAATGTTTTCATGCCCTATGTTCGCGTGCCGCAGCAAGTCTCTTGCATCTCTCCGCCCTATTTTTTTTAGTGGAGGAGTTAAAAGATTGACTGTTGATCGACGATAGGCTTTCATGTGAAGATCACCCCGAACTAGCCTAGACATAGTTCGATAAACGAAGATTCTCGATATTCCAAGAAGTTTTAGCAAATTGAAGATTTGGCCAGCACTCTTTCCACTCTTATGCAATGCTATAACCGCGATTCTGTTTTCTTTAGCACCCCACTGCATTTGACTGCAAGCTGAAACCAAACTGGCTTCTATTCATTAGTTAACAATGCACATGTCAAGAAAAAAAGTTAACGGGTCTATTCCAAGTGGAAATTTTATATTGGCGCTGATAATTGTGTAACAGAATTTATGGCAGTACTAACTACAGGTACCAACGCAAAGATAAATATTAGCGCTGTTTTCACTCAATAATTTAAACACTCGAACAGTTGCACACTTCAAATATGTTTGGTTTTATTTATGTTTTTTATATACGTATGAATAAATCTAAACATTCCTGCCAGTGATAATTTAGTATCATTCATAATTTCTTTAAAAATTACATGTCCTTTAATCGTATTAACTTCAATATATCAAATAGGCTTTTTCTGAAAAGACATTTTTGCAACATTTAATATAAACGAAAACTTATCAACTTACAAGATCGGTGAGCGCCTCTTTTTGCGGCAATTGCCACTAACATCAGCTCCGTTATTTTTGCAAATACTAAACTGTGAAGGCGATAATTTTTGCGCAGAGATGATATTTGGTATTGTTGAGCTCAAGTGATTCCCTTTCCCAATCTTCTTGGTATTATGAAAAGTCAAGGTTACACCGGGATGATCTATATTTCTCTGTGCAGTTTGCAGCTGTGGAATTTTGCCTTGAATTATTTTATTACTAGGTAAAACTCGTTGCATTACCTGAAGCACATCAGAATCGGCGTCAATGGCTATAGCTCTATGAGTAGAAGACAAGAATTAGAAAGATTGCTGATTTATTTCAGAATATTTTTTGTATTTTGATCTGCCTTTACATTTCTGGTTTGTTTGGTAGAAGAAGATTATCTATACGTCCCTTTGATGTCGTATTGAATGCTGGTGTTGTTTTTGTTGTTGTTGAAATAAACCCACTAGATATTGGCTTTATGGTCAAATCTTCTTCATCGTAATAGTAATCACCAGCATTGTTATCTGTGTCCTTTAAATATAAGAGATACCATATACATTAATAATAATTATGGACATTTCCATTTATATAAAACAAAGAAAAAATTACATCTATAAATTCATTTTTATCCACTTCAATAATGGCTACATCTTTGAGGCTTATATGGATATTATATTTTCCGGTTTGCCGCTGATCGTAAGTCGATCGGGAATCATTTTCCAATGGAAAGGATAGTATTTGTTGCATGTACAAAATTTCTAAAATAAAAAAAAATTTGCTGTATACATTTAACATGACAAGGAAGCACTTCAGAGATCTTCTTCCACCTGAAATGGTTGATAAACTGAAAACCAACGCCAAACTCATTCAATTATAAAACAGCTTCTTCTCAAGTTAGTACATAATTATGTTGCCAGTATGTAATGAACGTACCTATTTGTATGTATACATCCAAAAAGATGCAATGTGAAAAGAGAATGTGCAAAGTCGTTCTTCAAGAATAACGAGTAATCTTTTTGTATTATTTAAGTCTTTCATATGGCCATTGTGGGATAGCCACGCTTATGTTCTATTTTATATGAATAGAATATAAGCGTGCACAATTGCACATTCCTCCAAGCATATACATACTGTGCGATTGCAGTTCACTTGCGAATTTTTAAACGACATAAACACAATTGCCTTTAGACTTGGTTAAGCAATCCCAGCTTATATGTATTTTATTTAGTTGGGAAGTCATTCACTGTATAGTGTATGGCTGTGTAGTTTATACACATTTGGGTTTAGTACTTACTAGGTTTAGTACACACCTATTTAAAACAAAAATCCTACCTTGAAATTTAACTAAGAGATAGGGATTAATTTACTATTTCCCAGTGCGAGAGAATTCATTCTAAAAGGGGAGAGTACTATAACTAAGGTGGCAAAAATGATAACGGTTTTTCTATAGGGTGGTAAACAAGCCTTTTTTTACTATGGGAGGGGGGATCTATCTCGTTCCGTTTAGGCGGAAGGGGTCATTAAAAAAAAAAATTCACCAACAATCGCAACTAAAGTGTAGCATTTTTGAAACCCAGGATTTTGTTCTTTCATATTATTTTGCAATCAAGTTATTTCTGTTAATAGTTTTTGAGAAAAAATAAAATATTCTTGGAAGTTTGAAATTTGAGGAAAAAAAATATTAAAAGTTTTTTATGCTGATTTTTTTAATATTGTGAACATATACAGTAAGTTCTAGTATTTATTGAACCTATTAATTCTTAATCGAACACTGAAAACCAAGTTTACGTCTTCCAGCTTTTAGAAAAATTGAG
This sequence comes from Cheilosia vulpina, assembly GCA_916610125.1. NCBI lineage: Eukaryota > Metazoa > Arthropoda > Insecta > Diptera > Syrphidae > Cheilosia > Cheilosia vulpina. The sequence goes on along the minus strand of OU744280.1, from coordinate 115,071 downwards.
AATTGCAAAAACATTTTTAATTTTTAAATTAAATTGTATAATTAAAGCAAAGCGTTCGACAAAATCATACTCTTCAAACTATAAGCGATCGGTTTTCCAGCACTTCATGGATTAAGTCTTATTCGCACCCTTCAAAACTGCGGGGCCGGGTGGCATATGGGTTGTATACATATAATGCAATGGGTTGTATACGTAATTGCACCAAGGCTCAGGAATATATACGTTGCTTGCCTAGCAATAGGCTATATCCCGATTACATAGAGGGAAGCAAATGTGGTCTTCCTTTCAAAAACGGGAAAAAAGGACTACACCGACCATCAGACCAGCCAGCTTAACATCCTTCCTGTTAAAAACAATGGAAAGGGTGATAGTGGACTATATGGAGAGTACTGCGCTTAAGACGTATGCTTTGAATAGTAGACAGCATGCAGACAGGGTGGGCATGCCTACAGAAACAGCGCTACATCAAGTAGTACGCGCTACGGAGGAAGAGCTAAATACCGGGGGCATTGCGATGACCACTATAATGGACACTGAACGTGCCTTCGATAAGATAGCTTTGAAAGTCTGAAACAAGTCTTGTAAAAACGTAGGGTTAACACAATGGTGGTAAGATGGGTGGACAATATGTTGAATACAAGGGCTATTAATATTCAGACAACCTCAAAACTCAGAGGAAGGGTTAGCAGAGGTTGCCCACAAGGAGGTGTTCTTTCACCTACACTGTGGAATATCACTGTGGACTCTCTTCTCGGCAGACTTGAGGCGACTGGCATCCACACAGTGGGATATGCCGACGACATAGCAATAATAATAATAATTCATGGACGTCACCGCAGAAAACTGTGAGGAAACACCTGGGTTCAGCGTTTAGCATGTATAGGAATTACAGGTGCAATACGTACAACCCCAACGCTATCCTAACGTTAGACTTATAGATCCTAACGCTAAACTTATTTATTAAGAGGGGCCCAAACGGCACTTCGTTTGCATCGAGATGCGAAATGGCATAATCGTGGTACGATCTGTGGACATATGAAGATCCTTGAACTTGTCAAAAACGAGATTAGGGAGCTAAACATGCCTATGCATCGAATAACAAGGCTGCGTATTATGGAAAGAAATCACAAAACTCGTATTGAGAACGAATTACTTCCATAAAAAAATGGTGAAATAGTGATTTTCACGGATGGATCCATGATGGATGGAGCGGGGGCCGGTATCTATTCAGAATAGATGGAACTTACCCGTCACATTAGCCTCGGGAAACACACTTCAGTATACCAGGCTGAGATGATTGCTTTGCTTCATGCGCTGGACTACTTACTTGAGTGTCAGGTGAAAGGAAGAAATATCCTTATAGAACTGGACAAGTAGGCAGTGATCAAACGCATGGAACAAACAAACATCACAACATCATTGGCACTGGAATGTGTACTTAAGCTCAATAAGCGTTCATCTAAAAATGAAGTAAAACTGACTTGAGTACGAGGACACGTAGGGATCGAAGGTAATGAAAGGGCGGACTCCCTTGCAAAACAGGGGTCTACTGAAAAGTTGCTGGGACCAGAACCATTCTCTTCAATTGGTAGAGGAATGGTAGAACAGCTGATTCACAAATGGATCACGGCAGAACACCTGATAAGGTGATTAACCGTGGAACAATGTAGACAGGCTAAAATGGCAATAAAGTGGGCGACCTGCTCCACTCAAAAGGCGTTTTTCTTTTTTAGTTCAGAGCTGAGCTGATGCTCGACATTATGAGCGCTCTCTGAACCGAGCGTACTCAGATCGTTCTGATGTAATTATGAAACACACTTCAGCACATAGCTGTCATTTGTAATAAATATGTGTATAAATTGAATATTTATTAATTGTTGTTTATTAAATTGGTTACCCTTCAGTTCCAGAGCAACAAGGCTCGTCCGCCATTTCAATTATTTTGTTTATCCTGTTTTTTTTCTGTCAAATGTGACTGCAAGTTTGTAATCAAGTTTTCACTCAGCCTGCTCAGTCAATTTATTCTGAGCTCATGGAGCGCGCTCTGACCATGATCTGAACGAAAAAAGAAACACAAATTCTGAGCTCTGATGGATCTGAGCTAAAAAAGAAACACGTATAACAGTTCAGGTTGTGCTCTGAACTAAAAAAGAAAAACGCCTAAAGAAGGTTTTTTTCTGTTTATAAGCAATTTTTGGCGTCCTCTGGTGTACCACAGGGTAGTCATCTAGGACCGTTGATCTTTTATTTGCAAATAAATGGTGTAGAGTGTAGTACCTGCATGTCATTTTACTATCTGACATGGTATCCGTTCGAAACGAAATTTTCTTCAAATTGGAGAAATCCATATCAATTTTTGGACTTCTCCGATGGCATGTAGCGCACATTGTGGCATTGCGTGAGACCATGTTAGGCCTGTTTTATTATACTCACATGATCTGTATAGATCATTGATATCCACGGTATACAACAAAAGTTGGATCTGGTACTGTTGTTGTTGTTATTATGCTCACATGATCTGTATAGATCATTGATTTCCATTGCATACATTGAACTAACAGCAGAAGGAGATTTACGGTGCAGGGAGTCGGATCCCCAGTACCGGCGTCTGTCAGGGGTGAGCGCGCGGGCTCCGAGACGTCGAGATACAGCAACTGCAAGACAAACGAAAACCAATCTTCGGGAGTGGCACACTTGGCTCCGAAGAAAAATGCAACTACAAGCAAAAGCAACGAAGATATCTGGGCCCCTTTCAAGCGGGGATCAAAAATTATGCGTACACCACCACAAGTACGAAATCTACAAACGAAAGAAATACATCAGTTTCAACAAACCCCATAGCCAGACAAATTATACGGGTATCTGATGAAGAAGCACGGCCAAAAAAGACCCCAGAAGCCGAGGAAGATATTATCTTTCTGGAGATAATGAAGTGCAAAGAGGCACTCAACACGATGAAACTTGCATGCAGTAGGCAGAAAAATATAAGCAAGGACTTCAGGATTGGACTCGAAAAGATAGAGGAGTCACTAGACAAAATGGAATGGACTCACAAGAAGGAAAGAGAAGCCTTCTCATCCAAGACTGTAGAACCTTCAAAAGACGGACCGCAAGCGGAAAAATCTCAAGCAAATACAGCTAAGAGACCACCTTCTAGTCCTCTCGAAAAGAAACGAGACAAAAGGACCAGAAACTCCCCAACATGTGGTTACAACAATAAGAAACCGCAAGATAATGATAAAGTGCAACAAATTCTTGATCCCAAGAACAAAGAGGAATATACCCAAAAGCTAACAGGCAACATGGAGCGAAATTATGCACAAGTCGTCAAAAACGTAGAAACATTTCAGCCCAAACAGCCAACAAGGAAGGATAAATCGAAATCTGAGGCAGACAAAAAGCGGAAAGTGAAAAACATCAAACGGAAACGATATCGAAAGACACAACTCGAAGCAATACTCATTAAACCAAATGAAGGCAGGAGCTCTACTGACATTCTTCGAGAAATAAGACAAAAGGTAAATCCAGAGGATACGGAGACAACAATAAGAACCGTTAGGCAGACAAAAACTGGAGATGTTCTCCTTGAACTCGGACCAAAAGCCAAAAATTGCACAGTTTTTCAGAAATCGATCCAAAATATCCTAGGAGAAAAAGCCACGGTGCGAAACCTCGTACCAAAAACAACCCTGGAGATAAGGGACCTGGACGAACTCACCACAGAAGGAGAAATCCAGGGTGCCCTAAAAAAGAAACTGGGTCAGCTGACCGATCTTAAAATTCACTTAACCGGGAAGAACAGAAGAGCCCTGAAAATGGCAATAGTACAGATCAACGAGCGTGCTGCTAAGAAAATCCTTGAAAACCCTATACTAAGAATAGGGTGGAGCCAATGTAGAATAAGAAGAAGAATAGAGGTTCCAAAATGCTTCAGGTGTCTCGACTACGGGCACCTTCAAGCAAACTGCAATGGACCAGATAGGAGAAACCAAGGAATGTGCTTTCACTGCGGAAATACAGACCATAAAAGAAAGGATTGTAAGGAACCCCCAAAGTGCTACTTATGCGCAAACCTTGAAAATCAACCCTGCGCAACGGACCACGTACCTGGATCGGGAAAGTGCCAAGTATTCAGACAGGCACTTGAAAAGACGAAAGAGACTTCCTTAAAATGACCAAGATACTACAAGCGAACGTCCACAGGAGCCGAACGGCGGACAACCTCCTGTTCAAGCTTATAAGTGAACTACAAGCGGACGTAATCATCATAAGGGAGCAATACGCCAACAAAATGGAGCAAACCTGGATCTCCGATACACTAAAAACCGCCGCATTATGGATTCCAAAAAGAAACATCACTGTTCAGAGCAAGGGATCAAAAAGAGGTTTTACATGGATAAAAAACAACAAAATCACAATAATTAGTGTATACCTAAGTCCAAATGACCGCATGGACGATTTCCGGCAAAAACTAGAGGACTTAGAAGATTTCATATGTGAGACCGAAGGAGAGATCATAGTTGCAGGAGACTTTAACGCAAAAGGCCAAGAATGGGGCATGCCAACGACAGATTCTCGAGGAAGGCAAATACTCGAGATGGCAGCGAGACGCGGCCTTAGTGTAGTTAACGTAGGAAACACCCCCACCTTCAGAAGAGCAGGACAAAGAGGCACAATACCTGATATAACCTTCGCCACAGAAGGTATACTGTCCAAAATCAGGAACTGGAGGGTCATTGAAGAATACACAGGCAGTGATCACCAATATATCGTTTTCGATATTGAGGAAGTCAGGCGAAACCCGAACCGAGACCAAAATCAAACAGTGAGATGGAATGTCAACAAACTGAACACCGATCTCCTTAGGAGGATGATTGACAGTGGAAAAAGTTCCGTGATCCAGATGCAGGGAACTACCGAAGAAAAAGTAGAATCAACAATGCAACTCATCCGACTCGCATGCGATGCTTCAATGCCTCGAAAGAACTACTCCAACAGAAGAAAAGAGCCAGTCTACTGGTGGTCGATGGAAATAGCCGAACTCCGCAGGAGGTGTCTGCAGCTAAGACGAAAAGTCACCAGAGGAAGAAGAAGGCAGGATGGCAACATCGAGCAAGTTCTCGAAGAATTCAGAACCAAACGCCATGAGCTCAAGACAGCCATAAAAACGAGTAAGAAGCTTAAGTGGGAAGAACTCCGACAAGATGTCAACAATGACCCCTGGGGACTTGGTTACAAGATTGTTATGCTTGGAGCCCAAAAAACCACGGAAGCCCTAAGCCCAGAAAAGATGAGTCATATTATAGATACGCTGTTCCCAAGTCACCCTGTTAGACCACCCGACACCCCCTCTGGCCAGCAACAGGAAATACAAGATTTCAGTGAAGAAGAGTTGAAGATTGCTATAAATGTAATGCAAAACAAAAAAGCTCCCGGACCAGACGGTATACCGGCGGAAGCGCTTAAACAAATAGCTCAATTCAGCCCACAACTTTTACTCAGTATGTACAACAGCTGCCTAGGCGAGGGGACCTTTCCAAAACGCTGGAAAAAGCAACGGCTTGTCCTTATCGACAAAAATAAAGGACCGCCAGACTCCCCATCCGCCTATAGGCCTTTGTGCATGCTGGATACAACAGGAAAACTCCTAGAAAAGCTATTGCAGCCACGCCTCATAGCCGCGATTAAAAGGAGAGGAGATTTGTCTGAGCGACAATACGGTTTCAGAAAAGGTCGCTCTACAATAGGAGCAATAGAAGAAGTTGTAAGAGCCGCCGAAATCACCCACCGAGGCTACACTTCCACCCGAAAAATTGTGCTACTGGTAACTCTGGACGTCTGGAATGCATTTAACTCTGCCAGGTGGATTGATATGATAAGAGCACTCGAAATAAAATTCGAAATCCCAGAGTATCTCTCGCAGATGTTAAAAAACTACTTGAGAGACCGGGAACTAATCTATCAGACAACGGAGGGATTAAGAAGAAAAGATATCACATCCGGAGCCGCTCAAGGATCTATCCTAGGACCTGATCTCTGGAACATCTCCTACGATGATATCCTACGCATGGAGATGCCGGAAGATTCGTTCCTAGTCGGATACGCAGATGATGTAGCTGCAGTGATTACAGCAAGAGACACCGAAAGCGCACAGAGGAAGCTAAATCAGGTCATGCGAAGGACAATTTCCTGGATGGAGGGGCACGGGCTGTCTCTGGCAACTGAAAAAACCGAAGTAGTGCTCCTAACGAGAAAACGAATTCCCACGATAATCGACTTCAACATCGACACCGAGGTTATAAGGAGTAAAAGTGCGGTAAAATACCTGGGAATTAGACTCGACACGAAGCTAAGCTTCTGGGAACAGATACGGACGGCCGCAGAACGCGCATCAAAAGTGACAGCATCTCTATCCAGGTTGATGGCAAACGTAGGTGGACCATCTGCTAGTAAACGAAAACTACTGTTGTCGACAACGCACGCGATTCTCCTATACGGAAGCGAGATTTGGGCTGACGCACTGAAGCAAGAAAAGTACCGCAAACAGATGGCGTCGGTGCAGAGGCGCGGTGCCTTACGGATAGCAAGCGCATACCGCACGGTGTCGGAGCCAGCGGCTCTTGTAATCGCGGGGGTGACACCAATAGACCTCCTTGCAGCACAACGAAAGTACGCATACGAAAAGAAAACGGAAATTGGAGCGGAAGCAGCGATGGCGGAAGCAACAGCGCGTATACAACGCAAGTGGCAAGAACGCTGGGAGTCTGAAAGTAGAGGGCGCTGGACTGCGAGGCTCATCAGAGACGTAAACGCATGGAGTAACCGGAAACACGGTGAATTGAACTATTACCTTACCCAGTTCCTCACCGGACACGGATACTTCAACGCCTTCCTCCACAAGATAGGAAAAGTGAGAAGCCCATCCTGTCAATACGGAGATTCGTTTTCAGACGACGTCTACCACACCGTCTTCGAGTGCGTTAGATGGGAATCCCTCCGCCAAGAACTAAGTGGAAACGTCGGCGAAATCAGCCAGGACAACATCATTCAGAAGATGCTGGACAACGAAGTACAGTGGATGCAAATAAGCTCGTATCTGACCCAAATCCTGAAAATTAAAAAACAAGAGGAGGTAGCTGAGGAAACGACCGAGCCCGCTACTTAGACACGGACCCCCCCTCGAAGTAATGCGCAAGTAGTCCCGAGGGGGGAGATCGGCGAGACACTTTTGGAGTTTTAGCCGGTACGCCAAGGGTTTAAATCCCCTAGGAGAGCCCGGCTCACGGGGAAATATGGATATTTCCTTATGGTGCGTAAAGCATTTCTCCAAAAGTAAAAAAAAAAAAAAAAAAAAAATGTCATTTTACTATCTGACATGGTATCCGTTCGAAACGAAATTTTCTTCAAATTGGAGAAATCCATATCAATTTTTGGACTTCTCCGATGGCATGTAGCGCACATTGTGGCATTGCGTGAGACCATGTTAGGCCTGTTTTATTATACTCACATGATCTGTATAGATCATTGATATCCACGGTATACAACAAAAGTTGGATCTGGTACTGTTGTTGTTGTTATTATGCTCACATGATCTGTATAGATCATTGATTTCCATGGCATACAACAAAAGTTGGATCTTGTACTGTTGTTGTAAACCGTGAAAATCAATGATATATACAGATTATGTGAGCATACATAATAAAAAAGGCCTAATAACACAAAATGTCTTGTAATATGGTAACACTTATGTGGTATCCGATTGGGCGCTCTCAGATCAATTTTAATGTTCGTTTGGAACAAAAAAAAAGATTAAAAAGATCAGATTTCGGAGCACTTTTGCGAATCTGGATTTTTTCTCAGATTTGCTTCAGATTTACCAATACAACAACTAGTGGAGTTTATTTACGTTTTCGTGAAATTGGGGGATTGATGAGTGCATTTTGATGGCACAAGTTCATTCTTAAGTGAAATGCGTGGGCATGCTGCCCCCTTCTAAATTTGAATATATAATAGGCGCTTAATTTCTTTGATATTGCTTAATACAAGCGTATAAAAAAACGAAACAATGTAGTGAACTTAAGACTAAATACAAATATTGATGGTTAAATCGCTAACATAATATATAACATGATTTTTAAATATAATTTTTCATTAGTTTGAAGGAAATTGGATATTCAAGGTTGAGGTAATTTGTGAAGCGCATATTTGCTTTGCAAAGCATTTTTGTTAAAGGCTCGTGCAAGTACGCAATTCGTCACAATGCCCGTCTGCAGATGCATATTAATCCCGAAATAATAGACGTCTTAAATGTACGATATAATATTCGTAGATTAAGAAGAACTAAGCCTCACGAACTTATAATCTAAAAAATATGAGAACCCGTATTTAAATTGTAATACCTTCTCAAACACAACTGAACGTTGAAACTAAAATCATTTGTCGATCTTTCTTTGATTGGTCATGATTAAGGAGGTGTTTTTAGTGCGGTAAGAGTCCCACACTACTCTGGGTTTCTAGCCCCATTGTGTCTTTCGAGATTGTCACCTTCAATAACAAAAAAAAAAAAAAAAAGGCTCGTGCTGGCCATAATCAGTACGGTGATTGGGGAAGGCGAAAAAAGGTAATTGAAAGTAAACGACGAGGATTAGTGTTCAATGAGATCTGATGCAGCAGATGAGGGCAATCTATGTTTCCAGATAATTTCTCATGAATAAAAGTTATATCAGCGATATCACGTCAAGTTTTAAGAGCTTGTAAATCGGGCAGCTTTAAGCGATTCTCGTAGCGAGGTAAATCGTGAGGGTCATCCCAACCAAGCCCACGTAAGGCAAAACGAATAAATCTACGCTGGACAGCTTCGATTCTCAGAATATGTACCTGATGGTAAGGTGACCACAACTGGCTGGCGTATTCAAGAAGTGGTCTTACAAACGTCGTATAAAAGGGTTAGAGAACACCTTTGACCAGCATAACACAAAACCGAGTCCCGAGTTAGCTCTGCTAATAATGTTGTCGATGTGAGTACGAAAGTAAAGTTGAGCATCGCAGATAATGCCCAGATAACGAATATGTGAAACAGTGGAGACAGACTCGTTGTTAATGAAATAAGCACCCCAATCGAGGTATACGTTCGAAAAAATTCCGATACGAAAGTCAAATCTGATCGGTACTCAAATTGCATTCGAAGTATCCGTTTCGGAACAAAATAAATGAAGAATATAAACATGTTCATTTCACATTATAATATATTTCGCAGCAATAAGTTGTCCGAGAGCTTCGGAAAAAATGTTCAGCGTAGCTGTCAAAAATAAGTGGTATAACAGGCCTTTTTTATTATGCTCACATGATCTGTATATATCATTGATTTTCACGGCTAACAACAACAGTACAAGATCCAACTTTTATTGTATACCATGGAGATCAATGACCTATACAAATCATGTGAGCATAATAAAAAAGGCCTATTTGTTTGGAAACCATTTTGTGAAATAGAGTAGAAGCTTCAAAGGCAGGTTATATGCACTTATGAATACGTACACTTGAAAACTTATAAATCCATTCAGGTACAACAAACATAAAGCATTTCTCACTCTTTTATCTTCCATCCAGCATTACAAAAATTTGGTGCCCACCTCCTTCCTTCCGCCATAGATTATTCCGAATTTCACTAATGCATCTATTTAAACTTTGAGAAACTTTTAACACTCAACATAGTAGGTTCAGCGTTTAGCATGTATAGGAATTACAGGTGCAATACGTACAACCCCAACGCTATCCTAACGTTAGACTTATAGATCCTAACGCTAAACTTATTTATTAAGAGGGGCCCAAACGGCACTTCGTTTGCATCGAGATGCGAAATGGCATAATCGTGGTACGATCTGTGGACATATGAAGATCCTTGAACTTGTCAAAAACGAGATTAGGGAGCTAAACATGCCTATGCATCGAATAACAAGGCTGCGTATTATGGAAAGAAATCACAAAACTCGTATTGAGAACGAATTACTTCCATAAAAAAATGGTGAAATAGTGATTTTCACGGATGGATCCATGATGGATGGAGCGGGGGCCGGTATCTATTCAGAATAGATGGAACTTACCCGTCACATTAGCCTCGGGAAACACACTTCAGTATACCAGGCTGAGATGATTGCTTTGCTTCATGCGCTGGACTACTTACTTGAGTGTCAGGTGAAAGGAAGAAATATCCTTATAGAACTGGACAAGTAGGCAGTGATCAAACGCATGGAACAAACAAACATCACAACATCATTGGCACTGGAATGTGTACTTAAGCTCAATAAGCGTTCATCTAAAAATGAAGTAAAACTGACTTGGGTACGAGGACACGTAGGGATCGAAGGTAATGAAAGGGCGGACTCCCTTGCAAAACAGGGGTCTACTGAAAAGTTGCTGGGACCAGAACCATTCTCTTCAATTGGTAGAGGAATGGTAGAACAGCTGATTCACAAATGGATCACGGCAGAACACCTGATAAGGTGATTAACCGTGGAACAATGTAGACAGGCTAAAATGGCAATAAAGTGGGCGACCTGCTCCACTCAAAAGGCGTTTTTCTTTTTTAGTTCAGAGCTGAGCTGATGCTCGACATTATGAGCGCTCTCTGAACCGAGCGTACTCAGATCGTTCTGATGTAATTATGAAACACACTTCAGCACATAGCTGTCATTTGTAATAAATATGTGTATAAATTGAATATTTATTAATTGTTGTTTATTAAATTGGTTACCCTTCAGTTCCAGAGCAACAAGGCTCGTCCGCCATTTCAATTATTTTGTTTATCCTGTTTTTTTTCTGTCAAATGTGACTGCAAGTTTGTAATCAAGTTTTCACTCAGCCTGCTCAGTCAATTTATTCTGAGCTCATGGAGCGCGCTCTGACCATGATCTGAACGAAAAAAGAAACACAAATTCTGAGCTCTGATGGATCTGAGCTAAAAAAGAAACACGTATAACAGTTCAGGTTGTGCTCTGAACTAAAAAAGAAAAACGCCTAAAGAAGGTTTTTTTCTGTTTATAAGCAATTTTTGGCGTCCTCTGGTGTACCACAGGGTAGTCATCTAGGACCTTTGATCTTTTATTTGCAAATAAATGGTGTAGAGTGTAGTACCTGCATGTCATTTTACTATCTGACATGGTATCCGTTCGAAACGAAATTTTCTTCAAATTGGAGAAATCCATATCAATTTTTGGACTTCTCCGATGGCATGTAGCGCACATTGTGGCATTGCGTGAGACCATGTTAGGCCTGTTTTATTATACTCACATGATCTGTATAGATCATTGATATCCACGGTATACAACAAAAGTTGGATCTGGTACTGTTGTTGTTGTTATTATGCTCACATGATCTGTATAGATCATTGATTTCCATTGCATACATTGAACTAACAGCAGAAGGAGATAAGTTTACGGTGCAGGGAGTCGGATCCCCAGTACCGGCGTCTGTCAGGGGTGAGCGCGCGGGCTCCGAGACGTCGAGATACAGCAACTGCAAGACAAACGAAAACCAATCTTCGGGAGTGGCATACTTGGCTCCGAAGAAAAATGCAACTACAAGCAAAAGCAACGAAGATATCTGGGCCCCTTTCAAGCGGGGATCAAAAATTATGCGTACACCACCATCAAGTACGAAATCTACAAACGAAAGAAATACATCAGTTTCAACAAACCCCATAGCCAGACAAATTATACGGGTATCTGATGAAGAAGCACGGCCAAAAAAGACCCCAGAAGCCGAGGAAGATATTATCTTTCTGGAGATAATGAAGTGCAAAGAGGCACTCAACACGATGAAACTTGCATGCAGTAGGCAGAAAAATATAAGCAAGGACTTCAGGATTGGACTCGAAAAGATAGAGGAGTCACTAGACAAAATGGAATGGACTCACAAGAAGGAAAGAGAAGCCTTCTCATCCAAGACTGTAGAACCTTCAAAAGACGGACCGCAAGCGGAAAAATCTCAAGCAAATACAGCTAAGAGACCACCTTCTAGTCCTCTCGAAAAGAAACGAGACAAAAGGACCAGAAACTCCCCAACATGTGGTTACAACAATAAGAAACCGCAAGATAATGATAAAGTGCAACAAATTCTTGATCCCAAGAACAAAGAGGAATATACCCAAAAGCTAACAGGCAACATGGAGCGAAATTATGCACAAGTCGTCAAAAACGTAGAAACATTTCAGCCCAAACAGCCAACAAGGAAGGATAAATCGAAATCTGAGGCAGACAAAAAGCGGAAAGTGAAAAACATCAAACGGAAACGATATCGAAAGACACAACTCGAAGCAATACTCATTAAACCAAATGAAGGCAGGAGCTCTACTGACATTCTTCGAGAAATAAGACAAAAGGTAAATCCAGAGGATACGGAGACAACAATAAGAACCGTTAGGCAGACAAAAACTGGAGATGTTCTCCTTGAACTCGGACCAAAAGCCAAAAATTGCACAGTTTTTCAGAAATCGATCCAAAATATCCTAGGAGAAAAAGCCACGGTGCGAAACCTCGTACCAAAAACAACCCTGGAGATAAGGGACCTGGACGAACTCACCACAGAAGGAGAAATCCAGGGTGCCCTAAAAAAGAAACTGGGTCAGCTGACCGATCTTAAAATTCACTTAACCGGGAAGAACAGAAGAGCCCTGAAAATGGCAATAGTACAGATCAACGAGCGTGCTGCTAAGAAAATCCTTGAAAACCCTATACTAAGAATAGGGTGGAGCCAATGTAGAATAAGAAGAAGAATAGAGGTTCCAAAATGCTTCAGGTGTCTCGACTACGGGCACCTTCAAGCAAACTGCAATGGACCAGATAGGAGAAACCAAGGAATGTGCTTTCACTGCGGAAATACAGACCATAAAAGAAAGGATTGTAAGGAACCCCCAAAGTGCTACTTATGCGCAAACCTTGAAAATCAACCCTGCGCAACGGACCACGTACCTGGATCGGGAAAGTGCCAAGTATTCAGACAGGCACTTGAAAAGACGAAAGAGACTTCCTTAAAATGACCAAGATACTACAAGCGAACGTCCACAGGAGCCGAACGGCGGACAACCTCCTGTTCAAGCTTATAAGTGAACTACAAGCGGACGTAATCATCATAAGGGAGCAATACGCCAACAAAATGGAGCAAACCTGGATCTCCGATACACTAAAAACCGCCGCATTATGGATTCCAAAAAGAAACATCACTGTTCAGAGCAAGGGATCAAAAAGAGGTTTTACATGGATAAAAAACAACAAAATCACAATAATTAGTGTATACCTAAGTCCAAATGACCGCATGGACGATTTCCGGCAAAAACTAGAGGACTTAGAAGATTTCATATGTGAGACCGAAGGAGAGATCATAGTTGCAGGAGACTTTAACGCAAAAGGCCAAGAATGGGGCATGCCAACGACAGATTCTCGAGGAAGGCAAATACTCGAGATGGCAGCGAGACGCGGCCTTAGTGTAGTTAACGTAGGAAACACCCCCACCTTCAGAAGAGCAGGACAAAGAGGCACAATACCTGATATAACCTTCGCCACAGAAGGTATACTGTCCAAAATCAGGAACTGGAGGGTCATTGAAGAATACACAGGCAGTGATCACCAATATATCGTTTTCGATATTGAGGAAGTCAGGCGAAACCCGAACCGAGACCAAAATCAAACAGTGAGATGGAATGTCAACAAACTGAACACCGATCTCCTTAGGAGGATGATTGACAGTGGAAAAAGTTCCGTGATCCAGATGCAGGGAACTACCGAAGAAAAAGTAGAATCAACAATGCAACTCATCCGACTCGCATGCGATGCTTCAATGCCTCGAAAGAACTACTCCAACAGAAGAAAAGAGCCAGTCTACTGGTGGTCGATGGAAATAGCCGAACTCCGCAGGAGGTGTCTGCAGCTAAGACGAAAAGTCACCAGAGGAAGAAGAAGGCAGGATGGCAACATCGAGCAAGTTCTCGAAGAATTCAGAACCAAACGCCATGAGCTCAAGACAGCCATAAAAACGAGTAAGAAGCTTAAGTGGGAAGAACTCCGACAAGATGTCAACAATGACCCCTGGGGACTTGGTTACAAGATTGTTATGCTTGGAGCCCAAAAAACCACGGAAGCCCTAAGCCCAGAAAAGATGAGTCATATTATAGATACGCTGTTCCCAAGTCACCCTGTTAGACCACCCGACACCCCCTCTGGCCAGCAACAGGAAATACAAGATTTCAGTGAAGAAGAGTTGAAGATTGCTATAAATGTAATGCAAAACAAAAAAGCTCCCGGACCAGACGGTATACCGGCGGAAGCGCTTAAACAAATAGCTCAATTCAGCCCACAACTTTTACTCAGTATGTACAACAGCTGCCTAGGCGAGGGGACCTTTCCAAAACGCTGGAAAAAGCAACGGCTTGTCCTTATCGACAAAAATAAAGGACCGCCAGACTCCCCATCCGCCTATAGGCCTTTGTGCATGCTGGATACAACAGGAAAACTCCTAGAAAAGCTATTGCAGCCACGCCTCATAGCCGCGATTAAAAGGAGAGGAGATTTGTCTGAGCGACAATACGGTTTCAGAAAAGGTCGCTCTACAATAGGAGCAATAGAAGAAGTTGTAAGAGCCGCCGAAATCACCCACCGAGGCTACACTTCCACCCGAAAAATTGTGCTACTGGTAACTCTGGACGTCTGGAATGCATTTAACTCTGCCAGGTGGATTGATATGATAAGAGCACTCGAAATAAAATTCGAAATCCCAGAGTATCTCTCGCAGATGTTAAAAAACTACTTGAGAGACCGGGAACTAATCTATCAGACAACGGAGGGATTAAGAAGAAAAGATATCACATCCGGAGCCGCTCAAGGATCTATCCTAGGACCTGATCTCTGGAACATCTCCTACGATGATATCCTACGCATGGAGATGCCGGAAGATTCGTTCCTAGTCGGATACGCAGATGATGTAGCTGCAGTGATTACAGCAAGAGACACCGAAAGCGCACAGAGGAAGCTAAATCAGGTCATGCGAAGGACAATTTCCTGGATGGAGGGGCACGGGCTGTCTCTGGCAACTGAAAAAACCGAAGTAGTGCTCCTAACGAGAAAACGAATTCCCACGATAATCGACTTCAACATCGACACCGAGGTTATAAGGAGTAAAAGTGCGGTAAAATACCTGGGAATTAGACTCGACACGAAGCTAAGCTTCTGGGAACAGATACGGACGGCCGCAGAACGCGCATCAAAAGTGACAGCATCTCTATCCAGGTTGATGGCAAACGTAGGTGGACCATCTGCTAGTAAACGAAAACTACTGTTGTCGACAACGCACGCGATTCTCCTATACGGAAGCGAGATTTGGGCTGACGCACTGAAGCAAGAAAAGTACCGCAAACAGATGGCGTCGGTGCAGAGGCGCGGTGCCTTACGGATAGCAAGCGCATACCGCACGGTGTCGGAGCCAGCGGCTCTTGTAATCGCGGGGGTGACACCAATAGACCTCCTTGCAGCACAACGAAAGTACGCATACGAAAAGAAAACGGAAATTGGAGCGGAAGCAGCGATGGCGGAAGCAACAGCGCGTATACAACGCAAGTGGCAAGAACGCTGGGAGTCTGAAAGTAGAGGGCGCTGGACTGCGAGGCTCATCAGAGACGTAAACGCATGGAGTAACCGGAAACACGGTGAATTGAACTATTACCTTACCCAGTTCCTCACCGGACACGGATACTTCAACGCCTTCCTCCACAAGATAGGAAAAGTGAGAAGCCCATCCTGTCAATACGGAGATTCGTTTTCAGACGACGTCTACCACACCGTCTTCGAGTGCGTTAGATGGGAATCCCTCCGCCAAGAACTAAGTGGAAACGTCGGCGAAATCAGCCAGGACAACATCATTCAGAAGATGCTGGACAACGAAGTACAGTGGATGCAAATAAGCTCGTATCTGACCCAAATCCTGAAAATTAAAAAACAAGAGGAGGTAGCTGAGGAAACGACCGAGCCCGCTACTTAGACACGGACCCCCCCTCGAAGTAATGCGCAAGTAGTCCCGAGGGGGGAGATCGGCGAGACACTTTTGGAGTTTTAGCCGGTACGCCAAGGGTTTAAATCCCCTAGGAGAGCCCGGCTCACGGGGAAATATGGATATTTCCTTATGGTGCGTAAAGCATTTCTCCAAAAGTAAAAAAAAAAAAAAAAAAAAAAAATGTCATTTTACTATCTGACATGGTATCCGTTCGAAACGAAATTTTCTTCAAATTGGAGAAATCCATATCAATTTTTGGACTTCTCCGATGGCATGTAGCGCACATTGTGGCATTGCGTGAGACCATGTTAGGCCTGTTTTATTATACTCACATGATCTGTATAGATCATTGATATCCACGGTATACAACAAAAGTTGGATCTGGTACTGTTGTTGTTGTTATTATGCTCACATGATCTGTATAGATCATTGATTTCCATGGCATACAACAAAAGTTGGATCTTGTACTGTTGTTGTAAACCGTGAAAATCAATGATATATACAGATTATGTGAGCATACATAATAAAAAAGGCCTAATAACACAAAATGTCTTGTAATATGGTAACACTTATGTGGTATCCGATTGGGCGCTCTCAGATCAATTTTAATGTTCGTTTGGAACAAAAAAAAGATTAAAAAGATCAGATTTCGGAGCACTTTTGCGAATCTGGATTTTTTCTCAGATTTGCTTCAGATTTACCAATACAACAACTAGTGGAGTTTATTTACGTTTTCGTGAAATTGGGGGATTGATGAGTGCATTTTGATGGCACAAGTTCATTCTTAAGTGAAATGCGTGGGCATGCTGCCCCCTTCTAAATTTGAATATATAATAGGCGCTTAATTTCTTTGATATTGCTTAATACAAGCGTATAAAAAAACGAAACAATGTAGTGAACTTAAGACTAAATACAAATATTGATGGTTAAATCGCTAACATAATATATAACATGATTTTTAAATATAATTTTTCATTAGTTTGAAGGATATTCAAGGTTGAGGTAATTTGTGAAGCGCATATTTGCTTTGCAAAGCATTTTTGTTAAAGGCTCGTGCAAGTACGCAATTCGTCACAATGCCCGTCTGCAGATGCATATTAATCCCGAAATAATAGACGTCTTAAATGTACGATATAATATTCGTAGATTAAGAAGAACTAAGCCTCACGAACTTATAATCTAAAAAATATGAGAACCCGTATTTAAATTGTAATACCTTCTCAAACACAACTGAACGTTGAAACTAAAATCATTTGTCGATCTTTCTTTGATTGGTCATGATTAAGGAGGTGTTTTTAGTGCGGTAAGAGTCCCACACTACTCTGGGTTTCTAGCCCCATTGTGTCTTTCGAGATTGTCACCTTCAATAACAAAAAAAAAAAAAAAAAGGCTCGTGCTGGCCATAATCAGTACGGTGATTGGGGAAGGCGAAAAAAGGTAATTGAAAGTAAACGACGAGGATTAGTGTTCAATGAGATCTGATGCAGCAGATGAGGGCAATCTATGTTTCCAGATAATTTCTCATGAATAAAAGTTATATCAGCGATATCACGTCAAGTTTTAAGAGCTTGTAAATCGGGCAGCTTTAAGCGATTCTCGTAGCGAGGTAAATCGTGAGGGTCATCCCAACCAAGCCCACGTAAGGCAAAACGAATAAATCTACGCTGGACAGCTTCGATTCTCAGAATATGTACCTGATGGTAAGGTGACCACAACTGGCTGGCGTATTCAAGAAGTGGTCTTACAAACGTCGTATAAAAGGGTTAGAGAACACCTTTGACCAGCATAACACAAAACCGAGTCCCGAGTTAGCTCTGCTAATAATGTTGTCGATGTGAGTACGAAAGTAAAGTTGAGCATCGCAGATAATGCCCAGATAACGAATATGTGAAACAGTGGAGACAGACTCGTTGTTAATGAAATAAGCACCCCAATCGAGGTATACGTTCGAAAAAATTCCGATACGAAAGTCAAATCTGATCGGTACTCAAATTGCATTCGAAGTATCCGTTTCGGAACAAAATAAATGAAGAATATAAACATGTTCATTTCACATTATAATATATTTCGCAGCAATAAGTTGTCCGAGAGCTTCGGAAAAAATGTTCAGCGTAGCTGTCAAAAATAAGTGGTATAACAGGCCTTTTTTATTATGCTCACATGATCTGTATATATCATTGATTTTCACGGCTAACAACAACAGTACAAGATCCAACTTTTGTTGTATACCATGGAGATCAATGACCTATACAAATCATGTGAGCATAATAAAAAAGGCCTATTTGTTTGGAAACCATTTTGTGAAATAGAGTAGAAGCTTCAAAGGCAGGTTATATGCACTTATGAATACGTACACTTGAAAACTTATAAATCCATTCAGGTACAACAAACATAAAGCATTTCTCACTCTTTTATCTTCCTTCCAGCATTACAAAAATTTGGTGCCCACCTCCTTCCTTCCGCCATAGATTATTCCGAATTTCACTAATGCATCTATTTAAACTTTGAGAAACTTTTAACACTCAACATAGTACTGGTTTGAGGGTAACACTATCCACTAAAGGTGAGTGATGCCTGATGCGATTATTGGATTTTAGTTGTGGAGTTTGTGCGGCTTGTGGAGCGGCTAATTTACTTTATCATGCCGCACATACTTTCCCACGGAGTAACACGTAAAACAGCTTTAGGCAGTTTCTCTTAAAGCCTAATATATATATTTTTTTTGTTTTTTAAATTCTGATTCACCGTCGCGATAAGAGGCACTTCGACCTGAGTAGCTCTATTGTGCCATAGGATCAGAAATTGTTTGTTTAGGCTACTAGAGTTCAGCGGAGGATCTCTTTACTTCTTCCGAGCCTATTACTTCCCTGAAAAAGAAATTCCTTCTAATACCACAAAGGGCTGGGCATTCACATAAGATATGCTCAGGTTTTTCGTCTTCTTCAAGACATAGGCGGCACTCCGAAGAGTCGGCTACATGTATTTTATTTAGGTGATATCGCAAACCATGGTGCCCCGTTAGGTAGCCAACAAGATTTTGACATCGTGCCTGCGTAGATTTAGAATCTTTTTGGCATTTTTTGTGAAAGGTTTGATAACTTTTTTGGACTGTCTTAAGCCTGGGATGCCTGGGATGTTCAGGTTCTGTAAAAGGTGTTTCCGAACCTCTTCTACCTACCTTCAATTCCTTCGTGGCCAGGAACCCAACATATTTTGGTTTTGTTTCTGGTGCATAGTTCAGGTTCTGTAAAAGGTGTTTCCGAACCTCTTCTACCTACCTTCAATTCCTTCGTGGCCAGGAACCCAGCATATTTTGGTTTTGTTTCTGGTGCATAGTATTTGGAGGGTATTGAAGAAGTGCAAGACTGATTTGGAGTCAATTGTGGGTGAGCTAAGGGTATTTATAGCTGCTTGACTATCCGTGAATATATGGATTTTTGCACCCTTGATGCCTGATTTGTAAATGAGGCTTTCGCATTCTTTAATGGCATGGAGCTCTGCTGGGAATACCACTTTATGCCTTTTTGGCAGTTTAGTGGGCTACCGTTAACGTTTAACTTCTGTTAAAACATAGTGTTTTTGGGAGGCAGTCTGTGATGGCGCAGATTGTTTCCAGTTCTGGAATGTCCGAAAGAAGGGTCATCAGGTCCGCGTGATCACCGATGTCCATCTCCTCCAATTGTAGCAGATTTGTTGAGCTGCGTATTGCAACTTTTTGCAATGTAAATATGTAGGGGTATTAGTCCTATTAGTGCTTATATAGCAGCTGTAGGACAGGTCCGCATATAGCTCCGGAAATGTCTAGATATGCTAGACGCTGTATTTTGTTGAGCTTTATAATGGCGGTTTTCTGTGTGACTTTGTTCCACCATACTATGGAAGCGTAAGTGATGATGGGTCTAACCATCACTGTATAGATCCAATGTGTGATCTTTGGGGAGATTCCCCTAGTTTTACCATACATGGAACGACAAGCCCTGAACGCACTGGCTGCTTTTTTGATTTTGTTGTTGGGAGTTCCAATTTAATCTTTTATCTAGGATCACTCCTAGATATTTGACTTTGTCGGAGTACTCAGTAATTTGACCGTTGATGGAGATTTGATGAAAGTTCAAATTTGTTTTCTTAGTAAAGGGAACTATGATAGCCTTACTGGGATTTATGGAGAGATGTTCTTTAGAACACCAATCTAATGTCGTTTTCCATTGGGACCACCAAAAATCTTTTTCAGATCTCAGATTTTATGCGGCTCATGGAACATGCAATGAAATTGATCTGCTTTTGCAAATGGATTATTGCGTAATTTGACAACAAAATCAGCTGCTCAAATTGCATTTGTTTTTATTAAAATCAACCATGGAATCGGCTTGAAAAAGAAGCTACAAATGGAGTAGTTTTGGTGATTCGTAGTTTCCAGATGATGAGGAAGACAATTAAGATAATAATTCCTCCAAAACTATGTCCATTGCTATTTATGTATTTCTTTATTTTGGTTTTCACGAAACTTTGCACATTTGTTTTAAAACAAACTTCTTTAAATGACGTAAAACAGATGTGCTGTATTTGTGGTAGTATGTGTAAATCTGCAAAAAGTGATCCGAATCAAAAAAAAGACATATTTTTTCCCCAATGGTTTAGATCAAAAAAAGATTGATTTTTTGTCCCAATGGAAAACGACATAATACTAGGTAGGTATCTTAAGGCATTTTGCATTTGTGTTGTCACTTCGTTTGCAACTTTTCCCCTAATGATGGTGACCAAGTCATCCGCATATCCTACTACATTGAAGCCTGAATTACTTAAAATTTCTAGCAGATTATCGATTAAACCTAATATATACTTATATACAAATATATATATATATATATACATTATTTGCCAAATAGAAAACTATTAAACTTGTCATGACCAAAAAACAAAACATTTTGTGTTTGTGTTTGGAGGTTCACTGAAAGGAAAAATCATCGAAAGGAATTCCGGAGCTAGTAGATGCGCGAGAGATGCTTCTGCAATAGGGAGGGACTTTAAGCCAATCTAAAATACCTGCCGAGGGCACTAACTTTTGTCATACGTCATACCTAATAGGATTGCACCTAGCCGCTCGTCGACTACTCGGCAATTTATTTACGAATTATTTGAAAAATTTTAATCGAAAAATCCCTCGTTTGTCGAATTTCTGAACTTTTCTGCTAGAAAATATTACGGAATATTTTTGCCTCAGCTAATTTTTATAGATCAAGAGGTTTCATCCGCCTTATTCTACTGATTACATTGTTTGTATTAAATAATTCGGTTATTTCTAAGCTAACGTTGTTGAGAAGCCTATTTCTGTGCATTTAAGAAACTTGTTTAACTACTTCTTTTAACCGTTTTAATATTTAGATCTATACCTATGTAGATAAGCGTTGTGTATGTACCAATGTGTATTGACTATTTTCCTTTGTAATATATTTTCAAAGGCCTTCATTTTTTTTAAATTCTTTTGGCATGTGCATGCCCACAACTGGAGCCCTTAGTTCCATACTGGTATTAGAATTTGCTTGTATTGCAATAACTTTTTATTGTTGGACAGGGATGATATCTTCCAACAAGCCAATAAATTTTGTGAAGTTCTTAATTTGCTTCCTCCAGCTGTTTTCTTATTAAGAATATTGAAGTACTTTTTATTTTATAGGTAACCTTAAACCTTCTTGAACTCCCACAAAAAAAAAGCTTTTTAGCTCACCCTGCATACATTTTTCCACGAAAATCTCCCAAAAAAAATATTTCACTTTCGATTTCACAGCACTTTCTGCAGAGCAGTGAAAATTTCTCTTCAGTCGAACATCATATGAGCCTTAAACTGATGAGCTGGCGGTCTATTAAATACTTAGGGCCTTACTAATAATCATTTTTAACCTTACACTAAATATTTTGTAGGTATGCAAAAATATGCAAAATATGGTAAATTTCGCCATCGTGAGTTCGAAAGATTTAGCCTAGACTCTAAAAATGATTATGATTACCGTGTAGCATTGTCAATACCATGGTAGATTACAGAGAGTGACACATTGTACTACGTAGCACAGTTTGACATCTGCCATGTTCTTGCTGACAATAATTAGCATCAATAAGTAGAAGGAATATTATTACATGTGTTAGGCACTATTCGTCATAAATATATTAAAAAATGTATGAGTCTAACATTTGTTTTATTTTTCTAAGTTTATTCTAGAGATGAATTAGAAGTGGATGATGTTGCCCCGCTTTTAAGTTGACTGTCCATCTCTTCATCTCTGTGAGTCGCATTCGTGCTTTTCTTGTCTGTCCAATCTGTTTGCCGTTCCAAACATTGTAGTTCAAATAAGTCATTTTGATTTTGCTTAGATTGTACCAAAAAAACACTTTGCTGTAACGAACAGAATATACAAATGCATTAATAAATGAATATTATTTTTTACACAAAAATTTTTACTTTAATCTCTTTGGTTGTAAGAATATCCATTTTATCATAAATTATTGCATGGAGACCCATATTTTTTAATAAACGTATAGTGTCTTTGCTATTGTTATCATCACCCCAACAAAAAACGATTAGTCCTCTGTCTTTTGCTAGATTTACCTGGAGAATTTATAAAAATATTACTAATGATGTCCTTCTAAATTAAGTAAAATGTAATGTATCACCTGACTAGGGTCCCTTAGAAGGTCTTCAGTGTGGGCAACAATTCCCAGAAGCTCCATTGTAAGTGAATTGCAAACAGCAGCCTCTATTGTATTTCCCCGAGGGTCTAAAAATTTCTTATATTTAGTGGTCACTCCCAGACTTAGAAACATGACTGGATACAAGTTTTGTTTAAATCTTAGCATCGTACAAATATCTGGGTCAAAGCAGGAAAATACAATGCGGCGCTGTGCTGCCTTGCGTAACACAATATCCAAAATGCAATCAACATATAAGTTTCTATCTACGACATGTTCGAACTCCTCCTCCATTGTACCATCGTGTAGCTTCTGTGACCATTTTATCTCAATATTAAAACCGACGTGTTGATCAATTACTTCCAGGACATCAGCTAATTGTGGGAATGGTTGATGCTCTTGCAGATCATCATTGTAAAAAGAGCGTGCTTTTTTTGATCGTCCTTCTGCTACGTGGTATACCTATTTAATTTGTTAATTGAAAGACAATTCTATACAATTGCTGGATATGGAAAGCTGGCTATCTGAATAAAATACCAATTACTGCAAAGCTTATTTATATCTTCTTCTCTCTAAAAATACTTAAATTGTTTTTGCCGAATATTGGTTGAAATCATCAATTTTCTTACTTCTTTTATAGCCGGCGTACCATTTCCAGTTAGTAAGCATACTAACCTTAAGAGTTTTTAACTGATTTAAAGATAGCTCACGCATGGGAATTTCTAAGTAATTGCTATCTTCTAAATTGGTCTTTGTCTTTAAAGAAACATATACCATAAAGTCATGGTAGATTACCGGTACAAGATCTTTACTAAGTTGAACATCAAATTCGACCATATCGGCTCCATGAGCGGCTGCATTTTTGAGGGATGTTATAGTGTTTTCTCTAATTATAGAATCTTTAGTTTTAAAACTTGTTCCAGAACCACGATGTCCAACGTCTAAACCCGTCCATTTAGGGTTCCAATAGCGCTGATAAGATACTTCCATATCAAAATTGTATGATTGAAATGGTTTAACTATTAAGTAACCTATTTGCATCATTCCAATAGGTTGATGTTTCGATGCACATGTAATTGGAATTTCCAAATTGCCTTCAGAACGTTTAAGGAGATTTGGAAGTATGTAGTGGTAACCTAAATGATAAGGTGGTTCATCAGCAGAGGCCTTCGCTCTGTAAGAATATAGATCAACTAAATATGTGGTACTCTCAGTATCGGCAATTGACATATGGAATAGTACCAAATCTTGTTCTCCACAAGCAATTCCGAATTGAGACTGTGTCTGTATCACACTTTCATTATACTTTAATTTAGCAACCTCAGAAAATCCCAATGAAGGAACTTCAGGGGCGTTTTCTTTTGTATCGTTGGATAATGAATCTTCCAATGAAGTTGCCAATGCGTGATGATTTTCACTATGAATTCGAAGACTCATTAAAGTAACTTTCACGTAAAGTAATCGTTTTTTCATTTGGTGTTTCCATTTAAATGGTGCGTTGAAGAACTTAAATTGTATAACAGTTTCGGAAGTAAGCCAACCGCGGTCAATTTTTTCTATTCCGTCTACATATCCAAATGTATCGTTAGAAGCCGTAGTCTCTTCTTGGCATTCTTCGAGAGCCCTTGGCTCTAAATGCGTTTCCCATCTTCGTATAATTATTTCTTCGGCATTAGAACCAATCCCACAAACGAAATATCGATATTTTACAACTCGATTTCGAGGTAGTCCAATAGTTGTTTTCCAGTTGTTGGATCCTTCAAAAATTGTAATTGTAATTATATAACTGATGTGCAATGTTTGAGTGGTATTTAAAAAATTGCAAAGCGAAGTACATAATATGCGGTATCCATTTTGCTTGCATGCTTTCTGTGTTCAAAAGGCTGATAGTTTGCTTCTTTGGTGTCCGGTATTTTTGTTATTGGGTAATATAAAGGACTTAAAATAATGTATTGTTTTCTTCAATCTGATAAAAGCATTCCATTATACATATGCGTGCAATACTTATAATTAATAAATTAATTATTTACTTATTTTGTGTTTAATTAATGTTGTGTTTCCAAATTAATTTTAAAGGCAATAGGTACTACAAATAAAATTGGTTCAGCTTATTACGGGGAGCTCTAATCGTACATTTGTTTAAATTCATTGTAAATATGATCGAATATGAAAATTAAATTAAAAAAGAATGCGAACTTTTGAAGACTCAATGGACTTTGGAACTATTTCGAAAAAAAACGAATGTTTGCTTCTCCTGAAGCCCGTTCCAAGTTGTTTATTGTTAACAACAGAAGCTCATTTAATTACTTTGGGAACTTAAGCCACATTTTTGGATTAGTAACAAGCACTTCTGTGTACGTATAGGCTAAGTAATAGGTTTTTAGGATAGTTATATAGATATCAGTTTGGTTGTATATGTTAACAACGATAAATTATAAAGCCCTCAGGTGTTTTTACTTTTGACATCCCCTCTTTATTGTCAAATCCTAAAAAGAATGGTTGTACCTTCCGAAACGAAAGTTGTTAAAACAACTAAGCACATACTGGTTTCCAAGAATAAAGGATATACGACCGCGTGGAAAACTATTTCCTATCGAAACGTTCAACAAAAATAATATATATGAAACTTAGGTCTATTTGTATAAAGTTTACAAGAGGAACCACCATAGATGACAGTCCTAATAACCCATGTACTTATTTGTCGTACATAGATAAAACGAGTTCTAAGTTTTGTTTGACTAAAAATCCGCAGAATTGTATGCGGCAGGATACTCCATATGCACATGGCTATGTTGAGCTCTATAACCAGTCTACTCTGCTATACCGACTGTAACAAAACAAGTAAAAGTGTTATCATCGGCCTGGCCGATGCTTTGATACCCTCCACTGCATACGAGTTATTCAAAATTGCTTTTGTATGGGAGGTACCAAAACTACCTCACCGACAAATCTCAATTTTAATATCAACCTGACGACGATAAAAGTAAGTCCTCTCACAAAATTTCACTTGCCTGTTTAGATAATTTTCGACGCTATTGTGTTTTCAACAAGTGTTTTCTAATATTGGTTTTGTATGGGAGGTACCACAACTACTTGACCGACATAGCCCATTTGTAATACCAACCTAACGACGATAAAAAGAAGTCCTTTCACCAAATTTCATTAGCCTATTCAATCCCTTTGGGCGCTATCGTACTTTCAACAGACAGACGGAAAGACAGACGGACATGACTAATTCGATTCAGAGTGTGATCCTGATTCAGAATATATATACTTTGTGATGTCTCCGGTGACTTCGTCTTGGCGTTACAAATGTAATGACAAAGTGAATATACCTTCCTGTGGAGGTTATATTAAGTGAGACCTTTACAATAGGCCTGTGCCTTTACATTTAAATGTTACAAAATTTTACTAACTCTTGCGAATTTTAACAATTTTTCACTTTATGCCGTTCGTTAACTCGAATAATTCGTAAAAGAGAGCGTCATCGAGAGAACAAAATTACCCCTCCACTGAGTCTCTTACGAGTTTTACTCAACAAATTTATTGGTGTAAGAATTGGAAAAGATGTCAGTCACCTTACAGATGATTTGTGCCACTGCACGGGAACAAGGTTCTTCGAAAGTTTGGACGACTTGGAGGGGGTACCGCTATCAGACATAAAACTATTCCTCAACTGATCGAAGTGGTTTTGTTAGCCACATGTCCTTACATGTTCAAACAGGGTACTCACAATGGGCCTTCACGGCTTCCGGGTGAAATTTGCATCGGATGCAAAGCTGTCCTCCCAACCTAACCTAACCTATTGTTCTATTTCGCATACGAATGTATAAATGTTTTCAACAGGCGGCAAAATAATATAAATGTTCACCCAAAGATTATTTTCGAAAATGGCCACGAAATTCTTCAGAGTATTACAGATATTTTGACGAATTTTGGAATATTTGTATTATGTATCGGTAATTTTTTATAGATTATTACAACAGCGTTTTTTTTTCGTAGCGTAAAAGTTTGACAAACGTCCTTAACCGCTTTAAATTTTTCTTTGTTTTTTCAGCACGCAAAATAATAGAGTAGGTGGGAAAATACTTTGTACTATGTTTAAACCGTTTGTAAATTATTACCTTAATAAACGAATAAAATTGACAAGTGGTTACCAGTGATAGGTGAACATTAAGAACAATATCTGTCAAACAAGCCCAGCTTGGTTGCTAATAAACTATAAGATAGTTGAATAATTGTTAGTTATCCTGAAGGAGCATTTTACCCGACTGGTTTAAACACCCAGAAGCTCAGTGAGTGTTGCAGATATAATGTATATTTTTTTACGGTGCAATGCAGTATACGTTCAACGGTCATTTTAATTTCCGAAAATATATATTTTTTATAATGACACGTAGATCGTTGCTAATAGCTTACACAGTTTGAGAACACTGCACTTGATTTAAATTTGCAACAAAAGACTAAAGACTTTGCTTACAAACCTGATATATTCCTAGTAAGTAAATAAATAACAAATATTATATAAATGAGTATTTATTAATGGTTCAGTGGTTAGTGTGATGATATACTTCGCGGGAGGATCTGTATTTAAAAAAAAAACTTGGGAAAAAAACACCAAAATAAAGCCTTAACATTATTTAATAGTTGCTTAAAATGTTTATGAATTTAAAAATAGAATTTAGGTTTATAAAATGGCAAATTCCAGGCTTATTAAAGTACAAAATTTGACCAAATTTTCAGGGAGCTGCCCAAAAGATCACCAAAAAAAAATCAAGCACTGCACCATATGTTGAATTGTATAAACTAGATTAAAGATTCCCATGGAAAAAAAAATACAAAATTTATAGTATGTATGTATATAGAATAAAAATATCATAAACATTCACTTACATTAAAGAAAATAGTCAGGAAATTATGATGTATTTTATCATGATGACCATTTGAGTGGCTCCCAGTAGTTGCTTTGTTTTAGCAATCATTTTATCGCCATAATGCATAAATTATAAAATGCGACTAACTAAACTAAATTTTTTGTAAAAATGTTACCTTCCTGATGATCCATTAATATTGCCTTTTTGGGTTTCCAATTTCCAAGAGCATCACATCCTCCGGTAATTGCAACTTGTTCATTGCGGCAAAGTTGAAAATTAACAACCACATTTAATGTCTTTTTTATAAAAGTATTCCCACTGTTATCATAGCATGTCTTTGAGACCGCCCTCGAAGTTGAAGGTGGTCCTTCAAACGTATCTTCTTGGTTATCAAAAAACAAACGTTGCATTGCTATTTCTAATGACACAATACTTGTATCCAATTTTTCCGTTACAAAATATAATATTACTGTGAAAAACGTACTGACAGAACTATTACTTCTATTACTTTTGCTTTAATTGCTGGGTTAATATAATATGTTATAAAAAAGTGTTTTGAAATCATTCGCTTAAAGCATTGCTTTGCGAACTTCATTGGAGTTTCGTAAACATAAATGTTTTTAATTTTCCCGATGTTCATGTATTTTAAATTTGACCTCCTTTGCATTAAATACCTAACAAAATACTATGCGAACATCGCATAAACCTATTTTTCTTGTGCAAAAACTCATTCAATCCAATGCAAAATATTCATACATATTTACACAACCAACAAGCCATATGTAATATCCATACGTAATATAATACAGAATAGCTTTTAATCCATCATCACTTCCACGACATAGCTTTTAGAGAGCAATATACCTACATTAAATAAAAAAAAGTGTGTTTTCGACCTAAATCTTCCTATCTTGCTCGAAAGTAGAGAAAAATATACTTTATTTCACACCCAATTTCTCTTAATCCCATTCAACATATCATTTTCAGAATCTCTCCAACTTTGTCATTTGATTGTCAGCTCCACCGCCGGCTAAAACTACAGTAACTAGAAAGAAGTTTCGCTACAGTACAAAGAAATAAAATTTAAGTATGTATATAGATCATTGATTTCTTTGGATCTCGTATAGTAGTACAATGGGTTATGATGATGAGTTGATCGACTTTCTGCATTGCCTTATATTGTAATTGAACATGACTGTTGGGCAGCGCCGCAGCAAAGACCAACCTATATTATTTAATTCAATTTTTAACAAAATTCTTGGCACTTTTATATTTATTACTATTGCGCTAATTTTTGTTTTTTCTTTTAATTACCAACTTTTAGGAAAGGCAAAAGGTTGGAAAATAAAAAATTAATGGCACCAAATTCCCGATTGCACACCCAATTGAATAATCCATGCAACGCATCTGCTATAGAGTATTGCTTTGCGAGTCGGAAAAGTATATATAAGTATAGGTATAAGCCTATATTGCAGCTTGCATAAGTGATTGTGATTACATGACCAATAATTGAGTTAGGTTGCAATTGAGCTCAATTTCATAAGTAAGTCTCCGCAACATCGCAGAGTGTGTCCGCAATAAGCTTTGATCCCATATTAATAAACTAATCTGCACAATTTAGTTAGTTTGCAAACGTCAGATAACATACAAAAATTTAACGAAATTGCTGTGTAGCTGATATATTTTATGCGGAAGATCTTGATATAAATTCAGGTCTTCTTTAGACATCGCCGCCAAATTCGTGCGTGTGTGCAGAACAATGTTGAATAACTTTCGCTGGTTATTGTAAAAACTAAACTGAACCTTTAGCACTATCTAGCTGTAAACTCTGTCTGTGTAGACGAATAACGCAATCACAAATCAAAATAATATGTGTCCAGTCTATTATTCATTTTTCTTTAATTGGCTTAGGATTTTTTGTTGGCCTGGGATGTGTTTCTTGTATAGTTAATCTTAGGTCCTATGTGAAACGCTCACCAAACATATCCTAGGACAGTATTCATGGATGTATGTATTATTTTCCTTTTACAAAATTTTAAATTTTAAATTTTAACAAACCGAAAGTTGTATCGATTTGTAACCGTACGTTGATAGACATATACAAATTTCTCAACCGTTGCTTTTTCGGACTTTGTGAGTAATTCGAAGTGTGACCGCTAGTATTCTGTACAATGAATACCTTATTACACTACAAAATTTTAAAGATATGTGGGTGATTTACACATTTTTCGGAACTAAAACGATATGTTATGGCATTTACTATAAATCATCCATGAACTTAATTCTTATGCCAATTATTGCAGTCTAAAATAATTCATTCTAACCACATTAAGAACTTTTATTACCCGCCAATCTCTTTAAAAATTGTACATACATACTTATATAGTTTTAAGGTATACTGTACCTATTTTCTCTCTTATCTTGACCACAGAGTACGGCAGATAAACAATTAAGTAAAGCGAGCTTCTCTTAGTTATATTATACTCGTATTTAAAAACTTTAACTCACATGCATATGCTATCCCAAGTAAGCAATTCATGAAGTCACTGGCACCATTGAAAAATCCTTAAAGGATTAAGAATACACACTAGCCACGTTCCTAGACATTGAAGGAGCAATAAACAATGTCAAATCGTGAGCAGTAAAGAGAGCGATACTCAATTCCAACGTTGACTAAACGCTAACCAATGTGATTGAAAGCTTGCACAATGAATGGAACATTAATGTAAAACTGACCTTAGAGTGACAGCCTCAAGAGGTACACCACAAGGAGGAGTCTTATCTCCCTTACTCTGGGTCCTTGTCATAAATGAAATACTAGTGAATCTCGAAAATAAAGGGGTTAAAGTAACTGCTTACACAGACGATATTGTAATACTTTGTACAGGCAAATTCCTACCTACCATAAGCGAATTGCTAGAAAACGCATTACGAATATTTAATATGTACGCAAAACAATGCAGCCTTGGAGTCAATCCACAGAAGGTTGAATTAGTCTTGTTCTGTAACAAAAGAGTGATTCCAAACTTCGATCCGCTAACTATTGAGGGCACACGCCTCAGGGTAGCCGGGAGTGCACTCTTAAATAGGAAGTTTAATTGGAAAATGAATGTCAATGAAATGAAAGTAAGAGTAAAAAAAGAAAACGCTTTTTACGCATGTAACCAAGTCTTCGGTAAAAGGTGGGGACCAAACCCTAAAATAATTCTGTAGATGTATACGGCTATTGTGCGTCCAATACTCACGCTTAGTCTGGTGGCAAGCGGTTTGATAGAACGTCGTTGTATAAACTGGCAGGGGCCCTAACGGGTCACAACTTCCTAAGAAACCACACAATGAAATTAAAACTTAAGAATGACGACATATGCAGGGGTTGCGGAGACGACGAGGAGGAGGAGACGATATTCCTCACTTCCTCTGTCAATGCCCAAGTCTTTGTCACTTGAGGAATAGAACACTTGGTACATACTACTTCCATGACACACAAGAACTTTCGGATAACTCTTTATCTAATCCTTGCAGGTTCATAAAGACATCAGGATGGCTGGACAAGGTAGAGTAACCGTGAGGGAGCTAACATCATCGCCAACAACATCGGCTAACCCTCAACAAGGTATACAATGGGTCCACATGGACCTAAGTGGGGCTGCAGCAGGGCTTGCTCTGCCGCACCCACCCACAAACCTAACCTAACCTAAGCAGTTCACAATAACGAAAAGACAGTTACATTACAATAATGTACGTATTATGTAGTCAGTTCCATATCACTTTTACCTGTCTTATTATTATATACCGGCTTTGCTTAAGAGTCTAGTGTCGAGCGAGAAGAAACAGAGTGGGAAGTGCATGTTAGTACTACTTCTTAGCTTCTATGCCTTTCTACCAGAGGGCTTAAAGCAATAAGCTGAATTTTATCTTTGGCTCAGAAAGTCATACTGAGTATCTCTATCACGACAACGTAAAAGTAGAAGGACATGCAAACAAAATGCAGTAGATATTAAATACAAGAACAAACATGGCATTTTCTTTAACGCAGAAATTTACTTATGGACTTTGCTTTTTAATTAGGTGTGCGATTAGGTGTTCCTCCTAGGAATTCTCGGATTTTACATTACTCAGAATGTATCACCCCTTTTAATTTTCATAAATATACAAAATTATAGGGCCGAAATAGCAAAATTATCTGTTAGTAATATGAAGTTGCCCTTGAATATGAAAAATTGTTGAGTTTGTTTTAGATCAAAATATTCACCATTAATTTTAATAATTCTTAAATAAGTGTTGAGACCATAGCTGAAAAAGCGCATTTTTGACTACACAAATGGTCATATCACCATCTGGTGTGCCACCGAAAAAGTGAATATTTCCATCAATAAAAATTCCACACCTTCCAACAAAAATACCAGCCGCTTCTTAAAATGTTTAATTGCATTCCTTTCATTTTAATTATTTTAATTTGAATTAACACAAATTTATATTTATTTATAATTTCTAATTTATTTTTTTAAAGCCAAATGAATATGTTTTCATTCTTAACACTTTCGGCATCTTGCTATTTTTTCCAAAACTCCGTAGCAATCTTACGTAGAATATCTAACTAAAAACATATAGCATCTTTTTTATTTATTGATTTCGATTCAGCTGAGACCGAGAACGTACCTATAGAGTTTACAGTAGATCCATGCGAATTATTTCACTTAATTTAACAATTTCATGCTTTTGCATTGAAGTATTTGTTTTTAATTCATTTAATATTATAAATCTTATACAATAAATACAGAACGTTTATTAAATAAAAGAACAAGATTACATTCAGAAGTGGGATTGCATCGAATTGCAAAATAATTGCGTCATCCTATTGTAATGTTTTAAGGACAACAACAACGAGGGAGAAAGCGAGATAATCATACAGGCGAATATCAATTCACAAATATTGTGAATTCAACGCCGGTGAAAAATTTGAGACCGCGAAGAAGAATGCCGGCGATCTGTAAAGTTGCTTGTGAATGCGTTGAAAGTTGCTAATCCACAAAACAACAAAGATGATGCTAAAGTAAAATAAAAGACTTCGATAAAACTAAAACTGTAAGTAATTTTAGTGGATAAGAAAAGGATCACGAGGCAAGTGATTGGATACATTCCGCAAGTGCTTTGGAGGATCTGAACCAGAGACAAATCATACTGAGACCCCCAACTCACAATCCTCTTGCCGCTGGCCCCCTCAATTTATTTTCAAATTCGCCATTTTGTTTTCCCACCGTGTGACATGCAAAAACATGCAAAAAATACAAAAATAAATGCTGCCAACCTCGGCAACCGTGGGGAAATGTGCTAGAGTGCGGGTATACCACATTTTTACATTACTGAATGCCATTGGTTAGTTATTATTAATTGTTAAAAGGCGAATAATTTGATATTTTTGGTTAATAAAACTACCTAAAGGAGATGTTCTATTTACTAGAAATATATCAGGACAAACATGACTGTGTATTTTGCTAATTAACTTCAATTTCGTGTGTAAATTTTTCTTAACGAATAATGAAAATTTGTTCAAAATGTTTTTATTTTTCCTCAACTAATGTACATTGTTAATTTTTCTTTTATATTTTAAGCAAATGTACACTTATTCCTAGTAAAAAATTCTATCCACATGTAACGAATAATTTCAAATTTAACGGATAAAATTCTATGAACACTGCCAGCAACTTTTCCCACAGCGGAAGTGGCTCAGACTTTTTGCGAGTTCGTTGGTGAGTCGAAATATTTGAAGTTACGTGACATTTGTCAATAGGAATTTCTATGCAACAATACTAGCGGACCAAATCGTGACCACTCCGTAAAAATACAGCTTGTAGGATAAGTAACGGGAAATCGGCCGGAGTTGGTGGTCTCAGTATTGTCTCTGCTACCGACGTTACCGACAATTACGAGGTAAATTTACATTCGATTCGAATGAATAGTAGAATAGTGTACAGTGAAAATTGAGGAAAACTTCCTCCCGATGAATATCAGAATAGGGCTTTTAGTTTATGCCAATGTGCAGTTGGTCAAACATTTATTCTTCGGAGAGTTTTTGGGGCGAACAACAATTCTATCACTTCCATTTTACAATGCCAGTGTAGAGAGAGCATTTTCGATCTTCAATGTAGTGAGCATCGAAACGGCTGATAGTATTTTGCGCATAAGATACACTCTCCATTTTCAAAAGCATAACAATATCGTTGCATATTCCATGAGCCGCGTAAAATCTGAGATCTAAAAATGGCATTAGTTTATGATTTACAGATTCTAATTGAGGACAGATAGGAATAGATGCATTTATTTCTCCAACATTATGTTTTTCATACTTATTATAAACCCGATATAACTATAATCACTTCTATCGCAAATAATAATTCCATCGAAATTATTTTTATTCAGTTATTTACTTTCCTGTCAAGAGAAACTAATGTCGTTTTCGATTATTTACGGGATATTTATATAAGTTTAAAAAAAAGAATAATATATCTATACTAGTCTCGCCTGTGCCAGAACAAAAACTGCAAACTCTGTCTGTATAGACAGAAAACGATACCTAATGTGTGGGATATACATTCCATATGTATCCGAAATCCATAACATATTAATTTTTCTTGCATTGGCTTATCATATAAAATCAGTTTATGCTTGTTTGTTGCTATTGCTTTGTTGGTGTGGGATGGGTTCCTTGTATAGTTAATGTTAAAACCTTTGCGAAACGCCCACGGAACGTAGGATATACTATTCATAGATGTATGTATTATTGTCCTTTTACAAAATTCTAGTCCACCGAAAAAGTGAATACTTCTATCAATAAAAAGTCCACACCTTTCAACAACAATAACAGTATCTTCTTAAAAATTTTAACTGCATTCCTCAAAATATTGTATGTGTTGAGGATGCAGGAACTTGTATTATTTTAATAACTTCACTTTGAATTAAAAATATTTCCTTGTTCCACCACAAAGATTGTTTGCTTTTAGTTGTATTATCCTGGAGTTCACAAAAAAAAATTGTGCTTCAATGCCTAGAAATCGTATCCTGCAAAAAGTGCCCAAGTCAAGTTTTCTATGAAATGGAGTTATTAATGCAGAAATTGCTCAAAATTCTGTTTCATGATGTGCAAAAATATCGCATGTCGAATATTATTAGTTTTGTTGATATAACAAAATAGTCATCACACCATGTCCAAAACACTCAGACGTATACAACAAACAAGTAGGTAAAAGTGTTATCATCGGCTTGGTCGATGCTTTGGTACCCTCCACTGCATACAAGTCATGCAAAATTGGTTTTGTATGGGAGGTACCAAAACTACTTGACCGCCATAGCCCAATTTTAATATCAGCCTGACGACGATAAAAGTAACTCCTCTCACAAAATTTCACTTGCCTAGGTTGATTTGTTTCGACGCTATCCTGTTTTCTACAGACAGTGAGACACATGGGCCTAATGCAGATTTTGTATGGGAGATACCAGAACTACTTGACCGACATAGCCCATTTTTATTAAAAACCTAACGACGATAAAAAGAAGTAATTTCATCAAACTTCATTCGCCTAGGTTGTCTCCTTTTACCAAACTTCATTCGTCTAGGTTGATTCCAATGGACGCTATAGTGTTTTCAACAGACAGAGAGAAACATGGGTCTAATATTGATTTTGTATGGGAGGTACCAGAACTACTTGACCGACATAGCCCATTTTTATTAAAAACCTAACGACGATAAAAAGAAGTAATTTCATCAAACTTCATTCGCCTAGGTTGTCTCCTTTTACCAAACTTCATTCGTCTAGGTTGATTCCTTTGAACGCTATAGTGTTTTCAACAGACAGAGAGAAAAACGGGTCTAATATTGATTTTGTATGGGAGGTACCAGAACTACTTGACTGACATAGCCCATTTTCAACACCAACCTGACGACGATAAAAAGAAGTCATATCACAAAATTTCAAAATATATATACTTTATGAGGTATCCGGTGACTCCTTCTTGGCGTTACAAATGTAATGACGAAGTGAATATATGTACCTTCCTGTGGAGGGTATAAAAAGATTCAGGTGAACTTGGGTTTGTTTCCATGCAATTTTTGTATTATTTTGCGAAAATAGAATTCTAATTCAAACAGAAAAAACCTTGCGTACCCTACTTATTGTGATATTAAGGGGATCCCCCATTATTGTCTATGCCATTATCAACTTTGGAATTGATATTTGAGAAAAAGTTTGTTGTGAGTCGGATTTCTTCTGGGTTAAAAATTAAAATAATGAATTTTTTAGTCCGAATTTCAATTATTCTGAAACTTGCATACAAGTCATGCAAAATTGGTTTTGTATGGGAGGTACTACTTGACCGCCATAGCCCAATTTTAATATCAGCCTGACGACGATAAAAGTAACTCCTCTCACAAAATTTCACTTGCCTAGGTTGATTTGTTTCGACGCTATCCTGTTTTCTACAGACAGTGAGACACATGGAAGACCGCGACTCAGGTGGCGCACGCAAGTGGAAGGGGACCTTAACCAACTTAGCGTGCGAAACTGGAGACAGCTAGCTAAAGATCGCGCTGGCTGGAGACGCTTGTTGGTTGAGGCCCAGGTCCACCCCGGACTGTAGCGCCACCTTAAGTAAGTAAGTAAGTGAGACACATGGGCCTAATGCAGATTTTGTATGGGAGATACCAGAACTACTTGACCGACATAGCCCATTTTTATTAAAAACCTAACGACGATAAAAAGAAGTAATTTCATCAAACTTCATTCGCCTATGTTGTCTCCTTTTACCAAACTTCATTCGTCTAAGTTGATTCCAATGGACGCTATAGTGTTTTCAACAGACAGAGAGAAACATGGGTCTAATATTGATTTTGTATGGGAGGTACCAGAACTACTTGACCGACATAGCCCATTTTTATTAAAAACCTAACGACGATAAAAAGAAGTAATTTCATCAAACTTCATTCGCCTATGTTGTCTCCTTTTACCAAACTTCATTCGTCTAGGTTGATTCCAATGGACGCTATAGTGTTTTCAACAGACAGAGAGAAACATGGGTCTAATATTGATTTTGTATGGGAGGTACCAGAACTACTTGACCGACATAGCCCATTTTTATTAAAAACCTAACGACGATAAAAAGAAGTAATTTCATCAAACTTCATTCGCCTAGGTTGTCTCCTTTTACCAAACTTCATTCGTCTAGGTTGATTCCAATGGACGCTATAGTGTTTTCAACAGACAGAGAGAAACATGGGTCTAATATTGATTTTGTATGGGAGGTACCAGAACTACTTGACCGACATAGCCCATTTTTATTAAAAACCTAACGACGATAAAAAGAAGTAATTTCATCAAACTTCATTCGCCTAGGTTGTCTCCTTTTACCAAACTTCATTCGTCTAGGTTGATTCCTTTGAACGCTATAGTGTTTTCAACAGACAGAGAGAAAAACGGGTCTATTATTGATTTTGTATGGGAGGTACCAGAACTACTTGACTGACATAGCCCATTTTCAACACCAACCTGACGACGATAAAAAGAAGTCATATCACAAAATTTCAAAATATATATACTTTATGAGGTATCCGGTGACTCCTTCTTGGCGTTACAAATGTAATGACGAAGTGAATATATGTACCTTCCTGTGGAGGGTATAAAAAGATTCAGGTGAACTTGGGTTTGTTTCCATGCAATTTTTGTATTATTTTGCGAAAATAGAATTCTAATTCAAACAGAAAAAACCTTGCGTACCCTACTTATTGTGATATTAAGGGGATCCCCCATTATGGTCTATGCCATTATCAACTTTGGAATTGATATTTGAGAAAAAGTTTGTTGTGAGTCGGATTTCTTCTGGGTTAAAAATTAAAATAATGAATTTTTTAGTCCGAATTTCAATTATTCTGAAACTTGCATTGCATAATAAATATATTATAATGTTTAGTTCATTGGCAATTAAATGATAAAAAAAAATTATAAATGTTCATTTAGGGATTGCTCCACCGGGGAAAAATCACCCAAAAAG
Organism: Cheilosia vulpina; assembly: GCA_916610125.1. Classification (NCBI taxonomy): domain Eukaryota; kingdom Metazoa; phylum Arthropoda; class Insecta; order Diptera; family Syrphidae; genus Cheilosia; species Cheilosia vulpina. Next base: position 77,437 of record OU744280.1, on the reverse strand, counting down.
TAATGTTTTACTTAAAATTGTGCTTCGATAGATACCTGCGCATATTTACTCCGTTTACTCCGATCGATTATCTCTTAAGCTGGCCTTAACATAATTTTACCAGCCTGATGTTGATGACATGATTATGATATCATCATACTTAGGGGAATAAGGGTTAAATATGGCGCACTTTTTGTAGGATGAAAATCAAAAATACAAAATATAAATGTATATATTTATTTTTCCGTAAGATCTACTTGTTCTTTTTAGGCCATTACAATTATGCCAATTCTCAAAGAGTTTGATCAAATAAAAATCGACTCAACATTTCCAAGTTTTTGAAACCCGAACTTAGCAATTGTGATAAATGAGGACAAATCGAAACCTAATTTAATAAATCGGTGAACGTACAACATTAAAAATTGGTATCTTTATGCAAGCTATGCATAAATGTTAAAGCAATTAAAGTAAATTCATTTATTCGTTCTATGTTCTAAATTTAGTTAATAATTTTGTCAAGCGAAATGTTATTTTAAGCACCCGAAATAAAAGTCTCTTACCTCAATAGTAGCACTTATGGAACAAAATCCTGGTGATACAACTTAGTATTTGTAATATAAACGTTTTTATTTTCATCCAAGATAAGACCGTCAATTATCCGGTCGAGATGATAAATAGCATTTAAGGCATGCAAGTTGCAGAGGGTTTTTTTTTGCTTTCCTAAAAAAGTTATTTTCATTAAATTCCTGTTGATGAAACAAACATGCAAGCATGAAGACGTGCTAAAACTAAGCTTTTTAGATCGGGTACAAGTCACTAACTATTGCAGAAGGCTCTATCGCATTAAACATCTCCAACGTATTTCACAATTCTACGGGATCATGAGAAAAATTCCTAATCGTGCGAATTTCGACGTCGAAAGATGCAATTGTGGGAGTTTTTCGATTTTGTGTTTATAAAAATCAATCCGTAATAGTTATTGCCGATTTCTAGTTTTTAGACTTAAATTATCGTAGTATCGGCACTGTGCGAGGCAATTGACTATAAAATGTAAAACATTGAAAATACTGTCACACAAATGTAAATTAGGTACTGCAAATAAAGTCACTTGGGTTTCTACAATTGGCGACGACATACAAAAAAACAAAGAATAGAAAACTCAGGCGAAATACAAGGTAAGAAAGAAAATAACCAAATATAAGTATAATTTTAATTCGAATGTGATCAAAAAGAAATAGTGAAATAAAAATAAATAATTAATTGGCGCAACAGGTCCGTATGGACCCAAGCCTAGCTTCTCACAACTATTCGTCTTGTGTGAGTTTTTATTTTTGGGACGAATGGAAGGGATCTACAATTTTATGCCGAGTCCAAACGGCCAATTGAGAAGCTCTTTCATGACAGTTATACTCTCTGATGTTTGTCAGACGTTCGCGAGAGGTGGCGCAGCGAATAATAAAATAATGTTTTGCTTAAATGCAGTGGAAAAAAAATCTAAGTTAATGTTTTACAAATTCCGGGTGGAAATGAAACTCGAAGTATGCGTTTTGCTTAAATGCAGTAGACAAAAAAAAAAGAAAAGAAGAGGAAGGAATAGATTAAATTCGAATGATCTCGAATTTAATGTTCTGCTTAAATGCTCTATACCTATAATGAAGTAAGAAATTGAGGATTGAAATAATATGGAATTGTTTATATTTTACAGACACCAAGTTTATTGGAATTTCCATACCAATTCGATTACGCTGTATATGGGGTAAACTGTGGCCACGAATGGAGAAACTGGTTGCGTGCTTTTGAGTTCTGTATGAAAGCTCATCGTATTTTTGACGCGGAACAAAAAAACGATATGTTGCTGTATCTTGCAGGTCAAAAAGTACAAGAGCTGTTCGCCACACTACCAAAGGTGACCACTGGTGACAAGAAGCGAGGACCATTGGTCAATGGATATGTACCACGAATGAACATTTATGAAATCACTGTGGAGAAACTAAATGAATTTTTCTTACAAAAAAAATTCAACGTACGAACTGCACATGTTTAGATCCATGCAGCAAGAAAAAAATGAAAAAAATCGGTTTTTTCACTAAGCGTTTACGCAATCAAGCTGAGCGATGCGATTTCGGACTGAATTTAGAGGAAAACATCAAAGACCAAATTATTGAAAAGTGCCTTTGGGTCAAAATGCGTTGCGAAATATTAAAAAAAAAAGACAACTTGATGAAATATTAAAGTTGGCCAAAGTTATCGAAACAGTCAATGAGCAAGAGAAATCGTTCACCAACAAGCTGCAACCTGTTCATGAAGAATTAAACAAAATCGATGTCAAACCGACTGTGAAACAAACTCAGCAAAACGATTTTAACTTGAATGCCACCGTTGTGGATATATTGGTCATCGCGCAAACGATGTGAAATGTCTTCCAAACGGAAAAATTTGTAACAAATGTGGGGGCGCGATCATTTTGAAAGATATGTCGTTCTAAGAAATGCATTCGATCATTTGAAGGCAAATTAAAAAAATCGGACAAAAGTGAGAACACAGTAGAAATTGCAAAATTTCAACAAACCGAGACGGTCAAATTTGTTGATGGAAATAACGAATACATATTTTGTATCGACGCCAAAAACGTTAGTGAAGAAATTAAATGCGAAATCGATGGCCAAAGTGTGAAAGCCTCATTGATTCTGGTTCGACGTACAATTTAATGGATAATGAAACTTGGCAAAAATTAAAAATAATGAAAATAGTGATTTCAAATCAGCGCAAAGAAACTGATGAGGTATTCGAATCTACGGCGACCATGAATTAACTATAATGGGAGTTTTCGAGGCGACCATAAAAATCTCTGGACGAAGAGCCACAGCTGATTTTTACGTTATATGAGAAAAAGGCAAATGTCTAATCGGCAAGGAAATGACATCAGAGTATGTATCGACATGCGCAGAGACAATGAGGCAGTTGAACGGGAAAATCATCCCTTGCCGACGATGGATGATTTTCTACCACACATCGGAAAAGGAAAACTTTTCAAAAAATTGGATATAAAAAAAACGCTTTCCATCGGGGCATTGAGTAACTTTTCAAATATTTTGAATTAATAATGAAAAGCGAGTATTCTGTAATGTTCAAGCAAATAAAGCATTTTAATTGGTTTACAGGTGGAAATATCTGAGCGCTCACGCGAAATTACAGCATTTATGACCCGAAAAAGGTTGTTTAGATAATATACGACTGGTTTTTGGAACAAATACTGAGCGGCTGTGATGGATGTTTTAATTTCATAGATGATATTATTGTATATGGAAGTACACAAACTGAGCACAATGAACGATTGAGTAAGGCGCTAAACATAGTAAAAGAATATAATGTGTAACTTAACAATAACAAGTGCATATATGGTGGAATGCAATTAAAATATTTGGGTCACACTTTGTCAGCAAAGGGTCTGTCAACCGGTGTCAAAACCGGCACTGGGCACATTTGATGAAAACACGGACTACGTAAATTGGGTGGTAACCACACCAGTTGCATTCAAAATGCAACAGATTAAAGAGTGTTCGGTTAAAAACAAATTGATCCAAGAGATGAAAAATGCAATCTACAATAACGATTGGAGCTACGAAATAACGAAACCATTAAAAATTTTCGAATCTGAACCGTGAGAAATACTTTTGCGTGGAAGCCGTATCGTTATGCCAGATGAATTGCGAGCCAAAACGATTGAATTGGCACATGAAGGACATCCAGGGGTAACCGTAATGAAGCAAAGCAAAAGTATGGTCACCGAAAATCGATGCACATTGGTATCAGCGCCAACAGCACCAGAGCCGCAAAAAAGAAAAACATTACCATCAGAAAAAACATTACATGTCAGCATTTGGCACTCGATTTTTTTGGGACCACTGCCATCTGACCACAATTTACTCGTGGTTGTTGATTAATACAGCCGTTTCATTGAAATCAAAATTATGAAAAAGATCGACGCCTTCGAAATGATAAAAAGATTGCGTGTCATTTTTGCTGGTTAAAGGGTAGTGATGCGATGTCATGAGAGCACACGCGTTCTCACCTAGCCTCTCACTATCAACTCCTACTCTCACCTCTCCAAGTTGGTGACTGGTGGGTGCCTAGTACCTCGATTGGAGATTGGGTAACCAACCCCTTTGGAAGCGGACGAGAGAGGGGGGAGGAATGCTTTCTCACTAAGGCACCTCCTGTGGTACCAGACGCCTAGATGGAACCAACGGTGGCGTCTACAGTTCCAGTCAGGCCGAACTATTTAGTGTAATCCCTATAAAACTGCTCTGCCATATTCGGATGCCAGGTCTATGTGGATTTCCAATACCGAGCCAGGGTGTTGGAGAAGAGTTGGTGGCGGATGAACCATTAATGGGCCAACGGCAGCGCTCACATCCCAAAGTGGGTTACTGGCACCGGAATAACCGGACTGCTGTCCTAGGGTCAAGGGCCTGGCCTTTCAGGTTGGGGGTTGTGCCGTCGGGGTAGCTTCCCGACCATGTAAAAAAACACTAGTTATGAGAGAGACACGAGGAGCCTCGGGTTACTGGCATGTATTAGGATGCGGATTCGTCGTGGGAAATCGGCTTAGGACAAAATTTATTGACTTTAAACCGATAAGTGATAGCCTAGCTGTGATCCGCATCAAAGCTACTTCTCAAAACATAAGCCTAATATTTGCACACGCACCTACTGACGAGGATGAAGACGCTATCAAGGAGGAGTTTTATGACCTCCTGGATGGAGCCTACGGAGCCTGTCCGGACTACGATGTCAAAATTGTGCTCGGGGACTTCAATGCTAAAGTCGGAAAGACAAACATCTTTGTCGGGTTAGTTGGTAAGCACAGAATTCACGAAACGACCACAGACAACGGTTACCGACTAACTGACTTCGCGGCAGCTCGTAATACGGTTATAAGTAGCACTAGGTTTCCAAGGCTAAGATTCCACACAGCAACGTGGCCCTCTCCAGACGGTTGAATCGCCATCCAAATCGACCATGTGCACACATTCCGAGGGGCAAATGTCGACTCTAATCATTTTCTTGTTGCGGCTAAGTTCAGAGCTCGACTATCCAATGAGAAGAAGCTGCATACCGCCCAGAAGAAGAAATTCGACGTTGGACGCCTTAGCACACCTGGAGTAGCCAGAGTCTACAAAGACCGCCTGAGTGAGAAACTCTCCGCAGTTTATTCACCTACTACAGATGCCAACACCCAGTGGTCCCAGTATCGCGACATCATCAAAGAGGTAGCTGAAACCACCTTAGGGTACCAGCCACCCCAGAGAAAGAGGAGATCGAAGAGTCCGGCGATCGAAGCAACATCGAGAAGTTTTACAAGAAAGCCAAGCAACAGTGATGGAAACCTAGTCACCGAAACGCAGGGAATAGTAGATGTGTTTAAGCAGCACTTCCAGCAGCTGCTAAATAGGCATCATGTAGAGAGAGTGATAGGGCAAGAAGATACCCCACGTCGTCAATGAAGAACCAGTTCCACCTCCCAGTATAGAAGAAGTTGGCTTAGCATTAAAAAAGTTTAAGAACAAGGCCGCCGGCTCTGATAGTTTATCAGCGGAGCTCTTCAAATACGGCGGTGATGTTTTCGTACGGCGCATGCACCAAATCATCAACCAGGTATGGGTGAAAGAAAACATGCCCGATGACTGGACTATCATAAGCATATCCCTGCTTATTGTCGCATATAAGATCCTACCCAACGTACTGTGTGAACGTTTTAAACCGTTTTGCAACACACTAATCGGCACGTACCAGTGTGGCTTCCGGCCCGGCAGATCGACTATAGACCATATTTTCACACTAAGGCAAATGATGGAAAAGACCAACGAATTTCTAGTCGAGACACACCACCTATTCATTTACTTCAAAGCCGAGTATGATAGTATACATCATCAGGAGCTCTATATGGCGATGGCCGAATTCGGAATCCCCGCAAAACTGATTCAGTTGTGTCGCGTGACACACGAAAACACGCGATGCAACGTGCAATATGGAAGTAGCTCCTCCAAACTATTCCAAACATGCACCGGATTTCGGCAAGGGGGCGCGCTATCATGCGACTTCTTCAATCTCGTACTGGAACAGATAGTGCGCAGGGCAGGTATCAACACCATTTCGAGAAAGATCTGGCCAACCTATGATGATGCCAGAACATACAAGCCAGAACGCGTTTAAATGTCGCCAGACTAACGGCAATTAATACTGGTCATTGGCCCTTAGGACTCACGCAGCCAAGCTTGGCATCCCCCATAACACTCACTGACACAGTGCTCTAAGTCATTCCTTTTATGATGACCTTTCGGCCATCCAAAGTATTAATTTCAATAAGATCATCAAATTTCTTAACTTCTCAGGCTGGTTGTAAGTTTCCGCGTCTTCCTTCTCCCCCTTCATTTCTCAGGTTTCCGTGAGTTGTGCTCTCAAATCGGCGTTCAATTGCGTTATTTGTGTCTTTCCCTCGAACGGGAAATACAGCCACTTAAACCAACCAACCAACCATCAACACGGACAAGAGGACAAGACTAAGTACATGCTATCAACAAACAAACAAGCATCTGTCCACTGCCTACGACAGAATGTCACTATTGATAGCAACAATTTCGAGGTAGTTAAGGAGTTTATCTACCTCGGAGTAAACATGAACTCCACAAATGACATCCTAGTGGATATCCGGCGAAGAATTACCCTAGGAAACCGCTGCTAATTCGGTTTGGCAAAACAACTGGGTTCAAAACTCCTAACTCGAAGGACAATATGTAAAACCTTATCCTGCCAGTTCTGCTTTATGGCGCGAGTGCTGAACGATAAGCAGGAAGGGAGAGCTGATACTGGGCTCCTTCGAAAGACAAATACTTCGGCGGACATTCCATGAGCTGTACCAAGATGTGGATGTAGTCCAAAAGTCCAAAATATGTCGACTACATTGGCTCGGCCACATCGAGCGAAAGGACAATAATGCCTCAGCTAAGAGGATCTTCGAATCCCAGCCGCCATGTTCAAGACGACAAGAAAGAAGCGGTTCGGAAATTTTGCGACACTCTAACATAAAAATAATAAGCACTAATCCGTATTGGCCACAACAGAACGGCGAAGTTGAACGTCAAAACCGATCTATTGTGAAGAGATTGAAAATCAGCCAAAGCAGCGGCAAAGACTGGATCGACGATTTGAATAAATATTTGTTGATGTATCGATCGACACAACATCTACGACACTAAAGACACCAGCAGAAATGTTGTTTGGCCGTAACATTCGCGATAAACTACCAAGCATTTACCAACCATTGGAAAATGACGAAGAAGTACGCGATCGTGACAAGGAAATGAAGGAAAAAGGAAAAGAGTACAGTGATGAAAAACGGCGGGCAAAACCGGTCGAAATTGTAAAAGGAGGTATGGTACTGGTAAAGAGGCAAGGAATGATTTGCAAACTGACATCAACATTTGAGTCTACCGTTTATCAGGTAATGAAAAGAAATGGTTCTGAACTGACCGCAGAGTCAACTGAAAATGGGAAACGATATGGACGAAACGTGTCGCACACAAAAAAAATCGCAATTGACGGATTACGTTATGATTCAACGGCATCGACTAACCAATTCTCAAAAGGTAACGAGGGCGATAAAAGCACATCGATCTTGGATTCAACAACAACCGGCGACCATGCAGCAAAAACGTCATTGGCACAAAACTCAACATCAACTTTAGCATTGCCACGGATGGTCCACGAGTCTCAACACGGATGATTCGATAATTTCAAACTATATCAGTATAACAGTAAAAATAATTAAAAAATTAAAAATTAAGAAAGTGGATGTAGTATCGGCACTGTGCGACAATTGACTACAAAATGAAAATCATTGAAAATACTGTCACTATATAAAATGTAAATTAGGTACTGATTACTGAAAATAAAGTCACTTGATACTGAACTTCAGAGCAATCGGTTGGTTGATATTGGGTTTCTACATTTATATTTCAATATTAAAACCTAGGTTTTTCTTCATTTAAACTTAAAAAAACAAACGCAGGGGCAATATTCACTTAACTCCATTTTTGCTTAGCCACTACTGACAAACGATAATGCACAATTCATGAATGGATATGCATATGTGTTAAGTTAAAATAATAACTTTATCCTCGTCGGTATGCTCAGATTTCAGAATCTCTAATGACTTTTATTCTACATTCCAGCTGCTGTAATGTCCGCTCTGTGAACATCATGCCAATCTTAAATAAGCAAGTACCTATAGTTAGTAGAATATAATATAAAAAGGGTACCTCGGTACATAATGAAAGTTTGCTTTTGTTGCGTAGGTATTGACCAACGGCAACAAAAATTACAAAGTACCTGCCACATCTAAATATGTTGGTACCTACATATTATATTATATATATAGGTGCAACGGTTGGATACAAATTATAAAATATCAATGTGGTTCATAAATCATATATGCTACGTAGGTAGTGGAAGTACGATTCTCGATTAATTTCACTTTTAATTTTACATTTACATCAATCCAGCACTTGTGATTTGTATTGAACAATTTTCTATTACAACAAACGACCTTCTTTGAGGTTTTTAGAAATTGTAAGATCGGACTCCTTTCTTATAATTAGTAAAACGCTCTTAATGAAATCTTAACGTATTTTAAAATAACTTTTTGTTCACTTTACTATGGGTAATTCTTCGATGGTTATATTTGTTTTCCTCGGCAATGACAATCGACTGTCATAAGTCAAATTCCAGCTGTTTTCCAGCAAGAACAAAACAAATACCAGATAAAATCAATAAAAGAGATAGATATCTTTCGACCGTCTATACCAAAGATAATGGAATACAGAGATATATATCTTTCCAGTGGAAAGGCGGCTGCCTAAAAGCTGTTTTCCCTAAAAATTCATGAAGTCAAGCTCATATGCTCAGTTCTTTTCTAGTATATGTGAGTTGATGAATTAATCTTTAATGCAACAATTCGCTATTCCGAAATGTAGATTTCACTATTTTTTTTACTTTAATCGAAGCGTTAACAAAAACCAAACAGGTTTAATACCAAACACAAAACAATTGAAAAGCGCGATGTCCATAATATCAAAAGGAATGTTGGCCGGCCCTTAACAACATGCTTTTTTGTAGCTCACACGCATTCACAGACGGGTTTGAAATTACAAAAACAACAATGTAAACAAATGGGTTTTGGGGGGATAGACGTACGAAAGATATCCATCTCTTTTATTCTTTCATCTCTGAAGGCAGCCGCCTTTCCACTGGAAAAATATATTTTGATGGATTCCATTGGGGACGTTCAAGTATCTAGTTTAGTAAGTTTGACAGCTCTCTCACTAACTGAATCTCGGTTTTGATTGGTCGAAATCGGTCATGGGAGCAGCTGTTTCAGTTGACGTTTATGGAGGGGTAGCCGACGAAACTAGTCAAGAAATTCGTGACTGAGTACTAAGTTGACAGTTTGCGTATGTGGCTGACGTAGAAAAAGTGACGTTCCCGACCATATAGTTTTTGCGTTCAGGTTGCATCTCATCCCGACCAATCTAGTCGACTTAAGATGACTAGATTCTTGAATGCGGCCATTATCTTTGACAAATACTGGCTGCGTTCAATTGACAGCTAAACGTCAGCAGAGATGAATGAATAAATGGGGACGTTCAAGTATCTAGTTTAGTAAGTCTAACAGCTCTTTCATTAGATGTATCTCGGTTCTGATTGGGGGAAATCTGTCATATGAGCAGCTGTTTCAGTTGACGTTTATCTAGGGGTAGCCGATGAATCTTGTCAAGAAATTCGTGACTGAGTACTAAAGGACCATTCACATGAGAGCGACCAACTACCTACGAACGAACGAATATTCGCAAATTTTGACATTCCATTCACATGATACATTTTATTCGGTCGCAGTTACCCGCGAATCCGTTTCTACTTTTTGAACTCGGCAATTGGAGGTAGCGACATTCTATTAAGAAAAAAATAAAATATTGTTGACCTGTTTGTGGTGGAACAAAATTTAAAACACAGCAATTAATGCATGTACATCCGTACATGTACAAAACCTAATTAAACAAAACTAATAACAGCAATAAACAAATAAATTATATTAAGTCCTTCCCATTTGAAGTATGTTACCTTTTTATTTGTTGATTCAGTCATACCTATTTCTTTTATTTTTCATTCGGACCAAAACAAAACGATACCACAAAATGAAATATGTAGAAAATGCTAATGAAATTTCAAGTTTGACGTTAATTTCTAACGAATGTTTTATTCTCTAGTTTGTGGAACGCGAATTGAATGATGTGGATTGTGAATAAACTTTCACAATTCGTGCCAAGGGTGTATTTGTTCGCGGCAAAAAGTTTGGAGTTTGTTTTTAAACTGTTTATTTACTTGTTTTCTTAATACATTTTGATGGAGTAATTAATAATCCTCCTCTTGGAATAGTAAAATGTTCAATTTTCTGTTCATAAATGCATCAAAATTGGTTTGTTCGCATTTCAGCAATTCGTTCGATCGCTCTCATGACAGTTCGCGTATGTGGATGTGGATACAGTACTTATTTTAATTTGTGTGCTGAAAATCTTACTTTACTTTGCTTTGCTAAGAACGAAGCTCAAAAAACACGCTCATGTTCGATAGGCCAGAAATTATTTATTTTTTATACGTTCACTAAAAATACCAATGTGTATGGCACACAGCTGGCGTTTACGAATTATTTATCGTTGGAAGGATTGATTGTTTAACTGAATTATTCATTTTACTCGTACTTCAATCTCGATCAAAAAAAAAATTGATTTTTTTTCCAAAAAGTTTATCTTTTTGCCAAATCGAAAACGACATAAATAATCAATAATTAATACAACTACACTTTACATGACACTTCCAAGATTCACACTTCAAGCTTAGTACGCTACTCGAGCTAAATTTTTGGCTCCGGTAGAAAATTCTCCCTAAAATTTAGCTGAGCTAAACTTAAACGAACCCATTTAGCTGAATCGTACGCAGTTCGAGGTATACAATCAAACTTTTGTTTCAGAATGTACTTCATGTGTCATTCAAAATTTAGCATGCCCAATATTGGGTCGGCACATTTTCTCAAGCTAAATTGTGACAGATTGTTGTGTATTTGTTATTCTGTTGCGGAAAAATATGCAAGGATGAGCGTTTTTTATTATTTCGTGAAAGAGAAGTACCTAGAATAGGAATTATTTGAAATAAGAGAGAATTAAATTTTTGAAGGAAGTTTTTTCAAAGAATAGCTGTTATCGGTGACACTTATCCACGGCGTTCTCTATGTCAAAATTTAGCTAGGACTTTAGCTGATGTTTGGAGAGAAAAGTTGGAGATCAAATAAAGCTAAGATTTGCTCGAGCAGCGTACTAAGCTTAAGTATTTATGAATCGAACTAAAAATCGTGACATACACTTAAATATACCGGTTTATACTACTTCTTCACAAATGTTCCTGAAGCGGTTTTATTGCGCATTCGTATAGTACACTTTGCTGAAATGGATGTTAAATAAATTTCTCAAATTCACTAAAGAGGCACTGTAACAATGTGACAAAAAATGGCAGACATCGTCTATGTCATAAACGTATCTTTTGTCGTTCAGATAAAATGTGAGTACTATCCGCAGGATTGTGTAAAGACCTTAAATTACCACAGCAGTAGCTACCTATTGCTGGTTTAATAAATAAACGCATCATACTACTCCCTTTCACGAATTCCACAAGTGAACACACTCTCAACGAAATGTGAAAGCGTTCCATACCAGTTGTCAAATAAATTTTAGTAGATATTTTACCAAAAGCTCTACACTTTTTAAGGCAAACGATTTCGGCTCGGCTACTTTTTCCAAATTTTGGTCTGCTTATAAATTAATCACATTTAGAACAATTAATGCTTTAAGACAAAGGTAATAAGATGTTAATTTTTTACATCAGAACAGTGAAGTATATGAAACTAACTTAAATTTGTAACCTTAAATTATTGTGCTCATTCGCTCGTGTTTCACTAATTTGTATATTTTGACATTGCTACTAGTGAAATGGGTGCTCCCTGCTAATTTGCTTAAACAATATATAAAAGCTTTATTTTACTCTGTACACATAAAAAATATAAATGCTTCAAGTGATTTGCAATATAACAAAGTGACAACATTTCATTTAATTAAAAAAAAAAAAAATTTCTATGTATATTTTTCATTGTGTAAGCGTTAATCAAGTACGAGTTCGAAATACGTAACTTAGCAGACTGGAAGTTTACGATGAAACAACGTAAATACATAAATTCAAGGTAAAAATGTTTAAAACTCCTACACCTGGGACAACTATTCAGTTGATAATACTAAGCTGTTCGCAAATGTTAGCTTTTTATTATTCTGTATCGTACCTATTTGTCTTTTTTATGTTGGATTTTTTTAATCACCTTTTGCTCACAATGAAAAACCTTAAAATTAAATAAAACTATGTACCTATAGTCTTCGCAAATTAAAATTAATATGCACTAGTCTTAAAATTACTTTATCATTCTTAAATAGTTCATTACTTATACTTTTCCTTGTGGGTCCTTGAATGTTGTATCTACCATGATTATGTTGCTGGCAATATTATGCCTTCTACAATCGCCGTGACTTCAACTCTTTAGCGTGCCTTTGCCGCTTTGACATTACTGATTGCGTTACGCTATACTTACTTATACAGGGAAAACGAATTTCGAAATTATGGCGCTTTTTGCCTACAAACCAATGCAAATAGGACACCACTAATAAATACAATTTAGCGTTTTAACTATCAAGCTCGATTAAGTTTCTGACGTTATATACTATGTGTGATTTCAGCACTGTTACTCGTATGTTTATAGTATTCTATTGGGCAGACAAATTTTTTTTGATCTAAATCAGTCTATGTTCAATTGGCACAGAAAGTATTTAGGAATTTCACCACTTTTATTTTTGCAAAGGCATAACAATTTTAGGAACCCCATGAACTCGCTGTCCGTTTATTTGAACTTTGATTTCGGAGCTGAAACTTTTTCGTGAGTATGCTTGTGAATTAAGAAAAGAAACTACAAACTCGGCGATACTAATAATAATATTTAGCTTCCAGGCTAGATTTATTAGTAAGTCGCACTAAAACAAATTTTCTGCAAGTACAGCTTGAGCTATAGTTTGGCGCTCACAATTAGAGAGCAACATTCTTCAACTTGTGCTAGAGAGGCTTGTTGGTTAATATTCAGCATTGACTTCCATAATGTGATTGATTAACAAAGTTCACATTACTTTTTTTAAAGTTTCTCTGATTTTTTATTTTTATTTATTTACTATTATTTTTGGAAAGTATACCTAAAACCAATTCCGAACTAGTTTACATTTTTAAAAGGTATCATACGCACAAGTTAAAAACATCCAAACAAAACGAGACCAGTGTATCGAGTTTCAGTTTGTGGAGCGAATGTCGTTGGAAAACCTATTGTAATGATAATAGGTTTAGCACTTCATTCTATTTACTCGGTATTCATCCCCTATTCCTTATACGAAAAGCGGAACGTAAAATAGACATCACAAATTTCTATTAGAGTAAAAAATAAAAAGACTATAAATACCTTAAGTCAATTAGTAAACTTAAAAAATAGTCGGCTCTTGACCCCCGGAGAATGTACAAATGCGAATTTGTATAAGTTACTGGGTATTTGCCAAATTATATAGAATGCCTTGCCTTGGAAAAAGTGAATTCATTTTCTATAACTAACATTTTTCAAGATTTTATGTATTTTAAAAATTTGCAGGGGGCAAACTATAGAGGTTGAATATAGTAGCTATTTAAAATTTCTTTCTTTGGCAGACCACTGAGAACTGGGTTACGCGAATTACTATATTCTTTTGAAAATATTAAATAAATAGTACACAAATGCACTTTTTTTAAAATATGTATCTATTTATTTAATTTATATTTTATATTTTTTTTATCCATTATTATAATTATCTAACTACAATCTATAGCTATATAAAAATAAATAAAGTATAAACAATCAAACAAATTAGAAATAAAAACGTTATCATGTACCACATGCTTTGCATTTGCAAATCCTTAATAATTTTATGTGGACTATTTAACGTCACTAGTGCAATTAAATTACGTATTTATGTACGCAATCTAATCAAGCAAAAAAAAATCAATAACTCGCATTACGTCATTTATAGTACGTAGTTATATACAGATTGTAATGTATTCATATAAAACTCTCAGTGAACGTTCGTTATCAAACACATTTTTAAAGATAAGATAAGCTACTTCAAAAGAAAGTAGACTTTTTTTCATCTGAATTATCTAACTAGCTCATTATTGTATTATTGTGAGCAATGTGTTGAGTATATGTTCAAGTTTTATTTGTTTTTACCATTGTTTTAAAAAGTTGCCAAAATAAGTTCTTAGGTGTAAGGAATATGTTGCTGCTCTGCTTGCGTGTTTTATCATTCAAAAATTAAATAGAATCCCAAACATTTCTTTCATTCCGCATTTATTTGTTTTAAAATGTGAAGTACATTCATTTCGAATTTAGGAATAGAATTAATATTGGTCTCAATTTATTCGTTTTATCATTATGTTTCGTTGCTCTTTTATAATGAAAGTCAAAAATACTTTTAACACCAATTTATCAGAATTATTGTTTTAATGTACCTTAATTCAGTGTACTTTATGATGGCTTACATTCATAACGCTTTTCAGATTACATATACATTTTTGTTAGCTTTCATTGACAAAGCCTTTACACATTTTAATATGTTGTTTTATCCATTCGTATAGGTATATCATTGATTTCGTTTGCTAACGGCACATACGTTAGTAAATCTGTATGAAATCTTTGGGAGAATTGCATGCTTTTCGAGAAAATTTATTTTAAAATTAATATATAGCCAAAAAGATGTCACACCACAGCGACGATCAACTTCTGCAGGCTGGAAGTGATTCTTTCTGGGAACCAGGCAACTATAAAAGAACAACAAAGAGAATTGAAGATGGCTATAAGTGTGTTGTTAGTCCGATTCTTTGCTGGTTCATATAGTATACATTTTTCTTTCAGATTATGTCAAGATCTACAGCAGCTAATTCAAGAAAGAGCCGAAATTGAAAAGGCTTATGCGAAAAACTTACGGACGTGGTCTAAAAAATGGGGTGAACTTATCGAAAAAGGTAAATAAAATCCTATACCTATATAGCTCGCAAATAGAAAGTAAATACAGACAATATTTCGCAATCAATGTCTACCTTTGAGTTAGACCAGTTTTGTAATAGAAACTTTCCCCAAAAAATTTAATTTTAATAAAAATTAAGAAACAAAAATTTGAAAGTTCTATTTGATATATAAAAATTTTATGTATAATTCCTGTATCTAGCCGGCTTCTCCCAAAAGAATTTTGTTGTGCCATTTAGAAGTGAATAAGCAAGAAGAATAATGCTATAATAATAATATCCGCACGTAATGAAACTCTTTTTTAGATCACAACATATAAAATATATTAGTGTGTTGTTCTTGCCATGAGAATCAACCCGTACTATACTAATTTACTTTAATTTGGCACTCTTCTTTGGCTGGCACCTGACAGTCGTTTACTCTTTGAAACAAAAGTTCAACACTACTTTTGTTTACCAAGTTGTATGTTAAGTTGCACCGTCTTTTTGAAACCACATCGTAGCCAAGCCTAAGGCCTTTTGCACACGAACGTATTAAAAAAAAAACTCGTTGGTAACCAAAATTTATTTTGAGTTTCATTTTTGCCTTTAGATATTTCGTCGTTTATACATAAAATATAAAATGTGAAAATCGGTAAATCTAAATAGTATTTCTATAACCTCAAATACATATTTGCTTCAAAGATGCTAAGTATAGAATTATTCGCATAACTAATTTCCATAATGTAATATAAGAAATCTCAAATTTGGTTTCTTTAGTGTTGGTAGGTAGCAGCGTTATTGATGGGCGACATTAATCGCCATTTTCCCACTTTTTACACCTCATGGCTCTCGACGACGACTTTTTAAACATTCGCCCCTTTATACAACATTGGCCAATTTCGGGTCAATATTCGCAGAAAAAAATGATCCCATTTACGAAATATTCTCTGTGCCCATAAGTATGGTTTTGTTTCATTTCCAATGCAGAGTATATTCCGTTGCATCGTTATTCCATACCCGATCTGTCTTTGATTATACACTTGGATATTATTTTTTATTTATGATCTGTACTTTGCTTTGTAATTTTTGTTTGTTTATATTTCAACTTTCGGCCACTTTATCATTTTGGCCATCGGTAACACTGGTAAGTAGTCCTGTGATTGGAATTTTTACAGCCGTCGACGCTTATTAACATATTTTTTATTCGCTGGCTATATTTTTATATTATTCGAAACGTGCACCCAAATTGATTTACATATACAAATTTATTTATTAATTATAAATAAAAAATATGTACTCAAACTGCACCAGTTGTCTTAAATGAACTGAACAATTTTTAATTTTACAGCAAGATGTAAATCTATTTCTTTCTATTAGTATTTATATATCAAAAATAATTGCATACGTTTATGTATTTGTTATAAGGACCTGAATACGGAACAACAGAAGCTGCTTGGAAAGGAGTTTTGACAGAATCGGAACGTCTTTCCGATGTGCACTTAAAAATTAAAGAGAATTTGTGTACTGATGTGACAACTCAAATCAAAACCTGGCAAAAGGACAATTACCATAAAACATTAATGCAAATCAAGGAAAGAAAAGATATGGAAGATTTGTTCAAAAAAGCTCAAAAACCCTGGGCGAAATTGCTTGCGAAAGTTGAAAAAGCTAAAACTGATTATCATTCTGCTTGTAAAACAGAAAAATCTGCATCTAACCAGGAAAGAAATGCTACCGCTGATAGCTCATTATCTCCCGACCAAGTATAGTACTAAAAAATGAGTAAAATGTTGTGCTGCTACATTTTTAATTGTTTATTTAGGTAAAAAAGATGCATGATCGGGTACAAAAGACCAAGGATGAAGTTCAAAAATGTCGCGAGAAATATGAGCAAGCAATTGCAGAGATAAGTAAATACAACTCAGTTTATATGGAAGATATGACTTCAGTTTTCGAAAAGTGCCAACAAATAGAAAGAACTAGGTTAATGTTCTTTAAGGAAGTTCTTTTCTCTATCCACGGGTGTTTAGACATTACAAAAATTCCTTGGTGAAATCAATTTGTTTATTTAAAATAATATTTGGTTTTAAGTGTTCCTATCGTTTTTTAGTCTTCCACAACTTTATGAAGAGTTTTATCATACAATCAGCAATGCCGATCATCAGAAAGACCTAAAGTGGTGGTCAAATAATCATGGTGTTAATATGGCAATGAATTGGCCTACATTCGTGGTAAGATATCAAAACGCTGTAAAAGTAATACGAGTGTTGTATAAAAATCTTTATTGTAATTACTTTCTGAAAAGCAGCAACAAATATATAAACTCTCTGATTTTGCATTTACTATATTACAGGAATATACAGAAGAATTCCGAGATATCGCTAAGGGTAATAAATCGAAAGAGGCTCTTCCGGCAGCCCCAATTACACTTATAAACCAGCGTCCTGTTGCTGAAGACTTGCATGTACGCATAGCTTTCCTTTTGACATTTTGCGTATTTGCACGTTTTAATTAATAACTTTCGTAGGAATATGCACCTTCTTCGGCTAAAAACAGTTTAAAACGAACAGCAGTAAACTCAACTAGTAAAAGCAATGTTAAATCAATGTCGAGTAGTACGAACTCTAACAACTGCGATTTATCACCGAAATCAGAGTCCAATACTCGAGGCCCATCACCAAACAATCGTAATTTTACAGCCAAGTAAGTGTCTAGGCTAATTTACCTATACATAAAAAATATCCATAAATTTTGAGTGTGACTGTGAAATATAAGCTTTAAATACATCTACAGTTAAATTAGAATTGTTTTTAAAGTACTTTTACATACATATTAGTATTTTTATTTACACATTTGCCCCACGTTAGCCGCCAAATGTTGAACAATAATTATTTTTTGCGTTTCCTAAACGAATTAACAAACAGATGTTTGTTTTTTTTTGTTGCTTTTCGTCTGTCATTTTTCACACCTACAACCTCTCTTGCTGTTGCGATACGAAATAAAATGCTATGGCACAGAGAAAAGAAAATTGTACGGTATAGATAACAGACATTTAGTTCGAGAGATATATCTCTAGTGGAGTCGGCGTTTAAGTTATAAATATTTTGCTTCGATAGGAGACGAGGAGCTTATCTAAAAGACGTTTGCGGCGGGACAAGAGATTTTTTGTAAAAATATGTACGAAAATTATATAGCTAGCACAAAACACAATTTGCTTTGAATTCTTTTTTAGTTCAGAGCTGAGCTCGAGCAGAGTGTGCACAGATTGTTATGATGTTTTTTATGAAACACTCTTGAGCCCATAGATGTCATTTGTAATAAATATACGTATAAATTGAAATGAGATAACCTTCAGTTCCAAAACAACAAGGTTCTGTAATGTAGGTTTCGATTGGGTTTCTTCAGATTCGCTCTCAGATTTCAGATTTCGTGTGACTAATCGAACATAGAAACGTCACTTGCTGTTTTTTGCGTTGATATTTGTGCGGCTGGAATATGTGTAGCCCTCGACACTTTTCTAGGTGTTTTGCATTCACTGGTTAAACTTTATATTAAAACATTCTAAATATGCGCTCAGATTGCTTTCTCAACATTTCTACAGAAATAAATAACAAAAACAGATCCACCCGATGCAATTCATTTCTTTGCAGTTGAGAAATTTCACGAAAACGTAAACAAGTTGTCAAACTCAAACGTACTTGCATTGGTAAATCTGAAAAAAAAAATCCAGATTCGCAAAAGTGCTCTGAAATCTGAAAAAGATTGATTTTTTTGTACCAAACGAACATAAAAAAAGTGCTCTGAGAGCGCCCAATCGAAAACCACATAAGTTTGCTGAGCTGACGGTCTATTTAATACTTAGTTCATGAACCGAAGGTTAAGTACAATGTCGTTTTCGATTGGGCAAAAAGAAGCGTCCGGCACAAAAAATATTCTGAGAAGAGAATTTCTCGATTTGAAGTCAGAATCCACTCAAGAAGCACTTACACAAGTGTAATTTATGTTTTTTATACAAGTCAGCTGACAGCTACCGTAGATTATTTTTTGGCATTTCACCAATACTTTTGTGAATTCAATCAGAAGCAGTTTTGTTGTTCCATTGGATTACAGAAGGAGTGGATCCCCGAGTGAAACCAATGGAAATCGATATAAGAATAGAGAACACGCTCTAATGAATGAAATGACCGAGAGCAGGTTCCATGTTTGTGCACAACAATTGCATTATGTGTGTATGAGAATGAGTATCTATTGGAAAAGTTCCAATTGAAAACGATTAAGAGAACAAGGTTTAATGAATGGAGAATGGAATATGGATGGATTGTGATTTGTGATGTAGGTGTGTGGATGCGAATAAGTAGAGTCGAGTATGCATTGAACGTTTCAAAGAGAATCCATTAAGAGAACACACCATCAACGAATGTAAATTAATTTTTGGTCTAGTGGGTTGGGACCATAAACTAACTATTAAATAGACTGACAGCTTCAGCCAAAAAAGAAAAATTGCCTATAAGCTGAATTTGACCTTGGATGTAGCCCAGTTTGAGTTCATGTGTTGGTGCCTATGTTAATCAAAGGGGACTCACTCATACTTGAAAAAAAGCAGCCTACACTCTTCCGGTTCCGGTTTAAACCGCCAT
Source organism: Cheilosia vulpina (assembly GCA_916610125.1). NCBI lineage: Eukaryota > Metazoa > Arthropoda > Insecta > Diptera > Syrphidae > Cheilosia > Cheilosia vulpina. Next base: position 57,596 of record OU744280.1, on the reverse strand, counting down.
GTCGGTAGCCTGAGGTGGACTTTCATTTCAATATCGAGGGCTGTGTTGTAAACCATAGTTTTTCTGAGTTCCAGGCTGACATTTTTCGCTACTTTTTATATAAACAGTTGTTCGATTTTTCTTATAATTGAATAGAAATTAATTTTCAAATTACAGGATATAAGGAAAAGTAATATTTTTCTAAGTCATTTTATAATGAATTTTGGATAGATGGACATTATTTTTATGATGTCGATATAAAAAAATTGTTCGCATGTTTGCCATAGAATTTCCTTTAAGTTTCGCAACCAATTTCTCCTTTCACATTCCCATTTTTTTTTAATGATCGATTTGGTGAAACTATTGACAACAGTATTAAACGAGACTGACAACTGTACTGTCACTTAAAAAAGTGTAAGAAAAATTACAAACAAAAAATTAAAAGTCGTCAGTTTCCTAGAAAACAAATTGTGAAGAACCAATAATAAATGTGCAGTCATCATTTTGCAACTTTATTTTACTTTTCACATTAATAATGACATTATTTTCATTCATAAAATGTCTACCAAAAACTTTTCAGTTGTGTTTTTTTTTTTATTAAAAACTTGCGCTATTCATGTTCTTGGCTGCGGCAGTTGTTTTTAAATGGAATTATTTAAAATGTTAGAACATTATTTAAATTGTTTTTTTATTTGTTTTCCGCTTGAAATGGAATCTTCATGAAAGGATTATAACTCAAAAATCATATTTCAAATCATAATAATCGTAATCAATCCATTGCCGATTTTCTATTGACATTCCCGGCGAAATATTTGCTAGCAACACGAAGACATGTTTGAATAAGCTGAAGATTTGGTTGATTTATAAATAAAAAGAATAAGGTACTTGAGTTTGTCAATGAAACTTAATTTTGATTATTTTGGTGTGTTTCTTAGTTTTGAGTTTTTCACTAACATATTTTTTCCTCAAAAACAACAAACGAAAACAGACACATTAATTGTAGGAACAAAAATACCTTCTTTTATTTCAACGAATGAAGTTTTCACACTTTATTCCTTTATTTATTTATGTTGATTACATTCGCTATTTTAAATTTTGTAGAATAGAGTACAAATGTTATCGTGGTGTAATAAAACAACGAATTTAAACTCTCAGAACGCATCCATCAGCTGACAGCAACTCACGAAATACACTAAATCTCAGTCAGTGTTCCTAGCACTCTCTCTTTATTTTTCCCACGAAGCGTGTTCATTTTTCCCTTTGCACTAAACTCAAATTACCTCAATTTTTTTATGAAAAAAACATGCTTTGAAATGTAAAATTTGTATTGTTCGGAAAGAATATAACATTGACTTAATCTTCAGTATAAAAATCGCAGTTATAATCATTATTTTTGGTACTGGAAATTGTTGCTAAAGGCAAATCTGCTTTTTATGTATATTTAGTGCGTTCACATTCACGGTGATATGTAGTTTGAATGTTTTCTTGTCAGATTGTTGGTAATCACACAATTTTGATGTTTTTCCTTTTACGCACGGAAAATTTAAATTCCCACAAAAAGGTAGAGATACCACAATGGTAGGAACACTGCTGAGTGTCAGCAGGATATTACAACTCCCGCCATTTAGATTTGTATTTTTGTTGCTGCTTCACACGTATTCACAGACAGTAAAATAGCGAGCGGTGGGAGGGGCTTATATTAAAAAAAACCTGCGGGGTAAATCGGGGAGACGTAGGAAAGCTGTCAGTCTATTTAATAGTTAGTTTATGGTTGGGACAGACGGACAGACATCGTAGCGAAACTAATAAGGTTCCGTTTTTTTTCCTTTGGGTACGGAACCTTGAAAAACTTTCTAAGTATTAAAGGCTGTATCGACCACAACTTCTTTCAAGTACACCTTACGATGAGAATACCCTTTCTTGCGTGTCCGCCTTCTCCAGGCAAAATAAAAAAAGAATTTAAATTTAAACATCGTTTTCAAAACGTTTACAATTCAGGGTCAGATTATATACCTATTCCCAGATACTAATTAATATCTAGCAAGTGGGGCAGTGTGATCTTTTGTTATTATTGCGTATAGCTCGATGGAATACAAACCATTTTTTTTTTAAATTTATTTTTTAGTTTTCATAACTTAAATTTATAATTAACAAAAGAAAATGTTGTGCCTAATATTATTCTCAAATACTTTCGGAATTCAAATTCTCTTTTAACAAAAATCAGTTATTATCATTCTTCATCTCTCAAAATTGTGTTTGGTCCAAAACAACAATCTTGAAAAAGAATTCTAATTATTATTTTACCGAAATCCACATTTTACTAAGTATATCAGCACCAAAATTATTATCAAAAACTTTCGTAAACATTTCAACTATAGTTTGTCTTTAGCAAATAATGAAACACAACTCAAGCTTCTCCATTTGAATTTATATTGATCATCAATATGTACATTTAACTAAGATTTTATAATTTGATTACTTTTGTAACTTTAGTCCCAAATGGTACTAACATTCGGGCTAGATTTTCCTTTATTACCTCATAGGCAAGTTTTCACGAGGCCGCTAAATTATCGTATTTAGGTAGTATTTTTTATGGTGACATTCCGGAAGTTTTATTAATAGTCGTTTTTCATGCTAACTGTATTCTGCTGAGGTAGATTTTACATTCCGGGTTTGGTTAAAATTCGTTCTCATAAGGTTTGACCCAGTGTCGAAAATAAATGTAATGATAGGCATCTTTGTGGAACAAACAACTTTTAGGCTTCTAATTGCTTTATGTACAGAAGTCCAATCTTTGAAATATATTTCGTCATAACCTCAATATCATTTGCTTTTACTCTATCTATAAAACCCATAGTTAATCAGTTTGTTTTACAACACATTTTGGCGAAAAGAATTCCGCTCAAATATCTTCATGTTTAACCAGTTAATATGTTCGGTACATTATTTGAAATTCGTAGCGCGATGACAATCTCTCTAGCTCGATATTAAGATACTAAATGTGTTTTAGTTTTACAGGTTTTACTAAAATAAGCTATAACACGTAAGTTTTTATCAAATCGTTGAAATAAAACACCTCTGTATCCCAAAGCACTTGCATCTGTATGAAATTCAGTTGGCAATTCAGGGTTAAATATTGTCAAAACCGGTCTTTGGGTCAGTTGCTTTATTATACACAACCTTGCTTCTTAAAATTTCTCACTTAAATAGAACATTGTTTTTTGTTAATTTTGGCAGCGAATTCCGGAATAAATTTACAAAAAAATAATTCGCAAGACTAATGAAATGGCTTATTTTTTTTACATTGATTAGAGACAGTACTAAAACGTCTATTGTTATAGAACTTGGTCTTACACTGTCGCAAAATATATCTATACCCAACTATTCTATCTTCGTTTGCAAAAACGTGGAATTAACGACTTTAATCAAAAATCCGCATTCTGTGACATCCTGTTTTAACATCATTTCAAGATGCTGTTTTCCTTTTGAAGTATTTTTTTTTATGGTATAAGTACATTTTTTAAGTTTTCTAATTGCTAATTTATTAATTGCTCGCTGGAAAACTGCAGGGGCACTATCCAAGCCTAAAAGCCTACTCAGTAGAGTAACAAATGCGTTTTTCCGATTGTATTATCTGGTATCGAAATTTGATGAAAGCCGGAGTTCGTATCCAACGAAAAGAAATATGTATTACCAGCACTCCGATCAAGTTGATTATCTGTTCTTGGTAATGGATATCGATCTTTATCAGCTACGCAAATTGACTGCGCACAGTCTGATTTGTGACCATTGAATGCTACCATAATATATTGGCTTATTTTTTTACATTGCTTAGAGACAGTACTAAAATGTCTATTGTTATAGAACTTGGTCTTATGGGTAGGTAGGTAGAAGTGGCGGTTTTTATAAGCAAAACCCAAGTATAGCACTATGTGCCGTTTTGTTACCACAACTCATTTGACCTGGTTGTTTAAGATTGTTGAAAAGGAGAGTTTAGATCCAGCTTGTGGAGTTCAAAAAGGTTATCAATTCCCTAATATTACTTTTCGAGACCTCCTCAAGGGAGTCGAAGAAGGGTTTACCCAGAGATCGCTGTCTGGCGAACCGTCTGTGTAGATTGATAAATTCGTGTCCCTGTTCATCCGGCCATCTTGTTAATCTAATCTTGAAGGGAACTCTACTTTAAAATGCTTGGTGAAAAACATTTTGTGAGTGATATAGTCCGTTGAGGGTGGTACGAGTTCTCTTGATAGAGAAAGTTTTTTTTTTTTTTTTGCGATGGAAGGTGGAAATCTTGCATGAGACACCAATGGTCCGACGTCCATTGATAGTGCCGGATTCCTACCGGCTAAAACCACCTCCCTTCCCGAACAGACCGATTAGTTTCCCCCGCGGAACCGCCGTAAGGCATTACTTCGCGGGGGTCGGTATAAAGAATTGTTGCTTTTTGCTCAATTGTTGGAACTATTAACATGCCGTTGGCGTTCTAAGCGTCTTAGGTCGCTGAGAATACGCACCGCCACGTTACTTACAATGGTCCAGTTTTCGTCATTCTGGAGCATATAGTTTACGATGTTAGCGGGAGTGGGCCATTCACCGAATTGGTCCCGTAGGGATATCCTCTCGGTTTCGTATCGTTGGCAATGAAAAAACACGTGTTCCGCGTTTTCAGAAACATCTTCGCAATGCGGGCAATTTGGGCTGGTTTCGTGTCCGCGTTTAAAAAGATATTCCCTATAACAGCCATGACCCGTCAAGAACTGAGTCAGATAGAAGTTTGTTTCACCATGTTTCCGTTTAATCCATAGGTCGATCACTGGTATAAGCCTGTGTGTCCATCTTCCCTTTAGCGATTCATTCCATTGTTGTTGCCAGGTTGCTATACTCAGACACCTTTCGTATTTTCTTTTTTCGTTATCTACCCGACCATTTTGGACTCGCTCGATTTTTAATTTTACCATTTCTTCAGCAAGTATATCGATAGGTAACATTGAAGATACGACGAGTATGGCATCGTTCGAAACGCACAGGCGACTCTTAATGCGCCAAGACGGTGGATGGATTTGGCTCCCCTCACGTAAGACTTAACTTTCATTGCACTTGACCATATTTCTATCGCGTACATGAGAATAGAGTTGGCAGTTCCTGCAAGAAGAATTCTCTTTGTTTGTTTCGGGCCCCCGATGTTACTCATCAGCCTTGAAAGCGCGCTAACAGTTTTTGACGACTTTTTGCAAACATATTCAATATGGTGTTTAAAGCTCAGGCGAGCGTCTATAATTTCTCCGAGGTACTTAATAAATGGTTTGGAAACTACTTCATGCCCTCCTACTCTAATCGTTATCGTTTCCAGAACTTTCCTACTAGTAATAAGTACTGCTTCCGTTTTGTGGTCGGCGAGTTTTAAACCTGCGCTAGAAAGCCATCTACGTACAGTTGCAACTGTCTCGTTGCAGTGTAGTTCGACTTCTTCTATTGTTTTTGCCACAACTACCACAGCTATGTCGTCTGCAAAGCCGATAATTGACGCTTCTCTTGGAATTGGTAGACGCAGAATTTCGTCATAAATAACATTCCACAACAAGGGGCCTAAAACTGAACCTTGTGGTACACCGCCCGTTACTTCATACTATTTTATTCCCTCATCAGAGTCGTAGAGAAGAACTCTATTCGAAAAGTAACTCATTACAATCCTACGGAGATAGTTCGGTATTTCAATCCGGTGTAAACAGCTCATGATACGTTCCCAATTCGCCGAATTAAACGCGTTTTTTACATCAAGCGTTATAACGGCGCAGTGTTTTTTGGTTCCTCCTTTCCAACGCCTTCCTTCTATAGCGGCTCGGGCTCTCGTTATTACCGCATTGATTGCATCTACCGTAGATCTTGATCTACGAAAACCGTATTGGTGATCCGAGAGGCCTCCCGCCGTTTCAATTGCTGGCTGGAGCCTGTTGTAAATAATTCGCTCGAGAATTTTACCAATCGTGTCCAGTAAGCATATAAATAGGACGGTAGGAGGATGGTTCGTTTGGATTACCCTTTCCTTTCGGCAGTAGGACAAGTCTTTGGCGCTTCCAAGGTTCAGGAAAAATGCCTTCCTGAAGACACGCGTTGAACATTTCGGCAAATAAGTCAGGTCGTGTTTTAATTGCGATTTTTAGGGCTCTATTTGGGATACCGTCCAGTCCCGGAGCCTTTCTGTCGCGTACTTTCTTAACAGCTTCGGATAATTCTTCGCGTGTTACGATGGGTATAGGCGCAATTTCGTGTATACTTTGACTACCGAGCTCCGTACCTTCCTGGGGAGGAAATAGAGTTTCAACTATTTGTCGTAACAAAACTGGACACGTCGGTGATTGCATACGGGGTCCTTTTAGCCTCATCGATACGATTTGGTAAGCTTTACCCCAGACGTCGTTGTTGAGTTCTTCGCAGAGATTCCTAAAACAAAGGCGCTTGCTAGACTTGATAGCTTTTTTTAAAATGGGTTCTCGCTTCTCGGTGTGCGTTTCGTGCAAGTTGAATTTGATGGCGTGTCGTATCCGGGAGCGCTGGTAAGTTCGTCGCGTTCGGTGACACAAAGATCTGAGTTCCGCGATCTTAGGGGTCCACCAATATACTGGAGGTCGATGCTTTCCTGTTCCCAACCTTGACATTGATGTATTACACGCGTTGACTACCAGCCGTGATACCTGGATTACAAATTCCCCCGCATTTCTGGCTTCATTTATCGCATCACTGACGACGAAGCTTAGGAGATCTTCATCTAGCGTGTTGACATTCCATTTAGGTCGTTTCAGCGTCATCCTGTTATGACGGTGTACTGGTACAGTGTTGGCTCTGAATAAGATGGCGTTGTGGTCGCTATGCGTGTAATGGTCGCTCACACCCCAGTTAGCATTTCGTAGCAGGCTGCTTCTTGCGAATGTAAGATCGATGATAGATCCCGCTCTAGCTGTGCTAAAAGTGTTAGTACTTCCGCTGTTAGCTAAAATGATGTCCAAACAAGAGAAAGCTTCTAATAGAACAGTCCCTCTACGATTCGTATACGAACTGCCCCATTCCGATGCCCATGCGTTAAAATCCCCTGCGATTATAACGGGACTCTTACCCGTAGCATCAGCAACTACTCTATCTAAAACTCTCTCGAAAATATCGATAGTAGCGCTAGGTGGAATATAGCAGCTGTATATATAAATGCCTTTTATCTTAACCCATATAAAGAAGTCCTCGGGCACCTGGACTGGAGGCGTCTCCGAAAACCCAAATTGCAGACGTTTTTGTCGTGTCGGTAACCCAGTTGTTTCCAGGTAGGTTCCTGTATTGCTCACAGAGAATCGCTACATCAATTTTCCGTTCACAAACAGTTTGCTGCAGGAGGTCCTGGGCCGCTTCACAATGATTTAGATTGAGCTGTAGTATATTCATATTTTTTTTCGAAGAAGTTTCTATCGCTTCTTTGTATTCTGGGCATCTTCTGCTACCAGTAATATGTCCAGACTCGACATTTTTAACTTCACAAAGCAAGCATTTTGGCCTGGCTTGGCAGTCCTTTAACTTGTGACCATTTTCTCCGCACCTGATACACAGATCCGTTCGGTCGATAGAACTTTTGCACGCTCTCGCGAAGTGTCCGAACTCAAGGCATCTAAAGCAACGCTTGAGTATAGTTTTTTCTCGTATTCGGCAGTAAACCCAACCGATTCGCACTTTCCCTATTCTCAGCATCCTGTTCGCAATTTCCGCTGGTACGCTTATGGTGGCTGTTTGCGTTCCACCATATGCTTTCCTCACGTTCTTAACATTGCTGCTTTGAATTCGAAATTCATTTGATCTGTTAAAGCGGAACAGATCTCCTCTTTTGACGTCACTTCGTCTATATTCTTGCATTCTAGCAAGGCCTCTTGAGTGAGTGACCAAACATTAACGTTTTCTCCCAGGGCTTCTTTGATTTTGTCCTTAAAGACTGCGGTTGTAGGATTTGCAGCTTTATTGAGCGACAGTAAGAGGTCCCCGCTTGCAGTTTTACGGATTCGACGCACATTCGTTCCTATTTCCTTAAATGTAGGATCAGCCTTCAATTTCCTGAGTAGGTCCGCGTATGATAGTTCGCCGGTCTTTTTAATGACTATCGCATCAGGACGCTGGGGTTTTTTAGCATCTTCGATGTGCTTCTTTTTGACAACCCTCACCCATTCTTGCGTCGACTTAGTTTCTAGATTTGCTGCCGGTTTCGGTGTACTCTTCTTGCCTGTTTGTTTTTGCTGTTCCGAAACTTGCTTAGACGGAACTAAGATATTGTTACCGCTATTTTTTTTTGGAGAATTTATCTTAGTCTTTTTCGAAGCAGGAGCTTTAGGTGGTTGTTCCTCTGACCGCTTACAGTTTACATCCACCTCCCTGTTTCTCTTCATAGGTCGGAGAGGCGATCTGTTCTTATTGATCGCTGGTATTTCCTTCTTTTGGCTCGTGCTTTTTTCGGCTGGGACTATATCCGTCTGCGAGGATGCCGTCGCTTGAGATTTTTCCGCATTACGGCTAAGGATCTTTATCTGCTCACGGAGTACAGATATCTCATTCCGTAAATCAGCGACCTCGGATTCCGCCTCCCGGAAAACTGACTTTATGAGTGTGCCCATTTTCTTAATTTCTCCATGGACGTTATGCTTGTCCCTGTAGAAATCAATTAGACCGTCAATTTTCATTCCTAGCTGTAGCATTTTATTTCTCTCATATTTGTCACTGCTATTCTGTGTGCCGTGAGCAATGACAGTCGCTTTTATCGCATCAGTTTTTTCCGATGGCGTGGATTCAGAATGCGAACGCATATTGTCTCGCAAAGAAGGCGATTTAGTTGGCGAACGCGCAAACCTAGTGCTCCTTCTAAACGGGTCAAACGCTGTATCCACTTCATTGGTTTCGTTCCTTGTAACATTTCTGGCTACAGCATCCAAGTTTGCCAATACTGTAGCTGGTGCATTAGCACTATTCTTTTCAATCATTTTGCAGTCTTTGTATCTCGACGACTTTGAGCCTGCTTTCGCACTCTCCGCCGCCGGTACTGGGGATCCGACTCCCTGCACCGTAACATCGTTATTCATCTTCCTCTCTTCCATATTAGATTTTTAAAGAGTATCCACCTCCTGTCAGTTTTTAGTTCCGCGGGTGGTATTGGCTATTTCCACCAACCCTGCGAGTGTGCACACTGTCTGGCATGCACACGCACAGGGCGGCCCCCCTATCCGCCACCTGGGGACGCGCCCGATGGGAGAACTACTAAACTCCACACGGATTGATAGAGAAAGTAGAATGTTGTTATGGCCGTAGGGTATCGCAGACAAGGACCCCGACTCTCTTAGTCTGATTGCGCTATGTGCTGGGATGTTTATAATATGAAGGTCTAAAGGTAGGAGATGCAAAAGGACTGTAAGGGCGTCTGACGGTGTTGACCGTAGAGCGCCTGTGGTGCCTATGCATGTCGTTCTTTGTCCTTTTTTTAGTTAGGTTATGTTGTAAGCTTTTTTTAGAGCCGGCCACCAAACTATAGACCCGTAGGTGAGGATTGGTCGCACGACGGCCGTGTACATCCAGAGGGACAGTTTTGGTTGCCGGTCCCATCTTTTGCCAAATGTTCTATTGCAGGGTTCGAAGGCTAAGCATGCTTTCCTTACCCGCTGTTCGATGTTAAGTTTCCAGTTGGCTTGGGATCCAGGATCACACCTAGATACCTAGCACTGGTGGATAATGATAGCTGTTGGCCGTTAAGGCGAAGAAATGCGAAGTCGGGTATTTTGTTTTTTTGTGGTGAAAAGCATCAGTTCGGTTTTGCTCGGGTTGACACCAAGACCACACCTCTTGGCCCATGTACTAACCTTCACTAGCGCATTTTCCATAGTTCCACTAATTACAGAAGGAAACTTTCCTGACACCAGTATCACCATATCGTCCACCTTAATATCCGACCACCTTAATTCTTTCTCTGTCTAAAGTTACGAGTATTTTGTTCATCACTATGAGCCACAGCAGAGGTGAGATAGCACCTCCTTGGGGTGTGTATGCTGATAAATTTAGTTTCCTAGTGTAGACTGAATTATTCTGGCACTAAGCATAGAGACAATCCATAGACTAATATGGTTCTCTATCCCCAGCTCCGTAAGGGACTTCAGGATTGCTTCAGTGTGTACATTATTGAAAGCCCCTTCTATGTCTAGAAAGGTTGCAAGAGTCTATTCTTAAGAGTGTATTGACTTTTCAATTGTTCGCACTACTTTATGAAGAGCCGTTTCTGCCGATCTTCCTTTAAGATAGGCGTGCTGTGTCTTGGATATTGATATTTCTATTGTACAACGTAGATGGTTATCTAAAAGTCGCTCAGGGGTCTTTTGAACAAAGGATGTCAGACTGATTGGCCTGAAGTCTTTCGCGATTTCATGACCTCGTCTGCCCGCCTTTGGAATAAAAACGACTCTCACTTGTCTCCATGACAGGGGTACATGGTTGTTAAGTAAGGAGCTCCTAAAAATCGGTGTGAGCCAGGAAGTTGGTATGTCTTGGCTTTTTTGGAACGAAACTTTTTATAGCCCAGGAAACTTTTTCCTCTGTGATAATGGATGTTATATTATCCCAGGCGCTGGGTTGTGAGCTTTGTGAGTTGTTATACTCTGTGCTATTATCCTTGCACCCTGGAAAGTGGGTATTCATTAAAAGCTCTAAAGATTCTGCAGTTGACTCAGTCCACGCTCCATCCATTTTCCTTAGAAGAGAGGGGTTGGAGTGCTCTGTGGATAGAGTTTTGCTTAGCCTTGCAGAGTCCTGTGTAAGGTTGCCAATATTTGCATCTATGGCAGATATTGTACGTCTCTCTAGTCAATTGTCTAAGATTAGAGAGTTCCTTGTTCCAGAATTACCAAAAACTTTCTACACCGATTTGGTACACATTGCAATATGTACTACAAAAGTAATATTTATTAAATTGTATGTTATACCTTGTTGCAAGTTTACAACTTATATTATCACCAAGGAAGCAGGACTTGGCATGCATGCGACAAGGCTCAGCTTAGCTCGCCGGATTGGGGTGGGAGTTTGCTTCCTTTCCTGATGAGGCAACAAAATAAAAAAAAATATTCATGCCAAGAATTTAGAGAATCGGACAAAAGAGATTCCTATACATTAGTACCTTTCTATTTGTTTCACTTCGGCTGGTGTTAGCCGGTATGGATGCACTTTTCCCTCCCGATCACCTGACGTGAACGCCTATGACAGTTTAAGCACCCGGAATTTAAAGAAACTGTCCCAAATCAAAACACCTCAATACTTAAAGCTTTGACAGGCCCCACAAACCACACATTGCTTCACCCATCGCAAACCCCAATTAAAATTTTTTAATCACTCTTCATTTTAATTCATAAACAATTTATTAGAAAAAAAAATCAAAACTTAGAAATCCTAACATTTAGTTTTTTTTATATAAGTAATAAAATGTACTGACAATTTACGGAGTCACTGTACCTGTAGCGTGCCGATTTGAAGAAACGAGGAGAAAATTAAAAAAAAAAAAAAAAAAACATTATAATCAAATGATAAATTCATAAGTTATATTCTGTACGTAAGTTAGAACCGTTTGTATGTGTGCGTAGTTGATGGATAGATATATGTGTGATTAAACTAACAATTAATTTCAATTACCTACTTAATAAGGTACCCTTCAAAATTTAGGCTATCATGTATGGTATGTGCAATATATGTATATTATTAGTTAAAAAAAACAATATAGCTTGGCATGCGAATTTTAGGTGAATAATATGATCATACGACTTACTTGTTGTGGGTTTTTTTTTTTTTTTTGTTAATCCAGATGTTGTGCGCACAAAATCCGTTGGTTAAGTTCCGTTGATAGTCGATAGTTGTTATTTTGCTGTGTATTTGAAATTACGCGGTTGAGTATGTACATAAAACTTAAAACTTTTTTCTGAAAATTCACTTTCTTGCCAAACTATTCACACCTTATTATTATATATATTTTAGGTAATTTAGGCACTAGGTAGGTATATATTTTAAGTACTTATTCTCCTTTCTTTTTACACATTTTCACTCAAATAGGTAGTTAATTAATATATTAGGTATTTTGAATTAGGTTAGGTTAAGGTAAATTCTTTTTTTTTTTTTCTTTTTGTTTTCTTCTACTTTTAACTTTTTCCCCATAGGTATAAGAAATGCACGTTGTGATGAAACCCTGGCGTTTGGGTTGACAGCGATTTGATAATGAGTACGTATATGTATGTATGCAATTGCGTTTTACATACATATACGTACGTTTAAGCGGTTTTTCCCCAGCGATTGTCAGCACTATAGATGCGGCTGGCCGATATCACTGCACTGATATATAAATATATAGGTCTTCGGTTGCTTGGTGCACGTGATATGGTGGCTGATGATGCTGACGATCAAGCTGTAAAATGCTGCAGCTGAATGGTTTGAAATGGTGAGAGGTAGAGGCACGGGACTTTTGCACATTTGCTTCGTAAGTGCAACTGATAACAAAATTTTTTTTTTTTTTTTTTTGTTTGCCAAAACCGTCAGATATTTCGCAGCTAGGATTTGAGGTGATTGATTTCCCTTACTAATCAATCCACTCCCCTGTGATAGAATCGAAGATAGGTACGTGTAAGGTTCTCCGTAATTTATCAAAATAAAATTAATTAAAATTACCTGGCTTAGTTCCGTAATGGCTTAATTCCGTAATATGGCTTAAAAAAAATTTAGGGCAGTCTAAGGGTTATGTCCGTCCTCGATGAATGCTTAACAGAAAAGAACTCTTTTTCAGCGAGGTAATGGAGGTCTACCCCAAATTGTCAACTCGTCTTCCGGTTAGCGAAACTGAGCTACAACAAATGGCGAGGGATATGTTCAACAACCCAGTTGTCGGCCATGCAGTTTAAGGGTTTCTCGCATGCGAGTTTACATGTCAAATAGAATTTAATATTATGCATCTCGATTTGTTGTTAAGACATTTTCGTAACAAACCTGCTTTGTTAATCTCAAACCGCGGAGATGAACAAAAAGGAAACGTGAAATTGTCTGGCTTGGTATCAATCGTTTTATTGCCTGATGTCTTTAGCATGGTATTTTCCTATCAATTTTCCCCTCATATCTTCCAGGAGGTAAAGACAGTTTCCTACGACAGCCCTAACTCGGCATTTGATAAATTTTGGCGCGAATTTTGCGTTTTTATCCTTGGCAAAGGAACTTTGTTCAAAATTCCGTCGAAATACTTCCTGACCAATATTAAATCGGATGTTCTTTGCCCGTAGGTTATACGTTTTCTGACTCTTTAAGTGTGCTAGCTGTAAATTCTCTTTAATACTCTCCTTAATGAGGGTCATACGATCTGCAGGTGGAATTGTTCGCATATCGCCTTCATTAAGACATTGTAGTTTATCCAGAATTTCGTATTCAGAAGCGTTAAGAATCATGTTCTGACCAAAAAGAGCAAAATATGGAGTTGTTTGGATTGAAGAATGATAATCGCTACGCAAGATGGCTGAAATAAGAGAAATGTATTTATCCCATTCGTTGTGATGGTCCTTAATGAATATTCGAAGCTTTGATAATATCTCTCTGTTTGCTCTCTCCGATGCGTTGGATTGGGGAGCGTATAAACCAGTTCTTATATGAGTCACATTGTAGGTCTTGAGAAATTTCAGAAACTCCTTGGAAACAAACTGACGCCCGTTATCACTATGAACAAGTTGAGGAACCCCGAATAGGTGAAAGACCTCCTGTTCCAGGAATTTACAAATTGATGTCGAACAAGCCTTACGAAGTGGTTTCAGGAATACAAATTTTGTGAAATGGTCAATAGCAATAAATATTGTACTGTTACCCAATTTGGTCCGCGGATAAGGTCCAAGAAGATCGATATATAACCTCTGCATTGGCCGATCGGTTACTATCTGTTGGCCCATTAGAGGTCGCAGGGTGGCATTAGGAGGTTTTACGCTTTTGCATATATCACATCCCTTGACAAACGACTTTATTTGCTTGACCATTCCAGGCCAGTAATATTTCTGTCTCACGCGATGAAGGGTTTTAACAAATCCTCCATGGCATCCTGAATTGGAATCGTGTGCGTTTTGTATTGCTTGCAATGTTAATTCTTTGGGAATCCATAATCTCCAAAGATCTTCTTCATCTTCTAACCCTGTCCGAAACTTCACTCGCTTGTAGACGAAATTCTCAGAAATAAGCACATCTGGGAGCACGTCACAGTTAGCTAGTATATAACTTTTCATATTTTGATAGTCACCAGCGGTAAAGTACTTGGATTTCAGGTCGATTTCTTTAGGAAGCTCAGCACTCAACTCTTCCATGTCCGATCTGGAAAGTGCGTCTGGCACGACATTAAGTGATCCCTTACGGTGTTCAATTTGAAAGTCAAAGGCCTGCAGCTTCAAACTCCACCTTGCTAGCCTTCCGCTCAAGTCCTTTTGAGACATAAGCCACTTAAGGCTTGAGTGGTCTGTAATAATTTTAAAGGGAAGGCCTTCAATGTAGGGCCGAAACTTCTTCACACATAATATCGCTGCCAGGCACTCCTGTTCGGACACAGTGTAGTTTCTTTGAGCTTTGTTTAACTTTTGGGAAGCAAAAGCGATTGGTCGCTCTTTTCCTTCTTCATTCAACTGGTAAAGAACTCCACCGACTCCTGTGCTTGATGCATCGCACTGAACTATGAATGGCTTAGTGAAATCGGGTTGGGCCAGAACAGGTGCGGAAATAAGAGTCTCCTTCAACCTATTAAAAGCGGACAGTGCGGCTTCTGTTATGGTAAACTCTTTTGTTTTCCGAAGACAATCTGTTAATGGAGCGGCTAGGTCTGCAAAATTGGGAATGAATTGCCGATACCATCCAGTCATGCCAATGAACCGACGTATTTGTCGAGCAGTTTTCGGTACCGGAAACTGTGAGATAGCTTCGACTTTGGATGGATCGGTCTTCAAGCATCCTTGACCAACGATATAGCCAAGGTATTTTATTTCCCTTTGACAGAACCTACTCTTTTCAACGTTAATGGTTAACTTGGCGTTCGATAAGCATTTCGATACTTCCGTTAACAATGCTAGGTGTTCCTCAAAGGTTGCCGAGCACACCAGGAGATCGTCTAAGTAAATAAAGACATTCTCGCGAATACGAGCCGGAATGACCCGATCCATAAGGCGGCTCATCGTTTGTGGGGCATTGCATAACCCGAACGGCATGACTGTAAACTGGTACAGGGGCCGACCGGGCACTGCAAATGCCGTCTTTTCTCTTGACTTAATTTCAAGAGGAATTTGCCAAAAGGCGTCCTTAAGATCGATTCCGCTAATAAAATGAGTGTCCTTCAATCTACTCAACAATCCCCCGATGTGCGGCAAAGGATAAGCATCCTTTTTTGTGACACTATTTACCTTCCTGAAGTCTAAGCACAACCTAACTTTGCCTGGCTTGCGCACTAACACGATGGGAGAACTCCAGGGACTATTACTTTCCTCTATCACCCCCAAGGCCACCATGCGGTCGAGTTCCGCATAAGCTTCCGCTTGTCTTGGAGGTGAGAGTGGAAAGTGTTTTGACTTAATAGGAACAGAATCGCCTGTGTCTATACAGTGTTCTTCTTTATCGGTGAGCCCCAGTCCCAATTTTGAAAAGGCAGGAAAAAGGTCAATAACCCTTTCCAAATCTCGTCTTTGAACACTTGTTAAGTTGTGGATGTTCGCGACTAATGTTTGTTCATCGAGCACAGAAAGCTCAGAAACAATATGTGGGGCGATGTTAAAATCTTTCCAGAAGTTGATGCCGAGGTAAACATGCTGTTGCAGAGTTGGTACAATATAAAAGTCAACTAGCTTGGAAATGTTGTTATACTCAACAGGAATTCTGCAGTACCCTTTGATGCTTTGCTTACTTCCGTCAGCCGTACGAATGTTGGATGTTATCGGTTTGAACTGAACGCTATTCCGTTCCAAAAACGCAAAACTATCTTTACCAAGCACGCTTACTGATGCGCCCGAATCCAGCAATGCATAGGCCTTTTCGTTGCCAAGTGTAACGTAAACAAAAGGTCGCATATCAGTGGAATCATTGAGTGAAGCTGATTCTAAAATTTTTCGGTACAATTTCCGTTGCTGATAGCGATTCCTGCACTTTACGATTCGCTTTGAAACTGGTATTACGGGGTTACTAAAAATTCTCTGTTTGGCACGTTGGTATCGTATCATGCGATCATGGAACGACAAATGGGTTGGATTAGTGTCGGTTTGTATGGAAACCTCAGCTTTTTGCATTTTTGGTTTTGGTAATATGGTCTTAAGAGCGTGTAAGTCAGAGGGTTTTGCATCTTCAGATTGTCTTTGACGTTCTGAAGAGCTTTTTGTTTGATTTAGAAGCCTGGGGTTTGATTCCTGGAACGAGAGTCCCCAGCCGCCGTCTCGCTCGAATTGCGGTTTTCCGAGTGTTTCTGACACATTGGTGTCGTCACCCCCTTTTCTCCACAACGGAAACAAAATACCTGTCGTGTTTCAGAGGGGCAGTCATAAAATGAGTGACCAGCCTGGTCACAGTTCCAACATTTAAATTTGGAAGTGTCTAAGGCATGCCTTTGAGCGTCCCGAATACTAATGCCATAAGCTGCAATTTCTTGCTGCTCCTCAGCATGTTCAACTTCACTTACTGTTCGTTTAAAGCTCGTGTATTTTTGTGAGCGTTGATGTTGTAAGAACCTTTCAGCGTGTCTTGCAACATCTCTCAAATGTTCTAAGCCAGTAACTTGGTATGGGAAAAGAAGGGGGCCTAAGCTCTCTTTAACATTCTTTTTCATTAAATCTAATAATTTGTTGTCACTCAGAGGTTCTCGCATTCTAGCATTCATGCGGAGAAGGTCCGTATAATAATCATCAAACGGTTCATTATACCCTTGATGACGGGCTATCAATCTAAGGATCTGATCTTGGTCATTTTCGAACTTCCCAAATTCTTTTCTTATAGCAGTTTTCAAATTATCGTATGACACTGGACCTCGATTCTTCTGCAAGAAAAACCAGAACCACGACTCCGCCTTTCCTTTTAAGAGTACATGAAAATTGGCCAGTACATGGTTCCAGTCACAACGTGATCTTTCCTTAAGTGTTTCCACTTTAAACAAAAAATCATTCACATTTTCAGTTCCATCGAACGAAATTTGCCATTTCTCTATCTTACAGGTTGAGTTCGAAGAATTATTACTGGTAATTGCACTTATTCTTTCCTGATTTGCAATCTGATTGGGCTGATTATGCACACTGAATGAGTTTAGGAAATGCTCAAAATCAGTAGGTGGGTTTACAGGAACGTTACCCTCGGGGCGAACTTCCGACTGAATATCATTTGAATTATTTAAATTGTCAAATCGATTGAGCAACGTGTCTCTAATGGATTTGATTTCATTTAAGTAGACCCTTTGGTTTGCCTCGAGAATTCGTTGGAATGATGCAGTTAAACTCTGCACATTTGTGGTATCTGATGCAGTTGGAAGAAACGCTTGGGGTTCATTCGCAACAAATGGACCAACCTCTGCGTTTGCATGTGAAATGCTTTCGCGCTGAGGCACTAACTGCGGGTCTTGTTGTTGTGTTGTATTAGAAGATTGGTTTGGCAGTGCAATATGACTTGTGCTTGGAGGTGTACGATCAACTCTTGGCTTTGAAGCCATATTTCTAGAAGTACTAGGGGCCTGATTAAAAGAGTTAGACAAACTTTTGCTTAAAGAACTACGACCGCGGAATGAGTTAGAAGCTCCTCTTGAACGAGTGTTTGGGAAATTACTTTGCATTCTTGTTCGAACCAAAAATAATATTTATGTAACTTCGCTCTGTATTATGTTTTGTCTTTCATCTGGGGTTTTTGATGGGTTACCAATGTAGTATTTGCGGGTTTGACTTGTATCTAATTAAACGGACGGATAGAACAAATAGGTACCAGTGCAAAGGTTCTTATTAATTTTTTAAAACGTTTAAGGATAATTTATAAAACAAAATTCATATGCAACGGTCTCTCAGATATTTGAAGAGAAAATCGGACTATACGCATCAAATATTGCCTTGTAATTATTACATTGTAATTATTGCAGCTGCAGCGTGCACACTCGATACTTGTGTCAAATGTTCAAGGACTTACTGCATTTGTGAAAACTGAAAAAATATTTAGAGAAGTTAAAGTTATCTTGTTTTAAACATTCGCAAACGAAAACACTTAGCTAGTATTTATCGTGACTTAATGTTTCGGAAAACTAATAGGATTAATTATTTACTACTAACCAGCAATACAGTAGAGGTTTGTAAAATCTTCCATACCCGAGACGTTAGTCAAAGTAAAAACCACTATCAATCTATTAGCATCTATTTGGCAGAAGGCCTGCAAGTTGGGCGCCATTTTTTTATTGTTGCAAGTTTACAACTTATATTATCACCAAGGAAGCAGGACTTGGCATGCATGCGACAAGGCTCAGCTTAGCTCGCCGGATTGGGGTGGGAGTTTGCTTCCTTTCCTGATGAGGCAACAAAATAAAAAAAAATATTCATGCCAAGAATTTAGAGAATCGGACAAAAGAGATTCCTATACATTAGTACCTTTCTATTTGTTTCACTTCGGCTGGTGTTAGCCGGTATGGATGCACTTTTCCCTCCCGATCACCTGACGTGAACGCCTATGACAGTTTAAGCACCCGGAATTTAAAGAAACTGTCCCAAATCAAAACACCTCAATACTTAAAGCTTTGACAGGCCCCACAAACCACACATTGCTTCACCCATCGCAAACCCCAATTAAAATTTTTTAATCACTCTTCATTTTAATTCATAAACAATTTATTAGAAAAAAAAATCAAAACTTAGAAATCCTAACATTTAGTTTTTTTTATATAAGTAATAAAATGTACTGACAATTTACGGAGTCACTGTACCTGTAGCGTGCCGATTTGAAGAAACGAGGAGAAAATTAAAAAAAAAAAAAAAAAAAAAAAAAAAACATTATAATCAAATGATAAATTCATAAGTTATATTCTGTACGTAAGTTAGAACCGTTTGTATGTGTGCGTAGTTGATGGATAGATATATGTGTGATTAAACTAACAATTAATTTCAATTACCTACTTAATAAGGTACCCTTCAAAATTTAGGCTATCATGTATGGTATGTGCAATATATGTATATTATTAGTTAAAAAAAACAATATAGCTTGGCATGCGAATTTTAGGTGAATAATATGATCATACGACTTACTTGTTGTGGGTTTTTTTTTTTTTTTTGTTAATCCAGATGTTGTGCGCACAAAATCCGTTGGTTAAGTTCCGTTGATAGTCGATAGTTGTTATTTTGCTGTGTATTTGAAATTACGCGGTTGAGTATGTACATAAAACTTAAAACTTTTTTCTGAAAATTCACTTTCTTGCCAAACTATTCACACCTTATTATTATATATATTTTAGGTAATTTAGGCACTAGGTAGGTATATATTTTAAGTACTTATTCTCCTTTCTTTTTACACATTTTCACTCAAATAGGTAGTTAATTAATATATTAGGTATTTTGAATTAGGTTAGGTTAAGGTAAATTCTTTTTTTTTTTTTCTTTTTGTTTTCTTCTACTTTTAACTTTTTCCCCATAGGTATAAGAAATGCACGTTGTGATGAAACCCTGGCGTTTGGGTTGACAGCGATTTGATAATGAGTACGTATATGTATGTATGCAATTGCGTTTAACATACATATACGTACGTTTAAGCGGTTTTTCCCCAGCGATTGTCAGCACTATAGATGCGGCTGGCCGATATCACTGCACTGATATATAAATATATAGGTCTTCGGTTGCTTGGTGCACGTGATATGGTGGCTGATGATGCTGACGATCAAGCTGTAAAATGCTGCAGCTGAATGGTTTGAAATGGTGAGAGGTAGAGGCACGGGACTTTTGCACATTTGCTTCGTAAGTGCAACTGATAACAAAATTTTTTTTTTTTTTTTTTTGTTTGCCAAAACCGTCAGATATTTCGCAGCTAGGATTTGAGGTGATTGATTTCCCTTACTAATCAATCCACTCCCCTGTGATAGAATCGAAGATAGGTACGTGTAAGGTTCTCCGTAATTTATCAAAATAAAATTAATTAAAATTACCTGGCTTAGTTCCGTAATGGCTTAATTCCGTAATATGGCTTAAAAAAAATTTAGGGCAGTCTAAGGGTTATGTCCGTCCTCGATGAATGCTTAACAGAAAAGAACTCTTTTTCAGCGAGGTAATGGAGGTCTACCCCAAATTGTCAACTCGTCTTCCGGTTAGCGAAACTGAGCTACAACAAATGGCGAGGGATATGTTCAACAACCCAGTTGTCGGCCATGCAGTTTAAGGGTTTCTCGCATGCGAGTTTACATGTCAAATAGAATTTAATATTATGCATCTCGATTTGTTGTTAAGACATTTTCGTAACAACCTACATTTAAATATGTTTACTTTATTATGTCGCTTTTAACAAACCAGACTAGCAGTACCAAAAGTTAAAGGCGAAAACATTTTAAAATTTTCATAATACATTTCTTATTATTTGAACCAAACTTTTGATGAATGTTCTCATACTATAAAAGTATAAACTCATGGGAAAGAATCATTTAGTAAATATTACGACTTAATAACAATAAACACAAGAAAAAAATAAAACATTTCCTCAATGTATGTATTCATGCACTGACTGCTTTCTGATTCATTTTTGAATTATTGAAGTTCGAAACTTCTTTTGTTCTTTAAATACATATATGAACTAGATAAATAGAAGAGATAAGGTTTTTAATTTGGTTTAACAGCCATTGCAATAATGTTGAAAGTCCCTGGGAAAATAAAAATAGTTTGGAAATAAAACTGTGTTATAAATACTCAATATTTCTCGAGCGCGTGAGTTTTTTTCCGCTACAACTTATTGATATTTGATATTTGGTATAATTGATTTTCGTTTGAATATTTTGCACGTACGTAGAAATGGAATTACTGAATTCACATAATATTACCTGCATTACCATTTTCCCGACATTATCTTCGTTTAGGTATTTTATGTCGTTTTCCATTGGGACCACGAGATATTTTTTTTTAGATCTCAGATTTTACGCAAAAAAAGTGCTCTGAGAGCGCCCAATCGAATACCACATTAGTGCGTTATTTGACAGCAATATCGCTGTTTAAATTGAATTCGTTTTTTTGTAAAATCAACCATGGATATCGACTTGAAAAATGTTTCCTCTGTTAGATACAAATAGAGTAGTATTGGTGATTCATGGTCTTCAGATAGAGAAGACGATGAAGATAATAATTCCTCCATAAAACTCCATGGCTATTTACGTATGTCTTTATTTTGGTTTTCACGAAACCTTGCGCATTTGTTTTAAAACGAACTTCTTAAAATGACAAACAGCTGTGCAAAGTATATTGGTTTTTGTGGCAGTATGTGTAAATCTGAAAAAAATATCTTCACAAAGTGATTCGAATCAAAAAAAAGATTGATTTTTTTGCCTTCACATTAAAAACGATTTAGATAAAAAAAAAAAGATAGATTTTTTGTTCCAATGGAAAACCACATTAGCATCCCCAATATGTGCGTACATTTCTAATTTTGTATCAGCATTTTTATTTCCCAACCAACTTACAAACAATAAAAACAAATTTGACAGCTGACTTAAGTTCGGTTACAAGTTCTATCCGTTCTGCAATTTACAAACGTCAAGATGGCTGAGGTCGATGAAACTCTCAAGAAGAAGTGTACCTTGCAAAAATTTAACCTACCGTGGTGTCGACTTGGATCAACTCCTGGACATGGGCAATAACCAAATGCTAAGTGCGCTACTATTGTTACATAAAAATTCGAATTGACAAATGCCACGTGACTACGGAATAAGTGTAAATTTGCTTAAAATATTAATGAAAAATTAACAACGTAGATAGATTGAAGGAAAATAAAAACATTTTGGGCAAATTTTCTTCAGTCATCTAGCAATAATTTGCACAAGAAATCGAAGTTTATGATATTCAAAAGCGGAAAACATGCAACCATATTCATCCTAATAAGGTTTTAGTATATAAAACATCTCTAATATATAGTTTTATTGACCAACAAAATCGAATTATTCGCCTTTCAACAACATTATAATAACTAACCAATGGCATTCAGTCATGTAAAAATGTGGTATTCTCAAACTCTAGCACATTTCCCCACGGTTGCCGAGGTTGGCAGCATTAATTTTTTGTATTTTTGCATGTCACACGGATTCTTAATTGACGTAACACGGATAGGAAAACAAAATGACGAATTTGAAAAATAAAATTTAAGGGGCCAAATGGTGGAGTTCGTTTAATAAAATTACTTTTCATTAAAAAAGAATAAGCCAAAAATGCGTTATAGGTCTGTTCCTTTACTTTTGTAGTAAGAATGGAAAAGACTGTCAAAATGTCAGTGGTAGAGAGAATTTATCTCTCACAGAGAGAGACACTTAAAACACAGCTGTTCATTGTAAGGTGACTGGCAGCTCTTTCAATTCTTACACCAAGAAATTTGTTGGGTAAAAATTCGTAAGATTCTCACTGGATGGGTAAGATCTTGCTCTCTAAATGACGCTCAATTTAACAACATTTTTGAGTTAGGGAACGGCATTGAGTGAAAATTCGTAAAAGTGCGTAAGAATTAAAAGTAAAGGAACAAACCTTATGTGTGTTTCCCGAAATTGTAATTTTAAAAGGTAAAACTTATCCCCCACTTTCGTCAACGTTCCATCCTGCACTGGAAACAGTACGCTCGTCGATACTCTATATAAATACGAACTATTACTGTTACTGTAACATTTCTGAAATATAACAGCGATGAAACTATAACCATCAATTTTTACTTGGGCCAATATCCATAAATTCCAAGTGTACCTATATACATATATAGGATCTTGCTCTCTAAATGACGCTCAATTTAACAACATTTTTGAGTTAGGGAACGGCATTGAGTGAAAATTCGTAAAAGTGCGTAAGAATTAAAAGTAAAGGAACAAACCTTATGTGTGTTTCCCGAAATTGTAATTTTAAAAGGTAAAACTTATCCCCCACTTTCGTCAACGTTCCATCCTGCACTGGAAACAGTACGCTCGTCGATACTCTATATAAATACGAACTATTACTGTTACTGTAACATTTCTGAAATATAACAGCGATGAAACTATAACCATCAATTTTTACTTGGGCCAATATCCATAAATTCCGAGTGTACCTATATACATATGACTCTGAATTATAATTCTTAAACGCATTTTTACTTAAGTTAGAAGAATTTGGGCAATGTTTTTATTTAATTTTTGTGTTCTTGCTTAGTTATTGGCGTTATAATACGGGATAATATTGTGGTTACCACAAGCAATTTAAAATAACAAACAGTAAATAGTAAATTGTTTTTGCAACATTTTTTCTTAAAACATCATATTTACCGACAAATTTGTGGTTCTCCTAATGTTGTCAGCTGGGTAAGATTTGCGAAAAATTAGGTAAACAAACATAAGTACGTATGAAGGCAATTCTGTTGAACGTTATATGAATGATTTTTACATTAATCTTTTAAAAATAAAAAATGAAGTAAGACAAATTTGTGGTTCTCCTAATGTTGTCAGCTGGGTAAGATTTGCGAAAAATTAGGTAAACAAACATAAGTACGTATGAAGGCAATTCTGTTGAACGTTATATGAATGATTTTTACATTAATCTTTTAAAAATAAAAAATGAAGTAAATGAATCTTAAATATTGGCCGCATTCAAGAATTTAGTTACTTAAGTCGACTATATTGGTCTGGGTGAGATGTAACCTGAACGCAAAAACTAGATTGGTCGGGAACGTCACTTTTCCTACGTCATCCACATACGCGAACTGTGAACTTAGTACTCAGACACGAATTTCTTGACTGGATTCGTCAGCTACCCCTCCATAGACGTCAACTGAAACAGCTGATCATATGATCGATTTTCCCCAATCAAAACCAAGATACATCTAGTGAGAGAGCTGTCAGACTTACTAAACTAGATACTTGAACGTCCCCATTAACTATTGTTTGTGGTTTATTTTTGGGACGACCAAAAAGGACCTAAAGTAGCATTTTGTTCTGTTCAAGGATCGAACCTAACACCTCGCTTAGTAGTCCAACGAACTAAGTACTCTTTGGCTAGTGGGCAAAAACAATAAATAAACATTATTTTCTTATATAAAAAATATTTAAAGAAAAGTATTACAGTCCAAGTTGTATCCACCACAATTCCTTTCAGGGAAGTTTACGGTGAGAATACCCATTTCTCCAGACAAACTGACAAACTGGAATAATTGAATTTCAAATATCGTATTAAAACATTTGTAAGTTAGGGTCAGATCACACATCTATTTTCTGATACTCATGAATAGTTACTAGATTTCGCGGTGACCGTCCGGTTATTGGATATTATTTTTTTAGTTGTTTTTCCTTGTTGCAACAGATATATGTAAATATCAATATTATTACATGGCACGAGTAGAAAGTCCGAAGTTAGGGAGATTAAGGGTGGATAGTAAAAAATAGTATATTTTCACAGCGGGGAAACTTTGCCTTCAACTGGTCCTGTGTATATCTACTATGAGCTACTTAATCAAAATAAAATAGAAAATTCTGATAAGTATTGCACTTACCTTGATATTTTGAGCACAGAATGGCATGATTGTAATCTTTCATCCCGACAGTAGTGACAAGGATACCGGTCAAATAATTACCAAATTGGGTTGGTAATACCATATTCTGATGAGATTGCGCTTTCGACCTTTCGTATCTCCACAATATTTCCTTTGCAAAAAGAGTATACACCGACAAATTTTCTACCGTATAGTAAAGTGCACCCGTATTTGGTTAGTGGAATTTGTTTTCATTATAAAGGGTGATTTTTTAGCTGGTTTGGTTTTGGCAACACCGGTTTTGACAGCTGACGTGTGTTTAGTACCTTGTGTCACTGTCAAACAGCTTCAGTTTGGTTTGCAATTTAACCATGGATCGTCTTACAAATGAACAACGCTTGCAAATTATTGAATTTTACTATCAAAATTCGTGCTCGTTTCGAAATATTCATCGCGCGCTGCTTCCATTTTATGATCGGTATTCTCGACCTTCTGAGCAGTCTATTCGGAAGATTGTGACCAAATTTCGCACCAAATTTACTTTGTTGGACATTAAACCACCAACACGTTTACGTACTGTGCGTAGTGAAGAAAATATTGCGGCCGTATCAGCTAGTGTGACAGAAGACCGCGAAATGTCGATTCGGCGCCGTTCCCAGCAGTTAGGCCTTTGTTACAGCACTACGTGGAAAATTTTGCGGAAGGATTTGGGCGTAAAGCCTTTTAAGATACAGCTGGTGCAAGAACTAAAGCCAGCCGACCTACCACAACGCCGAATTTTTGGTGAATGGGCTCTTGGAAAGCTGGCCGAGGATCCGCTTTTTTATCGAAAAATTGTGTTCAGCGATGAGGCTCATTTTTGGTTGAATGGGTACGTAAATAAGCAAAATTGCCGCATTTGGAGTGAAGATCAGCCAGAAGCATTGCAACAGCTACCAATACATCCCGAAAAAGCCACTGTTTGGTGCGGTTTATGGGTCGGCGGCATTATTGGGCCATATTTCTTCAAAGATGATGCGAATCGCAGCGTTACTGTCAATGGTGAACGCTACCGAGCGATGATAACAAACTTTTTTTTGCCCGAAATGGAAGTTCTTGACTTGCATGATATGTGGTTTCAACAAGACGGTGCCACATGCCACACAGCACGCGAAACAATGGCGCAATTGCGAGGCGAGTTTGGTGAACAGTTAATTTCACGTTTCGGGCCGGTCAATTGGCCGCCTAGATCGTGCGATTTGACACCATTAGATTATTTTTTGTGGGGGTATGCCAAGGCTAATGTGTATAGGGACAAGCCCGCTTCGATTGACGCACTGGAAGCCAACATCCATGCATTCATTCGTGAGATACCGGCCGATATGTGTGAAAGAGTATGCCAAAATTGGACTCAGCGGATGGGCTACCTGAGACGCAGCCGCGGTCAACATTTGCATGAAATTATCTTTAAACATTAAATTGCAAGGTTCAAACTATCGATTCAAATAAATATTTCATTCATTTTTTCGAATTTTTTGTTTTTTTTTTAAAAAAAGTTCTAAACCTCTTAAAAAATCACCCTTTATGAAATAAAAACTGGTGTGACGCTAGTTGGTGCTATATTTTTATTAGAAAAAAGTAAAATAACGTATTCGCATGCGAGATACATACCACTGTTCTTGCCTATATTAGGCGGTTGAAATGGCGGACGAACCTTGTTGTTCTGGAACTGAAGGTTAACCAATTTAATAAATTACATTTAATAAATATTCAATTTATACATATACTTTATTACAAATGAGAGCTGTGTGCTCAAGTGTGTTTCATAATTACATAAGAACGATCTGAGTACATCGGTTCAGAGCGCGCTCATAATGCTCGAGCTCGGTTCAGTGCTCAGCTCTAAACTAAAAAAGAAAAACGCCTAATGTGCGCTACATGTCATCGGAGAATTTTCCCGAAAATCGTATCGGAATGGATATCTTGAATGGAAATTCTCCGATTTCGTACAATTCGAAGAAAATTCCGTTCTGAACGGATACCTCAATGCCAATAAAGGGATACATGGGGGTTTTAAATAAGCAATATAGCCAACAATTAAAAGTTCTGAAAAAATATGAATCGTCGCTATCATAATAATTGAAATATCTTCATCTTCAAAACTGTAAGCCAGTTCAAGTCCACTTCTATTCGTGTGCTCTACCTAAGAAGAGGTCTTCATTAGTCCTCCTGCCTTGTCCTTCTGGGTTTGATTCGATATTTTATTCACATTTTGTTAGTAGCATATATATGTATTTCGGTACCGTGACATAAGGGTAAGCGACTTAAGGTTAAATCTCAATCTTTGGACTATTGACGCTTTGTGAAAGTGTCATAAGTCCACATTCTATCATTTGGCCTAATGAGAATTCGATAAAGCGACATTAGGTCAATTTGGCTTTATGTCATATTTCAATACACTTCTGATTTTGCTTCCATAATTAATGCATTAACGATTCTGAGAAGTTTAAAAAATATATTAAAGACATAATGAAGACAAAATAACTAAATGTCAGTAGATTTATAGATGTTCGTCCAACAAGGTATCAAACAATTTAAAAAAAAATTTCAATGCCATCTTCGTCTTGAAAATACATACCTTAAATTTAAGAAGAAAATCATATAATATAATATATATATGTATTTTATATATATTTATAAACTATATAGGTATAATGTATTTAAATCACGTGCGCGCAAATGTGCAACACGAAATTCCTTCCAGTGGTCGATTTAAATCATAATTCCTTTGAACTGTTGTATAGCTTATTTTTTTTAAGCACGACGAAAATTAACGCAAGAAAATAGTGGGTACATCGATAGTGAACTAAAAAACGCTTTATTATTGAAATTAATATATGTAATATAATTTCGAATATACCTACATCTTTTTTTTTGTTCATCTCTATATACAACAGTACTGTAACTAAACAGCAGAGACAATACTGAGCCCACCAACTTCGGCCGATTTCCCGTTACTTGCCTACAAGCTATATTTTTATGGGGTGGCAAATGCTAAGTGCGCTTGTATTGTTACATAGAAATTCGTATTGGCAAATGTCACCTAACTTCAAAAATTCCGACTCAGAAACACACTCGCACCTTGCATATGCCACTTCCGCTTTGGGCACAGTTGCTGACAGCATTCATAAAATTTTATCCGTTAAATTTGAAATTATTCGTTACGTGTGGATAATTTTTTTTTTTTAGGAATAAGTGTACATTTGCTTAAAATATTAAAGAAAAATGAACAACGTAGATTGGTTGAAGTAAAATGCAAACATTTTGAGCAAATTTTCTTAAGTTATCTAAGAAAATTTTACACATAAAATCGAAGTTAATGATATTCAAACGCAGAAAATACGCAACCATGTTTGTCCTAATAAGTTTCTAGTATATAGAACATCTCCTTAAGATAGTTTTATTGACCAACAAAATCGAATTATTCGCCTTTTTACAATTTATAATAACTAACCAATGGCATTCAGTAATGAAAAATGTGGTATATCCCAACTCGAGCACATTTCCCCACGGTTGCCGAGGTTGGCAGCATTTATTTTTGTATGTTTTTGCATGTCACGCGGATTCTAAATTGACATAACACCGATGGGAAAACAAAATTGCGAATTTGAAAAAAAAATATGATTTGTCTATGCTAAACAGTACAGGCGACGATTTTAGTTTAAATCCATATTAGGGAGGCAAAAATACTCCACAAGGAGTAAATATTTTGTTGGTCATATTACCTGAAATTGTCTGTTACAAATTTTCGGTGCATTGAGGTTGCGCAACAAATTTATAACTGAGCCGATTTTCAATTTCATTTCGTTTTCCATTTGGATTTTCAGATTTCAAATTTTAATTTTTTTTTGCATTTGTGGTGGTGTGTGTTTTAAAGGTCAGCTGTTCTTAAATTGTGCTATTTAATTTATATTGACATCCATCGAAATAAAATAAGACATTTTTGTTTTTACAATTTGTTTGTTGTTTTTTTTTGTGAAAAATCACTTCGCCTACGAATGAATGAAATATGATGGTCTTCAGGGGAGAGATATGAATATTTCTGAGTGGGTATGATTTTTTTTTAATTTATTTAAAAATACCTACTAAACAATTGGCATAATTAATGAAATTACATTTGAGATCAATCGCGTCAGCCGAGAATATTAATAAAGCTTATTTTTAATAAAAAAATGCATAATAGATGCAATAAATGAAATTAATTTATTTTCTTTAAAATGCACAGGAAAGAAAGAATTTTGAAATGTATATCAGCAAAATTGTAAATAAACATTTTTACTGATTTGTTCTCTTTAAATTTTTTACCGAAACTGCCGAAATCGATAATCTTACAATTTTAAACAAATTTGGTTGTATTTGAAGTGACACTCCCCGTTTTTTATACCCTTCACAGGAAGGTATTTTCACATTTTCAATACATTTGTAACGCCAAGAAGAGTCACCAGAGACCCCATAAAATTCATTAACATGTAGTTTTTTTTTTTAAATAAGAGATTTATTACAAAAACTATCAAATACTGAACTACCGAACAGCGTAATGTCTGGCTGATCACTGAACGCCCTGGTTATCGTTGATGTCCCCTTTATGGTAGTTGTTCCCAAATAAGCGTAGGAATTCGTTTCAACCCCCTGCACTCCTTGGTTTGGCGTTACTTTGGTTGGAATAGCTCAGCTGGGGAACTAGAATCGATTTAGCCATGTCCGTCTGTCTGTCTGTTGAAAGCACGATAGCTCCCAAAGGAATTGACATAGGCGAATGAAATTTGGCGAAAGGACTTCTTTTTATCATCGTCCGGTTGGTATTGAAAATGCAAATCCAATATTAGAAAACACATGTTTTAAACACGATAGCGTCGAAAAGAATTCAACTAGGCAAGAAATTTTGTGAGAGGACTTATTTTTAGTGTCGCCAAGTTGGTATTAAGAAATGGACTATGTCGGTCAGGTTAAATTTTGTGAGAGGACTTACTTTTATTGTCGTCAGGTTGATATTAAAATTTGGCTATGTCGGTCAAGTAATTCTGGTACTTCCCATACAAAACCAATTTTGCATGACTTGTATGCAGTGGAGGGTATCAAAGCATCAGCCAGCCCGATGATAACACTTTTACTTGTTTTTTCCTATTTATTTTTTTAAAAGTGCCGTTCCCCATATAAACTTTCTTCTAAAGAAGCCAAGAAAGCCCAAAATCGTGAAAATCTAACTATCCGTTCTCGAGTTTTGCCTGCAAAAATGGATGTCAGTCTCTTTTATATAAATATATATATATCTAGCGGACCCCGCCTGATTTGCTAGGATACACATTTTGCGGTGAGTCGTTTCCGTTGCCTCGCCTGAACACAATTTCCTTAACACATTCACCAGTTCACTCCACAGCTCCAGCGTGCCCATAGAAGTATTCACTTCAAAAATTAAGTTGAGAGATACCTATAAAATAATATTTATATCTCGACAACAGCACCGCATATCAGGTCCATACGTCAATTTAAATTCTTTATTCAAAACTTATATTAAATACAAAAGTAACAAGTTAAATATTACATTATCGATATTTTCCAATCAAACTGCAATGAATCACGTGTCGGACAACCTCCCACTTTTTCACTGAAGTGCTGTATGGTACACAACATTTTTCGTTCTATTATCTGACGTGTACACGTAAAAAGTTCGAGCTTTGCCGACACCTGACCGGCACGCCACATAAAATTGATTAAATTAAATGTGGGAAACATGAGAATTCAAGATTGAAAAAGCATCCAGCAGTTGTCCTTGCGGAATTTTTTTATTATCATAGCGAAAGCAAGACACACGGGAATTTGAAGACGCTTAAATATGAAAGACAAATCGTTCTTATTAAGCGGAATCCGCGGAATGAGAACATCTTCGCCTTTGAATTTTCCTCCCAAAATCGTCGCTTGAATGACATTCGATTTGAGATTCTTCTCAATCAAACGCGCTCCGTTTCGAAGTTTCGGTGCATTGAGTTTGCACAACAAAATTATAACTAACCCGACTTTTAACTTCAAATTGTGTGGTGGTAAGACCGAAATATCTAAAAAAAATTCATAAAATTCTTACATAATTTCAAATGACGAAATTTAATCGTCTCAGCCAAAATTGCTCGGGCACTTACCCAATTATGGTCAACATAATAATGAGCGATTTTTGGAAATACATTTGTGATGAGGGTGGCAAAACCGGGCAGCACGGCATAATCCAACTATTGTCGCCGACAAAATGAATATATAAAAGTTTCTTTTGAATGTGCACACATGTTTTCATAGCGTCAACAAAACATGGATTTCATAGCAAAGCAATTCACTGTAAATAAAAAATGAATGCAAGACGCCACTTAACGTACGACACAATCCAATTATTGTCGCCGACAAAATGAATATATAAAAGTTTCTTTTGAATGTTCACACATGTTTTCATAGCATCAACAAAACATGGATTTCATAGCCAAGCAATTCACTGTAAACTGTAAATAAATAATTAATGCAAGACACCACTTAACTTAACGTCGTTTATTTTGTATTTCGATGTTTTGTTAACAGAATTTATGCCATTCGTTTTGAATTACATGTGTCCGTAGATAAATATTTTGCATTTTCTTGAATGAAATATTGAGAAAAGAGCCTATGTCCGTCTCATTGTTTTTTTGAATAGTTAAAAGGTAAAACCAAGTAATTGGTTGAAAAATACGTAAGTTGTAAACGCACAAAATATCAACTTAGTTTTAACACAGAAATGCTTGATAAAGCCTTGTATCCTGCTCGCTCAAAATTTTATCTGCCATACAACAATTTTTAAAAAGATCAAATTTAGCGAGGCAGGCAAAGCAGTATCCTGTTCGCACGCTAAATTTTTAACTTCAAATAGATGGGCCGATCGCGAAACCGCGAAATAAATGCCCGATACATTAAATCTAAGATAGATTTTGACATAAAAAAAAGGAGGAAAAAGTTTATGTTGTACTAACTTTGGATTTTTTTATAGGAAACCGCAGACAAAAAAAACCTTTTCATTTCATGAAAAAATAAAAAAAAAATTGCGGGGCTTGTGGAGGAAGGAACTACCAGTTCTGGCCTAGTTTTAGTGCATTGAACTGTTATTGCGGAATAAACAGTATCAAATATGGGGAAAAGTTAAACTAAGAAGGATAAGTCATTAGTAGCAGAGTTCAATAGATCTGCTAGTGTACGAGTCTCTCTATTAAAGACAGGTTTTCTTAACCAATGAAATGCCGGACTGTCACA
Organism: Cheilosia vulpina; assembly: GCA_916610125.1. Classification (NCBI taxonomy): domain Eukaryota; kingdom Metazoa; phylum Arthropoda; class Insecta; order Diptera; family Syrphidae; genus Cheilosia; species Cheilosia vulpina. The sequence continues at coordinate 25,601 of OU744280.1, read as the reverse complement.
GAGGATGTGTTCCGAGGATTCGACATCCTCCAGACAGAATCTACATTCTGTATCCGGACAAAGGTTTATGTTGTTGAGGTGGTGAGGAAACCCACAAGTTTTCTTATGCTATCCTTACTGAATCTAAGGATATTCTTGTAGGAGTAAGGCTTAATTTATAGCTTGGATTGTCTAAGACCAGGGACATTTTCCCAGTGGTTAAAACGAAGTTGTTGTTCCCATTCATTAATTAGTTTTAGAGCAGTAGCCCAATTGACTCTGCAGTAAGGTTCTGGTCCATGGAAAATGGTTTCGGAACCAGTCCTTGCTATAGTTTGTCCGCAAGTTCGTTGCCTGCAATACCCTGATAACCATGTACCCAGTCAAGTTTGACCTTGTTTTATTTGGCTATAGGGTTTGCAGGGCTTCGTGACAGCCCTTAACTGTATTGGAGTCCATTGTAGTGGACGCTAAAGCTTGTAAAGCTGCCTGACTGTCGGAGAAAATATGTATGATGGCGCCTTTTATACCTTCACAGGAAATTATTTTAGCGCAAATTTCAGTAGCATAGATTTTCGCTTGAAAAACCGTGGGACACATTCCAATGGGTAACGAGATTTTGGTGTTGGGTCCAAAGACACCAGCTCCAACTCCGGAAACCATTTTTGATCCGTCGGTGTACCAGCCTAGACTTTTAATGTCCACTGTCGGTACACCATTGGACCAACTAGAACGATCTAGTAATTCCCAAAACTGTACTCCCTAACCATAGTGTCAGGTATGGAGCAGAACATATCCATGTTTGGGATTAGGTTAAGTATTTTCAGATGTCCCACATGTTCATCTGATTTAAAATTATTGTTTGGTTCCTGCAAATCACCTTACCGCGGTGGGACGATACTACTCAGGTAGTCTAAAACAAGCTCTTTTGGTGAACGAACTTATTCTACTTTATTTCTTAAAACTTAACTCTATTTATACAATCAAAATGATTATAGTATCAATAATAGCTAATAATAAGCTGCTTATATAAGCTTAAGTATACGGTACAAAAAAAATGCTTATGTTACCTTAAGTATACGGTACAACTTATATTCGAGCTGCAGTTTAATGGCGCATCTAGCAGCCGTCTTCATAATGAAGAATTACAGGGGTGAGAGGCCAATAATAACCTCAAGTGCTGTTGTTCACGTGTGCATTACACCTGTGATGCCGAGACAGGCATTCCGCTGAAGCTTATAATAACCTCAAGTGCTGTTGTTGGGCACGTGTGCATTACACCTGTGATGCCGAGACAGGCATTCCGCTGAAGCTTCTGAAGCCGTGGTTCGTTCAAGTAATTTCGACCACCAAACGATTGCCGCGTACGAGTTAACTTTTTTAGAATCTATTACATTTTTTTTCATCGCAGAATTCAAATTTCATAATTTGTTTTCGTGAAAAACAAGGTCAGTGTTTTATTAAGAACGAGGATTTTATTCTAAGAAAAGAAATATATAAATCGCAAATTAATTTGCCCAACAGATATCTTTCAAAAGCCTTTTGAATCTTATTATAAGCAAAAAACAAAACACAAAATAGGAAATTCACAAAATATCGGCTGATCTGTGCAAATCAGTAATGCCCTCTCTTTCGATCGGACACAATTTTTGATACTTTTTATAGTACACTTTCCTTTGTTTTCTAATCCTTCACGATTGATTTATGAGTGAATTTGTGTCGGAACACAATTTTTTTGGGCTGATTATGCAAATCGAAGCTTATTGATCTAAAGATTGAATTAGCAACTGAATATTATTGAAGAAGACATAATAGCCGGCTGTTTTATTTTAGAATAAATTAAAAACTCACGTAGGAAGCCGAAGCGTTTTAAGGATCTATCGCTTCCGTTTTTGAATTTCAATCTGCCAAGCAACGAAACAGTGTTTGTAAAATCTTGTAATGATATTTTAAAGATTGTATAGCTTTAATTACTTAATTCGGGAAACTTAGAAAGCGACAAAATGTTAAATTCATTCAGAAAAATATCAACCCGCAGACATTTTTCTACACGAAAACTGCCATGCGTACTCCTCTATGAATTCACATTAAATAAAACAGAATTCTGCATATCTTGAATTCGCACATACTACCTGGTATTCCTCCAGAGGTTCCTAAATTTATTTATTTTATTATTCCAAAGAGGGTTTGGTTGCAGCCAAATATCTACCTGAGTCGCCTAAGGTACTGAGAGTTGTAGAAAAATGTAGGTATAGGTATTCTGGTATGAGCTGTCCAATCTTAAGGGAACCGGTATTTTATTCTCTTCTCGACGACTCTCAAGAAAGTCTGGAAAACATCCTTAACTTATATCAAATTTATTTTTTACTACGTATGCACTCGTAACTTGCAAACTATTACAAAAGGAAAACCAATCCAAAAGCAAGCGCCAGCGGTTAAAAACGATACCAAACATTTCGTTTAGTAAAAATATTCGAAATAGGTATATATTTTAAGTGCTTAGAAATAAAACACAAATGCAATATTTAGGACCACCAAAAATCTTTTTCAGATCTCAGATTTTATGCGGCTCATGGAACATGCAATGAAATTGATCTGCTTTTGTAAGTGGATTAGTGCGTTATTTGACAACAATATTAGCTGTTGAAATTGCATTTGTTTTTGGTAAAATCAACCATGGAAATCAACCACTGCCAAACTAAAGTTGATTATTGGTAAGGCCGATTGTATATATACAATGGGACTAAGATACCAAGTTCTGCCGTACAGACACCTACAGTCCCACGTGGCTCTAGTGATATGTAAGTTCCAGTTCAGTTTCTTATCAAGGCTGATTCCGATATATTGTACTTCGTTGGAGTAATTGAATATAGTTCCATTAAGAATAATGGGTTCTAAATTGACCAGTCTCTTTGTGCTAAAAGTAACTAGAATAGTTTTGTACACCATTCGACATTCTACTATTAATGGTAGCGCAATGCTTACCACTAATGATAATTGCCAAATCCTCAGCATATCCTCTTCATAACCTTTATTATGTAGACTGATTAATAGACTGTCTACTGTACACCATTCGACATTCTACTATTAATGGTAGCGCAATGCTTACCACTAATGATAATTGCCAAATCGTCGGCATATCCTCGTCATAACCTTTATTATGTAGACTGATTAATAGACTGTCTATGACGAGTGACCACCAAAAGGGGGGAAAGTACTCCTTCTTCGGAACAGCCTTTGACTGCTCTTACAGACACAGCCACACCTCCTGATGAAGATATTATAATAACTCGACTTTCCAGTATGGCTCGTATCCATCGGTTAGTCAAGTCTTCGATACCTTTACAACAGATTGCTCTAGCAATCGAGTATTGTCGAAAGAGCCCTCAACAAGCTGTGTGAGTTCCGTCTGCTATACAGTAGACCTACACAGTTTGTATGATATTTTCTCAGAGCTTTATGGATAGGCGCTGCAACTGGCATATCTGATATGTCTTTCCATGAAGCCGTTTTGGATCGTCTCAATTCTGAAATGTAATCTGTTAGAGCGGATCTATATTCGTTAAAGAGTTTTCTAACCTTCCTTCTAAGTTTGGCCAGTTGGTCATTCCACCAGGGAACCTTCTGCTTGTTCAAGCTGGTTTTACTGACACAACTACTATGGTAGGAGGTTATCAACACGTTGTTGAGCTGGTATGCAGCTTCCTCAAAGTACCATATGGACTCAATAGCTGAGACAAACATATCTGTTTTTGAGAGAACAAGTTCTCGATACATATTCCAGTCCGTCGACTTGTATTCGTATCTGTTTTGGGAAGGTGTTGATTGACCAGGTATATCAACCCTTATATGGTGGTGGTCTGATAATGAGGCTTCATCAGACACATGCCAATTTATTATGAAATTTTAAATAAATCGACTCGCTGGCGTGAGATCAAGTACCTCCTCACGAATAGCATTTATAAAGGTTGGTTTATAACCTTCCTTTAGGATATCAACATTATTACTAACCAAAAATTCTAAAAGACACTCACCTCTCTTGTTGTTGTCACTGCTACCACAGGTATTGTTGTGGGCATTGCCGTCTCATCCGATGGTGTATACTGCAGGTTCATCCTTTGGCAGTAACTAATAAGGTTCTGAACCTCAGTGGGGAGGAATATTAGTGTCTACGCTGGTCAAGTACGCTAAGGCACAGACTATGTTGTGATTGCCACGTTCGATTGGTACCTCAATTAATAAATCGACCAAATCTCTTTTGATGAATTCTGTATTGGGAAGAGAGTTGATATATTTGTCGATGGTTCTTGGCTAAGGTCAAGGGCTATTTTTTCTTCTGCTAACCTTTTGGTAAGGGTAGCGGACGCGCCAACAGTATACTTGGAGGGTCGTTCTAATACAAGGACAATGTGTACTTTGTTTTAGTATTAGAATGGGCCGCCGTAGCGCCAAACGCTACTTTTGAACCGCCCTCAGAACCAATAGGAATAGGATGCCTAACAACACTACCACTACCTATACAGGTTGTTTGGGTGTGGTCCACGTCAACGCTTAACGCTGTCGCATTATTGTTACTAGCTACGCTGGGGTTGACCAATACGGGGACACTGCAGGTAACAGGTGTTTGTGGAGTGGGCACGATCGCAGTGAAAGGTGCTAAATTGGCTTACACTCTTGCTGTGGGGATACCGCTGCCAGACAGACAGGATTGTGAAGAAATGCACCATACTTTACCCTCTTGACGACCCTCCAAGTATTTGCTTTTAGTTCAGCATTTTGAGCCGTCTGGGTGGCAACTACTTTCTCATTTGAGAGTTCCAGGCTATGCGGAAAGAAACCACGAACGATGTGTGGCTTTGGCAAAGAATCCTCTTCCACCAACATTAGGTCCAGGCCACATTTTACTCTGATACTCTCAAAATTAGAGCGCATCCATCCCGCGGTAGCACCATCTGTGCAAATAAACAACTCACCCCGACTTTGGAACTGAGCCAGAGAACTTGGGCCATACGCCACTGTTGGTCAGTTCGATCGAGGTGTCAATGACCGCCTCTTGCACACGATCCATTTGCTCAGGGGAGTGGGGTTGGTTTACCAGGTCAGTCGGAAGGATACCTAATCTGAGAACGTTTGCCACCTGAAGGTGGGAACCTCAGGGATAGGACCTTTTTTGGCAGCCGATGCCGGGGGGCTACAGTCTTCCGATCTAACTCGCAAAGTAATATTTCCGTCTTTAAGAGCAGCTTTGGCTAAGATAAGAGCATTTTCTCTGTCTATGCCTTGCCGCAAGGCACTTTTAAAGCGTCTTTTTCATAACCACTAAGCCTGATTTCTCGGCTACCACACTACATGTCCACTATGGTGGATGTGTCGGAATCAGTGTTAAATGATTCCCTGTGCTCAACTCTGGCACAGCCCTGTTTTGTAGATGGAGCCCTCATAGCATCTTCATCTTTTGCAGGGAGTTCGGCTGCCCAACAGCAGACCGAAAAGATAGGGTCACATTTGGCTCTTTGGCACAAGTGGTATTGACCTTCGGGATGACCCGTGTTGTAAGTTTCTCTGGTTGCACAACAGCATCACCAGAGGTTGATGCGGTTTCAGAGGCCTGTCTGTAAAGTTTTTTTGTTAATTTGTGAAATATTCATACGACACGGGAAGGCTAGGGATGAAACCGAAGATCACCAGGTATTCGGCTAATCTCTCTTATAGCTATGCATCCCTCGGCGTATGCTGTTCCGCCTTGGATTAGAGATTTGGTTAATGAGGCTTACGCCTCATGGGTAGTTCTTGCTTTGTTGCTCGTCTAGCAGCCTGTTTGTCATGGGTTACCCTTCAGACGACTACCGCCTCCGACAGCATAGCCCGCTAAGTCTTTGCAACATTAAGCCTCGGCATCAGTCGATGAAATTGAAAAAATTGATTGAAAAAAAAAAAAAAAAAAACGCCTTAGGGAACTTGCAAGACAAGTCTAAATATTGAGGCAATCAACTCCGACCGGCAATTATGGTTTTTGTCCCATCTATATCATGTTAAATAATCTTATACTAAATTTAAGCGTTGAAAAGAGTGTGGAAACTTTCTTATTTTGACAAAGATGCTTAAAATGCATTCTAGGCAATACATACTTCCCGGATTATTTTGAGCTATCAGTCATCTCACTGCTGCTTCCAGAGGCTAAGCCATAATAAATTAAAAGCCCATCTTATTTGACCAAAAACATAGACTATTTTCTTTTTTGATTGCTGCTACTGTGCGTGGATGTGTGAATGTAGTTGAATTTGTATGATGTTGCATGTAGGTATTTCTATTTTTTTTTATAGAAAGTGTTTAGAAAAAGAGGTATAGCGTGTAGGTATGGAAATGGTATCGTTATACGTATTACAAAATTCACATGAATAATTCTATCGTGTTTTGATTTCTGTCGAATATATCCATTCCAGACCATTGGTAAATTGAAAAATGGAATATGATTATACGGAAATAGTATTTTCGGCGACTACATCGTCTTCTCTTTTTTTAAGCAAATAGTCTTAAAAGAAAACGGTGGCCTCACCCACACCCCATCATACCCGTTCGGCGGGTTTATGGATTGCAGATGTTTCTTTTCAACCTGAAGCTTAAGCCAAGCAATCCTGTTCTGTCGGCTAAACGCGCGAGAACGACAATCGCGTATTATTTCCGCGTTCTACCTGAAGCTTTGATCTATTATGACGAGCCTTATAGACTCCAAAGAACTATCAAGATATGCAATGATCAATGAGATATTACCAAGGTCCATTGCCGGGGACACTTGTTCCCCGACACAAGTCTACAAGTGATAGACAAGGCGCGACACTTATAAATAATCATTTTTAGTGCCCGGGCTATATTCTACGAACTCACAATGCCGATATATGTATATATATAAATTTTGATATTTTGTGCGTTTACGTCTAACTCACGTAATTTTCAATTTAAAAAAAAAAACAATGATAACGACATACGTCCTTTTTAAAAAAAATAATTCTTCATTCTAGAAAATGCAAAATTCTACATACATGTAATTCAAGACAAATGGCATAAATTCTGTTAACAAAACATCGAAATACAAAATATGCAACGTTAAGATATATACATTATTTATTTACAGTTGACAGTTATAAATAATCATTTTTAGTGCCCGGGCTATATTCTACGAACTCACAATGCCGATATATGTATATATATAAATTTTGATATTTTGTGCGTTTACGTCTAACTCACGTAATTTTCAATTTAAAAAAAAAAACAATGATAACGACATACGTCCTTTTTAAAAAAAATAATTCTTCATTCTAGAAAATGCAAAATTCTACATACATGTAATTCAAGACAAATGGCATAAATTCTGTTAACAAAACATCGAAATACAAAATATGCAACGTTAAGATATATACATTATTTATTTACAGTTGACAGTGAATTGCTTGGCTATGAAATCCATGTTTTGTTGACGCTAGGTAGGTGAACTGTAACTAGGCTGTCTGGCGGTTTTTTTTTTGTTTACGATCCACGAGCGTCACTCAATTGTCCTCCGTTTGGCGGTTCACTTGAAAAATGGTCAACGTGTCTATTTCACAGCAGCTAATGCAACATTAGGCCTTTTTTATTATGCTCACATGATCTGTGCAGATCATTGATTTCCACGGTTTACAGTACAAAATCCAACTTTTGTTGTAAACCATGGAAATCAATGATATATACAGATCATGTGAGCATAATAAAAAAGACCTATTAACAAATTTCTTCGACATTTGCCGAGGCGACGAGTTCGCTCAAAAACTTCTTTATTCCGAAATGCCACGCTCATCACAAATGTATTAATGTATTGTATTATATTGACCATAATTGGGTAACTGCACGAGCAATTTTGGCTGAGAGGATTTTATTTCATCATTTAAAATCATATAAGAATTTTATGAATTCGGACTTACCGCCACACAATTTGAAATTCAAAGTGGAGTTAGTTATAATTTTGTTGCGCAAACTCAATGCACCGAAACTTCGAAACGGAGCGCGTTTGATTGAGAAGAATCTCAAATCAAATGTCATTCATGCGATGATTATGGGAGCAAAATTCAAAGACGATGATATTCTCATTTCGCGGATTCCGCTTATTAAGAACGATTTGCCATTCGTATTTAAGCGTCTTCAATTTCTTGTATGTCTTGCTTTCGCTATGACAATAACTAAATCGCAAGGACAACCGCTAGATGTTTTTTTTAAGCGTCTTCAATTTCTTGTATGTCTTGCTTTCGCTATGACAATAAATAAATCGCAAGGACAACCGCTAGATGTTTTTTTCAATCTTGAATTCTCAAGTTTCCCACATGGTCAATTTTATGTGGCCTGCCGTGCCACGTGTCGTCAAAGCTCACGCTTTGTACGTGTACGCGCCAGATAATAGAACAAAAAATGTTGTGTACCATACAGCACTTGAGTGAAAAAGCGGAGGTTGGTCGATATAAATCCTTTTAAAATTATCACTGCAATGATATGACAAATCTGGCCATTGTTAGCTGGCCATTAATTGGCGATAAAAGTGATTATAAGTATCGCTGAATTTATGTACATTAAGCGTGCGTAAAATGTGATGTCAAAATCAACTTCTGCGAATGTTTGTTTGTAAATCAGTAGAAAAATAGCTCCTTAACACGCTGGGCCTTACCAATAAGCATTTTTAGTCTCGACTTTAAATTTACGTAAGCTCACAATTGCAAAATTTGTATGGAAAATATATCCACTGTGAACCACTAAAGTTTAGAGTCGAAACTAAAAATAATTATTGGTAAGGCCCGCTGTCTCCACTTGCGATGGAAAGCAAAACAAAACAATAGCAAACAAAAAAGCACATAGCAGAGCAGATGTCAAATTTAGTTTGTTGGTCATTTCATAGCATACTTTTTTAGAAAGAAGAAATAGAAAATATGAGCACACACATGAAAGAAACAAAAAAAAATTGTAAATAATTACTTGTGATATTGAAAGCATGCTCTATCGCATACTCTGAACTCATCCCAAGTGGAGACTAACTGAATACATTTATGCAGTTTTAAACACATTTAGCGATACTAATAATAATTTTTATTGTCCAGGCAAAATTTTTCGAACTAACAATGGCGAAATTTCCATACCAAATTGCATATTGTAACCTACAAAATATTTAGTGTGAAGGTTAAAAATGATTATTAGTAATGCCCATTGGGCCACTCCTTCCACATATATAATGCATTATAGGACCCAATGTTTAATGGAACATAACGACTTCATATTTTTTAGTAGAGACTGACCAGAGAAGAATGCGTTTATCTTTCAGTTATCTAAAGAGTATTCTTATGAATTGTAGATTAAATTACTGTGTGTAATATACATATGGGGATTGACTGTAGCAAAATGCTTTTATTTTATTTTAACAGCAATGGAAAATCAGAAGCCAATCCATTTGAAGAAGAAGAATGGGATGAAGGCGACGCTGATGTAGAAAACGTTTTAGTTGATAATGGTGAGCCTGGTGTTCCAGTAAAGGCTTTGTATGATTACGAAGGAGCTGAAAGTGATGAGCTCACTTTTAAACAAGGTGATTAAAGAAAATTACATGTGTACTATTGCAACAAAATTAATTTAAACAATAAATTACAGGCGATGTATTTGAGAAACTAGAGGACGAGGATGAACAAGGTTGGTGTAAAGGAAGAAAAAATGGAAAAGTTGGTTTATATCCGGCCAACTATGTAGAAGCAGTGCAAACATAAGTTTAAACCATTTAATTTATTTCCTTATTACCACCATTAAAAACATCAAGCAAATTTCTAAATGATAATTGAGTTATATTATCTTTAGTGAAATACAGAAACAAGTGCATATTTAACCGTTGTTATTCCAAATACAATAAAAAAAATGTTATGTATTAATTACCGAACGAGTATGTTAATTAAATAATTTTTTTTTAAATAAGTTATACAGAATAGATTCGTTTAATAATAAACATGTATGCATATACTAATTAAGTTATACATTGTTTACACACATATATCGACGGAATATTTCTTACCAAAAAAACCCTTGTTTACTGAATTAAGACCATTTGATTTTGATAAAAATTTGGGCTTGATAGCCAGGCAATGGTAATCAAAATCAATTTAAAGACTTAAACAAATATATCTACAAGAAATCTAATTATGTAAATACATTGTATGTACATGCAAGATACAAGGAATAACAAATATGAAAAAACGGTCTCTTGTTGTTAGTCTTGTAGTGTGCTGTTTGTCTTGCTCCTGGTCGTTGCTATAATGTGTGCATCCGCTCATTAAGCCTATTGGAAAAATCTCTAACCAGTTAACAAGAAATTGACGAGAACAGGCAGGCAGGTGTTTCAACATCAGCGTGAACATACTCCACCCTGTGATCCCTTGAATGGCACTTTCGTTGTCCTAAAATTTGTTTGTTCTTTTTAAATATAAATGCAATGCAGCTTTATTTAACTGCACACCACAATTTCGAATTATATTCAATTTACGTTTAGGTATAGAAATCGTGCACCAATAGATGATTGTACATTTTACTTGTACAAGTTTAAACGTGCACAACCAACAAATACTAAACTAATGCACAGAAATATACGGTTTACGGCAGTAATTTAAATCGCGGGATTTCTCCCTTTTTATGGGTGGTGTCCAAAAAGGGATCGCAAAAACAGTTTCAGGAATCTAACAAAAAAAATATTCAAGCTATTAATGTTTGGAGAAAATTCATCATATTTCACCAGATTATCAACACACTAATGGCCATAAAAAAGAGTTTATGTAAATCGCTTTTTAGCTACATTTACATAATCATAACAAACGCGATTTTTGTAATAAAGGTGAATTTAATCTGAGTTTTATTCCAAAAAATAAACATTTTTTATTAAAAGGTTTGACTTTTTAATAACAGAGTAACGGGGGAGTTTGAGTCAACCATACCACTTTACTTCAATTGAAGTGGATTTGCTTCAACTTTGAAAAAAAAATTAAAATCTGCTCCCTACTTCGCACTATTGTTTAATTCCTTATATCTACTTCACTTTTGAAAACCCTTATTTAATCCGCTCCAATTTTAATAAAAATTCCTTAAATCTACTTCAAAAAAAATATATTTAATAAATGTTTTACGCTCTTTCATTTCATTGCATAAAACTTCACTTTAAACACAAAAATTATTAATATTTTCTGACATTTGAACATTATTGTTTTCCTTTTAATTTTCTGTCAAAGAGGTGATAGCTTTGGTTTGGTTTTGGTTCCTGTCTGTTCCGAAAAGTTTAGCCAAATACTTGAAAGAATTATTACAAACGCGATGAAAAGATATTTTGAAACAAGAATGTGAATAAAGATCGGTGCGCAAAATTATACTTTAATAAACATATCGTTGTGCATCGTTTATGATATTTTTTTCTAAAAAACTCCAAACTTCATAACTTTCTAGTGGAAAGGCGGTTGCTTACAAGCTGTTTTCCCGAAAAATTCATGAAGTCACGCACATATGCTCATTTCTTTTCTAGAATATATGAGTTCATGAATTGGAACTTTGTAGGTTGGGTAAGGTTAGGTTAGTGGGTTGGCAGGACAAGAGAAACCTGTACGTGTCACACTTAAATCAATGTAGATCCGTTGTGATACTTTATGCCGAATTCACAATGTCACGTTGACAGATCATATAGAAACAAAGAGTTCATATGCAGCCACACAAAATACAACTTCAGGCGTTGGATCGGCTTTAGATCGTAAATATCGTAAAGTTCAACGCGAAGCCTGACTAGAGCTACTCTCTACTCTCACGCGCGTTTGACAACTTTAGAATTTTGAATTGTTCGAGTTGAGCTCATAGAATGTGTCGTTGATAGTTCAAGTAGCACAGAACCACTAATGTTTATCACACACATGTTTAAAAAAGCAATATTATGTTTTTTTTTTTATACAAATTAATTAATTTAGTGTATGGAAATAACGAATACCTTTTCCGGTTGAGCTAATACTTATTTCTTGAGATTTTCTTGTAAAAAAAAATAATCATTGCTCTTGTATCCTTGTTAAGGTTGTTCTTAGCATTATTATACTGTTATATATGATTTTTAATCTATTTTGGAGAACCCTTTTTTAATTCTTGCACAAAAATTACAGCTTCAAGAAAAAAGAGAGTGACTTGATATTTGAATTCTGCTCTCTATTTGTGTACATTAGTTAAAACAAAACCGAACTTTTAATCTGTCATACTCTACGCTCTCAACGCGCATTCGCTTCAAAACAACATTTCGTTTAACAAAATTGTTGCCCGTGTGCTTTGGCATTTAAAATTGTAAAGTTTTGATAAAGCTTGTCAAAGCGCGCAGACGCACGCACGCGTTCAGCGCGACATTGTGAATTCGGCATTAATGTAAGAATTAGCTATTCCGAAATGTGTATTTAAAGTTTTTTTTTACTTTATTCGAAGCCTTAACAAAAACCCAGCAAGTTCAACACCAAACACAAAACAATTGAACAGCGCGATGCCCAAAAAAGCAAAAGGAATGTTCGTCGGCCATTAGCAACATGCTTTTTTGTAGCTCCTCACGCGTCTTCACTTCACAGACGGGGGTTGAAATTACAATAACAACTATGTAAACAGATGGGTTTTGGGGAGATAGACGTATGAAAAGATATACATCTTCATTCATCTCTGCTGTGAGGCGAGGTACAGCCAGGAAAGCGAAATGAATTGTAAAATGATGAATGATGGACTAAGATTAATTTGGAATGGGTGGACAAGAGGTTTGTAAGATGATGATGGATGGATGGCTAAGGTTCGTAGGATAGTTTTGGATGTATAAGTGGGTTAGTTTTCTAGAATCATAGTTGTGGTTGGACAGGTTTGTTTTGTCAATGGGGACGGTCAAGTATCTAGTTTAGTAAGTCTGACAGCTCTCTCACTAAGTGAATCTCGGTTTTGATTGGCCTAAATCGGTCATGTGAGCAGCTGTTTCAGTTGACGTTTATGGATGGGTAGGTAGCCGACGAATCTAGTCAAGAAATTCGTGACTGAGTACTAAGTTGACTCTTCGCGTATGTGGCTGACGTAGAAAAAGTGACGTTCCCGACCAATCTAGTTTTTGCGTTCAGGTTGCATCTCATCCCGACCAATCTAGTCGACTTAAGATGACTAGATTCTTGAATGCGGCCAATATTTTTATTTTCATATTAGTGTAATGTGAATTAGAATCCATGTGACATGCAAAAACATACAAAAAAAATGTACATGGCACATTACATTGGTGATTGGTGGCCGATTTTTTTTCTACGGATTTCATATTTATCTGCGATTTACCGAAAAATGTTGGGAATTCTAAATAAACAACACTAATTCTTATTTGCGTTTACGGAGATTGTATAAGTGATTTGGCTCTAGCTCAGCGTGAAGTACCCGAGTGAACTATCTCATCGATTAAAGATGTTTTTATTTACTGATTAATTAACTATAATATTCTGACTCCGGTTGCATTTTTCGTTCATCATTATACAATAAACAGGCTGGTGTTCGTCATCGTTTATCAATATATTTAGCAAAACACTAGCACCTAAAAATGAGAAAAACTCCTCGATAATTAATTTTTGTTTGTATATATCTATTGATTCTAACTACATTACTTCATTACATAGCTAACTACCTACTTAAAAATAAAAACAATTTTTTCCATTGGTAAATATTAATCTGCCACTGGAACTCTTTATGTTCTATCCTGTCTCATCACCGTTGTCTTGTGCCCTTACGAAATGATTTAATATTCCTGATACGTGTTACAGCAACTGAAATTGAAACTAAGTACACAACACACATATAATTTGCATTATTGTTCCATCCCGTCTACGTTTGTACATCTTGAGCAAACAACATCCAGCAGCATACCTCTATTTTCCTTCTTGAAGTTACCTAAAGAAAATAATGATGAATTGAAATACTAAAAATGCTTGATTTACCTAATTACCTTTAGCATAACAAGCAATGTATATAAATATATTAAATTATATATCCTCATGTCCATGTGTAATAAAATCTGTAAAAAGAAATCGGAACTCAGATGAATTATTTTCATTAAAAATATACGTAGATTGGAATGTCAAATGGATGAACTTATGTCCATAGATAATGGGGAGGAAGTAAAGGAAGGTTATTTAGTCATCAAAAAAGTTTCTTCGATTATCCAGAAATAAATACAACACGAAGCTAACAAATTGTGATTTATTAGAAGCAAATATTAAACGAATAATGCAATAAAAAAAATCTGCTATCCACCAAATGGATGATTATGGATGAACTTATGTCCATAGATAATGGGTAGAAAGTACAGAAAGGTTATTTAGTCATCAAAAAAGTTTCTACAATTATCCAGAAATAAATAAAACACGATGCCAACAAATTGTGGATTATTAGAAGAAAATATTAAACGAATAATACAATAAAAAAAATGCTGTTATAATTTTATTTCAGACTCGGTAAATTTACTGAATGCAGCCATTTAGGAATTTGACTTTTCGTATGCACCATGAAGTTGGCTGTAGTTTATTATATTTTTATTACTTTTTTCTTAGATTTCAATTGACATTTGACAATTACCCGTGTTTTAGAGCGAAATATCGGAAATTAGAAGATATGGTAAGGTGTTTGGTAAGTAGATTATTCAATTATTTTTGTTGTTTTAATTGACCATTGTTTTCTTTAGGAAACCCGGTAAGTGCACAATGGGAAAATGGTGAATGACTAAGGCATATTATAATATGATATCTAAAGTGTGTATTCAATTGTATTAATTAATAATTGCAGATAACGCAGGCTTGTGAGGACGCACATCGGAAGCTGTTTAGATTATTGTGTTATAATATAAGATGTAAAGTAAATATATATTTAAGATAGTATAGTAGTATTTAGATTCAATAAATATAAAAAAAGGATTGATCACCTTTACATTAAATATATTTGCTGATTAGATATGGGGAAGTTCTATCTATTTTTACATTTCAGATTGATTTTCTTTTAATGAATGGCAAGGAAAGCCACTTACTGGATGATATAAGTGATAGGTATTGCCAAGTTGATGGATGGACAATGATAGACAGCTAGGTGAGCTGAAGTAATGGTAAAGGACTAAGATGCACCTGGAATGGACAGATAGGTAGATTTTAATGGACACAGAAATGACTTAATTAATAAAAAAAAAACTTCCCCCAGAGGGACTGAGCCGAAACACTTTAGTAAGTTTTATTCGTTTATGATTCATAAAGTTTTTTTCATTATGCGCCAGCGTAAATAGCAAATCCGAAGCATAGAATTACGGCCCCCATCACCATATGTAATGTGCATGATTCACGTACATACTGTTTCATGTACATACGTAGAATGGGCGCGAGGTAGGTATGTTTGTGGTGCCTGTTTCTGGGCACTGCAAACAGTGTCGCGTAAAGTGGGGGTATTTTTTCGACGTTGTATAAAAATATGTACAATATGAATGATAGTAATGACGGCAAGGGAAAGCAGAAGATAAAATCCAATGGATGAAGGCAGGTTGGTTAGGTTTTGTAGTGATAATAGACATATAGGTAGGTTAATGGTTAGGATTATAGGGGATATATATGGAGGTTATTTTGGTTATGTTTGTATGTTGATAGTGAGTATATAGGTAAGTTTTTAATATATATATGGTAGTTATTTTGGTTCTGTTTGTAGGACATATAGGTAGGTTGTGAGGTAATAATAGATATACAAGCTCTTATAAATCTGATGGCAATTGTGAATTAATTGAAGTAAATTAAATAATAAACGTATAATGCAATCAAAATATTAGGCTGCTATCATTTTATTTCCCGCTCGAGATGTTGACAAGGTACATAAGTATATTTACTGAATGTAACCATTTGGCGCTTTTTCTTTAAGTTGTTTCGACGTTTCTAGATGTCCTAGATGTCATTTCATGTTTTTTTTAATAGTGAATTTAATCAAAGTATTTTACGTTGCATTATTCCGTGCCGGTGTTTATTATTGTTCAGGTAAGTACAATTAATTGTATTGCAAAATATATATTTCAGAGATCTTTGACTGTAGTGGATGGAATACTTAAGATGCATTTATGCTTACTATATATGTGTTATTTTAATGTTTTTTAATTGTGTATTTCAGGATGGCATGGCTTGGGGCGTAGGTATTGTGGATATCATCATAATGAGGAGAACACGGATGTGGGTGTAAAATAATTAATTATGTTTTGATGATGTATATTGATTTTGTTTATTTGCAGTGCAGGTGTACCATGAATCAGGAGTGTTGCTGTTTATTTTAAGTATTTACTAGATATGTAATAGTTGAGTAGCAATCAATGTAGGTTTCATATAAAATAAAGGAAGTTATTGTTGAGATCTTTTGTGTATTTATTAGAAGAAATTTTTTGCATATTCCAGGTGTTTTCGAATACAAGGTAAGTTAATATGGTTAGAAGGATGAGATATATGATAGAATGGACGGTGGCAGATAGCGAAGTAAGTTAAATGATGGACTAAGATGCATTTGGGATGTGTGCATGTTATGTTTCATGTACATACGTAGTGCTTGCTTCTAGGCACTACACACAGTGTCGTGTAAAGTTTGGGGGTAGTTTTTCAATGTTGTATAGATATATTGTTGTTGGTTAGGTTTGTAGGACGCTAATGGATGGAGAGGCAGGTTGTTGGTTAGGTTTTTAATATTGTAGGGGATATATGTGTAGGTTATTTTTATTTTGGTTAGGTTTGTAGGATATATAGGTATTTTATTGGTTATGTTTGTATGTTGATAGTGGGTATATAGGTAAGTTATTGGTTAGGTTTTTAGGATTATAGGGGATATATATGGAGGTTATTTTGGTTATGTTTGTATGTTGATAGTGGGTATATAGGTAAGTTATTGGTTAGGTTTTTAGGATTATAGGGGATATATATGGAGGTTATGTTTGTATGTTGATAGTGAGTATATAGGTAAGTTTTTAATATATATATGGTAGTTATTTTGGTTCTGTTTGTAGGACATATAGGTAGGTTGTGAGGTAATAATAGATATACAAGCTCTTATAAATCTGATGGCAATTGTGAATTAATTGAAGTAAATTAAATAATAAACGTATAATGCAATCAAAATATTAGGCTGCTATCATTTTATTTCCCGCTCGAGATGTTGACAAGGTACATAAGTATATTTACTGAATGTAACCATTTGGCGCTTTTTCTTTAAGTTGTTTCGACGTTTCTAGATGTCATTTCATGTTTTTTTTAATAGTGAATTTAATCAAAGTATTTTACGTTGCATTATTCCGTGCCGGTGTTTATTATTGTTCAGGTAAGTACAATTAATTGTATTGCAAAATATATATTTCAGAGATCTTTGACTGTAGTGGATGGAATACTTAAGATGCATTTATGCTTACTATATATGTGTTATTTTAATGTTTTTTAATTGTGTATTTCAGGATGGCATGGCTTGCGGCGTAGGTATTGTGGATATCATCATAATGAGGAGAACACGGATGTGGGTGTAAAATAATTAATTATGTTTTGATGATGTATATTGATTTTGTTTATTTGCAGTGCAGGTGTACCATGAAGCAGGGGTGTTGCTGTTTATTTTAAGTATTTACTAGATATGTAATAGTTGAGTAGCAATCAATGTAGGTTTCATATAAAATAAAGGAAGTTATTGTTGAGATCTTTTGTGTATTTATTAGGAGAAATTTTTTGCATATTCCAGGTGTTTTCGAATACAAGGTAAGTTAATATGGTTAGAAGGATGAGATATATGATAGAATGGACGGTGGCAGATAGCGAAGTAAGTTAAATGATGGACTAAGATGCATTTGGGATGTGTGCATGTTATGTTTCATGTACATACGTAGTGCTTGCTTCTAGGCACTACACACAGTGTCGTGTAAAGTTTGGGGGTAGTTTTTCAATGTTGTATAGATATATTGTTGTTGGTTAGGTTTGTAGGACGCTAATGGATGGAGAGGCAGGTTGTTGGTTAGGTTTTTAATATTGTAGGGGATATATGTGTAGGTTATTTTTATTTTGGTTAGGTTTGTAGGATATATAGGTATTTTATTGGTTATGTTTGTATGTTGATAGTGGGTATATAGGTAAGTTATTGGTTAGGTTTTTAGGATTATAGGGGATATATATGGAGGTTATTTTGGTTATGTTTGTATGTTGATAGTGGGTATATAGGTAAGTTATTGGTTAGGTTTTTAGGATTATAGGGGATATATATGGAGGTTATGTTTGTATGTTGATAGTGAGTATATAGGTAAGTTTTTAAGATATATATGGTAGTTATTTTGGTTCTGTTTGTAGGACATATAGGTAGGTTGTGAGGTAATAATAGATATACAAGCTCTTATAAATCTGATGGCAATTGTGAATTAATTGAAGTAAATTAAATAATAAACGTATAATGCAATCAAAATATTAGGCTGCTATCATTTTATTTCCCGCTCGAGATGTTGACAAGGTACATAAGTATATTTACTGAATGTAACCATTTGGCGCTTTTTCTTTAAGTTGTTTCGACGTTTCTAGATGTCATTTCATGTTTTTTTTAATAGTGAATTTAATCAAAGTATTTTACGTTGCATTATTCCGTGCCGGTGTTTATTATTGTTCAGGTAAGTACAATTAATTGTATTGCAAAATATATATTTCAGAGATCTTTGACTGTAGTGGATGGAATACTTAAGATGCATTTATGCTTACTATATATGTGTTATTTTAATGTTTTTTAATTGTGTATTTCAGGATGGCATGGCTTGGGGCGTAGGTATTGTGGATATCATCATAATGAGGAGAACACGGATGTGGGTGTAAAATAATTAATTATGTTTTGATGATGTATATTGATTTTGTTTATTTGCAGTGCAGGTGTACCATGAATCAGGAGTGTTGCTGTTTATTTTAAGTATTTACTAGATATGTAATAGTTGAGTAGCAATCAATGTAGGTTTCATATAAAATAAAGGAAGTTATTGTTGAGATCTTTTGTGTATTTATTAGAAGAAATTTTTTGCATATTCCAGGTGTTTTCGAATACAAGGTAAGTTAATATGGTTAGAAGGATGAGATATATGATAGAATGGACGGTGGCAGATAGCGAAGTAAGTTAAATGATGGACTAAGATGCATTTGGGATGTGTGCATGTTATGTTTCATGTACATACGTAGTGCTTGCTTCTAGGCACTACACACAGTGTCGTGTAAAGTTTGGGGGTAGTTTTTCAATGTTGTATAGATATATTGTTGTTGGTTAGGTTTGTAGGACGCTAATGGATGGAGAGGCAGGTTGTTGGTTAGGTTTTTAATATTGTAGGGGATATATGTGTAGGTTATTTTTATTTTGGTTAGGTTTGTAGGATATATAGGTATTTTATTGGTTATGTTTGTATGTTGATAGTGGGTATATAGGTAAGTTATTGGTTAGGTTTTTAGGATTATAGGGGATATATATGGAGGTTATTTTGGTTATGTTTGTATGTTGATAGTGGGTATATAGGTAAGTTATTGGTTAGGTTTTTAGGATTATAGGGGATATATATGGAGGTTATGTTTGTATGTTGATAGTGAGTATATAGGTAAGTTTTTAATATATATATGGTAGTTATTTTGGTTCTGTTTGTAGGACATATAGGTAGGTTGTGAGGTAATAATAGATATACAAGCTCTTATAAATCTGATGGCAATTGTGAATTAATTGAAGTAAATTAAATAATAAACGTATAATGCAATCAAAATATTAGGCTGCTATCATTTTATTTCCCGCTCGAGATGTTGACAAGGTACATAAGTATATTTACTGAATGTAACCATTTGGCGCTTTTTCTTTAAGTTGTTTCGACGTTTCTAGATGTCATTTCATGTTTTTTTTAATAGTGAATTTAATCAAAGTATTTTACGTTGCATTATTCCGTGCCGGTGTTTATTATTGTTCAGGTAAGTACAATTAATTGTATTGCAAAATATATATTTCAGAGATCTTTGACTGTAGTGGATGGAATACTTAAGATGCATTTATGCTTACTATATATGTGTTATTTTAATGTTTTTTAATTGTGTATTTCAGGATGGCATGGCTTGGGGCGTAGGTATTGTGGATATCATCATAATGAGGAGAACACGGATGTGGGTGTAAAATAATTAATTATGTTTTGATGATGTATATTGATTTTGTTTATTTGCAGTGCAGGTGTACCATGAATCAGGAGTGTTGCTGTTTATTTTAAGTATTTACTAGATATGTAATAGTTGAGTAGCAATCAATGTAGGTTTCATATAAAATAAAGGAAGTTATTGTTGAGATCTTTTGTGTATTTATTAGAAGAAATTTTTTGCATATTCCAGGTGTTTTCGAATACAAGGTAAGTTAATATGGTTAGAAGGATGAGATATATGATAGAATGGACGGTGGCAGATAGCGAAGTAAGTTAAATGATGGACTAAGATGCATTTGGGATGTGTGCATGTTATGTTTCATGTACATACGTAGTGCTTGCTTCTAGGCACTACACACAGTGTCGTGTAAAGTTTGGGGGTAGTTTTTCAATGTTGTATAGATATATTGTTGTTGGTTAGGTTTGTAGGACGCTAATGGATGGAGAGGCAGGTTGTTGGTTAGGTTTTTAATATTGTAGGGGATATATGTGTAGGTTATTTTTATTTTGGTTAGGTTTGTAGGATATATAGGTATTTTATTGGTTATGTTTGTATGTTGATAGTGGGTATATAGGTAAGTTATTGGTTAGGTTTTTAGGATTATAGGGGATATATATGGAGGTTATTTTGGTTATGTTTGTATGTTGATAGTGGGTATATAGGTAAGTTATTGGTTAGGTTTTTAGGATTATAGGGGATATATATGGAGGTTATGTTTGTATGTTGATAGTGAGTATATAGGTAAGTTTTTAATATATATATGGTAGTTATTTTGGTTCTGTTTGTAGGACATATAGGTAGGTTGTGAGGTAATAATAGATATACAAGCTCTTATAAATCTGATGGCAATTGTGAATTAATTGAAGTAAATTAAATAATAAACGTATAATGCAATCAAAATATTAGGCTGCTATCATTTTATTTCCCGCTCGAGATGTTGACAAGGTACATAAGTATATTTACTGAATGTAACCATTTGGCGCTTTTTCTTTAAGTTGTTTCGACGTTTCTAGATGTCATTTCATGTTTTTTTTAATAGTGAATTTAATCAAAGTATTTTACGTTGCATTATTCCGTGCCGGTGTTTATTATTGTTCAGGTAAGTACAATTAATTGTATTGCAAAATATATATTTCAGAGATCTTTGACTGTAGTGGATGGAATACTTAAGATGCATTTATGCTTACTATATATGTGTTATTTTAATGTTTTTTAATTGTGTATTTCAGGATGGCATGGCTTGCGGCGTAGGTATTGTGGATATCATCATAATGAGGAGAACACGGATGTGGGTGTAAAATAATTAATTATGTTTTGATGATGTATATTGATTTTGTTTATTTGCAGTGCAGGTGTACCATGAAGCAGGGGTGTTGCTGTTTATTTTAAGTATTTACTAGATATGTAATAGTTGAGTAGCAATCAATGTAGGTTTCATATAAAATAAAGGAAGTTATTGTTGAGATCTTTTGTGTATTTATTAGGAGAAATTTTTTGCATATTCCAGGTGTTTTCGAATACAAGGTAAGTTAATATGGTTAGAAGGATGAGATATATGATAGAATGGACGGTGGCAGATAGCGAAGTAAGTTAAATGATGGACTAAGATGCATTTGGGATGTGTGCATGTTATGTTTCATGTACATACGTAGTGCTTGCTTCTAGGCACTACACACAGTGTCGTGTAAAGTTTGGGGGTAGTTTTTCAATGTTGTATAGATATATTGTTGTTGGTTAGGTTTGTAGGACGCTAATGGATGGAGAGGCAGGTTGTTGGTTAGGTTTTTAATATTGTAGGGGATATATGTGTAGGTTATTTTTATTTTGGTTAGGTTTGTAGGATATATAGGTATTTTATTGGTTATGTTTGTATGTTGATAGTGGGTATATAGGTAAGTTATTGGTTAGGTTTTTAGGATTATAGGGGATATATATGGAGGTTATTTTGGTTATGTTTGTATGTTGATAGTGGGTATATAGGTAAGTTATTGGTTAGGTTTTTAGGATTATAGGGGATATATATGGAGGTTATGTTTGTATGTTGATAGTGAGTATATAGGTAAGTTTTTAATATATATATGGTAGTTATTTTGGTTCTGTTTGTAGGACATATAGGTAGGTTGTGAGGTAATAATAGATATACAAGCTCTTATAAATCTGATGGCAATTGTGAATTAATTGAAGTAAATTAAATAATAAACGTATAATGCAATCAAAATATTAGGCTGCTATCATTTTATTTCCCGCTCGAGATGTTGACAAGGTACATAAGTATATTTACTGAATGTAACCATTTGGCGCTTTTTCTTTAAGTTGTTTCGACGTTTCTAGATGTCATTTCATGTTTTTTTTAATAGTGAATTTAATCAAAGTATTTTACGTTGCATTATTCCGTGCCGGTGTTTATTATTGTTCAGGTAAGTACAATTAATTGTATTGCAAAATATATATTTCAGAGATCTTTGACTGTAGTGGATGGAATACTTAAGATGCATTTATGCTTACTATATATGTGTTATTTTAATGTTTTTTAATTGTGTATTTCAGGATGGCATGGCTTGCGGCGTAGGTATTGTGGATATCATCATAATGAGGAGAACACGGATGTGGGTGTAAAATAATTAATTATGTTTTGATGATGTATATTGATTTTGTTTATTTGCAGTGCAGGTGTACCATGAAGCAGGGGTGTTGCTGTTTATTTTAAGTATTTACTAGATATGTAATAGTTGAGTAGCAATCAATGTAGGTTTCATATAAAATAAAGGAAGTTATTGTTGAGATCTTTTGTGTATTTATTAGGAGAAATTTTTTGCATATTCCAGGTGTTTTCGAATACAAGGTAAGTTAATATGGTTAGAAGGATGAGATATATGATAGAATGGACGGTGGCAGATAGCGAAGTAAGTTAAATGATGGACTAAGATGCATTTGGGATGTGTGCATGTTATGTTTCATGTACATACGTAGTGCTTGCTTCTAGGCACTACACACAGTGTCGTGTAAAGTTTGGGGGTAGTTTTTCAATGTTGTATAGATATATTGTTGTTGGTTAGGTTTGTAGGACGCTAATGGATGGAGAGGCAGGTTGTTGGTTAGGTTTTTAATATTGTAGGGGATATATGTGTAGGTTATTTTTATTTTGGTTAGGTTTGTAGGATATATAGGTATTTTATTGGTTATGTTTGTATGTTGATAGTGGGTATATAGGTAAGTTATTGGTTAGGTTTTTAGGATTATAGGGGATATATATGGAGGTTATTTTGGTTATGTTTGTATGTTGATAGTGGGTATATAGGTAAGTTATTGGTTAGGTTTTTAGGATTATAGGGGATATATATGGAGGTTATGTTTGTATGTTGATAGTGAGTATATAGGTAAGTTTTTAATATATATATGGTAGTTATTTTGGTTCTGTTTGTAGGACATATAGGTAGGTTGTGAGGTAATAATAGATATACAAGCTCTTATAAATCTGATGGCAATTGTGAATTAATTGAAGTAAATTAAATAATAAACGTATAATGCAATCAAAATATTAGGCTGCTATCATTTTATTTCCCGCTCGAGATGTTGACAAGGTACATAAGTATATTTACTGAATGTAACCATTTGGCGCTTTTTCTTTAAGTTGTTTCGACGTTTCTAGATGTCATTTCATGTTTTTTTTAATAGTGAATTTAATCAAAGTATTTTACGTTGCATTATTCCGTGCCGGTGTTTATTATTGTTCAGGTAAGTACAATTAATTGTATTGCAAAATATATATTTCAGAGATCTTTGACTGTAGTGGATGGAATACTTAAGATGCATTTATGCTTACTATATATGTGTTATTTTAATGTTTTTTAATTGTGTATTTCAGGATGGCATGGCTTGCGGCGTAGGTATTGTGGATATCATCATAATGAGGAGAACACGGATGTGGGTGTAAAATAATTAATTATGTTTTGATGATGTATATTGATTTTGTTTATTTGCAGTGCAGGTGTACCATGAAGCAGGGGTGTTGCTGTTTATTTTAAGTATTTACTAGATATGTAATAGTTGAGTAGCAATCAATGTAGGTTTCATATAAAATAAAGGAAGTTATTGTTGAGATCTTTTGTGTATTTATTAGGAGAAATTTTTTGCATATTCCAGGTGTTTTCGAATACAAGGTAAGTTAATATGGTTAGAAGGATGAGATATATGATAGAATGGACGGTGGCAGATAGCGAAGTAAGTTAAATGATGGACTAAGATGCATTTGGGATGTGTGCATGTTATGTTTCATGTACATACGTAGTGCTTGCTTCTAGGCACTACACACAGTGTCGTGTAAAGTTTGGGGGTAGTTTTTCAATGTTGTATAGATATATTGTTGTTGGTTAGGTTTGTAGGACGCTAATGGATGGAGAGGCAGGTTGTTGGTTAGGTTTTTAATATTGTAGGGGATATATGTGTAGGTTATTTTTATTTTGGTTAGGTTTGTAGGATATATAGGTATTTTATTGGTTATGTTTGTATGTTGATAGTGGGTATATAGGTAAGTTATTGGTTAGGTTTTTAGGATTATAGGGGATATATATGGAGGTTATTTTGGTTATGTTTGTATGTTGATAGTGGGTATATAGGTAAGTTATTGGTTAGGTTTTTAGGATTATAGGGGATATATATGGAGGTTATGTTTGTATGTTGATAGTGAGTATATAGGTAAGTTTTTAAGATATATATGGTAGTTATTTTGGTTCTGTTTGTAGGACATATAGGTAGGTTGTGAGGTAATAATAGATATACAAGCTCTTATAAATCTGATGGCAATTGTGAATTAATTGAAGTAAATTAAATAATAAACGTATAATGCAATCAAAATATTAGGCTGCTATCATTTTATTTCCCGCTCGAGATGTTGACAAGGTACATAAGTATATTTACTGAATGTAACCATTTGGCGCTTTTTCTTTAAGTTGTTTCGACGTTTCTAGATGTCATTTCATGTTTTTTTTAATAGTGAATTTAATCAAAGTATTTTACGTTGCATTATTCCGTGCCGGTGTTTATTATTGTTCAGGTAAGTACAATTAATTGTATTGCAAAATATATATTTCAGAGATCTTTGACTGTAGTGGATGGAATACTTAAGATGCATTTATGCTTACTATATATGTGTTATTTTAATGTTTTTTAATTGTGTATTTCAGGATGGCATGGCTTGCGGCGTAGGTATTGTGGATATCATCATAATGAGGAGAACACGGATGTGGGTGTAAAATAATTAATTATGTTTTGATGATGTATATTGATTTTGTTTATTTGCAGTGCAGGTGTACCATGAAGCAGGGGTGTTGCTGTTTATTTTAAGTATTTACTAGATATGTAATAGTTGAGTAG